>CM075103.1:13028137-14302720 GCA_037576195.1 Phytoseiulus persimilis
AGCAGCTCGAATACATTCACGTAATGGATAAGACGTAGAGGATTAAGTTACCGGATTCGGATGTCCCACCCGTGTATGCGCAAGACCGAGAAAGGAAGAGAGCGAGCTCCGCACACAATACATCTAAACATCGGGCCCATACCACATACACTCGATGTTAGCGAAGCTCTTACGCGTCACGCAAGGATCCGATTGCGTTGAAGTTCTCACTATTCTCCACTTTTTCCAGAGTAAACGTCGAGAACAGCTCCAGTTTCTTCGGAGAGGAGGAGTTTTCCACCCTTGGAGATCGGAGGAAACTGCGACGCAACTTGGGAATGAACAGCGGGGTCCCCGATTGCGGTGGAAGCCTAAGGGGCCCTTCGTAGCCCTTCAACAGCGGCCCTTCGCGAAACGTCGTGGCGAAAATGGGGGAGGGGGGAAGCAGGCGACGACACTCCCCAAGATTTTTGTCTTGGTCGTAGGCCTCCATGTGCGGCATCGACCCCAGACCCGCCAAAGACGGTGTAAAAATGGCGTTTCACACCCCCCCCCCCCCCCCCCCCCCCCCCTCCCTCTCTCTCTCAAAATCAGCAGAAGGACACGCCTCCCTATGCCTTCGAGTCATAAAAGACTCGATTCGAGGAGCGAAGTCTTTAAAAATTTCGGAGTCGAAGAGTCGCTCTTCAAGTTTCTGCTTCACCCTCTTGGGACGGCGGCGAGGCTCATGAAGCTCGTTACGACGGTGTATTCTCCGAAGCGAAACCTTGATCACTATGCTGCCAAAAGCACTCTGAGCCCTTGCTATAAACAAGGAAAGGAGTCAGGGAAACGAGCTGACTCAAGTTCATGGGATCACAAGACCATTTTCATCTCACATTCGAGTAAGGAGCTGAAGCCCGTTACGGTCACAGTATCCTCCTCTGAGCTGCAGGTCCGTGCGTCCCAGTTCCCTTGGATGAGAAAATTCCTTGTCACCGCTATTGCTCGCGGTTCAGCGGCGGCCAAGTATTTTCCGCTGAGGCGGGGTTTTTGCGTTGTCAACTAGAGACTCAATCGGAATTCCACCCTCCAGACCGGTCGCAGCGCCTGCTCGTAGTTCAAGGGGGAGTTGCCGTACGGTAAACTGGACGACTCAACAAGAGAACGACAGGACCCTATTAATTTAGCTTACATGACGGACAAGCTCAGTTCAGCTGAGGGCTGGCCACGATGGGAGGGAGATGGTCCCATGCTGATGCCGGGAACAACCGCACCGGGAGCACGCGTCAGCGAAGAGCCATGAATGCGAGACAAATATTTATGTCCCGTTTCCTCGTATGGCATGCATGACAGACATAACAAGCCCCGGGCTTTGTCGCAGGAGTTCGTCATCCCCGTTCATCTTTGGTTCGTCAGCCCGCAATCGCCGTTTCCCGCCGGATCTCAAGGAACTGACATCAAAAGACTCCCGCTTCTGTTCTCAGCGAGTCGTCGGTGGCGGAGGAGGCCCAGTTGTGATCGTCTCCGTCATCACAACCACAAACAGGGCGCTTGTTGCGAAACTCTTCTTGACGTACAGTCGGCTGCCGCAGAGTCCTGCCGAAGGTGGCAAAGTCGCTGAGGCTGCCATCACGAAGGCCTCGACTGGCCAGATTCCCGCCCCCGCCCCAGCTCTCCTGTCCAAAGGCCGGCTGGCACCTGTTGCCAAGGGAGAGGTCAGTCTGGAAGGAGATGTCCGAACGGGTTGACGCTGATCTCATCCACACATCGAGAAACATTATCGCACCCGCCATATGTCATCGGTGCCGTTCTGCCGATTCTTCTCAGGGGCAACATCCTTTCAAAACTCCGGCGTCGATCTTCACAAAGATGAACCATAAACATTATCCAAGTACATCTTCGGAAATGATAGGGACAGACGTGGTAACGCTGGACGTATTCAGCGCTTCCGGAAGTTTCCTGGAGAGGATCGCGACAGGATCCATCGCGTGAATAATCCGGAACCAATTGACAACTATAAACGAATACTTCCCGAGAGCGACCCGTAGAGTACCCAGAGGGGAGTTCGGAGGAGGGGCGTCCCTCTGTTTCCAGAACACCCGGTCTTTTCGTGGGGCTCCCCGCTGATGGTCATCATCGGAGCTAGGAAGTTCTGGCGTTCATCATTTCATACCTCCCATCTATCCATAAAGGGAGATGTATGAATGAGTCTCTGATGGCTGAGTGCATCAGTTCTCGTGGCAATGAGGCATAATTCATCAATCTCCTCATTCATCTGCGTATCAATTCTTGAATTGATGAATGATGAATAGCGAATAATGCCTTAACTTCCGAGCTCTAGTCATCACCATCGATTGCCCTAGCCTCTTAAATGCTGGGTGCGCCCTTGTGTGCGACTCAAAGGTACCATATGCATTGGACCAGTTAGCGAAAAGTCATCCCTCGACATCCGTTCTGAGGAGCGTGAGACTACCGGACTAGATCGGATTTGAGTCCCTCGAGGAGGAACGGGAATTTAGCCTCAGAGTAAATGCGATCCTTCCGCTCTCTTTTGGGGGTTGATTCCTCTGGAAGAGCCGAACCCAAGCTCTGAGATGAAGGAGGGTACTTCTTGCCGCCACACCACGCTTCCCACAAAATGGCCTTGAGAACCGAGGGGAACCACACGATGAGCTGGTTCTCCGTCATAACTAAATACTCTCAGGGAACAGCTCTCCAGCTAACGTCAATCGCCGTCACATGAACTCATGCTCTGATGTTTTGATTCGGGTCACGTAGTCTCATCATATGCGGGAAGTTACGGCATATTTGTTTACAAGGAAAATGCCTGTTTTTAATCCGAGCTTCCGCTCATAAGCGCTTCTTGGCGACACGAGCCTCTGTTGCTCCTCTAGCGTTGATTGTTTGTGCGCAGCAGTTACGCGAATCCCACAAAGACGCGAGAACACGCACAAAGTCGTCGCCATCGTCCCTCCCTCACCCAGTTGCTGGTAACAAACTCCCTTCACGTCTTTCCTCACGCAGCTGTACCAAAGTTCACTCGCTCTTTGTTTCCCCTCGTCTCACCCCCCATCCTCCCCCCTTCGCTGCAAGGAGAAGCCAACATTCACCAAGCCAGGGAGCGCAGGAACGAATCCGGCAGATTCACTCCGGAATCGATGGGCTGAGTAGCGAATGTTTTAATTACTGCCCAAGCAGGAGAGCGAGCGAGCGAGCATCGATCCGCGAGCTGCACAATTGCTCTTCCGTCACAGCTTTCGTGACTCGCTCGCCGACTCATTCGGGTGCACCTCTGACGTTCGAAACTGCATGATCGCTGCTCTCTCGTTCGTCTCAGAACCCATCCGAGTTTGGTACACCGCTATCTTGTGACCAAATTCGTGGTCAATTATTCCCTACCAATGTGAGTCGTCGTTCCGAATCGTATAAGCCCCTTATTCCTACGCGACGGAGACCCGAAGACCTCGCACAGAACGTCCCTAGTGCCCAAATGGAGCTACGGGGGCGAACCCTCGGCCCCGGCACATTGAGAGGCTCCCGACGTTTCCAGTGGCCGTTTTGGGTGAAAGAGAATCAACTCACCTATCTAGTCTCGAAGCGAACGCAAGCTTCGTTTCAGCGATTCCCCCGCAGCAGACTCACTCATCCCTGAGAGAAGATTGTCGGCAACTATAATTCACATAACAGGTCGTTGAGATCACTGAAGCAGGAGTCGACGATGATTACGACATTTGTGTTTAACGCTATCCCGTGATGTCGTCGTCGTAGTCACACTCCGGGTGAACTGAGTCAGAGCTCCAAGCGAATCGAAGCCGCCAGAGAAGTCGCCAGAGCTGACGTTCAAGCACTGATCTCGTACAACGCGTATGGCCACTGCTCGCGTACAATGAGGACGCCGCGCAGCCGCCGAAGATCGAATTTCGGAGCGGGAGCAGTAGCCAAATGGGAGATCACACGGGCCTAGAAGTCGTTTCCGATTTCACTGAAGCGTCAAACGTGTTCAACAACATCAACAAACACCTCCACTACACCTAAGACTGTTGTCATCGATTCCGTTCGTCGAGGCCCTACGGTTCTAAACGGCCGGTTTGTACTACGTTGACTAGCGTGGAAGAGCACGGGTTATGTTGTGGTTAAGAGTAACGTGGCTGCCGAGGGCAGCAGCGGCCGCCGTAGTGGCTCGCTCTACGGTATGACCGGGTATCGAATCGTGTACGGTAGTGCTAGACACATCCAGCGGCCAGCTAAATCTGGGTCGGCCCACCGAGTGGCAACCAAGATGGGAGAGCTCACTAGCTGCCGCAGGGAGAGGGCCTCACGGGCGAGAGTGCAAGCCAACGGAGGAGGGAACGCCAGTGGCGGCCCTCGGCGGGGCCGGGGCCTCTGCAAGGTTCCTCAAGGCCACACATTCTGAGGAAGGGTCGCAGGGAGCGAGCAGCAGCAGCAACAACAGCAACGACGACGGACAGCGATGGAGAAAGGTAGGAGGGGGAAGAAGGAACGAGCTGGAAAGCCGCCGCCGCCGCCACAGGATTAACCAACGGAGTACACAAGCGGGAGCCCTCGTGACGAGTGTGCACGACACGCGGCTGTCTGAACGAGCCGAAAACGCTCTCGCGACGAATGAACGTTCAGCCTGGATGAGTGGACATCGGGTTCCGGTCTTCCGGACAGTACATTCCGTATACTAGTCACCCTGTCCCGATCCTACCCGAGGAGCTCAGTGAGGGTTCCTCCGGGAACCAGTTGGTGAGAGGGAAAAACGGGATCCATGGGAGTTTGGGGAAAACTGAAGGCTGCTGCGACGCAGCTCCGCAACTCTCCTTCAAGGCTGTGAAAAGTGCGGTCATTTGCAGCCAAGCTTTCTCAGGAAGATTTCGTGAGTTCGTCGTCTCCCGCCCCGATAAAGACCACCCCGTCGGGAATTTTCGGGTTTCCCTCTCCAACTGGTTCGCGCTCCAGTCATGGCCTGGGCTTCTGTGGGCTGAAACTATTCCCAGTTCAGTTTCCGAGGTTCCGAGTGATCCATGTTATATACAACAACGAAGGTCGCAAGAACCTGGAGAAAATCCCGTTGGCGTTTGATAGACTCGCTCGGAATCTACTCACAGACGCAAAGCAACTGGGGAATTTGCATACTCTGCAGAAGTTACGCAAGGAAACAAATTGGATCTCCGTCTCCTCAGATCAGGCTAACAGACGATCGGGAATAGGATTTCAGTGTCAGCACCGTCGCACACGACGTCGGCGGCTGAGTCTTCCGGGCCGTATGATTTCGGATCTCGCAATCGTCTGCTGACATATGACACGGGACCTCGGCCATCAGGAGATTCGGAGAAGGACGATTTTTCATTCGAACTGGAGAAGAAAAAATTCGCTCTCTCTCTCGTCGGTTGATCGGTCACGTCCGGACGGCCATCATCGATTCGGCGCGTCTTTCAGAGTCAGTGAGTCGTGAAGGAACGGGTGAACGCACGATTATCGTAAGGTGCTTTTCCTCTCCTCATACGCGGCTCGGCGTTCAACTTGCGACGCTGATTCTCGGACATTGGTGGTGAGCAGACGGATAACCGAGTGGAGATGTTCGACACTCTGGTTTTGCGACCCGGAGCTTTCCAGTCGAAGATTCGAATCGTAACTGAAAATCATCGATCTTGCCCGAATTCCGCGGGAATCGAGCGCCTTAGATAGGGGGCTCTTGTGTCCTAGAAGCACTCTCCATTTTAGAACGTTGACGATCCGCTTCCGTCAGTTAATTCGATGTATTCCATCATTTGTCGTTTGAATTAATCTGCTGTACATGAATTCGTACGTTGTGATCACGAGAATCGAACGTATCAATTCAAGTTTCCGATCCGTGATCCATCTTCAGCCCTCCAGGGTCTACGGGACTTGAAGAGGAAGACGGGTCATGAGGATCTTCATCCATGAAGGGCATTCTGATGAAATGATCCTCCCAGTGGCCACAGAGTCCTTCGATTGATTTCTCCTTAACAGGCGACGGTGCAAACTGAAAATGAACGACTCCTGAGATCCACTTAGCGGACTATTCTCAATCGGAGAGCGACCTTCCTCATTTATGAAAACTGCATCGCGCGGGAGTGCTGGCGGAAGGGGCCTCATTCAAAAATTCTCAACAGAGAGGAGAACTCGTCGAATGCAGAGAGGGTCGGGCCAGTCCGATTTGCTTCTGACTCCATTTTCTCGACGGAGAAGCTTCCGTGACCTGGTTGCTGAGGGATCTCGGGAACGCCCGGGACAGAACTCAGCCGAACTCTGCCGAATCGGATCTTATGTGAAGATTCAACAACGATTTCGCGAGGCAAGGTGCCACGCCAGGAATCCCACCATTCCGCCGCTGGCTTCGAGAGCCCGCCGCACAGGCTCTCTGGGGTTTTCTTGAGGGTTGCCTCACACATCGGAAACTCAGCTGTCCCCACACTTGAACATCGGGAAGATGGTTATCCGCAAAAATGTCGCTTGTGATTCCGATAACTCCGAATGGGAACTTAGAAGAACGAAACACCCCATGCTCTCCAATCATTTTCCCAGCAAATATTCTCTCATCATCAGGTATTCCCTCAGTGGAGTATACTTTTCCTTCATGGGTGTACATGAAAGGCGCTTCACTTTTTCTTAACGAAGCTGAAGTCTCTATCTTCTCCTCGTTCCGGGGGCAAGCTGGTCCAGTCCGAGAAGTTCGATCAGGACCCTCAAACTGCAAGGCGACTTTTCTCATATTCCTCGGTCCGATCGGATGTCCCAACAGCCAGCCAGGAGCCGCACATCAGAGGGCGCGGAGCTCCATCTTTGCGCGACCTCTGTGCAAATCCGTCTGTTCCCTCAAACCCCCCAAAAGTCTACCGTCTGTTCAAAAGTGCCCTTCAATCAGAAAAATAACGGTTTTCCGGAGTTCGATCCGGTCCGACGGCCTCTGGCTTTGTCATGCCACTGGCTTCCTCCGAGTCTTCCTAATTTTCTCCATCATTCATCAGTCTATGAGACGGGCGAGAGCGGTCTGGACCATACGCGCGGATCCGCATTGACGCTGTCTCGAGCGTAATATAAAAACGCGAGTGTTGGGTTCGGCGCTGCCGCTAACGCTCCTGTCCGCCGCTCCTATTCCGCAAATGGTTCCATCCTCTTTGGCCACGCATCGGCGTCCGCCTCTCAAGCTTCTGGAACTAGCAGTCCATTAACCTCCTAATGGTGGACTACGCAAGCACTGGACCGCTGGTGTATCAGTGAAGATGCATCGGGATGACGAGGTCAAAAAGAAGTGAAATGATTATATTCGTTAGACGTCGATCTGTATTGGACGTCAATGCAATTCAGCTGGTTTCGCGTATCGGAACCTTCGAAATCAACCCTCGTCACCCACTGCATTCCTCAAGGTCGTCAGTTATTGGATTCGTGATAATGCTTGTCAACCGTTCTGGAGCGCTTCTCGAATGGGCAGCTGGTTGATTCTCATAAAAAAGTGCCCATTGACACCGGATGTCTACGGAGGACGGTTTGTCGAAACTGAGCAACCACTCCTCCTCTTGAGCAGCCACGGCCGCCAATTTTTCGAGGATCGTCATCGACGCGCGGAGATCCTGTGTGAGCCGTGGAGTTTGATTCGGGACCGCGGACTCTGGACACCTGCATTACACTTTTGTCAGCAACTCCATCTTTCGAAGTGAACGATACGCGTCAGAGATTTTGCTGAACCTCACAAATAACAGCAGATCTCGAAGACCAGATCGCAGTTTCAGAAATCGCTATTGAGATAATCTAATCGCGAGAACCGCTAGACTGTCATCCAACTCGCTGGATACCTCATTACGATAATTTTCCTCAGCCAATGGTGTTGATAGCCCGTGAGGGGAATCCGATCATGTGACATACCGTCGGAATCAAACCGAAGAACTTCAGGGCCTACGAGTCCGCACACGTCGCCATGAGCCGACTCCGGTCTCTCCTCCGAGGTCGACACAGACTCAGGAAGTGGCATTCGATGCTACGTGCATCCTGTGCACGCCTCACTTGCGCGACCGTTCGTGGACTCTTCCAGCGAAGAGCCAGTCACAATATCTCGGCTCAACTTTCTCATGCTCGCTTAAGTAAGGTGACCCAGACGTCTCTGCAACGAATCGAATTCTTCAACGTGCACGGATGACGAGAACGATACCGCAAAAGAGCACCCAAGCTTCCCTCAGGACAGACAGAAACGGCAGAGAGTACGATACTCCCGTTCCGTATATATTATCCCGTTTCAATTCGAGCGGGACGTGGTCTGAGCTGAGTTGGAACGCGGGAGCGTCAATGCGACCGGGAGTCCTTTCGAAGCTAGTTCTGAAGCTGTCAAATTATACTTGATGGAGTCAAGAATGAGAAAACCGAAACCGTAGGGAGGATTGTGATTCATTCCATGGATCAGTCAAAGAACGGTCAGCAGCGAAGGTCCGGCCCGCGCGTACAGCAACCCGCTGGAAGCGCTAGGCCCCGCGGATACGATGACTGTGATGGAAGATCCAATCCAGTCGAAAACATCGCAGCACGGAGCTTGCGGGAGTCTGGGAATCCGCGCGTAGCGGGGTGATGCGCACAGGCCAAAACTTCCGCGGCTCAGCGCGGCTTGGGAATTCCGGCCCGATTCGGAGTTTCGCTTCCAAACAGAACTATTACGCAACAAACTGCCTCTGATGGCGACCACTACCCGACGGACCTGGCCCTGAGCGCTCCGGTAGGGTTTCGACGTTCAGAAGGAGTGTGCGATCGAAAGAGCTCAATGAATTCGGTTGCTTCAGCCGAATCGAAATAATACGGAGCCGTTCCAACCCATACCAAGGATCGGACCCGTGGCTCCGTGACCCCCCCCCCCCCCCTCCCCACCGCCAGCTTTCCGGTCAAGGAACTCGTTCCCCAGCTCTCACTGCTTTCGCGCTGATTGGACGCTCTCTCAGACACAGCCCGTGTTTTTTTGTCTTGGAAACAGCGTCACTGCGGCGCAGGAGGACCAGGCGGAGCTGAATTCGGGTAGTGGTCTGATTGGTTGAGGAAGATATCGTGAAACCACCGGGTCATCAAGGGCATGCATGTCAGGAAGTTTGCCGCATGAGCCGGGAAGCCGAGCGCTGGGCCAGCCGCTCCGTTTTCCAGTCATTAACAGGCGATCCGTTATGGGAACGAGCCGATATTTCATGACGCAGTAATCACGAATGAATTCCACTCGAAGTTTGCTCAGTCCGAACGAGTCGACTGATTCACTTGAATGCACTCGTCTCGTCCACTGGTCCCATTCCAACCCGCGGTCTATCGCTGCGTCGACAACTTCGAAGTGGGTCCCATTCATGCCGCTCGTTCGTATAACACGATATTCAACTCACGATCCGCTCCGAACCTCCATTTCAACTCAAGCAGTGTCGGGCATCAGAGAAGCGTTATTCTCTCGGTCGACGCTCATCCGAGCGGTGCTGAGCTGGCGGCCCGCGCATGTCTCAGTCCTTCGCGCGTCAGAGCTCTCGAACAGCTTCTCACAGCTTTATGAGCACGAATGAGTCAAAACAGACCAAGTCCGGGAAAGTGCACATTCCAAAGCGAGGCAGACGAACCTGCTTCTAGAAAAGTATAGGAATTAATCGATCCCGACCACGGTTATCCTCCGGTTCTGGTCATCACTCGCTCCGAATCATCGATTCTGGAATTCGAACCCGTATCCGAGATTTTGCGTCCTCACCTGTACTCTTCGACTCGTCTCGAACTCATGGATTTTCGCGACCCCTATTCATATCCCAGGAGCTCATCTCTGCCATGCCCAAACAAGGCTTCTCAGCCAGTGTCGATAAAGATCCGCTCAACTTTTCGCTGGCGTTCATCAACTTGCGCTGCCGTTGGACGGTCTTCAAAGAGACAGATTCACGGTCTCTCCCGAATAGATTCCCATGTCCGTGATACTAACTTCCTGCTCTCATTGAGAGCCTTGGAAAAACAGAGAGAGAGAGAGGCTTATTCAGGGACATTTTGAGTCGACATTTCAGATTGTGTCAGGACGAACTTCTTCACCCGACTCCGAAGGACGTCGCGGAATATTCCCATACGATTCACCTCGCGGAACACCGAATGAATTTTCCAATCGGTACGGGATGAACTCCCCCCCCCCCCCCTCGCCTCGGAGGGAGCAGCTGATGGCAAGCAGCCGAGATGATCTGAGGCTGAAGCGGGAAAAATTTCCCTCTCAGGTTATGTGGGGAACAAGGTTCGCCACGAGAGCACCGAGCTCAAGGTCTTCGGCTATAGAACTGAGCGGGGCTGCTCGGGACCTGCTGAACCTTCATTATTATTTAGAACGCACGATGGTGAGCGCTAAGTGACCGTAGAGATTACCTCATTCATCGAGATGAGGGCGTTGGCCCATGTTCGGGCGGTAGGAGACTCGAGTTCCAATGCATGACGGATACGGCGCTCAATCTCGACGACTTATCCTATCGCTCGCCGTAGCTTGCATTTTTGATGAGTCTCGTAGTGCTTCGAGTGGAGTCGAAGGGCACATTGAGCAGCTTTCGGGAAGATCGAGAAAGAAACGCTCGAAACATCCGTTTTCAATCGGTTTGCGGGAGAACCAATTGCAGAGGGCTCCGAACTCTCGAACGCCCTTCGAAGGCAGTCAATCTGCTTTAGCGGAGGGGAATGAAGACAGTTGAACCAGTACGCGGTTCCGGTCTCGTGAATAGAGAGCGGACATGGCTCGGATTGCTTCCCCTAAGAGACCTCTTCATTTCGAACAAGATTCCTTGCCCCTCTCCCCTGACGAAACGCGCTCCTTCGATCTGGTTGATCCAAGACAGTCAGATCGCAGGGGTCGTCACGGTTCAACCATCAATCAGCGAAGTATCTTTCTCATTCCCGAAAAATTCCAGTTTTCCCACTCCCTTTCGATTCTGAAGATTCTCCCAGCGATACCTCATCTACGACACTGCGCTGTGTAGTGATATCGCAAGCCACGCGACGGCTCAAAAAACCTCGAATGATCAGAGACCAGACGTACCAAATGAAAAATGAAGCGAGGCGTAGGGGAAAAATCCGCAGATGCTCAACAAAAGTCCAACGAGGCAGGCGCTTCTGCCCGTTGTGGCGCATCCTGGCCCCTAAGAAGCGAGCTAATCGGGAAAACAAGCCATACTTCACTGGACTTGCCGAACAGGGAGACACTCGTTCTGAGTCGCTGGGAGCGTACTTTCGGGACGTAGTTGTCCTTCAAGGGAGGACCCTCATTCGTCTCAGGGGTTTACGGACCGCCCGTCGAGCCGAACGCGAACGACTCGTGCAAACTCTGCGCACAGTTCTCCCGACTCGGCAAAGCCAGCAAACGGACTCGCGCAAGCGGAGGTTTGCCAAGACAGTTGCGATTCTACATTAAGAAAGAGGGGACTCATTGATACCATCGGCATACGACAGGGAGGAAATAGTTACCTCTTGGGCAGCTGACTTTGAAGCTGACAGGGCAAGGGAAAGTGTCTAAAACGATCTGGGAGTCATCATTTGAGGGAGGAAGTTCCGATATTCCTCATGTACTCGGACATCAGTTAGCTGCAGGATGAGCTGGTGGCTCCATTAAGAAATCTAAAAACGAATCCACAAAAACGCGCACGAATTAAAATTATCCGGGACATGCAAGCACTCATCCGATTTGGGGAATGGATCATGGGAAACCGACAGCCACGAGGTCGCATGCCCTTGTCGGAAGTCGACGCCGTTTTTCTTGTAGCGGGGACGCCGCTGTGCCATTCAGACCGCCTGCTGTCCGGGCTGGCATGGAGCTGGAACCCCAGCCCCGTCGGAGAGACCGTCGGACAGGAAGCCAGTTAGCTCATCCCCTGCGATGAGTCTGCCAAGTGAGGACAAACTGTTTTCCTTTTCCCGCTCCATGCTGTTTGTTTCTTTGTTTTTCTGAACACGATGCGAGCCGAGCCGCCTAGCTCCACATCGTTCATGTACTGTTGCGACGCAAAGAACTCTCGCCGCTGCTCAGGGCCTCACTTCTCGTGAAGTTTTCCCGTCGTTTATTCCCCGGTGCCACAAAACTTCTACCCCCTCCAAATCCTCAGCGACGTCGGGACAATGCGAACCGCCAACTGCTTGTTTTTCGGTCGAAGTGTTCGAAATCGAGTTGCATGTTGTTTGAACGGGAGTGGTTTCTGCCCGATGGACCCCGTCCTCGACAGGCCAGAGCAACGTTGAATCCGATGCCACGCTCTCGACTTGAACTTTCGTCCCTCCCTTCGTTCAAGTAAATCCCAAGTGAAATCTCCGAGCTTCAACTCCGCGGATCCGAAGTTTTTGAGGTTGATGGAAATGATGCGGCCCGACCCGAGAACAAGGAACGGAAGCAGGAGATGAATGAAGTCCTCGTTCGTCTCTTGACTCGGTTTGAAGAGTGATCCAAAATTGACTTGGTCCAAAAAGCGTACACGCCTCGCAGAACGAGTCGCTGGATCGCATGCCTGCTCATCAATTGCTTCTCAAATCTCGTGGTCCCCGGATCCAATCAATGTGCCGTTTGCTGTCAATCGAAACCGTATAACACGGATGCCTCGACACTGAACTCTGTTTGAGTACCGTGTTCTCACTATTCCAAGCAAGTTCGATTGTCGACAGTAGGTCACTGAACTCGGACAAGCGCCGAGGAATGCCCGCCTGACGAGCTCACGAAAACCCTCTCTGGGGCCCTGTGCGTCTCCCTGCGGCATGTTTCCGTTGGCGATTCAAACCTGAGCCGCTTCGTGGAATTTTCAGTCTCATATTGTTTCAACCGAGTTTGACTGATAGTATCCAAAATGAGTGGGCAGGCAAAACTCACCACCCTATTTTTGAAAGCTGTGAGGAGACTTGCCACGAAAACCCTCTGTGGGGCTTCCGTGATGGTGGTCGAGAGCTTAAGCAGCTGCTTGCAGTATGACAACGATCGGGATGAGTGTCGGGCGGTAAAAGATTTCGATTTCGGCCCGAATAACTTCTGCGATCGCGATAAAAATGTGTCTGGTGACCCGGGCAGTCAGTTTGGGTCCGGGTTTCGGGAAATATTTTCCCGATCGATCGGGAGTTGCATTTCACGGAGCGCCTCGAAGTGGGTCCTACTTCTTTGTTGGAAGGTCTCGTCCAACCGGCCGTGTGAACTACATATGTCAACGGATCGGGTTCGTTCAGGTGTGATCCGATGCGGCAAGTTATTGGTCCCCAACCGGGGGTCCACGGATCCTGGAGGGTCCGTCGAGCTTTTTCGGGGGACACCGAGGGTCCTCGATGCGGTCGAATGCTTCCCGACACATCGAGTTAGAACTCCGTCGGAGCAAACGTGGAGCACCCGACTTCCTGAACCAGGACACCGCATCTTAGATTTGCTGAACTCTCTCACCTCTTGACGTTCGTCCGTTTTACTCGTAAATCAGTATTCCACTGGTTTCAAGTATCCCCATGTCGTATTTTTTTCTCGTCGCGTGATTGTGCGACGAGCGGGGAACCCGCCGAGAGCAGTCGCCTGAGAGTGAAATACATGTTCTCTTCGTATTGAAATTGAATTGAGATTTGTTCCGACGAACGATGGTTCCCGTTTGAACGGGAGAATCGGATACAAGAGGGCTTCGCCAGCGTGGTTACTGTGCGTGACCCGTAATTATTCGAGTCCCAACGGGGTGATGGTGGCTCCACTTCTCTTCGCGCTAAGCCTCGAAGTGCGTGTTTCACGTCGTCTTGAAGAACCGAGAGCAGGGGAGGGCCACCACCATAGGCAAATCTCTTTCAATGAGCACCATAACGAGCTCTCCATCGTCATCTTCAGCAGCGATATTCGTCCTCTGAGATTATGGATTCGTCTACTCTGAGATCGTGCACGCGAGTTGTCAATAGAAAGTTTAACGACACTGCATTGTTCTTCTTTCATTGACTAGGAATGGCGACAGGCATCTGATATTCAGATGGGAGAATCAGTGGACAAGCATGGAATATCGGTCCCTCGGGACCTCCCTAGCGTTACCAGGGGGGAGAGTCCGTGGACCCCGGAGGGGATCGCTGACTCAGAAAGGTCGGAAACAACTGCGTTAAGGGACACCGAACCCTTCTACCAAGATCGCACGAAAACTGGTTCAGAGCTCGTGGGAAGGCGTCCATTCGTATCAGCCTAAGAATCTCCTTTCTTGTCGAAATTCCGTCCTCTTCGCATCACCCCCCGTTTTATCACAACGGAGCCGATTCCGGAGAAAAATGGTGCCGATGAAATCCGTCGATGAAAAACTCTCAAATCGATACGCACCATCTGCTGATGAAGTTGCCGCTTTCATCCGATGTTTTTATTCCTTTTCGAGCCCATATTCTAGGAGAATGGGTTCCCAGAATTCGCCGACTCTCACATGTGACTGATCCGCTTGCGCCACGGGGTAGTTCGGGGGATTCTCTCCTGCGAATAACCGAAAAAAGATTCTCTCCCAGATACTCGACGCGCGTCCGCGCTCATCTTCAATGACTCTGTAGCCGCTTAGCAGTGCGGCTCCAGGAACAAGCTGTGGGACCGAAGCTAGCCATGGATCCAAGCTCTGTCATCCTTGTTCAGAATAGTCGATCAGTTGCCGATGGCTGCGGGATTTCAGAGCATTCCCTCATGCGTTTGTCCTAAACGAATGAGGCTTCTCTGAGGACGCAGGGCGGAAACCCGTCGAAGTGGTCAAAACTGAAATCGGCCCGGCTTGTGAAGCATGCTTCGGCTTACGACTGGCCACTGAGTCCGCGATGAATTCCGTATTCAATTATGGATCCGAGTCTGCAGTCGCATGAACTCTCTCCACGGCTTAGAAATGATTGAGCTAGGGTCAACGTCACAATGTGAGGTGAAGTTCAGTATTCGCACAAATGAATCCAAGAGGATCCACGCCGCAAGTGAGCGATGTCGAATACATCAAGGACTATTAGGGAAGTGGGAGTGACTCGAGCTCTGTGGCTATCGTCGTGGTAGTCTGGGTGTTGTGCGCCGAAGCATCTCACCTCGGATATAACAGACGTCGGTAGCGGAACAAGGAGATCGACCGGTCTGAGGAATGCCCCACCAAAAATTTCCGGATTGCAGTTGCGGACCGAGCTGGAGACTTGTTCGCGTCACAAAAGCTCAAATGCTTGGATCATGTTGATGGACGCGTTGAAGCTCTACTTCAGTTGAACTAATCTCTATGGAGGAAAAACATAAAATTATAATTCTTCATGTCGAGCTCTTTCCCCCTTGCGTGATTCCTGAGGGCGTCGAATATGTCATTGGTTCATCCAGAACTTCGCTGGCAGCAGAGCATATATTCAAGAGACCCGACACCTAGGAGGCGGCTGCGGCCAGTAGACCAACATCCTGTGTCTTTCTTTAAGGATCCCTCAGGAGCGGGTTTGGCAACAGGCAGCGGAGGGGTGACTCGCCTTGTTGGACTCATTTCCTCTCGCTCTGTTGGTCAATCCATACTCAGCAATGGCACTGATTCTGTTCCCAAGGTGTTCTTCGGAAGAGGATGTTTCCGATTTCCTTCGCACATTGAGGACCGTCCTGGTACGGAACGCCACTCAAGCCGCTCAACCTTGATCGGTGCGCACGATTCAGGAGCTCTATCTGACTGTGCCGTCCAACATGCCTTCCCTCTCCTGCTTCTGGGAGTCGGCTCCTTTCGTTCGCGATGGACTCCCAATCTTATCTGTCTTTGTTCTTCCGGCACTGAATCGCAAGCTCGGGTCGCTCTCTCATGGCCTGCAGTTCTGGTTGTCTTTGTTCCTAAGTCTCCTGATCACGACATTGAGTAGATTTCCAAACCAGCCGCTCGCACTTCTGCAAGAACCGTTCTCAACCGTGACGATCTAGGCGTCTCTAGCCCCGAAGAGTGATGTCCTGGTAACATCTACACCGGATTTCACTTCCGCGATACCCACGTCTCACCCGAAAAACTGGGCCTGATTATCGGATGTCTAGATATCCCACTACCCATTGTCATTTCATATGACTGATGGTGAACGCCACAAAGTTACATGAAAGTCTATAGAAGACGCTTTCTCAACAACAATGGTCGGAAACGTGTCCCGAGAACTAAAGAAACTGCCCCAGAACCTAAGCTGAAGTGTATACGACGAGTGCTTAAGGCACGAATATACGAACACACTTCGCTTTTCATAGATATTCATAGGCGAGCTGAAGTAGCCGCGCTTCGCCGCAACCAGAAGTGTGGGCGATGGGAACTACACTGACTGCTGTCTCCTAACTCCTGAGTCCTAAGTTCTAACTCCTGAGTCCTAAGTTCTAACTCCTGACTTCTAACTTACAACCCCTAACTCTAAACTCCTGACTACTGATTTCTGACTCTTGACTTCTGACTTCCAACTTCTGGTCCCAGAATTCTCACTCTTTTTTTGTGACTCCTGACTCCCAACTCCTGAACTCTGACTCTCACCTCCTGACTTCTCACTCCTAGCTCCTGACGCCTATATCCCGACTACTGACTTCGAAGTCCTCACTTCTAAGTCCTGACATCCCGCTTGTCCTGCGCTGCCGGTCAGGTGACATTCGGGGGATCGAATCCGTCGATCGTGACCGAACTTCTGGAAGAGGATTTTCCGGTGTACTGGGACCGAAACAGTGATGCACTTTATAGATTGGCTCAGACCATCGAATTTTAATGATCAATTCAACGTGAACCCGTCGCGCTGCAACTGTGAGGGGAAGAGTACGCAGTTGTACGCATGCTGTACGCATATCCGGAGCCTTCCTGCCCCGCTGAGCGTGGATTCCGCCGTGAAACGGTTCGAAACCTGATGCCACAGAGGAGCGGGAACGCAAGTGACACGGATAAAATACGGAAGAAGTCCCACGAAGACAGTATGCGAAGGGGGAGAATGAGAGAATCGAGTCTCTCTCGCCTTCTGTGAATCGTTTCACGCGGTTTCTCGTGACTCAGCTCTACTCTTAGAGTGCGATTAAGGGGTCGTGGTCGATTCCGGTCGCTCTGTTCCATGCGCGAGTGCTTCTTTTCCTTCGGAATAACTTGACCGTTCACGGATCACGGCTCTGACTACGTCTGAGGTTGGCCGGTTTCACTGTGTGGTCCGTTGCCGAGAACCAATCGTCGCCGCTGGCCCAGCTGTGTTTCTTTCCTTCCATTGCTCAAAACCCGCCATTTACTAAGAGGATCTTCCCCGCCCCAACAACCACGGAGTACCTAGTGCAAATTGTCAGCAACATGTGCGCGGAGGAGTGGGCGTGCATTCTGACGGACAGAGATGGCTAGTTCATGCTCAGGGGATCCTCCGGTTACAAGAGCAGACACGGAGTTTAAGATCGCCCTCCTTATATCTGACAGGCAGAGGCTGCGCAGCAGTAGTCAATATTGTGACCAACACTAAAAACAGGATAGCCACCGCTGAACGCGGCGATCTGCGGCTTCTGATTACCAGTTCAGAACCAAATTCGGGGGATTCGGTTTCGTCACATCGAGTGTATCCACCTCATCGAGAATAAGTATCACCGAATCGGAGTTACGCTCGATAATGAGGTGCTCAATCTGATCCTCGTACATCCTGGATTTGATTGATTGGAGCTTATACTGATCGGGGGTCTGCGGCGAGCTGGGAAAATTGCTCAGGGGTCCATACGGCGAAAAAGTTTGGGAACCGCTGCTCCAGACTCTAGAGTGTGAGGGTTTAGCGATGAGAGAGCGTGACTTTGAGTCGGGTAACCGGGAGTCAGGTGACTGGGACAGGACGCTTGCGTCGGAAGGACAAGGATGGGACAGAGGAGGACCCCATGTGCAAATGTTCAAAGCTCACGAGTGAATATGGTCGTGATAGGTACGAGGGGTTGGAAGAAAGGGGGACTGTTTGCCCAGACAGCCATATTTGTCGGCGATCCTGGCGATGAGAACTGTTCCTGCACTGATCAGGGCCTTGATCGGGTACTTTCTGAGTATATTTCTTCCCTAGAGGATGGTTGAAATCATAATATCGAGCGAAAATCGCGAAATCAAGGCTGGTGGGATTGCGTCCGATGAACTCCGTACATTTCGATGCCGTGAGCGGGCGGGGAGAGGAGCAACTGATTCCATCCCGTGTCTTGATTCTCTCTGAGGCAACCTTAACGAAGCAAATCAATCTAAGCTTTCGAGACACACATTCGGTCTCCAATCCACATTCCTGGGGCTCTGACAGCACGTTCCCCTCTGAGTAGAGATTGCGAATCTCTCCATGCTCTGGATGCTGAGACAGCTCCGTTGGTTCATCGACGAAAGTCTGGGTGTGCTGTAGCCGTGAATGGAATCTCCGATTTACTTCAGAGAAGCTGGAGAGGAACCTCGTCACGTTCCCATAGCCCCATCGACTCTGTTTAATCAAAATCTGTTCACATCCGGAGCGTCGTGGAAGAGCGCGATGAAGGTCTTATACGAGTGACGGCTTGCGAGCAGCTGAACCATTATTCCTTTCCGGCCGGAACGAGCCAACCGGACTGTCTGTCAGCCATTCGGTACCTGCTTCGTAGAGGAAGGTGCTCAGGGCGAAATATCACAGACAGTTCGTATCAATACCATCCAAACAACAAGCCCTGGCAGCCGTACGAGCAGTGCCGCGCAGTCACCACAAGAAGATATTGGCAAGCCGTCTGTTTCAGGAAGTTTTCGCAACCGTCGTTCCAAAGCCATCTTGGTGTCAGATCATGGTGAGCTGCGTGAGCCCATAGAGATGTTGAGACATCCCAGGGGCCGGTGAGAATTCAGTTTGATTCGAGTCTGGCCTTACAACCTCTCCCGAGAACTGCAGCTGACCCTGGAATCCGGGAGGTTTCCGCAGCAGCCAGAATGAAACGTTTCCCCGAGGGCGCGTTGGCGATTTGCAGGGCACGAATTTCTTCATGAAGCAAACACAGAGGCTGCTCAAACGCCCACGCGAGGAAATAATGCTTCCTCTCCCGGCGGAGAGCGACTCCGATTCCTCTCTCGCAGGGGTCCGGAGCACCAATCCTTCGTCGTCTCAATTCTTCCGTCATGCCTTTGGGCAGGACACACTTCACCATTCTTTCGAAAGGAGAATTTCCGCGGCGGTATAAATTCGGGAATCCTCTCCGACCGTCTACGCCCTGAATATTTATCCATTGTCCCGTGATGATGTATTATATATTCGAGTCTCGGTGGCCTTCTTCTTCTCAATCCGAGCGGGGGAGACTCAGACAACGATCCTCCATATTCAAGCGGATCCTCGGAGAATCGACGCCCACGCGGAGATCTCAGAATATCCTGAGTTGCGGTCAGGCCCTTGGTCTCTGTCGTTTTGTGGAGGATATCACAGATTTCGGACACGTGGGAAAGAGTGCCCTGGGTGGCGCGAAAGCCTGCGCCACTGTCCTGGAGAGGGTAATTTCGAGAGAGGCTGATTCTCATACGTCCGGCTCCGATTCCCGACGATATCCTTCCTTGTGAGCCGCCTTACAACATGCCGTTGGTTCCACGTTGATCCGATCAATTCCGGAGGAGTTCATTGAGGACAAACAAACAAACAGACCCTGAATTTATCCTCACTATATATATATAGATGTTACACCTCGTTTCGCCGAATCTCGTTCCTCAGAATCTCGTTTCGCCCACTCAATTCTCTCCTGTGGATCCCCAAATCCTCTAGCGCCGCTCGTTGAGTCCCGATCGGAGTACATTCCGTGCATAGCAGTGGTTCTCGACTTGGAGGCTACAGCGGACCATTTACCGATGGGAAGGGTGCTGGTGGAGCCAAGAATCTGATCAATTGACATTGATCCAATAAATCCACACGGTCGCTTCCAACCTGCACTTCTGGAGAGCTCTAGTATCCCAAGTCAATGAACCTGCCATACATTCCTGTATACAATTGTCTTAACTGGTGATGAACTACTCCTCACATTGGCTTCTTCAGAGATTGCCTGGATTGATGACTGAGAAAACTGCAACTCATCGTTCATCGGGCAACACTGGACAGTCCTCTAATCGTATAGAAGGTTCGCACCTAGAGACAATACGAAAGGCGCTCCAGAAATAGACGATGACCTAGGAGAGGATTGAGTCCGAGAAACGGGAATCGGGGGAACAGGATTCGGGGAACCGGGATGGGACTTTTTTTTCCGACCTCCATTTCACCGGGTTCGCAGATGGTCAATTTTCCACGGATCGGTGCCCTTCAAGTTTCGTTCGCTCTGTCTCTCAACCCCGTTCAAGATGCATCAATCTAGCGCGAACTCGAAGAACTAGAAAAACTTGTCACTTCGACCCTGGGGATTCTGATTACGGTCCCTCCTTGATTTTCGTCCCTCTGCAAAACTGCCCGTGAGTCGCAGAAGAGGCTTATTTAGAGGGTGTTTTCGGCAGACAGGAGGCTGCGTTTCGAGCGAAGTACCCGAAAACTCGTGGACTATCATCCAACATATCGATCATTCTTGGACAGCGAATGGACGAATGAAGGAATGGACGGTGGATCAGCAATGGGGTGTGTCTTTGTAATGGTCGGGGCTGCGAGCGCTTTTGCTCCCCTTCCCACGACTGTCGTTTTCGCGGCTGCCGAGTGACTCGCTCCGGGGCCTATCCCGAGTAGTCGAAGAGCTCGATGATCCGGCTTTCGGTTCTGCCTCTATCCATACAAAGCCATGATGATCAATCCCTCTTGCCGTCACCGGTCCGTGAGGCTACTGCTATATCCACGGTGTGATTGAACGCTACGCTCATCGCCAAAGCGATTGGATTCCTCGACCCGGAAGAGCTGTGCTGCTGCGCTCTCCGCGCGCGTGCTCCGGAAAACCAAAAACGGACCAAAACCAAGATGAAAGAGCGCTGATGGGCGTTGAAAAGACATGAAAGACGAATCCGAAGGAACTTGAACGGCGTCGATCTGTCGAGGATTGAAAGTTTGCGAGCCCCCTTGAAGTTGAGGGTCGAAGAAGAAGAGAGAATCGATCTCGACATGCTCGCAAATCTCCACTTCCCAACCGACTCCTAAAACCGAAACGGGAACAGATGCGTCTTTGGAAGAGCTATCAACAGAAAACGGGCGCAAGGGAACCGGAAGAGCACCGTTAGCCACAGAGCTATGGCCAGAAGAGAGGCAACCATGATCGTGGCTAAGTTTACAAAAATAGCCCAAGACCCAAGTAGACAACATGATATCCGAGCGAGAAAATCGAACAGAAGACGGTTCGTCTGCACGCTGTTATTCTGAAGCCCATACAGAGAGAGGAACAGAGCTGCTTCCGTTACCCGAGCTTTCTTCGAGTCGAGTTTCCCGGAGGCGGACGACATCGCCCTCCCGAATCGACTGTTCATTCTCGTGTCTGGATTTTCCTCTGCAAAAATATCGCACGAACGTACATATATGACCGATTCGGGAATCTTACTTGAAGTCGGCAGAAAAGGGCACGCGAGTGATGTCTGAGTATTTGACAAGGCTATACTGAGAGTCCTTTCGAGGGGAACGACAACATCACAACAAACTCTGGGCAGAAAGGATTGTGAGAAAGGGACAAATTTCTCGCGCGCAGTAATAAAGTGTCGACCTCGAAAGCACGGTACACCGTCTAGCTAGCAGACTCGTTCATTTCCGCCATGGTTCCGTCGTTATCACCTTTTGATTGCCTCGACAGCTATGAGAGGAGCGTTCTCGCTCTGCCGGCTTCAAGATCCTTGAGAGTTGATTCCGGGTCCCGCCTGGGATAGAGAAGCATTCCTTCAGCTGGGAGAATGCTTTCAAGAGAGCATCCTCGGAGATTTTCTGCAGAGTTCAGCACTGGAGATTCGCTTCTCCACCTCATTTTCATTCCTGGGCTGGAAGTGTCGACGTCGAGAATCTCCATTCAGAGGGTAGAGGTTAGCAAAGAAGTCACCGATCGAATCCCATGGTGGGAAGCCAGGTTCTAGAGAGAATTTTCACCAAAACACCCTTTTTCTGCTCTCAGCCCTCACGCCCATGTCCTCAACCTCCTCGAAGGGAACTCCCTCGACACGTCTGTTCTTGTTTGAACATGGCCTCCTTGCCCTCAAGGCGCCGATGAATGACAGTCTCATCCCTTGGATATTCTGTTGACGTTCAATTAGGGCTTCGAGTTTTTTTTTATGGAGTAACTAGCCGGGCTCCAGCCGAGTACCTACGCTGGAGAGGAATCTGCAGTTGAGAGTAACCTCGACTGCCGCTTTGAGCGTCCCTTGTTCAAAAAGTCTACTGATGACAGACAGACATTGCCCTCTATATAGTGTGGTATCAAGCGGCCTCGTTCAAGAGGGAGAGCATCATGAGACCTTGAGGGAAAGCCGAGGATTCTGGCATCATGTTAGGACGGTGAGCCTCATCGTTAATATTCGTAACCAGGTCGGAACTATCATCTCATTCGGCTAATCGCTACTGACCGAAATTGTCGACTCGAATGTTGGAATATCGAAGCCGATCGGAAAATGTCGTTGGCCGTTTCAAGAGCCTGGGTTTCCCAACATCTCCATGAGTTTGACATTGAATCACTCCATCGAGGGTTACAGAAGCTCGTTTTTTGGTTTGCGCTTCAGTTTACCGAAATCTATATTTGATCGTTCATGGTTTATTGGATCTGATTCTTATATTCATGAATCAACCTTTCGATTCAGGCGCGAGCATGATCAGCGGATCCTTTCTTGTTGCGTTCCCATTCTTCGAGAAGTCGCTCAAACGTGTTGACCCATGAATGATTCAGCTCATTGCACGAGGCCCTTTTTTAGGATGTTCCTGGAGCCCCTCTTATAGATTGCTTATAAGTTTATAAGAATCTCGAGTCCGAAACTGACTTTTTTGGGTGTTTCTGGAGCTCTTCTTGTAGCATGCAATCGCAGAAGGTCCCGTGTAGTCTCGTAGACGGTCTTGTCGAAAAGTATGGTCAGATGGTCTGCGGAACCACCTCCCTGGACTCGACAAAGTATGGTCAGACCCACCTCGGATTCACCTCCATGGACCTCGAGAATCATGGCGAAATCAGTCGCGGGACTCCCTCCGGAGATTCTGGAGAGTATGGTCAGAATGATCTCAAGACCACTTCTTGGACTTCCAAAATTATGGTCAGATCGACTCCGAAATTACGTCCGTAGACTTGAAAAGTATGGTCGGTTCGATCCCTGTACCACACCTTCAGACTCCCAAAAGTATGGTCACATCGATCTTGGAATCACATCCCATAACCTAGAGAGGGGTCTGGCTGGCATCATATCGGACGGTACACTTGATCGTTTCGATTCGCATGCAGGTAGTATGGAGGGGGTGACAGAGGGGGTAGATGCCGAGGAGTGATCCACAGGGTGGTCATCATGAGATGGGAATTTTCTTACTCCTCTTTCTCTTGCTCCTTATAGGATCGATCCGACTGTTTTATTTTTCGCCTAAGAATTTAGCTCCCCACTTTTTCGTCGTGGGAGGATGAAACTGAACTTTATATTCGGGCGGTTTGAACGAGTCTACGAGCTTTCCGACATCGGGCAATATTTCAAATTCGGCTTCCCTGGCAAGATACGCGAAAAATTGCCTCGAAGACGAGATTTCGTCAACCCATCAGTGATTCCCGTGATGCTGGTGGGGTCGATCGTCAATTTCGGGCTCTTTAATGATCCTCACCGTTGCTCCAGCGAAAGTATGGAATCCCTCGCCGCATCCAGTGAAACCGATACGACCTGGGCAAATCCTTGGAGGAATGAGAGAAGAAAGGTTCAACTCTCGGACGATTGACAGTAAGAGAATTCCCGATTTTCGTTGACCATCCTGTACAGAAAATACTCCCCGCGTCTCGAATTGGAGCTTGCGGAGGCGAGAATCGTTGAGAAACAAAACGTGACACTTCGTTGATGGGTAACCGTGCGCTCGGATATCAGAATCAATATTCGCGAATAACGTTTCCGATCCACCCACTCTTGTTACCTGGCGTGAGCTTTGCAATGTATCGCAATGAAAGGCTTCGCATCTATCCTAAAGAGGTGGTCTATCTCCACTCATCGACAGCTTGGTTAACATTGTCTGTTTGAGCTTTCGCTGGAATGGTCTCGGAGCCCTTCTTTCCCTGCCGGAAGGAGTGTTCGGAAGAATGTTCCGGAACACCTGCCTGACTCGAAGGCGGAACCACGAGGGAAGGTCAAACGAGATCCTTATCAATCATTTCGTATCATGGAGTGGCGCCTATTACCGAGCTAAAGGAACAGTGCTCGGCAAATGTTACGGCCTCAGAAGCATTCATCTCAGGCGCTCGCAGTCGCTAATGAAGCTTTCCTAGCTCGGGAGGATTTATTCAGGTGATTCCTTAGAGTCGACTGGCTTGAGCGCCCAGCTCGTACTCCCCAATTCCGCTGAGGTTGGATCTGATCTCAACTAGGACGTCCTGTCGAGAGCAAAGCGTCCCAACTACTGTCACCCCGGATTTCTGGCAGAGTGCGAGGGCGTTGATCCAGATCGAGATGAGCTAGCGGGAACCAGTGGTGGGCTCGGAGCGGTCATTCGCGCGTCGGGTTCACGACGATGAGCTAGAACCAGGTGGCCCGTGAGAGGCTTCTTCTCGTGTATCCATTAGATCGAAAAGTGATGTTCGACACTTTCGGCAGGCTTTGATGTTATGTTTGATGAGAGTAAATAGGAGTATTCAGGAGTTGAGCCTACACCGATTCAGTCGGAGAAAGTTCCTGAGACAGCGATCCCTGATGAGATTGATGTCCATATACTCGATTCGTGTTTTCTATGGTATCTTCGGGCCGTTGTTCACCTCACCACGCGTTGAGATCCGCCCGATGCCATTGACGACCCCTCTCGCACACTTTTGCGCCGTGCACTCGTGCTCTCTCTTCGAGAGTGCTGCCATTGGACCAAAACACTGTTCGGAGTCCATGTAATGGCACGCAATCCAAACAAGCAACTATCGCTCTGGGATATGAGCGAATGGAATACCACACATACCCTCCCGTATGCTGCCGCACGTGGGTGAAGAGAAACAGCGTCATACGGCCTGTGATTTTGGAGCTCACGGCTACCCAAGAAAGCAAGGGGAATATATTCATTGTATATGTTGCAGCAAAGCTCAGGTAGATCCCGAATCTCACGAAATTTCTCTAGCCGATCGATCATCTCTCTTCCCCCATCCAGGAGTGAGAAGCTTGCAACTCGGGAGTCGCAACTTCTGGGGTCAAAAACAAATAATTTCCCGCGAAATTCACAGGGCACACCTAGGACGCCCGGAACTTCTCTGCCGTGTGTGTTGTAAGTTTGGTGGGGCTACAGCCCATTACCGCGGACACCCATCACCGCGCACGAGCGCTCTTAGCTGGGGGAGCATCTATACGAGACGTCGAAATACTTCATGTACCTCGCCCTGGTCACGTTTCCCGAGAAGGTACATTAGGCCCTTTAGTCGATGTCCACATGATGTACCAGCTACTGCATTCTGCTATAGGGCATCGAGATTTGTAGTCTCTCTTCCATACACGTCGGTCCCTGTTGCTGAGCTCAGATATCATTCTGAGGCCTCTTAATCAGTGACTCCGAGCCCGCTCCAAGAAGGCCGGAGCATTATGTCGAGACTCTCATCTTTTCAGACCTCTACGCCCTCGCATAATTCATCGAGCGAATCAGAGAGAATCTTCGAGTCGGGAATGAATAATTTCGAATCATTGATCGGAAGCAATGCGAAACATCCTTCTGTGCCGAAACATTCATAAAGAATGTCAACGATAGAGTGACATTCCTCAGGGTAGATTCGAAGGCACAGGAGGCAATGTCCGCTGAATTATACAAGGAGCGTAGTCACGAAT
Source organism: Phytoseiulus persimilis (assembly GCA_037576195.1). NCBI lineage: Eukaryota > Metazoa > Arthropoda > Arachnida > Mesostigmata > Phytoseiidae > Phytoseiulus > Phytoseiulus persimilis. The sequence continues at coordinate 13,053,898 of CM075103.1, forward strand.
GGTCGGTACGCGTAAGAAGTGAACAATTGCACACGAAACGGTTCAACGAGATGTATAGCACAGCATGTCGAACCCTCGCATGGAAGTTTCCCTGGCTAAGAGCGAGCTTCAGATTCTGTCGCAGCAATGGGTTTTCGCGGTGCATACCTTTCGCGGGGGTGGCAATAACATCCCCCACGTCGCAAGATACCGCGGTCTCTCGTGCTCTTATCCGCTATGCGTTTCGGTGGAACGGTTCTGCATCAAACTTCTGCCCGCAACGAACGTTGGGATTTTGCTTCGTGAAGTATTCGCATGAAATCATGAAAAAAACAGGAGAATCACTGAACACACATGGATCATGCACAGAATGATGCCACCATCTGGGCCAGCGTGCAGTAGCCGGAAGGTCTGAAGGTCAAAATATCTCGGGGATAAATGGTCTTGAGGCCGGAAAAATCCGGGCCGAGGTGTTCGGGGCCGAAATGTCTTGATCAACGGTTACTTCACGGCCGCCACGAGAATCGCGTATTAGGAGCTCCCTGGAACTCTCTGGATAGATAGCCGAAACAGGGAGAGCTAGCTCGATTCTTTGACGGGGCAACCTCCCGAGAGGAAACAGATAGTCCTGTAGAGTTTTCGTGTGATTCCCGATGGAACATCTCTGAGCCAGCCACGAGTGGCTCAAGCTTCTACGAGTTCTATCGCGGTTCACTTGCGATATCTCCAATATTGGGAACACAGAGCGGTTGTCGAAATTCGGATCCAAGAACAGACTTTAAGAAGTTGCTCCTCCAGGTTTCATCCAGCGAGTGCCCTGATCAATAACCATAGTTTTCTTCTGTGATCTGAAAAAAGTGAGCCATATTGATTAGCCGTCGGCTTGGCGTTCGAAACCTTCCGGCAGGGCTTACAGTACTTTCTGACGGCGAGAGATCTTCCAGTGCTTCCTCGAAGGGTCTTGAATTGTCATTTCCGCAATTCAATCATCCTTCTGAACTCACACCCACGCATGGCCTGTTCTGGGTACACCGTACTGTGCCCGTGTTCTTCAAATCGGACCCCGCATGCTGGACAGCCTGAGCTGCTCAAAGGTGGTACAAGAGTACCGGTGGTCGTGCTCAGGAGTTCTGATTCAGGACCCTTGAACCAAGATCATTTCATTGTGAAGACCTGCGGACGATATCAAGTTTTGTCAGAAAACGAGAGGTTTTTTATAGGGATTGTAAACGGGAAGACGAATCTGTTAGGAACTCCCCTATTGATCTGCATCGCATTTGACAAAAACTGAGGGACATTTTCTCTCCGTCTGAGAATCTAGCAGCGTGGCGAATCTCCTGAGGATCAAATTCCTCGACAGGACACAGATCCCACTCATTTGCTGTTCTCCAAGTTTTCCATTCCCCTCCGTCGGACACGATTCAACTCCGCCATATCCTTGTCCTTACATTGTCTCCGGTAATCAAAGGAACGACTAACTTCAAAAATCTCGTAGGTCTCTGGTGCGTTCAACATGGCACCCATCAGCTAATGGAACAGGGAAAAAGGGAGACAAAATGTAGGAGCAACAACCCGCTCCAGCCCTCCGGTGGAGGCGGGTTTCCCTGCATCACTTGAAGCACCCACACTAGTTAGACTCGAACTGCGAGTAGGCAGACTCGAATTATTTCTTCAACATATTTCTGAACAAGGAAGATTGACTGAGTCCAGCGGCTAGTGCTTACGGGCAGTGGGGTGGTGGCTTACAGAAGAGATAAGTCGCAGGAGGTATGCCGCTCCGGCTACTTGACGAACTATCTGCATGGCCATGTCTTGCTGTTGTCTTTTGTTCCTGGAGCTTGAGCTCCCGCGACGTTTCTTGATACCCAAACGAAACAGAACATCTCTTGCTATTGACTACATGGCCAGAAGACATCGGCAGGAATACGTCAGAGCACTATCGGTAACTGTGCAAGAAGGCTCCTGACTCCTGATCTGCCAAAACTGGAAGGGTGAATATCAGTCGAATATATTTTTTTCAGCGAGAAATCGAATAAATTGTCCACTCAATGTCACCGGTTTCGGCCGAATCGACGGTTCCTTCCACGGCTTATCAGCGAAACAAGTCAAGTCCCAACTTTCCAGAACACCCTCCACGTGCACGAAAAATCGCGTCCGATGTTCAAGCCCGAGGAAGGCAGAGGTCCTTGGAAGGAGAGCAGAGGTCATTTGGAATGCTCTCTGAGGATTCACCGTCATCATGGTGGTAGCTCCAGAGGAAAAAGTCATCCCAACAAACTGAACGGGTACGTCTACTATGATCCTTTTTCTCTGATCATTTGCCGTTTCGAACGATGGCGGGCGACGCGCGTCCACTCGTACTGGAAAGTATGAATCTCAAGGCCACGTTACGAGTTCTACGAGTCGCATCGGTTTTTTGCAAACTCCAACCCCGTGAGCTTCTTCTTGAGCTATACCGAGGAGGATCTAATTGTTACGTGAGTTACATGGTGCCCGGGTCTCCGAAAGGCTTCATCGCGATACCTGCTGACATTCCTACCGCTGCTGTCAATGCTGTGGACGATGAGCTTGTTGATGCTTTTCGTAGCCGAAGAGTGATTGAGTTTATCCCCCGGAATCGCCCTGGACGACCATCTCTTGGCTTGACTTCCGTTCCACCCATCATAAAAGTTCCATAATGCATGGGATATTTCTGAGTCCGATATCTTTGCAAACGCTACTCGTGGGCCTTCGCTGTCGGCACTCTTCCCGTGCTTCTTCTCGTAGACTCATGGGCGGTCAACAGAACCGATGGGCCAACTAATGTCTGTGCAACACGGATTGGTTCAGCTGATAGGTTTCAATCCTGGAAGGTTCCTGGGTCTTGCTGGCTCTTCACAGATGCTGATGACGACGAAAGGCGATACCGAACGTGGGATCGGGGAAAACTCAGTCCTTCGGTCCCTTCTTCTTGACCAGCTCAGGACGCCACGGTTCAGAAAAATTATGGGAACCGCCCTTCAGGAGGCAGGGTTGAACAGGGGCAGAGCCCGGAATCTTTGTATTGCCTAATAATTTCCATTTCGTTCTGATTGTCGGGGGATGTCTCAGGCTAGAGTACCTCCTTCAGGTGCGCACATTGCGAAGGGGACATAGGCTTGGCGCATGCATTCTGGTTCGGTTTGAATGCAGCCTGGATATGCTCGGATCAATTGGTAGGTGGTTATGATGATTATAGTGGCAAATAATAATTCGCGCTCTTCGTGCAAGAAACGTTTCGTTGGTGATACTTGTCAGTAGCATTCGACTGCGTCTGCGCTTGACGCTCAAGGTGAACGTACGACAGCTCTCAAGCGCACGGGCGTTTCCAGAAATATTATGGGTACTTCATCTGATCACCGCGGCTCGGTTCACCAAGTCCCCTTTCTCCGAATTCTGACGTTGTTAATGCTCGGAACAATTGCGGGAAGTTTCAGAGCGGAACGGTGGTAGCCGCAGCTCTGTGCAGCGCCGTGAGAACGAGTTGAGCACGCAAACATGAAATGAATCATGAAAACCACAGGCCTACAGACCACTCTATTTGTGAGAGGTGAAAACTCATAACGCCCCTTGCTATGCATGAAGTACGCGTGACGGAGATCAATCTGAGCCGATGAAAAATTAATCGATCTTCTAAGCATCAGATCCCCTCGACCGCGAACAGCTTAGATGCCCCATAGAAGACCTCCCTGAAAATCCCGTTCGTGTTGGAATCCTCTCTACTTCGTGAACCCAAGCTGTTCGATCAAAACTCCCGCGAAAAGGTACTACGAGAAGCACAGAACAACCCCGCGTATACCGAACCTTCCGTGAACATATGAAAAACCTCTCGTTCGGGAAACCTTCCCGTTCGAAAAAAAACTCCGGGTTGGTCGTATTACATACTACACCGCTCGTTTGGCGTGAAAACGTAGAGTATCTGCTGTGAGTCCTCGGTGGGGTGAGTTGCGCACCGGACTTGATCTTTCTTTCAATCTCGAGGGGCGATGTCTAGAGCAATTATCGACATTTTGTTCGGTGGCCCCTAGCTTTCAACTTCCCGCCTTCGGAGCACTACTTGTGGTTTCCGGGCGCCGCATTCTAATGTGGGCAGAGAGCGTGAAATTTCTGACCGAAACTCTGAGGTCTCTAGCACGAAATCAATAGCTTCCCGCTGTTCGAGCAGGAACCTCGTTGTTTGATCAGCGATCTTAAGTTGAGGCAGCTCAGCTTTGTGATCCGGAATACCTCGAGATTTAATTTTTCCCGGCTCATCAATTCGTCTCCATTTTGTCTAATATGAATTCACGTCCTAAGAGCCTGAGCTCCGGTAGAAATTCACAGCATAGCGTGTGACACGCCGATCGCATCCGATTTCTCCGATCCAATTCCGAAATTTGGCCAATTTTCGAGGTACAAAGGATAGATTGAATAATCTGTAAGAGAACTGGGGGGTGGTTCGAGAGTGGCTCATATGGGCGTCCACTTCCCTGCCCAATTGATTCCACTGCGTCTCTCGGAAACCGAGAAATACCATGCTGATCCATGCTGAAATCCATGCTGATTTCCGAGCTTTCCGAGGGGGTGCACACATTGGTTTTGGACTCAATCTCCAATTGCTCGAGTGAATGCCGGAATCGAATGAGGGCTTCTCCCGTAAAGTTGTGACCCTTCGGAAAAATTTGAAGTGTTTTCGGCTCATCACGAGCGAAGTTCGAGGGCAGACCGGAGCCTCGAAACTCGTTGAATAAATGACGAAGTACCAGCAGAGTGTACCAAAGCCACGAGGAACGACGTTTTCACGTCAACAGTACCCAAATCGACCCGGAAGTTCCCTCGTATATTCAAATCAGAGTCGGCGAAAAATCGCCGCCTCGTCAACCCAGAATTATCTCCTGGAGAAAATTTGGTCCATCTCGTGGCTATTCAGGAACCTACCCTGTACTATAGCGAAAAAAGCGAGGGCGAGCCCCAACAGAAGATTCTTCAGGTTGAACAAGTTAGCGGGAGCAATATCACTTCCCCTCAGATGCATTAGCTGAGCGCCTGACCATCTCCTCCGAGTGTTGAGCGCTGCCTTCGTATCACGGGCTCCCAGTTTCTCGCTCTACTTCCCTGAGCCAGTGTCTCTAGCCAACCAATTCAGAACGAGCCGAGGACTTGAGTTTACTCCGGCTTCCCTGTGCCCTAACGTGCGTGAAGTTGCCCTGAAAGCAGCTCCCGAGACAGAATGTATCGAACTGTGAAGAATCCAGCAACACTCCAGTTGAGAGAAATCCTCAGTCATTTCGGTGCATTCGACCCAAAGTTCTACCTGAATTCGGACATCGGTGCTTGAATGATCCACAGTCGATCATTTTTGACTCAACACGCACGGATGTTATTGCAGGCTGAAAAGATCTTGGAAGTTGAAGACTCCTGATTATTTATCCTCGCCCACCGCTTCAAAATCCGCTACTGATCACATCTGTCGATCGAATCTTCAACCCGAGTACATATGGACCCCTATCTATCGTTTACCCCGAAAATAATTCATCTATTGGTTCATCGGTAGAGATGCCATACGACCGGACATGTCCTCGTCCGTTCGGTTCGTCCGCTTTCTGGATTTCATTGGAAAATGTCCGGATTCTGGAATTTCGGGGGAAAAGGTCCGGAGTTTGGGATCCAAGAAGATATTCTTCCATTGTTGAGAGACCGGAGATGGCCCAGTTCCATTCCAAGCCCTCTCGGGAGCAAATTTCCGGCTCTAGAGAGCATTTACCGAGTGAGAGCGCATCACGCCCGGGGACGGTTGAACGCCGTCTTCGCAAACCGCTGTTTCGTCGGTTAGCGGACTTACACCGATGAGAAAGTTGCCGACGCCAACCACCGTGCGAGCATAGCTAGCATCACCCATGGCGGACTCGAAGCGTGAGTTACCCACGCAAAGACGTATTTCCAGGTGAAAAAAAAACTGAAATATACGCTCCTCCATGATCGAATGACATTATGTCGGGAAATTTTGAAGCTATTCAGGAACCCACCTCTAGCTGACGCGAATCGTCTTAAGATCACTCAAAACTCCATCTCTACAGGACGCGCCCTACGCAGTCTCGAATTCTTCTCGGAATCATCTCAGAATCACCTTCAGAGCGGCTGGGAATCCTCCTCACGAGTCCTCAAAAATCGATCTCGGATTCATCTTGGGACCGTCTGAGCGAAATTTTGAGAGTTTCCCGTTTGAGTGATTGGTGATGACGACCTGTTTCGTACTTCTTTTCGCAATGAACACCAGCGATCCGATCATACAAGAACACCTGAGACTCCCATCATGTCCAAAGACCTCAGAATATGGGGACTCTCTGAGGATCAGTGCAGATTGCGTTCAATGCTCGGAGCCTAGTTCAAAGTTAGGACTTTTTTCGCGTCTTTACAGTTGGAATACCTGGTTATATCCTCTCTCCGGAACTGAAAATGCCGGTCGGTGGTGCAAGATGAGCATGGACGAGCCCTGAGTAGTCAAAATACAAGTAGAGAGCTATATCAGACCTCGCGAGGTGATTTCTTTCCGTCGGTATTCAAGGGAGAATCTCTGCCGAGCGAGCTTCTCCTGGCGACGCAACGAAGCGTCCCCTCCTATCCCAGCCAGCCACCCGGCCAACTCGATCAATGAGCTCCGAGTGCCGGCGCTCGCGCTCCTCTGACGGGGTGCCAGAGGTTCCGAAAAACGAAACTCAGCCCCCGATTTCGGTCATTCCTCGCCGCAAATCCGAGGTTTTGAGATCCGGACCCGTATCCGACACTTGTGAGACCGCTAATCGTAACCTCCCTACTGACGATGCAGCGTAAACCGTGAATGGAATGTATGTTTTGATGGATTGAACGCCTGTTTCCGATGGGACGGCTCTGGCACAGACATCTTCTCTCTCTCCGTTGAACCATCAGGCAAATACCCCAGTGATCAACCCTCCGAAGCAGCGAGGGAGAGCCCCAGAAGAAGATTCTCGAGGTTGAACAAGCTATCGGGAGCAATATCACTTCTCCTCAAGAGCATTCGCTGAGCGCCTGACCATCTCATTCGAGTCTTGAGCGCTGCCTCCGTATCTCGGGCTCCCAGTTTTTCGCTCTGCTTCGCTGAGCCAGTGCCGTTAGCCAACCAATTCAGACCGAGCCGAACACGTGAGTTTACTCCAGCTTCCCTGTGCCCTAACGTAAGTGAAGTTGCTCTGAAAGCAGCTCCCGTGACAGAAGTTATCGAACTGTGGAGAATCCAGCAATACTTGGGTTGAGGGAGATCCCCAACCTTTTCGGTACATTCGACCCAAAATTCGACCTGAACTAGGACATCGGTGCCTGAAGGAATGATTCGCAGTCGATCATTTTTGACTCATCACGCACGGATGTTATTGCAGGCTGGGAAATATTTGAAGTTGAAAAGTTCTGATTATATCTCCTCGCCCGACACTTCGAAATCCGCTACTGATCGCATTTGTCGATCGAATCTTCAACCCGAGTACATATGGACCCCTATCTATCGTTTACCCCGAGGATAATTCATCTATGGGTTCATAGGGAGCACAATTAGATCTTCCTCCCTCACTGAACATCAAGGATATCTTCCAGGAGTTATCGCCATTTGATCATTCGGGAACGACTACGTTTTAAGGATAAATCAAGCATCGCAAAGAGCGTTTCAGCTACTAGCTGTTCTCAGAAACGGTTTCACATAAAAAACGCAACATGCCTTGCGCCAGCCGGAGTCAAGGAGTACGAGTGAAAGGGTCAACGAAAGACATCGTCGTCGCAACCCCCGAGGAGTTTGTCAGCCTTTTTGGTGGCACTCATATCATCAATAACATATTGATCGCTAACAACGGCCTGGCGGCTGTCAAATGCATGCGGTCCATCAGGCGTTGGTCGAACGAGATGTTCAAAAACGACAAGGCTATCCGCTTTGTCGTGATGTTCACTCCGGAGGATTTGGCCGCAAACGCAGGTGAGTTTCCGGTTTCCTCTGATTTCTACTTTTCCCTCAGATATAATCGACGGTTCGGGGGGCCTTCCGCCGCATTCGGGAGGTCTTCACTCGAGTCCCGATCCCGATGATCTTCATTGCCTGAGCTTTAGTCACAAGTCTTCTTCCATCCTCGGAAATACAGAGTACATCAAACTAGCGGACCAGTGTGTTCCTGTTCCTGGCGGATCGAACAACAACAACTATGCAAACGTGGAGCTAATCCTGGACATCGCGAAGCGAGTCGGAGCTCAAGCCGTTTGGGCTGGCTGGGGCCACGCTTCAGAAAATCCCCAGCTGCCCGAACTGCTTTCAAAGAACGGGATCGTCTTCATGGGTCCTCCAAAAGAAGCGATGTGGAGCTTGGGCGACAAAATCGCCAGCAGCATTGTCGCTCAAACAGCCGACATTCCCACCTTGCCATGGAACGGAGCCGACCTCAAGGCCGACTGGAAACCCGAGAACGGGAAGACATTCATGATCAGCCCAGATCTTCACAGAAAAGGCTGCGTAGGTGAGTAGCTCGTTGCCGCAGACTCCAAGAGCTCTTCGGTTGACGACAGAGGCCCAGGACTAACAAGACATGCAATAAATTCCTCAGATAACGTCGATTCCGGACTTAGAGCTGCGGAAAGAATCGGCTTCCCGGTGATGATCAAAGCTTCGGAAGGGGGAGGGGGCAAAGGAATTCGGAAATGCGAGGACGTTGGCAGTTTCCCATTGTGCTTCCGTCAGGTTCAAGCCGAGGTTCCAGGATCCCCGATCTTCATCATGAAGCTCGCAACTGAAGCGCGTCATCTCGAAGTTCAGCTGTTGGCCGACAATTACGGCGACGCGATTTCCCTCTTCGGGAGGGATTGCTCGATCCAGAGAAGGCATCAGAAAATCATCGAAGAGGCCCCCTGCGAGTTCGCGGATCAGAATGTGTTCGACGAGATGGAGAAAGCGGCGGTTCGTTTGGCCAAGATGGTGGGCTACGTCTCGGCTGGGACTGTGGAGTACCTGTACAACAGCGACGGTCAGTTCTATTTCCTCGAGCTGAATCCCCGTCTGCAGGTGGAGCACCCCTGTACAGAATTGATCAGCGACGTCAATCTGCCCGCATGTCAACTCCAAATCGCTATGGGGGTGCCGCTGTACAGGATCAAGGATATCCGCGTCCTTTACGGCGAGGAGGATCCGTACGGCTCGAACAGAATTGACTTCGACTGCCCGCCTCACAAACCCTCTCCGAAGTGTCACGTGATTGCGGCCCGGATCACGTCTGAAAACCCAGATGATGGGTTCAAGCCCTCAGCCGGCGGCTTGCAAGAACTCAACTTCAGAAGCAACAAGAACGTATGGGGCTACTTCTCGGTGGGAGCGTCCGGCGGAGTCCACGAGTTTGCAGATTCGCAGTTCGGTCACTGCTTCTCCAAGGGCGATACTCGCGATGAGGCACGAGAGTAAGTTATCACGCTAACTGAATTCGAGTTTGCCTTCTCAATTCCTTGTGACTTCTTGAGCACTGGGGCAAGATTTTCCTCAAGGCCCGTGAAGCCCTGATTCCACTAACAACGTTTCATCCCCCACCCAGGAACCTGGTCATCGCTCTCAAGGAATTATCTATCCGGGGCGACTTCAGAACATCGGACGAGTTTCTGATCACGGTGCTCGAGACTCAGGATTTCAAGAACAACAGGTTCGACACCGGATGGCTCGATCGACTCATTACTGAGCGAGTGAAGGCTGAGAAGCCGGATATAATGTTGTCCGTCACCAGCGGGGCCCTCCACGTAGCCTTCAAAACCATGCGTGAAAATTCCCTTGGGTTCCTGACCGCGTTGGAAAAAGGTCAGATTCTTCCGATGTCTGCACTGGACAACATCTGTCCGGTGGAGCTGATCGCTGACGGGGTCAAGTACTGCGTCGAAGTGTCCCAAAGTGGGCCAAACACCTACTTCCTCGTCATGAACGGCACTCACCGAGAGCTCGAAGCCCATCAGCTTTCGGACGACAGTCTCTTGGTCAGTATCGACGGCTCGTCATACACAACGTACATGAAGGAGGAGATTGATCGCTACCGTGTAGTGGTTGGCAACCAGACATGCGTCTTCGAGAAGGAGAAAGATCTGTCGGTTCTGAGATCGCCGTCTACGGGAAAACTGATCCAGTTCTTGGTTGAGGACGGGAGCCACGTATGCGCGGGCCAGCTCTACGCCGAGATCGAGGTGATGAAGATGGTTATGACTTTGAGGGTTGAAGAGGATGGAACAGTCTTTGTCCAAAAACGACCGGGAGCAGTGCTAGAAGCCGGCTCTATCCTAGCTCGGCTCGAGCTGGATGACCCGACCCGGGTGAGGAAAGCTCAGCCGTATCTCGGAGGTTTCCCCGCCATGCAGTCAGAGCGGCAAGAATTCCACAAGCTCAATCAGCAGTTCACGAGTGCCAAATGCGACTTGGAGAACATCCTCGACGGTTATGTCATACCAGAGCAGTACCTCTTGCCTAGGATTCGGAGTTCGCTGGAAATTCTCATGAAGACGTTGCGTGATCCAAAGCTACCTCTGCTGGAGCTCAAAGACACGATATCTTCAATTTCGGGCCGTATTTCCCCACAAGTCGAGCTCAAGATCCGTCGGCTCATGGAGACGTACGAGAAGAACATTACGTCCGTCCTTGCGCAATTCCCCGCACAGCAGATCGCATCGGTGATCGACGGCTACGCTGCGACCCTCCAGAAGAGGAGCGAGAGAGATGTTTTCTTCCTGACGACTCAAGATATAGTGCAGTTAGTACAGCGGTGAGTTATCGGCCCGATGGTGCTCGGTCACTGACCCTTGTATCTTTGATTTTTCGTTCTGAGGCGATATTCTTTAAACGAGGTCCCTCTCCTCTCAGATACCGAAACGGAACCAGGGGACGAATGAAGAACGTGCTCCAGGATCTCCTACGCAAGTACCTCAGTGTCGAGTTGGATTTTCAAGACGGGTCATACGACGCATGCGTCACAATGCTCCGCGAGAAACACAAAGATTCAATGAAGACGATCGCGGACAAGATACTCTCCCACAACCACGTCAGCCAGAAGAACCAGCTCATAATAATGTTGATTGACCACCTCGCCGATCCGAAGCCTGGGCTAACGGAGGAACTAAGCGCAACGCTGAACGAGCTCACCACATTGAGCAAGAAACATACCGCGAAGGTTGCCGTGCGCGCTCGACAAGTGTTGATCGCGGCTCATCAGCCCAGCTATGAGCTTCGGCATAACCAGATGGAATCAATTTTCCTGTCGGCAATCGACATCTATGGACATGGCTTCTGCCCTGACAGCCTTCAGAAACTCATAATGTCGGAAACGTCGATATCCGACGTTCTACAAAATTTCTTCTACCATACTAAAACCGTTGTGAGGAAGGCCGCTCTCGAAGTCTACATCCGGCGAGCCTACATCTCATACGATTTGACGAGCTTACAACATTTGGAATTGCGGAGCGGAGTCTGTGCAGCACAGTATCAGTTCCTCCTGCCCAGCTCACACCCGAGTCGGTAAGTGATGGACGCCGGTCTCCTATGGCGCATGAGTCTTGGCGTTATATGAATATATTCGGATGCAATCGAGAGCTAAAATCCATCTTTCCTCCAGTCTAGCTAACCTCCCTGAGCGGGAGAGCGGTATCACGTTGGATGAAAAACGAATGCCAGACTTCGATTCTCAGAGAGTCGGTGTCATAGCTGCATTTGAGACATTTGACCACTTCGTGAGCGAGTTCAACACTACTCTGGATCTACTCAACTGGACGCCCACGCCGGAATACATTGGAGGTGGGTCACGGTCCTAGAGGATGAGAGTGCATAGCTTCACAAAATGCTCCATCAAGCAGATGTCGTAGAGTTGAAAACGAGAGCTTCGTGAGTTGCGAGAATCGGCTTTCAATCTCTCATCGTTTTTCAGCGCGAGAAGAGGGCTGTGCTTATGGATCTGGAGGCGCCACATCCGAGGGGTCAGAACCCATGAACATAGTAATCGTTGCCGTGAAAGACGAAGGCGAGTTGGAAAGTACCGTCAAAGAGAAGCTCTACGATTTCTGCCGAGAGCGACGGAACGAGTTGAGAGAATGGAGAATCCGCAGAATCACATTCCTCGTTCTCCAGAAAGAGAAATTCCCGCAATATTACACATTCAGGTGAGACGCCGTGGAGTGCGGATCAAAACTTGCACCAGAAACATCGACCTCGATCCAAGCTAAGAACTTCATTCAATCTCCGCTCGTTCCAGACATGACGATGATTATCGGGAAGACGCCATCTACCGCCATTTGGAGCCGGCGCAGGCTTTCGAACTCGAGATGCATCGACTGAAGAATTACGATCTAGAAGCCATCCCTACAGCTGCATTGAAAATGCACCTCTACCTGGGCAAAGCCAAGGCGCCCAAGGGGTCTAAGTCCGCTGTGACGGATTATCGCTTCTTCATTCGAGCAATTATTCGTCATTCGGATTTGATTACGAAAAAGGCGTCGTACGAGTACATGCAGAATGAGGGGGAAAGACTCCTCCTCGAAGCAATGGATGAACTCGAAGTGGCTTTCACTCATCAGTTTGCGAAAAACACAGATTGCAACCACATATTCCTCAACTTCCTGCCAAAGGTCACAATGGATCCGATGAAAATCGCCGAGAACGTGAACTCTATGGTTCTCCGGTATGGTCCTCGGCTCTGGAAACTGCGTGTTCTGCATGTCGAAGTCAGAATGACGGTTCGGCTACCCGGTCCCGACGACAAAAGCGTCCCAGTGAGACTATTTTTGAACAATGACAGCGGCTACCTCCTCGACATCTATGTGTATAGGGAGCTTTTCGACTCTAGCTCAGGGACGATACGTTTCGAAGCGTGGTCGGATACCAGGCGGGGTCCATTCCACGGGTTGCCGATTTCCGCCCCTTATGTCACGAAGGACTACCTACAGCACAAGCGGTTCCAAGCGCAGTCCAACAACACATCTTACGTCTACGACTTTCCCGACATGTTCAAACAAGCTCTGCAACGCCAGTGGGAGGAACATATCGATCTTCATCAGCTCCAGATGGAGGTGCCGAGTACACTCGTCGAAGCCGTCGAGCTGGTTCTGGACACCGAGAACAGGCTCATTGAGATGGAAAGGCTCCCTGGAGAGAACGATATCGGAATGGTTGCTTGGCGGATGCGATTGAATACTCCCCAGTACCCAGAGGGACGCCAAGTCATTGTCATCGCCAACGACATAACCCATTTGTTAGGAACCTTCGGACCGCAAGAAGATCTTCTGTTCTGTAAAGCATCGGAGCTGGCGCGGGAGCTGAAGATTCCACGGCTCTATGTTTCCGCTAACTCTGGAGCCCGAATCGGGCTCGCAGAAGAAATCAAGAACATCTTCAACGTAGCTTGGATCGACCCCGAAGTTCCCGACAGGGGTTACAAGTACCTCTACCTGACGCCGGAGAACTACAAAAAGGTAAAGCGGTTGCATCACACGCGGGCTCGGGATTCCGAGTTGAGGCGGCGTGACTGAGCATACCCCTCATCCTCCACGAAGCATTTATCTTCTTACTGAAGTCCTTGTGATAATCTTCTAGGTGTCCACCCTGAACTCTGTTCACACAGAGCTTATTGAGGACGACGGCGAATGGCGGTACAAGATCACGAATGTAATAGGGAAAGACGAAGGTCTTGGAGTTGAAAACTTGAGTCACGCCGGCATGACCGCCGGGGAAACCTCTCGTGCCTACGACGACATCGTCACCATCTCCCTAGTCACCTGCCGGGGGATAGGTATCGGAGCCTACCTCGTCCGACTTGGACAGAGAGTTATCCAGCTGGAATCTTCTCACATCATTCTGACCGGCGCAGGAGCTCTGAACAAACTTCTAGGACGAGAAGTTTACACGTCGAACAATCAGCTCGGCGGGACGAAGATTATGCACGAAAACGGTGTGTCCCATGTCACGGCGAACGATGACCTCGAGGGATGCTCCACTATGCTGCATTGGTTGTCGTACATGCCCAAGTGCAAGGGCGGCGAGCTCCCAATCATGGATAGTTTAGATTCGTACGAAAGAGAGGTTGTCTTCACCCCGACGAAAGCTCCATACGATCCTCGTTGGCTGATCGCTGGACGAGAGAGTCCGCAGTTCCCTGAGTTCTGGGAAGACGGCTTCTTCGATCGCGGTGAGTGGATGGTCATTCGTCTGGTACATATCCTAATGTCTCATATAAAGGAGAAACTACGGTTGCAGCGCTTTTTTCTAACGAGCAACTCGGTGTTACAGATACTTTCTCGGAGATAATGCCCAACTGGGCTAAGACCGTTGTCGCGGGTCGAGCCCGCCTCGGTGGGATACCCGTCGGTGTGATCGCCGTCGAAACTCGCACAGTGGAAGTGTTACATCCGGCGGATCCAGCCAACCTGGATTCGGAAGCGAAGATCATCCCCCAGGCCGGTCAGGTTCTGTTTCCCGACTCCGCATTCAAAACAGCCCAAGCCATAAACGATTTTAATCGTGAAGGCTTGCCTCTAATGATTTTCGCAAACTGGCGTGGATTTTCTGGCGGTATGAAAGACATGCACGACCAGGTCCTGAAGTTCGGCGCGTATATTGTGGATGCGCTCCGAAGCTACAAGCAGCCCGTCCTTGTTTATATCCCACCATTCGGAGAACTGCGCGGAGGAGCGTGGGCCGTTGTAGACGCCTCGATCAACCCTTGCCACATGGAAATGTATGCGGATCCTGACTCACGAGGCGGGGTGTTGGAACCTGAGGGGACGGTCGAAATCCGATTCCGTAAGAAGGACCTCATCAAAACGATGCATCGGATCGACAGTCAGTGCATCGATCTGCTCCGGGAGGCCGCCGCCTCTGATGAAGAGGCAGAAAAGGCCGTTTTAGAGGAACGGCTGCGGATTCGGGAAGAACAGCTCACTCCGATGTACCACCAAGTCGCTCTGACGTTCGCCGATCTTCACGATACCCCAGCCCGGATGAAAGAGAAGAACGTTATTCGGGACGTCGTTCCGTGGTCGAAATCCCGTCGGATCCTTTACTGGCGTCTCAGACGACTCCTCCTTCAAGAGCAAATGAAGAAGGCGATCTGCTCAGAAAACGTACAGCTCAAAGAAACCGACCTGGAATCGACGTTCAGGCGTTGGTTCGTGGAGTCGCAAGGAGCCGTGAACAATTATCTCTGGGACAACGATGAAATTGTGACGGAATGGCTCTTGGAGCAATTGTACCCGACGGGTCGGGAATCGACTCTCATTCAGAACAACATACAGAGCATCCGGGACGATGCTGATCTTTCAACGGTGAAAAAAGTGGTCCAAAGCAATCAACGTATTCTGATGAGCTGCATTGCTTTCCAGATCAGTCAGATGAGCATGCGCATGTTGCAGGATGCGTCTGAGCTCGTTTCGGAAGCGATGAAGAAGATGACCACAAATGAGACCTCTAGTGAAGACTGTTAGATCGTGGGTTCATAAACTGAAATGGGATGGAATGAGACCCGGCCCGAACATTCAAATTCCGACTGTTTTTTTTTCACTTTTCATGGAGTCGGAGTAAAATCGAACCATTGCCAGCTCGATTTGAACATGACGATAGGTTACTCCCGTTGGACTTCGAGGCAACGGAACGGAGCAATGATCTGATTTCCCACAAACATACAATCACTTTTAGATGATTCGGGAGGAGGTGGCGTGGGTCGCCTATGTGTTCTTCTTTCGAGTCATAGTTTTCGTCTCGCGCTGCATACAGTGTCACGGTCCGCTCCGTTCGGAGCTCCGTCTTGGCGTGAGTTTCTTATCGATGAGACATAATCAATTTGAAGCAGCGAGATGAGTTCCCGGCTCGGTAATGGTCTAAATGACACACTTACAGCACCGGTTCGACTTTTTGAAAATGCTTTTCCGAGCTCGAAATCTACCGATCCCATGCAATTCCATCCTCGTAGGGTTCCAGCCGTTTTTTTTGAGTTTCAGCTCAGACATGCGCTTCACTGCATACGGGCGTGAATACTGAGGTTCAAATGGCAGTGGACTGAAAAAACGCAGCGGGAGGCCTTTATTATGGCGATCGAAGTGAGGGAAATGATTTAATTTTGCGTTTTATTAGTGTGAATACCTGTGTCTGAGAAATGAGAAATAACGAACACTCCGCGAGACTTCCGCAAGAAACCTTTGCTCATGAATGAGATCCGAGTGGGAACGAGCAGAAAATAATTCAATGAAAAACTGTAGGTCATCTTTGAGCGAGCTATATACATCCTTCTTCGAACGATGTTCTGGCGAGACTTGGGACTTCGATTAGCGTTCAAGATGCGTTCGCCCCACATCGGATCGTGATGGTGCTAGCACCGTTTGAAAAAGGGATCCTGTTCCTGTATGCGGACCAGGCGTCGCTGTGGAGCGCCGACGCCTTCTCCTTTCTTCAAGAGCTCCGGAATTCCGAATGCGAGTCAGCGTGCAGCTACTTGTCCATCTGAGAAAAGAAATCCTGAAGAGAAGAACCATCCTATCCTATAGGAGAGGAGGATCGTTCAGAGACTACCCTCCAAGAAAGAAGTTTTGGATTTCCCACAGGAGTGATCGACGCCGATGAGGTTCCGACCTCCACTGACATCAACGACGAAGGGGGATCGCTGGTAAGTTCCCTCAGTCTACTTACTTTCCGTGGCGTTCGCTTCTATTCCGATCCGTACTTGAACCTTCTCTCCCATGCAAGCTGACGAGTGGGCTTCGCAAATAACCGCATTTCTAAATGCCCGCGGCTACGATCAACCCATAACCGCAAATTCGTACCCGCCATAGCGGTTGACCGCAAAATGGGGACCGAAAACCGCCGATATAACCACGGTTCACCGATACCATCGTTTTCACGCCTCATCATAATGAAAGGAGTCATAGTCGAAGACGGAGGAAAGACACTACAATTCCTAGATATCCTTCCCAAAGGAAAGTTTCCACATGCGAGACAAAACTTCATTTGATTCCCTGGGAGCTTTTCCTCTTTTATCAGAAAGGCGGGTATAGTTAACGGATACAACGAGGTCTCGAAACAGATCTCATAAAAACTCGTTTGTTATAACTCGACCTTGACAATATCACCGCTAAATTCTCATGCGTTGACGCTCCTTGTGCATGGCGATTCGCACGCCGATAGAGCTTCGCAATAAGAAATTCGCAAGGTCAACGCACGACTTCAAGAAGTATGGTCAGGTTGGTCCCGGAATCACCCCTCCAGGTTTCAAAAAGTATGGTCAGATCGGTCCCGGAAGCACCCCCCAGGTTTTGAAAAGTATGGTCAGATCGGTCCCGGAATCAGCCCTCCAGGTTTTGAAAAGTATGTACAGATCGGTCCCGGAATCACCCCTCCACGTTTTGAAAAGTACGGTCAGATCGGTTCTGGAATCAGCCCTCCACGTTTTGAAAAGTATGGTCAGATCGGTTCCGGGGTCACCCCTCCACGTTTTGAAAAGCATGGTCAGATCGGTTCCGGATTCACCCCTCCACGTTTTGAAAAATATGGTCGGATCGGCTCCGAAATCAGCTCACTAGACTCGGAAGAGTATGTTCATATTGGTCCCGGAATCACCCCCATATATCACACGAAAAGTGCGGACAAACTGATTCAATAAGAGAAGTTCTTATTGAATCTCGGTGGTATACCGATCTACAGAAAACTGTCCTCGATATTGATTTGGTTTTGATCTTGTGGGAGATTTCTCGGATATCCGGTCCATAAAACCATGGTGCGCCCGAATACACGGAGTCTTTATGATGGACTCCAACGTGACTGATTCTGAGCGGACAAAATTAGAAAACTTCCTCGAAGAGCATTTCGCTTCGATATTGAAGAACAACGTCGCAGAGAAAACTACGTTTGGTAGTACTTGTAGTTACTTGACATTTCCTACGTAATGATGCGATTTTTGCTGGGAGAAGGAAGTCCTTGACCACATCAATAAGGTTCTTGTTCACGTTTACTGCTCAAGTGAAAATTTTCCACCGATTCCGGTTCAATCTGATCAGCCTCCGCGTCGGGCGGGGACGGTACGGTGTCTGGATTCCTTGGCAGCGCCATGGCTCCAACAGGAGAAGAGGCCCGGTTTCGACTAGTGAACCTCACATATCATGTCCTTACTATGTATGATCGGCTTCGTCTGTAAGTTTGTCCGCACTTTTCCTGGAAGATATGAGGGCGATTGCGGGACCAATCTGAACATACTCTTCCGAGTTAGGAGAGGTAATTCCGGTAACAGTCTGACCATACTTTTCAAAAGCTGGAGGGGTGGTTCCTGACCCGATCTGACCATTCTTTTCAAAGCGTGGAGGGGTGATTCCGGGACCAATCTGACTATACTTCCTTGAGTCTGGAGGGGTAATTCCGGGACCAATCTGACCATTACTTTCCAACTATGGAGAGGTGAGTCCGAGACCAATATGACCATTACTTTCCAAGTCTGGGGGGTGATTCCGAGACCAATCTGACCATACTCTCCTACTACCGTTACTCCAGTTATGTGGTGATTCCACTAAACCCCACCTATTTCTGCGTCTGGGGGCCGGGGACTTGGCTCTTGGTGGCCATCGTGTACGGCATCCGTGCCCTTCAGCGCGCTATCATTCCTGAGTTTTCGATCTTCGTCAGTCAGTTTGCGGTGATTCGGTTCTCCTTCGGTAAATAGTTCGACCGGAGTATGGGGAAAACTTCCAGCCTTTGTAATAGTGAGTGACTAGCGATGACTAGAATCAGTTCTGCTTCCGTTGTTTGTCGAGGTCTTCATTTCTTGCATCACGCCAACGAGATCTCATCCCCCTCGACGGAGCTCGTGCGGCTACACCTTTCGCGTGAGAGAGACCGACCCATCCGGCCTTTGGTTTCGGCTAATGTCTCCATTTTAGTTGATTACTCCCTGTTGGCCTGTGCGTTGATGACTAGGAATGACTGGAGTTGAGTTGCTCGGCCCGTCGATGTAGGCTCATCCCCTGACTAGTTTAGACTAGATTGAGCTGGGTTTCTCGCCTCCCGTTCCCTGCCTAGAGCTGTTTTCTTCGTCATGATAGCTTCGACGAGTCTTTCGACGAGGCGCCAGTCCTCTCCGCTAACAAGCATCTGCTGTACGACTGCCGGGATGCTCGCCGCCATCGAAAGCGGTCCTCTCTCCTTCTCAAACGCTCCACACTTCATGATGGTGTGTTTCACGTCATCTATCTCTCCTCCTGCGCAGTGTACGCATATTGGTGAGGGGGCTATTCGGAATCTATTAAGGTAGCTCCCGAAATCACCGTGGGCTTTCAGCATCTGGGTCAGGTGGTACGTCAGCTGCCCGGGTTTCCGCTCAGTCCAGGTTTTAAGGTCCGGAATGCAAGCGTGGGTCAATCGGCCCACCTCGGCTTGATCCCACGATTCCTGCCATGCCTTGAGGGTTTCACCTTTGATTTGTTCATCTGTGCAGCAGTTTCCCTCATCTTCATCCGAGTCGCAGGCAGCGTCGCGCCTCTTTCGCTCTTCCCATGTTCTACAACGCTCAGCTGCGAGCAAGGTCCATGGGGGGGTCCCATTGAGAGCCTGTAGCGCGGCGGTAGGGGCGGTCCGGTAGCTTTGGGTGACCCGGGTTAGCATCTTGCGTTGAGTTCTGTCAATGACCTCCCTATTCGCCACCCGTTCCATTGCGTATTTGGCCCAGATTGGTGCGCCATACAGCATGATGGATTCCGCCACTTGTGCGAGGAGCTTTCTCTGGTTTTCGCATGCTCCCCTAGCCCTTGGGAGTATTTTCGCAAGGTCGTTGGCCGCTTTCGATGCCTTCTCCGCTGCGATCTTTATGTGTGCCTTTCCCGCCAATCCTGTGTCAAGATGGACTCCCAGGTACCTCGCTGACCTCGCGGACTTGATGTCATGGCCCTCCAGGGAGAGGGTGGGGTGAGGTTCATCTCGTCGTTCAAGCAGCATGACAGCTTCCGTCTTTTCAGGGGCGAGCTGGAGATGGTTTGCTTTGCACCATTGGGACGATATTCGGAGCGAGTCTTCAGCTATTTCCTTCAAAGGCCTCCGTTGTCCTCGAGTTCGATTTGTAGCCGTCGGTTGATGACAGATTCAACAGCTTTCGCCATCGTGTTAAGGAGGCAGATTGGTCGGAAGGCATCTTTTCTTCCCGGCTTGTGAATGAGTACCAGGTTGGAAGTCTTCCAGGCGTCAGGGAAAACCCCTCGATGGAGGATGCCATTCACCATACCAGTGAAGACCGAGGGCCATCTCTGGATGAGTGCCCTGGTAGCCTCCCCTGGGATCCCATCGGGACCCGGCGCCCTTCGAGATGCCACTCGCTCAGCGACCGCCGCGGCCTCGTCTATGCTGACCTCGGGAATGTCCGATGGGTCCACTATGATTTGTTCCCTCCTGAAGCCCTTTCCCGCGGGGAAGAGCTGGGCCACCGCTCGACCGATGGTCGACGAGGGGAGTTTGAGCTTTTTCTGCGGGATCTTGTCCCGGACTATTTTGTATGGTAGTCCCCACACGTCATTTTTGACCTCATCGCAGAGAAGCCTCCATGAGTTCTTTTTGCTCAGTATAATCTCACGTTGGTACAATTCCCTTATCTCCGAGTAACCCTTCAGGCATTTTTCTGCCCACGTAGAGTGTTTGTTCGCCACCCTTCTTGATCTGAGGTACGTCCGTCGGGCTTTCAGCGTGACACTCCGGAGGCAAGCGATCTCCGGGGACCACCAGTAGACTGGTTTCTTATCACCCCACCTAGGGTTTTGTAGAGAGGACGCCTTTGTGCAGGCCTCTTTCAGGATGTTTTCCACGGCGGCCTCGTCTAGTGCCGTCTCGTTTTCCCTAGCATCCTTGCGGGCCGTGTCGACTTCTTCCAGAAAGACGTTCTTCTGGATGGTCTTCCATCGCCATTGGTTCCTCGGGGGTTGTGGACAGGGCTGCTGTGCCCTCACCTCTACGTTGTATTCGATGTATTGATGGTCACTGAGGGACTCCATGCTTTCGTTTACGCGCCAGTCGTGCACGTACCCGGGCCGGGTCGTCATCGTCAGGTCGATGAACGACGCGCTCTTCTTCGTTCTGAATGTGAGGTGCTCCCCATCGTTCATGATGATGAGGCCACAGCCTGCTGCCAAGTCCTCAACATCCCGTCCCCTTCGGGTGGTGGTCTTGCTTCCCCATTCCACTGATGCCGCATTGAAGTCTCCGGCTATCAGCCGCATGGTCCCTTTCCGTCTTTCAATATTTCTTGCTATTCTGTCTAGGTAGCTCATGTAGGCGCCGTCAGAGTTGTCATTTGGGGAAAAGTAGCAGCTGAGCAGTTGTATGCCGCCGCTGAGGGTGAGACCAGTGAGGCCGTCCTCCCGGTAGATGTCTTCAACTCTGATATGATTGTTCTTCCCCGTCCACCATACCGCAGTGTTTCCGTTTCCTTCGGCTATCCATCCCTGGTCCATCTTGGCTTTGGAGGCCGATAGAGCAGCGTTCACTTCGCTTAATATACATAAATGGATGTCTTCTTTTCTAACTCTTTCATACAACAGTCCCTGCGCGACCGCAGCCGTATGCAGGTTAATTTGTATTATATTCAGGGAAGTCATCGCGGGTCTTCGACGGGAAATTTCTTCCGGCCGATGGTTGTGTACCATTGGCTTGTCTTCCTTGTTCCTCCCGTTGCTGCGCCTTCCTGTGAGGTTCCCGGCTGGATAGGTTCGTCGGCCAGCGGTTCTCTTGGGGTGGCAGCGGGCTTTCTTCTTTGTTGCGCTTTGGCTTTAAGGGAGTCAAGGATTTCCTTGTACTTTGGACAGGCTGGGGAGTAGGGCGAGTGTCCCTCAGTTTGGCAAGTCGGGCACATCGCGTTGGTAGCATTGCAGTCCTTGCTAAGGTGTCCGTCTCCTCCGCAGTTGTAGCACCTTCTTGTCGAGCAGGCATTCCCACTGCACTTCGCGGCCGTGTGGCCAACCTCCTGGCAGCTGAAGCAAATCGGAACCTCGTGCCACTCCCTGATCAGTAGAGCCTGGGAGTTGAGGCAATTTTTCGAAATTATTCTATCAATCCGACGGGATTGATTCATAGCGATGAGGGGATAATTTCGAAACACTGCCTGAACTTCCAGGCTCTACTGATCAGGCAGTTCTGCCATCCTATCTGGAGCCGTCCTAGCCGCAGCAGTCGGTCTCCGTCGGACCTCGTGACGCGTACTACACAGATTCGAGTGCCGTTGGCGTTCCTTCCGATATTTTCAACTCGAATTTTGCTATCTTCTTTGACTCCGAGAGCTTCCCGGATGTCTTTTGAAATATCTTCCTGTGTTGTGTCGATGTCGAGCCTGCTTATCAGGACCGCCGCTGATAGGGGAGGGGGCCTGATTTTCATCCCGAGCTTGAGTTCCTCGGCGATGTACGTTGCCAGTCTCTGCTGACCGCCCATTTTCCTTTCCCTGACCTGGAGTCGGAGTCTGTTTTCAGTTTAGCGTACCCCTTTTATGTCTATCCCGAGTGCCCGGGGGTCGATTTTCTCCTTGAGGCTCCGGACTGCGTCAGCGTAGTTTTTTCCTCCTGTTCCGATGTCCATCGTTGTCTGGTATTGCCTCCTAGTCTTGTTGTTTTGCTCATTTTGCCTAATTTCCGCCTTTGGGGAGTTTACAGAGAGTTCTGTCTCAGCAGAGACTCCGTTTACTATCCAGCAAGCCTCCGCTATTTTCCGGTAGAGTGTGACGTCCACCTTGGAGGGCAGTTTGATGAGAACTTTTTCCCCCCGTTCTGGGGCGTTCTCCCTAACAGTTCGTGCAACCTTCTGGAGGATCATCGTGATATCTCCGTGAGACGCCTCTTTCTTCAGCTTGGCCAGTATGAGAGTCCCCTTGTTTATAATTGTCTTCTGCGGAGTGGATGAGGACCTTGCATCTGCGGTTTCCCGCTATTCCGGCTTTTGACAAGGTGATTTTCTCAGAAGCTTGTCTCGGCCATTGCTGCTGCGCCAGGGTCGTAATGTCCTCTATGGACTTTAGTTGGGTTAGCTTCTCCCCGATCCCCCTCGCTTGTTCCTCGTCTCTGCCTCTTCTCGGGCCAGTAGGGTTTCGGGCTACATCTTCGTGGAGCTTCTGGATAGTTGCCTCAAGATCTGCGATTTTGTTGTTTGCTACTTCTAGCCGGAGATTGGCTTGCTCCAGTTCCTCGTAGGTTTCCGCTTCTGAGTTGTCCTCGAAGTTCTCTCTCCACTCCTGGACGGCCGTTGTCAGCGCTCTCTCAAGTCTTGGGACGAGTCGCTCAAGGTCCCTTGTTATTTCTTTGACTTCCTTAGCAGTATTTCGTGCCTCGATTTCTACGAGGCGCTCTACTTTCCGTCTTATCGGCTCGATCTTCTCCTTGATGACATCCTCAATCGGCTGCCCCCTGGTGCGCTTTCCATCGCCCTATGTCGCAGGCGACGTTGGCTTTCTTTTGAGGGACTGGCTTCCGCTGTCATCAGTCAACGCCGTTTTCTCGATTCGGGGGGTTGAGAATGCGGGGGTTACCAGTTGGCCGACAGGTGTGGCTGCGGTCGCCGCTCTCTGTGGGGGCATCATCGTTTTCTTTGGTAGCTCTGCTGGCGCTGCTTTCGGTGGAGCCGCCGTCGGTCTCGATGACGTTACCGCTGCCGGCTCCGGTAGAGCTGCCTGGTCGAGTTCTTGTTGCCTCGAGGTGTTGAACATACTTTCCCGGGTCTGGAGAGGTGATTCCGGTACGAGTCTGACTATACTTTTCAAAAGCTGGAGGGGTGATTCTAGAACCAATCTGACCATACTTCTCAAAACGTGGAGGGGTGATTCCGGAACCGATCTGACCATTACTTTTCAAGTCTTGAGGGGTGATTCCGAGACCAATCTGAGCATTACTTCCCAACTCTGGAGGGGTGATTCCGAGACCAATCTGAGCATTACTTTCCAACTCTGGAGGGGTGATTCCGGGGTCAATCTGAGCATTACTTTCCAACTCTGGAGGGGTGATTCCGGGGTCAATCTGAGCATTACTTTCCAACTCTGGAGGGGTAACTCCGAGACCAATCTGAGCATTACTTCCCAACTCTGGAGGAGTGATTCCGGGGTTAATCTGAGCATTACTTTCCAACTCTGGAGGAGTGATTCCGGGGTTAATCTGAGCATTACTTTCCAACTCTGGAGGGGTGATTCCGGGGTTAATCTGAGCATTACTTTCCAACTCTGGAGGGGTGATTCCGGGGTTAATCTGAGCATTACTTTCCAACTCTGGAGGGGTGATTCCGAGACCAATCTGAGCATTACTTTCCAACTCTGGAGGGGTGATTCCGGGGTTAATCTGAGCATTACTTTCCAACTCTGGAGGGGTGATTCCGGGGTTAATCTGAGCATTACTTTCCAACTCTGGAGGGGTGATTCCGGGGTTAATCTGAGCATTACTTTCCAACTCTGGAGGGGTAACTCCGAGACCAATCTGAGCATTACTTCCCAACTCTGGAGGGGTGATTCCGGGGTTAATCTGAGCATTACTTTCCAACTCTGGAGGGGTGATTCCGGGGTTAATCTGAGCATTACTTTCCAACTCTGGAGGGGTGATTCCGGGGTTAATCTGAGCATTACTTTCCAACTCTGGAGGAGTGATTCCGGGGTTAATCTGAGCATTACTTTCCAACTCTGGAGGGGTGATTCCGGGGTTAATCTGAGCATTACTTTCCAACTCTGGAGGGGTGATTCCGGGGTTAATCTGAGCATTACTTTCCAACTCTGGAGGGGTGATTCCGAGACCAATCTGAGCATTACTTTCCAACTCTGGAGGGGTGATTCCGGGGTTAATCTGAGCATTACTTTCCAACTCTGGAGGGGTGATTCCGAGACCAATCTGAGCATTACTTTCCAACTCTGGAGGGGTGATTCCGGGGTTAATCTGAGCATTACTTTCCAACTCTGGAGGGGTGATTCCGAGACCAATCTGAGCATTACTTTCCAACTCTGGAGGGGTGATTCCGGGGTTAATCTGAGCATTACTTTGCAACTCTGGAGGGGTGATTCCGGGGTTAATCTGAGCATTACTTTCCAACTCTGGAGGGGTGATTCCGGGGTTAATCTGAGCATTACTTTCCAACTCTGGAGGAGTGATTCCGGGGTTAATCTGAGCATTACTTTCCAACTCTGGAGGGGTGATTCCGGGGTTAATCTGAGCATTACTTTCCAACTCTGGAGGGGTGATTCCGGGGTTAATCTGAGCATTACTTTCCAACTCTGGAGGGGTGATTCCGAGACCAATCTGAGCATTACTTTCCAACTCTGGAGGGGTGATTCCGGGGTTAATCTGAGCATTACTTTCCAACTCTGGAGGGGTGATTCCGAGACCAATCTGAGCATTACTTTCCAACTCTGGAGGGGTGATTCCGGGGTTAATCTGAGCATTACTTTCCAACTCTGGAGGGGTGATTCCGAGACCAATCTGAGCATTACTTTCCAACTCTGGAGGGGTGATTCCGGGGTCAATCTGACCATACTTCTCAAAACGTGGAGGGCTGATTCCGGGGTTAATCTGAGCATTACTTTCCAACTCTGGAGGGGTGATTCCGGAACCGATCTGACCATTACTTTTCAAGTCTTGAGGGGTGATTCCGAGACCAATCTGAGCATTACTTTCCAACTCTGGAGGGGTGATTCCGGGGTTAATCTGAGCATTACTTTCCAACTCTGGAGGGGTGATTCCGGAACCGATCTGACCATTACTTTTCAAGTCTTGAGGGGTGATTCCGAGACCAATCTGAGCATTACTTTCCAACTCTGGAGGGGTGATTCCGGGGTTAATCTGAGCATTACTTTCCAACTCTGGAGGAGTGATTCCGGGGTTAATCTGAGCATTACTTTCCAACTCTGGAGGGGTGATTCCGGGGTTAATCTGAGCATTACTTTCCAACTCTGGAGGGGTGATTCCGGGGTTAATCTGAGCATTACTTTCCAACTCTGGAGGGGTGATTCCGAGACCAATCTGAGCATTACTTTCCAACTCTGGAGGGGTGATTCCGGGGTTAATCTGAGCATTACTTTCCAACTCTGGAGGGGTGATTCCGAGACCAATCTGAGCATTACTTTCCAACTCTGGAGGGGTGATTCCGGGGTTAATCTGAGCATTACTTTCCAACTCTGGAGGGGTGATTCCGAGACCAATCTGAGCATTACTTTCCAACTCTGGAGGGGTGATTCCGGGGTTAATCTGAGCATTACTTTCCAACTCTGGAGGGGTGATTCCGGGGTTAATCTGAGCATTACTTTCCAACTCTGGAGGGGTGATTCCGAGACCAATCTGAGCATTACTTTCCAACTCTGGAGGGGTGATTCCGGGGTTAATCTGAGCATTACTTTCCAACTCTGGAGGGGTGATTCCGGGGTTAATCTGAGCATTACTTTCCAACTCTGGAGGAGTGATTCCGGGGTTAATCTGAGCATTACTTTCCAACTCTGGAGGGGTGATTCCGGGGTTAATCTGAGCATTACTTTCCAACTCTGGAGGGGTGATTCCGGGGTTAATCTGAGCATTACTTTCCAACTCTGGAGGGGTGATTCCGGGGTTAATCTGAGCATTACTTTCCAACTCTGGAGGGGTGATTCCGGGGTTAATCTGAGCATTACTTTCCAACTCTGGAGGGGTGATTCCGAGACCAATCTGAGCATTACTTTCCAACTCTGGAGGGGTGATTCCGAGACCAATCTGAGCATTACTTTCCAACTCTGGAGGGGTGATTCCGGGGTCAATCTGAGCATTACTTTCCAACTCTGGAGGAGTGATTCCGGGGTCAATCTGAGCATTACTTTCCAACTCTGGAGGGGTAACTCCGAGACCAATCTGAGCATTACTTCCCAACTCTGGAGGGGTGGTTCCGGGGTCAATCTGAGCATTACTTTCCAACTCTGGAGGGGTAACTCCGAGACCAATCTGAACATTACTTTCCAACTCTGGAGGGGTAACTCCGAGACCAATCTGAGCATTACTTCCCAACTCTGGAGGGGTGATTCCGAGACCAATCTGAGCATTACTTCCCAACTCTGGAGGGGTAACTCCGAGACCAATCTGAGCATTACTTCCCAACTCTGGAGGGGTGATTCCGAGACCAATCTGAGCATTACTTTCCAACTCTGGAGGGGTGATTCCGAGACCAATCTGAGCATTACTTCCCAACTCTGGAGGGGTAACTCCGAGACCAATCTGAGCATTACTTCCCAACTCTGGAGGGGTGATTCCGAGACCAATCTGAGCATTACTTCCCAACTCTGGAGGGGTAACTCCGAGACCAATCTGAGCATTACTTCCCAACTCTGGAGGGGTGATTCCGAGACCAATCTGAGCATTACTTCCCAACTCTGGAGGGGTAACTCCGAGACCAATCTGAGCATTACTTCCCAACTCTGGAGGGGTGATTCCGAGACCAATCTGAGCATTACTTTCCAACTCTGGAGGGGTGATTCCGGGGTCAATCTGACCATACTTCTCAAAACGTGGAGGGCTGATTCCGGAACCGATCTGACCATTACTTTTCAAGTCTGGAGGGGTGATTCCGAGACCAATCTGAGCATTAATTTCCAACTCTGGAGGGGTGATTCCGAGACCAATCTGAGCATTACTTCCCAACTCTGGAGGGGTAATTCCGAGACCAATCTGAGCATTACTTCCCAACTCTGGAGGGGTGATTCCGAGACCAATCTGAGCATTACTTTCCAACTCTGGAGGGGTGATTTCGGGGTCAATCTGAGCATTACTTTCCAACTCTGGAGGAGTGATTCCGGGGTTAATCTGAGCATTACTTTGCAACTCTGGAGGGGTGATTCCGAGATCAATCTGAGCATTACTTTCCAACTCTGGAGGGGTGATACCGAGACCAATCTGAGCATTACTTTCCAACTCTGGAGGGGTGATTCCGGGGTCAATCTGAGCATTACTTTCCAACTCTGGAGGGGTGATTCCGAGACCAATCTGAGCATTACTTTCCAACTCTGGAGGGGTGATTCCGAGACCAATCTGAGCATTACTTTCCAACTCTGGAGGGGTGATTCCGAGACCAATCTGAGCATTACTTCCCAACTCTGGAGGGGTAATTCCGAGACCAATCTGAGCATTACTTCCCAACTCTGGAGGGGTGATTCCGAGACCAATCTGAGCATTACTTTCCAACTCTGGAGGGGTGATTCCGGGGTCAATCTGAGCATTACTTTCCAATTCTGGAGGAGTGATTCCGGGGTTAATCTGAGCATTACTTTGCAACTCTGGAGGGGTGATTCCGAGATCAATCTGAGCATGACTTTCCAACTCTGGAGGGGTGATACCGAGACCAATCTGAGCATTACTTTCCAACTCTGGAGGGGTGATTCCGGGGTCAATCTGAGCATTACTTTCCAACTCTGGAGGGGTGATTCCGAGACCAATCTGAGCATAACTTTCCAACTCTGGAGGGGTGATTCCGAGACCAATCTGAGCATTACTTTCCAGCTCTGGAGGGGTGATTTCGAGACCAATCTGAGCATTACTTTCCAACTCTGGAGGGGTGATTTCGAGACCAATCTGAGCATTACTTTGCAACTCTGGAGGTGTGATTCCGAGACCAATCTGAGCATTGCTTTCCAACTCTGGAGGGGTGATTCCGGGGCAAATCTGAGCATTACTTCCCAACTCTGGAGGGGTGATTCCGAGACCAATCTGAGCATTACTTTCCAACTCTTGAGGGGTGATTCCGGGGCCAATCTGAGCATTACTTTCCAACTCTGGAGGGGTGATTCCGGGACCAATCTGGCCAACTCTGGAGGGGCGATTCCGAGACCAATCTGAGCATTCCTTTACAACTCTGGAGGGGTGATTCCGAGACCAATCTGACCATATTTTTCAAAATCAGAATGCTGACCCAGTGCAGGGAAAGAAAGTGCCTCGATGGCAGGGAGCGCCGTCAAACCGCGCGCAGCGCGGCCGACTCCAGTCGGCCAAAGGCCGGCTGGTCCTGGAATAATTGCCCCGATTCGATCTGGAGGACTTTGTGTCAGAACTTGGACGTTTCAGTTTAAATTCCGTAGCTTATCACCAGATTGCCACCCGCTGCCCGTCCGCGGTTCAGTGGGTTTGTCTTTCGACAGGCTTTCCGTTGATACCTATTTCAATCTTCTCGGACCCTCAGGAGCGGAGCTCGCTAAAGTACGTGCTGTCTCTCTGAGAGTTGGAGGGGTGATTCCAGGACCAATCTGACCATTACTTTCGAAGTCTGGGGGGTGATTCCGAGACCAATCTGACCATACTTTCTCAAGTCTGGAGGGGTGATTCCAGGACCAATCTAATCATTACTTTCCAACTCCGGAGAGGTGATTTCGGGATCAATCTGACCATAACTTTCGAAGTCTGGGGGTGATTCCGGGACCAATCTGACCATTACTTTCCAAGTCTGGAGGGGTGATTCCGGGACCAATCTAATCATTACTTTCCAACTCCGGAGAGGTGATTTCGGGATCAATCTGACCATAACTTTCGAAGTCTGGGGGGTGATTCCGGGACCAATCTGACCATTACTTTCCAAGTCTGGAGGGGTGATTCCGGGACCAATCTGACCATACATTCCAAGTCTGGAGGGGTGATTCCGGGACCAATCTAATCATTACTTTCCAACTCCGGAGAGGTGATTTCGGGATCAATCTGACCATAACTTTCAAAGTCTGGGGGTGATTCCGGGACCAATCTGACCATTACTTTCCAAGTCTGGAGGGGTGATTCCGGGACCAATCTAATCATTACTTTCCAACTCCGGAGAGGTGATTTCGGGATCAATCTGACCATAACTTTCGAAGTCTGGGGGGTGATTCCGGGACCAATCTGACCATTACTTTCCAAGTCTGGAGGGGTGATCCCGGGACCAATCTGACCATACTTTCCAAGTCTGGAGGGGTGATTCCGGGACCAATCTAATCATTACTTTCCAACTCCGGAGAGGTGATTTCGGGATCAATCTGACCATTACTTTCAAAGTCTGGGGGGTGATTCCGGGACCAATCTGACCATTACTTTCCAAGTCTGGAGGGGTGATTCCGGGACCAATCTGACCATACTTTCCAAGTCTGGAGGGGTGATTCCGGGACCAATCTAATCATTACTTTCCAACTCCGGAGAGGTGATTTCGGGATCAATCTGACCATAACTTTCGAAGTCTGGGGGTGATTCCGGGACCAATCTGACCATACTTTCTCAAGTCTGGAGGGGTGATTCCAGGACCAATCTAATCATTACTTTCCAACTCCGGAGAGGTGATTTCGGGATCAATCTGACCATAACTTTCGAAGTCTGGGGGGTGATTCCGAGACCAATCTGACCATTACTTTCGAAGTCTGGGGGGTGATTCCAGGACCAATCTAATCATTTTTTTCCAACTCCGGAGAGGTGATTTCGGGATCAATCTGACCATAACTTTCGAAGTCTGGGGGGTGATTCTGGGACCAATCTGACCATTACTTTCCAAGTCTGGAGGGGTGATTCCGGGACCAATCTAGTCATCACTTTCCAACTCCGGAGAGGTGATTTCGGGATCAATCTGACCATAACTTTCGAAGTCTGGGGGGTGATTCCGGGACCAATCTGACCATTACTTTCCAAGTCTGGAGGGGTGATTCCGTGACCAATCTGACCATTACATTCCAAGTCTGGAGGGGTTATTCCGGGACCAATCTGAGCATTACTACCCAAGTCTGAGGGGAGATTCCGAGGCCAATCTGACCACTACTTTCCAATTCTGGAGGGGTGATCACGAGACCAATCTGACCAAGATTTTCAAAACCATGATGCTGACGCAGTGAAGAGAGAGAAAAGTGTCTCGATGCCAAGGAACGCCGCCCAGTCGGCCAAAGGCCGGCTAGTTCACCGAGATTTGCCCAGAATTCAACTGTCAAATTTCAGAGTACCTTTCTGATTAGCTCCTTGAAGAGCAGCCTCTCATTAACGGCTTCGACTTTGCGCAAACCCCGATAACAACCCAACGTGAGAAAGAAACGTGAGACTGGATGAGAAAAATACCAGATAAATACTCACTCCTTATCATTTACGGAAGCTACCATGATAACAGAAGACGGATTACGGATTCAGACCTCTGGACATGAGAATCATCTTGCGCACGCAACACGAATACTGAATGAAAACATTGTAGGACTGGAAATGATATTGTTCTCACAAGTTCCAGCCCAAGGTATCATTCATTGTTCCAGCTGTAGTCAAAGAGCGCCAAGAGCATTTCGCACGGAATGGTGCGGGGCACATTGAGAGAAATTGGGAGTTGTACGTAGAGACAAATGAGGAACGAGATATCCTGAGATGAGACATCCGCACTATTGCTCGAAGTTCAACATAGATGTTCGATTCCAGTATTATGATAGAATCGCCGTTGACTCATGCTACAGATTTGCTGCGTACAAACTGAAGATTCGCAACGTACAGTACAATCAAACGAACCACGCCTGCGGACTCGCACCCTGACAAGACCCATCAAATAGCACAAGACTCCCTCTTAGATATGTCCGATCTTCGTTTTTGAAAAAAAACACAGAAGAATTGCATGATATTTGCGCTTATATATGATATATAAGCGCTAGATAATATAAGCTGATATATGACGCTTCTAGCCCACCGAAATCATCCAAAAAATGGTGTATCTCTGTTTTCTGGGTCGAATATTAATTTTCGAGTCGGGAATGATCTTCCGAGTCTCGGAAATACATGCTTAGCCACCACCTACTCCCTTCTGCCTCGTCTGCTGCTGATCTTTTGAAGTAGAATCTGCCGGGGGCTACAGAGTTCTCTACTGTGAAACTACTCTTTAAAACTCAGAAATTGAAGCTCTACTTCGCCAGCTGTTTCAGAGAATGAGGTTGAACATTCACTCCTTGAAGTGGAAGCGAGACGAAGCTAATCTAGATAACACTCAATTCCTTAAGATTCGGGAACAAGGGAGGAGCTTCAAGCAAGCAGAGAGTTTGTAGAGTCGAATTTCTGGCTGGTTAGAATTTGAAGTTCAAGCGAGTTCTATCACACTCCCCGGAAATCGTGACCACAAGTCAAGCAGGGCATTAACGATCACTCTTCAGTTCAAGAAACGATGAGCAAACTTCAGGAATTCATGGGTCAGCTCAACGGTCCGAACTCCCTCGGAGAGGAAGAGCACTCCCTCAGCTTGAAGCGAACCGCAGGCGTGCAGAGAATAGATTTCTGACGAGAAACATGTGGAACCAGTAGCAACTGTGCAATGAAAGAAATCAACGTATCGGAACTGGCTGATCTCATTCCTGGCAAAGCAACTATCTTCGGCGTCAGAGGGTCATTTCACCGTCGTAAAGCCGTCTCTCGACGGAATTTCGCGTGCGAACCCTCTCTGAAGATAGTCCGTCATTGCTGTCGCGTTACAAACGATTAGAAGGTAACATACCCCTACCCTCGAGGGCGTGCCTCATCTCTCTGCAGGAGTACAGCAGCGGAACCGATGCAATGACAGAGCTCCTCTATCTTGTTCCTGGAACCCTGACCGAATATCTTGAGATTTTCCACAAGGTGCCATTGCCGACATTCGTGGCGCTCAGCTCTTGTCTGCCTTGAGAACACATCGATTAGCCTGCACAAATTCTGGACGAAGCGGGAGTACTGAGGGCACAGGATAAAGATCTCCATGACCTGAGTCCTCCTATGCCCCTCGAAAATTGAGAACGAACCAAAGGATCCTACAATATCGGAAATTTTTCTCTGTCGTGCTCTTAAACTTGCTATATGAAATGGGGGAATGCACGTATGCTCGGAAAAGCAGGCAAATGCTCGCTAAAATGCTATTCCAACTGACATGCTGAAATATCTCGGGGCGTCCAGCGCTTTCGCCAAGTAGGATAAGGCCTAGTTGATTTGGTATGGCCCTGAAGTCAGAAACAATGTTTGTGGCTTCTCTTTTCAAAATTCGATTCCCTCGCCCTTGCCGACGGATGCATTTGCTTACAGCCGTTGCGCCCGGGCGGTCAGCTATGCACAGGTGCTCGAGCCTAACATGTATGCATGTTTTGAGTTCTGGCTTCATCACTAGAAAATTCAGGGGTGGCGGGAGGGGTCCAAGAGAATACGAGGATCGGCGACGAAAAAAAATTATTTCCGGCGAGAGAGAAAGCGCCTATTTTTTTGGATTTTTTCTTCGCAAGACCTTCGACTCTCAGTGACCTTTCGATTCAGCTTAACTCCAGAGTGCGCAGTCGGCGCTGTCTATTCTCGCATCGGTCTCGAATTCATCGATTTCAAAGGTATGCGTCCATCCTTGATCCAAACGGCAGCTCTTCTTCAGCTTTCCAGAAATAACTCGATCGGCGCTGTAACCCATCTAGGAGCCGAAATATGAGCCTTTGAAGTTGACCAAGTTTTGTCGGAAGTAGTGCTAAATCCAAAAAGCCACTGATGGCGGAGACCCTTTGCGGAATCATAGGTTCTCAAACGTCATCCCGTCATTTTAGATGGTCCCCTGGCACGGCACACATTCGCGATCTCCATACCGGGCCGTTGGCGGACAAGCAAACAGCATGTGTTTTTTCTATGAGAAATGATCATATTTTGGATGATATCTTAGCGGGACTCCTCTACTGAAGAATCCTATCACCCTGAGTCTGGCTCATGGGGGAGTACTCTTTCAACCATGAGCATACCAAGTATTCACAGTCAACGATGGAATTTCCAAGGTCTGGCATTTTTCCGTGGAGGATGGAACGCTGCTGCATCGCGCAAACTCGTCGAGATTCACATGTTAGCACACATGCTAGCGTTCTGGTAACGTGGTCAGTTAAAGTGATCCCTTATCTCCCAGACTTCAGGATACATCATGAGACGCTGCAGGCGTTTCCGCAGCGAAACTCGTACTCATCGAAATTCGATCGACGCCTCATTTACGAGAAAGAGTTCTACGCGATGCCTCGAATCGATCGATCGACTTCCGTCCCGTGCTCCCACTCTCATTGTGGTTCGCGGGAATCTCGTTGTAATTCCGAGTGATTCCATTAAGATGAAGCAAGTTGCTTCGTATGGTAATTACGAACGTTTCCGGGTGGCATCACGGAGCGCCTTCAGATTTGTTTCTAGTCATTCACAAGAGAGATCAGATGGAGGAACAGGCCTCGGCTCGACACTTCCAAAAGCACTTCCTAGGCTCACTGCGTCCTGGTCGGCTTCCCGAAAACGCGGCCGAACTAGAATACCAAATCTGAGCTTGAACTCCTTGATCGAGACCGGAACCCGGCAGCCATGAATCGTCTCCACGAACATTCCGATGGGACTGTCTCGATCATCTTCTGATCTCGCATATCGACATCCCTCCTTCATTGGCTGTGTAGAGAGAGCATATTTTCTCACAAACAAGGCTGCGCGTGAATCAGCGGAGTTAGTCAATAGCCATCTCGCCGTCGGACAATCAGCGAACTTCCGTTTACTTCCGCTATCAGGCATGCGAGCCAGAACATGACGCATACAGTCCAATATTCATGTCGAGGTACACGCTTGATCCACTCCGAGTTTACACCGGCGCTCAGGCATGAAGGCTGAACTAGGAGCAGGAAAGTTTCGAATCAACTCCGCCTGTATGAAACACTTGTACTGAAGCAAAGAGTCAGGTGTCGGCGGGCCGTTTCAGCGCTCATGGAAATCTATATAGGTTGCAAAGTTGTCCGGAGAGTTCTTGAACTATTCAAACCCGAGATACAGACCAACACGGGTTTTGATGATGAAAATCAACGCCTCGTTCACGAGCATGAGTTGTACGAGATGCCTTCAATCGATCGATCGACTCCCGTCCCATGCTCTTACACTCATTGTGTTTCGCGGGTATCTCGGTGTCATTCATGGTGTTTCCATTACGGTAAAGCCAGTGGTTCCCTAGCGAAATTACGACCGTTTCCGGGTGGCATCACCTGGCGACATTAGATTTTATTTGTTTCCATTCATTCAGAAGGGAGATGAGATCAAGGAATAGGCCTTGGCTTGATATTTCCAGAAGATTTGGCCCACCGCGTCCTGCTCGGTTTCCCGGAAACGCGACCGAACTCGGAGACCAAATCTGAGCTTGACTTTCTTGATCGAGACCGAAACCCTGGAGCCATGGATCGTTTCCACGTAAATTACGACGAGACTGACTTGGTCATCCTCTGATTCCACATATCGAGATCTCTTCCTTATTGGTAAGGAGAGAGAGAGAGGGAGCATGTTTTCTCACAAACACGGCCGCGCGTCAATCAGCGGAGTAAGTCAACAGCCATCTCGCCGTCGGACAATCAGCGAGCTTCCGCTTACTTTCGATAGCAGGCATGCGAGCCAGCACTTGACGCATACAGCCCGATATTCATTTCGAGATACACGCTAGATCCGCTCCGAGGTTCCACCAGCTCTCAGTCATGAAGGTTGAACTAGGAACAGGAAAGTTCCGAATCAACTCCGCTTGTATGAAACACCTGTCCTGAAGCAAAGAGTCAGGTGTCGGCGGGCGTTTCGGCGCTCATGGGAGGCCAGATAGGTTGCGAAGTTGTGCGGAGAGTTCTTGAATTTTTCAGACCCGACATACACACCGATACAGGTTTTGATTATGAGAATCGATGCGGAGGTGACGCATTGTACAGGGTTCATCAGATTCATAGGAGCCTCGGCTCTGGGGAAGAGAACTGGCTTAACGACCAGATCGGACCCTAACCGACAAGACCAACAGTGATCGAAAACTCCGTTTCAATGGAGGAGAGGTCTCCATGGCTCGAGAGACCGAGTTCAAAGTCCCAGAGTGAGTTTCAGGGACCGAGTTCGCAGTCAACAACAGGATTTCAGTCCAGGCTCGGTTTCATAGAGAGAGAAGGATTGGTCTAGATCCATGGATCGCCCCCGTGGGTCGCCAGAAAACTATCTTTGAAGTGTCCGCTCGGGCTCTCTACAACGAGAAGTTTCCTCTCATCCCGAAGTGCACCAGCATGGAGACCTCGCCATCCGACAACGTTTACTCCGTCGACAATCACGCCATCCCATACGCTTGCGCAAGGGATCATGTTCTGCTTCAGTCTCAAGTTCCACTCCCGGAGAACTATGACTTATGACTATTGAAGTTGCTAGTGAGACTGATTCTTTGCACGGTTGCAGAACGATGCTTGGAAATTACATCAAGGCATGTGCCATTTGGGGTTGTCGCTTCACCCGGGTAGTTTGCCAGATTCGGGCCGAAGGTATTTTGTGTGGCACTCATCAGAATTTCTTTGTCCGTTCCCACCCCGAAATCATAGTTGGGATCTTCCACAGAGGATTGCTCGGACAGAGGTTGGCCGCAAATACTCCACAAAACTCGAAAGAAATACTGCTGAAGTTTATCGGTGCGTATGATTTTCTTGAGCAAGTTGATGTCAGCGTTTTCATAAAGACCATTGAGCGAGCCCGGTCTCTGTGACTAGAAGTCTGGACCCAGATCCCAGGGATCGATTCCCAGAGACCTTTGTTTGAGACCGGGATTTTCCGGGAAAGCCATGTTCAGTTTCGGCTCCTGGGGCGGGATATGGGACAGAGCCGGGAGCTCCGCGGCGCCAGAGCGATCGGGGCGTGTAACGCGGAACTGAGGTTCCGCGTCGCTTCTCATCCGTCGATGAAAAAGTCTGAGGGTGCCAGAGGCGCCTCCCGCCGCGAGCTGGGATCCCTGATATTGTCGGGAATTCGTGGAAGTCTCAGGCCTCGGATTGCCCGAGAAATGTCCAGCTCTACTTCCGTCGCTACCCTGCCCGCTATCTAACGTCGACAACCGACCTACCCGCCCAGGACGAGCTCCGTAATCCTGTCCGCATTTGACTCAATGACCTTCGAGGGGGAATCTCGCCGAAGGTGCCTCAGACAGCCCACAAATTCACAGTCAACAACTCCTATGCCAGGAAATTCAGCGTGTGGTTGAAGTACCATCT
The DNA here is from genome assembly GCA_037576195.1 of Phytoseiulus persimilis. Classification (NCBI taxonomy): domain Eukaryota; kingdom Metazoa; phylum Arthropoda; class Arachnida; order Mesostigmata; family Phytoseiidae; genus Phytoseiulus; species Phytoseiulus persimilis. The sequence goes on from CM075103.1 coordinate 13,090,824, forward strand.
TCAGTTCTTCCACTCTATGGTGTGGAACTCCATCGCATGCCGGAGCCAATCGAGAGGGGAATTTTACGAAAAAGGTACCGATTGTCGGAACGTTTGCGAAATCGCTTAGACAGATCAATATCGGTAAGGGGTCTCTTCTCGTATGCGATCAGCGAATTCGCTGAAATATCCTCGTCGAATATCCCATTCTATCTATCCTGCTGTGGAGACAGCTGAAGTCTCATGAGGGCCGGCAACTCCATCGAACCGGAAGATTTGCAATGCGTCCTCATGTCGGGAGCCATGTCGGCTGTCTTCAAAGGGGACCGGTAGAGAATAACGGCCCTGTATGGTCTGCTTCAAAGGTTTCCAATCCGGGACCAGCAGGAACTCCACAATCCGGAGTTGAGCACGGATGCGTAGGAACGGCCCATGGATGAAGATTCTTGCGATGCATTCTATCACTCGAACGATGAGTACGATGATCAATACGCCGTGGCTCAGTGCATGATCGAGCAGGTTGAGGTTGGAGCTTCCGACGAAACCATCCAAGCCTGGAGAACCACGTTTTCCAGGTATTGTGTGACGCCCAAGCCGACATCATCCGCTCATCCTAACGCGAACGCCATGCACTCGACGGGATATCAGGTCCGGCCAATGATCCTGCTTCGAACGTGTGACTCCTCTCAGGGGGAAATTATGGAAACCAGATGATCTCACGTATAATAATTTCTCCGAGTACGGTTATTCTCGAAGGTATCATGACGACTGTTTAGAGACTAATAATGAGCGTACTCTTGCCAGGAATCTAAATGTCCGGTTCAGCCGATCTCGCAGTACCCCAATACATTACGGAAGGAAAAAAAGCACTCAATGAAATATTCTTTATTCGATCCCTGACTGGACGATCCCAAATCTGATAGTTTCTCCGACCATTCGCTCCTGAATGTTCTTCACTCCGTGGACACTGTCATGAGAGTTCTTCTCAATCTCTGCTTTTTCGGGATCGGGATCAATAGAGCGCAGTGCCATCTCTGTGTTCTGAGGGGTGGAGTCAACAGAGCGCTTCGCCATCTCTTACTTTGCGGCACCGGAGTCAGCGGAGCGCTTCCGCATCTCTGAGTTACCGGAGTCGATAGAGCGTTTCCGCATCCCTGGCATACCGGCGTCAGCAGAGCGCTTCCGCATCTCTGTCATACCGGCGTCAGCAGAGCGCTTCCGCATCTCTGTCATACCGGAGTCGGCAGAACGCTTCCGCATCTCTGTCATACCGGAGTCGGCAGAACGCTTCCGCATCTCTGTCATACCGGAGTCGGCAGAACGCTTCCGCATCTCTGTCATACCGGAGTCGGCAGAACGCTTGCGCATCTCTGTCATACCGGAGTCGGCAGAACGCTTGCGCATCTCTGTCATACCGGAGTCGGCAGAACGCTTGCGCATCTCTGTCATACCGGAGTCGGCAGAGCGCTTTCGCATCCCTTGGTTGTCGGAGTCAACAGAGCGCTTCCGCATCTCTTCTTCCGCGGAGATTATCAACACGCAGGCCATGAGGCCGAGCACCGAGAGGAAATTCATGCTGCCGAGTCGAATCGAGCTTGTGAACCTGCAGACATGAACTAGCTTTATATAGTCGGCAGTAGGGACGGTCACTCATGACGTCGCCAAAAATATTCTGCGGCGACCACCTGTGATGCGACATGTCCGAGGAGTATTTCAGAACTCGGAGCACTCGTTGTCTTGCCTCCCTACGGGAGCGACAGCGTGCTCAGTTGTGAATACATTCGTCAGGAGGAGAGGTCCACTACAAAGGACCGACACTGGAAGCCGTCACCGAGGGGAGGAAGGAGTTCGAAAGCTGGGCCCTGATCTAGGATTTTTCCATTGTTGACGTTCAAGCATATGAGAGGGAGCCGTCCCCATTCAAAATCGATTGGACCATCCGAATTGAATGATCAAGTTTCTCCGGTCGTAACGCCACCGCGCATTAGTTCCCCCACCTCAGAGATCAATCATCTGCTGAGTGAGCGGGATCTCAACGTCACCACCTCAACTGCGCTGAGAAATTCGCAGTGCCAGTGCGAGAATGGGGGCTTCAGATAATTTAGCCAAAAATTATGAATACCCAGAAGCTCCCGATTTTTCTCGCAAGCAATCCACGAGCTTGGTGCTGTCATCGAAGTAACAGTCGATTCAGACTGTGGCCATGTTCGCATGGACGAGAAATTCGTCAATTGTTTCGAACTCAGTCCTAGTCCGCAGCCATTGCTGGAGTCTCCTTGGTGGGAGACACAGCCGTTTATCGTTATTTCAACCACAGATTTCGTGTAGATCTGAATCTACGGGTTGTAGGTACAGGTTACTCGGTGCTCGAAAATTCATGATGTGAGAAGTAAGAAGCACCTGTCAACTACATAGCGACCCTCACAGCCTGCTGTGGATTTTCTTCATTGTGGCTGCTCCCATTTCATGACGCCGGAAGCTACGTTCAGCGGAAGCCATTCGCTCAAACATCATGTCACGGATTTAGACGAAGAACCTTTCACTTCGCCCAGTCATCCGCCAAGTCGGGACACAGGTGTGTGTAGCCAATGTCGTCCCTTGTGAAAAGTTGTGGCACGTCATCCACAACGTGCCGTCGGCTCCACGTGGATCCGATAAAACTCAGGGGAGCTCATTGGGGATAAAAGAGCAGATCCTGGATTTATGAATATATATTGAATATATGAATATATATATAGATTATATGGATCGCATGATTTCGAAGGTATTCAAAATCAAGGGCTTCTCAATTCAGATGTTTGATCATTTTCACGTGGCCGGCCAGGAACCGGTGGAATCTGTTTTGTAGCCACAAGTACCCTCACCCTACCCGCGAAATTTCATCCAAATCGAAACCAAGTCTTCGCAGTTATCGCTCCGAGTGGGTTACCTACCAGACCCATTTCTTTTCTGTCTCTCTTTTTATTCCAAGAAGAGGGAGGGGTAAACCCCTTCGGACACCAGGGATCGGACTTCTGGTCCATTGCCCTGCTAGTGAGGTGGCTCCTCTAAAACACCCCCCCCTCTGCTCCGTAGTGACTGGGAACTGAGACCCACATAGTCCTTTTTGTATGGCGTCCTGTGCAACCCGGGCTCACCTGTTCGGAATTCCTCTGTTGATCAACTTTGCATGGTTAACACTGCTTGAAGGTTAGTGCGGCCTCGTCGAAGAACGTTGTTGTCTTGACCTTCCCGGGACTTCCTTCCTTTTGATGATCTTCGTGACAATGCCGGTGATTCTTTCCCAATTTCACTTTTACGGACACTATCTCATTCTCCAAAGGGGAAAAGAGACTCGAGAGCTCCGCCTCCGGTAGCCGGATAAGGACCTGGTGCCTGGCTAGCGCTGTGTGGCAAACGGCGGCAGCCGGGTGAGCATAGCATCATCCGGGGCGATTACCGTGAGGATCTTTGATCCATTAAGCTGGAATCCGTCGGAGGTTATTCTGCGATTGTTCGGTGGGAAGCCGCATCATAGAATTCCGTGCTCATGCTGCCGGGAGCGCTGCTTTTCACCCAGCGCTGGCCTGGTACAAGCTCCCAACCCGACGGCCGGAGACCGAGCTCTGGAATCTCTTTTTCACTTCGGAAAACGAGACAGAACCCGAACAGAGTTATCTCGATGGTTGGGAATCCCTCGGATAGATAAGCTGAAGATACCTCGGGAGATCGGCTGAAGATACCTCGGGAGTGAGGTCGAAGACTCTTCGGGAGAGAGGATGAGTATGGACATACACTCTTCCGGTTGCTCGGCGATTTTTCCCGTCATTTGAGTGTTACACGCGCGTTTGAGTCGACTTCCTGGACTCTGTCATGGAGGAGGCCCATTCGGAGCCATAACTACGAAGGCTAAGTCTGGCCCTGGACGGAGCTCTGCGGGTAGAAAGAGAGCACTTGGAAGTATATCCCAGATTTCACTGGTTCTCGGCCGGCCCGTAAAGGCGAGAGGGGGGAAATCCTTGGACGGATTCAGCGAGCGCCATTGTCAACGCTTATCACCAGATCGATATCTTGCTGACATCGCATTGCTCTCTGTTAGTGTAATAGTTTTGATCGGATTGCGAAGACAGGATGTTGTCGTATTAGTTTGAATCAGGTAACTGCTGAGGTGAGAGATACATTTCCACCTCACCATCCGCGAGCGGGGAGACGGTGTGGCCTTCCTCATTGGTGCGTCATTTTGTGGCCGTTGTATCAGCCGTCGCCTGGGGCCGATGCTTCCGGAGCCATTCTTTCTTCTTCAGGTTTCATTCTACTTTACCTGACATCATCTTCCATTCCTCCGCGGTACTCATCATCTGTATGACCAGGTCTGGGATCTCATCTGCCATGAGTTGCTGCCTGATTTGACATAGCGCTCGGCACCCGAGTAATCGTATGATCAGCGTCGTCGTCAACGCCAACGTCGCACAGTGGGCGATTTGTGCTCGAAATTATTTTTGGCGATTTTCGCTGGAACTGATGTTATTTCATTATTTTTTACACAGAAGCTGAAGTCGTATGGAGTCGAGGCGGTGGCTTCGGATAGACAGGATCGAGGTCTACAAGAAGAGTTAACCAACACTTCATTCGCAGACGGTCCCTTTTAGTACTAGCTAGTATATAACGCTATATTAGAGCGGATAGTGCTCCGCGGATACCCGGCCCCATTGCAATTCTGGCCCACACTCAGGAGAGTCCAACTGACCAGCTTTCAGCTGCCCCTTCGCACCTCGAGACACAATATACACGAAAATTTGGAAGAAAAGGGGGTGTTTTTGGCCCCTTCCGACTGATTTTTGATCTTCATTTCTGACGCTTGTTCTCGGCTCCACGGGCAGCGAGCTCGATCAGAATGACTGTTATCGCCATAATACTCCATAGATTCTCAGAAAGAAAGCCTTCCGACCCGATCCGATCACTGGAAGTGTGTGTTTCAACTAATTCGCCTCGATTCATCATCATCACCATGATCATCATCATCATTGGAGTCGACGAAAAGCGACTTTCTCGCGAGTTGCCAGGATCACTGAAGTCCACGAGGAGCTGATCCGCAGATTCAAAACCATTCTGGACGCGATCAATTGCTCTGAGCAACTCCGCGCCGAGAAATTCAAGTTTTTTTGCGTCGAGACCGCTAAACTGTATGTCAGTTTGTATCCGTGGTACCCTATGACGAACACAGTCCATAAGATACTAATCCACGGCCCCCAAATCTGAAGCGTGGCATCATTGCCGATTGGCAGGATGAGCGAGGAACCCCAAGAGGTTCAGAATAGAGCTTATCGGGAGGCGAGACTCTATCATCCACGAAGAATGAGTCGACAAGCAACCAACGAAGATATCATGCACACCATGCTGGCGTCATCTGATCCGCTCATCTTCAGTTACAGGGAGCTGCGAGAGCGAGATGACGATGAATATGATGAGGACGTTTTAGAGCTCTCAGAGAGGAGTCGAGGAGGATGATGACTCCGACTCAGAATAAAGTCGATTGATCGCCTGCATCCAGCTATGTTGTTCGTTCTTGGATTTGAATCCATCGGTTCCTACCCTGCACACGTGTTCCCTTGCATTTCAGGCGTCCAGAAACGCGAAAGTCACTAGTGGCTATGGGTGGGACTCAAGGCGCATTGCTTTTCGTCGACTCCAATGATGATGATGATCATGGTGATGATGATGAATCGAGGCGAATTAGTTGAAACACACACTTCCAGTGATCGGATCGGGTCGGAAGGCTTTTTTTCTGAGAATCTATGGAGTATTATGGCCATAACAGTCATTCTGATCGATCTCGCTGCCCGTGGAGCCGAGAACAAGCGTCAGAAATGAAGATCAAAAAGCAGTCGGAAGGGGCCAAAAACACCCCCTTTTCTTCCAAATTTTCGTGTATATTGTGTCTCGAGGTGCGAAGGGGCAGCTGAAAACTGGTCAGTTGGACTCTCCTGAGTTGGGCAGTCGGCTAGAATTGCAATGGGGCCGGATATCCGCGGAGCACTATCCGCTCTAATATAGCGTTATATACTAGCTAGTACTAAAAGGGACCTTCTGCGAATGAAGTGTTGGTTAACTCTTCTTGTAGACCTCGATCCTGTCTATCCGAAGCCACCGCCTCGACCTCATACGACTTCAGCTTCTGTGTAAAAAATAATGAAATAACATCAGTTTCAGCGAAAATCGCCAAAAATAATTTCGAGCACAAATCGCCCACTGTGCGTCGCAGAGGGGGAGGGGGTGCTCAGACTGACAAATGTACCTGTAGGATACTACCACGTGGCCAATTAACTGTTCTTGCTAAAGTATATATAGGTCCGGGAGCGTTGTCGAACTCATCGAAGGGTTTCTACTAGCGATTTCAATGGGAACCCCAAGGACCCCCTCAAAAGACAGAAGACGATCGGATTCTTGCGAGATCAATTGGATCTTGAACTATCAAACGATCCCGAGATATCGACCGCTTATGTCGTTCCCTTCGGTCCTGTCCTGACTTGCATCAAGTCTCTTCCTCTCAAGTCTTCCGCAAATGAGGAGCTCCGCACGGGACGACTTTTGCGGGATGACGCGGGTTACGAAGAGTCTATCGACACGTTGCCGACGAAATGGTTCCTACCTCCTGCCATCAGTCCCGAATTCCGAAACCCGGAGGAATGCCTGCGACGTATCCTACGTCCGACAGTTCACGGTCGTAGATCGAAACGGACTCTGATTTTTTTTCAAACCATCAGAACAGGACAAATGACCCCCGTCCATGAGAACGGTCTTCGAACAGAGAATCATTTTCCAGACGTTACGAACCAAGCAAACGATATTCCGGATAGGCCAGTAGAGAAAATCGAAACCGGACCGTGTTTTGAGCTCTGTCGAGGAGACGCTCTGGAAAGCTGAGCCACAGAGCATGTGAGTATTCTCCTCGAAAATGGAAATTTATTCAATATCGGTCGAGCCTTGTTTCGATTAGACACTCAATCGAACTCCGAGTAACGGAGAGTATATCGGGTGCGTGCTCGCTCCGTCGGCAGCTCACAGACAGCCAGCGGCTGGTTGGTTGGAGGTCGCTGAAGGCGGAAGTTTGAGGAGTGAGAAGAGACAGGGATTTTTTGGAGGGCTATTTGAGTTCCGTAGCTCACATATCGCAATGCAGTGATAACTATGACGGAGACAGTCCGGGGCCTGGTGGAAATCAGGCGGAGAGATGCGGGGAGATGGACCTTTGGCATCCCGCGGCTGGAGCTCCTTCGATGCCACACTGAGAACCGACACGATTATATATCTCGATGAGATTCTTAACTCATCCGGCCCCATCGCAAGATCACGCGGACACATGACTCAGAGGCTGTTAGAGGGATTAAGAGGGGGGTCAACCTTGGCTCTGTGTTACCGAATTCGCGAAATCGGTTATGCAGCGAGCAACGAGAACGAGCTCTAAATATCATAACTCGTGGACTCGGTGGCGGTCGAGACTTCTTCCCACAGCAATCGGGCTCATAGACGCCGAGATCAAAGAAGTGTCCGAGTGTTCTGCAAATGATTCAGAGAGTCGTTGCGGAATGGGTTAGCCATGAAGAGGAAATTATCCATGGAGTTAAGACCTACACTTCGCTTAAATGGGCTGTTTAAAAAAGCTGAAGGTCTTCTCATGAACACGCGAGATGATTCTCGCGGGACTCGTCTTCTGGCTCAAACTTAAGCCGGGCTGGCGTACACGAGAACCAGGCTGCATGAGTTAGACCCATCGCTCGACTCGCCCCCCTTTCCGTTCAGGATCGATCTCGATCTCCTCATTCTGGAGCGACTCCGAGTCTCCTATCTATTCGCTCGTTGGTCCATGAAAAACCCTCCGTTACTCGTCATTCCTAACCAATTATTGTCCTTTTCACCTCGTTTCCCAACGACTTCTGCGTGCGATGCTGAGTCCGTCGTTCCGGTGGGAATTTTCCATCCAGACCTTTATGTTGCGTGTGATAATAGGCTGCCACAGCTGTGTCCAACGCTGCCTGAGTTGATGTCTCCACGGGGTCGTCGTCGTCGAGAGTACCGTCCACCTTTTCCACGCAAACCATTGCTGCGCAGCGAATGCGGTGAGGAACGGAGCTGCGTAGTTGCGTATTCTGAACAGAGCTTCGCGAGTGAACCCGTCATCCGATGATGTTCCTCATGGTTGAGAAGAGTGACGGAAAACCGTCCTCAAATACTCCACTTCATTCCAGCTGGGAGCAGGTTCCAGTAACACACCATCCACCACTCCCGGCAGGAAAACCTCGATCATAAAAAAAAATGGATGTCCGAAGTTGATATAATCAAGGTCTGGATATGATCAAGGTTGATGAAATTGGAGTTGATATATTCGAGGTTCTGAGAAACAGCATGTCCCAAATGAAATATGATTTTCGGAGCCGTATTCAGAATTGAAAGTTCGTCAGATCGTTCCAAAAATATTGTTGGGAATAGGTCTAGAAGGTGTTCAGGATATTTCAAGATGATTTTGTCTTGTTAACCCGATTATTGTTAACTCCGCGAGCCTCCACATCTTGTTCACCGGCTGGGGAATTCTAGTTCGGGAGCTCGTTTGCCTCGGTAGTAGTATCCTGAAAACTCAAGTGGTTCGAAGACGCTATGTGTTCGAGCCGAAAAGCTGGAGAAATTCGAGGCAACGAATGTCATGTGAAGCTCTTAGGGTTCTACCATATAGCTGGGATTCCGCCTAGCTGGGCGGAATTCATCACGCGGATTCATTCCCGGAGAAGATCGTTCAGGGATGCAACCTTGCTGACTGAGGCGGCTCGAGTGGACTGATTCAAACAACGCAGCAGTCACACTTCATTTTTGCATTGGAGGTTTCACGTTATTCGCGTTTCATTCCTAGCGTAGGAACCTCAAAAATTAACTTCCCGACGCACCGCTCACTCAATTCTCTGGCACGATTCCCAAAGAGCTTACCGTGAGCCTGGCACGACTTTGTCAGATCTTGACGTTCATTTCGGCCGCGACGGCCACGACGACAATAGTTTTGAACCGTCCCCCCAGAGAATCACAACGAATGGGAGCGATCGGCCGACGCTCGATGAAGGACGACAACCTCTCAATGTACAGCTCACTATATAAGAACAATCAGTTCTAACTTGGGATACTTTTCCCTGGATATCATGCCCGAACTTCTCGTTCGTCGAGAATTTGAAATAAATATAAGTTCTCACTGTTCCGGCAGGCTGCTTGCCACGATACATTTCGCCTTTTCCCTCCCCCCACTCTATTCGCTGTGGATTTCGCACCACCCGCGAACTTTCGAACAGAAACCACGATCAGTCCGCGGATTCAAGGCCAAAACGCCGCTACGAACGACCAGCCCTACTTCCCATTCATCATTTGGAATGCGATGTGCCGCCGACGTTCTTGTCATCGTCAGGCGATCAAATTGAAGGACCTCAAGCCGGGTCCAAATGGGACTCAACTGAACCTCGAGAGGGTGATAATGGGGAATCGATTTATTGGAACGGAAAAGCACCCACAATTTATTTCCCTGAGTAGCGCAGACAAGATGCATGACGGACTTCCACCCGAATAGTTCAGGTTGGGCAGACACTAGGTTTTAACAGGGGTATGCGACTCCAACAGTACCGAGCGGGACTGTGGCTCGGTCTGCATCACGCATTTTTTGACCTCGTCCCCGCAAAAGAAACGAAAAAAAAGGGAGCTGGAGATTTTTGGCATGTAGACGAAGGAGTGATCTTCCAGATGAGCTAGATTGATTCAGGCGCAGATGACAAACGCAATCTCTCCCCAGAGAAGTTAGGGGCGCAGAGCTGAGGGTCGCGGAAGAGATGAAGTTCTACAAATAACTGTGACCGCAATTGAAACTCGCCTCACCTCTGGTACAGGAACATGCGCCAGAGGTCTGAGGGAGGCACGAATGCGGAATAGCATCCCTATCTCTTGGAGGGGCAAAGCTGAAGACAAACGGATTCGAAGTTCTGTCAATCTCCTTCACTGAAGCAGAAATTCAATCCGAATCAAGAACAAAATGGCGATCCATGGAGCTGAGGGGCGCAGAATCGAAGTTCCAGTTCGATCTATCGAAGAAACTTTGTGATGAGATACATGACTGTGAAATGTTAGTTCGTGCCAGAGTGCTCGTGTTCCCCACATTCACCAATCGTAATGCGTAAGAGAGCATGCGCGTATGGCGATTTCAGTTTGACTCCTCTGCCGCATCATCCAATACGATGATGAGAGCGTGTTTCCGGACCTGCGCGTTGCCACGAAGTTCTTACAATCGCCGTTACAACAGCCAGCTGTGAGAGATCTTCCTGTGAGAAGGAGCGGGTCATGATCATCATAACTCTGGGAAAGCTGAGGGCATTAGCTTTTTTGGGCTTCGATCCCGGAAGTTTGTCTAACCCAGGAAAGTATAGCGGATCACGGAAGCCGGATACGGAAGTAGCTCCAGGAGCTCGGGTTTGTTCGCATGTGGAGATCTGGAACAACTTCCACCGGCCAATACTTCTCCACTGTATTGAGCCACCAAACCATCGCTGGGTGGAGAAGCTATAGGTGGGAACCATTGGATCATTCCCCCACTTTGAACAAAATTTATCTCATGGAGGGTACATGCTCAGTCCTAAACAAAAAGAGAACGCACAGCTCTGCATAAAAACGCGTCTCGACCTTGGCTCACGGAACGCTGATCAACGGCCCTGATAACGCGGACCTGTCGCAGGAAAAAAAATATTGGAAGCATGCTGGAAAGACAGTGGTTGCGAAGTGGAGTTCGGAGCGTCCAACGCGCTGTACGTAGGCGCCGAGCAATGAATGTTTTGACAAAAAGCCTGGAAAATGAATGCTTGGAGGCACCATTTTACTGAGCCGATCGCGCATGATCCGTCAGGGCTTGGTGGAATCACCAATCGTCGTTACATTTATTGAGCGCGAGGCTTGCAGAGAGAGACTATCCGAAGATCTCGACACCGCCACGCGTTCTAGGAAAACTACCGGCAACAACTTCGACGCCCGAAACCACTTCCAGTGTGCTGACGATACTGAAAACACACTTGCGAAACACCATGGGAGAAGAGAGACTCAACGGTCTCACGGCGATAGTGATTCACCGATGAATTCCTATTGCTGTTGGAGAGGTTCTCGAACAACTTGCTGCCAGCTCACTGGAGCCTGATCCAATTCTGAGAACTGTGAAGAATAGTAGAGATACCCATACGCGTGGTGTACGTCAGAATAAATTGAACGATTCCTTCTCAGTTGTGAAAATAAATCCCGGAATCGCATCCTTGCTTTTTTCCGTGCCCTTCCGACAGTTTTGTGTGCTGTGCGCGTACTATTGGGTGCGTGCTAAAGTTCTGTGCGCTGAACTTTGACAGGTCCTAACTCCATTTCTAGAAGGTGCAGAGAGATGATGAAAAGAACTCACAATACGCGGAATCCCGTATGGATTCAAGGACCGGCTTGCCAACAGCGACGGTTTTACTGTAATGGTCGAAAAACGATTCCGGCGAAAATAAGATCGTGACCCCATGTTTTCTCTCCGGAATCACAATGTTCGTCGGAAATCAAGCTGCTCCGAAGAAAAAGTTGAGGAATCCGGCCTCGAAAGCTTCGATTTTTAACCCACTTGACCAGGATGTTTGACGAATGGGATTTTTTTTTTCAAAAACTACTCCATCTCCCTCAAAAAACGAACCAATTCGTAATGCCGCATTTCACATCTTGCCGGGTTCAAAGACTCCAAAACATGTCATCTGATCCAATTTTTGACCTTGCAAGCGTTTCCAGGAAAATCGTGCCAGTGCCAGCCATGGGACGGCTTTACCAGCGAAACTGAAGTTTGTGATTCCGACTCGCGATTGGAAGCTATAGGTGAAAGCCAATAATTGGATCACATAACATGTTTCTGAAGCTTCGAACCTGGCTATAAGATGTGCTACGCAGCATCTCAAATAGGCTCGTTTTTTGGGGGAGTTGGAGCATATTTCGAATAGGCCCATATTCTTCCCATGCACTCAATTCAGTGGTCAGAAGGGCAAGGAATCTAAACTTCCGAGGCCTATATCTCTGGTTTGCAGCGGCCAGATCGCCCAGTTTTCGGCGAAAATTCGCCAAACGGCATAATTTCCGACGAACTTGATGATTCCGAGGAGAAAACAAGGGGTTAAAACGACTGTTCATTGAATTTTGGTCGAAGCTGTAGAACCTTCCGCAAAGAGGTGGACAAACAAATCAGAATATGCACTGATGAAGAATGTGAAGAAGGCATGGAGAGCAGATCCGGCCTCGAAAGACATAGGCAATACAAAATGAAAAGAGGCACAGAAGACCAAATACAGGATATGTATTTCAAGCTGAACATTCTGGTGGCCCCCGTGCGTTGAGCTGTGTTTCGGTCAAATTTTTTTCGATCTTAGCATTTTCTCCTCCGATCGAAAGCTCTTGAAGAGGCGTATCTTTTGGAATTGTCACTTTCGAAATCCGGGCAGTGTTGCGAGCTCCAGAGCTCGTCGACGGTTTCTTCAATTTGATCCATGGCCCCCAAAAAAGCTGACCAGGAAATCGCCGATTCTCAAACAATTCCGCAGAATAAACGGAACCATTCTTCTGGATTCCATCTACAAAACGCTCGGAAGACCGCAGATCGGTTCCGAATCGGAGTAAGGATATCCGACTGCCGACCTCATCTGTGAAAAACCGCCTTTGACTCCTCAGGGAAGCGATAATTTTCATATAGAACAGCGGAATGGAGCGAAGATCTGCAGGAGACGAGGCCCACATGGAGAGTCAATGAGAAGAAATGTGGAGCGGCCCAAAGGGAGTCCAGAAAGATGGGAGAGAGCGACGAAAGAACCACCCCACGTACCTGCGAGATCCGGGACTATCAATCCCAATCAGCAGCGTCTGCTCGACCCCGCGTATGGGCTTTCTGAGATATACCGAGATGTATATGGACAAGAAATGGTTAATTAACCAATCAATCGACACAAGCACCCGAAACACACGAAGACGTAGTTTTTGGGATGCGACGAAAGAACTTCCTCCGCGAGGAGTTCTCCTTCCGAATTGGATTCTCACCCAAGAGCAAACGGGAAGTTTTGCGAAGGACGGAGGCGACCATGACAAACTGGCAGAGACAAGATCTGTGAACGCAATACGACTTCTTCTTCGCCTGTGTCATCTTCTCCGGCAGTACATATATCGTTGTCGGAGCGCTTCTTCTCGTTTCCTCCAACTATAAGCTGTTTCCACTCGCATCATACAGGCCTGCGGCTTAAGATGTGGAGGGCCCGTTACCTGAGCAATCATCACCTCTTTCGACCATAGCAGCACGGGAATCGTGACTATTCGAGGTGCGACGAGTCCATCGAGATGGGCTCGTACAGAGTGACCAGAAATAACGTGAACTCGCGAAATTGGCGGTCAAAAAAGGAAGACACTGGGCATCGAGAGAAAATTGACGGATTCAGGTGCTCGGGGTCGCGGTGAACTTCAAGGGGTTTCGAAATGGCCGCCTCGGGCTCGGATACAGAAACTCAAACGTTTCTTGAAGTTGGCGGCTGTTGGCCGAAGCTCTTCCAAAGATAATCGATTCCACTCCCGGCGAAGAGAGCGCTTAAGGGCGTCTAGAGTCTTGTGCGGTTCATCGCAGGCCCTCGCTTGTAGAATTGACCGAACACTTGGTCACCGAACATCCATTAGGTTCAGGTCGAGAGAATACGGAGGCCACTCAGAGCACGTGATGAAGTCTGGTAAATGTGTTCGACACAACTGCTGTGTTTCGGTCGCACGATGAGCGGGCGCGGAATCCTGCTGGGAAGTCCAGCGACCTTCATCGAAATGTTCCCGCGCCCACGGAGCGACAACTGCTCCCAGAATCTCACGGAGGTACACTTCAGCGTCGATTTTCATTCCGGACTGCACGAAAATCAAGGGTGTATTGCCTGTGGCACACATTCCGGCCCAAACCATGACTGATTGTGGATTTTGGCGGTGCTCAACGATTTGAGAGGTTGAAGGCGGCTCCGAACACCAAATGTGATCGTTCTGGCGATTGAGAGACTGTTCATCGTGAACAACTCCTCGTCAGTGAACAGGATAGTTTCCCATGCCGAACCTGCGGCCCGCTTGGCAAGATCACGGCATCGTTGCAGTCTTAAACGCTTGTTATCCTCGTTCAGTCGCTGGCTTTTTCTCCCCTTGTAGGCCTTGAGGCCGAGAACATTTTTCGCTATTTGGCGCACCGATTCGCGTTTGAGGCCAAGCTCACGAGCGATTTTCCGCAGGGATTTCGTTGAAGTCTATTCTTAAGGATGTTCCGATTCCTGGGACTGTTCACGGTTGGTTTTCTGCCTCGTCCCGGACGATCTCCATGATGGCTAAGCTCGCGAAACCTGCGGATTGCTTTCGACACGGTAGATTTGGCAGCACCAACCAAGCGAACGATGTCACACTGAGCATAATCCCGTGGAAACTTTTGGAGCTGATACCGAAATTGCTGACCACATTCATCGGACGGGAGGCTCAAAAATACAAGATGATCTCTTCTGCATCAGGATAATTTGTCGAAGAATTCGTGACTTGAAACGTTCAACAAACGTTTCCGGTCCCATCTGATCAAGGTCGAGTTGTAACAAACGAGTCTTTATGAGATGTGTTTTGAGATCTCTTTTTTTTTTCTTTCAAATTATCGAGTATGATGTGAAAAATCCCTTCGGAGACCAGAGGTACGGCAACTCTCTGGTACTGAGGTGATTCCTCTAAAAAACACACCTGTCTCCGCCCTCTGGTGACTGGGGACTTCCGAGATACCTGTTGAGAATCTGTTGTTTGCATTACTTCCGGGTCACCAGGAGCATTCCTATCTTATATACTCTGTTCTCCTGCTATCTGGGTCACTATTTCTTTTCACGTCTGGCCTGCCGGGGGTCCAGCCTGGCCCGTAGAGACTGTCGTTCTTTGCCGGATGAAGAACTGTGACGTGTAGTAGGTTAACTCGCCGAAATCTCTCTCGCACCATCTCTTGACATCTGGTATGCATGAGTGGGTCCATCTTCCCGTGGTTGCAGCGTCCCAGGCACGTTGCCACTTCGTGTAGCTTTCTTCTTTTATGTCTTCTTCCGAACGAGCTTCTTCGTCGTCGGTGTCGGAATCGTATGGCCGGTCCCTGATCCTCGAGGCCCTGTACAACTCGGTTCTTTCCTCTGCGAGGATCGACCATGGGAGTGTCCGAGCCAGAACCAAGACCGCTGCAGTGGAGACCGTGCGGTAACAGCGACTTATTCTGATGGCCGTGAGTCTCTGTGCTTTTTCGAGCATGTCTCTATTTTTCTGCAGTCTTAATGCCGTAGGTGCCCACACTGGCGCTGCGTACAAAGCGATTGACCGTGCTACCGTAGCCAGGACTCGCCGCTGAGCCTCCGTCGCTCCGTATGTGCGGGGTAGGATCTTTCCTATGTCCGTGGCGGCTTTTGTTGCGCGCTGTGCGACACACTTGATATGTTCCACACCTGTTGCTTCCGCCTGAAGTCTCACACCTAGGTATCTCGCTGAGCGACTTATAGTCACCGGGTGTCCTTCGACTAAGACCCGTGGAAGTCTCTCCTTTCTTCCTTCGAGCAGCATCACAGCCTCGGTTTTTTCTGAGGCAAGAGAGAGTAGGTTTTCCCTCATCCATGCCGATATACTGTCCAGTGCGTCTTGTGTGATCTCTTCAAATTCTTGGATCGACTTGGCAACGGTTATGAGTGCTAAATCATCGGCATAGGCTATTGTGGATGCTCCCTCTGGCAGTCGTATGCGAAGTACGTCATCGTAACCCATATTCCAGAGGGTCGGCCCTAGTACTGAGCCCTGGGGAACCCCGGCGGACATCTGATGTTTCGTTCCCTCTTCGTCGATCACGTAGCGTGCTTGAAGATAAGAGCCGATTATTCTTCGCAGGTAGGGTGACACACCTCTCCTCTTCAGACTGTCAAGGATTACGCTCCACTCTATGGAGTTGAAAGCATTCTTAACGTCCAATAGGACGATGAGGCATCTGTTTCTTCGCTGCCACGGTCTTTTCTTTTCCTCCAGGACGATTGACATTACTCTCTCAATCGCCGACATGGTCGAGCGCCCCTGTCTGAAACCGAATTGGCTTTCAGACAGTCTATCCTCCTCTTCTAGTTCGTTTTGCAGTCTTCGGTTAATGACGATCTCCACTCCCTTCGCCAGAGTATTGAGGAGGCAAATCGGCCGAAATGCATCCTTTTTGCCGGGCTTTTGGATGAGAACAAGATTCGCCGTTTTCCATGATTGGGGGAAAACGCCGCTTTGCAAGATACTCTCGTTTTGAGATCTCGTCGTATCCGTTAATGATAGAACCTTCTTTCTGATAACAGAGGAGGAGCTTCGTGGAAATCATACGTAGTTTTCTCTCATGTGGAAACTTTTCGTCGGGAAGGATATCGAGGAGTTGTAGTTTCTTTCCCTCGTCGTCGGCTATGAGCTATGGATCGTTTCCTTATGATTGGGTGTGAAAACGATGGTATCGGTGTGGGATCTGTTCAGAATCACTTCTCCGGGCACTCTCCCATAGAACCACGGTTATTTGCGATTGAAACCGCGGTTTTAGATCCTGATTTTGCGGTCAACCGCTATTGCGGTTATGAGTTTGCGGTTATCGGTTAGCCGCAACCGCGGGTATTTAGAAATGCGGCTATTCGCAAAGCCTAGCCAGAACCTTTGCGGCGGTTGGCGGGAGTGTTGTGGAATCTTCCAAGGTCTCTCCGGAGGCCGTGGAGTTTCGGCAAGCCTCAAAGCGGTGCGCTGAAGCTCAGAAATTCTAGCGTTACCAGAGCATCATTCCGGCCAGAGTATAGAGAGCCGAGAGAGCTTCTTTTCCATCCGAAATAAACGAGCCAACGTTGCACGTCGGCTTCGTGAAGCGAAAATCACTGCAGTGTGGTCGGCTGTCTACCAGCAGTCGACAACACACAGTTGTGACTCGACCGTGAGCGACACGCACACGGTGCAAGCCACACGCTTGCGAATTCTTCAACCAAGTTCGCTTGGCGGAGACCTGGCAGGCAGGTGCGGCGAGCGGACCAACATCCTGTGTGTTTCCTTGAAGACCTCGAGCGGGTTCGGCGACACGCCGGTCAATTCAGACTCAGCGATGTTTTCCGTGTGAATTCCGAAACTGCTGAGAATTTGACCGCGGGCGAAACAGCTGCGATCGTGACTTGGCGATTTCTTCCCGTATTGTGGTGTAAATGATGACAGCTTCGTGAAGTCGACGCTAATGTAAGTTTGGTCTCTTCGAAACGATTCAAAGGACATCCGATAGCCAGCCAGATCCAATATCTCCCACCCTCCATTTTTTCCCTTCATCATTTATCCTCATTCCTCGCAGTGATCGTTCTGTTTGTGAGTTCATTATGGAGATGAAGTCGGATCAGCACAGTCAGCCGCGGGGACTGAAGTCGTACTCTTCGAAGTTCAAGCTTGGACTGGTGGCCCACGCCGAAGAGACTTGTAAGAAGGCGGCTTCAGAGACATTCGGCGTGACGAGGAGTCGAGTTCAACACTGGAGAAAACTCTATCTATCGCTCGCAGGCGATTGCTCATTTGGTGCGTCCCAACAAAGGGTCCCATGAGAATGGAGCTTTCCATTCCTTCGAGAGGAATCTTTTCCGCTGGATCAGACGCGTTCGCCTCAAAAGAAGCAAGAAACAATTTTTAGTCTGGGTATTTCTTGAACCCACAAACCCTCTCATGTGTGTATCTCCTTTCTGGACGTCATATGGGGTCTTGGCATATCTCATCGAGTCGACCTCCCACCCTCCGCTAGCAAAAGTCAAATTATTTCGCGACAGGATTTCGTCGCTGCTGGAGCGAGTTTGTAGAATACGCGAGCACGCTCTATTAGCTGAGCATGCTCTCATGAGCGGGCACCTGAAGCGAGTCCGAATAATAACCGGGCATGCGCTTATTGACTGGGTATGCTCTTGTGAGCGGGCACCCAGAGGGGGTCGCGAAATTGGCGGGCATGCCCGGTTACTTGACGGAAAAAGGTATTCGGAAACTCATCACTTCATCATGATTACTTGCATAATCACAACTTGATTATGATTATTATTTATGATTATGCCCAACTCTGTTTCCACCTAACTGGGAGCGCTAGGGGTTTGAGCTGATTTTCCGCCACCGGCACCTCCGTGCAGCTATATGAGCTCTTGGGAGGAGAACGAGAAAACATATACGCACTCGTCTACCAGTTCTACCGCTTGAGATCTTTCGGCTCGAGTTAATAGAGGACCTAACTCTATTTCCTCTTCTCTTATAGTGCGCTGACAACCTACCCTGCAACCTCCGACTTCGCCTCAGCACCGACCGACGAGGAGTGATCGACCAACTGGGCCCTCGGAACATCCTCCTTGGCCAACACTTTGCACTTTCTCAGGCACTCTCCTGGGCCTATTGTCAAGCTCTCGACCCCTCGGTTCACGACGGGCAGCTCAATAATTCCGTTCGAGTCGCTGTGAGAGACATAGTTACGATCAGTCGCGTGAACGCGGATCGCTGCAGAGGGCTCGGAAGTCTCACGAGCCGCAGCGACCGAACCAGGCCGGACTCCAGTATCGTCCATCGCGCGGGGCGAGGTCGGTTGTTGCGACTGGAAAGGAGATACCGCCCAAAAAAGACGTAAATCTCTTCCATTGGAATATCCGTCCTGTTTTTGACGTGTATATGCAGAACTAAGGGAAAGACTCCTCCCAGAAGACATGGACGAACTCGTAGTGGCCTACTCTCGGTCAGTTGGCTCGTTGGCCGTGTGGCATGAACCAAAGCCTTGGGTGCCACGCTAAGCTAGCAATCGCGGGCTCGATCCTCGGCCGAGAACAAAAATTTCTTATATGGTGAAAAGAGGATTTAATTTGTATCAGAATTAAATCTGAACCATCTTAAGACCCAAGCCCACCGCCCGCAATGGGATTTGCGAGGCGATAGGGAGTGTTACTGAAGCAAAACCGGAAGGCGATCCCGGGACACTTCTGAGGGCTGGCTGAGAGGTTCAGCCGGAAAACAGAGAGAAAGTGGCCTACTCTCACCCCCTCGTAGATAAGATAGACTGCAACCACATTGTTCTCAACTTCTTGCCTCAAGTCACTCTGGATCCAATGAAAATCACCAGGGATGGTCATTCCATACTCCTCCGGTATGGTTCCCGTCTGCAGAACTTCGCGTTCTCCACGCCGAGGTCAAAATGACCATACGGCCTCCAGGATTGTGATGAGAAGTGCCTTCCCGCGAGAATTTTTTTCGTCAATGACAGCGGCCATCTCCTGGACATTCCTATATGTTTACGAAGAAGTTATCGACCTCAACATGGGCATAATGCGCTCCGAAGCGTGGTCTACACCGAGAAAAGATCCATCCGCGGTTTTCCGATTTCCGCACCTTATGTCGGGGGTTCTCAACCTTTCCCATCGCACGGACCCCTCGAGGGGGTCACCGGACCACCCCTCGTCCGCTCCAAGGATCCTCACGGACCCCCTCCCTCAAATTTCACGACTTCAGCTGTAAATTGTAATGCTTCAGCATCCGAACGACTTCTTCGGGGGCGGCGATATAGTACTATGCTTCACTCTGGAACTCGACTCAGCTTCCTCGGAATCATCCGCTCACCAGCACGTCCGTGCAACGGAACAAGAGCCTGCTGGCAAGCATTGGTCCATTCTCCGCCGATGACGACAACAGAACAAAATACATGCCTTTTTCCAGGTCAGACTCAAAGTGTGATCTGGTCGTTGATTTTTGTTGCTGTGGTAGTTGATGTTCCAAAGAGTCGTTGAGCTGACGAGCACGTTTCCCTCGCTGAATGTTTGGAAACCGCATCGGATCGGATTAAAAAAGAAAGCAAATAGCCTGAGAGGACCAGAGGACATCGCGCTGTGAATCTGTCACGAAATTGCTGAGGAAGGTGAGGCGCCTGCGAATGGGGAAAGACTCGTGAGAACCTGCTCATTCGAGGCCGCTGAGAGTTCATCCAACGAGGAGCAGATTGAACAGATTCACCTCTGAACCATGACAAGGAGCCTATGGGACGGTTTTTCGCTGTTATGGTTGTGTATGCTGGCGAGTCAAGGAGACGTTGAGTTGAGGAGCCTGTTTCCCCAGCTGAATTCTTGGAACCGAATCAGATCGAATGCTTAGAAGCACGGTAATGTAAACATGTACACGTGAGCGATCCCTTTCAAGCTTCGGACCCAATGGAATGTTGATCAATGAGCAATGGAACAGTTCCTGGATCGGGCCTCAGGGAAACAAGAGAGAGAGCGCTGACGATGCCCGATGCTGCATGATCGGAAGGCGAGAATGGATGTTCCTGGCTGGTCTCAGAAAGGGCACCCATTTCCTCCTCGCGGACCCGCAGGGAACCTCAGAAATGACTGACGGACCCCCTGGAGTCCACGGACCCCAGGTTGAGAACTCCTGCCTTCTGTCACCAACAGGGCTGTGCTCCGCGTCACGGATTCGCCGGCGCTTCGGCTTGCCGCCGTCGAACTGTTTTCATGGCGGCGCTTCATGGATTCGAGCCCGAATCCCAGGATTGCTAAGATAAATCACGACGAAGCGGAATTCACTGCTACGTATATTCCCTCCTCTCCCGCTTTTGATTTCATCGATACTCCGACGCGTGAGCTCCGGCGTCGGGCACCAACTACAGAGATTCAGTTCTCAGTAATCGCTCAACGAACGTCGGCATATTGGACATATCCATGAATTCGAGGTGTCAGGCTCTTAGCTGAAGGTTTGAACGATGTGTCCCTGAAGGGGGGGACTTATGAGTGGTCCGCTCCGACCAGAATAATTCGACGGTATTCAGGTGGTAGTCGGAAAATACTGGACGGGTTCAGAAACTAATTCGGAACGCCCGTCACTGCGAGAAGGGTTTTTCACACATGGCCAAGTGAACCTGGTCGACGAATGGTTGACGAGCGGTTCCGAGGAATGGTTGATAATCGATTTCGAGGAATGGTTGACAATCAATTTTGAGGAATGGTTGACAATCAATTTTGAGGAATGGTTGACAATCAATCGATCCATCAGTTATGCAGGGACCGGATTTCCTGGCGCGTCGTGGCGCGCCGCAATACTTCCGATCCGTCACTTACTTCCAGGCGCACACCTCTGGTCACCAATAAGAGCTACCTGCAGCACAGACGATTTCAAGCACAACCCAACTTCACAACCTACGTCCACCATTTTCCTGATATATCAAAACAAGCACTGCAATGGCAGTGGGGAGAACACATCGACCTGCACCAACTTGACATGGATATGCCGAATATAGTGGTTGAAGCTGTCAAACTGGTCCTGGACCCTGACAACAAACTCATCGAGAACGACGGTGGAATGGTTTCCTGACGGCCTCGTCGCAAAACTGATGCAGGAAATCGGAGGGAAGTGGAGGATACTCTAGGCAATAAGCAGGAAGCTTTCGGACATGTAGCGGAATCAACACTCGACGAAGTTGGAACAACTCGCAGTATTCTGAGCGATTTGGAGGTTTCGGTAGCATTTGCTGGGTGTCTCGTTCGTTGTGGTAGGCGACTGCGTAGCGGTCTCAGCCGTGAAGGCAACGGGAGGATCGCGGAGTTCATGCCGGCAAATAAGGCGATCCAAAGACTCAACGCGAGAACACTCTGGAGCTTCAACCGTTTCGAAGTATCCAAAATTCTCTGGAAAGCCACCGCTGTCTCGCAACTCACATGCTGCAACGCGGCAATTACAATGCCCAGAAGACTGAGAAACCTCATCGAAGTCAGGCAAAGAGATGCGGGAAGATGGGCTCTCGGGATACCCCACTCCACCATATCAAAGGAGTTCATCGAGGGAGAACTAGGCTGGAGCTCCTTCGACGCCCGGGAAACCACGAGCAAAACGGTGTACTTCGGAAGGATAAGATTTATGGACACAACGAGATGGCCCAAGCTTGTCCTCTCGGCGACCGAGATAACAAACACCTCGGTCACAGTAACAGAGAGACTCAAGAAATTGAGATTGCAATTCGACCTGGAAAACCTCGGGCTGACCAGAAATACATCGGGCACAGCAATGTGGACACTATTCCGCAAAGAACTCAAAACGAGGTTGCAGAATGAACTGGACAATACATGGGAACAGAACATGGAATCCAAATCCACACTGTGCATTTATCGACAATTCAAAGAGACAAGAGGTCTCCAACTGGATATGTACGATAACTCGCGGGGCAGTCGGCTTCTGGCGTTAACAAGAGCAGGAATGCTCAACACCAGAACCCAACGACATAACCGCGATCCTTCTATCGACTCGAACTGCAACATATGCGGAAGACCCGAAACCGACACACACGTCGTGATGGAATGCGAAGAAGGAAGTTATCCTCCACGAGAATTCCCGTTCCGGATCGGACTTCACCCCGACTCAACACCGAAGGACATTAGAAGGACGAA
Source organism: Phytoseiulus persimilis (assembly GCA_037576195.1). Taxonomy (NCBI): domain Eukaryota; kingdom Metazoa; phylum Arthropoda; class Arachnida; order Mesostigmata; family Phytoseiidae; genus Phytoseiulus; species Phytoseiulus persimilis. The sequence goes on from CM075103.1 coordinate 13,113,302, forward strand.
GGAAATCCTACGATGCTGGGAGAACCGAGAAAAATGATCTGTGAATGCAAAACACTTCACCCCTGAAACGAGAGGGACCATATGTGCATATGGAAGATCGAAATAAAATCAATCAATCAATGTTTGGAGTCAGACATCGATCAAGAACAGGCATGGCGAATGTGGAAGACGTAGACTTGCCAACAAACGTTGCGACGGCCAACATGGAACGAGCAGAAGAGACGCAGTTTGGAGCGGCGCAGGCAATGGATGAGGACATTCAGAGAAGAATGGGGAATTTGACGGGAGATGAGCAAGGCACAACTGTTCAGGGAAGAGCGTTCATAGGAGGAGGAGTAATTTCGCATCAAGAGGTTGTATGTGGTCCCGAAGACACTGAGAAAGTACAGATTGTTGTTGGATCACGCCGAAGCTGGACACTTTGGGATGGAGGAGTCAATGGAGTTTCTCGAGAGAAAATATGGGTTCCCGAAAATGAAGAAGTACACGAAGTTTCATCTACAAGCTCACTTGGATTGCATCTACAACAAGGATAAGAGTGCTAAGACGGAGGTGATGAGTAATAACGTTTCACTCAGGTATCTGAAACATGTCTCAGAGGATTGTATCAGTATTGGGCCACTTATACGGCTAATTAGCCGTAAGTAAGATTGCATCAGCGGGTATTGATACGTACCCTTGGCTTGACTGTACGCTTCGAACCAAGCCGGGCCAGCTCACGAATTTCCAATATGTATACATACAGCTGATAGAGAAGCCTCGAGTTTGAGGAGCCACGCATTCCCTAACAGGAACTCTGTCTGTTTATTTGGTGCCGTGAAGTTCCAGCTTCCAGAGGACATTACAGATCAGTGTCTGCCGACTGACTCCAGGAAACGAATATCCAACAGGAAGGTCTCACGAACATCATTTGATCGGAGAGTAGACCATTCAAGGGGGTTTTCATAGATCATCTTGGACCACTGATAGAATCAATAATAAGGAGCATGTCACAACGTTGGTTGACGGATTCACAAAGTTCATTCTTCTTGGAGAAGGGCGCAGCAGTAAGACGAAAGAGGTGATTAAGTTGTTGGAGGATTCCTTTGCAATATATGATGACCAGCGGAAATCGTCTCAGACGGAGGATTGACATTCACATCGAAGGATCGCTGGAGGAAAACGGAACAATTCTCGTCGAAATCAGCGAACAACATGCTTGGGCAAATGGGCAGGTGGAACGCCCAAACAAAGAGATAGCGAGGTTGTCGATATCTTTTTGCGAAAATGAGGATCACAACGATCGGTCTTGAACGCTGAAGAACGTGCAAATGAGGCTGAACACAACTATGTCTGGGAGCTCAGGGAAATTCCCATTCGAGGTGTTCCACGGATATTTGCCGCGAATAAATAATCATGGACAAGTGCATGAAAAGGCTCAGGAGAAGGCTTGAACACTCGCGGAGGAGGTTCAGAACGAAATCAGAGGAGTTATCAGGGAACTTATGGAACGCTATGAGTACTGAATCGACTTGCGCAAGAGAATGCACATTCATGTCAACGTGGGGAATGTCGTTTCCGTGAAACGGCTGCCAGTGTCAACGGGTCAGCCAACCAAACTTCAGCGCAAGCAAAGGGTGCCCATGACCATAACCGAAGTCCTAGCCAGAGCTTCTTACGAATCGATGGAGCTTGAAGCTCCGTCAACTCATTGGAAAAGAGCGACACGCAGCCGATGGGTTAGACTTCCGTCAGGATTCCAAGACCACCGATGCGTTTTGGAGGAGAAGATCGAGACATCCGCGAGCCCGTCGAGCGCCCATGATCTCAAGACGAGGGCCACTTGACAAGCTGTTCCACACAGAGAAAATTCCGCCGTTAAAGAAATCGCAATTATGGCTCCACTGGCACCGGGGACTTTCAGCTGCCAGATGGAAAACACTCTGACGGCCCCTATGGCGCGCTAGAGTCTTGGGAGCACCGACAAAAATGCACTCGGAATCGTTTGGACGTGAGACTCGCCCAGGGAACAAGCCTTGGAAAACTGCTTGGTGGAAGCAATTCGGTCCACACGAGTGAGGAAGGATGTTTCGATCTGATCCGCGAAGGATAGATCCGAAAACCGTGCGAAGTGCTCCGCTCAGAGCACCGCTTTGGTTGCTACATGGGAGACGAGAGTTCTCAGCAGGTTCTCTGTTAAGAGAGAACCCGCAGCGCTTCGACCTCATCCGACCCGGCGTCGTGATGGGGGCGCAGAATTCTTCTTCCAAATCCGAAGAGGAGAAGATGCGCTTCGAGGATGAAGACTTCACGTCAACGAATTTCAGAGCGATATTCCAATTGATTCGGCATGGAACCTGATGAGGAGTTAACAGGCTGATGTAACTTCAGCCCGGAAGCGTCTTCCCCGATGTGTTCCGGCCAGAGATCCCCCCCTTCCCCCCCAGAACCGGTGCGTTGAATGTCTTGGTCGTAACTAGGCATCGCAGCGGTTCCGAGCCGTGGCTCCAGAACCGCGAGGAGTCGCGCGGAGGAATCTACTGTCCAGCCGTTGGCGAAGAGAGAAGACCTTCACCGCTCACTGCCACGGTAGACATCAGCCCGAATGGTGAAATGGGAGCCGACATTACGGTGAAAAGAAGTCCCTTCCGGAGCCGCCGCGGCGTCAACAGCCGCTCCCTGAGTAGATTGCTACGATAGCGATGCTATCACGTTGCACAACAGGCCTACGCATCAATGGAACTTGGGGAAGAAGTGCACAAACTTTCAAAATTACTCCGCTCCCTGTTTCGTCACGTCGCACCCTACTGATCGCATGTCCTGAATCGTTAAGAATATCTCTCTGAGCTCGTTCATGTCATCCGTTTCCGTGCGGGAGAATCCCTTCTGGTATCATGAGGAATCGTTCTCGGTCGGCAGAAGGCTACAATGAGTGGTTGTGCTGAAGTGGTTCACGCGAAAACTTGGGTCTTGAATTGGTTTTAAAAACGTGGTTCACAAGCCAAATTCACTGGCTGTTCGGAGGTGGGCGTTTCAATGGAGCTAGAGTGTTCGAGATATCATTCAGGTATTCGCACGATGGGGAGCTCCAGATGACTGACTCCTAGCAGCTGGGGGCAACGAAAAATTTAATTTTTACAGTGGATGTATCTGCGTTCGAAGTTCCGAAGCCAGTAGCTCATTGTTTTCGTATCTCGAAACTCACGAACTGAAGACGTGAAGGTCGACGAGCTCTTTGAGCAAACATCCGAGGACACAGCATGGATTGACCGAAAACAGTCCACTGCCGACTCGTGAAGCATAATCGTCAGATCGAGCGACGAACTCTGAGCGAGCCATCGATGGAGACGAGATTCGGATCGCCGCCATTCATCGTCCAAAGAAGCGGAAACAGATCCTTGTCGACTTGTTCATGGTGAATAAGTACCACGCGTTGAACGATGCTCTGCAGCTCCTCTGCGAGTCGATAATGAGCATTACTGAACTCGTGACCTCGGAAACGACACAGCGATTGTTTCGGAGGGCCTATCCGAATCATCCGCCGTTACCACAATCATCGAATACCCTCCGGAAACATATGCACGAGTAATCGGCGGAAATCGAAGGGCAGCTTCGGGTGAAACTTCGAGTAATACTCGTTCGAAAAAGTTCGAATTTTCCAATGAACCTCACCGCTTCCTCAAAAGGTTCAAATCGCCGCGCTCGTGTAGCTCGCATTGGATGTACTCCTCATTCGAAGTGTATTGCTCTTCCCAGGTATGAAACTCTTCATCTCGTTTGACGAAGCCACTGTTATGGGCTCATATCGACATCCAACCAGAACGATCAACTTTCATAATGCTTCCAATCTCTTTCGAACTCTGAGATCGCGCCTGGAAGAGCGTGTTGCTGAGGACTACCTCCAAGAAATAATACGATCACGGACTGATATTTTCGGGCTTTCCCTAAGTGACCTCGTTGCCGCGGCATCGGATGGTGCCAGTAACGTAGTTCGAGCTGTTGACCTGATGGGCTTACAGAAACAGGAAAGTGCAGCACACGGATTTGACTTAGCCGTGAAGAACTGATCATCGGGAAGCATGGTCTGGTTTTCGACATTGAAATCCTCGAACCCAAGAGAGGCAGAAAAAAAACAACGGACAATCAGAAGGGCTCGGGGAAGGCAGGAGAGCCCGAACGGGGAAACGAGTCAGACAGCGGCGAAGATGAATATTGAGCAGTCTTCGAGAGAGAGACGGAAACGGAGGCCGATTCAGGGAATGCGGTGCCTTCCATCTTGGTCGGCGGAGTCATTGAATGTCATGAAATCATTATTATTGAATGTCTGCGATCGATGTCAGAGAGTTGAAAAAAAAAAAACATGATGGATGAAATTCGAAGAACACCTTTGAGAGACGAGTTGAATGGGAGAGAACTGCTTCCGAAGCTTGACTGCCGCACACGGTGGTATTCAACGTATCTTATGGTACAACGAGCTATCGCAATACTCCGACTGCTACTAATTATCAGCACTCATCAACGTGCTGTTTCGGCGCAGTGTCCCGAATGGACTCTGCCCCTGAGGCTCTCGTGGAAGCACATAATCATAACCGTTCAACCAATCATAATGTTGTGTAGAGATTATAAATTACAGAATAATGATAAGAAATTTATGGGACGATTCAAATATAGAAATGGCGCGCGTAGCCGTCGTCTGCTAAAACGAAATAAAACGCAAGCAAGTGTGTAACCCGCGATACCAAGAAAAGTCACGTTTTTTTGGGCTCACGTAATGCCAACGAAATGGTGAGCTCCAGACTGATTTGAAACAACAGAATCCAATCCAGGTTCTCGAGAACATCTACCGAGAAAGTGTGAAACAAAACGTCAGCACGGAGACATGATGATCCGAGATCACAAGATGATCCGCACATCCCATCCATACGATCCATTCTCAGAGTCCAGAGTGTCGGTCGAGAGTGACTTTCCGTAGTAGCCGCAAACTTGGTCTTCCTCGCGCAAGTTTATATTCGAGGAGTTTTTTGGCAGCCTGGACACAAAGGATCGATGAGAAATCGATTCTAGGATGCCGATATTGCCGGATTTCGAATGGAGTTTCACGGAGAATTTTTGATCAGGTTCGTGAGCGAGGACCTTCCGGCGAACGATGCGTTGCTTGATTAGCTACTGATCAATTGCCTCTATGTCTTGGAGTCCTGGAGACTCGAGTGAGCGGTGGATTGTAGATGAGAACGGTGAGAAACATATGATGGGACTGCTGGAGTCCCTCAGGGGTCGATTCTTAGCCCAACATGGTGGAATACGATGGAGTACTGCTGGTGAAGCTCCCGCGCGGTGCGACCAGGGCTGCCTACGCCGACGATCTTGCGCTGCTCATCACGGCTGACGCCGTCGAGGAGACCCAAGGAATTGCGACGTACGCTATCGAAATCACGGTAGAAAGGTGCGAAGAGCACAAAATCGCACTTGCACCTGAAAAAACGGAAGTAGCGATGCTGCTCAAGAGAAGAAAAGACGAGTATCCGAAGATAAGAATCTAGGGTCACGACATAGACTTCACTGGCACGGTGATTTACCTTGGGATCAACCTACAGAAGGACCTCAGCGTAAACCATCACGTCTGCGCAGCCACGATGAAAGCGAGAAAGGCAGCCACTGACATTGCCAGAATCTTGCCGAGAGCATACGGGGCAACGAAGGGGCAGAGAAGAATGCTGGCGACTGTCGCGGAGTCGATCGCACTCTACTGGGGTCAAATATGGGCGGCCACGGCGCTGAAAACTGCGAAAAACAGGTCGATACTCTTGAAGACGCAGAGAATCACAGCTATAAGAACAGCCAGATTCTATAACCCGGAAAGCGCTTTGTCCTAGCTCGATTCATCCCATAGCCTATGCTGGCTGCAGGGCGAGCTGAGATTAGAACGTAAAATAAACGCCTCGAAGACATCAACGAAACGAATATTAAAGACGAGGAGGACACAAAAGATGAAACCATCTCTAAGTGGCAGGCGGAACAGGACACATCAACGAAAAGACGATGGACGCATTTCTGCATACCGCATATCAAGAAATGGATGAAGAGGGAACATGGAGAGCTATCGTACCATACAAGTCAAGTCCTTACGGGTCACGGCTATTTTCAGTCGTACCCAACAAGGCAGTGTGCACTATGTACAACGAGAGAGACGGATGACCCCCACCATACGGTTCTGAAGTGCCCAGCACTTAGCTCCGCCAGAGGCAACCTGGCAGACACCGACAGCATCCCGCGGCTTCTTGAGAACATGATTGAGAGCAAAGAAGCCTGGGAGAAGACAAGCAGACTCTTTGCCTGCGTCCTCCAGGAGAAGGAAGCACTGCTCGAAGAAAAATAGGTGTTCCGGCGAACAACGAAGACATCCTTGCTTCCATGACGGACATCTGACACTCAATGGAAACCGACTGACGAAGACTGACCGAAGATAGAAAGTATGAGAAAAGCACGCCGCTAGGAACAACTTGGAGACAATAAAAATGCAGGGCTTATGCCCTGAGTCCCCAAGCCTAGCAGCCGGAGAAGGTTGTTTTAGAGGCAACACCTCATAATTAGAGCAACGGACCACGGTCCCATCCTTGATATCCGAAGGGATTCCACCTACTCCGATGCAAAAAAAAAAAGTACTCCCGCTTCGTCCAGAATGCCTGCAGACTCACTGATTGGCTCTCGAGGCGGATTCAAGAGAGGGCTACGAATTTCGGCGAAGATACCAGGTTGGATATCTGGAGAGGTTCGCCCAGGTTTTGCGAAACAACATGAAGGAGCCCAGTTCTCGCCATCGTCTCTTTGTGGGAATCGCTCTGTCTCACGGGAAACACGGCGAGATTTCTAACCGTCACCCAGCCAGAGTGTACCTTGAAACTGCTCGTCCAAAAGTAAAGCCGATTGTGAGCGGACGAGGAGGGATGAATGAAATTCGGTGCCGGTCGCCCCCCCCCCCCCTCCTTCTTCGCGGCAGAGACGGCGCTCAGCACTGCTGCATAGAGGCAGCCCCCTCCTGTCAGAGGTGTTCGGAAAGCTCTTCAAAGCCAGGTTTTTCTGCTCGTGTTCAACGAGGAAAACTTTGAAATCCCCCTCGGAGTGATTCGAATGAGGGATTTCGATGAATAGGAAAACAAGTGAGAGTAACCACTTGAATTTTCGCCGAGATCTGGCTGTGCGCGGCTGCTGAACTCTCTGTAAGAGAAGCCGACGATTGTTACTTGGCGCGGTATGAGGTCTGCCGATTTCAAAACCTTGAACTCATTTATTCTGTAGTCTCGTATAATTCCGGGTACATCGGAGTCATCGAGAAAATCTATCATTTTTTGACGCGTGCGGTGCGTCTCAAGCCGTTGGAGTGCTTTTCCCTCCGAGGAAGTTCGAACCGTTCATCTGATCCATGAATTCTTGGAGTTTGCTCATCGTTTCTTGAACTGAAAAGTGATCATTAATGCTCCGCTTATTTCGTAGTCGTTATTCTCGGTCATCGAACCTGGCCGAGTCATCGATGCAACTCAACATTCAGACCAGTCAGAAAGCTGGCTCCGTAAACTCACTGCTTGCTTGAAGTTTCTCCCTTGTTCCCGCATCTGAAGGGATCAAATAAAATCTAGATTAGCCTCGTCTTCCTCATCTCGTTAGCACCTCAGGGAATAAACTTATAACGTCATTGAGTGATATGGCCGCGAGATGACGATTGAGTTGTGGATTTGAGGCGGGAGTGTCTCCGTGAAGAACTCGTAAGCTCCGCTGCAGATTTCTCTCCGGATGCTCCACAGCACAAGTCCTCAGGAGTACGTGGTGGGGTTGCGGAACCGAAACCCCGAGTTACTAAACTTCTTCAAGTCTACATCACTGGCGAATGTTTACTCACCGCCGAACCCGCTGAGGAGCTCCTGAATTTGGGAACTATCGATTTGAGCAGCAACGGAGCCTGCAAGGGCGACGAGGACAACTGCGAAGAGGATGTAGAACTGCATGTTGATTCTAGCTTGAGCTTTGAGGTGAATCTAAGTGCAAAGCTCCATGCTTATATTGTGGGCGCCACTCATAGCTGCAGATCGAAATCGTTCGAACGTGAAATAAACAATTAACGTAACACCTGTCGTCGTCGGAGAGGCATTAGCTCGGAGCGAGAATACGCTCTTAAAACTAACTTTTGTATGTACCGTTCTGGAGCTGACGATTCTAGCTTAAAGACAATGTCGTGAAGTTCCCAGCGTCAACTGTCTCTCATTTATAAATTACATCCTGGAACAGCTGTGATTCTGATAGTTGCGTCTCGGGTGTCGCTCTCAAACAAAACGATGGGAGGAAATGCTCGCGAGCGGATTAGTTGCCAGCGGATGTTCTGAAATACCCTGGATCGTTTCTTATCGGATGGGATTCCCTAATTCCGGTCCCCTTGAGTTTCAGTGGCGTAGCCAGGAAGTGCGGGGGGAAGGGGGGGGGGGGTTAACAGGCATGAGCTCCGTCTGTCACATTGTACTATCACATTGTGTCGCCTATGAGACCGTCTTCGAGAATCCACCAGAGCGTTTTCGAGTGTCTACAAGAGCGTGCAGGACCGTCTATGAGATCAGAAGCAGTTCAGAGTCAGATTCGAGGAGCTGATACGCAATCCATGAGGAGGGCTTCAGAAACATCCGAAGGGAGGATTCAACGACTCAACGTCGATTTCGAGTAACTGAAGTGCAAACCACAACACGATCTTCTCACAAGCACGACGAAGCGCTTCAATGTCATATCCATGAAGCTTGAGCAAAACCATTGAGAGAAACTCCAGCGACAGCTGGAGCCATTTTTCAATCTGCGACGATTTTCCTTGATTTCAGCAAAAATCTCCGATCAGTTTAGAGGAAAAAGCCGTTACGGCAGGAACCGCAATCTGCACGCGGCCGGCTCCAGACTTGAGACTTTTTCGCCCTTGCTATCGGGGCTCATAACTTCCGATTTTCCGGTCATGGTTCCGATCCTAAGATAGGAGGGAGCGTTAGGCGCTGTAACGAAGAGCTACATTGTCTAGCTTCCCCGTCGGCTCTATATTACTTGAGTTATGTCGAGTTCAAATGGACGCTCTATGTTTTCTCTGTCATCGAATTTTGAGAGGCTTCCGAGACGTGATGAAATCGAATTTCGAAGTCTCGCTCCCGCTAGAAATCCCTTCATACGAGGGGGATGAACATTCTCCCGGAATTTCAACTCTATGCTTCCCGTCTCGATCATCGATGAAATGCTGAACGCAGGGGACCACACGGTCGGTTCTAATCAAGTAAAATCAATAACTTAGCACCGAGACCAGACTTCAATGCCCATTTTGGCTTTTCAGCTTCTTTTGAACAGCGTAAACCACTGAATAGGTGTGGATTGGTGCGCAGCATCGCGGGTTCTTCTGTGTTCCTAAGTGCTTGGATACTGCCATTCTCTGACTGGGTATTTCCAGAGCCAAACGATCCACGATTGGAATTCTCCAGGAATGCAGGGAAAGCAGAATGCGCATAGAGGAGCGGGGGAGCGCATTGACGGACGAATATAGCTCCTTCATTCACAGGGATTGGTTCCGGTTTGGCTGGGGTGGTCTGCAGAAACAAATGATAGAGAGTCTCCAGCTAGGGGGATCACCCTGTACATATATCTCCCACCGAAAATCGAGGGGTCGATAGAGTAATTCACGTGTTGGACTGCCTTATTTCGAGATATTTCAGTCTCACCGGGCCGTCTCCTGAAATTGTTCTCTAGCGAGTGCCTGCATGCTTCACCGGAAATGGGTGAATATCTCCGTCTACTAAACAGAAGCTCGTGACCACTACGGAGGGATGCTTTCTGCTATGATATTCCAATTAATTCCGACTTTGTGAGGTTCTTTTATCCGTTCTAGCACCTCGCGGGGGGCATGGGAGAACTTGGGAGGAAATTCTGTTCTCGAGCCCTACTAGCACCGCTTCGTCCAGAGTTACTGCAGACTCATTCATGGGCTCCCGAGGGTTATTCGAGCTGGGGGCCTCGACTTTCGGCGGAGGCACGAGGTTGAAATCTCCCTTCTCTGTTCCACCCAACTGCTGTTTATAGCTTGTGTGTAGCTGCTTTGGATGTACTCCTCATTCGAGGTGTATTCCTCTTCCCAGGTTTGAAACTCTCCGTCTCGTTTGACGAAGCCACTGTTATGGGCTCAGATCGACATCCAACCAGAACGATCAAGTTTCATAATGCTTCCAATCTCTTTCGAACTCCGAGATCGCGCCCGGAAGAGCGTGTTGCTGAGGACTACCTCCAAGGAATAGTACAATCACGTACTGATATTTTCGGGCTTTCCCTGAGTGACCTCGTTGCCGCGGCAACGGATGGTGCCAGGAACGTAGTTCGAGCTGTTGACCTGATGGGGTTACAGAAACAGGAAAGTGCAGCACACGGATTGGACTTAGCCGTGAAGAACTGATCTTCGGGAAGCATGGTCTGGTTTTCGACATTGAAATCCTCGAACCCAGGAGAAGCAGAAAAAAAACAACGGACAATCAGGAGGGCTCGAGGAAGGCAGGAGAGCCCGAACGGGGATACGAGTCAGACAGCGGCGAAGATTAATATTGAGCAGTCTCCGAGGGAGAGACGGAAACGGAGGCCGATTCAGGAAATGCGGTGCCTTCCATCTTGGACGGCGGAGTCATTGAATGTCATAAAATTATTGTTATCAAATGTCTGCGATCGATGTCAGAGAGTTGAAAAAAAATAACGAACATGATGGATGAAATCCGAAGAACACCGATGAGAGACGAGTTGAATGGGAGAGAACTGCTTCCGAAGCTCGACTGCCGCACACGGTGGTATTCAATGTATCTTATGGTACAACGAGCTATCCCAATACTCCGACTGCTACTAATTATCAGCACTCAACAACGTGCTGTTTCGGCGCAGTGTCCCGAACGGACTCTGCCCTTGAAGCTCTCGTGGAAGCACACAATCATAACCCGCGGAATCTGTTGTGAAGAGATTATAAATTACAGAACAATGATGAGAAATTTATGGGACGATTCAAATATAGAAATGGCGCGCGTAGCCGTCGTCTGCTGAAACGGAATAAAACACAAGCAAGTGTGTAACCCGCGATACCAAGAAAAGTCACGTTTTTTTTGGGCTCACGTAATGCCACCGAAATGGTGAGCTTCAGACTGATTTGAAACAACAGAATCCAATCCAGGTTCTCGAGAACATCTACCGAGAAAGTGTAAAACAAAACATCAGCACGGAGACATGATGATCCGAAATCACAAGATGATCCGCACATCCCATCCAAACGATCCATTCTCAGACTCCAGAGTGTCGGTCGAGAGTGACTTTCCGTAGTAGCCGCAAACCAGGTCTTCCTCGCGCAAGTTTATATTCGAGGAGTTTTTTGGCAGCTTGGACACAGAGGATCGATGAGAAATCGAATCTAGGATGCCGATATTGCCGGTTTTCGAATGGAGTTTCACGGAGTATTTTTGATCAGGTTCGTGAGCGAGGACATTCCGGCGAACGATGCGTTGCTTGATTAGCTACTGATCAATTGCCTCTATGAATTGGAGTCCTGGAGACTCGAGTGAGCGGTGGATTGTAGATGAGAACGGTGAGAAACACATGATGACTGCTGGAGTCCCTCAGGGGTCGATTCTTAGCCCAACATTGTGGAATACGATGGAGTACTGCTAGTGAAGCTCCCGCGCGGTGCGACCAGGGCTGCCTACGCCGACGATCTTGCGCTGCTCATCACGGCTGACGCCGTCGAGGAGACCCAAGGAATTGCGACGTACGCTATCGAAATCACGGTAGAAAGGTGTGAAGAGCACAAAATCGCACTTGCACCTGAAAAAACGGAAGTAGCGATGCTGCTCAAGAGGAGAAAAGACGAGTATCCGAAGATAAGAATCTAGGGTCACGACATAGACTTCACTGGCACGGTGATTTACCTTGGGATCAACCTACAGAAGGACCTCAGCGTAAACCACCACGTCTGCGCAGCCACGATGAAAGCGAGAAAGGCAGCCACTGACATTGCCAGAATCTTGCCGAGCAACAAAGGGGCAGAGAATAATGCTGGCGACTGTCGCGGATTCGATCGCACTCTACTGGAGTCAAATATGGGCGGCCCCTGCGCTGAAAACTGCGAAAAACAGGTCGATACTCTTGAAGACGCAGAGAATCGCAGCTATAAGAACTGCCAGATGCTATAGAACGGAAAGCGCTTTGTCCTAGCTCGATCCATCCCATGGCCTATGCTGGCTGCAGGGCGAGCTGAGATTAGAACGTAAAATGAACGCCTCGAAGACATAAACGGAACGAATATTAAAGACGAGGAGGACATAAAAGATGAAACCATATCTAAGTGGCAGGCGGAACAGGACACATCAACGAACGGACGATGGACGCATTTCTGCATACCGCACCGAGGGCTACGAATTTCGGCGAAGATACCAGGTTGGAAATCTGGAGAGGATCGCCCAGGTTTTGCGAAACAACATGAGGGAGCCCAGTTCTCGCCATCGTCTCTTTGTGGGAATCGCTCTGTCTCACGGGAAACACGGCGATATTCCTAAGCGTCACCCAGCCAGAGTTTACCTTGAAACTGCTCGTCCAAAAGTAAAGCCGATTGTGAGCGGGCGAGGAGGGATGAATGAAATTCGGTGCCGGTCGCCCCCCCCTTCTTCGCGGCAAAGACGGCGCTCAGCACTGCTGCATAGAGGCAGCCCCCTCCTGTCAGAGGTGCTCGGAAAGCTCTTCAAAGCCAGGTTTTTCTGCTCGTGTTCAACGAGGAAAACTTTGAAATCCCCCTCGGAGTGATTCGAATGAGGGATTTCGATGAATAGGAGAACAAGTTGTGAAGTTCGTATTCCACGCACCAGTGAGAGTACCCACTTGAATTTTCGCCGAGATCTGGCTGTGCGCGGCTGCTGAACTCTCTGTAAGAGAAGCCGACGATTGTTACTTGGCGCGGTATGAGGTCTGCCGATTTCAAAACCTTGAACTCATTTATTCTGTAGTCTCGTATAGTTCCGGGTACATTGGGGTCATCGAAGAAATCTATCATTTTTTGACGCGTGCGGTGCGTCTCAAGCCGTTGGAGTGCTTTTCCCTCCGAGGAAGTTCGAACCGTTCATCTGATCCATGAATTCTTGGAGTTTGCTCATCGTTTCTTGAACTGAAAAGTGATCATTAATGCTCCGCTTATTTTGTAGTCGTTATTCTCGGTCATCGAACCTGGCCGAGTCATCGATGCAACTCAACATTCAGACCAGTCAGAAAGCTGGCTCCGTAAACTCACTGCTTGCTTGAAGTTTCTCCCTTGTTCCCGCATCTGAAGGGATCAAATAAAATCTAGATTAGCCTCGTCTTCCTCATCTCGTTAGCACCTCAGGGAATAAACTTATAACGTCATTTAGTGATATGGCCGCGAGATGACGATTGAGTTGTGGATTTGAGGCAGGAGTGTCTCCGTGAAGAACTCGTAAGCTCCGCTGCAGATTTCTCTCCGGATGCTCCACAGCACAAGTCCTCAGGAGTACGTGGTGGGGTTGCGGAACCGAAACCCCGAGTTACTGAACTTCTTCAAGTCTACATCACTGGCGAATGTTCACTCACCGCCGAACCCGCTGAGGAGCTCCTGAATTTGGGAACTATCGATTTGAGCAGCAACGGAGCCTGCAAGGGCGACGAGGACAACTGCGAAGAGGATGTAGAACTGCATGTTGATTCTGGCTTGAGCTTTGAGGTGAATCTAAGTGCAAAGCTCCATGCTTATATTGTGGGCGCCACTCATAGCTGCACATCGAAATCGTTCGAACGTGAAATAAACAATTAACGTAACACCTGTCGTCGTCGGAGAGGCATTAGCTCGGAGCGAGAATACGCTCTTGAAACCAACTTTTGTATGAACCGTTCCGGAGCTGACGATTCTAGCTAAAAGACAATGTCGTGAAATTCCCAACGTCAACTGTCTCTCATTTATAAATTACATCCTGGAACATCTGTGATTCTGATAGTTGCGTCTCGGGTGTCGCTCTCAAACAAATCGATGGGGGGAAATGCTCGATGAGTTGCCAGCGGACACTCTGAAATGCCCTGGATTCTTTCTCATCGGATGGGATCCTCGAGTCCCTGCCATCTTGAGTTCCAGTGGCGGAGCCAGGGGGCGGGGGTGAGCAGGTATCAGCAGGTATCAGCTTCGTCTGTCACATTGTACGAGTGCCTATGAGACCGTCTTCGAGAATCCACAAGAGCGTTTTCGAGTGTCTACAAGAGCGTACAGGACCGTCTACGAGATAAGAAGCAGTTCAGAGTCAGATTCGAGGAGCTGATACGCAATCCATGAGAAGGGCTTTAGAAACATCTGAAGGGAGGATTCAACGACTCAACGTCGATTTCGAGTGACTGAAGTGCGAACCCCAACACGATCTCCTCACAAGCACGACGAAGCGCTTCAATGTCATATCCATGAAGCTTGAGCAGAACCATAGAGAGAAACTCCAGCGACAGCCGGAGACATTCTTCAATCTGCGACGATTTTCCTGGATTTCAGTCAAAATCTCCGATCAGCTTAAAGAAAACTGCCGCACAGAAAATTAAGAACATGTGCCGATGAGCCAACGATGGTTTTCGGAACGATGCTCGCCCAATGAAGAGAAAGAAAAGTTCCGCCACGCCAGGAACCGCAGTCTGCCCGCGGCCGGCTCCAGACTTAAGACTTCTTCGGCCTTGCTTTCGGGACTGGACTCATACCTTCCGATTTTCCGGTCATGGTTCCGATTCTAGAAGATGAGGGAGCGTTCCCTCGTCGGCTCTATATGACTTGAGTTATATCGACTTCAAATGGACGCTCTATGTTTTCTCTGTCATCGAACTTTGAGAGGCTTCCGAGACGTGATGAGATCGAATTTCGATGTCTTGTTCTTGCTATAAGTCCCATCATACGAGGAGGATGAAAATTCTCTGCATGCTTCACCGAAAATGGGTGAATATCTCCGTCTACTAAACAAAAGCTCGTGACCACTACGGAGGGATGCTTCCTGGTATGATATTCCAATGAATTCCGATTTTGTGAGGCACTTTTATCCGTTCATGCGGCGTAGCCTCAGATGCCAGAAACTCAGATGCCAGAATAAAACACTCTCCCGACTCCGGATGGGTCCCCGCTGATTCAGCGGGTTATTGGAGGCCGCGAATGAAGTTAGGCAGAACCGGGGAGCTCGATGGGGAAAGCTACAGCTCCAAATGCTCTAGCACAGGCTACCTGAGTTACCCTCCTTGGGCCAACAGGATCAGCAATAGAACCACCCCGGACATGTGATCATTGTCGATCGACGTAGAAAACTCAACGACGTCCTCATTGCGGCTCTCCGGACCCGCCCCAATCCTGCACTCTCTTCTTCACTGGCAGTGATGATTCGCTAGCGACGAGTAGAAAGGAAGGTAGTTCCTCCCCTAACTCCGTGCATTGAGTGAGGAATCGCCGAGCTAGCGGCCCAAAAGCCAAGTTGAGGCCGAGCGAGCTTTCGGCGGAGGGGGCTGCGACCGCTCGGAATGCGCGAATTATCGCTTTTCTATTTGCCCGCAGCTCGAGTCCACGCTGATAGGGATTGGAGACATGCATCGGATGTCCCATCCATTCATCATGATTCATTCATTGCCATCATCAGCAAACCATCAATAAATAGCAGGGGGTGCGGTGCAGCGTGTCCCATATGTACGGAGGGTCTGCCGCATGACTCGCGCTCGTTGCAGACGTCGGAAACGCTTTGCTCCCAAATCCGCTCAATTAGCGGGGATCTATCCGGGATCGGGAGACGGTCTCATTCTGGCATCTGAGTTTCTGGCATCTGAGATTCTGGCATCTGAGGCATAACCGTTCATGCATGGGAGGACGGGATCCTCTGGTCATAGGAATTTTTTATCCTGAGACCTACTAGTACCGCTTCGTCCAGAGTTCCTGCAGACTCATTCATGGGCTCCCGAGGCATATTCGAGCTGGGGGCCTCGAATTTCGGCGGAGGCACAAGGTTGAAATCTTCCCTCTCTGTTCCACCCAACTGCTGAAATCAACGTTCGTTTCGGAAAGCCACGAACGAACAACTCGATGACAAAGCCTTGTGATTCGCACATCTTCTCCCCGTAAATGCGTGTGAATCTTCTCTCTCGATCGATAGTTCGTTGGGCTCTTGGAAGCCAGCCGTTTCGGAACTGAGTTCCTCGGCACCGGGAGCCGTGCGTGGAGAACTTCTTCACTCAATCAACCTCCGATTTCAAGAGTAGTTGCGGAGCGACGCGCAACATCACGAGATTCTCCTCCCGAGTCACCGTAAGCGAGCTCAACGGACCGCTCGAGAACGGCAGGTCCACGATCTCCTACAAAGGTTACGGAGGAAACACCTGCAAAACCGTCGGAAAACGACCCGCCAAACCTTCGAGAAGAGCACCTGCCAAAAAATCGCGAAAGCTCCCTAGATATGAACCGAAATAGCCAGCTCCCACCGGAATTTTAGTCGGCTTCGAGCAAAACCAGCTCTCAAACGTTTTTTTCGGTCCTGGTTCTCATTTCTGGACGCGCTGAAAGAGAAGCCCTAAGAGCGAGCGAAATTATTTGCTGAGCAAAAATTTTTGCTCCACCGGAATCCAGCTGATCAAGCCCGCGTCACTGAGCCCCCTCCACCGAGACTCTGCGCGTGTTACAGAGTACACGTTTTATGCCGTGGCTTCGCCTGGATCGCCTTACCCAACCTAACCCAACCTGACCCGCGCCCGAGAATCGCTCTGCCTTGCGGTGAACACAGCGATAGTTGTAACCGTCATACAGCAGGGGTGCTCCTCGGAACTTCTCGCCAAGGAGTCAAAGCTGGTGGGAAACTGGTCGCTCCGGAACCGGCTCGAAAACAGTTCTTCCGCCGAAACATCAGCAGGCTTGGTTATGTTCGCTGATGACCTCTGATTCGAGAGGCTGCACGAGCTGTTTGTGAACGAACCAGGAAGGATGGGTGGAATTCGGTGCAGATGCTCCCCCCCCCCTCCTCGCGGCAACGATGGCGCGGAGCATTGCTGCAACAGCGACAAAGCCATTGAGCTGGTTCTCGTATCTCAATATCAACTAGATTCTGCTTGGCGTTGGACACATCACGCGCCGGGTTCTCACGAAGAGTGAGGCCATCGATTCCGTTCACGCGCGAACTCTCTTTGAGAGCCGTTTCAACAATGTTCGGCATCGAAAACCCATAACATCATACGGAGTCGAGGGAGCCTACTTGTGCCAGAGGTGTTCGGAAGGATCTTCAAAGCCGCTCAAAAAGTTTCTTTGCTAGTGTTCATGGGGATCGCTCTCTGCTCTTCAAGCCTGACTCGCTGCTGACACAAAACAGTTTACGGCAACAACCAGAACCCCCTCAAGGGGAAAGCTCTGAGAACGCCCTTGGAGTGAGTCCAATGAGGAATCTCGATGAATAGGTGAACACGATGAGAGGTTCGGATTCCATGGAGCAGTGTGTTGCGAAATGAAACTCAAGCGTTTAGCAGGCTGTCTCCGAAAAGAGTCCATACGCGAATCTTCGTCGAGATCCGGCCGTGCGAGGGTGCGTTGCTTCCTGTAAGAGTAGCCGACGACTATGTGTCGGCCAGAAATGAGGTCTGCCAATTTCACGTCAAACTTTTTTATTGAACTTTTTCAGATGCTTCCAGGTGTTGAGCGTCATCAAAGAAATATAGTCTATGGACGCTGGCGGTTCCCCTCAAGCCGTTGGAGTGCTTTTCCCTCCAAGGAAGTTCGAGCCGTTGAGCTGACTCATGAATTCCTGAAGCTTGTCCATCGTTTCTTGAACTGAAAAGTGATCGTTAATCCTCCGCTTGATTCGTCGTTACGATTCCCGGGCATTGTGGTCGAACTTGACCGAAGCATTGATGGCACCCATGATCCAAACCAGTCAAATATCTCTCTCTGTACACTCACTGCTCGCTTGAAGCTTCTCCCTTGTTCCCGAATCTGGAGGCATTAAATGGAACCTAGATAAGCCTCGTCTGCCTCACCTCGCTACCATCTCAGAAAAGGCATGTATCCATTCACTGATATAGCTGGCGAAGTGAATGTGTAACGATATGAAACTCCGAGTTACTACTCTCTCCATGACCGGGAAACGTTCACCCACCTCCGACTCCGCTGAGGAGCTCCTGGATCTGGGAACCATCGATCTGAGCGGCAACGGAGCCTGCGAGGGCGACGAGGACAACTGCGAAGAGAATGTAGAACTGCATGTTGATTCTAGCTGGAGGTTTGAGGTGAATTTCTGTGGGAGGCTCCGTGCTTATATCGTGGGCTCCACCGATAGCTCCGGAACAGATACGTTCGGAACTGAAATGAACAATGAACGCAACACCTGCCATCGTCGCAGAGCCATGAGCTCGGAGCGAGATTACGCTCATAAAACCAGTTTCGGAACAAACAATTGTGGAGCTAATGATTTGGGCTTGAGATCAATGCCTTGAAGTTCCCAACATCAACTGGCTCATTTATGGATGACGTCCTGGAACAGCTGTCTTAGTTGCGTCCCGGATGTACTCTTAAACGGAAAATGTATGACGAGATGCCGGCGGACCCGTTCAAATGCCCTGGGGAAACAATGCTGTTCACATCTGATGGGATTCCTGACTCCAATCACCTTGAAATTCGATCGGAGATGCGGTCTGGTAGAACGAAACCCTCAATCGCAAGATCCAAATAGACGACGTTTTCATGTCGGAATGTCTCGCAGTTTCAACAAAGTAATCGTCACTCGAGCATTTCTCAGCTCTCGTTGCCGTGAAAATTAAGCCGACGTGAAGAACCGTGATCGGCGGTCAACGCATTGTAATTAAACGAGTCAGAGAAGAACTCCATTGCGCGTCGATTATGGTCTGTCTTTAACACCCGATATCATGGATACGATTTTCGCAAAAGTCCTGTGCCCTAATACCCGATAACCCAAAGGTCGAAACTCGAGACCCAATATCTCGAACCCTTTCTAGCGATCGGATGCGCCCCTGAGGTATTGCTTCCGCCCCGCATACGACATCGAATAATTCAACCACGGAAACCTTTCCCTCGTTAAACCAATCACCTCGAATTCATGTCAGAATTTACAACTGCCATTCAGAATATGAGAGGAAGTGACAACGTTGTGGCGGAGTCATTTTCGAGTCTCAATTAGGTCACGCAATCATCCAACAAGTACGATCCCCATGAACGATTCAAGAGATGTTGGAGGCGCAATAGCAGGAGTTCGAACAGTCGATGGTCTAATGCATAGCAAAGAAGCATCGATAGCTACGGAAAAATACTGTCGCAATGGTTTGAATGACTCATGGCAGCTCCATCTGAATCTGTGCCAAAATGTCCGTTGTACCAGAACGTTCGCGCCAAATCGTTCGGGTCCGCGGAGGAAGACCTTCAAGCCTCTCCAGGAGAGCTCGTTGTCGGCCAAAATGTTACGTTCCGACCGGATCTGGAAAGGGAATCATCGGACGAACTGATCGACCATTCAGATTTCGTGTACACCCTCAAAAGCGAGACGTCAGAAGGGAGGCGTAGCCATCGGTAAGAGGTGAGAGTTTGAATTCTTGAGAGGAACTTACACGAGCGCAAGTGCTGAGCTGAATATTTAGGTCATTCACTCCGGTTGAGGAGGATATACTGAATAGATAGGGCTTGAGTTTTCCGCTGAGGTTCGAGGAGTATCAAATTGATTCGGATGCAGTGGTCGAATCCTTCATTCCGTCGATCCCGAATACCCTTCCCCTCACCTTGAGGCTTGAAGGAAGTCTGCGAACCTTCTATGTTTTTCACGGACCCGGGAGTGTCCCCAAGCTTGGATAATACTGTGACTGTGCTGGGGAAAGCTGAATTGGGACTGTTTTGGTTCTGAGCAGGCTGCATACTGCTTTTCAGCAAGTTGCTCGGAGCTAGCGCATGGCATCGGATCAGGAAAGGTGCTTTTCAATCATTTGAATTGGACTTGCTGGAGTTCTTCTTGTCTCACGATTCAGATATCCGAATGGGTCATGCTTAGGAGTTTGTTTGAGAGGTCTCCCACGGAACAGGCTCCTGTCTTGGCACTCTCGCATCGTTGTGATATGAGACTCCGGTGCGGACATAGAAGCTTCGCTGAGCTTTATGCAGTCTCCCATGGATGGAAAGGGCTCTCTGGCTAGCGGGAATTCGGGCTCGTTCAAGTCTCTCTTGAGATCTGAGAATCTCCCTGTCGTTGTTCACTGGATGACTGGCCCCGTGAGGGAGTCCCCTCTCTGCAGGGGCTGCTTTTCTTCCCCGAGCGCCCTGATTCATGGGCCTGAACATGACCCAGCACGAAAAGAACACTTATACAGAAGAGAAACTTCGACATCGAGACCGTCTCGAGGAGATTGCGTACAGCTTTGACGGAGCGAGCAGCCCTGGCTTGCTGTATGTGATCGTCGCCACGGATCAATAAGAAAAGAACACTTGGAAATCGTCTGTGTACAAAGTCGATACTTATGAAGAGAGCTCTGCTTCCATCATTCACGCTGAGTGGAAACTTCCATGTGGACAAACGATCGCTAGCTATCTGAGAGAACTTCGGCATGTCTGACCAGGGAAGCAGCCGTCGACCGAAGTTCCACTGAGACCTTCCGCTGAGTTTCTTTGATCGAGCGGCTCTAATTTCTCTGGGTCTGCCTTCGACTGGCCGGTTCGGTATTCGATTTCACGGACGGCGTGGACAGATCCCAGTTCAGATTGTCCCGAAAATAATTTTTCGTGGGGAGAAATCTCGCTCATCGGTTCCCCATTGGTCCAGCCTCGATTCCATTCCCCGATGGGCGACCTTCTGATCAGACGCCCGTCTATTCGCCCATTAATAGAGTCGGTGCTCGATAACCCGAACTTTCCAGCTTGTTGACGGAGTTCGGAGGAAGGGAAGCATGATTGTGTACGATGCATCATTATGAGGCTCATGGAGCCCTTTCGAGACAGAAATCCTCCACCCAAAGCTTTGCCGGGCACTCCGGAAACCAGATTCTGGAAGCACTGAGCGTCATTTTAACCACCGGTACGGTACAGCTTGTCGCTGACGACTCTCCGTCGAAAACTCGTCGCCGGACAGCTCGACGCTGGATTCACTCTTCGCCGGGAGACTCGTCGCCAGGAACTGAGTCTCCTCGGGATTCACTAT
This sequence comes from Phytoseiulus persimilis, assembly GCA_037576195.1. Classification (NCBI taxonomy): domain Eukaryota; kingdom Metazoa; phylum Arthropoda; class Arachnida; order Mesostigmata; family Phytoseiidae; genus Phytoseiulus; species Phytoseiulus persimilis. Next base: position 13,134,490 of record CM075103.1, read on the forward strand.
GAATCGAGTACTGCAACACGCAGAATGGAAAGGTGTCAACCCGCCAGGCGCTTCCTTCGCAATTTCTGCCGACTTTTGGTCTACTCTTCCGGAATCAGAAAACTGTGTCGAACAACCTATTGCGGAATCTCCCGAGGTCCCGCTGCGATGCTAGCTGAGCTCGGAAGATTTCGTGAGCAAGTTCAATCGAAACTATCCCATTCTCTCCTCATCAACGGAAGCTTCTCGATGACATGAAGCCAGAAGCGAGAATACCACTATATGTACCCCCTGTGCGGGCTGCCCCTTCGATTTGACCTCCTTCATTCCGAATTTCAAGGTCTGGTCTGTCGAACCCCTTGTTAGGATGGTACCGTCCCTCGAACCCAGAATCCCTTGGAGGAATTCAGGAGTTTGAGAGCTCTACCACGGAACAGGCCCCAGCCTTGGCACTCTCGCACCCAAATCGTTGTGATATGAGACTCCGGTGCAGACATAGGAGCTACGCTGACCTTTATGCAGTCTCCCGTTGGTGGAAATGGCTTTCTGGCTTGCAGGATTTTGAGCTCATGGGATTTCGGGCTCGCGGTACCCAACCGTTAGGATGTCGTTTCAGTCGAATATCTGGTTCTACGACCGAATCTTTGAAATGACGCTGCCCTTGATGAAACCTGAGCACCGATGCAGGACGGCCCCAGAGACCGAGCTTCCGATATCAGGCGATATTCAAGGATAACAGTTTTCGTCTTCTCCGGCGGAGCTAAGCTGGCGCTCCGAAACTGGCGCGCACCAAATGGCGCTCATGTCCCCGATTCACCTCCGCCAGTGATGAAATGAACTGGGGTCAGAAACGAAACTATTCCTGAGCCTTGATTCATTCAGAATTCGCACTCGGAAAAGAATGCCTCAAGGGCTGCGCATTGTTTGGGTCGACCCGGAAAATATGGAAGAACTTTATCTGCGAGATTTGCGGAGCCGGGGAGAGCGCAGTGGTGTACCCAGGGGGAGGGGAAAGCGGAATCCGGCATCGGCTCATGTGGAGTAAGCTCCAATTCTCCGCTGTCGACGGGCGAGGTCGAGATCGTTAAGGGCGAAGACAGCGATGAGCCCGAGCCGGCTGCGATTGGGACGGCCCGATTGCGACAGAGCTTGAAACGTCGCGCGCTAACCACACAAGAGTTATCGGCTCAAATTGTACAGGGTAGTCATCGTGAGTCGGGAATTTTGTTACTCACTCTTCTTTTGCTCATAAATCGGTGAAGAAATCTCTTCTTTGCATTCGATAGCCGGAAGGATGGCCGATCTATTTCTCCTCGATTTCCGTGAATCGGTATAAAACTGATTTCGCAAATCGGCTCGAGGATTGCCTTTTTTTTCAACTTTTCTCAAAAAGCCAGTCGACAAACTTCTGAAGTCGACCGATCGAATTCGTAAGTGTCAGGGTCGACGCAGGATAGGATGCTGCTCAAACGCCCGGCAACTACAGATTCTAGCTCAGGATCTGTGGGGAGGACGAACGATCGTTTCAACCTTGACCTTAAGATCGACCTCCTGACAAGATCGCTTCTTCTTTGCATTTTGGCCCGTAACTTCTCAGGGAAGCCGAATTCGGGAAAATCACCGATGGCGAAAAGTTCTAAGATTGGTCCAAGAAGAAGAAGATTGGACCGCTGTTGGGCAGACTCAGGCAGGATCTCACATCCTGCCACTGGATCAACTCTTCAAAAAAGGAGCTTTTCGGCCCACTGAACTCCCTCGAGTGTACAGGCGTCCGGGAGGGCATAGACTTTGTTAACCGCCTATGAGTACGTGTCGGCTCGATGCATATCAGAGATATTGTGAACTTCGGAGACTGCAGGCGAAGAAAGCTCAGTGCGCAGTGCATGGTTTTCCTCATAGAATATGCTCGTCAAATGGCTGAAAACACGCCCTCAAAATGGATCTGTTCGGAAACTCTCCACGTCAGAAAGCGTCCATGTTCCGCCCCTAACCCATCGTAAAGAGCATCAACTCCAACCTTCAGGGTGGTCGAGCTTGGTCGGGATACTTACGCCTCTTTCCTTCCTACCGTTGTTCCGAGTCGAATAGGAGGATTTCAACGAACGTTTTTCAAAATGTCGGACATCCATTCGGCTGCAAATCGGCGTCAACTCTCGATTTCTGTCCCGTTTCTCGATCCGATTAGAGAACAGATTCATCGAAATCGACGGGTTCTTTTCTCTTGATTCAGAGGGCTCGGGCCTGCTCTCTGAACAATTCAGCGGGAGTATGGGGCTCATATAGATAATACTCACAAGAAAAACCTATGGCTCATAATCTAGATTCTAGAAGATGCGAGAGGATGGAAGCATACTACTCTGGTTTGTTCCCGTGCAGATGGCTATTGGGAGGTTGCTATATTTCTGTACTGAATCCACGCTGCAGGAGTTTAATGACGTCATGTCTTTAATGTCAGGACTCTCATAGTTCTTTCTTGCTTCTTGATCGACGAGTGTTTCAGCCAGGTGGCGCTCCCAGGACTTAGCGTGTCAGTCCTTCTGTAGGATGATTCTGAAGATTTTCGCGATCCTGGTCCAGCCCTTGTCGCTTGGAAGCAGGCGCTGAAAGTGTGCTTTTGGGATTCGCAGGTGGGTGTCGTGCGTTGAACGTCATTCTCTCGACGCCCAGATGATGCATATTGAAAAAGGAGCCTCTTTCTGGAATTGAGGTATGTCTTGGAGCTTTCCTGACCGGAGGGGACTTGAGCCCCGAATCAGTTCATGTCAGCGAACATGACTTCCAAATTGACCACCGCGCAACTCCTTGCAGTGCTCGAGTTCACGTCTGGTAATGACTCTCGGCAATTTAGAAATCGAGCTCGAAACGAAATGATCAGGCCATGTAGCGTTGTGAGAGCCGACGCGTCGCATTTGAAAGTGTAACATAAACGAGCATCGTGAGACCGACTCCGTAGAATGTTGCAAGCAATGGAAATATATTGTGGAGTCCGATGGTGTTGACGCGCGCCTCTTCGACGAACATCTCAAACTCCGCGTATTTTTCCCTGAGAACCGCAACGACTCTTTCCACTTTCTGTCGAAGTCGATGTGATTTTGCTTCCTTGTCCCAGAATGCTCGCTCGAAGCGGTTGACGGAGTAGAGGGAAGCATTCGTGTGATGATGTTTAAGCAAGCCATGCTCCAAAATCTTCCTTGTGGTCCTGATGTGTCCTCCGAAGTTCAATGGTCCCCCATGGCTGAGACGACGGGAGCAAACTGCTTGCGACGCTCGTGTGTCATGGATGTATTCAAAGAGCAGTCTCCGGTGATAACGGATCAACCGGAGTCTCATCAGCTGCGGATCGTCACATATGGTCTGATATTTTATGAGCCAGCCGAGCTCTGTCAATTTTGCCATGCCGCTTGCAAAATGAGAGGTTTCGTTACATTTCTCATTGAGATTTCCTTCGACAACCGAAGCCTGTGGACCCTCCTCTTTCAGCAAGCTTCTCAGGCTCATATTATGTTTCTCTATGAACCATGGCGCCCGCCAGCCAGCTGCATCACAAGATTCAATCGCACAGTTCGATGGTGTAATCCTTTGCTCGTATTGAGCCGACACGATTTCTCCTCTCAGTGAATTGATCGGGAACTGGATCAACAAAGAAACGATCCCAGAGACGAGCAAAGGAAGTGTCGTCAAATCAGGTGGAGAGATCAAGGACTTGTACCTGTTGCCACTCAAGAGATGGAAAGCGCTGCTCCAAATCGCCATCATCGGGATGATTGAGTGGTAGCGCCGAATCGAGAGTACAGCGGGCAAAATAAACAACGAACCGAGGGTCAGAGGCACCTCCAGTTCCATGTACTCCGGCAGTTTCGAAACGAAGTGTACGCTCCACGGGAGAGGATTCGCCAATCTGACTGGGATATAACTGAACGCGTACACAGCAATGTTCGGGCCCTGCAAAGCGAAAATGGCGGAACTTTAGAGAGACGATCGCGGCTCGAATCACCTCCGTTGCAGATTTATGAGAATTGGAACGAGGCTCGTTCTTCGCTTGCGCCAATCGCTCCGACACATTCAAAGAGCTACAGCGTGACGGGAGGATCATTACAGCCCTCTAGTCAAATCGATTCACTATTCCGTAGCTGCGATGAAGTTTTGTGGGGACGACTCGGCTTTCAAGGCCGGAAATGCTCCCGTGCTCAAGGCAGGGGTCATCTTAAAGTTCGGAATCAGGCTGAGTCGGACCTTGTTCTGCAAAATCATCCGCTCCGAGTTGTCCGCGCCGGATTTTGTGCGCCAGGCTGTTGCGCGCGGGGGTCCGAGGGGCGATGAGAGGGGATATTATTGGGTAAACAGTCAGGGAGATGTGGTAATGGGGCACGCAAGGTCAGGAACAATTCAGACTAGTGATAGGGTTCTTTGAAGCCGTCATGGGAGAAAAGGCAAGACAAGAGGAAAGGCGAAGAGCAGTGGTTCATGGCGGGACTCTCCGGCTTGGAACGGATGCTCTTTTGCCAAGACACCGGAACAACCCATTGGAAACGGGCGGGAGGAAAGAGGGGGAGGCTGTGGATGGCGTCGAAGATGGGTCGGCGGTCCGCTCGGGCCGGACTAGCGGAGGCGTTGATGCCCCAGGCACCTGGCGCAGCATGTGGCACGACACGTTTGGTAAGGGCCGCACATGACACTCCGGGCAGGCAACACCGGAGGTAGCTTGGGGTAGAGTAGTTATAAGGAGCAGATAGTTTGACTCCCGCTCCCATGGTAACGAAGAAATGCCAACGCAGTTCCGGCCATGGGTGGCGGACCTCCACCCGAAAAGTGAAGGTTTGGGGGGCACTAGGTTTTTGGTGGGTATATAACTCCCACAGTACCGAGCGAGACTGTGGCTCGGTCTGCATCACGCATTTTTCTTCCTGGTCCCCGAAAAAGGAAAGGAGAAAGAAAAGGCTGTCGCGCGGAAATTCGTCCTGTAACGCGAGCCCAGAGTCGCGGAGTGAAGATACAGTTCGATCTCATGACCGCAATGGAAGTCGCGTAGCTTCGGCGTCCGCTGGTCTTGCATGTTGACTTCAAGAAAATGCATGATCAGATGAGGGCATGGCGTTGTGATCTGGCATTTGTGAGTTTACGCTCTCCGAAGCGTCCGACTCGCCGGAGGTCGTTTCCAAGATTCCCACTCGGTCTGAAGGGTCAAATATGTCAACTGTCCGAAGTCGTCGAACATGGCCGAAATCGTCCAGCTTTCCATGTATTGGGAACGGCGGAGAGAACGCAGAGGAATCTCAACGCTTTCTCCCAGGAATTTTCGCTTGCAGCTTGCTATCGCAAAAGAGACGGCTCATTTGGAAGCCGAAGAGAGAGGAAAAGTCGGTTGCGTGCTGCTGCACATGAATGCCGCTGATTATCATACTGAGCTCCTGTGGTAGCTTGAGTGAGAAACACCACAGGCGTAGAGTTTTTGAGCAGAGCTGCGCTGTCTACCTACCCATCTGATATAGCTCCTCATGGGGTGAAACAAATTAGGCGAAAAACCGTCTCAAATGGTCGAAGCTTGGAGTCGCGTGAGTGAAGGCGGAAGGAGGTGAGAGCGTGCAGTTTTGAATGATACTTACGAGACCGTAAGATGTTAGCCGGATATCGAGGTCATCGACTCCGGTAGAAGAGGATATAGCAAATAGATCGAAAGTGAGTTCCCCGCTGCGGTTCGAGGAGTATTCGATCGAATCCAATGCAGTAGTCGCGTCGGTAATCTCGAACTTTTTCACTAGCATCTTCATAACATTGTTGGCAGATACATGACCTGATCGCTTCACGACGAAACTCGAGTGCAGAAGATTATCTCCTCATCTCACCAGCACAGCGAACACGCATCGGTAGGCGCGTAGGTAATTGTACAGCCGCAGACTGCCATGGAACAGTTTCTTAACCGCGGGAGGTCTGACTTGAATGAACTTTTCAGGCGTCAACTCACGAACCTGGAGGAGAACGCGTCTGTCGACTTGCCAAAGCTCAAGCTCTTCCTCGAAATAGTGATCCCTTTTCACGCAACGACTGTGTCCGCAGACAGCGTTGATTCCCCAGAATTTCTTCTGAAAAAAACTGTCGCGTTCCCAGGAGATGGTAATCTCCCTGTCATTCTGTTTCAACATCGATGGCTCTTCGGCGAGATAAACGTGAGCATTGGGGAAGCTCCACAAAAAATCTAGAGGAGGGAACGGTCTTATGTCCACGAAGAGTACGAAAATCCAGGTCACTTTTGAGTTCGATGGGGCGTTTGCATTCATTGCCAAGCAGATGGCGCGCACTAGATCATCCGCGTCGCGAGGAAGTTCTCCTTCCGCAGGGGCTGTTTGCCTCCCCAGGGTTCCCTGCAAGGAAAGGACACATAAAAAGAGAAGAAACTTCGACATCGAGATCGTTTCGAGGAGAGTGCGTACAGCTCTCACGGAGCGAGCAGCCGTGGCTTGCTGTAAGTGATCGTCGCTCAGGATCGATGTGAAAACGACACTTGGAAATCGTCTGTGTATGATGTCGATACTTTCGAAGAGAGCTCTGCTTCCACCTTTCACGCTGAGTGGAACTCCTATGTGGACGAACGATCACTATCTCTCTGAAAGAACTTCGGCATGTCTGGCCGGGGAATCGGCCGTCGACCGCAGTTTCACCGAGAGCTTCCGCAAAGTTCTTTCGATCGAGTGTCTGTAATTTCTCGGGTTCTGTCTTTGACTGGCCGGTTCGGTATTCGATTTCACGGACGGCGTGGTCAATACCCGATTTCAGATTGTCCCGAAAATATTTTTTTGTGGGAAGAAATCTCGCTCATCGGTTCCCCATTGGTCCAGCCTCGATTCCGTTCCCCGATCGGCGACCTTCTGATCAGACGCCTGTCTATTCGCCCATTGATAGAGTTGGTAATCGATCACCCAAACTTTCCGGCTTGTTGACAGAGCTTGGAGGAAGCGAAGCATGATTGTGTACGATGCATCATTAGGAGGCTCCTGGAGCCCTTTCAAGACAGAAATCCTCCACCCAAAGCTTAACCGGGCACTCCGGAAACCAGATTCCGGGAGCAATGATCGTCATTCCAACCCCAGGTCCTCGAGGTCGGATGCGAGCCTTTTCGAGACAAAACGGACCAAATGTCACAAGACCAGTTACAGGGTACAGCTCGTCGCCGGACAAGTCGACGCTGGAATAACTCTTCGCCGGGGGCGTCGTCGCCAGGAACTGAGTCTTCCCGGAATTCACGGTGAATCGAGTACTGCAACACGCAGAATTGAAATAGGTCAACTCGCCACTCGCTTCCTTCGCAATTTTCACAGACGAACGGAATAAACTCAATCAGAATGCCGACTTTCGGTCTGCTCTTCCGGAATCAGAAAACAGTGTCGAACAACCTGTTGCGGAATCTCCCAAGGTCCCACTGCGGTGCGCGAAGTTCCGGCAAGGTCCGTCGCTCCTCTTCGGAGCTTAGATTTTTGGCGTTCCGGAAGTGCTGGGAGTGTATTTATCCAGGATCCTAGAATCGTAATGAAGAGGAGTTCCTGACGAAATGAGCTACAGGGATGCACGGTGATTGATGAAGATGCTAGGTCGCAGATATTGATCGTAGAGTGTCTTGCAAAATGTGTTCTTATTGGTTCAGATATCAGCTCTCCCTTTGCTTTCACGATCACTGATATTTCATGGAATTCGGACCTGAGTGATGCATCAAGTGGAATAAGCTCTGCTTAGATCCAATAGCGGACACGGGTCTCGAGCTCGCTGAGCTCGGAAGATATTGTAAACAAGTTCAGTTGGAACTCTCGTATTTTTCCCTCAATCAACGAAAGCTGCTCGATGACATGGAGCCAGAAGCGAAAATACCGCTATATGTCCCCCTGTGCGGGCTCCCCCCTCCCTTCCCCAGTCCCGCTGCTGGTCGTGGAGCTCGTCCGCCTTCTCGATCTGGCCTGCTTTGTTCCGAATTCCAAGGTCTGGTTTGTCGAACTCCTTGTTAGGATGTCGATTCAGTCGAATATCTGGTTCTACGGCCGGATCTTCGAAATAACGCTGCCCTTGATGAAACCTGAGTCCCGATGCAGGACAACCGCAGACGCCTATATTAGGCGATACTCAAAGATAACAGCAGTTTTTTGGTCTTCTCCGGCGGAGCTTAGTTGGCGCTCCGAAAATGGCGCTCATGTCCCCGCGTCACATCCGCCGGTGATGCAATGAACTCGGATCGAAAACGAAACCGCTCTCGAACCTTGATTGATTCAGAATTCACCCTCAGAAAACAATGTGTTAAGGACTGTACACTGTATAGGTCAACACAGAAGATATGGGAGAACTTCATATGCCAAATTTGCGGAATCGGGGAGAGTGAGCCGACGACCACGAACTTGTTCGGGCTTGCACGTTCTTCCCAAGCAAAACCGAATCCTCGAAATCTGTCGGAGCCATCAGCGATTCCCAAACGCAATCCTTAGCTTACAACATCGTGGCCTCATCAAGCAGTAACGCTGACGTAGTGAGCTAGCAGGGCAAACTGAAGATCTCTTCACTTCAAGTTCTCTTCACTGGGTCAGCATCATGGTTTTGAAAAGTATGGTCAGATTGGTGTCGCGATCAACCCCCAGACTTTGAAAGTTACGAATCACTCATTCACATCGAGGTGCATACGGGACATCGAGGACGAACTGATGAAGGACACCTTCAGGTTAAGGACAAGCTGAGCAAGGATGGTAGGCTTCAATCCTGGAAGTGTCACCGCTTCGGCTCATGTGAAGCAAGCTCCAATTCTCCGGTGTCGGTGCCCCAGTTCAGCTGTCCCAGCCGTAGCTCGGTCAGAAGTACACGGTACCGAGCTCCGAGTCCTCGCCGGTTCCTTCCAAGCCAGAGCTTCATTTTGGTTAGATAAGGTTCTCGTGAACGCGCGGGTTAAGCATCGTTCGTTAGGCGAGACACTTTCCCATCCGAAGCCTCATGCTGATCGGACATGATTTCTGTGAACACGAAGTTTACGAATCGTCCACGTATACATCACCCCCAATTTTCTGTTCCACGTGGAACAGTTCTTAAGCAGAGTGGAGAGAACAACTTGAAGCTCAACGATACTCCAGGAAGGCGCTGTCCCTCCGGCTCTGTCCTGACTTCCGTCAAGTCTCTCAAAGACCCGTCTTCGGCGGATGAAGAGCTTTGCACGCAGGAAGCCTTCAAAAGCTGAGCTAAATTTAGACCGGACCACGTTTTGGGATGACACGGGTTGCGAAGAATTTATGGACACATCGTCGACGGAATGGTTCGCACCACATGTTTCAAAACGCTGAACAGTGCCCGCGCTGTATCCTACGTCTGGGAGTTCACGGTCATGGATCGTAACTGACTCCGATTTTCTTATAGCGCTACACTCACACGGTGTATCTTTGCTCACCTCCTTTGTCTTCGGAGATGCCGGGCCGATCGCTATCGGCCGGGGAATCAATTTGGGTACACCTGAGCTGACCCCAAGGTAGTGTGAGAATCGCCCCGTCTGGTTGATGGGGAATACTCCTCAACCTTCCAGGGCTCGGCCGAAAGCATACTACTCTGGTTCGCTCCCTTGCAGATGGTAATTTTGAGGTTTCTACATTTTTGTACTGAATCCACGCTGCAGGAGTTTAATGAAGTCATGTCTTAAATGCCAGGACTCTCATAATTCTCTCTTGCTTCTTAATCGACGAGTGTTTCAGCCTCTCAGCAGCCAGGTGGCGCTCCCAGGACTGAGCGTGTCAGTCCTTCTGTAGGATGATTCTGATGATTTTCGAGATCCCAGCCCAGCCCTTGTCGCTTGGAAGCGAGCGCTGAAAGTGTGCTTTTGGGATCCGCAGGTGGGTGTCGTGCGTTGAACGTTATTCTCTCGACGCCCGGATGATGCATATTCGGAAGGGAACCTCTTTCTCTAATTTAGGTACGTTTGGGAGCTTTCGAATCAGTTTATTTCAGCGAACATGACTTGGCAATTCAGAAATCGAGCTCGAAACGAAATGATCAGGCCATGTAGCGTTGTGAGAGCCGACGCGTCGCATTTGAAAGTGTAACATAAACGAGCATCGTGAGACCGACTCCGTAGAATGTTGCAAGCAATGGAAATATATTGTGGAGACCGATGGTGTTGAAGCACGCCGCTTCGCCGAACATCTCAAACTCCTCGTATTTTTCCCTGAGAACCGCAACGACTCTTTCCACTTTCTGTCGAAGTCGATGTGATTTTGCTTCCTTGTCCCAGAATGCTCGCTCGAAGCGGTTGACGGAGTAGAGGGAAGCATTCGTGTGATGATGTTTAAGCAAGCCATGCTCCAAAATCTTCCTTGTGGTCCTGATGTGTCCTTCGAAGTTCAATGGTCCCCCATGGCTGAGACGACGGGAGCAAACTGCTTGCGACGCTCGTGTGTCATGGATGTATTCAAAGAGCAGTCTCCGGTGATAACGGATCAACCGGAGTCTCATCAGTTGCGGATCGTCACATATGGTCTGATATTTTATGAGCCAGCCGAGCTCTGTCAACTCTTCCATGCCGCTTGCAAAATGAGAAGTTTCGTTACATTTCTCATCGAGATTTCCTTCGATAACCGAAGCCTGTGGACTCTTCTCTTTCAGCAAGCTTCTCAGGCTCATATTATGTTTCTCTGTGAACCATGGCATCCGCCAGCCAGCTGCATCACAAGATTTAATCGCACAGTTCGATGGTGTAATCCTTTGCTCGTATTGAGACGACACGATTTCTCCTCTCAGTGAATTGATCGGGAACTGGATCAACAAAGAAACGATTCCAGAGACGAGTAGAGGAAGAGTCGTCAAATCAGGTGGAGAGATCAAGGACTTGTACCTGTTGCCACTCAATAGATGGAAAGCGCTGCTCCAAATCGCCATCTTCGGTATGATTGAGTGATAGCGCCGAATCGAGAGTACAGCGGGCAAAATAAATAACGAACCGAGGGTCAGAGGTGCCTCCAGTACCATGTACTCCGGCAGTTTCGAAACGAAGTGTACGCTCCACGGAAGAGGATTCGCCAATCTGACTGGGATATAACTGAACGCGTACACAGCAATGTTCGGGCCCTGCAAAGCAAAAATGGCGGAACTTTAGAGAGAAGATCGCGGCTCGAATCACCTGTGGCTTGGTCTGCATCACGCATTTTTCTCCCTGGTCCCCGAAAAAGGAAAGGAGAAAAAAAGGCTGTCGCGCGCAAATTCGTCCTGTAACGCGAGCCCAGAGTCGCGGAGTGAAGATACAGTTCGATCTCATGACCGCAATGGAAGTCGCGTGGCTTCGGCGTCCGCTGGTCTTGCATGTCGACTTCAAGAAAATGCATGGTCATGCGGGCATGGCAATGTCGTCTGGCACTTGAACGTTCACGTTCCCAAGATTCCCACTCGGTCTGGAGGGGGAAATATGTCAACTGTCCGAAGTCGTAGATGGCTTAAATCGTCCAGCTTTTCGTGTATGTATCGGGAACGGCGAAGACAACGCAGAGGTTGAACGCAAAACCCCAACGATTTCTCCCAGAAACTTTTGCTTGCAGCTTGCTTATCGCAAAAGAGAGGGCGCCTTTGGAGAAGTGTGCCCGAGCGCGGCTTGGCAGGATATTTCACTGGTCTCACAATATGCGTGAAGTAAACTCGAACATCCCCGAAGAGAGAGGAAAAGTCGGTTGCGTGCTGCTGCACATGAATGCCGCTGATTATCATTCTACTGAGCTCCTGTAGTAGCTTGAGTGAGAAACAGCACAGGCGTAGAGTTTTTGAGCAGAGCTGCGCTGTCTACCTACCTGTTTGATATGGGACCACATTAGGTGAAACAGATCAGGCAAAAAAACGTCTCAAATGGTCGAAGCTTGGAGTCGCGTGAGTGAAGGCGGAACGAGGTGAGAGCGTGCAGTTTTGAATGATACTTACGAGAGCGCAAGATTTCAGCCGGATATCGAGGTCATCGACTCCGGTAGAAGAGGATATAGCAAATAGATCGAAAGTGAGTTCCTCGCTGCGGTTCGAGGAGTATTCGATCGAATCCAATGCAGTGGTCGCGTCGGTAATCTCGAACTTTTTCACTAGCATCTTCATAACATTGTTGGCAGACACATGACCTGATCGCTTCACGACGAAACTCGAGTGCAGAATATTATCTTCTCCTCTCGCAAGCACAGCGAACACGCATCGGTAGGCGCGTAGGTAATTGAACTGCCGCAGACTGCCATGGAACAGTTTCTTAACCGCGGGTGGTCTGACTTGGATGAACTTTTCAGGCGTCAACTCACGAACCTGGAGGAGAACGCGTCTGTCGACTTGCCAAAGCTCAAGCTCTTCCTCAAAAGAGTGATCCATTTTCACGCAACGACTGTGTGCGCAAAAAGCGTTGATTTTCCAGAATTTCTTGGACTTCTGAGGAAAACTGTCGCGTTCCCAGGATATGATGATCTCCCTGTCATTTTGTTTCAACATCGATGGCTCTTCGGCGAGATAAACGTGGGCATTGGGGAAGCTCCACAAAAAATCTAGAGGAGGGAACGGTCTTATGTCCACGAAGAGTACGAAAATCCAGGTCACTTTTGAGTTCGATGGGGCGTTTGCATTCATTGCCAAGCAGATGGCGCGCACTAGATCACCCGCGTCTCGAGGAAGTTCTCCTTTCGCAGGGGCTCTTTGCCTACCCAGGGCTCCCTGCGAGGAAAGGACACATATACAGAGAAGGAACTTCGACATCGAGATCGTTTCGAGGAGACTGCGTACAGCTCTGATAGAGCAGAGAGCCCTGCGTTGCTGTAATAGATCGCCGCTACGGATCAATGAGAAGATACACTTGGGAAATCATCAGTTGTTCGACTCGATGCATATGAAGGGAGCTCTGCTTTCAAAACTCAAGTCGAGTAGAGATTTACACGCGGACTAACGATCATTCTCTTTCTTAGAGGACTTCGACGTTCTCGAATAGGGGCACAACAATCGAGGGGAATTTCCCTTTATGCTCACGGAGCGCTTCCGAGGATTCATGCATTTCGCGGTTTTCGTGTGGAAAGCTTCGTTCTGATGATATTTTTGAGAGGATCCGAGTTTTCTCCGAAGCTGTTTCCGAGAATGCGATGGAAGAGGAAGAAACGCTTGAGGGGCTAGCGGTGTCCCCGAGAGAATCAATGCGACAATCTGTTCGACTGCACTGAACTTGTATTTCTGAGGTTGTACCGCTTTATGATTCCCGGGATATTCTGGTTTGAGCCCAAGTGTTTTTCTCGATTCCGGCGATTCACGAAGGAGACTTCGCCCTCCCGGAAGAAGGACGAAAAAGCCTCTATCTGGTTTTGATCATACCCGTATCTCTATTTGACTGCTTGCCAACTGGATTTGCTGACCCTGGATTAACCTACAAGTTGTTTCATTTTATTGTGAGACGACAGAGAGGAATCTGAGTCACGATTCATGAGTGCTGGCTCTAGGTTTCTCAGGAGTTCTCAATACAGTCTATCATGGCAGTGCGCAATTAAAACGGGAATTCGGAGAGAATAATTTGTGGCACAAATGCAGTGTTTGCTCCCGCCTTTGGTTCTGTCGGAATCGGGCCTGCCGGGATAACATGGAGGGACTCAGCCCTACCTGAAAAAATCGATTTTTGAAAACTTAAAATGCTCATATCTCGAGAACCAGTGGAGCTACAGCGCCGATAAAAAAAAACGTTGCGAAGCTCTTCTCAAGGGCTATCGAACGCTGTAGGCAGCGGGTCCCGGACACCACTTTTCTAGTCGAGGAAATTTAAAAAGTTGGTTGGTTTACCCGGAAGGAGAAGGCTGACCACTTTCTCAGATATCGCTAAAAGTACTCCCATCCATCGTCTACTCGCTGGGCGAGTTTCATCCCGATCCGAGTTTGCGGGGCCGAGATATTGACAGTTGAACATCGGCGATGAAGCGGTTTTCCCCCAGAACTCGCTTGAAACCCAGCATAGAAATGGATAGAAGTCATCGAATCAAGTCATCGTTCTGGAAATCATGGTCAGATCGATCGAAATGACCCTCCCAGTTTCGTCAAAGTATGCTCTGATTGGCCCAGGATCACCCTTCCAGACAAGGAAAAGTGTGCTCAGATTGGTCCCAGAATCACCTTACCAGACTTGGAAAAGTCTGATCAGATTGGTCCCGAAATCACTCCGATCGACCCTCAGAAGTATAGTCAGTGAGTCAGTATGGTCAGGGACCAATCTGAGCATACTTTTCCGAGTCTGGGAGGGGTGATGCCGGGAACGATCTGGGGAAAAACCGCTTCATCGCCGATGTTCAACTGTTGATATCTCGGCCCCGCAAACTCGGATCGGGATAAAACTTGCCCTGCGAGTAGACGATGGATAGGAGTACTTTTAGCGATATCTAAGAAAGTGATCAGCCTTCTCCTTCTGGGGAAACCAACCAACTTTTTTATTTTCCTCGAATAGGAAAGTGGTTTCCGGGACCCGCTACGGCGTTCGATAGCCCTTGAAAAGAGCTCCACAACGGTTCTTCTATCGGCGCTGTAGCTCCACTGGTTCTCGAGATATGAGCAGTTTAAGTTTTCAAAAATCTACTTTTTTTGGTGGGGCGCTTATCCCGGCAGGCCCTTTGGGAGCGGTCCATTCAGAAGCAACGAATTCCAGAGCTGAATGTTTCCCCAGTGGAGACACTGCTCAATCCGAACCATGAAGCCATTGCTTCGATGTTTGTGGAAGGTGAAACAATCCTACAATCAGCAGGTCCAATGGATATCGATATCGCCAGAGCCGTCGACGTCATCTAAACTGGACCCCTTGACTGGGGGCTTCATTTCGCCTCAAGTTCTTTTGTTGCAAATCCGTCGCCAACGCTCTGGAGGCTGTTACGGAATCGTCGATGGAAAATAGAGTGGGGTCTCCCGTCCTTCACTCAAACTAGGTGAGTGATTCCCCTATAACACCCGGATACTGTGATGAGAATAACTCTGATGAAATCACACCTTCATATCATAAACGATATCATGAAATATCCAGCAGAGATGGAAATCTGTGGCATCCACCGAAAGGAACAGCTCAAATCATGGAATACCTCGTTGATGTCAACACAATGGTCACGAGTTAACCGAGAGGATCATAAACTGGATGTGAATTGGAAAGAATCAATAATTCATCCATGGTCTTATCTCAGCGGGTTGATCAAGAAATCGATTATCGTCGCTTGGCCTCAATTCTCACGTGAGCCGCCGCTTCACAAACTCTTGAATATCGTTCTCGGCTGGTCTGTTTTCAACAGCGTAGTCTTGATGAAGATGTTCCAGATCTTGCTGATACAATATTTGGAGTTCTAATGCGGATGGAATGCCGAGTTCCCAGCTGATCCTTGCCAGGAAGCAAACAATAATGATGAACCAGAAGGAGTGCTAGGACATCACTCCGGGCGGCACCGCACACCGGAGAGCCTCGTCGTCGTCGTATTTGGGAGGATTCCGCCCGTTTTGAGCGGAGACCCAATTTGAGCGAAGGCCCGATTTTAGCGAAGGCCCTATTCGAGCGGAAGCCAACAGCGGCTGTGGTACCGTTGCTCGCGCTAGAGTTGGGTCCGGCACCTTCTGATGGCGATCATGACTGAAGAAGAGCTGCAGGCTGCAGCCCTCGTTTCTTGAGCCAGTACCATAAAACACTGCTCATGGCACCGACGAGTGCCTGCGTTCTCTGAGTCCAATTCCTTGAGGGAGTTCAAGACACCGATCGCTGATTTGAGGGCTTGCGCCTCATCGAAGAGCTGCTGTCAACGCCGCTCGCTACGCTCGCGGGGCACTCCGATTCTCGGTAGTCGGTGGCTCGTAAATTGCGGCGACGCAAAGAATAATAGTGGTCAATGATGAGCAAAGGTTGCCCTCTGGTCGAATCCACGAAGCTCAGCGGCATACTTTCTCCGCACTCCGGCACAACGCGCGCAGCCAGTCCTGTCAGCCTCTACCTGAAACCGATACATTCGAAAGGAACGAAGTGAAATGAGTTCGAACCACACCAGCGTCTTCCGCACCGCTGCTGTCCGCTCAAATCGGGTCTCCGCTCAAATCGGGCTTCCGCTCAAATCGGGCTTTCGCTCAAATCGGGCCTTCGCTCAAATTGGGTCTCCGCTCAAATCGGGCTTTCGCTCAAATCGGGTCTCCGCTCAAATCGGGCTTTCGCTCAAATCGGGCTTCCGCTCAAATCGGGCCTTCGCTCAAATTGGGTCTCCGCTCAAATCGGGCTTTCGCTCAAATTGGGTCTCCGCTCAAATCGGGCCTTCGCTCAAATCGGGCTTTCGCTCAAATCAGGACTCCGCTCAAATTGGACCTCCGCTCAAATGTAGCGGGACCATCAGGACAACGCCACCATTCATCGAGACTCGCGACCCGCTACGACGGTGATCTCGACACTACTCCCGTCGTCGGTCAGGCAGTTCGATGTGGACACCTATGCGGAGGGCGCGTTCCTCGTATCGCGCCCTCAGTCGATTGGGCGGCGTTTCCCGGGCTTGTAGCATGGTCATCCCGTTTGGGAGAGCCTCAGTGTGGCAATGCCGAACTGACAAATCTCGTCGATCGAGTTCAGACTCTTGATCGGAAACAACGATAAGGCAACTATTTTTGAGAGGGAACTCGAGTCAGTTTATTGTTTTTTCAAAACGCTCTCTTCGCGCACAGAGCGTGTTTCGAAGCGAAGTGATCGCACCCGATGTCCGGGAACACGGTGAAAATGTGAGTCATTTCGACTCGGCTTACTCGTAGCCCAGGTCGGCCCTGGCTTGCGGCCTCGGCTGCCGCGATGCCGACCATCGACCTTTTCACCGTGACGGAGCGCAGCTGGGGACACAGTTCCACCAACCCTGCGAAACCATGGTCCCTCACGCTGGTTTCACAGAGGCAGAGGACTTCCAATTTCTCGAAGCCCCGCCCGCTGCTGGCGAACTGCAATGCGCAGCTTTCCGTGATCCCGGTGTAGCCCAGGTAGAGCTCCCTGAGGTGGGGAGTCAATGTTGCCACCGCATAGAGATCGTCCTCGGTGAGGGGAACTCTCTCCAAGTCGAGAACTTCCAATGCCGGGAAATTCCTGAGCAGAATCCTCACCAGGGGAGCCGATGTTCTCGAGAGGGCTCCTTCGAGGTATAGCTCCTTGAGACTCTCGATCTTTGGCCATGCGGCCGTGAGAATCTCAAAGGTACTCCCGACCAGTCTCGCTCGACCCAGATCGAGAACCTCGAGCTTGCTCAGGACCGGATCGGCAGTTTCAGGCAGGAAGCTCCTCGGCTCGAAGAGCGAATCCCGTAGCGACAAACGCTCGATGTGGGCAGGGAAATGCTGGAGGCCAAGACGACGCTCCCTCCTCAGTGTACACAAGTTGAGGCCCTGCAGAGCGAGGGTCTCCAGGGAGGGACACGATAATCCCAACTCTACCAAACGGGTCGACTTGATGCCCTGCTTCATTGGCTTCGTTTCTCCCCGCATGACCAGCTCTCGGGTAGGATCGACGAGCTTCGCCTTCCTGGTCTGTTTCAGGATCTTCTTCAGGAGGTCCTGTGTAACCTCAGTCCGGATTTCCGTCTCCTGTAGGAGCGGTCGATCCTTCATAGTCAATTTGAGCATATCCTGAAGAAAAGAGGGTCATCCCGGTTAGTCAGCACAGCCGATGTTTATACCCAGATTCTAGGATCGAACTTTCACTGAGCGGGTGGTCCCTTCGGAAACACGGGCGTCTTCGATTGGAAACCACCAGTGTGTTAGAATCTCCTGGAGATGTCTCCGATCCTCTCAAAGGCATTGTCACAGGAACAGGGGGCTATTTCTCGCGTTAATAGCGGAGAGAAGCTCTTGAAATCCCAACACATAGAAATACCAGCAAAAACTTGGCCGGGCAAATGATCTAACTCGATACTTTTCGCGATCTGCTAGGCACGCGAAGTTTTTGAGAGAAGCCGAAGTGAAGTATCAGACCTCGAAATATTTGAACACTCACCATAGGATACACGGTGTTATTGTTGCTGTCGTCGGATAGTTTGCACTCTTCCGTCGCGCGGTCAATTCCGGTCTCTCTTGAGCTGAAGCAACCGAATCTAAGCATTTTTGTTCGAGTGGGTTTCGAAACTCGACGAGGAGAAGGATAGCCTGCGTTACTCTGAGCGAGAAGCCTCACGATTTTCAGACGAACAGAGAGAATTCTAGTCCCGT
Organism: Phytoseiulus persimilis; assembly: GCA_037576195.1. NCBI lineage: Eukaryota > Metazoa > Arthropoda > Arachnida > Mesostigmata > Phytoseiidae > Phytoseiulus > Phytoseiulus persimilis. The sequence goes on from CM075103.1 coordinate 13,152,646, forward strand.
TGTGAGTGATGGTGAGCGCCGACGCGCTTTTAAGGCGTCGACCCTCGCAAGCCCTTCCTCAAATCAACCCAATACATCATGCCTCACCCCATTCCAGAACAATCTCCTCCCGTCGGAGCCCAATCCCAGGCGCGGACGTTTGGAGAAGAATTGCACCCTCAACGAACACTTAGACTCATCGCGTTTGGGGGCGACTCTGCGGATTCCGTGGCGTTCTCAACCCGACCTAGCCATTTCTAGAAGATGTGCACCGGTTGCGAATCGCTCACTCTTTCTTTCTACGAGAAAGCCTCACGCGATCTTGCGGTTCCGGTATCGACGGTGTTCGCGCAGTTCTTCTCTTCGAGAATGCTTGGCTCAGTGAGGGGTTCCGAATTCCCTCGTCGACCAGCGGTCCTTCTTCAGCAATCCTCAGATTCCGGTGAAGAAGGCGGCGTAGAATCCGATATGAAGTCCCATGTTCTCCTCATCGCTACCAGAATATCGTTTCCGCTTCACGGGACCTAGAGAGCCTCGGACCGTCCTTCGTGAATGATATTCTCTCAATCACTCCTAATTCTGAGTTAACCCCCGCCGGTCCCGTTTCCGAGAACAACCAGAGAAACGCTAGCCGATCTGGTGGAGCGATGACGGCGACGGAAGCCCTAGAACGAGGAATCGAAGAGAGATTCTCTGATGTCGACTGAAGCCCGAGCGGACCCTATCGCCCCGCCCTCAAATCGAAAACCTCTTCCAGAGTTGCGAGACGCAGATTAGCTCGACCGCATCAGTGCTCCACGCTTGCCAGTTCGGTTGTCAGCTTTCCCGCGACGAGATGTCAGAGGCGACGAACTCCGCAAGTGCCTAAAAGCCTCTCATCACAACGGTCTTCGAATTCCAAGACCTCAAACGATGAATTCTCCATTCGGTGTTTGGCGGTACTCCGCTGGGAACGACGCTTTCCAGGAGTTTCGTTGAGCTTTGAGTTGTTCTTTCCGTTCGTGCCCAAAACCTGCGTCTCAACGAAAAGGTCGTCCGACAAAAATGAAGCCTTAGCTTTGGTAGCTTCCCGCGTGCCTGTAATCTCTATCTACGGGAGACAAGTTTGAGACACGTCAGGTAGACAAAGACAGATTTCCAGGGTACGATGATTCTAGGGAGCATCGTTTAGACTTGAATCGTGATCTGTCTGCCGCTACAACAACTGTTTCAGAGCAGAAGCTCGCCTGTGATGTGCTCTTGGGAAGGTCGTCCGATCAAAATGCGACTCGGGGGGTCGACGTGTTCCAGAACATGCTTGTCGACCAAAGCAGAGCTTTGGCTTCGAAAGGGTGTATACCCTGGACGCCGAAAAATCGAGCCAGAAATGCATGAAGCCGAAAAATCGAGCCCGAAAAGCATGAAGCCGAAAGGCATGATGTTGAAGAGCGTGAAGCCGGAAACCTCCTCTCCCAACAGCGGAGCGGTCGGGACTGGTTTGGCGGGGAGGAATTGCACCTTCGCTATGCTCGGCCTACTTACTTCTTCTGCCTCGCTTACGTCCTCGCTGTTCCGCATATACGGTCCCTAGTTCGAACTGACCAAAGGTGTAGCTGCTACAGGGAGCAATCTGCTGAACGCGAATCTTGAAGTTTCCGAGGTCAACTCGCTAGAGCTGAGGAGGGATCTCCACCTCCAGCTCTAGTACTATTCGCAGAATACGCTATTACGACAATTTGTTCTTTCCCACCGAAAAGGGAAAACCGGCATGGAAATCCTCTTCCGCAGTCACAGTACATCTGCTGCCTGTTGAAGGCTCACATGAACTCGACTGAACCGGAATCCGCGTTTGTCAGCTCCACTCGCAGTAGTGCGATCAGTCCCTAGAGCATCTACAAAGATCGCCCGCACTCCGGCAGACGAGTCATACGTTCCTATTGAACCCGGGCGATCATTTCCTATGGCGTCAATGATTTGACGATGATGGGTTGGAGGCGCCCCCGACCCAGGAAAACACTCAAACCCAGGATGAGCGCGCAGAGGCGCTTTGCGTGCCTAGAAGACTGACCCATTCCCGTAAATGGACACGCTGATGAAAAGCGCTCGTGCGAAAGGTCCTATATCAGAGAGCGAATCGGGAAAAAGGTTTTTTCATCGTTTCGCCGTACTCTGGAGTCATACTGAGCCGTTGTCATCATCTCATCCGAGAACGTCTCCCAGTCGTTCCAAATGAGTCTCACAAAGGTACAAATCGACGAAACGATACAGAAATCCCATCCCGCCATACCAGTCCCGAACACTCTGCCGTTGGGAGAGGAGGTTTCCCGCGTCAAGCTTTTCGGGCTCGATTTTTCGGCTTCATGCGTTTCGGGTTCGAATTTTCGGCTTGTCGGAGCCTAACCTTCGAAAGTATGGGCGGATGGACGCAGCACCGTACCGGTGACTCCCAAAACTCACTTGCCCAGAGCCACCCATCGTGACGGCGCTGAAGGTGTGTGAATCTTATGGAGAACTTCAAGGCTCGGAATTTGCATAAAAATTCGTCGGGGCAGAAGCAATGAGTATATCATCATGGCTAGGATGCATTATGTCTACCATCGCCAACGCGGCCAACATGGTTGACTGTGGGATCGTCTGAGGGACCGAACCTTGCCACTTCGTGAACGTCCACGTGCCATGTTGGTTCGTCCTTCAGACGTCATTCTCGCTGTGATGCCGCCTGACGAACCTGTCCGGCACGCACCGAGGCTATTCCTTCCGTCGAAGAGTAGACTTTGATCCACCCGAGAAAGGAGCTATGAAGAGTGGTACGGATAGTCAGATCGCTGCATTCGACGTCAGATACGCGATAAACGGAGCGTTCGGTAAGATGAGAGATTAGGAGTATGGTGTGATGAGTGAGCGCTTGATTTCACCTCGAGTTTCTTTCTCACAAGTCCGTCGCGCACGCTCTGGAGGCTGTTCTGGAATCGTCTTGAGTGGGGTCTCCCTTGTGTCGCGTGAGCGAAATGAGCGATTCTCCGTGCGATACCCTGATACTGTGATAAGAATAACTCTGATGAAATCACACCTTCATATCATAATCGCTTCATTCCGACGGCAACGCAAATCTCCGCTCACCCACCGAGGAGAGCAACTCAAATCATGAACTTCCTCGTTGATGTCAGCACAGATTTAGACGGATTCGAGCGGATGCTCGATTTGAGCGAAGAGCTGATTTGAGCGACCGCCTGATTTGAGCGAAGAGCTGATTTGAGCGGACGACGGATCTGAGCGACACGTAGAATGGGACCTGTGGTGCGTTGCTATGAGGTGTGGTACGCACGGTGCCAGCGCCCGTCGCGACGCCCCGCGATGGTTGAGGGTGGTGGTCATTGGCGATATGGAGAACCGGCGGGCAGTAAGTGAACGTGGTTTCAAAAATGACCTATTTTTTCCGAAATCTTCTCCAAACCGCGACACCACTCACGCCTTGGGGTCCTACCGTCGTAGGTCAGGCAGTTCGACGTGGACACCGATGCGGAGGGCGCGTTCCTCGTATCGCTCCGTTGGTCGATCCGGTGGCGTTTCCCCGGCTTGTAGCATGGCCATCCCGTTTGGGATAGCCTCAGTGTGGCAATGCCGAACTGAGCAATCTCGTCGATCGAGTTCAGACTCTTGATCGCGAACAACGATAAGGCAACTATTTTTGAAATACTATGAGCTGCGGAGAATCCGCGAATGAATCGCTATTATTTTTATTTCAAAGGAAACTTGAGTCAGTTTATTTGTTATCCAGAACTTATCAAAACGCTCTCTTCGCCAAAGAGCGTGTTTCGAAGCGAAGTGATCGCATCCGATGTCCGGGAACACGGTGAAAATGTGAGTCATTTCGACTCGGCTTACTCGTAGCCCAGGTCGGCCCTGGCTTGCGGCCTCGGCTGCCGCGATGCCGACCATCCACCTTTTCACCTTGACGGAGCGCAGCTTCGGACACAGTTACACCAACGCTGCGAAACCATGGTCCCTAACGCTGGTTTCACAGGGGCAAAGGACTTCCAATTTCTCGAAGCCCCGCCCGCTGCTGGCGAACTGCAATGCGCAGCTTTCCGGGATCCCGGTGTAGCCCAGGTAGAGCTCCCTGAGGTGGGGAGCCAGTGTTGCCACCGCATCGAGGTCGTCTTTGGTGAGAGGAACTCTCTCCAAGTCGAGAACTTCCAATGCCGGGAAATTCCTGAGCAGAATCCTTACCAGGGGAGCCGATTTTCTCGAGAGGGCTCCTTCCAGGTAAAGCTCCTTGAGACTCTCGATCTTCGGCCATGCGGCCGTGAGAATCTCAAAGGTGCTCCCGACCAGTCTCGCTCGACCCAGATCGAGAACCTCGAGCTTGCTCAGGACTGGATCGGCAGTTTCAGGCAGAAAGCTCCTCGGCTCGAAGAGCGAATCCCGTAGCGACAAACGCTCGATGTGGGCAGGGAAATGCTGGAGGCCAAGACGACGCTCCCTCCTCAGTGTACACAAGTTGAGGCCCTGCGGAGCGAGGGTCTCCAGGGAGGGACACGATAATCCCAACTCTACCAAACGGGTCGACTTGATGCCCTGCTTCATTGGCTTCGTTTCTCCCCGCATGACCAGCTCTCGGGTAGGGTCGACGAGCTTCGCCTTCCTGGTCTGTTTCAGGATCTTCTTCAGGAGGTCCTGTGTAACCTCAGTCCGGATTTCCGTCTCCTGTAGGAGCGGTCGATCCTTCATAGTCGATTTGAGCATATCCTGAAGATAAGAGGGTCATTCCGGTTGGTCGGCACAGCCGTTGATTACACCCAGATCCAAGGATCGAACTTTCACTATGCGGGTGGTCTCTCCGGAATCATGGGCGTCTTCGATCGGGATTCAACAGTGTTTTAAAATCACCTGAAGATGTCTCCGTTCATCTCAAACGCTTTGTCAGAGGAACAGCGGGCTATTTCTTGCTTCAACAACGGAGAGAAGCTCTTGAAATCCCAACATAAAAATATACCAGCAAAAAATAGGCCGAGCAAATGCCTTGCCTCGGTACTTTCCGCAGTCTGCTGGGTGCACGGAGTTTTTTCGGAGAGAAGCCGAAGTAGAATATCAGACGTCGAAATTCGGGAAAACTCACCATAGGGTACACATTGTTATTGTTGCTGTCGTCGGAGAGTTTGTACTCTTCCATCGCGCGGTCAATTACGGTTTCACTCGAGCTGAAGCAACCGAATCTAAGCATTTTTGTTCGAGTGGGTTTCGAGTCTCGACGAAGTGGAGGATCGCCTGCGTTACTCTGAGCGAGAAGTCTCACGATTTTCAGACGAACAGAGAGAATTCCAGTTCCGTCGTGAGTGATGGTGAGCGCCGACGCGCTTTTAGGGCGTCGACCCTCGCAAGCCATTCCTCGAATCAGCCCAATACATCATGCCTCACCCCATTCCAGAACAATCTCTTCCCGTCGGAGCCCAATCGCAGGCACGGACGTTTGAAGAAGAATAGCACCCTCAACAAACACTTAGACTCATCGCAGTCGACTCTGTGTATCCCGCGGTAAGCACCAAATGGCTAGAAGCCTCTCAGCACAACAATCGCCGAATCCCCAGGCCTGGAACGTTGAATCCTTCATCCGGTGTTGGGCAGTACTCTGCTGGGAACGACGCTTTTCGGGAGTTTTGTTGATCTTTGAGTCGTTATTTCTGTCCGTGTCCAAGACCTACGTCTTAACGGAAAGGTCGTCCGACCGAAATGAAGCCTCAGCATGGGTAGCTTTCAGCGTAGCTCTGATCTTCATTGCGGAAGACAGATTTTCAGGGTTCGATGATTCTAGGGAGCATGGTCTAGCCTTGAATCGTGATCTGTGTGCAGCTACAAGAACTGCTTCAGAGCAGAAGCTCGCCTAAGATGTTTTCTTGAAAGTCGTCCGATCAAAATGCAACTTCGGAGGGTCGACGTGTTCCAGAACATGCTTGTCGACCAAAGCAGGGCTCTGGCTTCGAAAGTATGGGCGGATGGACGCAGCACCGTACCGGTGACTTCCAAAACTCACTTGCCAGGGGCCACCCATCGTGACGGCGCTGAAGGTGTGGGAACCTTATGGAGAACTCCAAGGCTCGGAATTTGCATGAAAATTCGTCGGGGCAGGAGCAATGAGTATATCATCATGGACGGGTTGCATTGACGTTCAATGATCAGATCCAGATTCTCCGGCATTTGATGCGATTTAGACCACCGAGCCGGAGATCATGTCTACCATCGCCAGCACGGACAACATGGTTGACTGTGGGACCGTCTGATGGACCGTACCTTGCCGCTTCATGAACGTCCACGTGCCATGTTGGTTCGTCCGTCAGACGTGCATATTCTCGCTGTGATGCCGCCTGACGAACCTGTCCGGCATGCACCGAGGCTATTCCTTCCGTCGAAGAGTAGAGTCTGATCCAACCGAGAAAGGAGGTATGAAGAGTGTGACATTAGATACGCGATAAACGGAGCGTTTGGCAAGATGAGAGATTAGGAGTATGCTATGATCAAACTCGCCGGCTTCGTATGTCTGATGTTACGGCTCTTGTTGCCGCCTTTTGGCATCAGAGTTCCTCGCCCTCGTCGCATGCCCGGCGACCTCGAAACCGACCCTCTTTTAGTACTTCAATCGTATGAGCTCTAATTATTATTATCGAGATTACATTTTGCACTCGGAATCTCTCACCAGTGGGCAATCGTCACGTGGAAGTCAATTTTAGACGACTCCTCACATTCGGCTGACACGGACAACGAGCGTGAAGGACGTGCGTGTACCGAGAGAGACTTGGAGATAGAATACGCGCTTTACAGATCCAGCGGGGCTCGCGGCCACCTCCTCAATAGCTGCCGTAACGCTCTACTGGCCATCCCGCCGACTTCAGTTCAACCGGAGAGAGACTTCAGCACTCTCCGCATTCTACTTGGAGAAAATCGAGCGAAACTGAACCCGATCACGCTCGACGATATATTCGTCCTCCGGGAAGCTTTTTCAACACGGAGTCCCATAGTCCATCTTTCCGTCGCGGTTGCGCTGCGAATGAATTCACTCTGTGATTCTTTCCGAGTTATTGTCGCTTGTTCGTCCGCGAGGCGGAAGTCTGGAAGTGATGAAGCAAAGCTGCAATCCGGCACGAAGGAATGTGATTAACGGGTGACAGATGCCCACATCTATCACTGGGAAATCTGTCTAAGATGGATTGACTCATGTCTCTTGAAGTTTTATGCAACGCTCAGACAGATATTGTGGATCCAAAAACCCCGCAGACTTGATACTTGAGATGAAATCATGGATCATCTTAGACCTGGAGGCGGGAAGAAGTTTTGAGAGCTCGATTCATCCGTTCCGCCTCATAGAATGAGCTCGATTCATGTGTGGTGATCAAGTGATCACGGAGAATATGAGTCAGTGAACAGATTGCGTTTTCAATTTTCGATCATTCGCGGTTATGACCGCGGTTTGCGGTTTCCCGCTTACGGTTAACCGGAACCGCGGTTTTTGAAAATTGCGTTTTTTTGCAAAGCCTAGTTCCGCCACGGAGCCGACGCGAGGAGAAAAGAAGGATGTCCTGATACCGGTATATTTCTCGGAGCCCCTGCGTCTTTCCATACTTTTATAGCCCTTCGTAAGGAAGGCCATCCGTAATTGTATGGGCTTCATGAATTTCGTGTTATAAGGGTCGTTGCGGTATCTTTCAGCGCTATAGCTCCTGAAGCAATCGAGATAGACGGTAGCAGAAATGATTCCTCCACATCCCTCGTATTAAATCAAGACGATACAGGAAATATGAATAGGAGAGGAACGAAGTGGAATACTCCCGAGCGGTTACGGAAACGAGAAATCACCCGAAGGACACTAACTCGGCCTCGCGGTCGAGATAGAAGCTCAGTAAACTCTAGTCCTCAGAGACCAGCCGGCTGACTGGAGTCCCCAACGCCTCGCGCCGTTGAACTGCGTTCCCTTGCATTGAGGCACTCTTCTCTGTCTTCTTTGGGTTGACATCGTTCCTAAAACTATCATCTCATTCGGTTGATTTGTACATGCTGTCATGGTAAGGTCGACCCCGAATAACCTGCTTGGATTCCGAGGAGTATGGTGAGATCGATCCTGGAGTCACTTCCATTGAGCCCTTAAAGTATGGTTGGACTGACCCCCGAATCAGCTACGTAGATTCGCGAAGGATAGTCAGATCGACTTCAGAATCACCTCCATGGTACTCGGAAAGTATGGTCAGATCGACGACGGAATTGCCGTTTCAGACCCACAAAAGTATGGTCGAATCGATCCGGGAATGACCTCCATAGACTTCGAAAAGTATCCTCAGATCGACCCGGGAAGAAACTCCATAGACTCGGAGAAAAAAAAAAGTAACGAATCGTTAGCAGGAAACGAAGAAGAGAAGCGAACCCTACGTCTCAGAGGAAGAGAGCAGCTGCAGAAGAGTGACGAACAAATCTAGGAAGAAACCATCGAAAAATAGCAGGCAACCTGGGACTTCGCGGCAAGGGGGGGGAAGGCTTACAAATGCATCCCAAACCTGAAGATTTGGTACGAGAGAATGTCTGGAGATCTGGACTACTTCACGCCCGAGGTTCTTCCCGGCCAGGCGGACTTCCAGTCTTCCCTGTCCAGGATAGGCAAAGCCCCGACACCATTCTGCGTCAACTGCCCGCTGGGGGAGGAGGACGACGTGGATCCCACGATTCTCAGATTCCCATCTTTCAACAACGAGAGAAGGAACCTGCAGGCAGCGGATGTCCCTATGCTGGTACAACACATGCTATCAGGAGATCAAGAGTGAAGAGAGGTTACAAAGATTCTCGCTTGGAGGCCGTAGGGAATCTCCCCGCCAGGACCTGTATTCCCAGCGTTGACGCTGTGCGGCTCGCCCGTGAAATGCCGACGCAGCGTGCTCGATGAGTCCTGTCGAGAAGTCTCCTGGTGACCGGAGCCGAAGCTCGAAGGGCCCAGAGTGGCGTGGCATCGATCATGACGCTGTCGGCAGCTGAGGTCAGTGGCTGTGCTGGTCACCGCAATTGGTTCTTCGTCGAGTCTGTTATCGATGGAGGAAGGCGGGGGCTCGCGTCCGTCGAGAAAGTTGGCCAACGGCGCCATGTGCGGGCCCATATCCGACATCCAAGGTGAGATGGAAGCGAGCCTCTCATTCGCAAACCCGTGCAGGAGGTTGGTATCCAGCTCGATAATCAGCAGGGCCAGATCGTCTTCGAGGGCCAAGGTGGCGAAGTTTGGAGGAAGCCAAATTCTGAGACCGTCGTTCCACAGTATCGGCCTCAAGATCGAGCTCTGCGGCACGCCCGCGTAGACTCGCGACGTCCGTCCTTCGGAGATGTTGCTGCGGTCCCGTAGGTACGAACTCAGAACTAGTCTGAGGTATGGGGAAATCTCAGCCTCTCGGAGAGCGTCATGGACTGCGTCCCAACTGATGGTGTTAAAAGCGTTTCCCCACATCCAAGAGGATGCGGAGGCAATGTGGACAGCGCCGGGTGTCAACTTCTCTTCGCGCGTTCGCCGCCTCGAGGACTTTCCTCACGGCCATCAAGGTCGTTCGTCCTGTCCGGAAGTCGAACTGACCGCAATCACCTCCTGAGGATCCAAAAAGTCTGGTCAGGTTGACCCCATAAAAACCTCCTTGAGGTCCTGGAACAAGGGGGAAGGAATGAGCGCGGAGGTAGTGAAGGGGATTCTGACGATGGCATTTCACGAGAGTGTGTGGGAGAAATATGTGGGAGGTAAGCGACCGAGTTACTGGTGGAACAAGGAAGCGGCGACTCTCCGCCAAAAGTGCATCCGGCGGCAGAGAACTGCCAGCCGGCAGGCCAGCTGGCTGGGACGCACAGACAGGGAGGAAAAAGGGGGTGCCACATACTTGGGACTATGGTCAAGTAGGGAGGCTAGGGTAGAATCGAAGATGGGGATTAGAAGCAGCAAGACGAGGGCCTGAAAGGGACTGATTGGCGAGGTGGAGAGGGACGTTTTGGGAAACCCGTATAAGGTTGTCATGGGGGAACTCAAGAGCAAGAGGTCTGAAATGGCACAGGATAAGCCATGGGAAACGATTCAGGAGCTTTTCCCAAAGCGCCATGAAAGAGGGGACTGTACATATGGGAGGAATGAGATATGGGGGAACGTAGAGTTTGCTCTCGAGGTGACTCCGCAGGAAGTAATTCGGACAGCCGACACACTGCTGGATGGCAAAGCGCCAGGGCCGGACGGAGCTCCGGCGGGAGTGGTCGAACTCCTGGCCAAGAGTGGTGAGCGGAATATCGAATAAACTATTGAGACAGGGAAAATCCCCGGGCAGTGGAAATGCGCAAAGCTGGTGTTGATCACGAAGGCGGGGGGAGGGGACAACGGCCGATATGCCTGTTGGATACCATGGGTAAACTCTTAGAGAAGGTTATCGTGGGAAGAGTCCACGAGGGAATCGAGGAGCTGGGGGCTCTGTCGGGGGAACAACCTCCGGCTCTATTTGGCAGGGGTCATGATTGTCATGACGGCTCCGACGTATAACAGCTCGGAAGAGTCGCGAGAAGCCAAAGTTACTTTTCCGAACCTGGAGCCGTTCGCCGCGATTACTTTCTCCAGTCTGCTGCGGGAGCCGAGTTGACGGCCCGTTTTCAGGCGGGGACATGAAATGAGCGCCAAGTGGCTTTTGAGGTAAAAAAAAAAGTTATCGGATCGACCCGGTTACTTCGTTTTCGGGTAGCTTGGCTCGAAACGAGAAGCTCCTGCCATCAGTGCCGAAATCGGCTACCCGGAAGAGTTACGGGCGGTTCTCCACGGGAGAGGTCGGCAAGGGGTTTGGAAGTCTCAATTCAGGGGTATCTCGTATTGAATACCGTTCCTCCGATTCGCAACCGATCTGTGCGTTCTCTGCGAGCGTTTTGTAGCTGGGATCGAGAGGAATCTTTCCTTTTTTTATTTTTCGGAATTGGTTGAGAATCGGCGATTCCCTGGTAGCTTATTTTAGGGGCAATGGATTGGATTGAGAAAAACCTCGACGAGCTCTGGGAAACGCAACACGTATTCTCAGAGATCAGAATGCGATAAGATGCGCCCCTTCAAGAGCTTTCGATCCCAGATCGGTTGAAAGACCGGAGTACAGCTCAAAACACGGAGGCCACGGAATAGTTGCAGCTTGGAGAGCGTACCCTGTATTTCTCAGACTCAACAGCTTGTGCGATCCGCACCGACAGCTTCGCCGCACGGAAGTCAGCTTGGACTCGACCCCTTGTATTGGCTCAAGACATTGGCCTGTTCACGGACGAGGGTTCCCCCTTACAGGCGGTCTTCCCTGATGAGAAGTCGGCCCATGACAGAGTTGAGCATGAGATGTGACTTCGGCGAATGACTGAGATATCATTAACTCGAGGACAATCGTGTCGTGTGGCAGCTCCCTTGCTGGCCGCTCCTTCAAAGCTAGAAATCGGGCTCAGTTATCACAACGGTTTCTGGCCTCATCAGTCGAGCCTCAGATTCCGGTGAACTTCTCAGCTTCATCATTCAATACGATGATGAGAGCGTGTTTCCGGACCTGCCCGTTGCCAGGCGAATTCTTCTCACCGTCGTCGTTACAATAACCAGCTGTGACTGGTTCATCAGACAGTTGAAGCGGGTCCTCAGTCATTGTCATCATGGGTCAAGAATAGCCGAGCGCATCAGCGCTCTTGAGCATCGAGAGAGACGAAGCGGAGGAAAACAGACTTTAAAGCGGGTAGAGAATGTTCCACCGCAGTAAAGGCTCATCGTGCGCGATTCAGGTAATCAGAGCATCGTGCTTAAATTGAGTGAACATGACCTCCTTTCCAACTCTGAGAATATGTTCCAACTGCCCGCGCGCTGACCTGGTGTCTTCGCCTGGTTTGGAGTCAACGTATTACTGAGTAAGTTCAGTTAACTCCCTGTGGGCTTGAATTCGGCGGCTGTTTCTTAAAAGCGTCAAGGATGTTGGACGGAAATTTGCTTGAAAACCTTCGTCTGAGCGCGACCCCTGAACATCATCCGACGAGCGATACAGTGTAGGTTCTGCACATAAAATCAGAATCGACACGTCTCGCCCCTAGGGGTATGCGAATATCGACGCTTCCCATGAGAATAATCGAACTTCGGCGACGAAATCTTCACATGTGACCGTAATCGCCCGCCCCAATCGCTCAGTACTCCATTCGTGCGTCGTGTACTGCTGATCAAAGCCAAGATATGTCGCGATATCTGGCTGTGTCCCTCTCTCTTTGTTGAGCATATTGGTACTTCACTTCAAAGATGTCACATGCTCAGGTTTCATGCATTCAGGTGCATCAATTTCGTTCACCAATTTTGAAAAAAAAAATCCACCCAGCGTGATGAAGAGATTCTCTTCGAGTCTGAAACTCGGTATGAAAACCGGGTTCTCGGGATTGGCCCCTCCTACCGTTACCCACGGAGAACTCTCCACTTCAACTTCGGTATGAAGCGGATCCTGCATCCCATGAAATTTCAGAAGACGTCTTTAGCAGACACAAAGACATATTTTATTTGGCACGACCCTATTCTCGAATTGGTTGTAGCCTCCAAGGACTTCTCTATCTGGATACAGAATGCCATCTGGCCACTCCGGACCAGATCAGCTAACGGTCTGACGGGTCTTGCGTCATGCCTATTCCTTGTCAAAGTAGCTTCATCGTGCTCCAATGATTATTTATTACTTCATCGGTCAGTCAAATGATACTACCCTCCAATCCGCCAATGAACATGGGTAGTCATTGAAGGTAAACATATCAAGGCATGCCCAGGTTAAAGGTGGGGATCGTACTTGAGTACAAGTTTTTGTAAAAACTCTCAAGAGAGGCGAGGTTGCTCGGTAGCGTGATTACGCTCAAGTTTTGGCAACTGGGCGTGGGTGACGGCAATTTCGGAACACTCTTGCAATCATTGGGTTCACGGGTGTGCATCAAGTTGCCTGAAGCTCGCCGGACATCCAGTTTATGGTGTCGGTTTCTCGCCGTTGTGAGATCGCTTGTGAATCATGAGGCCAATGGAATACGTGAAACTTCTGGGACACGTATCGCAAATGTAAGGCTTCTCACCGGTGTGAGATCGCTGATGCTCGTTCGGGTAGCCAGCGAGGATGAGCCGATTGTCACACTCGTCGCACCCATAACATATTTCGCCGCTGTGGATTCTCTTGTGATTAGCGAGGTTGCTGGGGGCGCAGAAACTTTCACCGTATTCACCGCACTCAAACGGTCTCTCGCCGTTATGAATCCTCTTGTGTTCTTGAAGCCCAGAGGCACTGGTGAAACATTTTTCGCATTCATTGCAAGCGTGGGGTCTATCGCCGCTGTGGAGGCGTTTGTGCACATTGAGCGTGCTGATGCGAGCAAATTTCCTGTTGCACACATCGCAAGTGTAGGGTTTTACGCCCTCATGGATACGCAGGTGACAACTCAGAGTAGCTTTTTGGGTAAATCGAGCAGAACACTTGATACAAGCATAAGGTTTCTCTCCGGTGTGAACTCGCTGGTGTATTCTAAGCTTATAGGAGTCTTTGAACTTTTTGTCGCACTCATCGCAAGCGTAAGGTCTCTCTCCGGTATGAGAGCGTGAGTGAACTACCAAGTTGCTTTTCGCACTGAATTTTGCTGCACAGTGAGTGCAAGCGAAAGGCTTCTCGCCAGTGTGAGTGCGTAAGTGACCCTTCAGAGTACTTTTTTGAGTGAATTTCGCAAAACACTCCGGACATGAGAAAGGTTTTTCGCCTGTATGAAGACGAAGGTGAGCTTTCAGAACGTTTCCGTTGACAAACCCTTTTCCGCATTCGCTACAAAGATGGGATTTCATTCCTGGTTCTTCGAGGGAGCGATGGCGTTCGGTACTAGTTCGTGCTAGTTTCAGGAATTTCAGCACCGGAATCTGCCGCATGTAAGCTCCTCAGTATGGTCGAATTCTCACGCTACACTTCGAATACTCCGGTTCCGACGCTACTGTGGCGGCAACGCACTGCTTTGTTCCCGTCTGAGGATTTACGACAGCCCGCTGCACGCTTTGCTCAGTATGAATGCATTTCTAAGAACTACTTATACAGGAGTGTTGAAATCAGTCATCGAAATTTACAATGTACGATCAGTGAGTTCTTTCGATTGAGATGCGGGTTTCCTCGTCTTCTGAGCATCCAGAACACCTAGATCTAGGATGAATGGTGAGAAAATGTTGTCGATAATGATCCCTGCTGGCATTGCGAAACCATCGAGCATCGTCCGGTGGTTTTGCGAGGATTCCTCCATTCACGACCGACAATCAGGGAATCATGTGGTGAAGAGGCCAAATAACTCTCAAGTCAAACTTTCTCAACCTGGAAAATCTGTCGCACACTCCGAATTCCGGTTCTCATTCGCCTACATCTACATTGGAGAGAGGCGAAAGTTGGACGATAAGATTGCACGCCATTGCCGACGTCGTGTAGGTTTACCAGCATTCTTGCACAAGGAAATGTGTGAAAGCAATCGTGAATCGTGACTCCGGTGTGTTGTGCTTTGTCAAGCGAGGAATTATTCTGGAGTTCCGGTCAGCTGTTGAGAACTGAGACGCCGAAGCGTTGTCGGTAAGCGGGACTTCCATGCGTTTTTCTGCGCCGCCAGCTCGAACATGTACCGAACCGGGACTCAAGAGTGTTGTTGAGCGCTGCGTTGTTCATTTCGCGGAGCTCGATGTGATTGAATCGTTCCATGAGCTTGTTAGCGGGAAATTTTCGAGTTTGGATTCGAAAGATGTGTGTGTGATTGAGGACCGAGTTGATAGGGCTGTCCGCGTCGGTAAAAGGGGAACAGATGCTAGTACGAGAGGACTGGTCCAATGTTGGTCGGAGAAAAAGGAGAACTAAATTTTCATGCTGGATTGCGATGCGTTCACGTTTGAGAAGTCGATCCTTCGAAACCTCGATTTCCTATCTGATGAAAACGAGAGTCTTCTAACGAAAACGAGAAAACAAGTCTGGTTTCGTGTCCGGTCTCGATGGAAATGGCCGCCAGACCCCTGTCCGTTTTTCGTTGACGGAATGTCCGGCAAGATAAACCTCCGATGACGACACTTGAGTAGGCATGAATTTCCGAGACTCGGAACTCGGAAATTAATATTTGACTCGGGAACGGAGATCCATCATCAACGGACGTTTCCAACCCACCAAAATCATCCAAGAAGTAGTATCCGACTTGGTGAGTATTTCTTGCTCAGGCGGGACGAGTCTCACACTACCTGGATCCTCTTCCCAGGTGTCCGTAAATGGATTCCCCGGCCAGCAACTGGCCTAGACACCTCGTTAGAAAAAAAAGTCATATCCTCCCATAGATGCTCCGTTTCGCATGCCCAAGTCGGAAACTATTTCGTGGATGATTTCGGTGGGTTGGAAAGGATAACGTGGAAGAATAATTTCCGAGTTCCGAGTCTCGGAAATTCATGCCTATACTTGAGCTGGTGGACGATAGGACTGCGTTGATACTTCGAGCGTCGGGCGCAGTGAATTCGCATCAGACTTCACCACAGCATTAGCCTCTTCCCAAAACGACATTTCAAGACGATCGAGCTTGTTATCATTCGAAAGATATTCGATTTCGAGTTGACCCAGCTTTCGTTCCAAGTTTGGTTCACAAGGAGTGTGCTCTAACTGTCCCACGCCGATTTTGATGATACATGGATGGGTATGTGAGGTGCCTCGGGGGTAGCATAGAGGCGTATGGGTCTTTTCCCCATACGGCCATGGGGCCTCAAAAAATGAAGATGGATATCGTAAAATCATCATGGTCATCACATCCCTTGGCCCCGCTGTTGAGATGCATTCTCATGCTTCTTCGGTCTCGAAACGGGTGAGAGTCGGAAGTGAGATAATCGATACGTTCCCGCCCGTATGCGTCACGTCGGGAAACGTTATTTCGAGGAAGAGAGTGCCGATTTAGTATTCAGCCGGTTATAGATCATTCGTTTCGAGGCCGACAGAGCATGAGAATGTAACTTTGGAGCGGGGCTGAGGGATGTGATGATGATGATTATGATGACTTCAAGAATTTCATCTCATTTTTTGAGGTCTCAGGGCCGTATGGGGAAGAGTCCCATCCACCTGTATGCTACCCTCGAGGCACTCCACCCATCCATCTATGTGTCATGAAATCGGCCCGGGACAGTTGGTGCACACATCTTGTCAGCGAGCCTCTACATTGATGTTTTTTCCCCTGGAACCTGCATAATTGGCTCAACAACAATCGTCGACTTCTCAAAGCCTCCGGAATCAGATCAGGATCCACAGGAAATCCCCTCGTAGAGCGATACAACTCGACGACAACGCTGTAGTCTCCGAAACGTGGTGGTTGATCTAGGACACCTCCAACGAGATTCATACTTGGATTTCATTTTTTTCAGATGTGGAACCCTCGGGGAGGAAAAGGGAAAATCGACAGGAAGTGTCATTCGGATCAGTTATCCAGGAGATGTGGCCAATTTATCGGCTGGAACCTTCTCTGACCAGGATCTCGAATTACAGGAGGCCAGGAATTGAGGAGATTGAGGAATCCGTGAGGTTCCAGCTTGTATCTTCAGTACCGGTCCTGGTTGGGGACTTCTTTGTGCCAGAGACCTACAGCTTTTCGATCATTATCGTCGCTCGAATATGCCGACTCGTTGGAGAGACTGTATCCATGGTTGCATCTGCGGCCAGATAGGTATCTTGGTGTGGTGCCTTTCGCTGTAGATTTTCCCATTTTTCGTGCCTTCACCTCTGTTGAACCGCCACCGATGGTTCTCTTCCAACTCAACTTCTCAGCCAGAACTCAGAACTGAATCCTTCCCTCATGCCAAGCTGGTTCCAAGACGCCACGACTCTGCCAATCCGGGGAGATTTTGTAAAACTTTTCCTCTCATCCGAAAGCCGCAAGAGAGACCCACAGAGCTCCGAATAAAGGCCAAGGTCTTATAGCGAAGTTCCGACTCCGAGAGGGAGGCCTCGATCTGCGTAAGACAGTGTCGTGAAACACTCAGTCTGCCCCCCAGACCTGCCGCCAACCGGCAACCATAATAACTCAACAACGATAAAGGAGGATCTGCGACGATTCTACACCGAAGCGGTGTGACCGATTGCGACGATCGGTCTGACCATTCTTTTCGGGTCTAGGGAGGTGATTCCGGAGTCGATCCGGGAAAGTTTTCGAGTGTCTGTCGGAAACTTTGAGAGCCTACGGAACCTTCCACGAACGCCCTCAAAATTCTTCGAAACCGTTAACGAAGGCCCTAGAGAGCCTACGAGGGCCTGCGGGTCCTTCTGCGATGGCAAGCTAGGAGAAGAGCTTCAGAAACACCCTGAGAAGCGATTCGATAAGGAATCCGAGGCGCTGGAACACAGTTCGAGAGGACGGCCGAATAAACAGCCGAAGACGCAGATTCCGGGAAGCTGAAGCGCTCACCACAGAACGGGCTTCTGGAACACACGATGAAGCCGTTCAATGTCCAATTAATAGAGCTGGAGCCAAACCCTGAAGTACGGCTTCAGAAATGGCCGGGAACATTCTTTGACCTGCTACGATATCCCGCGATTTCAGCCAAGAATTATTCTGATCAATAGCGAGAGAACGGCAATACAGGAAAGCCACAACATGTACGGGAGACTGTTTCAAAACGATGCCGGCCCAATGAAGAGGGAAAAAGTTCCCCGAGGATCCCCAGTCCAACCAAGGAAGGAGTTGGCTGAAAGTCTGGTCCACAGCATTTTCCAATGCTTCACTCTCTTTCTAGTCCGACAGATGAGATGTTCCCCTAGACTTTTCCTTATAAGGCCGAAGGCCCAGCTCTGATGACCTGGTTCGATAATCCTAGAAGGGAATGCCTAAAGAGAAGACATGGGGTGATTCCCGTCTGGAATTATTTTATACACAGTCAATTGACAGACGATGATTCTCTGCTCCGTTCCTCCTCAATCTGACCAAACCAATCAGATGGATCATTACATCATACACTCGATTTTGCTCTCAATTATACACAGTCGAACTCGCTCACAAGAGACGCTTCGAGAAATTATCGGTAGGATGTCTCTCACAAGCTGATTTTTGAGGACGTCCGACTCACACCCGCCTGTGAGGAACCATGAGGATTTCGGAGGTCTTCCATTTTTCTGCTCCATTTATATCCAGGTTTTCACAAGCGGGTTCGACTGCACTTCGGGAACTCACGATCAGTTCCTCAAGTTCTTTGTACGAGCCGTGAGTAATATATTCAGTTATTTCAGGTCAGCTACCACACATCGTTCCGGTCGAATAGGCGATGTGATGCGCAGAACCATCGCTTCCATCAGTACACTCAGAAACATTTTTCGCAATTCATGAGAGATTCACCCGTTGCCTGGAGGCTTTTTGTCATGAGTCAGTTTGTGTTTGGGCAAGTTTAAAAAAAATAGAAGACTTCTTTTCTTTTATCCGATCCGTCATCAATCAGCCAGTCAAGCATGAATCATTGAATCGTTCAGCCAAACATCAATTAGTCGGACGTCGGTCGCTGGACATTACGATTGAGAGCACAGTACAACTTCAGGTAGCTATCCCATAAGCTGTGAGATGTTGCACCGAACGAACTTGACATTCCACAATGCACTACATCATCAATCAGCCAGTGAGACGTGCGGTCGGACGATCGATCGAGCGGCCAATCAATCAGTCGACCAAGCGATCGGTCAGTCGGCCAGCCCGATCTCCAAGGAATGTAGAAATGATTGTTCCCCCGGCAGTTCCGTCTAAGCGAGAGGAATTCTCGAGGGAAAGGATGTCAATGGGCGGGTAGATCCAAAAGAGAACTGCACCCTTCATGATCACCGGTCCAGCCGCTCCGAAGCCGAAAATTTGTCACAACGTTGACCTCCACGCAGCAATCTGGAGCTTTTGAGCTTTCTTTTCGTTACTGTGATTTCGCGGGTTTCTATCTCTCCCTTCGTCTTCTTTTTCTCCTTCTCTCGCTGATCAGCGACAGGGGTAGAGGAGGAGGAATAAGCGGATTTCTGCCCTAAGGAGCTTGAAGTTTCATCGTTTGCTGTTTACGCAGAGTCTGAATCCATGTGGTAACCGAAGATTTCGGGTTATGCTCGTCACGAAGGTTCTCTCTCCCGAAAGATCAGTAAAATGAGGGTCTGGAAAAACTCCGTCGAGCGCATCGAATCGCTTGAGTTAACAAAAATCGGACAAAGCGTACGGAGAGCAGCTCATCCCTCAATCCCGGCATTGCACGTTCGTTTCTCATTCGTCTAGAAATTCTGTTCTAAACCAGTAACATCTTGGCGATTATCGCCAGCTTCCCTCGCCATGCTTTCTCCACTGCGGGAACGAAAGCTACTCATCCCGACCCCTTCAAGCAGGTGATCGTCATTTCCCTATTTCAGCATCTTGCCAGTTGCTCTCATTGCTCTCTATTCGACGACCTACTCGTCTGCCGCGTCCGCGAGCGTGAGTTTGTCAGACCCCCGCGATACCCGGACGCCCAACTACATACCGATTAGGGACGTGCGCGTCCGTGGCGTGCATGCATATTCCACGCTGAATCCATGTAAATATCCATGTATAAATATATTAGTACTATCGAGGTGTAGTCCTCCGGGTGCATCCGGGCGTTTTATACACGATGATGAGCTATTTACAGAAAGGGAGGAGTGGGAGCATGGGTGGTGAGGAAGGCGGCGTCGACGGCGGCGCACCGCGAGCGGATCGATTTCCTTTACCGCGAGACGACCCACACGAACAAGTCCGTGTTCATCTGCGTTTTCCGCCAGATTCACTAGCGGAGATTCTCGTTTGCTAGCTGGCGGCCGCAGCGAGCAGAATCACTGACGTGGTTCTGGCGTTGAGGAGCAGACTCGAAAGGAACAACAGCAGAAGGGGTTTTCCCAACGATTTGAATAAATGTACACAAGACCGGTCCATCCGGTTGACAAGGGGAAGTCGATTAGTTGGGTTCTTTCCCGAATTGCTTCTCAAAGTCTCGCAGGTTGCGGCGACCGCGTCTTCGCCAACCCGACTCGTCATACCCGACCTCGAAAACGAGGTCGATCTCGCGAAGCAGCGCTTCTCAAACCTCGACAACGCGTTCCAGCGTGCAAGCGAAACGTCATCGTGGCGTGGTCTGTCCGGGACTAGAAGGGTTTACTCCCGCTGGAGCGTTTGGCACCTGTAGAGGATCCACTTCACATCTCTTCGCCCTAAACCCGTGGTCCTTCGCGTATCAAGGAACCCCGAAGACCTTCGCTCTTTCGGAAGTCGACTTCACTATATGCGACTCCAGAAGGGTTGGAGGTAGTCAGTTCCATGGCCGAGCAACCAACGGGCAAAGGTCGTGAGGCGGCCTCTTCACAAGTGGGGGGCAAGTCCAACGCCGCGTAGTTGAGCTCGTGATGGCCTCCGTTCGTCACGTTCGGAACCAATGGGGCGGCGGTTATCATGTCGGCGCTGGACGGCTTCGAATCCGTCTCCATCGGCTCTTGACTCGATACTGCTTCGACGGTCGCCCCGTTGGCTCCGAACGAGAGGTTTTCGTAGTTGTGTTGCGTCGTCATAGGAGTGACGGCCTCGGCGCTGGGCGCCGATTTGCTCTTCTTCGGTTGAGGTCCTCCGCTGATGGGGTTGCTGGAGAGACGCGCCGGAAACGGACGACTCATGTCGATTGACACGTATTCTCCATCACTGTCTGAGGCCGCCTTCGAGGCCGTCATTTGAGGTACGCTCTGGGGAGGGCTGATTGGCCCGCAATTAAGGTCCATGTAATCGGGATTGGTCTTCTTCTGGCCCATCATCATCATCATTGAGAAATCGTTCTGTTGAACCGCCTCCTTGGCTCGTGGTGGCGAGGTTTCAACCTCGTTGACCGGAAACAGTTTCATGGAGTCCGAGTCCTGCGGAGCAAAACGAATGGGTCACAAAGGTATCACGATTTGTTGATGGGAGTTATTTGGCTGTCGGCTGATCTGCATAAGCTACGGGAAGGTTTCTCATCTGAGGGAAAGCACTAAGGTACTCACTTTGTAATTGACCCGCATAGGCAGGTAGTCACTGTCGTAGTTATTGTTAATGTTATTGTTGATCGACGTGCTACCACCCGATGGCAGTGTGAGGGGATTGGCGGCGGCAGCCGCCGCAGCGGCCGTCGCGCGGTGCCAGTTTTCGTCGTAGTTGATTTCCATGAACTCCTCCGAGTGTCGAGATCCCCCGAGAGTGGTTGTGCTCGAAGATTTCTTCGAGTAGCTGTTCGAGCGACCGCGTTCTGTAGAGAAACCCATCGGATAAACAACGAGGGATGGTGTGAAAACCCAGCAAGTTAACACTCTTCGAGGTGGGTCCCCGAAAAACGAGAGGTTACCGCTCTACATCCCACTCTCGGAGAGAGCTGGAGAAGACGCGTACCATCCAGATTCTTGTGGAGGGAAATCACTCGTCACAATTGTCTGATGGTGAGTCTTCTCGGAAAGGTTCTGCCCATCTTTTTCGAGGAATTCCGCGGAAACAATATTCCCAGAAGACCCGACGAGTTAGCGGAGAGGGGGCAATTGAGAATTTGTTCCTTGGAGGCTCGCAAAGCTCACCTGATGTTGGCGTGGCTAAGATGTCCTGTTGATGCTGTTGTTGACGCTTCTTAGCTGCCAAGGCTGCTGGATAAACTTGAGATCCAACGCTGTACGCTCGTACTCTTTCGGTGTTTGAAAGACGTTCAGAGGGGCGCTTGCCGACGGAGTACGACCTGCCCGTTCTGATGGAGTTGTCGTCGTCATCGTTCGATGGCGCGATGAAGCTCTTAACCTTCTCCAAGTGGAAGCCTTCCAGACCGAGGCCGAAGGTAGGCGACGTCTCGTGAAGGGAGTGAATCGAAGAGCCCCAAGAGCCGTTGAAGCCACCCACTGAAAGTGAAACAGGAGAACTTCTCAACAAACAAATGACAGCGAAACAGCATATAACACTCGACATCTATCAGACAACCCGCAGTGAATGGCCACTGCTAAGACGCCTCCACCACTTCTCGTTGAGCACAGGTATACACAGCAAGAAACATCGATTGGTTTGTGTTCCTGACCGCCAAACTTCTTGGTTCGAGCATTTGATTTAGCGATGAAGTACAATGAACATGAACTCGAGCAGCAGAGACAACGAAGTATCAAGGACGAGTAGCAGGCGTTTCCAAAACTATGTAAAAACACGAGAACCATCCGGTAAATCAGCCTCAAAGTGAAAAATCACAGACACGAGCCGAGACACCGTCAGATGCTCCTTCGGGGAGCAAGACCATTCAGAGCGACAGGTGGTTTCTGAACATGGAAGCCCCTCCCGTCCGATTCTGTTCTACTTTCGTCAACGGTTCACGTCTTTTTCGGAACTGCGAGAAAAGCCTCGTGGACACCGATGTGTTTCGTGTGGAATCCGAGGCTCCTAACCCCGATACGACAGCTTTGTGAAACACGAAGCGGATGGCTTTGGGTAGTAACGCCGCGAGAGGTCAGTCAGTCGCGTGCTCGTGTCCAGACTTCAATTCCCGTAATACGGAGTACGGAAATTCTTAGCCTCGGAAGCATTGACGATAGAGCACAAAGACCTTGAGTGAAATTGTTCACCGCAATGAGCTTTAAAACATCGCTTCGTCGTTTTCACTTTTTCCTCCAACTCCCTCACGGTGCTAGATAGATGAAAATGATGAAGAGCTTTTTTGTCTGCCTCACTTTTCTGAACGATTTCGGTCATGACAATTTTCCGTCTATTCCCAACGATTCTGCCGGAAACTCGAAAAAACGTGGGCTCCACAACTGGGCTCATAAGACTAAGTGCGATAATCGGACTTGGAATTTTTGAGAACTCTCGCGAGAGTTTCCCTCATTTGTATAGGAACGAGTTGAGATAGACGGAAAAGTCTCATGACCGAAATTGTTCAGCACGAAGAGGTGGACAAAGAAGCTCTTCATCATTTTCCCCTATCTAGCACCGTAAGGGATGGAGAGGAAAAAGTGAAAACAACGAAGCAATGTTTTAAAGCTCATTGCGGTGAACAATTTCACTCAAAGACTTTTTCGTCTATATTCAATGCTTCTAAGGCTAAGAATTTCCGTACTCCGTAATACGGAAATTGATGTCTGCTCGTGTCGAGGTCCTTAGTCGAGTTGGGCTTGTTGTTTCCAGGAAGCTCGAGCGAACTCAGAAACTTGCCTCCTCTTGTACCGTGGGAGGACGGAAAGAAAAAACAAGGTATGTACGAAACTTCAGATTCATTTTTGGCGGTCCTCTCCGATCCCATTGATCTGCCGCGGAACATCCACAGTCGCCCGACTTCGTACAATGTGTGAATAGATTATAAATAAACATAGTTGACTTCGAGCAGGACCGGCGAAGCCATAACTGAGCAGCAAGCCGATCGATATACAGCCACATCACACATAAATTCATCAGATTTGCAAAAGCAAACAATTGTGCGCAGATACTATCAGCCCGAGCAGCCGACACGCGTGGCTCCTCAGCAAGAGCGCCAGCTGTGTGAGAACTCAAATCATGGTTCGCTGTCAGGCGAATACGATTATCGTTCCATCAGCGAGAGAATGAACTCGTCACCGATTCATTACTGGTTGACGTAATATGGCGACGTGTTCGCGAAATTCGGTCTACAACGCCTTAACCCACACGGCGTGCTTGATCTTCGAGCTGCCGGAGAGTGTAGCCATTCCATATAAACCAAATCACAGTCGTCTTTCGGTTGTTCAACCAAAGACTTCCTCCTTATCACGATTAGATATTCACCGGATTTTGGAAGCGATGAGGAAAGCGGCGCCATTTCCATGTAGCCGGGAGGAGACGTGGGTGAGGCTTCTGAGTTGCTGCTCTTGTGCAGGCCGAGATTTGCGACCGACGACATCGCCATCATGGGCACATATCCATTGGGAAGCGTCCCTGTGCCTGAAACGATCCACCGGGAGAAAGCTCAGAATTTATTCAACAATCTCAGCCGGAATCTCCCGCGTTCCCTCCTGCCACCAAGCTTCTGTCAACAGCTGTGCTCAACGGAAACCAGAAGTCAGATGAGCGGAAGGATTTCCGCACCTGTCGATTGAGAACGAGTTCATAGCTCTTCTGTCGGCCGCTCATGAGATGCGAGAGAACTGATCTAATAAGCGGTGCGGCCACTTGTTACCAAACCGAACCAGGCTGTTCGCAACCTAGTTTCTAGTTCAAACAGGCGCGACGAAAGGAAGCTGCTCTCGGCAGTGCGGTTGAGCGGGATTGGCAGCATTACAGAAACTTTTTTTTTCCAACTGTTCACCCTGGCATCATCAAGCGAGGCCACAGCCGGTACTCTGAGTTCACCTCATCTCGACACGCTCAGTCAATCGACGACGCCAATCATGTTTTGGCCGCCGGTGTCTGGAACCTGATCTTTTGTTCTAGCTGTATGATTCGATTCATGGAATCCGATCCCCGGGAAGGAGGAGAAACTCACCGTTGAGGAGATCAATGCTGGCTGCAGACGAGCCGACGGGACTCATGGACATGTAGCTAGAGTCCGTATTGTTATTGTTGTGATGAGACGATGAGCCGTCGTGAGTGGGAGACATTTTCATGAACTCTGTTGAAGACGTTGAGCTTTGATGAGGGAGATGATAGCTGGCCGTGCCGCATTGACTGCTGAGCGACGACGGCCCACCGTCCGTCAGGGTGACAGGCGATGGGATGAGACTTCCCGTGTCTGTCGCGCCGCCGCCACCACAAGGCGAGTTCATCGCGATATAGTCTGGGTTCTCCTGCTCCTCGGCTATCGAGCGGGGCTCCAGCGGGTGAGTCACGTTAATGTGGAGATGATTTCGGGGCGCAGGTTGTTGAGGACCGCTCTCTTCGGCGCAACTTTCGAGCGACGAATGGTTGAGGAGCTGTCCCGAAGGCGAAGTCGAAGGGCCAGCCGCCCAGTGGAAGGAGTTGGGATGCATGACGTGGGTGCAATCCATGGTATTGCATCTACTCGGCATCGCCTGACTGTTGAACTCGGAATTCTGTTTCGAACGACTCGGCAGCGAATCGCTGCGATCTCTCGGAGAAGCGCCCGTCGACCCGAAGGACGACGCGTGCCCGCTGTGGGGTGAGCCCCCCATCACAGGCCCGGCCATGAATGGTCCCGGTAGGTGAGGAATAGCGATCGAGCTGGTGTTTTCGGACGTGGAGCTCGAGCGAGCCCGAGGCGCATCTTCGTTCGATTTGGATGACTTCATGGCGCTGCGGAGAGGAAGAACGAGCCCCATGACGCACTGAATGTCAACAAGCAGCAACCGGAGCCGGTTCCCGAACTCACCTCAGTATGACCTCGTGCATGTTCTTGGCGATGACGGTGTCGCTCGTCTGCATCCAGAGCTCTCCCGCGCCGGTTATACTCCCCCGCCCTAGCTCCATGAAGAAGAAGCAGTCCGTGTGGCCGCATCGACGGACGGAATTCAGGGGGAAGTCGAGATGGCTCGATCCATAGACGTCCAACGAGCTCGGAATCGCCTGATCGCTCTCGATGCGTACCAGGGTCAGAGTCCGCGCGGTCAGACACAGTCTGTGGTGTCCTTGGAGTCTGGACTGGTTCCCCAGGCTCTTCGGCTTGATGCATACCTCCCATATGTGGTCTGGTGATAGAGAAATCGGCAAACGCGTTCAATGGAGGATACTGCGGGAATACATTCTGAGCTTACAGCAAGAGTCAGGAGCGTCGGCCGCCTCGCAACTCACCGAAATTCGGCTGGGGCTGCTGATCCGAGAGCAGATGAACATCGTGTTGGAGTCTCAGTAACGCTGTCAACCAGATTTCCTGCTCTTCTGTTGTCGCACACTGGAGAGCGAAGCAGTCCTTCGTGGTGTACAGGGCGAGCACGATGCGTCCTTTAGGATCGTGTTTCTTGTTTATGTTGAAGCAGCTTCGAATGTTGATTGACCTGTGGAAGAGGAAAAGTTGCAGCGGGTGGGGTTTCCAATGACGAAGGATTCGGGAATGAAAGGACTGCGGCAGCGCCAAAGAGCATTCAACGGATAGCCTCCGAGCTCTGAAGGGGTTTCACTGATACTTCATGAATGTCAACCAGGGACTGTCGGCGGGGTTCAACATGCTGGGATCAGAGTAATTTCACTTCGGAAGGTTCACGTACTCGCTGAACGCGTCTTTTTACACCAAGTGTTCGAATGAAATATGCAAATTCCTGGGATCTGTCGCTCTGCTCTCAATTCAGGAATTGAACGAAACATGCAGCCCAGATGCAATCTTGTCGAGAGAGAATTCGAACTGACAACAGAAATCGTTGTTATGTTCAGCGACGAGCGCGTGGAAATGTTGGAGGAATTCCAGAAGTTCCTGCCGTTTGAAACGCCAAAGCGACCAAAATGCTTATAGACCATTTGAAAACGAATTCGCATCGTATACTTTATCGCCAGACGTAGACTACGTCATGCTTGCGAGGATAGCCACGATTCTATGTTTAATGCCGCTCTGATCGCAGACGCCAACAATCGTTATCAGTTATCATCAGCAGGATCGTAATTTCAGCCATGAGAGCGTACAGGACAGCGCAATATTGGTCACACCACATCATTGGTAACGCGATACCACGAAGCAGACACTGGAGGGGTCGGTCATTCGCTAGTCTGAATGATGGGTCAAACGTGAGATTCACAGCTCGACAGACATCGATTGACAGCGTGCCAAATCTTTTCAGGCTGCAATCTGCCGGTCGATGGCTGAGAAAGTTTTTCGATAATAAGGTACACAGTTTAGTGTCGCCAACGTGTGAACTGAGAAAGCGCTGGCTCGGGTGACATTCTGACTCATGAACCACTGATTCTCAGCCCAGCGGAGGTGTTTGAACGAATAATCAGTCCCGATCGCGTGTGATGGAAATTCATCCATTTCATAGAATGTTTTACAATTGAGAATTCGGAGCCCGAATTGTTACTTCGGTGCACAGGTCGGTAGCGGTAGGAATTCGTAAACCGCTCTACTCATAACTCTATGCGGGCATGGTTGAATCAACAGGTAGATCTCTCAATCAGTGAAAGACTCAAACGAATTGATCAATCAATCAATCAGACGGCCACTGAGATATGATGATGCACTGCAGGTTTATCATCTCTAAACTAGTCAGAAAGCAATCAGAAGGCAGGCGGAGAGTTCCGCAACTGCCTCCGACTGAAAATTATCGCCATTTATAGCTTGTCGGACTCATCTACGACGAACTCATTCCAACTTTAGAATTGTGTGACTAGCGCGATTTCCCACGCGATTTCATCCCAAACCGATCGCATCAATAAACGTCACGTCGACAGCTTATTGGAGAGCAGGAAAGGAAACCGAGAAAAGGTCGGCGTGATTCCGAAAGTCGGCGTTTACTGGGAACTCGCCAGCCGCACATCGCTCAATCCCAGTTGATGCTTCCCGAAGTAGATCGGCCACGTGCGCCGCGCTCTCCTCGCGCGATTGAAGACCGAACCCGCTGCTACCGTCATCACCGGCATGATCATCGTTTGCAACACGGGTAGACAGTCACTTTGTCTGTCCTTCGGCCGCTCGATCGGTCGGTGGTCTGCCGGGCTACGGGTCGATTTTGTCAACAAACCTAAAAGGGCTGCCCTGCACACACGCCTTGAGTCTGGCGATCTTGACAGGGCCGGTTTCTCATTCGCGGCCAGACGGACGGTTGCGCAGCCTCTCTAGTTTCTGACTCTTTTGCGAATAAGCTGGGCGCGGCGCCGCAAGATGCACAGCCGAACTCGATCGTGGCGAAACCGACTCCTTATCTATCGGTGATCCAGAAATTCAGGCATTCTTCGCAAAGCACTGTAGCTGCATTTTCGCGTCGAGGCAGGGGTCGTCAATCATTATCACCACCAACAGCAATGGTGAGACCAGAGTCGAGACGGCGGGAACAACACAAATTTTATCGATAAGTAACAGAAACCAAAGAGGACGACTTCAATGGAGATGCCGCGTCATGCGCAGCAAGAAAAGAGAGGTTTCCATCGCAGGAGCAGATAAATAAGCGGCCCTACGTATCAGCCCTTACTATACGATGTCATCCGTTCGCGAATCGAAGACGCCTAATACACGGGAACAGGTTTTCTCTTCCGTTCTCGCGCTCCCTCACTCCTCGTATTCGCCCGGCCCGTTTCTTAATTCTTCCTTCCCGCATCGTCTAAGCGGGGAGCCTTCGAGGAAATTAGTTGAACCCACCAACAGCGGCTTCTTCCTCGGAAGCCTTGCATCCAACTGCCCCAGCGCCGCGTTTCATTTCCGAGCTCGCGCGTCGGACCAATTATTGCTTTTAAGCGCTTTATATTGAACTTCTATTTCGGGCTCCGTTGCTACCGTATAGACGAGCAACATATGAAGGAAGCTATATGTTCCTGACAGAGCTGAGCAACTACTCGCCTGATTTCCCGTCTGGCAGGCTGCATAGCTGCTTCTTAGGATCGCTGTCCTATCAACTCTATAGAGGAGTTCAATGGGCGCGAGAACTCCTCCGTAGACCCTTCCGTCGCGAGAACGGTGGGAGAATCCTCAGGAGCGAATCCAACATGGCCGTTCAGGAATCCTTGGCGAGCGCTCCATCCCACTGATTCTCTCACGGCTGCCGTATTCAGACAATACTCATCTGTTCACGGTTTACATCGATTTTCCCGTGTATTCGGGAGGAGTCGCGCTTCAGAACCACACAAACGCCGTGGCGAGAGAAACAAACTCGGGAAGCCGTTTGCCGCTGCGGAACGCGCTCGAGCCATCGTCCAGACTCAGCTGGGGTCTGGTCCTCGGTCTGCCGAAGATGTTTACCATCGATGAATCAATGTTCAGCAACTTCTTTCGCTATTCGTGGCTCTCCGGATGTGGCGACAGGGAGCAAACAGCGACTCAACGACGGGATGATTCGAGGATGTTCTTCACCGCTTCCCGTCGTTTGATGCTCTCAACGGATTTCGAACCACATGTGTTTACAGCCGATGCGAACAAACATTCGTTGCCGTGGGATTCATTGCCAGACTTCAGAGGATGTGATATTCCACCTATGAACGGTTCCGGTTCGGCATCTTCATCTCGGAGTGTCCTCTGGTTGGAAAAAGAAGCTCTTCCGACAATGAGCCGCAACGACCTTGAACGCAAACAGCTCAATAGAATCGGGGAGCCAAACATTCTCGAGAGCTTTGGTTGCAGATGACGTAACCTTGTTTGCATATGGCAGCGACGACAGAAGGACAACAGTCCTGCGTTCCTGAGACTCGCACGCGATCTCAGAAACCGGACTTCGCAACGGGTCAAGGGCCGACAGCCCCGAAGGTCGAGGTGAACGCCCCCGGAGTTCTGGCCCTCGATGTTCATCATACCCTCCCGATCGTCCGGGATATCTGTGCTCAAAACGGTCGCGACAGACTCGATTCCTCAATTCCGAATGATTCGAGAATCTGGGACAAGGATACGAACTCCGTCGAATATTCTTCGAACCGATGGAGAAATCGCTCGCGAGGTGCGAGCGGAGTCCGGCGGATTCAATCAGTCAGAGAGGCAATTTTCGAGTCAGGAGCCGCCTCACGCCGGTCAATGAGACGGGACGATAGACACCATGAAACTAGACACCTCCACGCCAAGGCCGTTCGGCACGACTCGGTGTCGATCTCTGGCACCAGTCGACGCAGACCAAGAAATGGTTTCGATCAAGTAAATATGAAAAGCGGACGCTGCTGCAGCCGAGCAAGCGACTAGCGGCGGCGGAGATTCCTGCACACAATGTATCGAAATGTTGGAGGAGAGAAAAAAACACTCGTGGCTACTTATCATATGCGTCAGCGGCAGTGGCGGCCGAAGAGTAGCAGCCGCGGCAGCAGTGTGTTTACAAAGAGTGAGCTCTGTTAAAGAGTGTCGACAAGCAAACTGAACGATGCAAACCAGACGACCCGTCTTGTCGTGAGTTTTTCTCCGCCTCTGCGTCGGAATGGCAGCAGCTAATAGGGAATTTAAGACAAGAACACTACCCGTCAAGAGATGATTGGAACTCGGGAGATTCCCCGCGGCTCCATCGTGGATTGAGCATGACTGCTCGGGTGGAAACACTGGGACTGGGAAATCCATTCGAATGCCCGATTCTCGGATGTTTGTCGGAACCTGGGAACCTTTGTCGTCGCAACCCAACCACGCGCTGAGTTAGGCATGATGGCGCCTTGCCATCATTTAAAACGACCTCCAAAATAGAACCGCGATAACCAACGCGCTTATCTTCGCCGGCCGCAGCCCCAGCTCCAAGGTATCGCTAACCGCGCTCTGATTTGGTTCTTTCAAAGGAACCGCTTCAAACAGCACAGCAATGCTTCTCAGGCCTAGCAGTCCCACTGAAGCAGCCACTTCTCTTGGAGGAAAACTTCGCGTTTCTCTCTCGACTGAATTTCGAGTTTAATGGTTCCGAAGCACCTCTTACCGCTCGGCCTCAGCCGGGTGGGGGCCGTGCTCGAAATTGGTTCGACGCAGAGTCAGTTTGTACTTCGAAGACTAGGTTCAATACCGAGCCATGTATCGTGACATTAACTTCAGAGCGCAGCGAGCCAAACCGCGAGACGGTTCCCGCTATCGACATCGATCGTTCGACAAATCTCAGCCTCTCGCCAGCGCCGACCATCTGGCTTTACGCGCGATACGATCTAGGCAAGCGTGATATTCGTTCTCGATGGATCGTTTTTTTTCTCTCTCACATTCCGTTCATTGAGACACTCGGATGTTTCTTTCCAGTCGCTGGTATTGGTAGTTCAGCGGAATCCGATGCTCCAGAACGACTCGCAGAGAACTTTCGGAGGCGTGGACCAATAGAGCGTTATCGCCAGAATCAGTTCACATGTCTGATGCTCGCAGCGAGCAACAGCGCCGCGGCGTAATTTTTTACATCTCAATTATCTACCAGAACGCGAGCGTCGGCGTCGACAATTTATTATGTGTCTCGACTCTGCGTTTGTTTATCTGAAGTTCACTGTTGCTGAGACTCCTCGTCTTTCCGATCTACCGGGAGCGGATATCTGCTCGAGATTCTCTACGCTTAGAAGGGGCGAAATCAATTTCGAATGTTGTTTTGAAAAGCAGCCGACAAAAAAACAACGCTCAATAAGATGCTGAGCGTACTAGGAGGCTTGGGCTGGAAAGATCGCCGGCCGGAAACGGCGGCGGTCTAGAAACACATTCGAAACACTAACCTTTTTGGGTCGAGGCCGGCTTTCCATTTTTTCTCGTTTTCGAAGTAATCCAGATGAGGTTGACGATTTTCTGCTGTGCCCGAATGGAGCACGAAGAATTTTCTTTTTCCTGTTTTGAGTTTCTTCAGGAATCCTTGCAGCACGACATCCTCGGCGCTCATCGAGTTCTCACCGTCGACTGAGCTCGAGCTCCGGTTTCCGCCTCCCCGAAAAGACATTCGACGCATCTGAAATCGAGAGTAAAGGAACGAATCAGCTCAAGTTCTGACTGCATGAATTTTGGCCTTCATGTCTCGTGGCGCAGTAGCGGAACTTCTTCAAACTGGAATCTCTGCGGCGTTCGCGTCGAACGTAGCACATTCTACAGAGGCCGAGACCGAGCGAGGGGCTCCAAGCAAGATCAAAGTTGCGCCTGCGTGGGAGACGTTCCTATTGCGACGAAGTAACTGACGGCGGATACCCTCGCTATAGGAATTGAGTTTTGCATTTTCCCCAGGCCGCTCGCGGAGTTCTCCCCAATAAATTCCTGAGTAATACTTCATCGCTGCGGTTGCGGCGCGACCCGTGACCGCCGTCACGCGTTGACCGCCTCGGAAGAGACAGTTGCATACCTGGTATTTCCGACAAAAAATAGAACAATATCAGCCAGCGCATCGTCGTCCGAACGACTGATAGCACAAATCCAGAGGAGCATGGCGACAAAGATGGAGTGTTTGTCGCTCCGGGGTCTTATTTCATATCTATCAGACGAATGCGACCGGACACGCGCTCACACCGCGAACCAGATACAATGTCACTCTCACGAATTATGCCCCAGCTATAAAGTTGCAAGTTGACCGGGCCGCGTGACCTTGTGTACACCGGTTGGCCTTGGAGATCGTCTATTTATCTGTCTGCCCGACTATCGACACTCGAGGGAACATTTCCATCTAACTAGCAACGAATACGCATTCCTATGATCCGCGGTGGTCGTTCCAGCCAGATTAGGAACTTTTAGTCCGGATGTTCTCAAAGAGAATCGACTACGCCAGACGGGGAGTTCACAGAGGAAGCCGATCGCTCGCCACGGACGCGGAATCCGGAGTCTTGTCTTGTAGATCTCACGTGAATAAAATAACCTCGAAATACAATAACAACAGCGCGGGAGCGATTTCAAGGAGGCTCACCCCGGGGATCCATTCGAACATTCCCCCTGCAGGAATATTTCTCCGATTGGGGAGTGACGAGCGCAGCCTTTCGAACGAACATGACACTCGAGGAAAGGGACATGGAAACGGGATCGGAATCGAAATGGGGAGCGAAAGAGTAACTCGATAGCACCGGCGCGCTCGTGAATGAACCATTGGAGTTGTGGATCCTGGAAGCCGTTGACAAGGTCAGAGACGATACCCGATGATCGATAAGAGTGAGGGAGCTGCCACCGAGATGGCTTGTCGAAAGTGACTTGCGAATGTGGGAGCGTTCCATCAGATTGTCAAGTTCGATCAAACCGAGATGGTATCTACACGGACTGTCACAACCCGGCAGATATCTTGATCCGGAACGATCAAACACAGCTCAAAGAGCACTTGAGCAGAGACAACGTGGCGATCATTGTGCGCCATGATCGGATGAGAATACAGTGAGGAGGCACTTCGCGAGTTCCATCCAAACTCCCTAATGAAACGGAGTGATGGAATGAAACAACTGAGACCGGAACTCCTGGGGGTACTGGTCCTCTCCGCCCGGAATGGCTCAACTGAACTAGAATTCGCGGAGTATTCTCCCTCGTTCGAGCGGAGCTTGAACGGTTCCGTTACACAAGCGACGCGGGACCGCAGGAAATTCCGACGATTGCCAGGCAACGACGTCGACACGGACACGGTGACGGCCATTTGGATACAAAAGCAAGCGGTAGGTAGGCTTACTTACTGGCTGACTAACGAGTTGTATATTGAATAGACAGTACGAAGGGAAATTCAGAGTGAGCGAGGATGGGCGAAAATTAGACTGTTTGGGAGCTCGCTTCTCCATGCGACCACAGGCCTTCTTTGGCGAAAGTCGTTACACGCTCGAGCGCTGAACACTCACTCTCGCTTTCGAACACAAACACTGGCCACATGTGATTAACACGCAACAGGACCGGATGAGCGGAATACCGTGAGGAGGAAAACAAACAAACAGACGAGCACACAGAAAAGCAGTTGAAAATAAAGACACATATCGAGCTCGGCTCAGTGCCATCTCCACCCGATCGGAGTTCCGGATTTCGGATCCTCGAATCCAGCTCCGGTAGGTTCTCCACGCGGCGAGATCGAGATGGAACTCGGCACTCCAATAAGCTGAGTTCTCAATGATTAGAGCCCCGACCGCCCACCGTTCCACAACACCACAGCTTTAACGTTCCAATGTGATCGGTGGAGAACATTCTCGATTCTGCTGAACTCTGCCTAAGATTCTCGGACGTGACTTGGTTTCATAGCCAAAGGGTCCGTGAATTTCTTCGGGGAGAATCGTGCTCCGCTTCAATCTTCCATACGCCGACAATTTTCTACGGAGCACTACTCCTCTTTTAGGCTGATTCCGGCCTGATGATACTCAGACCTCAACCCGATCTGGAACATGAACTCGATTGCGGTGGCATGAGCTTTCTGGCTCGCTCGCTGCGGTTCTGTTTTAGGGCGACACCACAGCGTTGTGGAAACGAGCCTCCTTCTGAACGACTCAGGATGATCGCAGTATTGCAATGAATGAACCAGTTCGCCACGATCGCAAAACGCCAATACGAGAGTATTTTCGCGGTCTGAAACGATCCATCCTTGTATGAACTCATGGTGCCGCATATCATGGCACGGTTCCCCGACGTCTGAACGACGCCATGTCCACCTAATACCAATGAGCACGAAAGTCGATGTTCCACGCGAAAAACGAGGGCGGGGATCAATCGCGCACAGAGCGGACGTAGGCACAGAGCTGGCCAATCCGATAATAGAAAACACGGGAAAGGGGGCGGCACATCTACGCGAGGTTTGTCGGTCGCAGTAGTTATTTCGAACCCTGCAAAAAAACACAACCCCACCAGCCCGAAACCGGCTGTGAACTGCGGAACCGAAATTTTGAGCACAAGGAGACGAACACATCGATAGGTATGGGGGAGAGCTCTGGGGGGAGGATGAATATCATACACGCAGTGATGGAGAGGCAGAATGAGAATCGCAGTTTGGTCAGAATGATGAGCGGAATCTCGCAGGACAAGCGAAAACGCCCATCTGAATGGACGTTTCCCACAAACACAGATTGAAGCGGTCGGCGGAAACGAGATCGCACGCGGTCCACTCGGCGATAACAGGTGTGACAGCCACAGCAGACTCCAGGTCTCGTTCGTCCATACCTTCCATCCCCCGCCCTTTTTCGATTCCCGGTGTGATCATCGGTTCCGGAAGTTTCGCAAAAAAAACATTGACACGGATCAACCGCGGGACACTTCCAGCGGGCTTGCCGTTGAGCTGAATGAGCGGTTGACAAGGTTCCAACAATCTCGAATTTCTCGTCTCTCGTGCAAAGCAAATGACGGAATATTACCCTCGGGATATAAATCGACGTACCGTTGCGGATAGCGTGTCAATCAAGCTATCGGCTCTTTTCAAACTGCTCTTCTTCTGATCTGGTTTCATAGTTGGACCGAAGTTGCAGCGCACGAGCGCGAGACCACCCGATGAGCAGAAGAGTAACGGCACTTTCGGGTTTATGTCAGCGCCGGATCCGAAAGTACCCGAACACGTGAACCGAAAATCCTCCGAAAGCCGGCAGGACCAGCATCCACAAGTCTACGGACGATGGCGACCACTCTGATGCCGTTGACGACGGGGAGTTCTGACGCTCGAAAGCGATTCGGGTTTTACCTTCTTCGGCAACCGTCCACTCTTCAAGTTTCCGCTAACTTCATCGACTGGTCGGAACTCGGACGCAAATTCAATTGCGTAAGAGCATGGCAACCGATGAGCGTGTAGGCAGGCTGGCGAGCAGGCCGTCGGGCAGGTGGGTGGATGAATGTGTCCTTGTCAACCTCGAATCGCCGGCAGTCTTGGTTCGCCTGGGACGATCGTAGAAACGACGATGGATTCGTTGGATGTCGCTAGATGTTCGCTCTCGGGATACCGAATTCAGCTCGTGGTCGATTCAAGCGAGCCGAGAGGTCTGACAACGGCGGGGTTCCGCGGTCCAGCTGACCGTCTGTGAGCCAACGGGGTCGAATCAACAAGTGGAACCGGAGCCCCGGACTCGTTCGCAGCACTGATTCATCGGGAGTCGGGAGGGCTCCGCGTCGAGTACCGGGGAGCCGCAACGGGTTTCGACAAACTACGACATCTCGAACGTTGCGACGAATGCGTTGTTTGACCGCCGTCGCCACCGTCGCATGGAGTGAGCTTTCGGGCTTACTGGGCAGAGCCTATCAGCGGTTTCGTGGCAGGACGGTTTCTAGTCGATGGTGGAGTATGGTTGTCGTCGTCGTCGTCGTCGTCGTCATCCGCCGAGCTGCTGAGCGGAGGGCGGGCGGGCAAGAAGGCGAACGGGCGTGCACACGAGACGGAGCAGAGCTAGCGGTATTCAGGACGGCAGCGATTCACCGTGTGGATTCCGAGAGGCCAAGTTACGTCTCGTGGCAGCTACAGCCGCTCGACGTCTCCCGCGGAAAAAGTCAGTGATTCAGTTCAAGAGGATTCGGCCGCGACGAACCGGTTTGCCAAAGCGGCATCGGACTCGCTCGCTGCTGCGGACGCGAGCTCGGAAGCACTCAGACGCGCGGAGCAGACAACAGAGAGCAGCGTTCCGGACGCGGAACGACAGCCGACCGGCGCCGGAAACCGCTCCGCAAGTGGTTGTTTTGTTGCCGGCGGCCTCCGGAGAAGCTCTGCGTGTTCGTTCGTCGTCCGTTCATCCGTGCAGGAGGGAGGGAGGAAAGGGAGGGCCGGACGTCAAGGCCAGCTGCTCGGGAGGGAGGGAGGGTTGCTTGCTTGCTTGCGGCGGCGGCGGAGGCTAATCTCCTCGTGGAGGCAGAGCCGGCTTCTCATACAACACGCATCATCACAACTGGTTTGCCGGCTCAATATTCGTTCTCTCTTCGATTAGCTTCCTCGTCCCGTCTTCTACACGCAGGAGGAGGTACGTAGAAAAAACACGCGAGAGGAAGAGCAAGCGGAATCCGCATTGGAGAGATTATCCTTTTTACCGGCTGCCTTTGGGCTTGTTCATCGTGAAGTTGATTTGCTAATTAGAACCAGCGAACCCTCCTACTTCTTCGAGTATTCTTCCAGGGTCCTCAACCCGCTGTTCTCCAGGAACCGCTATCCACGTACTCGACGGCAGGAGTCTCTTAATTGGCAGGCTCTTCACAAGCAATGTGCCCGAACATGAGGAACTTCTGAATTAGACCCGGAAAAAAGCTCCGTCGTTTCCACGACAAGATGTCGGATATAGAACCATGATTTCGGCGGCTACAGGAGCCTTGATCATAACATGCCCTGCGAACTTTTCAACGGTAGAGCGAACAGTTTTTTAAGTCCGTTGGGTATCGCCTGTTCATTGAGGCGACCCGTTCATTTTTTCAAATGTTCGAGTTCTGCCCAATCATCAGGGGTCGCCCGTTTAGTGGAGGGGAAGCGTCTCTTTCACTACGCATGGTGTGATCCGTCTCCTCGCATCTTCCGGGTAAGAATCCGCTCCGCAGTGAGCATGATCGGACTTCACGAGAATCTTTCTAAATCGGGCAGTCGCTACAGAAGGTCGAAAAAAGAATATCGGTATAGTGGTTGGATTCGCATTCTCGATTGCTTCCTTCATTGGGATTCCGTGACGCTGTCTTAAGCATCACAGCTTTGAAGAATCGCGAAATTACCTGATCAACGAATTCTCGGAACGACTCTAGCTTACACTTTGCTCACCTACATCAGCTCCATCACTTTCAGAGATCATGAGTTTCCTCCTTCTTCGCCCGTCTTGTGGAGCTCGCCCCACTGTCAGAGAGATTATACGGTATTCAGATCGGAGGATTCAATGGAAAAAACATATTACCGCGTCTTCCGATTCACCTCCGTTCGGAATGAGCACATCTAGCAAGAAACTCATAGATCCTCATGACAGTCTTATGGGAGTTCCCCGTGTACAGCGTCTCTTGCCCGATCTCCCGCCAGCTGAAAACGCTTGGTCAAAAGTCAGAGCCGCGGCTGGACACGATTCCACGATCCATTTCGGATCACAAACCCAGAACCGATCCCACTGAGATCAAGTGCTTCGATCCATTGTCATCCTTGAAGAATCAGTGAGGCTTTCTGTCGTGTGGAGTGGACCATACTTTCTGACCAAATCGCTTCTCAAGCAATACATCCGCCCACAGGCTGGCCATTGCCGTTTGCTTGACAGCGACGAGTGCGTACGAAGGGTAACAGAGCCGAGAACTTAAGCCGAGCTTGGCTCAGCCCTCCGTTCTCGCCAGGTCTGCCCTTTCCGGTGGATGATCTCTCCATGTTCCCTGAGTGCGACAAGAGCGTTATTTTCCTCCTCCACTGTGTCTCCTTCGTTCCTCCGTCCATCGTCTTCTCCTGGCCCAACACAGTTCTCTTGATTCCTAGCTGGGGCCGGTCCAACCCCTCCCCCACCCGTTTCCCGTCCGCCCCTGCCTCCGCACTCGGTTCCATCCCAACGGCGCTCTGACATTGCTCATGCCCGAGACGGCGGGAATGGAAGCAGCAGCGGCGACAATCGTCCTCACCCAGTTCGCCGTCACAACAAACTCTTTCCCTTTCGCATCTTTGCACTGAGCGACTCTTCCAAGCAGCCGAGCGAGTGGGCACCCAGCCGAACCCTCCGCTTTGCTTGGGGCCCGCCCGCCGTCGGCCGGTCCGCGCTCCCGACGGACAGCACGACCCGTAAACCCTTTGGGGGGCGCTCCAGCCAGCCAGCCAGACGTTCACGTGACCAGCACACTCTGATACACAGTATTGTTCCCTGCCCGCCCCGACGAAGGCGGTGGCTCCTTGTCCGCCGGGCCCCTGTTCTCCTAGCTGCTACCCTCCTGACTTCTGACTGGGACGGAAAAGAGGCACGGCCTCCAGTACCATTCGCTGCTCGTCCGCTGCCGCTACGGTGGAGCAACTTCGCAAAAGAGGAACGAGAACGCCAGACTAAACGAAAACAACATGGAGCCTAGACAGACGCACAGCCTAAGACAGCTCCAGGGGATACGTTGGTCCCAATTTTCCGTATCAGAGATATTATCTCTCCATATGCTCTGTGACAACTGTTTTGAGTTATGGATACATCAATCCATCGCCGGACAGTGTATGACTTCCCAACTTCGACAGCGACACCAATAATTGAATGCGACCGTACGGAAAGAACGTCCGTTTACGGAAAATATGGAGAACGCGGCAGAATAGAAGTCTGACCGACACGTATTCCAGCGGATTTCCCGAAGCTGAGCACATCGTATTTACACAAGCAAGCTCCTCGGTAGAACTAAACCCTTCTGCACGAAACAGAGAACCGCGCAAAACCAAGGTCCTCGGGGCAACCCTCCCCAATCAAAGTTCCAGTCTCGGTTTTTCCTACGACCATCATCGTTTCTGCGCCCATGAGTCAAAGAATCAGCAGTCTCTTATTGATTCATCGATCAATCCTGGGCCCAAGTCGAACGCATCTATCCACACACCGAGCGATACATGGTGGATGATGGATGAATAATGTTCCATATCCAACCGCAATCTCCATCCAAGCATCCATTCACATTCGGATGGTCAATGGTTTATCATCGTAGTCTCAACTTTGGGGATCTGATCATGGGTGTTTTTCAATCGATCGCTCATCTATTGGACCCTTCCCCGTCTTCTCGAAAACCCAATCGCGGATCAAGCCGTGTATAATGAAGTCGCTCGGCAGCACTTCGGATTCCCATGAACTCAATTTGCGCTTTGATCTGACTGCGCCTGAGCTGCCCCCTCGAAGAGCTGCTGTTGATTGAGGATAAGTAAGGTTGAGGGATTTGATGGGATTAACCCTATTAAATTAAACAAATCGCGGGTCGTACATCGATCGTAGATAGCGCTTGTCACCCTTGACAACGAAGATGGTTTTCCCGAATTCGAAAAGCCTTCGCTGCCTCTCGGTGCGGCATTGACGTCACACTCAGTGTGTGACGTTTCCCGACTATGAAGAGATCAACAACGGCCATCAAGTAAACAGCTTGTCCTCGCTCCATCCGCGCCGTTTTTGTTCCAACCACCCTCCAGACCGTCGGGTGCCTCGTGCGCCAGTCCGAAACGAATGCGTTCGTCCAGTTTCCACCCTGATCCGAATTAACACCGGGAAGAATAAAGTTGAGCAGCCGGCTGGGACATTTTAGGCTTTCAATGAGTACTGAGTCGAGAACGGCACACAACACAATCGCGCCTTTTCCCTTTCTCAGACGGCAGTGCACACGCAGAGATTCCGTTCGGGAGACGCCAAGAATACGGAGATCGACCCGGAACAATGGGATTCGAGGTAAGCTGACGGGGGCATGACGAATCTCCGATACAAAATGTCAGTATTGTCGCAACTGACGCCGTCGACCTAGACGAGGTGTTTCAATCATTCACGGGCACGAGCCAGATCAAGCTTGTCAGCTCTGAACTTTCGTTACTGTGTATTCTCGCGACCGAGTCGTCCATGTCGGGTATCCAAACAAGAGCGGAAGCGGCATCGCGTTTGTCCTAACACGTTGTTCTCGAGAACAACATTTGTTCTAATTGGACATGGAGCAGCACCAACGGACTCGTTCATACAAAGCTACCACGAGACACACATCGATCAAAACAACGGTACTCGCTGCCGAACAAACCCAGTTTCCGACAGGGCTCCGGGTTATCGAGCTGGCAGTGATAGAAATGGAGGAATGCTTTCACCTGTCCGCTCGATTCGAAAGGGTCGTCCGCCACAAAGTGAGCCAGGAGGGATCCAGAGAGAAATTCCGAATTACAGAAGTTTGATGTGCGAAACATCCCCGCACTCTAGATGGAGATTTCCAGATCGAATCCAAGCAATGATGTGGGCAAATAGAGCGGCGTATCCTAGCTTGAGGTATGTGACGAAAGTTCCCGGGTCCGGCACGGCAAAGTCCGGATAACTCGTTCCGGCGAGGCCTTGAATCAGCTACGCGGGTCCAGACTGAATCCGTTCGATGCGTATCCATTCCTAGTCTATCATTCGCGACGTGGTACATTAACTCTTCCATAGAAAGGTATTTGTAAAGTCGAGAGAACATTCGAGCGGCGACTCTGTTCTGGGGGAGGCAAAAGTCGAAACGGACACAACTGATGCTACGGACGCATTTTCACAATTTGCTTCCCTATAGCTTGTAATTTTTCCCGTAACTTGAGAGCCTCGTTCAGTGAGCCAGGAAGTCGGTTACTCACAGTACCTTTCCGAGCCAGCGGGGCTCTCGTTCGCGGTACTGTTGCCTGGCTCTCGGTCGGGTGCTGGCGGTTTGGTCTGGTTCGATCCGAACAAAATATTGCAAAACATTACTACTCGAAAAGTATGCAATCAACGATGTCGGTCGCCTCGGTCCGAGCTAACTTGGCTGCTCTTTAAGCTCTCTCGCGAGGCCGGGGACGCTTCATTGGAACATGTCAGTCTCCCGGTTCGAAATTTCTTGGCCTCTGAGGAGAAGCCTTGTTCATCGAGGACAAATAGGTAAGCAAGGTATCCTTTTCCGAGTCCACCATCAGTGCGAAGTCCTAAGTGATGCCCTCGTTCCAGAAACGTCCCGAATAAAGGAGAATATAATAAAGTTCTAAAAACCACAACGAGAGAACGGTGAACCGCTCCGTATCATTACAACGCCCGGCATCGAATTGAACGAGAGAGCCTGATTTGCAGTTCTGCTGAACCGCCGTTCCTGGTTTCAGAATCATCGGGGCCTGGTAGAAAGGAAGTTCACTCATGACGACAGGAAGTCTCCATCGCGTCTATGACGCATTCTTCAGCGGAGGCTGGGAGCTTGTGAGTGACCGCGAACTCCATCGAGGGAGGTCTCTCAGCAAACAGGAATAGATCATGAGAAGAAAAGTCATGTAGAACGCGTTCGAAAACGTACACAACATCTCCATCGACGGGTCGCATTGCTCCGCTCAGTTGGCAATGATGATGCAACAGACCCACGCACGCGCTCATTCACGTACAGAAAAAAACAAGCGCGACGAATGCACGCACGTACACAGTGCGCATTAAGTAAACGGCCGCTGGAGAGCGAGGAGTTCAACCGTCCGCTCCAGGAACAGAACAGCACTCTGACAAGGGGCTGTAAAGTCCAAAACAACACTGGGTCGACGATCGCGCACTTGTGAAAAAAAAATCACGAGAGAAACCTTGCCCCAGGAATATGATCCCTTCTCGGGTGCCGCAGTCCAGATGCGGAATTCCGAGACCGCGCACGTGATTTGAACAAACACTTACATCAGGGAGAATCTTATCCGTTCTAATGAGTTCCCGAGAATAGTTTCGCCCGCAATCAGTTTTCCTGAAAGTCCGAGGGCGAAGAAGGGATAATTAGCCCGAAGGATCGGTGTGTTATCAGACGCGTCTCATATCTCTTGGATCTGGATTTTGAAGCTGACAAGCAACGATTACACCCGACTCCACTCCCCAAAAATCTCCTGCTTCGGCTACCTCGGGCTGAGTGACTGCTCCGCCGCGCTGAGTTTCGCCGAGCTACTCGACGCATCCGAAAATTAAGTCACTGAGCGAGCGCGCTCGTCGAGGGATGGTGATGGCGAGCACCTAGCAACCGTTTTCTAAGTGATGAGCACTTGTTTACGACTCTGGAACTACTTCTCTCCACGGCAGTTATCGAGTTATAAAGTAAGTTATCTTTGATGGCTCGATTGCTCGCAATTTTTACCGCCCAGCCAGTTCGATGGTTCTCGTTGGAAGCGTGGCAAGGGCCGTAGGGTGCAGCTCGGCGGCTTATCAATAGACGAAGAGTCAGTAACTGAATTGCTCCGTGTGGGAGGGAGCCATCTCGGTATCGTTTGTGTGATTTCTGCTCGATGGAAGCGTCGAGTCTTGAAATCATCCCGAACGACAGCGCTGTATCCATTACATCGTTGCAAAGAAAAATTCTTGGTCCATCGATTCCCTCGTATGATTTTGTTGACATCAATACCCGCAGCCGTTGAGTGTAAGCTTGGGCGAGTTCTCGAATGACGGAGAGCTCCTGTTGTCCTCGCTGCTCGTGAACTATTAGCTTTCCACAGCTGCGGGCAATGACAGACCCGTTGACGTGGGGCGCTACCTGCGACGAGTGCGTCTGAATCAATGACAGCAGGATCATTATAAAAGCTGTTTGAGCGTCATTCGGTGTCTCTGACAACACTCCTGACCGTCGGTGTTCGCGCGCGCGAGCACTGGCGGCGTGGAGGGGACGTGGCGTACAGTTTGTTGCCAACAAGCGGAGACCATCGTCCTCATCATCAAGATCAGTAATCGCCAAGTCGCTGCCGTCGGCTACGGCCGCGTTCCCCGGTCGCCTTTCTTCCTTCCAGCCTGCCTGCTTACCAGCCTGTCTTCCTGCCTCGCTTCCAGTAAGCCAAGCCGGCAGAATGGCCGGCTGGCTGCCAGCCATCCAGCGTTTGTTGTTGGTGCTGCGAATGGCAGCGGCGGCGGCGGTGGATATCTATTGCCACCAGAGGGTCGTCGACCTCTGCCGAGAAGGCCACGCACCTCAGACGAACCAACGAACCAGCCAGGCAGCCAACGAACCAGCCCGTGAGCGGGCGAGCGAGCGGAGAACGAGCAAACACAACAACAACATCATGCCCCGGCGAATCCCGCCGAGAAGCGTTTTGGAGTGGCATGCCCCGATGCCCAAGCCCGATTCACCCGCCAACCCGAACGACTTCCCAACACCCCCACTAGTCACGACCGTTGGAAGGACGGAAAAAGTTCACCGCGGCACATTTGCCCGCCAAATGATATTGCGCAGTACGATCTCTCAGAGCGCGCTCTCCTGTCATCAGGAGAACCGCCTTCCCCTCCACGCCGCACTTGCCCAGGGAAATCCCCGAAAGGAGTATCTGCCGCCGAGCCTAGCCTGAGGAGACGGCGAACCCGAAACCATTCCGAACTAGTTCGTATCCACTTCGAATTTTCAGCGAGGAGTGACACCCGCGCTCCGATGGAGGGGGGGGGGGGCGAGCGAGAGCGGGGAGAACTTCGAAAATCCAGTCTTCCTCCTCGGATCATAACAGAAGGCCTTGATGTTTCGCCATGAATAGGATCTGCAGGTACGGATCTGCGATTCATTCCCCTAGCAGCCTAGGGTTTGAATATCGAGATCCCAAACGATGCTATTTCTCCTCTGTGTTTTCGATTTTTGAGGGGAGCCTATAACTCCGACGCTCGGAAGTCGACCCAGCAATTCTCGGTCTTTTGGGCGTCGCCGAGCTCTCGTTTGTGGAGGAATTTCAGGTGCGGCTTCGGGATTCATTCGAAATATCAGGCAGCCAGTCCTAGGGCCTGCGCTTTTTCTGCGGACAGGGGCGGGCGGGTGAGCGAGCGGACTTCCAGAAGCGACAGATAACAAGTATCTGCAATTTCTCCGCCTGAATTCATGCACGCCCCGCAGCCACACAAACAGTCGCTCACTCACACGCTCTCATTCAAAAATTCATACACACGTGGGTAGCACAGCCGACCAGTAGCAGCTGCGGCCGCAGCGACAGAGTAATCACGTCGGAAACCTTCAACTGCATTTGAATGATCCGATTGAGTTGTTTACCAAACTTTCAGCACGCTCCCGAACGCTTTGACACGTTCGCCTCGGCCCTGATAAGTGAGCATCACACGAGGATGGGGCACTAGCAGATCACATAGTAAATGGACGGCCGATAAAAGCTGCCCGCCCGCTTGCCTGCCAGCCAGTTACGAACCCGCTCAAAACCTGACTAGATCACCCCTCGCGCGAAGAGCTCAGTCTTCATGATAACATCGAGCCCACGACGCAAAATGAAAAGCTCCAGTTTCGCACTCACCTGCACAACGAGCGTACGCAGCCACCACCTACCAGAGAAGCGAAGTGGCAAATTGCGCAACAACGAGAGCCATAACGGAATTGCAACACATACGTCGTTCCATCCTCCGTAGGGCGTGGACAGGTCTCTGAGTTCCGAAACCGTCGATGAACACGATCGGAGAACCGTTTCAGTCAGAACAGAGTACTCAAAAACACTTCCGAAAGGGACACCCCGTGGTCACAACGTGGGAAGTCATGCCTTTGTCAAAACGGCGGGTACTGACGTAGTTTCAGAGTGGAAACGTGCGTCAAAGGCACTCGGAGAGACGTCATGACGTCGTTTGACGCAATGGAGTTCCGAAAATTCCCCGAAATCGAGGGAAAAACAAGCATCGGGGCCTACAAAACAAAACAGAAGGGGCCTTGGGTGTGTTTTGAGCGAGACTTGCGTGCCTGCCTGCTTGGCTGCTCGGCCGTGTGTGTGTGTGCTGCGTGTTTGTCTGCGAGAGTGGCCTCTATTTCCAACTAATCTTACCTTTCAATCGTACGCTGGAGCAG
Source organism: Phytoseiulus persimilis (assembly GCA_037576195.1). Classification (NCBI taxonomy): domain Eukaryota; kingdom Metazoa; phylum Arthropoda; class Arachnida; order Mesostigmata; family Phytoseiidae; genus Phytoseiulus; species Phytoseiulus persimilis. The sequence goes on from CM075103.1 coordinate 13,197,416, forward strand.
TCACATGGGCCCGAGGAAAATAAAGTTCACAAAAAAACACGCATACAACACACTCACAGTCGGCATTAATCAAAATTGCACGAACATTTCCAGCAGCATCAACAACACACACGACTGCGTCTGCCCGTTGTCCGAAGAATAACTGTTAAACGCACCAGCTTTACTGTTTGGGCACTACTACGACGACTGCGCAATGATGACGTGATCTCTTGCTGATCCGCCCTCTCCGCTCGGGCGGCTGATGCGGAGCGAGCTGCTCGCAGTTTGACCTGTCTCTGACAGAACCAACGGTGTTCGAGGGGAACACAGGGTGCCGTTGTCCGCTCCATGACATACATGGTTTCGCTGACATGCTCCGTGGAACTCCTAATTTCAAGAACCTCTAGAGGGACCGAAGAATTTTCGCGGACAACACATGGATGTCGATCCTATCGCTTACCGTGATTGTGGGTAATTTCTGCACAGAAGCTGATCGAGCTGTTCGACGCTGCGAGCTTGGAGCGTGTCCGATCTACTATGGTCTCTATCCCGCCACCGCCTTCTGCTTGGGTCTTGGAGATCGGATCCAAGATGACGCAATTTCTTGACGTAGGGAATAGGCCTCCTGTCGGAGAGCACGCCGAACAAGGTGGATAGAAAATGTGAGTGGGAGAGATCCACCAAAGAGCAGAGTTCGCCGTTCGAGGTTGGTCTAGCACGTGTGCTCACCGGTCAGTGCGGATCCGAACTGCCTGAAAGATCACACGTTTCCGTAACACAAAAGTTTAAGTAACAGATCAACGCGAATTCAAAATATACCCATCAAATCGAACGGAGTCACTCCAGGAATACAGCCATTAATTCGCGAATCTCAGGGGTCCAATAGCTCCAACTACGGGGTGCATTCGCTCACGGGATGCGTTCCACTCTCGGAACAACTCCGTTCGTCAGAACTTCGAACTATCCGTGCTCGCGGTTAGTATGACGAGCCATCAATGTGAAGCCGTGCTCTAATCTCAGCGCTTTCACAGTTGGTGCGTTCGTCAGCACTCCCATGACGTGGCAGATGCGTCCAAGTAGATGGGATGCTTCAGGCGACAGAACGGCGGCGGAAACTTGACATTCAGAACAGTTGACTCCTCGGTCAGTAGGATTTACGATCCGATCTCCAAAACTGACGCAGCGGTGTGTGTGGTTGCCGACGATAACGGTATTAGGCTGTATGGGCTTGTTATCATCTCTCTGGTCAACTCAGCAGTCAGGTTTTTGCTGTTGTTTTTCTCGTCCGAGAGTCGAAGCCGGATGTCACGGGCGACACAATAGGGTATATTTTTAACTGAGACTGGGCGAAGACGAATTATTGCAGGTAGTGCCACGAGCTCGTTGGTTTTTCCTCTTCGCAGTCAGTCGAGCATCCAGACATCGCCACCGCGCTGTCACTTCGCATAAACACCGAAACAGCCGCCCACGGGGTTACAAGGCGGATTCCGTCAATCAAAATCGAGTGCAAGGAGTTCATGTGGCTTCTACACAACTGGTTCTTGCTTTCCTGTTCCATAATTCGCGTTCAAGTAACTTCCACCACCCATTCAGTGTTCCTCTCTGCGTACGATCGATGTATAATGATAGAAACCCGCTGGTTTCAACTGGTAATAATCAGTCGGTGCAATCGTTGGGTCAGCTGCAGACTCCTTATGAACCCTCATTCTAGGCCTTGGGGGCTTCCTTCACTGATTTTCACAATAGCTCCTCCAAGCATTATTCTCGATTGAATCGCCGCATCGGAAACACAAACCCGAGACGTTCGAGGCGAACGGGTGATTGAGTTCGCTGATGTCCTAGAGAGATGCGGACTCCACGATTTTTCCACCGGAATTTGTCTCTCGCAGCGACGAGAGGAACGGAGTACATTGGAAAACCGGGCTCTGTGTATGGAGGAGCCGTTTCGTGATGTCCCTGGACGAGATGCTCAGTAAATCCGGGCCGGGACTGACCTGGACAACAAGGAACCATTTGCGTGGGTTGCACCGTGTTTTGGTTGGAATTCGGGACAGATGGAAATTTCCAGTCGTCATTCCCGGTGAGCTGAGGCTGAGATTCTGTGGTTTCGAAAATTAAATGTACTTGACTTACTGGCAGCTTCTATCATGAGACTGCGACACTCATTGGTGATCGATTCGACAGAGACAATCACGATGTTTGGTAAGGAGGGATTAACGTCAAGTCGAGATTAGGTCGCGAAAGAGTAATTATGATCGGTTTGGTAAATATTGCATCTCCCAAGCGTCGTTGGGAAGCGACGTTGGCCTCATGAGTTATGAAAGTATTTCCGAGTGACAAGCTACGTTTCGGAGGCGGCGGCCGCAACGACAGCACTGCAACTAACGGAATCCCCCTCTCACGTGCAACCACAATCTTGTATCAAACTGGGGAGTGCGGAGTCAAGACAACTGTACTCTTAAATCGGAGCTCATCTCTTCAGCAGCAGTTCAGCTATGGAGCACCCGAGAAACATGATTTCTCTCGGTTGCACACGTCCAAAGAAGAAGCTACTAGGGAGAAGAACCCGCACAGGATTGAGACGGACTCTACTGTTTCATTGGATTGCTCGAGCAGAAGGAAACAAGATAGCGAGGAAAGAATCGGGTAGTCCAGAGCAAGTGGACCGCGAGAAACCATTAGGTTAGGCGCCGAGATTCTCAGCCGAATGGACGCGCGGATCTCTGACGACGTCTAGTTCCAGATGGCTCATTCTGTATAGTTTCTATTTCGGTGTTTTGCGTTTCAGCATCGAACGAGCGAGCGAACAGATCCTCTTGGGGACGTCCTCCTCTGCGCGACGATGGCCCATCTCCAGCCGTTCGTGTGTCTGTTGTTGTGGGCGCGTTCGACGCCCTGACATAAAAAGAAAATAACCGATGACATCTTGATCGGCTCCGTTCTTATTCATCGGCAGTCTTCCATTCTCCCTATCGCTCCTAGTTTCTGGGGGTTGATCGTAGCTGGAGAAACCCTCCACGTTCACACCACGGCTCAGGAATCAAACGGTGTGGCTCGAAACGTCACAGCTACTGGAACTTTAGCCAGAATGAATACTTCACTGGACTCTCGAGCTTCATTGTTCGGACATGAGGCCAGGACCGCTTCTCGACTTCAAACTGCTCTCCCCGAGCGCGTGCGACGGGAGGCAGGGATGGCCACTGCATTGGAATCGGGGAGGCATCCGTTACATTTTGAATATTCCGTGCGCTCGTCGGCACGAACTTCCCTCTTCATTCAACCGAAACAATCGCCTGCGGCGGATGCGCAACGCTGTTACAATGTTTCTCGACTCATACTATCTCAAGGACAACATTGGAGCTCTCGGAAGCGGGATGCTCCAGCGGCGAGGATTAGTTGGCAAGCCGTAGCATCCAGATCCAAGTCAAAATATGAAAACGCGAATTTGAACGGTGCAGTAATATTTGCTGGAAACATAGGCCATGACATGGACGTGAATCGGGTTCCTCGACTCCGGATTAAGGAATGAGTTGCGACTCGCTCAGTCATTCGGAAAGAACCTTCGACACTTCGACCGGAATCGACTCCAATCTCTTCCGCATTCTGCGTTCAGAATCTGGATTTCACCTATGTCCTATCACGGCGGATTAATCTTCGCCCTCAATCGGTGCCATCGATGAAATGCCCAGGAACGGAAACCCTGAATTGATCTGCTATTGTAACGCATCAAGTCCGCATCGAATGAAGCTCACGAAGTTCCACGCTCTGCAGGACCGTTTCCGGTAATAAGTGTACCAGTTCGAACTATGGATGCTGCAACCGTTGAGCGAAGTGTAACAACATTGTTCCCCCTCTCGAGCCCCTGCTCAGAATCGGTGAAATGACTAAGAGGGCCGTTTAGTATGCCGGAGACTTTCAAGTAAGGCGAGCGAAATGGACATCCAGCAGATTCCCTCGAGGCGAAAACTTTGCGAACTCCAGAATGGCGATGCAGCTGAAACGCGGTCGGTGTGTCGGCAGGTGAGTATCGGCTCGTTTGTTGAGCACCGTTGGGCTTCTATCGTGATTATGTTCCTCAAAGAGAAGCTACGAAAGTTGCCCTCCGGGGCAATCAGGAGGTATCCCGGGATTTGGCCAGGCTCACGTTCTTATGTGGATTGCGGTTTCCCGAGGCAGTACCCGGATGAAATTTCCTCTGTCGCTCGAGGGCACTCATGGAGCATGGTTGCGAGATTTTCTCAACTCGGCGGAAAAGCCAGGATGCCTCCCGTGACCGCCGACAAAGAGGTAAGCTCCAAATACGAGGATTGATGTGGAGGCACGCGGGGAGGCGCGAGTCGTTCAAGTTCATCTGACTTCGCAGCCCCGGAAACTCTTCCCCGTTGGAGCTTTCCGTGCTGGAACTCGGGAAATATTGTCCGCAGTCTAAGATTGACGATGAGCGCTTTCATGTTGCCGTGAAAACTCATGGTACAGAGTTCATAGCGCTTGAAATGGTTAGTCACACAGCGAGGAACGAGCGGCAGATGTGTGTGCCGACCGGGCGTCGGGACAATGAGCTACCTGCCCAACGACCGAATCAAACTCCACTCAGAGTTCTGATTACCAAGGCTCTGATCGATGCTACAGGTTGCATACTCGGGATCCCGAAAACCCGGGACCCCGACCAACATTCTCGGAATTCCGGATACTCGGTATTTCCTATTCTCAGCGACGAGTCCGAAACTGAGGACTTTGAAGATATCAGAGACCCGAATGAAAGTGGTGTCCTCAGAGTGTTATTGAATCCCTACGTTTCAAAGGAATCAATGATATAGGTACCCACCGACATCTCATCCCAGACAGGTAATGGAGCTGTGCCCGTTCGTACGCTTGGGATCGCGAACTCGATGGATTCTTGTGTACAGTTGGAGTGTACAGGCGCTGCGGAAACCCAACCGATATGAGGCGACCTCTAATGATTCAAATATGACTTTAAAGCCGCTTCCTCCCTGTAAGATTCTCGGCGTGAGCACCGGATCGCACCTCTGCGAATCCCATTCGCAGATTCTATAGTTTCTTCCACTATCCCAGCCTCCCCTCATACTTCCCAAGTCCCCATTGCTGAGCATAGAAGTCTCGATGACTCCCACCAAGGCTCTTTTTGAGGGGAGAGAAGACGTCGGGATCCTCAATATTCGAGATTCTCGGTATTCTTGTCGGGACTCCAGACCTAGACCCACTACAGAATATACGATCACAAAGCGAGCTCCGGATGTACCAAACCCCGGTATGATTCCGCTCGTTCCGATGGAATTCGTACATTTCAAGACTCGCTTTTCGTTCTCTCGATGGTGAAAACCTCGTTCTGTTGCACGATTTCCAGGTGTTTCAGTGGAGTTATTCCTCGCCTCCGATAAGGTTGTCGAAAAGTCAGCTCTCGTCGAGACCCAATCGCTGAGGAAAGACTGCGAACAAGTGTCTCAACGATTCAACAGCCGATATGGAGCTCATTCCACGAGGGCTCTGTCTTCGCCGTCCTAAAGACGTAGAAGAGCGACCTCGCCGTATCTGTTGAAATGAACCGATTGTTCAGTCGTCGACTTCACTGTCGTTGAGCCATCGAGAAAGAAGATCGGGCGGTCAGCGCGGTGCTTACAAAGATGAGCTCTGCGTTTACTCAATCTCACCGTCTTGTGCGGAAGCTCACAGCCCCACGCCAGGCAAGCTTCTCTGAAGGGGTTTGAGGAGAGGAGAACAAAGGACTTGGCCGGCTCACGGGGTCAGCGTTGCTTCAAACTCGTCCGCCGCGATGGTTCCGACCGGTAACAACAACTCCTAGGGAATCTTCTCGGAGAACGATAAGAGCTTCCAAGTCATTCACAGAACACAGCTCTCGTAGCTGCTGAGAGCTGTGCGACTCGGGAGAACGAGGAACAGGACAGTTTGGGGGGGGGGGGACGTCCAATCGATATCAGCGATGTCCATCGACGGAGACAGAGATGCCGCTGTAAATCAGTCTGCACTCTTGCTCGAGACCGCGCCGGGAGGAATGTTGAGTCGAGTCGGATAATGAGGAAACCCGTAGGATTCCGAGACGGGTCGTCGTCCGTCTCCCGGGAGGAAGTCCGAACGGTGGATTTGTGGATGCATTGCATGGCGACGAGGTCATGGAGCTGCGATCCTGCCGAATTTTTCTTCCTGGGACTCTGTAAACTCGAAATCCGAGCCCTATCTCGCAGTGCATAGCTCTTCGCGAGGTTGACGGGACGGTCGACTCTTCCGAGGAGCTCATGGGATGGCGGCACTGGATACTCCCAATTCGACCCAATGTTGAGATGAATCTCCGGGTCCTGGGGAATCCAGTCCCGCCTCGATGCAGTCTCTCTCGTCCATATTTAGTACACTGAAATCGCGCCACACGAAGCGAGCTTCGACCAAAAGGAATGGAGAACATTGCGGAGACTATCGAAATATCGACAGTATACTGAGATCGAGCAGCCTCTGAAGAGTTTCTTTCTTGGAGGTGGGAGGCACCGCGTAGCGATGCCTGTGGATCTGGTGCGTTCGCTGGGGACTTCGATTGCGAATGCGTCCTGGATCCTCAGTCAATGGAGTTGCTTGCTGTGGGACGATCCAAATTGTTCTTTTTCCGATGATTTGCACCCAAACATGGTCCACGGTACAGCGCATCTCAGCGGAGAGGAAACATGCTCTATTTCGTTCCACAGCTCTCACAGTACGCAAAATAGTCTTTGATCGCATCCAAGCTTGAGGAGCTCTCGGGAATTGACCATTCCGGCGCCAACGAACAGTTCTGTCTCCATGATATCGACGACATTCCGGAGTTTGTCATTGTTGATTCATCAGTCCAATCCAATTTTCATCGAGCTTCGAACTACATTTCGTAATCATCAAAAAGAGGATCGAAGTGGAGATAGTTCGTCGCCCTGGAGAAAACCGGTTTTGGTCGTTTCTGCTGGGCTGGGAATGTCACAACTTGGGAATCGCAACTGCAGGAATGAATGTCTCCGTTTCTATGGAGCGGAATCCTTTTGGGCGGCTGACTAATTCATCTCGGACAGATCAGCTCAGCGTAATCCTGTCCGTGCGAATCAGAAGAGAAATTGGGAGCCTCTACAGAATCACGCATTCTCAGATCGCATGGTCCAATTTATTGCTTTTCCGGAAGAATATGGGATGACCGATGTTCCCCGGCCTCCAGGTCAAAGCGAACATCAACAGAGGGAGCGAGGGTTCGAGACGGCCCGCTGACCATGAGACGGCCAATTCCATTTTGAGCTGGGACGGCGTTCTCCCCCTGCCGAAGCCCAACGGAGGTGGATATTACCTGAAGGGAGAACTCTGTACGGAATCGGGTGATGTGACCGAATGGAAAACTGAATAACTTCCGTCGATGACGGATGAATCCCAAAAGTTGAGTACGCGAACTCCTAGAATCGAGTTCACTGCTTCAGGTGGAAGGCTCCGAGGAGGATTTGGAAATACTTGCGTACTCTTCCCATTTGCGTCACTTTTCTGACAGTCTCATCGGTTTGAAGTTCAGGGCGGGAAAGGCAAATGCGGCTCGAGTTCCGAACGGGGAAACTAGAGCGTGTCTTCATTCCTCATGCAGCGTTGCGGATAAAGCGATTGAGGCTCCAGGAACCCTCCTCGACGATCACTGGAACCGGGAAAAACACCAGCTCGCTTTCGTTTTCCCGATGCTTGTTCCGAGAGCAGCAACCAGACTAGCGACGGGCGCGCTTGGAGTTATGAGTGTAACTCGAGCAAGCATTTCCGGCCGCTCGTTTCGATCTGCTTTCTCCACAATGAAGATTCACCAAATGCAGGACCGATTTCCAATCCCCGATCTGTTCTGACCCTAACGACTAGATTGCTCATCGGAAGTCTGCGGAGGCGGCGGTATCACCCAGCGCCATGGGTAGTTTCCCGGATCAGTTGAGCTAGTTTCACTGAATTCAAAGGGAAGCTTCTGCAGGATGCATCGAGATCGCTTGGGTTTCCCTTGGATGGGCAACATGAGGCGTGGGATCACTCTGCGGCAAGATCGTTCCAAAAACAGTTCCAGAGCAGACAGGAGAGTGCTAGAGCGAGCTGCAGGGAGATGGGGAGGCTGGTGTCCAAAAGCAACGAGTCTGACGATTGACACAACAAACGGGAGGATGTGAACCCGAGGAACAAAGCTCGAGTGACACCGCGAAACAGCAGAGAATGTCAACGAGACGAAGGCCCAAAAATATCGTCGTTGACCTGGTGGCTTGTCCGGGGAAGCTCCGGATGACGCCGAGACAGACGACAGCTTGGCGAGGAAGCTTTGGAGATATCGCAACTGACGCGACGCCCGCCTGCCTGACGGCCTGCTTGGCTGTCTGACGATGCCGAGTGGTCCGACTCGCAAACAGGATGCTACTGTCAAGCATAAACTCCGTCGAGGAGAATCTACGGCGACAATAATCACGGATTGCAGTGTTTTTGCGTGCGCTATGTGGACCCTGCCGTGGTGGCTCACGCGCGCCACGCAGGTGGCAGACGATCCCGTATCAAGTGTCGTCAACGAAACCACTAGATTGCTCTACGCGGAAATAGAATGTTGCGCCTCCGTAATAGCTACGATGGAATGTTGACAGCTCCGTACAATCTTTCGATCTGGAAATCGAAGTGGAGAATGGGACAGTTTCAATTCCTTACTCGTTACCGTTGTCTTCGAACTCATTCTTGTGTATTGCTCCAAGAGATGAGCGAGAGACCCTGACTTTCTGGGCGCTTAATGGCGAGTTTGAGAGAGGACAACGGAGTTCTTTGGAGATTGCTCACGAGCTCTTCCCGGAAAATGCCTCGAGCGTTTTTCAAAAAAGAGTCCAAAGTCCTCAATCATTTCCTCCGATGAATGCAGTAAATCAGTGGATCACAGCAGTTTTTGGTTTCAGGTCCCCGAAGCGTCGTAGGTGAAGGCTTAGAGGAGCTGAGAAGTCGCAGAACGACGGAACCGGACCTCGTGCTTTAGGGTTGGATCAGAAATGTAAAAGGCCACATGACGCAGCGATTTTCCCACTCGTCCGACAGAGAATGGATGCGGGCTCCTCACGAGAGAGGGGATGTTACTCACTTCGAGTTTGCATCCACGATGAGTCCGACTATCATCATGTGATGCTCACGCAAGTTATGGAGCCGTTCTGCTAAGCGATACTGTTCGGCTGGTCTCTTCGGTCGGCTCGCCTCAACGAGCTTTCCTCACAGCGGAGGAAACTTCGACTCTGCGGAGTGTTCGTTGTAGCGAGTGTTTTCTGCATGCGCGATGTTCCCAAGTGCTGAGTCGCGAGTGGGAGCTAGACCACCTCTACAGGAGCTGTAAGAGTGACCGTCCCGCAGAATAAGCTCGTGTCGCCATCCCTGAGGGCTGTCACGCATAAAACTCGATTCATATGTTCGATTCGGGGCTTAAAGTCCGAATCTCAACAAGGTCATTTGTGGTACGAGAAAGAGCTACAACAGCGCTCGTCGGTCACATGCAGATGTCACAGAAGGGACAGAAATTCGCCCTGGGCGCGACGCGTTCCGAGCGGTCTTTGACTCCTGACGGATTCGACGGTTTCTGAGCTAGATCAAATATTCACTGAGTCCTCTCCGATCGTTTTTCGAATCGAATTTATACTCCAGTTCAGGGGTCGAATCATCACTGGCGTACTCTCTACCCACTGGATGTCTCTGGAAGATGGATGGGAGTCGTGTGTCACAGGTTATAGAGCTGACAAAGTGTTCAAACATTCAAGATTCCGCGCCAGAGGAAACATTCCGAGACTCGCACGAAAGTCGCGTACTCTCAACAGGACTCCGTCGGTTGTGATTGAATCCAATTATCCCAAGGCGGAGTGCGCGCGCCGATAAAGTTCTATTTTCAGCTCAAATTGAAGGAACCCAAGCTCTCAGCTCGAATCAATGAAATGCGGGAGAGCGACTGAGAGCTCGAGACATATTGAACGGTTCCGTCCAGATCCGGGCCACAGATGTCTGACCCAAAGTCTCTGCGGTTGCGCAACATTCCGTGCTGCGTCACTAGTCATTCTTTTGATTTTCCGAATTAGCTACTTCCCAAGATGATTCCCTGTCGTGTCTCACGACGAGCCAAGCCGTTTGGATTCCTCTCGAGTTTCGATTTCGCCGTTCGGACAGTTCCGGGATACTTTCCACGCTGGGAGCAGTTTCCCACAAAACTCTCTTTCCAACGCGCCCAGGTCGCCGAAACAGACCCGGATGGCAGCTTCGAAGCCACCGGGCTGCGCGGGTTCCGTACGGCCCGCGTGGCGCTGCTCATGGTCCCGTGGCGAGGCCACGTGACTCGAATAGATCGGAAACGGGAAGGAAGGGAACTCTACATTGGGGAATGCTACGCGGGGGACATCTCTCGGATGGCAGGTTCCGTTTTATGACGATAGTCCTCGCGGGGATTCTATTCAATAGAGAGAGCTTCACGAGCGTTCACGTCGATCGACGATCCATATAAAACTCGGGGAGAAGCCGGACGCAAGGGCTTCTGGCGCTGCTCGTGATGTCTACTGCTGCCACATTCCTTTCACGCATGCGTGTCAGCAATGGAAATGCTCCCGCGGCTTCGGTGGAGAGGTTTTGGTCAGTTCTCTATCGTCCCCAACCGCTTCGGAAATGATTTGGTAGCATGGCATATGAGTGGAGTCTGGAAGTTTGGGTAGTTTTCCGAAATTATCCCCTTATTGCAATGGATCGATCCGGGACGATTGATGGGATAATTTCGTTGGGATTAATAACCCAAACTTCCAGGCTCTACATATGAGTTGACCGAGCAGCGTCGTGGGTCCGACTGCCGGAGATAATGGGGATATCGGGATGGTCGCATCTCAGAATGCAGATCATCCGCTCGATCCGAGTTCTGCTACAGCTTGCTCTTCCCGTAGACCAAACGCGCGAGGAGGCAACGCTGTTGAGATTACACCGATTCCGCTGCGTACCTTTGACGAATCTCGATACAGTGTTTATCGAATCACAGTATTCGTGCAGTGATGCTTCGTTCATCTATTCCGGTGCCGTGGACGCCCCCTCATCCATGTGCGGACGAGAAGCAGACCGTTCTAAGTAGCGTGTCCGATCCTCAAGTTTTCAGTTATTTTCCTTCGGGAATCGAGACGAAGCATCATCATGAATTTCAGCGAGACTCGGAAATCGTTCGGAATATTTCGGGGCCTTGAACAGAGAAAAACATTCCCAGAGCCTGGAATGACACGGAGTGCTAGGCTTGGATGTGGAACGATTCCGGAGCCGGTCTGGCGCTAGAGAGGAACGGAAGTGACTATCAGACAACGCAGTGTCCGCTCCAAGTGTGGAAGGTTCGCAAAGCGATCCCCCGGAAGCAATCTTCTCATTTGCGACGGAAGTCAGCGTGTTCCTGACACCGCTTAGTTTCCTCTGCCCATACTGTGATAAATTTCCCGTCTGAGAAGATTCCGTACTTCTTAGCGAAGGCGACATATCTGATTCCATACAGCCATCATCGGCATAAATTGCTAAGGGTAAGAAATCCCAGAGGACTCGTGACCGCGTCTCGCTCCCGCAACAATCCCAACCAAAGAGAGCTTGATGCTAGTCCGATGAGTTCCGGTCAGAATGACCTAAAGTCGGACGTGTTGCTCACCTCAACAAGTGCTGTCCCCATTCATGATGACTTGATATGCAGCGGCAACTGACGCCGGTTTATGCTGATACGGTTCTCGCGTGATATCGTGTCGTCGTTTTTGTTGCCCACCCATCCGTCGGTCGGCGGCTCTCATATTCGATTCCAGAAACTCCCTGAAATTTCTTCCACTCGACTATCAGCCATTATCACCTCAGGCTTGCCGCTTCTTGTTAAGGAGGGTGCATGGACGTCTGAATGTGAATGTTTCCGAGCACCAATGATGTGGGATTTTCTGATGTGGAGGCTCTTATAGTGGAACACATCCGTCCGTCACATCTTCCCAAGCGGGAAAAATTACACTCATGTTAACGAAGGGATCGACAAAAAGAATTCGCCGGGTTCGGCGAATTGTCAAAAGGCGAAAAGTGGTTTATAACAATAACTTTTCAAGAACACTATCAAACGGATTTTCCTAGGAATCGACCGCGATTCGACGAGCAATTATACCTGGACATATCACACATCAGGTGCAGGCTCTCCATGTCCCCATGAGCAAGCCGTTCAAGGACTCGATGAGCCAGCATTGGAGGCGGAAGGCTCAATCTCCCAGAGCTTTGCGCATCTGGTAGGATCGAGGAACAGAGCACAGCGGAAGCGGAAGCTCATGGAAACAGAACATGGAATCCAAGTCGACACTGTGCATTTATCGACAATTCAAAGAGACAAGAGGTCTCCAACTGGATATGTACGATAACTCGTGGGGCAGTCGGCTTCTGGCGTTAATAAGAGCAGGAATGCTCAACACCAGAACCCAACGACATAACCGCGATCCTTCTATCGACTTGAACTGCAACATATGCGGAAGACCCGAAACCGACACACACGTCGTGATGGAATGCGAAGAAGGGAGGTATCCCCCACGAGAATTCCCGTTCCGAATTGGACTTCACCCCGACTCAACACCGAAGGACATTAGAAGGACGAATGAAATCTTACGATGCTGGGAGAACCGAGAAAAATGATCTGTGAATGCAAAACACTTCACCCCTGAAACGAAAGGGACCATATGTGCATATGGAAGATCGAAATAAAATCAATCAATCAATCAAGTAGCTATTATGTGGGTGGCACCCGCGTTGGAAGCCATCGATGAAAGAATCGCGACGGAGCCCTACTGAAAAACGGGGATCTCTCATGCACTGGTCGGAACCGGGAACATACGCCTTTCTTGAAGACCGCAACGATGATATCGAAGCCGGGGCAGTAGATTGGAGTCAGAGAAAACTGGAAGCAGCTCAACCCGGGGATCAGGACGTCGAATTTACGTGAGTCACCCGAACCCAACAGAGGAGCATGCCATTGGGCGCTCTCCGCTCGTGAAATCGTGCGGAAATGCCACGTTTCAGAGTTTGCAACAGTTCCTCAGCGGATCGTGAGGAGTTGAACCCGGAATCGCTGACTACATTCATCGGACGGGAGGCTCCACAATACAAGCTGATCCCTTCCGGATCAGGAAAATGTGTCAAAGATTTCGTGACTTGAGACCAATGCTCCCGGCCCCATCTCATCAAGGTCGAGTTGTAACAACCGAGTCTTCAGGAGCTGTGTTCCGAGATCTCGATATATCTGATAATTATGTAACCTTCTTTCTGATAAAAGAGGAGGAGCTTCCTGGAAATCATACAAAGTTCTCTCTCATGTGAAAACGTTCATCTGGTAAGGATATCGAGGAGATTCAGTATATTTCCTTCGTCTTCGGCTACGACTCGTTTCAACATAAATAGGCGTGAAAACGCTTGTATCGGTGTGGGAGACTTTGGGAATCACGTCTCCGGGCACTTTCACATATAACCGCACTTAACTGCGGTTATACCCGCGGTTTTCGGTCCTATTTTTGCGGCTAACCGATATTGCGTTTATGGATTCGCGGTTATCGATTAATCGTAACCGCGGTTATTTAGAAATGCGGTTTTTGCAACGCCTCGTGCCAACCCTCCACGCGAGGATGTGCCAGGATAGGGTTCCAGTCCTCGGTGCGAATCTCGCCGGGAGCGCTCCGTGAGAACTAAGACGAATTTCTTGGGAGAGCGGCCAGAGAGAGAGAGAGAGAGAGAGAGAGAGAGAGACTGATTTATTCTTGCTAATACTCCCTCCACTCTGAGGCTCGAGAACCTGACTGCAATCAATCTTCCTCAGGCCGCGAACAAAGACCGATTCGCCATGCATACGGTACGATACTTGATCAGAGAGATGGTTTGTACGGAAAGCGGGCCATCGATCGTGCCTGTGGAAATTCTCGCAGGAGCGATCAGCTCCCTCGGCGGCCAGTCGAGCTGAGAACTGTTCCTGCTTGCCTTTTCGCCGGAATTCTTACCTCGAGACGGTATTTGTCAGCTGGAAAAACCTGTTCCGATCGTGGGCGACGGCCATCCGTTCCCCTCTCCGACTTCCAAGTTTCGAGAGCAATCTCTGTTCCTGAGTATCTTCGGCCGAGCTCTCGGCCTCTATTGCTTGAGAAAGCTCGATCGGCGAACGGTTGTCGCCTGTTTTGTTCGAGAGCACATAACAGCAGTCACATTTCGTCTATTCTTAGCAGAAAGGAACCCGGGAGTGACGAAGGCCGGACCGGTGGCAGATTGGACACCTTCGCGGCTGTTACTTCCCTGACATCTGTGACCTAGCAGAGCTAGTCGGAGACGCAACGTGAAACCCATTTGCGGATGAAAGCACGATTTCACTAGACGGGCCGAAGAACACAACACCATTCATTTCGAGCTCGCGACTCATGGCGTACTCTTCTTGAGAGGGCTTGTTGTTTGCCACGGTGACGATGCTCTGAAATTCCGATGCTTCGATCGAGAACGAAGATTCCCGCTCGAAAGAGTTGCTGCATCCGAGGGAAATTCCATGTGGTCAGACTAGAGAAGTTTATCTCCACCTCGTCGAAGGCTGGAATGGGAGACTTCTTTCCAGTGGTCTCCCAACCCTGATGGGATAGTGCGAAAGTGGAACACGGATGTGAATCTCTGCATGAGGCTAAATCTCATTCATCGATTGTTCGCGACGCGACATTAACGACAGCGGGAATGTATTCGGACCGACTGGAAGCATCACAATTCCGTCGTAAATGAAGGAGTCCGTGACTGTGAGCAAATATCGATCGGAATATCATCCTTCGACGAGTTACGACAGACAGGCCCATTTGGTGGAGCTCTTGTGAACCGCTCAACTGAGACCCGCTGAAGCTGGGACGTCGCGCGATGCGCTGCTCATATGTCACGACAATAATCCAGTGACTCATGATTAAATTGTGTTCTAGCTGAAAGCCTAGCGGAATCCTGAGTAGGAGACCGGGAGCTTCCTGTGAAGGGGTTCTCGGGAATTCATGGCAGACCATCTCGTACGATTCCGACGAACACGGAGCCGTCGAGGTATCGCTTTCGCTACGGGAGCGGGGTCTCCTTACCAAAATCAGACGCTTCGAACACTGTGAATCCGCAAGCGATGTGGGATTGCTCAACGAATCGTCCATCGAGTTGCATTGTTCACCATCCGTTCGAGCCAGGCTATCCGTAGTAATCATGTCAGGTGCACTGGAACGATCGGCAGTTCGTGACCCGCGGCTGTCGGAGCGTCCAACATACGTTTCGAAGACACTCAGTCCTTATACTCATCCCTTCCCATCCCTCCCATTTGCGCAGCAGATCGACCATCCGATCAACAACAGATAGTGCGTGAGATTCATTGAGCTCTGACGTCTCGTCAGGCCTCAACAGATTTGATTCCGAGAGCTGAGGAGCGCGTCCATGTCGTCGTAGCTGGTGGGTCAACACTCCTGTGAGAACATGCCTCAAAGAACTCATTGCGATGAGTCGAAGGTGCTGACCGTTCGACAAGATTCATATTCGTTCCTGTGAGGCGTTCGGCCACATGAGGATCGAGTCGAATGCCGCCCTGGATTCCTGTCCTCGGGACCACGGAGTTGAGTCACTCCCCCGGCTAAGGTACCAATGGCTCAGAATGATTTCCGTTTCTTGGGTACGCAAAGATGGAACTCCTATGACGGAATCACCTTGGAGTGTGGGATCACTTGCCAAACGCATTTGTTTTCCTTCCGCCACGGTACGCAGAGCTGTATCACTCGTTCTCAGAATCCCGCCGACAGTTTTCGCGCCTCCAGTATGAAGTACGGCGACCGAATAATCCGAACAAGGCTTTGTCAGGAAACTGATCCGGAGAGAGGTCCATGCGTCGTGCGGAGCCCGAGTCCCGGGCTGCACTTGACGGGGTAATTCTTCCGTTATCGAGCGAGGCCTGAATCACAGATCGCCATTCCTTCTGCTGGATCCGACTTTTGGGATGGTCCTCCGACTACGGCGATCAATGTCACTCGCCTGTGGAACGTCGAACGATGTTGGAGACAGTTGTCTCGGCGGTCTTCAACTTGGGTCCCAGATTTAGACAGGAAAATCGAGGCTAGAGACTGACATACCAGTCCTAACCTGGGCTCGTGGTATTCGATGCTCCAGAAGAAGAAATGCGAGAGAACATTCCTGAGGAGGGGTTCTCGGAGCTCTTGGTGAGAGTTGGGCTCCTGAGGCCGAAAAAAGTGTGGAATCCATCAGAATAGGGTCTTTCCACACAAGTCGAATACAATCTCTCCGAGAGCTAAATCAGGGGGCGAGATCAGATTTGCGAAACGTTGTGCGACTACGAAGAAAAGTTTTCAGGGCAGATGTTCGAAAGCTACGAAACCCCACACTGGGACAGCGTGACGAGAGTTGATCAAGCCATTCGGCAGCGAACCCAAATCGGGAGCCGCTCAGAGGAAAATCGATTGCGGAAAAAAACAACGCAGGGTTTGTTGTGAAAGAAAGCTATGTATATTTATTACATATAAGGAATAGGTTATCTAAGCAAGAAATTATCCTATATAACCATCGCCGTTCCGATCTCGAAATCAGCTAACGGTGGATTCGTCCCCCGACTCATCCACAGCTTCACTGCGAG
Organism: Phytoseiulus persimilis; assembly: GCA_037576195.1. Classification (NCBI taxonomy): domain Eukaryota; kingdom Metazoa; phylum Arthropoda; class Arachnida; order Mesostigmata; family Phytoseiidae; genus Phytoseiulus; species Phytoseiulus persimilis. The sequence goes on from CM075103.1 coordinate 13,214,052, forward strand.
ACACAAACACCACTGACGCATAGAGACTCGTCAGGATTCGAGCAAGATAGCCGACAGAGTTCATGGTTTGAAGTGACCGAGTCCGAGACCGTCGAAGCCAGCTCCTCTCTGGCATGTCGTCCTTTGAACATAGGGCGAAACCCCACACTAGAAGTAATATCTCACACGTGGATTCTAGACGACGATGGTAGCAACGAAAAAAAATCATTCATAACTAATAGCACAGCTTAAAATCGTTCTCAACGTACATTTTACATAAGAGGAAACTCAGGAAAGTTCAGAAACGGCCGTCCACACAGCGAGACCACGCAACCAATGACGATAATGCCGAGCGTCGACCAGAACCAACACTGGTTGGTTGCTTCACACATTGATTGTTCGCGTCGTGACAGGTTCCGATCTTGACGATATCATTGTTTCTGGGTCTTTCGCCGAGTTTTCAAAACATGACCAACTGAATTCTCGCTGTTACTCCCGTCCAAATCACTGGAACACGATCCACCGCTCCGAGCTCTATCATAACATTGCTGTCACAGTCCTCTAACTGCGTAGATTACTAATGATTGATTGTTTTCGTAGCGGGTTGGGCGGTAGAAATGTGGGTATAGTCAGGTGGCTAGATGAGTGAAGGGTAGCGTCGGACCAATCATTTGGATCGTTTCTGTTCAAACCGCACAGTATTTAAGTATCTGCACTGCAAAACCTCGATGGCTTGACATGATTATCTTACAAATAGTTACATTCCCTGGCCGACTTCTGAGTTCCATATGCAAAAACTCAAACGGGTCATCACCACCATACGCTCCGGAGCTCTCCGAGAAATTCACCCGTTGCGAAAGAGCTACTACAACGACCAACCGACGGTACCAGCCTAAACAAAACTCTTCCGTGTAACTTCTTTAAAAAAGGCTGCGTGCACGATTCCCACGGGCTGACGGGGTTTGTCCTGTCCCTCCGCGTTGTGACGGTGAACCGCTGCGTCCTAAACCTTCCTCTCTACATGCTTCTTGAAGTTTGTCCAAATTTCTCAATGTTGATCTCTTCATCTTGCATATGTGTTTATTCCTTCATTGTATAAATGTACTTCTATTCATGTTGGTTTGTATGTATCAATGGTTTAACGCTCAATTCTCGTTCTCAAGTTTTAAAAATTCGTGAATTATACGTGCGCGATCCCTTCCCGGAGGTGCAAGTGCGAACTCCTTGTTTATCGATGCGCGATTAGTCGATTCCTGCGGGTTTACCCGAACCGACGCAGGATCTGGCAACGGAGTCGAACAGTCTGCGGAGGAACAAATTGAACGCTTCAGACAGAAATCAAGGGAGGGAGAAAGCGGAAGGGGGCGTCATGGCATCTCGAGGGAGTCGGGAGCCGTTCTCCTGGATCCTGGGAAAATTCGGGAGGAAAAAAAGGACTCACTTTTCTATCTCCGGTGCGCATCGAATGAACTCGTATTTCCAGAAGTTGAGCTGCTGGTTCTTCAGGAGCTCGACAAATGTCACCAGCAATCCCCAGGGATGTGGACGGTTTACGATCAGTCTCTCGAGGAGGACGCGAGTGATTTGCTCGCGCAGATGATTCGCCGTGGTGGTGTTGCTGATACCCTTCATCTCGGTTTCTTCGTCCTTGTTCTCCCGGTCCGCGAACAGAGCCAACATCAGAGCACTGAAGTACGCGGTGTGAGAGTTGGGGAAGCGAAGCTGATTCGCGATTGCGTTCAACACGAGATAGACGCCTTCGTGGTCCAGCTCGGACATCAGCTGTTCGAACAGCTCGAAGTGCGGGGTTCGCGAAACTCCCTGCCACGTCATCGAAACGGGGCCTTGGAGGCCTTGATTCTTCGCGGTCGGTCGGCTGCCGTCCCCGAACTGATACTGCTGCGAAGCCTGCAGCTGCTGCACGACGGAAATCGCCTGGGTGCCAATGTACAGCACGGCAGCGTTGATGACGGGCACGTTGTACTTCGATCCCTGGTCGAGAGGACCGTTCTTCAGGGCGTCGATGAGATCGGACACAACAGAAGCGGGCTGACGGTTCTTCAAATACGAGTCGATCGATTTACGGAGCGACGGCGGCTGGATGACGAGCACGAAATCAGGCAGAATCCTCGGGTTGGTGTGGCAGTCCTGGAGCGTGTCGACCCTTAAGTTCGGGGTGAACGGGTCGGGCAGGCGCATGTGACGCGGGAACGCCGAGAGGATCAGGTTCCGCATCTGCACGCAGTTGGCCGGGATGATGTCGCAGAAGCCGTAGTGGTAGTCGACCAAGAACTCGGGGAAGTCGTGCAGCAACACCAGGAGCACCCGGACCGTTCCTTTGTAGAGCAGGTGGATCGGGGCCGTCAGCTCCATGTTGCGCAGGAAGGGCGCGAGGAACTTGAAGAGGTCCTGCAGGAGCTGGGCGAACATGCCCCAACACTTCTGCTGGGGGGTGATGGCGAGCATGCGGGTCAGGAATACGCGGTGGGAGATCAACTCCAGCCACGCGAACGCGAACCCTGGAACCTTCGACGGATGAAGAGCGTGCCAGGTGTTGCAGAAGGCCACCAGCGTTTGGTAGGAGAAGGTTTCGAGGACGGGCTCCGGGGCAGTGAGCTCGAGGAAAAGCATGAGGAAGATGCGGTGGTATGTCAACGGGACGAACTCCCCCGCGCGAGATTCGTGATCTTGGACGAGGACTCCCGCGATGATACCAAGCACCTTGTTCAGCAGGTTCACCTTGGTCTGGCTATTAGCTTGGTCTCCGCTGAGTTTCACAAGCAGAGCGATCAGACGGACGTAGGCGTCGAGGAACACGAAGCACTTGTTGCGCGCCACGTTCACCGTTTGGTGGGCGCCCATCGCGGTGGCGTTCTGTGCGGATATCACGCTCGCCACGTTGACATTCTCACCCTGCGGTTGGGCCGACGACATGGCGGCGTGGTTCGCCACCTGCTGAGTCGCCAGAGCTGTTTGGCGGTAGGTGTGTTCGACGCACATCTCGGTGGCCAGCCGGAAGAACTTGGTGATGAGATCATCTGTCTTCAAGATTCCGTGCGAGTTCATTTGTGCTACAAACTGTTGGAAGGCTTGTGTCGAATCTTTTCCTTGGCTCGATCCGAACCTGTGCACCCATTCGCGGAGGAGACTCTCCGTCTTCTCCTGAAGGCCTGGCGGGTCGTCCTGGTTTCGGGCCTCGCTCATACCGGCGTGCATCATCGCAATTGAAGGACTGTTGTACTCGATCTGGCTCGGTCCTCCGAGGTTTCCTCGTTGGCTCATCAGTATTTCGGGGGGCGCGCCCGAGCCGGCTCCGAATTCGTCTGCAAGAACTGAAATTCGTTCATTAGCGAAGCTCAACGGTCGCCGCTTCCGAAACGGTTTTCCCTCGGAGCAGGAACTCACCAATGGGATTGATCTGCTGATTCGGAGGCGGTTGTTGCGGCGGACCGCGACGGTTCTGGTAGATGAACTCCATCGTGCGGCTCAGGCTAGCGTTCGAAACGATGCCCGTATCGCGGAAGACTTCCAAAATGCGTCCGAGGTCCCTCACGAATTCAAGGGCGCTCAGGGAGCCGGATGCTTCGAGCATAGAGCCCAGATGCATGTCCAGCATGGGCAGATTGAGGAAGTTCGCCCTGCAACAGGGTTCGGGAATCGATGTTGTAATTCATGTCAAGTTCGACGGTTGCACCAGACTTTCTGTTTATTTCATCGCCACCAATCTCTCTCATCCGCTATGACATTCTGCTGGGCGACGGAACCTAGAAATCAGGAATGCTCCGTACCTGAGCAGGAATTCGAAGGTCGGCATGTAGAACCGCGCCTCGTCGTTCGGATGGTCGATGTAGATCTTGGTCACCATGTTGCAGACCTTGATCTGACCGAGGAAATGGCGCTCCGAGAGGGCTGTGAGCACCATGGTCAACGCGTCCCTGAACTTTGGCTGCCATTCCTGCTGGTTGCTCTCCGTCGTGTGGCTGAACGCGTACAGGCCTTCGATGAGGGCTTCGACCGTCTTGTGGACGAGGTTGAGGCCGGCCGGCATGTCTCCCTGCATGCGGAAATGCTGCAGAGCTTCCTTCACGAGGTGGATGTGCATGAGGACGGCGTTCATCTGGGCGGCGAGCATCGCGTTCGACGACGCGTCCCGGGAGATGTAGGAACCCAGGAGCTCCAGCTCCATGGCCAGCTTGTCGAACAGCGTTTCCTCGACGTTGGATCGAGGCACGACCATCGGCTGCTGTTGCGGCTGCGGTTGGTTCGGCGCCTGCTGCGGCGTCGGGGGATGGTGGGCCTGTTGGGCCTGAGCCGGCTGCGGCTGCTGCTGGGGTTGTTGGGGCGGCATCTTGTGCTGAGGTGGCTGTTGCTGACCCACGAACTGGTTGAAGTAATCAGCGCGGTCGTGTCCGAACTGCGCCCGCGGTTCGTTGTTGGTGATGAAACCGGGGACGTGACGAGCGAATTCCTCGTAGACGGTCATCTGCGATGCGGGAACCGATCCCAGCTTGAGACGCAGCTGCTCCGGCATGCGATCCTGGTAGTTGAGGACGTTGTTGTCACAGTAGACCTTGCCTTCGCGACGAGCGGCCTTTCGAGCTTCGTATTCAGCGGCGAATTTCTTGTCGACCTCGCTTATGGCCTTCTCGATTGCCGACTTCTGGATGAAGCAGGTGGCCAACTCGACGTTTTCCAACGCGACGGCGTTGGCGGCTTGCTCGAGCACCTCCTTCGCGGGGCACGGCATCTGACTTCGGCGGGTAGTGCGGGTTAGACGGGACCAACGGATAAATCGGAAGATTCGAAGATCGAACTGAAAGTCCGTCTGCTCTGCGTTCGATTACTTACCGAAGTGCGCTGATGAAGAGGGTTTTCGCGTTGCTCGAGATGGTGATGAACAACGGCTCTTTGCAGGTGATCATGACCATGCCTGCGGTGACCGATCGCACCATGTTGTGAAGAGCGAGACGGATCTTGTTCTCGTCGGGCTCGAGGGCGAAGTCCTTCTTGACGATGCTCTCGCAGGTGACGAGCGCGATCTTCAGACACCGGTCGATAACCGGCGTGATCCATTCATGGATGCCTCGTTCAACAGCGACAGCGATTTGCTGCTTGAGCGGGGGGTATTGTTGGAAGAGAGGACTGGGCGGCATCGTCACCAGTTGCGGGAGATTCGCTGTAAATCGAGAAAACGTTTGAACGGGCGAAAGCGAACTCCGAACGGGAAAGATTCGAACGACAGAGGAGAACGAAGTTCCGCGTCAACTTACCTGGGGTCACCGAGTTGAATTCGCGCAGCGAGTAATGCGGCGTCGGCATCTGCTGATGCGGCTGTGGCACCATCTGCGCTTGCATCGCGTTGGGACCCGACGGCATAGGCATGATGCCTTGAGGGGGGCCCGGCATGGTCATCTGCTGCTGCTGTTGCTGCTGCTGTTGTTGTTGCTGCTGCTGCTGCTGTTGCTGCTGCTGCTGGAGGAACTCCTCGGAAGGCCCGCTCTGCGAAGCTGGCATACCGGCGTTGTGAAGGGCATTCGCCGAGGCGACGATGTTGTTTGCGCCGTTATTCGAGTTCAGGTTGAACTGCTGAATCATTGGCAAGATGTCCGTGACCTTCGCGTTCGGCTTGCCGGCCATGTGACCCAAGTTGGGACCGCTCGCCATCGGGGACTGGTTGGCCATCTGGGGCGAGCTGACGTTGGCAGCGTTGTGGGGAATCGGGGGACCCAGCAACGGGGTGTCGATGGGTTTCAAATGGTCCTTCAGGGTATTAAAACAGCCGCGTCTCTCGGCTTCGTTCTTGACCTGGGTCGTTGTCAACTGGAGCGCCTTGCAGAGGACCTCGACTTCGAATCTCAAGTTCAACTTGAGTCCGTGCACGTCGTGCAGCTCGACCAGACAGTAGAGCAGGCCCATCGTGAAGGGATTCGGCGGCTTGAATATGGTGGACTTGACCGCCGACTCCAGGACTTTGGCTATGAACGGCACAACGTACAAGAGGTACTGCTGGCCTTTGTTGTACGCTTCGACCAGCAGCAGCTTGAGGTCGATGTCCAACGCCAGGATGGGCCGGTTGCGAGCGATGGTCAGCAGGCCCAACCAATGGCCCAGGCTTTTCAACAGCGAACGATCGGTGTAGCTGGACGAGGCCTTGTCGCTGCGGAGGAGCACGTCGATGTTTCGGTAGGTCTCCGCGAGGGTGAGGGCATGCAACGTCTTCGAGTTGATGTTGTCCAAAAAGTTCACGTAGAGCGAATGGAAATTCTGCTCCATCGAAGCCCTCTTCACGACCATGTAATGCGCAAACCACGGATACAACTCTTCGCCTACAAGTTCCCGGAATTCCTCAGACTTCTGCTTGACGTTCGCCTGAGAGAGGTTGTTGATGATGAAACCGACCTTATCCTGAACTTGTTCCGAGGGCTGGATGATCTTCTCGATCTTGTCCGAGGCGCAGAGGAGGGTGTCGATGTTGGCCGCTGTCGCGATCGAAGGTTTCCGGACCGGCATGGCTGGACCTTTCTTCGCTTGCGCCTGTTGCGACTGATGCGGAACAATTTTCCCCCCTTGCAACGTCGGCATCGCCCCTTGCGGTTTGTTCGGGGGATCGCTTTGTTTGATTCCGTGCTCCACCCAGGACTGCAGGTGTTCGGGGAAGAGGTTGAAGGCGGGACACGCCTGCAGGTGTTGGCAGAAGCTTGGGAAACTCCTGAGTTTACTCTTGAAGCAGTCGAGTGCGACGATGGCGAAGAAGAACATCTTGACATTCTGTGGCTTCTTCACTGCGTCCAGTATGTATCGTTGAGCTTGATTCAGAGTGGGGCCTCGAACGAGCTCGTAGTCGATGATGCCGCCGAACAGGTGAGCTGTTATCGTGAGTTCCTTGTCCGGGTACGAAGGGAAGAACCGGTACTCTTCGAAAAGGTTCTTAATCATGCACTGGAACACGTCTCGCTCACTATTGATACCTGAGGTGCTGAACCTGGAATTCGGGCGAGACGACATGCGTTAGACTTTGGGTGGGAGTCCGGACGGGAGTCCGGCATTTCTGGGCGCAGATTAAGGAGTAGTTTCGGGGACGGAAACGTTCGACTCACCTCCGGAGCATATCCAAGAACTTTTGTATGGAATCGTTCTGTACCATCTGTTGGTTGTAGATTTGCTGAAAATACAGGTTGGCCTCGTCTTCGACATCTTTCGAAATAAGAACCTTACTCAGGTCGCCCGTTTGTAAGAATTCGTCGGATGCGGTCGGAGGGGGAGCTGCGGCACCGATCCCGTGCGGTCCACCGATCAGCGCCGGTGGAGCTTGAACGCCCGGAGCACCCGTGAACACCTTGTTCACCACCGGACCGGCCGCTTGGTAGTGCATACCGGCGTTCCTGTACGCCATATCGCTCAGGTTATGCACACCAGGTTGAGGAGGCTGCGGGGCGGCTGTCAAGTGGTTGTGAGGCAAGTGCACCGGTGCGGGGATCGCGGGAGTCATCGCAAATACAACCTGCGGCGGGACCGGTGGTCCCCCAAGCTGTCTTCTCTGCATGTACTGCTTGAAGTTCTCCATCATCCGCACCACTTGCTCGAAGATATCCGAGCAGCGCATCTTGCTCTTATCATCGTTCATCTGCGCGTGAAAGATGACATCGAACGATAAAATCAATGAAGCTAGATGGTAGTCTGGGTCCGCCAGTTGATATACCCCTCATACTTCGATGTATCGAGATCTCCGTTGTGATTGTTCGTGCTCCCTAGTTGAGATCGACGGACAAGCTCACCTGATTCAGAAGAGTGTTTAGCATCGTGTGCACACATTCCTGGGTGATGAGATGAGTCGTGGCATCCTGCGTTGGTTTCGAAAGATAGGGTACCTTTGAAAAAGAAGACGTTGATCAGTATTTGTGGAGTTGACTGCCCTGTTGAACGGGACGGAAAACGCGGCAACTCTCTACGGATGAGCAGACAATGAGCTCGATACGCCATATACGCCTGGAGCTTGTGAGAATGCATCGCTCAACGCGCTACCGAGACTTAAATCAGCTCGTCAGGCGACGTGAGACAGAAGAGTGACCCCCCTCCCCTGTCCCCAGATGTTTTTCGATGGAAGTCGCGCGATCATAATGAGCTGAAGAGGATATTTACTTTAAGGGATAAGAAGTTGAGGCACGCTCTCATGAAAATTTCCCAATTTGAGCTCATGTTGTCGAGCATCCACTTGTCGAGCTTCAGGTACTCTCTTCGGGACGCCAGACAGGCGAGGTCGATGGCGAAGGTCAAGATCGCTTGTCCACCTACGATGAAACAGAATGAGATCAGTCTAAGTAAGCTCGAGAACCGCTGGTCATGATCCTCCATCAAGTTCCAGGTCCTCGCGCGGAGCAGTGATGTGAAGAGAGGAAACTTCAACTCACTTGGATGACTGGCGACATCCGGAGATCGTGGAACAGCGAGCAAAGTTTGCAGACACTTGATTTCTTGAGCCAGCTCCAAAATCCTTGTGAGTCTCTGCGTTTCGCCATCGCCCGTCGTGTAGTATTCGACCATTGCATCCTTGACGATCATCTGCAGATCTTGCTGAATCGGTGGCGGAATCCCGTTCCACGCATAGTGCAAGACGGCCTGAGCGTTGTGAGCGCTCACACCGAGATAGTGAGGAATCAGATGGAGGAGGAGAGTTCTCCTCAACGGGACGATCGGGCTCCGAACTTGCAGAAGAGCCAAAGTGATGCTGTCGTGACAGCCCTCCTTGGCAGCAGCTTGCTTGTACAGCTCGATGACAACTTTGGTGAGGTCGGGTCTTTCGCCGATGCTCAGTAGAGCTTCGTGACATTCGAGGACCTTCCAGTTCGCGACCAGCGGATTGGTGGCTTCTTCATCAGGACCCGTTGTGCCTTGAGATCCATTTTTGTCCTGGGCAGGCTCTGGTTTCGTACAAGGTGAGCATTCGGTCAACTTTACAATGTCCGGACACATGAGAATCTGTTTCAGCAGTTGGAGTTGAGAATCCAAGTTTTGCCATTTGCTGTAAGGCAAACATTATTATCACAAGGTTATTTTGAGCGCGAAAGTGGTGCAGAAATGGGAAAGTGGGCCGCACGCGGAGCGACCAACTGGGGAACTCACTTGTACACGATGTCCATTGGAATCCTCTGAACTCCGTCGAAGGCCTTGATGAGAAGCTGCCATAGGAATCGGAGACCCGCGCGGTCGCACACCCCGAAGCCCTGATGGTCGAATTCACGTACAACATCTTTCCATTCGGTAGATGGCTCCACGGCCGCTACTGAACGGAGGAGGACGTCAATGTTCCACTCCAAGGCTTCTTGTTGCGAGGACGAACTCAGGTCCTTCTGATTCGACCAACCGCCAGACAGGACGTCCGAAGGAGGCATCCAAATGACTTCGTCGCTCGGCAGCGGCTGAAGAAGAAAAGGAACAGGTCAGAAAATGTTTTATACCTGTGGGATTGCTTGGGGCGCCGCGGGAGATCCTGACATTTACTTCAACCGCGCACTTCTGGTACTGATCCTCCGAAGAGAGAGGCTGAAGACTCACCAGATGACTTTTGCACATTGCGCCGATGAGACGGGCCACGAGGACGGGGCCCCGAAGCCCCAGAGCCTTGCTGAGATCGCGGATGTAGGCCTCGCATTTCTCTGTTGAAGAGGTGAGACCACGGCCCACGTCTTTGACGAACTTATCCACAGTGGAGGGCTCCATGGGAGCACTATCGAGTACCTCGCGCACCAATTGATCGAGGTTTTCCGGGTCTGCGAGCTGATCGGACTCGTCCTGGCCGTCAGGACTGGCAAGCAGAGAATTCAGCAGGAGACGGCTTGTATTTTTCGACAAATCTTGATCCCCAACAGCTTTTCGGATAGTCTCCTTGAGGTCGGTATCCACCAATGCGACCACAGCTTCGAGGAAATCGATCGGGAGCTGGTTGAGCCACTCTTTAGACTTGTCCAGAAGAGAGGCGATCTGGTCAGATCGAAGGAAACGGATGGTCAACGATAGAATATATAGTTCGAGCCACGCTCTCATGAACAGGAGCTCCGCTGGGAGCACTCAAGTGAAGGATTTGAAGACGTCTTACCTTAGTGTGGAACCTCCTCAAAGCCTTGGGTTCAGTGCCTTCCGAGATGAGGGTCAGTTCCAACAGAAGTTGAGTTTCCGGACTAAGAGGGAGTTTGCTCTGTATGGAATCGACGACGGTTTCACACGCTCTCGGACTGCTCTTGCGAGAAGACGGCTCTTGCAACGGCCTAGAGAGTACGCTGCGCACGAGAGCCCGTGTTTGGGCGGTAGAGAGTCCGTTCCGTGAGGGACTGAGGGCTTCGTTGAAAGTCTTGCAGACTGATAGGAGGGAGACCGATTCGGAGAATATTAGAAAGACACTCGGACACAATGGACATCTTAGACTTGGAGGATAGGATCGGAGAGTAGCGATAGGGATCCGGTGGGAATATGCTTCCTATTTCTGCCCTCAACTCGACTCACCTTCCCGTAATCTGTCTTCGGACGCGCCGGAATCGGTGGTCAGAGAGGCAGTCGAATGGAGAAGCGACCTGAGCCACTCCCGCCGAGAGAAGAGATGCCTATCGGCAACAGACGCTGAGTTTTTCAGAAGTAACTCAAGCGAGGGCTGTCTGCAATACGCCTGAACGGGAGCCTTGCGAAGATCACAGTGCATACTGCTGTTGCAAACGAGACCTCATCGCAGCTCAGTCCGCCCTAGCAAGGGGGACGACGCTCTGTTGCGATACAACACAAAACACCAAGTATCTGGAATGAGAGAAGCGGAATGAAGCGACCGTTCCTAAAGACATCGATCGAGATCGCGTGAGGTTTGTGCACGTCGGGCCACGGAGAATTCCATGGGGGCTCGCAGCGAAAACGGATATGACGATACCGCGTATTCCAAAAGACTGTTAGAGATGGAGGTCACGCTCGAGGATTCTCGTGCTTGCAGGTCCCCAGCTGGGAATACTGAGAGCTGTGAAATTATCCTATCCTTGGAAGATACGAGATTCATTTTGGGCCCGGCTGGTTCCTCCCTTCGCAGTCCCCGCGACAATTGCGCAAAGCTCAATCGGACCGAAACTCTCACACTCAACTCCCTCAAAATTCGGGAGAGATCGTGCACAACAAGCGTTGGCTCGCCTTGCGTCTCATCTTTGCGGTAGAGATCGCGAATTTCTCAAGAAAGCGGAAAGACACCGCTAAAAAAATACTCGACAGACATGCCTCCAGAGCTTGCGAGTAGACTGTTCACACAAACTGCCATAACCCGATGACAAAGCGCCATCGATAAATCAATTTGCTTTTAATCACTCACGACAAACTAGGCCTATTTCGCGTCGTTTCATCTACTCACGGTCGAGGAGGGCGATTTCGTTGAAAACCACCCAACTAAAACAAATCGATTGCCTCCAATCGACAACGAGCACAATTGTTCAGAATTAAAAAAAAACAACTCGATTATGGACGAGAGACACTTTCAGTGGAAACCTCGGTGACCGGTGCGACGACGTCGAGGCGTTCGTGCAACAACCTGATGCAACGGCGGCGATACCGTCAACATAAAACCTCCATACACATACGTCCGGATCCCGTTTCTGCACATGCGCCAACGTGCAACAACCCTCGCTCTGATCAACTTCGACTCGAAAGATGACTCGATAATCCGAAAACTTTCAGTTTCTAACTTCAAAGGCAGCTGCACCGGCCTACGATCCCATTATGCGGGACTCTGAACTCAAAGTTGAGAGAGAATATTTCTCCACCACTTCAATGCTTGAACTTGTTGCGTTCACAAGACTTGCTCGGTCTCTCGACCTCGTTGCTCAACATAAGAAGCATGACGTCTAGGGATCAGGTATGTTTTGCGTAAAACTAACGGAGTTCACTGGCGGAGAAGCGAGCAAAACAACACCAGATGAGCCCGGATACACAACGGCTGCCTGCGTCGCCTGCGAGCTCACAATCACGATCTCATCGAGGCTGTTACGCTTCGGCAACATACTGATCAAGTTCACTCGATAGTGAATCAAGCTCTACCAACGAAACTACGACTTAGCACGGAACAAGTCACTCCACGCGTATCTGACTCCAGCGTCGATGACTAAACACTGGACGATATTCATGAAAACTCGCATAGTCCATACCTTAAAATCGTTGGATGATATGACCGGGACGAGCTTTGGACGCAACTCGATGATGCAGATGGGAGCACTCCTGACAAATGCTCGGTACTTGCGCCTAACACTTGACGGATGGATCAGGTTTTCTGCTCGGACTCGTTCTGGAAACTCGCTCTTCCAGACTAGAGTGCAAAGGCTGATTGCTTCAAGGGTCGGGGGACACCCTTCGAACAATCGCTTTGGAACCAACTTAACCACTACGTCCTCTAGCTATTTACAAACGCTGAACCACTTCAGTCTTTGGCAGAAATAGTATTCCGAGCGGACACACTACATTTTCAACGTTTCAACACGCTAGAGTCCAAGATGAGGTTCACACTCGGCGACTGCGATGAGATGCTCAATCAAGCGACGGTCGCCATCTTGCATGAAAAGCGCTGAGCAGAAAGCGCGCCAAATTTCAATTTCGAAACCGATTGTACGTGCGGACACTCCAAACCTGTAGGTTCTTACGGGTGGGTGCTGACGCGCCTGAGCCTCTCGATCTTTCGAGGATCTCGAGCTCCTCAACCCTGAATGGCCTCCAGAACATTTGATGAAGGTTTCGACTGGTTGAGTTTCAGAAAACGGTCATATCAACTGCAAGGACTCACGCAGCCCCTGACAACAGCTGTTTCATCGATATTGAGGCATCAATTACATAATTATCGAATGGGTCGTCCAACGGCCCGTGAAAACTCCCCCAGCACGGAATCCGCAATTTACAACACAGCATGGAAAGGGTGATGACATCATGTGTCGCCATTTCAAATGCGCAATCGATGTTGTCTTTCTCGACTCTTCGCGGAACCTCTTGTCAGTAGTGCGTCTCTGTGCCCACTTTTACATCAGGGAAATAGGGTCAGGGATTTCTCTGTGGGATCTCAGAATAGTACTCCTTCAACTCGTTGTGCCATCCTTCCCTAGGTCCCACCGGCCGCAGGCACAGACCACGGATCTCTCTCCGCTGATCGAGTTTCCTGGCTTCGTGGACCAACTTGAAGATTGCATCACGACACTATCGATATCGATTTTCCTGGATTGCACGGGTGGCAGTCGTTGCCAGTCGATTCGGAAGAGTACTCCTGTTGCGAAACATCAGAGATGGATCGAGGATTCCGGGAGCGCTGATCTGATGCTTGAGTTAACGTAAACAACGATTGAGATTGCTCATTGGGGGCTGGTCACGGATCACTAAAGGGCGCATCAGCTAGGGACCAGTGTTCGGGGCTGCAGCGAACCTCCATCGTCACTCATTCAGTATCGTCCCAGACCCCACTCCATGTTGCGATCGGGACGTAGCTATGAAGGAGTCAACGGGGAGCTGTTTTTGAGCAGACTTCATGAGTTTCACATCGAATGAACAACCTTGAGCGATATAAGGTCGTCCTCCGAACCGAAAGATGGCTCCAATGGTCTCAGCTGTAGCAAGCGTAACTCAGTTCTGGGAGGAGACCCTGTGAGGTGCTTCCGCTGTTCTTTCCTGCTCTAGGGAGAACGAGGAACGGCAACGAGAGCGATCACCACGACAAGTCAGTTATGCGAACCGTGAATACATGGTTCCTGTTCCAAGGAGCTCATGGGGGAACTATCACAGTCATTCTGCTCCATGGAGGACTATTCCGAATCTCAGCTGGGCTATCAATGAAAGCAATATGTTCTGGTCATAGTCGGTTATCGTATAATCTGGAGTTCCAAGATGGCACCTCAGCCCAGAAATGGGTGACCAGTTCCCGCTTAGACAAAACTCTTCCGTTAGAAACAAGGCTCTTCTCGAATTCATGACCGAACTTTCGAGGAAATCGAGGGTTCGGTTCTCGTTCTGATTAGTCGTCATCTGACGCTCAAATATCCGTTCCGGATTCTCGTTGCGAGCATCCAACCGATGAACCGCTGCTACCTCCATCCCGAGTTAATCTTCTCTTCTGAGCTGATAAATCAGTGGTCCTCAACCTTTTTCGCGTCTTAGCCCCCTTGGTGGCTAAAGGCAAACAGCCATGGCTCCCTCGGACACCATCAGAAATTCCGAAAGACGAGATGAACGAATTCAGTTGTTCGACTAAAGACATGTCGATTCTTCCATGGCTACACCGGATGACCATGCCGCTCGCTTGACACCAAGGAACGTTTGGAAATTGATCTCCAGCCACGCGGGGACGATTGAAGCAGCTGCTCCGAAATTCATGTCGGTAATCGATATGTGGAGGCGAATATGACGTTGACGATGATCCCAACTATTAGATGTAGTCAGCGTCGGTGATATTCATGGTGATAGTTGGCGCATTAAAGTTGCTGACCCCGGTCTCAGCGCTTTGCGCTCTACTTGCGGGTCTGCGTATTTTTCTTGCATACTCCGCACAAGTGCCTTAGAGAGCTTCTGTTGGGGAGAAGCTCTAGATGTAATAATTCTGACGATGCATATGTAGGACCATCCCTCTGGAATTCTGAGCAAAAGTGTCGAAGAATGAATTCTCCGTTCGCCGTCGGGATGAATTTTTCAAATCCTGGTCCGAAGATGAAGATTCGGCTCCCAAATCCCCATCACCGAGCAGGGAGGTGATGAAGGGATTATTCGGCGAGAAAAACCCTCGTGGAAAATCTCGACTCAAATTCCCGCCACCACAACTACACCAAGCTACATCCGCCCGCTGGGAATTCCCCTTAATGGGGTTTCTCCGTGTCGACACTTCCGGAGCCGCAGTCTGTACCGTGCACAAATATAAACATTGAGAGAGGAGCTACAGAGCGGAGAGCACAAGTGCCAAACGCATCTGTCCAGCCCGGTGCTGATGTTTGTGGGGAGTACTGCTTCAGTTCCGTGGAATCCTCTAGAGTCCTCTGCGGAACTGTCTTCTCAGTGTCACCAACGCAGATCCAAATCGGAAATGACGGTGGGGCCTCTGTCGTCAGGAGGGGAAGCCCTCGTGGACGATGCCTCGAAGGGAGATGTTCTCGACAAAGAAGTCTATGATTCCAAATACGAACGCATAATGAGTGCGGTTGGATTACGGGATGTCCTTGCTCTTAAATGCGCCGCCGCGGAACCAGGGGGCTTGCTCGAGAATTTCTTAAGGAAGAAATGTTGGCCGATACTCCTGAATGTCGATTCGGACTCTCCTCTGGGAGCGCCGTCGCAGGACGAAGTGAAGAATCATCGTTACTACCAACAGGTGAGTTCAGGAACGCTCGTGAGCAGGAGTCTTGCGTGGAAGCAGATTTTCCAGAGTGTCTTCCAGATCACACGCGATGAGTCATTGGGAGAACATCAAGACCGGATCATCTGTCGGCGCATCTCTCTGTGATGGTCTGTTTACGGACCTTGTCCCGAAAGCATTGTTTTCCTACATCTACGATTCTTCATTAAGAGTTGTGGACTTTCCTCGCTCCCGTCCCTCCCCCGGCGCTGTTCTGTACTCAGAAAAATGTGAAAACTCCTCCGCAGTGCTCCCCGAGTGCAGTCCAGCGTATATGAACGTTAATGGGAGATATGCTCGGTCTAAATCTCATGTTCTGAGTTCTCTCATGAGATCCGAGCGCGTCCGGCTCCTACAAGAACTTCCTGTCTCAAGGGGTGAGGAATTGAAGATCAATAAACCCCCTCGCTCCCGAGTTGCTAGAATATAACTCTGGGTCACACCAGCGGGAGAAAACAAGTGAAAACATTCATCACGGCATGCTGAGAGTCCAGCGTCAACTGATGAGGTGGATTCAAGTCTAGTTCGACGTGAGGTCCATGGGCCGTTTCGTTGTGGATATTTGCCGCTGGATTCTCAGCTCCGGAAACCATCAGGAGGAACTCATGGAGACTCGAAGGGTTACACATATCTGATTGTCAGCACTCCGACGCTGTGGAAGAATTCCGGTGCTCCATAACGGTTGCTTCTATCGGCGAGAGATAACCATCGGTGATACTACCTGTTTATCATTGCAGGTGCTGATGGACGTGGCACGCTCAATCAAACGATTCCCGCCGTCGATACCGTCAGAGCAGAGAATCGATTTGCAGGACAAGCTCATAAACGTGATCATGCGAGTTCTGATTGCGAATGCAGACCTCCACTACTATCAAGGCTATCACGATATCTGCGTCACAGTGCTACTGGTTGTAGACGGGGACGAAGATTTGGCGTTCCGGCTCATTAACGAAATTTCTCGAACTCGTCTCCGGGTGTACATGGAAGAAACCATGCAAGCTACGCAACAACAGCTGCAGATCGCATACTCGATTTTCGAAGCTCGAGATCCCAAGTTGCGACGATTCTTAGAGAAGGCCGAATGCGGAGTCATGTTCTGCCTCTCGTGGTGTCTCACATGGTTCGGCCACGACCTTGAGAACTACTCAGAACTGCTCCGTCTCTACGACCTGTTCCTCGCCAACGATGAAAAGAACTACCTATTGCCAGTGTACGTTTCAGCGGCTCTGGTTTTGTCCCGGAGCGAGCGCATCCAGGAGGAAGAGTGTTCGCTTCCATCTGTGCACAGCTACCTTATGAACCTACTAAATGATATGGATGATCGAGGACTGGACCTCGAGAACTGCATTTTTGAAGCGAAAAAACTCCACGCTGAGTATCCCGCAGAACGCTTGGAAGAGATTGAAACTGAGAAGCGTCGCCGTGACGAGGAGTTGAAGAGATGGCAACGTTCAATCGTTGGGATGACGATCATCCGGCTGTCACGCACGAACTGGAAGTCAGGAAGTTTTGTTGGAGCCGTTCTGGTATTATCTGTTGCAGTCGGCTATCAAATGTACAAACGCAGCATCTCAAGTATTTCACAGAGTTGAAACCTGACATTGCTGAACGAGCTCTCGTTGGGTATGAGTTGAAACCTGGAGGAATTTATATTGTATATATAATGATAATAATATGGGGAAAATAGTGGTTTGGCTCTGCGTTGAAATTGGGAGAGGTTTAAACTGTGCATAGAATGATATCGATACGGAGAGGATATTTGTATTGTTCGTTGGTGCTCGGTTGAGTGTTTCGTGACGGATGGACCATTTTCTGTCGGATCCGAGATCAATAAAGATCAGTGAACCGATTCGGAGCAGGTTGCTCCCAACTCGACGAAGCGAGAGACTTTCTGCGTTGTGGGTGTTGATCAATAAAAGCTCCCGCCTGAGGTCTCCAACGCTTTGCTGTTCTACAATTCTTCTGAAGCACATATCGATAGCCCAGACCTACTGGAGACGGCGCCGTAGCACTCTGAAGGCGGGAAAGATTTGGATCGCACGATTCCTCGTTGCTATAGGAAGTTCTACCGAGGCCGCAAGAATGAGTTCTGAAAGCTGGGAGGTTGGTGCGCGCCCATCGCCGCGAACGACGACGCTGAAAGTGTTGCTGTAACGTCCGCATCGTGGGTTGTGTCGCGGAACCTGGGGAATAGAATCCGTTGAAGACCGATGTCCAGATTGCGTGGCCGAGAGTTTCAAAGTTCGAGCTTATGAATCCAATGAGGATCGTGAGGCTGATGACAATTCGACTGGATAACATCGGGACATCGTCCGTATAGTTCTTCGTATTCCACGTACTTCTCTCCCGTCGCACACGCCTATGTCTTTTTAAGGGCTGCCTTCGTCCTTTTCATAGCTTCCTCCGACTCCTCAGTCGATCTCTCTGAGGTTTCGCATCATTCAGTTGGAGCATGGGTCTTCCAACGGCGCTGAACGCCACGTCGAGCCCGAGCTGAGCGATTCCTTCGAGCCGCTTGTCCACCTCAGGGTAAGTCATAGTGTGTTCTGCATCTGGATTCCGCGGAATAGACAAGAGCGGCCACAGGACTCGATGTTCCACCCTCGATGCATGAAGTATGAGGGTGGTTCGATGGGCCTCTTCGCAGAGAATGACCGGCTCGGACGGCGTGGCGCGCTCAAGCGAAGGTCCTCATCCTCCGCACCGCCAGATATCAGAATCAAACTGAGAACAGAGAATGAAACAAGAAAATATCGTGAACGTGATCATGCGTGTTTTGGTTGAGAGTTCCGACCTCCTCTGCAGAGGATATCAGAGGGCCTGTCGAAGAGGACGGAGACTCTTCGCGGCTTTGGGGACTATATCAATCGATAAATCAATCAACTCGTTTCGCGGTCCTCATAGACGACGCAAGCTCCGCTACAGCAGCTCAAGATCGTAACGTCGATCTCTGAAGAGCCCAAGAAGATATTATTGAAGAAGGCTGATCGCGGAGTTATATTTTGCCTGCGAAGGTCTGGCAGGACTCAGAGAACTGGTTTGTTGCTGCGAGCTGAGAGAACTATCCACACTTGATCGGCGAGTGCTCGGCAGACATCGAAGCCGAGGAACGTCGCCTCGAGGAGAGTCACGTGGATCACAGTGGTCAACTGTCGGAGTGAGGCTCCTTCGATTGTCGCGTGTGAATGAGGGTTCTATAAATCAGATCGATGCTGTTTCAGTCCCAGCCGCTACGGATGTTGACGAGAGCTGAGCCCCTGACTCGAAGAACTACGACACAGTGGCCAGTAGAGATCCGTTGCACGATTGGCATGGATCATGGCAGGAAAAGATATTTGAGTCTTCGTTTAGCGGTTGAGGGTTTTGTTTTACTCCGGAGGACTCGAGCACGTCGGGTACACCGGGTATGCTCAATGGGATCCGAGATCAACGCAAATGAAAGATCCTTTTCGGGGTACTTTCCCGGTTGCTCTGACCCCGCTGAGATGTGTAGCTAAGTGATAGCGAAGCGAGATAATGAAGAATTATAAAAATGTGATTGGTTTCCATCGAAATGTACCGCATGGAACTTCCCTTCTACCTTGACATGTGTTCGTTTTTCCGTCGACCCTTGTTGGTCGTTCGTTCAAGTTCAGAACTAGCTATGGGTGGAGATCTTGATACACAGGACATGACAATGCTCTCAGAGAGTGGGCGAGATTCTAGAAAATAGATTTCATGGCAGGAGCAATTCTTAGCAGACAACACTTGAATCTAATTTTGGGCAGGAGTTGATGCACATGAACATTCTGACGTCTTTTTCACAAGCAGTGCATCTGGTCGAGTCCTTATGTCCCTATCTCTCACTTGCGGAGAGAAATTCATTCTGCCTCGAGAGGTGAGTTCCCGGCGGACGTCGAGTGGTGACAGCAAGCAACGTGGTGCCTGCGCGAGATCTTCGTTCGCCTCTGCTTGAAGAAGGTATTCGAGGGAGCATCGTTCATCGCATGGTAGAACCATCAGTGCGCGACGGAAGGTGTCTATTCCTCATGATGCGGCCGTTCAATTCTCTCCATAGCGGGTATGTTAGTATGAGATCCTCGAATCAGATCCCTTCATACACATGCGAGCACGATATTCAAATCCCTAACACACAATGGGTCGAGCCGGTCGGAATCTAGACTCCATCATTTTATGGAAGCCTTTACCGGACACACGGTGCGGATATTGAAGATGGCCGAGGTTCTCGGAAATCCTTGGTCCCACTCATTGAAGCCCTCGTCGGAGAGGATCATCACCCGTCCTCTCCGCGGTTGAGGCGAAACTCGAGCATAAACACAGCTTCGGAAATTGACTGCGCTTCAAAGAAGGTTCTCATCCTGCAGGTGGGAGCTCGCTGCGTTCTGCCAAACGCCCGGTTTTCGATCAAACCCTCGACCTGAGAGAAGGTAGGATATCGTTCAACTCCGAGAAGTTCGAGGCCGACGGATCATTGTACTGAATACGGGTTCCATCCGGTGCGCGTGAGGATCTCGTGTGGAATCGCGGCGTCATTTTCGCATGTGCGAAGTGCATTTATCGTCGCATAGCGGTTGGCGCGCGTGCCGATTTACGAAACGCCCGACAAGATCATCCGTACCCTCTGCGCTTCTGTGAGCTGTTTTGGCCGCTGCCTGTTCACCGTGTGCTTCCGTGGACCTCGTTCTGCATCTAGTCCTTCAATTTAGCCGGACGGACAGGCGCATTTAACCGCCACGTAGGAACATAAACAAGCCTTACATAGCTTGGGGTATTCGTGTAATCAGTTTTCCGAGGGCTTTCTAGGCCAATATACGCCGACGCGGGGTGCTGCCGTGCACTCTGAGAGGCGCAGAGCGGTCGTTGCGCCGTGAACGTTTGACGGTGAAGCCCACTCGTTTTGGTGAGTCCCGTAGATATAGCCATAGAACATTAGGAATCGAAACGGAAGTCTTTAAGTCGCTCTGGGTGTCTCCAGCTCCGAGCATATGACTTCGTTCGATGAACGTGCAACGTATCTGGTGTCGCTCATGCGGGCGTTACGACTCGCATGTCGCTTTATGCCAACATTGGATCCAGGCAATCGATCCACGACTCCTTACGAGTCAAAACAACTTTGATCCGCAGAATTCGAGTGGAGGAGTCCCTTTAAAACCGAGAATTCAGCTTCAAATGTGGACAATATATTCAAGTAGAGAGATCCGTAATTTGTTCGGGGAGAAAGAGTCTAGTTCCGAGATGCATTAGGGGCGACATTCTTCTGGACGCTTCCGAGAGGGATCTCGACGACTAGACTGTGTGTGTCAAAGGCAAGCTGATCCTCGGCGCACCAAATGACCAACCAGCAGCATGTGTTCGTCGAGCACGGAACCATGGCTAAGAGATAACCCGATGAAGTTGGAAAGGACGCCGCTGAATATTGAGTGCTGATATTTCACTGGGTGCAAAGCAGCACACTCCCCGTAAGCATGGGTTGGGTCGTCTCAGACGCGACGCTGTGTGAAAATTATCAGCTGCCCTATCGTACACGGTTCGGATCGCGTTCCCTTGGTGGACTTCCTTGAGGATTCGTCGGCGGATCCCGTCCGTTTCCGACATATTTTTGTTCAAATCCATAACATTATGATCGCGGTACATCGACTATTGAACCGGCACGCGCACTCGATATTTCGTAACGTCAGTCGAATTTCTTCCCTTGAGAAAAGTCGATCCGCGGACGAATCAATGTGGGGACATCGGGATCGAGGGACTCCTGGGAATTGAGGGATTGTTCCTGTCGTAGTGCTTTCGAAAAACATTGTGTTCTTCAGGTCGAAGCAAAGAACGGATGGCTCCGAATGATCTATAATGAATTCCCGTACCGTTCCTAGCGTTCCGAAATGCTGGACTCTGTGGTTGAAAGAGCCGTGACTTCTGCCGCAATGATGGCGATCGCCTCTTCTTTCGAGGTGTGAGGTTAAAGCTCAAGGTGACAATTGAAAGCTTGAAGGCTCTCTGTGCGTGTTTTCTCGTTGAGGAAGTAGCGACTGATCGGATCCCAGTGTGTCGTTTCTCGGAGAGAAAACGAAACCTGTTCTCCAGCGTTCAATCGAAGAACTCGATTTCCTCAAGTTGCTGAGGTGTTGGGCCGAGATTCGGATGCATCCTGGAGAGATACCCCAGGGTTGCCATGTATTCGTGGTGCCGCAGTATCGCCTCAAACGATGGACGTTGATGGCGAGCCACTATATCACTCTTGTCGTGGCATGATGAGCCCGAGAGAACAAACGGCCTCTTGTTTCGAGATTGGACCGAGATACCTCAAGGCTCTCTCCCTACAGCGTCGACTGTTACGACGAGCGCTCGTTCTACAGCTCTATTGCGGCCGACAGTAGAGGGAAATGATGGAAATAAAGGAGAAAATCACAGAATTTCTGTCGTAATGGTCGACACACCATGATCCAGATGACCTTGGCCACGTTAGGACGTTGGTTACGGAGCGGTAAATGGCGAGTGAGCTGACGAGCGAGCAGCCGACCGACAGATCTGTTTGGGTCAGGCGAAATGCGTAGAAACTGAGACTTCGTGACGGCCATAGAGGAATACGAGGGAGAATGAGGGCGTTCCGTTTCAGTCGTTTGATCTTCGATCGAGGTGACTTGATTCCGTTGCTTCTGTGAACCGTTCAAGTCTTGCCGTTCCCGAGCTCCCTCCGAGAGAGCAATCGAGACCAGGACTCCCGGACAGGGTTCCGGAGAGGTGAGAAGACATCGGCGCTGGTCCCTTGGCGAAAAAGCTCGCGTAGGAGGAGAAATAGGAGGCTCTTCTTCTGCTCGATTGATTCCGTAGTCTAATCATTGATCACGTGGAAGGGTCGAAGATGCGAAAGATGAAATTCTGTATTTAGACTCATCCCTGATCCTTCCTTCGAATGGCGACGATTCGACGATCACAAAACCGAGCAGCATAGCGTGTATTCAGTATCGTGGGCTCCTCAGTCGAGATCGCGCGCGGTATGAAAGATTTTGAAGCGCCTCCGAGCCGAATCGAATCGTTGATGCGGACTCGGACCCGTATGCGAGTTCGACGGGTCGAGATTCCCGGCCGCTTCCGAAGCCTCTCTGGCCGGAGTTCGAGGTAACGAGCGAAGGCTTCGTCGTCTTCATGGAAACCTTTGCGCAAAATATCTTGCGCCGAGGAGCGCCTCAATGCGCTCCAAGCCGGATCAACTTCAAGAAACAAATGTTCGACCATGTTCACTTGAAGAAAACGGGGAAGCTGCATCTCATCCTCTCTTCTTTGTCGTCTTTTCAGAGTGATTTCGGCGTATTTGACAGAAACCATGGCTGCTGATGAAACTTCGGAGGGAACGGCGGTTACCATAATCCAATCGATGGAGACGGAGGAAGAAGATCCGGACGGCGGCGTTGCCGTGAAGGTCTTGGATCTGCCCCTAGTGAATCCTCCCATGCTCCGAGTCAACACAGAGCGCATACTCGACGATGAAACCTTGGAGATAGACCCCACCGTTGAGAAATCCATTGAGGACGACATCAGTCCTGAAGGAGAAAAGTCAGGAGAAACTCAGGAACCCGGTGCGGGTGGTGAGGTTGGAACGAGCAAGAGAGTTGCGGAGGGAGACGAGCTGGAAGATGTCGATGAAAAAGACGCCGCATCTGAGAAGTCGGCCGAGAACGAGAACGCCGCGAAGGATGGGAAGTTTGGAGGTGCCCAGCAACTTGGGACAGATGAAACAGTCGACAAGGTTGAAGACATTGAGGAAGCTGCAGAGGTTGAAGACGCCGACGGGATAATAGAGAATGAGGACGAGGCCGAGAGAGTCTACCTGTCAGCGGATGGGGCCGATAGCCTGAAAGAAGTCGACGGCTCTAAGAAGATCAAGAAAGGCGACAGAAAGAGTCCTATCGAGATCGATGAAGAAGCCGCAGATGTTGAAATGTCCGAAAATATCGAGGACAAGCCCCAATCCACTGTGGCCTTACCGGCACCCCCGCTTGACGACGAAGACACAATCGACAGCAGCGGACAGGAAGAGCAGGCAACCGAGTCGGGAACAGAGGTCAGCACGAGAACCGACGCAAGAGATGACGACCCGTCAACGAAGAGGTTGACGAGGAAGTCGGCCACCAAAACGCCAACTCCCACGCCACATTCTGACGTTGAAGACGAAGCTCCTAAGAGCGAAGCCTCCATCGAGACAGCTGACGAGTCCAACATGGAGAGCCGGAAGTCTGAAAAACTTGAGTCGAACAAGTCGAGCGGCGTCACCTCCACCGACGATGAAGACGGCGCCCACAGCACGGACAATCCATCTCAGTCTCCTCGCGATAGAGTTTCGGATGCTAGCAGTAGTAGTCCCAGCAAAAGCTTCGAGACCAGCTCCGAACACATGAAAATGAGAGGGAGACTCCAGAAGGAGCTGCGCAAATTGGGCATCGACACCCTCGACTCAAAACCCGACGAGACCAACGCTGAAGAAGAGGAAAAACCTGCCGGTCGGCCATCTCGTAATGCTGCGCGCGTAGCTGCCCGCAAGATTACGAATGTCGTTGCTAAATCCAACATGACGATGGAAAGCTTAGCGGCAAGCGACGGTGAGGATTATTCCGGTGACGGAATTTCGACTCGACTTGCGGCTCAGAAGAAAGCCGCCAACAGGAAGAAGCTAACCTACGTCAGCGGGCGTGAGTACTCCGCACTTTTTTTCCTCGCAAGGAATTGCGATCAACTTCCTGATCGGGTTTCCCGTCGCTTCTTCCGAGTTCCGATCCCTCTCGGGGTATTTCTAATGTCATCTTGCCTCC
Organism: Phytoseiulus persimilis; assembly: GCA_037576195.1. Classification (NCBI taxonomy): domain Eukaryota; kingdom Metazoa; phylum Arthropoda; class Arachnida; order Mesostigmata; family Phytoseiidae; genus Phytoseiulus; species Phytoseiulus persimilis. The sequence continues at coordinate 13,238,205 of CM075103.1, forward strand.
TACAGAGAAAGCGCTGATCAACAATGACCTCATGATGGACTGCATGGAGGAAGCTCTGGCGCCATGTCAGATCGACGCTTTCAGGAACGCAGTGCACCACTACAACACCATCACGACCCAAATCCACCAAATGCAGAAACGCAAACTCCAGGTTACTTTTAATAATCGACCGCTGACCAGCCAGGAGTACGAGCTCATGATGAATTCGTCCAAGAATGACGACGAGAAGTACAAACTCGAAACGGCAACGTCGAAAGTTTGTCGCGGAGGATGGAGCTTGGTCACGGTGCAACGTCTCGGTGTGGAGCAACTTCGGCCCAACATCGTAATGACGCAGTCGGCTCCGTTCGGAGATCTGCCAGACGAGGGCGAAACCGACATGACCCGGCTCGAAGAGGAGTTTGCGATCCATCAGCTGGACACGAACCCCGTACCTTTTTTAGTCAAACATAAATTCTTAAGACCCACGGTCGGCACAAAGAGCCGACACCTGGCTTGCGACTGCAACGCCGACGCTGACATAAGCCCGGCCGAGTCCACGCTCGATGGCTACGTTTGGCAGTGCTCAAAATGCTCGCGCAGCTGGAACATCCAGCGTCCTGAACAGACGCTCTTCAGCTGGTATGCCAAAATACCTCTCTACAAGTTTCTCAACGTCATCAAATCTTGGGTCCTGGCTCATTCGTGCGAGGAAACAGCGTCCTTGACAGGCGTCGACACCTTCATTGTAAGAAGCATATGGCGCAGTATACAAGAGCTGTGCCACAAAGATGTAATAAGGAGGATCCTGCCTCTCGGAGCAAGCGGCGACATCGTCGAAATCACCGCGGCTCACATGGACCCCTTCGTGATCTTAGCCGCCCTGGACAAGAAAACCAACACGTTCCGAGCCAAGGTTTGTTCAATCGGAAGGTCTTGCCCTCCTGATTTTAGCATTCTGCTCGGAAAGTTCGTCTCATGCAGACTCGCTCGATCCTCATGGTGTTCCTTCCTCCCCAGGTTTTCCCCGCGGTCGCGACCTCGGAAGTGGATCTCGCCAGGGCAGCCAGTGCCTGGATTTCGAAAGATTGCGTCATCGCAACGAAGTCCTCCATAATGCGGACCACGTTCATCGAGGAACAGAAGTTCGCGAAAATTCCCCTCCTCACAGAAACCTCAACACTCGATGAATTCTTGCTCATCCATCTGTCAGACCACTTTGGAAACTTCAGATTAGAGAGCTCCCATAAACCTATCCTAGAAGGGTTTTTGTACGAGATTCAATGGCGTCGAGCTTTTGGCCGATTCGGCCCGAGAGAGAGCTTTTGGAGAATGGTGAGATCGTCTTCCAAACTTGGCATAGTACAGCAGAGTGAGGACGGAACAGTTCTCGAACAGACTCTAACGATTCTTCTCTCAGATCGCCCAACTTCTGCCCACTTCCCAAGAGGGCATGGACTTCCTGGCCCAGGTCGCATCGCAATTCGTGACCCCAGGAGGACAGATCCCGCTGGGAGTTCGACAGCCTTTGATCGAGCGCCGGAACTCCAACGATGGCGTCGTGGTGATCCGAGACGAAGAAGAGGAAGCAGTCATCCTGGAGAACTATTACTATGCAAGGCGCGACGGCGAGCGGCATGTACAGAAACACAAGAAGTACATGAGGGATGGCGAAATGTTTTTCAGATGCCCCGTCTGCAAGAAAGTCGCCAAGAACAACATCTCGATCATGAAGCACATCAGTATGCACCTGGAGAGCAATCGGGAGTTCAATCCCGATGTGTCCCACATGGTGAGTTCTCCCACACCAGTATGGGGATCCGCTGCTTAATTTCTGCTGAGTCCCCAGGGGGCTCGTACGGGTACTCGATGAAGGGGGGACCTCACCTGAACTTTGTGGAACTTTTTTGCTTTCAGTGCATTTGCCGCACCTGCTTCCGAGATTTCGAAACTCCCTTCGACTGTCAAGTTCATGTCCAACAAGTGCACTTGGCCGCGCCCGAAGCGGAGCGTCTCTGCTGCAAGATCTGCTCGCTGGGCTACAATGATGAAGAACAACTGGTGTACCACATGAAAACGACGCACACAGCTCGGGACATGCCGTTCGTCTGCAAGATCTGCCACTATCGATCTTCGTTCAAACATCATGTGTTGGACCACTTCCGCGAGAAGCACTCGGGCTGCAACGCGCTCCAGTGCCCATACTGTCTCGAGATGTACTACTGCCAAGCGAGACAAGTCGTGACAGGCGTCCAGGGCACCACGAAGTTCTATTCGCACCTCTTCAAGCACATGAACAACACGCCAAAAACGTGCACTCAGTGCTCGCTCCCTTTTATCAAGCAGAAGGAGCTGCGAGCGCACAAGGTCGAGTGCCACAACAAGAACGTCGTTGGCAAGGGTAAGATGACAGGCTGCGGCTGGAGCAGCGAGACCCCCGTCATCGTCGACAAACCTCGGAAGAAGCCCTCGAGCCCACCGGCGAGCGAGAAGAAAGGTAAACCGGGTCTCGGACCTCCGCGCATCGCAGCTCACGCTCGTTCAGGATCGGAACAAACACGACTCATTCGTTGATCTCGTTCTAAAGAAAAAAATCTCGTTTTCCAGAAGAGGAGCCCCCGGAAAACATGGCGGATGCCAAGGTCAACTGGCTGGTGCCGTCTTTGAGGTTGCCCGAAGACGTCGAAGACTACGACTGCCGCGAGTGTCAGAAGCCGATCACTCAGGAACACTTCTGTCGAGTACTTCGGTGCACGGAGTGCCATTTCTTCACCTGCTGTCAGAGTAGCTTCACCGGTCACATGCTGAAGCAGCACGCCCAGAGGCTGTCGACGATCCCCAGGACGATCCCGACAGCTCCCCTCCTCGACAACAAACAGAACCCAGAGAAGTTCGTGGGTCGTTGCAAGAAATGTGATGAGAAATTCGAGGATGGCAACTCGCTGGTGAAGCACCTCGTTTTGTCGTGCGGCACCAACGACGGAGCCACCATCGAGCTCGGGAAGCGGAAGGCAGCAATGAAGCACACTCAAGTCAAGCGGAGACGGGGTGCAGAACAAGAGGAGGAACACAAGTTCGAAGACGTTGTCGGGGAACCCTTCACAGAAGTTTTCAACACTTCGTCTTCCAACTCGGTTGGCAGCACTCCTATAAAAACCAATGTCCCCAAGCAAGCCAAAGGTGAGCAACAGCGATTTCTGGCGATTGCTCCGATCCGAGAGTTGAGATCATCCTGGGGAAGTACTCGTTCGGCCTGCAGTCGAAAATGTTTCGTGACGGTGTTTGACATATTCGCTGATTGTAGGACAAAAATCCAGCGGCTCAACAGAAATGGTTCGTTTTCTCAACCAACTCGGTCTCCGGAGCAGCTCCGAAAGTTGCAGCCAGTTCAAAGTCAGCTACGCTGGGCCGAAATGCGTCAAACAGCAGTGGATCAGCATGGGACTGGTGAGTAGCGCGTTTTATGCTCGGGTTCCGCGAAAACATCGCGAATGCCACTCTCGACGAATGGGGAATAACGCTGAGAATGCTTAACGTTATTCTGTGCAGGTTCAGCAAGAGATCGAGTCGTCGAGCGATTCTGAAGACGAGAACGAGAAACCGGAGAAGAAAGAAGCTCGCGAAAAAGCGCGCAAGGAACGAGCGATAGGACTTTTACCCAAAACGAAGGAGAACGACGAAGATCATATCGGCGAGGCCGATAGCCCCCCCAGCTCTAGCTCAAGCGATTCTTCAGTCACTGATGTTGATCTCGATTAAAATCAAACTCGCCGTGCATTCACTCCGAATCCGGTTATTCACCCCTAATGGAAGCCAGCCCATCTCCGGCCCGCTGCCTCATTCCCCATCACACATCCTCCGTTCCCTTCCTTCAGAGAGCTTCAAAAGTCATCTTCGAAACCGTGCAAACGACGTGGCAGCAACTAGCAGATGGAATTCAACGATGCCCCACGGTCAACCAAGTCGTTTCTAGGTAACGCGATCATCGCTGAATCCCGGTGATCATCTCTATCTCATATTGTTACAATCATCGACATTTCTACGCAAGAGCACACGCCAGTGGTTCCGGAGAACTTCCGATACTTGCATAACGTATAAGACAAAATTGTACAGCCCTGTAATTGTTATCGTGATTATCTGATTGATTGAGTGACTGACTGATTTATCGATGCATGAACGATACGAGAAGGGAAATCGACTTCGAGGTGGTGGGTTGGTCGATCTGAGCGGCATGAGTGGAGTTCGACGGGTACATAAGGCATGAACGAGGATCGTCTGTGAGGTCGTGCTCAGTGAGGTGTTTATGACGCACGAAGCAAAACCCGGGCGAGCGAGGTTTTAGATCAAAACAAAATCCACTAGATAACTAGACAAGAAATACATCATCTGGAGAACACCATATTCTGGAGGAGAATACATGAGCATATGAACGTCCGGACAATTTCATCGTCATCTCAATGCGTGTTTGCGGTGTTCTCGAGAAGTACATCTTACGATCGCGTGTGTCTGTGTGAGTGTTTGTGTCTGCTGTGTTCTTACGAGTGTCAGATGATATTAGAAAGAGCGAGAGAGAGAGAGCGTGCAGGAGGTATGTGCACGGCGGAGCCCGTACGTGCAAGAGTCTGTTGCGAAGAGTGCAGTGCACTCAGTTTTGCACTGCTATTCTGAAACTGGATTGTGTGGGAATCTAGCTTCCCCGTCAGGACAACGACCCTATATATACATTTATATATATTGGATACCTACTGGAGACTAGAAATGGAGATCTGTTTGTAGCATCAGATCTTCCGATGACGGCCTAATTCAGCGCACTCAGCACCCGCGAAGAGCACGGGTTCTCATGGAAACCGTCTGCTTGTTCAAACAGTTTCGCACTTGATCGACGATGGTGACGGACCGAAAAACAACCTCTGGTGAATCGAATTGAGTCATGGAACAGATGTGGGGAGAAAGAGAGAGTGGAGTATTTTGTGCGAATCGAGTGGTTCGGGTGTTCGAACATCCTCGTCTTCATCTACTGCAAAGTTCATCGGAATCTAACGGTAGGATAATCTTTTTCTATAGACGAGTCAGTGTGGAGAACGATCTTTTTTCCACTGGTCCAGTTGCTGTACATAAGATTCTTCATAGCAGATAGAGATCATAATCATTTTCGAAGCGATCCTGATATCCTAAATAAATGTGGAGATGATCCTAAAATATCCAATGGGCTTTTCTGTTCCTCGATTCCCGATTGAGTCATGTTTGGAACTAAGCAGCCTGGTGTTGAATCGATGCAACTGTTTTCGCTCCCACAGTAAGTCCAGGTTTCCCGCATGTCAGGGGGGCCGGATAACTCCAGCTTTGCCTCCAAGAAATCCGAGAGAATGCGCATGTTGCCGTCTCTTCCGTCCCGCAGCACTCTATTTCGCGCCGGCTTACTATCGACACAGCCACTGACACCCGTTGAGCGATTCTGGATAGCGGAAACATGGCTTCCTAAAGATGAATCCGTGAAATCAGCCACCGAGTTCTACTAGCCGTGTCGGGAGTTTCCGTGAGAGTCTTCGAGTTTTGAGTCACCCCATTTCCTCGGAAATTCATAACCTGCTTTCGGATCACGACATAGGGAAAAACGAGTCCGGCGACTGGTAATTGCCATCACACGGATGAGATCTCAACAACGCAGACATGAAGGATGTGTTGCCCTGCATGCAGCTCAGAAGTTCGGAAGCAATGCAGAACGGCCCCTTGCGGGGCGAGTCTCCGGCTCCTCCAAAGGCAGCGATAGGTGTGTTCCTAGTAGAAACACCTCATAAGCTGAGTAAGCCCGATTTCTCCTATTCGAAGGGATTTCCACACCGACTCAATGAAACAACAAAAGAACGAACTGGACAGATCTTCTATATTTTTTTTAGTGACTCAGGGTTGAAATTTCTGCTGCAACGCCTGAGGGGCGCTTGAATTCGAGATTCTCCGACGAAGAAACCTCTGGAGAGTCCAAGATGAGCGTGCGTTCAATTCGAATCATACTTTTGCTTTCGCTCAACATGGTTACTCGTGCTAACTGTTTTCCGCGGCAAAAATATACATCGTCTCGAACATCCCTTCTTCGGCTCCTAGATGTGGCCGAAAAGCGTTCATCATCGAGATCGCGTCGAACGATCGGGGTTCTTGTAGATACACGATAGTCAGATACGTCCAATCATGAATTCCTCCATCATGAATTGGCAAGCCAACAAAGAAATCATCCCCCCGATGTCGGAAGATGGGCACGACGTCTGCGGTTTCACGAACAAGTGTCATTTTGTGGATTCTAGTGGATAAATTTTGGGCTGAAGTCATTCTTGAGTATGGCAATTATCATTCAGTTGCACTCCGGAGTCTTCAGGACTGCCGTCCGGGCTGTGAAATATGGGCTGATGTCGCTCTCCCGATGATGCGACAAACTCCACTGTCGGAAGGAATGAAAGAGTCCGAAGAAGAGGTTCTTAGAAATGTCGAGAACTGTTCCGATGTGGAACCCTCAGTGGGATTTCCCGGCGATGAGACGAGAAACATCGCGGGGAGAGGTTTGAATCGGTCTGAGAACCGTAGAGGTCATTGGCATTGTGGTCGAGGGGGTCTTGATGGGCCGTCCGTGATCAGTTAGAACGGCCTGTCGTGGGGTGTGCGGGAAGGCTTTCCAGCTGAACGGCCGATTTTCGAGTCCAAATCTCCCGATACGCCCCAACCTCGTCCTAGAGACAGGCCTACGAATTCAGGCTACAAGCCGCACCACTTACTCGACCATCTTATTGGTTCGACCGAGAGGGAGAGTTCGAGAAGCGAGCGGCGGAGGTCAGACGAACGGATTATTCGAACGACGCAACTTCCAACCCGCATCATATTGCCGCCATCGCTCGAGCTGGAAGGATCCGCAACATAAGCTGCATCTCGATCGATCTCTGTGGCTTGTCACGAACGGGAGGAGCGAGGCTCTAGCCCCTCCGCAAGATTCGCTCCACCAAAGAGAAGGTTCCCGATCAGAGTCTCGAAATTTTGACAACTCTCCTGTACTCTTATACCCTGAAATCAAACATAAGATGGCCCTCGATGCCAAGGCTGAAGGCCCGCGTGCCGATTGCATCGTCACTTTCCGCATTGGCTCTGCCAAAATTCCACAAGGAATGGCGGTCCGCTCAAGGACTCAAGGGAGCTGAGGCACCTGTCGGTACCTCACGCCGTCGTCGACTGCGGCCAGTCAGATTCATGGACCGGTAGCCGGACGATCAGAATTTCGGCAGCGTCGATTGCGGCCAGAGGTCGAAAGTTCTCCACCATTGATCGATAATGAGGTGCTTCTGCGCGATCCGTGAATCGATGGAATTGATAGCAAAGTGGACAGAGAAGAATGCAGGCGCGGGGACCGACTGCGAGACTAACGGACCGACAGACAGGTAGCCGTAGCGTGTATGACCGACTCGGAAGCCACGGCGAAGCTATCACCCCTTTTCAGCAAGAAACAGTCGACAACAATAATTTCGACCGGAAAATTTCAGTCACAAACACGCGAAGTGCACGAGTGACCCCGCCGTTGACGCTGCGTGCTCACCACCGTCCCTTGCAGGCTAACTTACTGGCGGGCTCAATCATGATAGTCTCCCGCTTCGTCTTCATTTCCTCCTACCGTCTCATTCTTCTTTGCGGTATCCGTCCTACTCGTCGCTTATTCGCGTGTCTACCGGGCGACGACGAAACCAGTACAACGGACCGGCCCGTCGACCGGCGGACAGGCCGGCAAGCCGAGAAAGAGGGCTGCGACGAAGATTCCAAAGAGGGAGGGAGGTTTCTAGCCAGAGTACTTCACGATTACCACAACTGCTTGCGGAATATGAATGATTACTTCAATTTCCCGTCATTCCGCGCTTCTGAGTTTTTCCTGAACGCGGCAAAAGCGGAGATTGCTTCAATTCACCGTCGAACTTTGAGCATAGCGATTTGACGCCAGGTCCTACGATGCCTGCGCATTCTTTAGAAAAAGATGGATTAGAACTCTTCCTCCATATCCGGAAGCTGACACTTGATTCGAATGAGCTGAGACTTCGGGCTTGAGCTATGCCATCTCGGTGGGCGAAGTCGAACTTTATATTTTTGAAATAGGGTCTATGATGGAAGTTCTTCTCAGTTCCTCGTTCTCCGACCTGAAAACGATACGCTGGAGGTGTTATCGCAGCCAGAGCTGCTGTGTAGGTGAGAAAATCGATCCTCGCAAGCATCCTGGCGTAAGCTCCAACTTTTTGTCGAGAAAACTTCGTTCCTTGTGGCTTTGGTGCACTCTGCTAGTTCTTCGTCATTTATTTAACGAATTTTGAGGCTCTGATCCGTCCTCGAACTTCGTTCGTGAAGCACCGAAAACGCTTTGATTGTTTTGAAAGGGTCACGAATTTACGGGAGAAGCCCTCTTTTGATTGCGTCACTCACTCGATCGGTTTCAGATGTGGTTCGAGACCAATTATTCGTGCACCCCCTCGGACACTTTGGTAACTACCATGAATAACCGTTTCTCTCGGTTGCCGAGAAACGCAGTGGAATCAATTGTGCACGGAACTGGACGGCCAGATGAGCTCTCCTCGAACCGCCCCATATTTCTCTGACTGGTTGTTCAATCTTTCATTTATACCCCAAAGATTGGCCGAATTTCGGGATTTGATGGATGAATTGATTTGATGAATTGGATTCTATCGGCGTGTCAGACGCTAGGCTGTGAGTTTCTACCAAGTCTCGGGGTCTTAGGACGTGGATTCATATAGAACAAAATGGATGCAAATTGATGGGTCGGGAAATATTACATATCGAGGCCATCCGGATCACGAAGCTGAGCTGCCTAGGCATTAGATCGATGATCATACAACGAGGTTTCTGCTCGAACGATGGGGAACTATTTATCTCGAGCGAGAGATCTCGCAGTTTCGGATAGATTCACACTCTCTGCCCACACTTAAATGGTGCGTCCAAAAGCCTCAGGTAGTGCTTAGGCAAAGCGGAGAGCTGGAAGCTTGGGGGCCGCCAAACGACCCTAAGAAGGTTTTAAATAATAGGTCCTTGAATCGCTTCCCCGAGACTCGAATGCATATCATCACTCGTTCGCAACTCACCTCATCGGGGACAACAGAGTAAATACCCCACGTTTTCACGCGAAACAAGCGGTAGTATGAAACACTACCATTCCAGATCTCTTTTCAACTCAGCTCGAGGTTGCAAAACCGATAATCTGTGAGTCCGTGATCAAACTTGGATTTCAACCCCCCGAGTCGTTGGAGGATCCGAGCCCGTCTCTAGAGCAACCTCAGCTCAAACCGGGTTCTGGAGTGATCATCGTCAATCATAGCCGCATCGTTCCATGATGATCAACATGGTCGTCTCCACGGCATTCATCTCCAATCAGAGTAAAGATGGTTGTCGTTTTCGTGCACAATGAATCACTGCGCCAATAACCTACGATTTTCGTACAGTTTAGTTTGGCCGTTCCGGGAAGGTCCTCCGCATGGACTTTTATGAATTCTCTTCTGTTTCTCTCATGAACTCGGCAGATTTTGGTGTGCTCGATGGTGCTTCCCTTCTATCACACCGTTCAACAGAAGAACGCGTTTCCGGAATCTGAAATCATTGTTCTCACCCGAAGCAACAAACCCTGAAAAGCTTGATATCTTCTGACAGGTTCCGATGCCGAACCCGAACAGGTGTCGGCCACAATTCGCTCGAAAGCCGCCGCGTCCGTTCATTGACGGAGACCTCCATTCACCTGGGGGTTCATCGTATGCCGATTCTAATGATGATGGCGAAGTCGGCGCCGATCGGAGGTACCAGAACACCCAGCAGCCCAACCAAGCCCCGACTGACTACTGAGTCATCGCCGTCACCGGTTTCTGCTTTTGTTGTTGATACTAGCCCGCTCGGTTCGATCTGTGCCTACGGCGGAACAAACTCTCCAGCTTTGGTGACGGTAGCGGCAGCAAAACCTCGGACATCTGTCACAAGCCGATTGCCGTCATGAGCATGTGGCGGCGGCCTTATCGCCACAACCTCTGCAGGGAATCTCCGGACCTCCTGTTCTACGAGGAACGGTGAGAAATGACTGCGCCGAACCGCCGTTCCAAATCGAGGATTTTTTCTAAATGGACAGTCTTCTGGAAGTCGCCGCAGCCCGGGTAACTCCGCCGGATCGCGTGGCTAGGACTCTGGCACTCATGGGCTCCGCTCAGAACCCGAGATTCCTGCAGCTGGCTCAAGGACACCTGGCATCGCGTCCGCCGTTCGCGTAGAAGAGACTGTGCTGCGCGACAAGTTTTCATTGATGCTAAAACACTGGTGATGAGGCCACAAACAAATGCGCGGCTATCTGCTTCGACGGGGAATCCACCGCTGACCCTCCCTAGATGAGGCTCCGTTCACAGTGCATGCTCCTGTTCTTGAAAATTCCACTCCCGGTAACGGCGGAGAAGGAGGTCAAAAAGTTTAACTTTCCCGCGGAAACTAGTTTCGTCCGGCATTACGAGCTCGAGGGAGACGAAGTCGAAGTTGACCTGAACTTCAACACGCCGTCTCTCTACAGGCGGAGCGGGGAAAATTGAGAGCAATAGGATTGTTCCAACAAAAGAAAAGTGAAAAGAATAATTGAATGGTGTCATGCTGCGAAAGAAAGCTCATCCCGAGAGGCACGTCCATGCCCTGTGAGGATTCCAGCTTAAGCTTCGGATTCGATGGTACTTCAAAACATATTCCATGCAGCTTCAAAGTCGTCACTCATCAGACGGCAGCGCCGACGGCGGCGTCGATTCATCACTCACGCTCGGAGCGGAATGAAAAGGGAAGAGATCAAATCCTACGTTTATTCCGAAGTCTTCTGGCCTTTATTTCATTTCAGCATCGACATCTGACGAAGATTTGTGGAGCTATCGCTCAAATTCGGCGCAGGTTGCCTCTCTTTCAATGAAAATCTGTCAGAATTCTCCGCTTTCGCTTCGCGGGCTCGGGTTCCTTCGCTCATCTTTCGGACGCGCGTAAATATTTCTCTTCTGTGTCCGAGGTCCAGACTCACGGCTGACCGCAATGTCCCATCGTGATCTATCCGTTGGCCGCGGTCGCTGGACTCGTCTCGGCGACAACACTGAACAAAATTCACTGAAATTGAAAACGAAAACCGAAACGCCCCGTCCCGCTGGGGATTCCGCTCGAATGGTGTTCACATCAATTTCTCCGATGTCTACGGGCTCACAAAATGGCCCGGCTCCGAACGCGCATGTTGTTATCTTGGCGCAGCGTTTGCTAATTAGATTCCATTTCGGCAGCTGACGAGTACATGTTTAATCTCGTTACCCCATTTTACTGCTTTCTACTGTGCGCTTCGAAACGGGTGTCTGTGTGTGTACGACGCGTGTCTCAACGACTATCCAAGATGGTTCTTCCAGTGCGCCAGCCACGGATGCGGCTCAGCCCGAGCCAAAAGAGCAGAAAAATGCTGAAGGCGCAGCTAGTAGCCAATCGACGCGGATGCTGTCTTTTAGGCGATGTATGTGATCGAGTTCCACAGTGCAATTCCGTTCCGTTCGGTCCCCGTTTCTCGGATATGAGCGTTATATTTTACGTTACTTCACCGCAGAGCCGACACCTGTTAGCACTCATGGAGCCGTATATCAGCCCGAGCAACTGTCAGTGAACTCTTTCTCTCTGGCGTTTTCCTTTACGGTCGCGCATGCCGCAGCTACTGCTCCTGTGGCTGGCAGTAGGAACAAGGATGTTTCGTTGTTATTGATGTCTGAATTGAGTTGGAGCTGAAACGGCATCGACGCGCAGTTGACGTAGGATTCATCAACTGTGAGGGTTATCGCGATTTTCGGCAGAACACTGGGAAAATCAAAACATGGCCCAATCCAGTCTTGATCCCGCCGAGGAAACCGAACGGGAAGATTTCGAAATGCCGAATGGATACTGGCTCGGAGATTCCACTGGGGGTATTTAGGAAACATTCCTGGAGAGAGAGCAGAATGGTGATGTGAAGCCTCGAGGGGAACGAACGGCAGAAGCCCGGGTCGATGGGAGGAGGCTTCCCCCACGCGGAAAGGGAGGACCGATCGCAAAAGTTCCGGAAATCTGTTCCAGGAGAAGTTGAAGAACCAACACTAGACTCGGGCCTCTCCGACCTCTTGGGGGGTCCACTTGAAATCGCGAGAGAAATGCATGCCCATCCGATAACGCTGTCTGCGTCGTTATCTAGATGCACTCAAGATCAGGCTACAAGCTGACACATTCTATTATCGAACGCACACCTCTTAATGTATGCCTAGAGAAGGCATTTACTCGTTTCGGCGCCTTGGAAGTGTCTACTTTTCGATGGCGTAAGAATCTCACTCTCGGTAGGAGTTTCTTCGGACAGACCGAATGGGAGGTCGAGAATAACGAGATTAGAGATCTCTTCACAAGCAGCACCTCCTTTGAAATTGCCCGAGAGAGAACTCGCGTAACTTGTGGATAATCCTCCTCCATCACACTTACACTGGGCTGATTCCGAGAGCTAGCGATCAATCAGCCTGTAGATGGGTGTTCTCTCCTTTGATTTCTGAGCCTGCGGCACTCCATTGCGATAATGAAAGGATCATGATCATGAGCAGCGAACTCAGGCCTCGGCTCCCGAATCTGTCGGGTCGGGGCAGCGTCGATCCGAGAGCGGTTGAATATTCTGGAGCTGTCATCCCGGGCGAAATTCCGGTGAGAGACTCACACGCCCACCGCCGTTTCAGAGTCACGTCCGGTTGATCAGTCAAACGTCAAGTACGTCGACTGTGACTTCCAAGCTCGAAGGACGAGAAGAATGAGGCGCCAACACGATTAGCATTCATACGAACAATGACTGGTAACGCTCCGATAATGGGTTTCATAATTTCCATGCGGTAAAACGAGTGTGGATAATAACAACTCGGCGTGAATCGACGGATCTAAAACGTGTCCACGTTTTCCTTGGATTTCGCTGAGTACTGTTGGCTCCTTGTGCTGATGGTGCTTCGCCTCAACCGGAGCCACTACTTTTGCCAAAATTGAGCATCAGTAAATGTTCGCAGCACACCTGTTCCTCGGACAGGTATCTTGGATGCCTCTTTAGGTGAAGGCTGATTTTGCCACGAAATCCGTGATTTTAGGAGTGGCACCTGTATTGATCATGAATGTTGCGTACGAGTTCGTTGGCAACTCTTCATGCAGAGCCAGAAGAACGTTCCGAATCAGGGAGAGCAAGTCAGGGCCGCATCATCAACAATGCGAAACTCTTCGGTCCCGACTGCAGTCCCTCCAGAGTTCCCGCGTGTGTCTCCCTCCAACAAAACTTGATGAACATGGTCCGAACGAACATCCAGGGTGGTTTGTCCCCAGGTAGGCATGCGAATCCAGCCGAAGCTTTCTGCTCTCCCCTTCAGCGCCGTGATGTCTTGTTCTTCCGCAATCGCGGGCGGGTCGACTTCTGAACAAACTTTTGCCGACTGAACGCGAACCAGCAATTCGCCACGGGTGTCGACGGCATACGGAATCGTCAGAAGAGGTTCTCGGTCAGATCCGATAAAGAATGACAAATTGAATTTGACACATTTTTGTTAGTTGGAAGCTTTTTATGCTTTCTTATAGATTGGGGGAAAAACACAAAAACTGCCTTCTCGAAAGCTGCGGTCGATAACGACTCGATCCGATTCGGCGGCTTTTTCACTGTGTTCTTCTTCCACCAAAACGTTCGCTGGTTGATCGGAGAAGTGGATTGATGCCGAAGACGAGCACATGCCTCGACCCGGCTTGCTAGATATGCAAAGTTTTCCATCTCTAGATTGATGGAACTCCAATAAAAAGGAAGGGCGGTTGAAGTCAGACAGAAAGAGAAAATACAAAAAATCATCGTACACATGCAATGTATCCTGACGGAGGCGATTTTGGCGGAGTCACATCGCTCCATTTGCCTCAGTCACACTGAGTGAGCCCTGATTTGAGGTTTCATATTATCAGCGTGGTTTCTGGTCCGTTTGATAATTCTTCCCGTGATCTCAGATGTTCGGAGAACCCCTTGTCTGCATCAAAACTGGCAAAAAAATCGACGTGAGTCCGCAGTGTTCGATCGTGTCGCTTGGGTCGACAAAGACGATTCCTGAGATCTCCGAGGACAAACGGCGCCGAAGAATTTGTGGGGCGTGGTCAAGACTCCCAAGAAATGAAGGCTTCAGGAAGATAATTAATGGCCGTATGAGAGGGGGGGGGACTGAACAAGACAAGCGCTTAGAAGAATTTTATGGATAAATTGACGCGAATACTTCCCCAAGAGACCCTGTTGCCCCTCACGTCTTCACTATGTGCCCCTCGGACAATTGAAGCTTCACTCCAATCAATTCGAGCTGTTTGAGATGAAGGCCGATCAAAACTGTTCAACCAGCTTTTTAAAAGCTCGAACGAATGATCGCTGGTCACCTAATGAGGAGGTTCTGTCAGCCGTATCACTTTTGAAATCAAACTCGGTGGCACGGACTTTCGGAGTGCTTTCGAGCAGAGGCTCTGAGTAATTGTCCCCCCGATCGCCGCATAGTCTCCCAAGTCCACTCACCATTATCACCATATTCCCTCGGGAAGTGGGCATACCAAATTTCTCCCCATTCTTGTCCCCAGAAGCTGGTTTTTGATGTAAAATCCCGGAGTGAACTCCGAACGAGGTTCACCCAGCGAGCCTAATCGCATCTCATTCCATACCGTCACCTGCAGAATAGTGTTCACTTGCGAAGTCGCTGAGAACAGATCAGTGGCATATATGGAGCGCTTTCCAAACTTCAGGTGGTCCGGTCGACGCAATTACCACCCCTCCAACGTCACCACTAACCAATAGGCTCGGGCAACACGTTCTGACACTTATTTTCGGCGTCGTTCGGCATCTTCACAGACGTGAACGAGATCAAAGCGGTCCGCCGTTGAGGGGCCATTTTAATTTTCCATAACGTTGTTGTTGAGGAGCCTCCTTTTTGTTCATTCCTGTGTCTGTCCGTCGGCCTGTTCGTTCGAGGGGTTGCCGCTTCATTTGAAAGACAGAAGTCGAGTTTTCGTTCGGTCGTGGGTGCTGTGCCAACCGGGAGGTCAGCCGAGTACTTTGAGCGGAACCCGGACCAGCGAGCAACAAACCCGGTAAACGGCGACTCAACTCGAAGAGTCGCTTTCGGTGACCGAGTCAAACGAGTGGCTGATGTCAAGCCAATTTTGCGTTGTTCGCGTGCCGTTCTCTGGACTCGTCGAAAGCCTGGTTGGTTGGCTTGAAACGACGACCGGACGCGAAGATCTGAGGAAGCGCCAAGTCGTAAACACCCTTGCCAGCGGCGGTGACATCTGAGGAGCGCGAGCTAAACCCCCCGAAGGCGTAAAGTAATCGTCGTTCGAGGATCGAGGAGGTCTGAAGATGCAGCCAAGGACTCGAGTACCATTCACGCACATTCCCAGAGATACCAGCAGCGATATCGATGCCTGAAACCGAGTCCAGCTCATCGACACGCATATCAAGAGTGCATGCGAGAGTTATCGAGAGGACATCCTTCAGGGATATGGTGAATGATGAACTGGTTCGTCACGGATCAAGGGTCAGTAGCGTAATTCAGTTGCACGCGTTTCGACAGCAAACGTGGCCAGGAGCTTTCCGCATCCGTTACATTTTTGCGGTCCCGCACATTCCCAGCTCCACTGCCCTGGAGCGGACAAATTAGTGAAGGCCAGAGCGGTGAGAATCGACGAGGGTTCCGAAACACGGAACGTGCCAAGCGTTTTGGGCTGATCAGCAGGCTGCGCGAAATGAAATTCTTCACAAGGCTCCGGCCAACTCCCGGGTTCACAAAAGCTGACACACGATGAACGCCAGCTCTGGTTACAACAGCAGCACTAACAACATCGGCGCTAACGGCGTGAGCAGAACAACATGCGACCGAAGCTTCGGCTCTCGGAAGAGCTCAAAGAATCCGAGCAGAGGCCAGAATGATTCAGTTTGTGATTTCCGAAACTTCTCTGCTCGAGATTGACTGATCTTGAGCCCTGTCCCCTTGATACCTTCATTCTCGCGGGGGTTCTAATCTGTAGTTTCTTTTGAAGCGTCCCTCTCACTCTGATCAATCTGCCTTGCTTTTCTTCTCTGCGTCAGGAGTTCGAAGCTGCTGACGGGGCTCAACAACGTCGTCCCACAACGGCTCTAATAACCATAATTATCGCTACAAGCTTTCTTACGGCATGCACCAGCAATTAAGATGATATACATTTTTTAGAATGTCCGACGACAAGCTCTTCGTTGAAGTGAAGCGCCTCATCGAATCAGGCGTACCATCGTTAAGCATGCGACTCGGATGCTTGGAACTCGACGCCAAGAGCTCTTAGCTTGCGTTCGGAAGGGGATTCAACTGATGAGCACTTCCGCTTGTGCGGAAGCTGTCATGGAATTGTCTGGATTCGGACTGGGGAGTAACATTCGAATGACAAAACTTCTCATTACAATAAATGACGGGGAGGAGGGGTGTTGAAAGACGAGTCTCAATTCTTCAAGAGCTCCCTTACCTGACTCGCAATGGTTGGTATGTGTTTGTCGATCTTGAAACGGCTCGAGATATGCACGAGTTTACATTTCGAGCTGGTAAGCACTTCATTCCAGGTGCTTCCGCAGATCGTTTGCTCTCCTTTTCCCGCTGTTTAAGGATGAGCTCTGTGTTGCTCATCAGCGATGGGTCCTGAATTTCCTCCGGAAGGAATAGTGTTGTACAGTCTCTTTGCATGTGCTGCATCTTGAGCATAAGCTGATGCCTTGTTTCTCGGAGAGTGTTCCACTTGGCAGCGTGCCTGCTCTCGCTGGAGGACCCAAAGTAAGACCTCGAACCGGGGGCTGTTTTTTTAAGAGCATCTCCCGCCTCCTGTTGTGCTCCTGTATTTCCACAGTTCTATTTTCAATCGGTGAGTTATGCATTTTGGGCTGGTGTTCGTTGACTCGATATTGGTGGCTCGATCCGGTCACGGCCGTATTCGTGACTCCGTGTCTGCGGTCGGGTGCAGAGGTCGGTTTGTGTTCCGAAAATCATGCTCAGGAGAGATTTTGGCCATCTTCCATCTGGCATGTGTTGCTTCGAATAGGAAGCTTCGTTCCGGGGACGAAGACGCCACCGGACATTAAGGTCGTCTAGGGGGCTTTCAGAATCGAAGCAGAATGCTGTGAATTAGTATGGGTGCGGATGCCTCGTCTTGGCGTTACGCAAATGTTTTTTTTTTTCCCGAAGCGTCCCCCGAACCTGACCATTAGCCTGAACAGATATTGTCGGGTAGCACTACCTCAAGAGATACTCCCTTGGTATTTATTAGGTATAATACA
The DNA here is from genome assembly GCA_037576195.1 of Phytoseiulus persimilis. Taxonomy (NCBI): domain Eukaryota; kingdom Metazoa; phylum Arthropoda; class Arachnida; order Mesostigmata; family Phytoseiidae; genus Phytoseiulus; species Phytoseiulus persimilis. Next base: position 13,255,549 of record CM075103.1, read on the forward strand.
AGCAGGTCTAATGATCGCGGAAGCCCGCCCCGACAATTTCGCTGTCGAGCGAACCTTCAGGGATCAGTTCTGAAGCCAGTTAGCCGAGACTGAGCAGGTCGTCGGGCTCCACCGCTCTGTCGGCTTGTAGGCAGTGATAGCTGGCAACGACCAGCCGACGCAGGTAGCGACGGACGGCGAACAGGTAGGTTGGCAGTAGGCAAGGACCATACGGAATGAGCGAGCGGAGCTAATCGCAGCCATCGGGCCGTTTTGCTGTGCGTCGCGCGGACGTAAATCGAGCGATTCGGTTGCCGTGCCGTTGTCGGCATCGGTGGCGGCTGCACCCCCATCCGGCGCGCCAGATTCCCGCAGAGAGCGAGCAACAACAACAACTGAGGACGCACGACTTTTACTTTTCTGACGTCTGATACTCATGCCGCTGGTGATGATCTGGGGCCCCGATTACGGACCTGCTGCGGGGCTGGCAGCCTCCGGCGTCAGCTGACGCACCGGCTACAGAAGAAACCGAACAGGGCTGCGACTCAGTTACGAATCGCCCAAAATAATTCTCATCGCTCTGATTGTTCGGCGTGACGTCCGACTGAAGTCGATGATGAACTCGCCCCCGTCCGCTGCCGATGACGGACAAGTGTCGATCAGCTGATCGACCGACTAACCGGGAGGGTAGACAACGGGGAACCGCAGCGACTGTCTGAGCGATCAGACGGAATGAAATCACTGGAACACACTGGTGGTAAGCATCTGAGCCTCATCAATCGACACGTCGATCACTTCCCCATCAGGCAGAGGCTCAGCCCGGGAGGCGGACATTTAACTCGGTCGGACAATGAGCTCGTCTTCGATCCGCGATTGATTCCTTCCCTCGGCCGCAACGCGAACCAAAACAACAGAAGAGCTACAACAATCGCACCACGACGAAGACCCGTTGTCTGTCGACGACTGTCCCCACAAGTGCTGGGAAACTAGTCAGCACGACGAGCGACCGCTGGGCTCTTTGAAGTCGTTCGACTTTCGTTACCTCTGGATGTTTGTTAGTCGTTGACTCGTTGGTCATCATCTCGCCGTAGATGCTTCGACAAACACCGTCATCAGCATAAAGACGCTCCTTGTTCAGCTTGGTCTTGAACGTCAGCTGGAGGAACGAGATGTTTAGATCTTTTCCCCAAGATTCCGAGGGTTGGTTCGGAGTATCACAAAAGACGCTCGCTCCTGATTATAATCAACAACACCTACACTGATGTTCAGGCTCAGGTCCTGGGAAGAACCGACACCAGAACCGAAGCACCGAATATCCGGAGCGGCACCGGCGGCCGGCCGGTATTTCTCGGGTCCAGGGCCGCCCATGGACTTACTCTACTGAACTTTGAGTGGTCATCGATGAGTCGGGAACGAGCTTCGTCACTTCCGTTTTTGTTTTCCTCTGCTTGGATTGATTCCTGGCTGACTCTGCAATCGCTCTGCAATAGGAGCCTCGCTTCCTTTCCATCTCCTGGATTCGATGAAGTATGGACGATCAGACACCAGGGCAACGACAGGAGCACGAGTAAACGCGAAAGTCGGGCCAGAAGACAGGTAGAATATCGGCGAAGCTTCTGCGATAGACTCTGTCCCTTGTGATGCTAGCTGCTGTCTATTTCTCCATTCTATTGAATTTCGAGCGCAACTCGTCATAAGCTGTAAGCTGAGACGCACGAGCCCGTTGGACGAACGAGTAACGAGTTACAGAAACGGAGACTGGCTGCGTTTACTTCACTTCGACGAGAAGAACACGATACCGCTCGATGACTACGAGCCCGACGACACACGGTCACTCACGACCGAACCATGTCGACGGCGGAGTTGTGGTTCCTCACGAGAACCGATCCCTTCGGGCAGTTGTTATTGTCGGAGCCGGCCCAAACGGAGGTCGGCTTTCCGACTTGGTCGGTGCTGGTACCGACGGATCTCGGTTCTCAGTCGAAGGCTAAATGTTTCAGAAACTTTGGTTAGGTGCGCCGCAGTATGGTTTTCGCCGATTTGGCAGCGATGGTGAGAACACCGACATTTTAATTGTAATCTACATCAACCTAATCACGATGATCATAAAGCCCATGAATCGTGATGAATATAATGCCCATGATAACGACCACGGAGTGCCCAATACTTGCAATCATTATTTATCAGTGATCAACTATGATGTTCGGCGGTGTTCCATCAATCATACCTACTGCATACACGGATCTGTCTGCCCGGATGTCCGTTCATCATCGCCTCCGAAACCTCTGGTCTGATTTACTCCGAACATTCAAGAGTTTTGCATGGAATAATGGAGTTCTGAGTATAAGTTCAGAGATACTTTTGCAGTGGCCCGTTCTGATCATACTCTCCAAAAAGGTTGGAGACGGATTCTGCAGAGAGTCGTTCTCATCATTCTCCTGGAACGGACTTAAGCATAATCACATATTCTGATAAAAGTGCAGTTATGAATATGATTTTTTCGGGTCCACGCCAGCAACAGGCAGAGCAAAAGGCATCCGAGATTTCGATGGGGCTGAACACTATCCCGATGCTGGTTTCAACCGACCCTTTCATCTTGGGATGGGATGCGGGGAGATGACAGGAAACAACATACATATTCGTATGGAACTGATAATTTTGGTCCACTCCAATCGGCCGGACAGGGTGATGATGATGGAGCCCGAAATCAATAGCAGGCTCTAGCCAATAATCTGGAAGGTATTCTGGAGCCAGGAGCGGGGAAACGTTGATAGGAAGGAGTAAGGGGCGGATCAGACAACGAAAAGTCGCCCGCATGTGAAGTGAACCCTACTCGGGGAAAGATATCAGGAAGAAGCCTGCCGAAACGACCAGATTTCGAGAGGAATCGTTGCAACTCCGCTATTGGTCACCTCCCGCGAAGTTTCATTCTGCTTGACACTCAGCTTCGGAATCGTGGCTCCGTGTACGCGAGTACGTTCTCGACTAAACCCTTTTCCATGATCGAGTACGGAGATTCGACAGAAACTCGCTGGAATCAATCGAAGACTGGGAAAATCGGTGAGCCACCACCGGAAGGGATTCCCTTTGATTCCTCGCTGTCGGCGGACCTTCAACGATCGGAAACGCTTCGATCAGATTCCGTCAATCCTCGGGAGTGAGAAAGAGACCCGAGAGTTCGGCCGCCGGATCGGGACCTCGTACCTAGCCAGAGCTGACTGGTACACTACAGCAGTCGTGTGAGTACAGCATAAGACAGCGCGGCTGCTGCGCGAATTTGTCCGATGCGTGCCTCGCCAGAAAAATCTTCCACAAATTTCAGCCTGATGTTACGAATGTTCACATGTTTACGCCCGAGCCGCAAAATCCCCTGTCCCTCCGTCACACTGGCATGGAGATCGGATTTTCTTCAGGATAATACATGAGGGAGCTGTTTCCGCAGACAAGGCTTACGAGGTGATGTTGACCGATTTTTCATGTCTCGCTTGCCTGTTTCCGAAATCTCAGCTGAAGGCGACTTCAACTTGCTCGAAACCATATTCAAAATCCCGATCTAAGTGATTTCTCTGACACACGGCCTGCCTCTCTGGCTGGTCTCGAGCGCAAAATTTGATACCTCGCGCTGAGGACAATACTGCTCGCTACTCCTCCCGATGGCGGGTATCCACCTACATAGGATTCGGCAATTCATTGTGCAACAGATGTACTTCATTCCCCGCAGGATGAAATACTAACAGCAGCATGAAAGCACTGGGCGGGAAGTTTATTCGGTCTAATGCCGGATGACAAACGATGATCATCAACGAAGATAGACAGAAGTGAATGCAAGCAATGAGCAGAAATAGTACTGGAAACAATTGCTTCATCTTCAAACAAGCTTCATTCCCTGAATTGAATCATAGATTCGTATCCAACGGAACCGGCTCAGACTTATTCGAAGCATGATAGTTCTCGGTTCGCATTTCCCGGTGGGACCACAAAAAGCCCTCGTTTATTTTTCATGTTGTGACGTTTATATTATTGTTGCATGAATGAATATATTACATATGTATATGTATCGATCGTCTATGTAGGCCTGTCCATCGTGCCGCTCTCGAGAAATCCGAGGTCGTCGTCGAGGTACTCTTGAGGCTAGGAGTTGAGGGTGAGTACCGAACGTGGAAGTCGCGCCTGCGCGGAGTCAGGCGACCCCAGTTTCCGGTTCTCTAGGTCTAGACATCAGTTCGGGTGAACTTCTCGGTTTCGTCTACGGCTACGGCTTCACCTGCAAACAACCTCCGATTAGAACCCGGAGAGCGTCGTTATGCTCGGATAGAAACGCTCGATGAGGCAGTAGCCGCAATACTGCTGTTCCCGAGCTCGAGGCTCTGGAATATCGCTAACTTTGAATTCTCAAGAGGCTTCTATCTGACGGCCAATCATTTGGACATGCTTCGGATTGGACTCGGTTAAGGAACCCTCGAAAAGAAGAGCTTTCTCACTGCGTCACCGATGAGAAAGCGGCAACTTCCAAGCCGCTTCCAATAGACTCTCTCTGAACAATAAAACGATAATCAACCAACGCGGTGCAGCTCCGGCCTTCCCGCAGTTTCTAGTGCCTGATTTATGTTTCTTCCAAAAGCCAGCATGAGAATCGGTTTCCTCGGCTCGGAATCGGTTTTACTTATCATTTATTCCGATCAATGAATTTGCTTTGGATCTCAGCCTGGACCATGCGCTTCTTTGTTCGTTCAGCTCCGACGCCCAGTTGAGCTTTGAATGAATTGGAGCTACGAACATTGGTCAGGGTGCGTGGGGCCGAGTCTATTTTCTCTTTATTATTAGAAGTTATTTCCTCAAGCAACGAAAAGGTAACTCTGTTGGAAATCCACTCTTCAACTGTCGTCAGGGCTCGACTCGCCTCAACTCGACTCACTCGATGGGGTTGAGCGGCCCTTATTCACAGTGTTCGCGAGTTCGTGACTTCGGACGACAGGAGAGAAAGAGGTCCATTGATACCCTGTCAAACGACTCGAGTCGGTCACTTTTGAAGCCCAGCAACGAATAATTACATTACGTCGATAAAGAGAGAAAAGAATGTGAGCGCGTTTTATAGCCGTAGTTAACGCGCAGGCATCAGCGAAGACGGTGTGGAGTCGCCGCCGTTTTGTCGTAAGCCCCGGCTTAGCTTGCTCGATTGAGCTTTCGGCGATTGGATCTACCCACCTATTCTCCTCAACGTTTTCTTTCGGCTTTCAACGTCGGAGCCCTCTCTTCAACGAAGTGCTCAACTGTGTCGATCATAACGTGACATTCCTCACTACGCAGCAATCGCCGAAGTTTACTCAGGTAATTCCGAACTTGTAGCACCTGCTCGTCGGCACCGAGGGTTTTGTACTTCTTCAGCAGTTGCTCCCGTTTCTCGTCCCGGCGACGGTACTGCTCGAGCTGGTCCTCGAGCTTGTCCTGTGAAAGAAAATAACTTCGTTGAGTTGACTCAGACTGGTTAGATTTTTTCAGGAACCGTTGGTTTCTGAGTTTCTTTATGCAGGCACGAGTCACCAACGTGGCGACTCGACTTCGTCGGCGGGAATTCCAGGGAACGGAGAGAAAGAGTGGACCAGGTGAGAATCAAGATAAGGGTTCGAGACGAAGGGTCTGGAGGCGGAACACCCGAAGTCGTGGCAGTGCCAGATGTGATCCCGAGCCCACGACACGCTGAAAGCAGATGCCGCTCCGTCTTCTGTTTTTCAAGAAGAGAATTGTTTTTCCAATTTTTGTTCGGATCCGAAAGAAGTTCTCTGATCAGTCCCCGGGAATAGAAGACTTCGACGCTCCTTTTAATTGAACTCGCAACATCGATTCCGGACCGAAACGAATTTTGGAACATTCACCACAGGCGCACCGTTTTCCATTGAAATTTCCGAGCAAGCAGATTATGAATCCAGGATGAGCCTTGATCTATGCCCGGAAACGTGAGAACGAGAGCCATCGAAATGAATGGACACCTCAGACCCGCATCTTCAACTTCACGGCGAAGCGTCTAATTTTGTTGCCGATTCGACTTGGTGGTGGCGGCTCACCCGGAGAATAACAATTACAGTCGACCCCAGTGCCGATACAGATTAATCAATCGAGGAAAATGCGATCACTTAATTGATGAAATTTCATAAGCGAGGCGCAATACAAACACGCAAGTGAAGAACCTGGCTCCCCCATCAACGTGAAACCAACCAGCGCGTGTCAAACATCGAGCGACATAAGCCATCATCCTCGGAATATACGAAGCGCGAGGATGCGTTACCAATCAGCAGAGTGAAGTACCGCTCTTCCACGGAACGTGGGTCTCTGGGCGCGTTACCACTGTTGCACTCAGGATGATCGTCCAAGCTCGGGAATCATCATTAAAGAATAGATTATGCGCTCAGCGAACTTCCAGGGGCGCTCATTCAAAGTGGAACAGTTCGCGCGCGCCTTCAGTGTCAGTGGGACACACGATCTCCCAGCTCAACCTCACGGAGGATTACCTCGTCTGGGAATATTCCATCGCCGACTATATGTTTTCTGGAACTATTCGCGCCTATCTTCTGGAAATATCTCGTCATCGAGAGTAGAACTACGCATCGGGAAAATACATGTATGGATGCTCGAAAACTGCTCCAGACGAGATCCTTTTTCTCTTTCGGTACGTGTTTCCTCCAAGCCAGCGCGATATCCGAAGCTCAAGACGGTGCAGTGAGCACTTCACCGGAAGGCTGCGAGACGAGACTCATGGCGAACATGTCCCAGCGACCCTGGATCACAGTCTCAGAGCGAAAGCGGCCATCGGAGATGACTTCCTCAGGTCACACGGTTGGAATCTCCCATTTTTATTAGGGTCGCCGGAGGAACGAGGAGAGACAGGGCCTCGCACAATCAATCATCTGCCGATTCTTCCCGAGCCGCCCCAGGTAGCCCTCTCTATGTCTGGATCTTAATGCAGAGATCGGCTTAGAGTTTCTGTGTTGATTGGTGATGCGACGATTCCATAGAGCGGCATCGTTTCTGGTTTTAGGCTCCTCTCATCGGTTCTTCTCGCCTACCTGGACCGCCGTTAGGAGCTCGTTTTTCGTGATGCACGTGGGCCGTGGTCACTGCCGACCTCATTGTTCGACTACGCTCCCTTTTTTTGATGACGTTTGTATGGCCGCAGCCGCTCATGTTGTCTCGCTCTTATTGCTATCCCGTGAGACATAATATACCAGAAGTATCCAGGAGCCACTGATCCATCCCGTTGCTGGTATGGCTTTCAACTTCAGTTTTTTTCTGAGGGTCCAGTGGACAATGGGGAGAACTCCGAAGCGTGGTTTCCTCCGGCCGTACCATATTCTCGGCTGTCTTCAGATCCCGTCTCGTTTTGTCCACGTACTAGACGTCTGCCGGACAACAACAGCAAAAGTGGGCACGAGATAAAAAAAAAGAAGCGAAATGACGAATGGCATAGTAGCTTGAGAGTAATGTAATCAGCCGTAACGATGCCGTGGCTACCGCAGCCGGTGGTGCAACGCGTCGGCATGCGTAAAAAATGCATAAAAATCTTTGCAATAATAATCAGTCGACCGACCCAGCAGCGCGTCTCGTGTCGACTAGGCGTGTTATTATATTTTTGAGCAACATGATTCGGGGTCTGGAGCCGTAGATTCAGTGTCACGCGGTGTTCTATGAGTTCTGGATTACGGAGCCCGACAACGAGCCGACCGACTACCGGTGCCGCCAGTAGAACCGAGCGCTGTATTCCGCTGAATATCGGCCGTCGTTTTGTTTCAACAATAACACGCCCGTCCGGGTCCGGCTCACGCATCATCCGTCCATGCACAGTGGGAGCATAAACAAATGCGTGGATGGGAAGGAATCGGATTGTCGGAGGAAAATATCTGGGTCGCAGCCAGTCAGCCTAGGTTACTAGGACCGGTCGAAAGAACTCCTCATCCGCGGCGTTCCGGCGGTGACATTCCACCGCCGTTCGGTGTTGAGGAATTCACAATGACCCGATTCGAAACTCACTCACAATAAATGACATCGCTGAAACTCTGGCGAAAGTGTTCTAAAGCGACCGAGGGAAACAATGACGGAAGGAAGAAAACAATCGCAAAGCGTACTCTCGAAGGAAGAATGATCGGTCGCGGGGGTCGTTCCGAAAGAGACGGAGCGAGAACCGGGCCATAATTCGCGGTGAATCGGGGAACTGATCCAATTCTGCTGATTCCAAATACTCGAGAGTCCAGATAACTCGTCTCGACTTTGGAATCTTCCAATCCAGGCGGAAATCACTCGACTTCCGATCACAGTTCTGTCGGAAATATCGGTTGGTCCCTAAACAGGGTAGCGTAGACACCGCTGTGCAACGCTCGGAGAAGTTTCCGAAAAGTTCGAGGGAAAATTGTCCTCGAGAGTTGAGGTCTCCCTGATTGGTCTCAGCGCGGATCCATGCGAGCGATCCCAGAGCATCCAGGCTTGGCGAGTTCCCGAAGGAACTTCAAGCCACAGTTCCGCTGCTTTAAAGACAGGAAGTCATCGCCCTGAGTTTGCTTTGGTGTGATCCCCTCTGAATCTGCATACAATGATCCCAACGGAGGAACGGTCGTACCCGAACGACGGTAAGCCGTGCTGTTATTCGGAAGACCGCGGCCGAAGTGAGTTGACGGATATCATGAGGAGAGTTGCGCCCTCGTGGTCCTGCGGTCGGAATCGCGGTTCAAAGCTTCGGAAATCCTCGAAGTAGAGCGATGTTTTCGCGTGTTGTCTCTCATCGGCTCAGAGAGTTTCCTGCGGGCGTTGTGAGTGTCGCGCTGTCGTTAATGGTCGCTCGAGGTGTTCGCTCCACGCAGTCGACCATCAACAAACCGCAGAGTTACGCGGCGATTTTCAAATAGATACACAACGCAGCGAAACACACACGCTCACAGATCAACACCCGAAAGAAGCGTGCGGTGGCAGAATCGATCACGAATCCCGAAAAAAACTGAACTTCAACGTGGAGGCCAGATCGTATCCGGAGAGATTTTCCCGAGGTCTTTGCATTGTTTTTCTTTCTCCGAAAACTTGGGACCTGTGTTTCGGGTGTGGTCCTTACACGTTCGTCGCGGCGTCACTAGCGGGTCTTCCGGACATCAACAACGGTTGTAGCATTCATGTTCAGATGACGACCAGGTCAGGCTGGACTCATAAAACTCGTAGAAGTGCAGCATAATCACGAAAACAGCGACCATCGCGGTGTTCACGACAGTTTCAGCAGCGCTACTGGGGATCAGTAAGTGGAGCAAGAACTACGACTCAGCGAGACCACCAGCCGCAGCGTTCACGGCGACGACACTCACAACAGCGACTATGACCAGATTACAACCAAAGGAATAGCAGCTATGAATACGTTGTCCGATTCCGTTCCGGGCAGCATTTATGCGGAGCGAAGACACGTCGATGACGCGGCATCTTGTCGTGCCTCGTTCGCTCGCCGTCTATTTACATTCGTGTAGTTGAAACAAGGCCCTGGAACGGTCGCACACATTTGTCTAATTCATCATTCTCAAAGTCAGCGAAATGACACGGTTGCGAGCTGGCCGTGCACGCTGGCTCACTAACTCAAAACAAAAGCGTCAATGATCCAGTCCGAACTGTGGCCGCTGTTTGTTTCCCTCCGGAAGCTTTTACTTCCGAATCGAACCGATCTCTCGAGTGCTCGCTCAATTTCTCCCTGGAATGAGCTCATCGTCCAGAACGGGGGGGAAATGTCAGCAAATCGAATTTGCAACACGGAACGCCAGGAACACTCCTGGGATCCGGGGTATGTCCCGCAAAAATATGCAGGACCCCTGCTGCGGGCAGGCAAAGTCAGAGAAAGGCCAAAGGCTTCTGATCTTATTGGGAAACGTTGGAAGTGATGAGAAATGAGCACCAGCAAAGATGAACAACGGAAAGTAGGAACGGGATCGATTATGAGGAGAGACCAAATGAAAATAGAACGACTAGAATTATTAATTGGCAGGGAACGAAGTTAAGGCTCTTGAACAGAATCCCTTATTCGAGGCAGCGCGGCAATCGTTCAGCGTGGATTGCTCGGGTCCGATCGGGGAATCTGCCAGCGGTCGACTCTGGCCAGGCGCAGTGTTCGACTCAGGAGCGACATCGAACACTGTACACATGGCTTGCTCAACGGCGGTGCGGGCTGAAGTGCGAAGAGAGAAAACAGCACGACACAGGTGGGAGTGCACCGCTCTGTTTTCCGCAGCTTTGTGATTTCGATCAGCAGGGCCCCAACGGCCCCGGTGAGAACTCGGAGCGAAACTTGAAACTTGAACTCCGTCAAGAGGAAACTGATTTTATGAAAAAGACTCCCTAATCAGCGGTGAAACTGTGTCGGAAGAGCTCTATGACTTCCTGAACTGAGCGACCTGCTAAGAGAAGGCGAACCGATACTCACGTTTATCTGCTTTAGATGATTGTTTTCGGCCAGCAGCTGCAACAATTGCTGATGAAGAAATCCTGAGCCGTTATTGGAGAAGTTCGAGGAGCACGACGACGTATTCAGTTGCGTGGTTGACTGTGAAGACGAAAAATACAAAGCGATGCCTTAAAATGTGCATAAACTAAGTTACGTAATTGACCGAAAAAGCGGCGCAGCCTCAACTTGATTCGTCTCCTCATTGCTCATCTCTGTTCGCTTCTCGTTTGTCGTTGGGGTATTTTAATCGTTTTCTGTAGAGCACCGGTTAATGTTGCATCACCAGAACCAACAACAGTTACCGCAACAACGATGGCGATTCATTCGAAAACGACCTCGTAAGCTGAAACTCTTTGTGATTCGTCATTCCGTTTCTTGCGAGCCTGTTGTCGGGTATATCCAGTGGAATTGTAAAACACTGAAGCCGAGCTGATGCCTCGAGTCACAAAAGATTCTTTCAATTAGTCTCTCGTCAATTGTGAATTTCTGAGCTTCTCTTTCTCGTCAGTGAGGCTCCTGGACGACACGGTCAGAACATGACGTAATCAAGTGCGTGGGAGTCAATCTGAGAATCCCGTTCTGTCCTCGAAGGGGGACAAAGAGAGAGAAAAGTTCAAGAGTGATTTTGGAGTTGGAGTTTTCTTCTGGCCCCGTCGAGGCAACAGCTTGTGGTTTTCTCGAGACGGATGAACGAAGTTAGAGCAGGATTTCGGAACCCATCGAACTGAGCTTTGTTTTATGCTGTGCAAACACTCCCCAGTCGGTGGATCCTGCTGGTTGCGCTGCTGGTGTTCACTCGATGGTTCGTTCACGACCAGGAGAGTGTTCTTTCCTTGGAATTACGCCACAAACGATTCTTCGTTTTTCGCTCGCACCGGTCGATGGCGCGAGATTTCGGAAGAGCAATGAATGAAAAAGTTCTCGTTCCGAAAAAAGTCGCTCACGGGGGCGGAGGGTTCGATACAAAACCTTCCTAAACAAATGCACCAGAAGAAGTCTGGAGCTGAGAATCAGCAAGCTATAGACGGAGCTCTCTCCATCCCTGTTCAACTCATGTACCCGGACTTGGCGTTATTTGAATTTTTCCAGGTGTATTTACATTTGCTTGTTTGACCACCTGAATTCTCTGGGCGATCGACTTTGACTGCATGATGGTTGTCAACATTCTGTGATTCGTTTGGTTGGGTCGCTCAGCTCATCGGAGACGAATTCGTGTCTTCATCAACTATCTCGATGATATCGACGTTCAATCATCGCAAGACGCGCGAGCACTGATTCTGGTGGGCCTGACGTATCAAACTATCAAGAGGTTACGTTCTGAGCTTCGTCGGTGCGTGATCATTGCACCAAAACCGTCTTTCTGGTTCGTCCATTTCGTCGAATTGCCTGTGGCTCATAGACTTTCTGTGTTTCTGTTCCAGGTTGATTTTCCTGTAGCTCGTTAGCGATGCACCGAGGACTCTTGGAGCCGACAGAGGATATTCGTTCCGAGTTTTCGGCGCGGAGCGGCCTAGATTTCTTCCGGATAACTCCCCGCTAAACTCATTCTTTGAAAATTCAATCCGTCACTAACCTTTTTGTCTTCCACGGATGCCGGGGGCGCAGACGTCTGCAACGGGAAAGCTTCGGATCAGTTTTCAGCTCTCGACTATCAGTGCGAAGAGAATGATACCAGCGTAGAGCATCTCGCTGACATCGCCATGGTTGATTGATTTGATAAGAGAGAAAACTTTCAGACGTCTAGCTACTCAGTGAATCGATTATGACCCATCGCGCTAATTCATGCACTGACTGATGAGATTGAATATCAGCAACGGTGATCTGTCCCACTGAAACGAGCGCGTGCAGCGATAATGGCCCGAAGAGAATGGAGACATTACAATTGCATCATTGCCCGGATTCCTCGGCGAGGTGCAGGCGAGGCCAGCGAACTTTCTGGGCTTTCGACTACACTCGAATTTGTTTAAAACGCAATTTTTCTTTCGGCGACCACGCGCCTCTCACGTCGAATCGGAATACATTATTCTTGCCATAAATACACGGCTCGTCCCGTACTATGTTTCTCGCTCCTTACTGGGCAGTCTTGAGCTGCGGCACTCCACGTTCTCTGAGACTTTTTATTTTTTCCTCCGAAATCTAAAAACCCGATTTTTCGGTGGGCGGGGAAACCCGTGATGAGTGTTGCGCTTCTTCTGTTCTGCTAAATGACGAGTTACAACGCTTGCCGGCTATTCACCGGAAATGTTTCAAATCTACATCGCTGTGCTCCTTGTACGTGGGTCGAAACTGATCTGCCAAAGGGTAAGAGAACAGGGGGGAAGTCGACAGAACGACCGGACACAAGTCTCGAGTCTCTGGTGAGTGTCACGGACAGCATCGACGGAAGAGGAATTCACCGGAAGATGAGATCGTCTTCCGATTTTTCGGAATCGCAGCTCGACTTCGGACTGCTCCATGAAGTGTCTGGAATCCGCCTTAATCAGGCGAGGCGACTGTGGACTCTTATGAGTTTTTCGACACCAATCAAGAACCTCGGATGTCGTCTCGAGAGCTCTGCGGACACTTCAAACATTCTTCAGATCGGAATGACCGACCTTTAGGGGGGATCGCGAGAAGAAATGGCGACAAAGAAATTTTTCGGCGGCTCCGCTCTCGGACCCAAGATCTAATTATGTTTGAGACGTGTTCCGCTCCAAGTTGCTTCATTTTCTCGATTTTCTTCTTCTGTTTTCCTCTTTTACACGAAGCGATGTTGGCGGGCCGGCCTTTCTGCTAAGCAGCTAGTGTGAAATAGCTGAAGAATGTTTCCTGCAGCGCTCCGTGCTCCGCCAGAAGCCCTGTCTGTGACGTCCGCTCATTCCAGCTACGAGAAGACGGGCCACTGCACGGAACCTCAACTTGAACTTGGACGTCAGCCCGTCCGTTCTTTCACTCGTTCATCTGAGCGGTAGGAAGTTGCTGTGTTCATCCAGCATGAAATTCTGGGCCGGTGCTAAAGCATCTTAGCACCGACGGCCGCGTGGGAGATTTCACGTCTAGGCTTCGTATCTTACGTAAGACGTGCGAGCACACGCTGAGACACTCATACACACGGCCCCTTGCATCAGCAAACAATGCGACGGACGCAGAAAACTTTGCAGACAAATAGAACGCTGACCGACCGACCGGATCTTAGATACAAAACGGCTCAGGGAATCTTCGAACTTTCAGGAGCGCGTCGGTGCCCGAGCCTCCTGTGTGTCGAGTGCGGAAGTTGTGAGATGGGTATCGGATTGAGAATCTCGTCTTCCACGCGAAAAGTTGCTACCGGTGAGGGGGCATTTCGCGAGACGCTCGACATAGCAGCACAAACCATCAGCGGGAATCATCAGCTTCGACGCCAGCTTTTCTCTCCCGATCACAATGAGGCAATGGATTATTCCTCGATCGAGTGATTTATGTAGATCGGCGGCGAGCTCGCACCGAATTTTCACTCCCCAGATTGAATCAGCAAGGCCATAAATCGATCAGTTCACTCGTTAATGGAGAAATGTGGCCGACGTGCGACAGACGCCATCCACCTGCTGCCGGATCGCAGCGGCGGGAGGAAGAGGTGATCGCGTTCTTTTCTCTCGTTGAAGCCTCCTGTTTCGTCTGAAAGATCGCCCTGAAATCTATTATTTGTCCGACGCGTCGTTGCTGAACGCACCGTTGGTTTTGAAGGGCACCCATAGATCTTCTTCGAGCTAAACGAGGCTTTTTATTTATTCCTCCGCTCGGTGTTTTTGCGTTGCTCTGTGTGCTTTGCTCCTTCGCTGCCCTGTCCGACTGAGAACCCATTCGCTCGATCTTGTGGTTCAGTCGTCAGAAGACGATCTTTTCTCCTGCTAGTATCCGTCGGCACACATCGGAGAACGGGCAAAAACGTTTTTCCGAAACACGTCGCATCGCGTAGAGTTTGTACGGCACGGGCTTTTCTGGATCGCCCACAAAGCGACTTTTTCCGGAGGAATCGGAACCGAACCTCGGATCGAGCCGTTCCTAGGGCTCGTGCCAGTCCATCGTTTGCGAGTCGGAGTTTTTGCCAAACGGCTCCGCAGAAGCGGAGTTTTGAAGTAGCGAACCAAATGAATAGAACGTTGGAATCAATGGGCCGTTCAACGGATGCCCGGGGTCGGGTTTTCGCATCACCTGAGGTTCCGTGCGAGAACGCGGCGTCAGAAGTCGAGAAATTCCTGATGACGTGATAATCTGGATAAACCTCGGCGGCCGGATACCTCAAAGATCGAAGATGTTTCTCCGGATCCAATAAACGACTGATAGGTGGGTCGCGAAATCGATCAAACCAGATTGTCTTGGAGCCTTCGAGCCGTACGTCATGTACGGGCCTGTCGGGACGAGCTTCGCGGACTCGATTTGATCATCCGCTTTGGGCTGAGCCGACGTTTCCCTACTCGGGTCTCGTCGGATACTTCTGTTTTTAATTTTCAGAAGAATAGGGCCGTGCACCTGCGTCGTTCCTTGCCTCTTTTTTTCGCCCGTTGTTTTTCCGTTCCTCAGTTGAGCTTCATCTACCACCCAGGAGCAACGTTAGCTTGCCAGACTCAAACAAGCCCCGACGTCCAGCAAAGCTGAGAAAAATAGCTCAAGACGACTCCGGCACCAGCGGACAGAAGAAAGCGAGGCAGGAGATGCTTTCGACGATGGCGGTTAATTTTGAAAATTTGTCCAAGTGAGCCGGCACGACCACCCGGTCGGTCATCCGATGCGCGGCGACGAACGGAGAGGATCAGCAAACACAAGAAGTACCGAAGCCGATTGGACGATGATGAGATCATCATCATTGACATCATTCTATCATCTTCGTCTTGTGATCTGTTTTCGGCGTTCTTCTATTTTTTCCGCTTATCTCCACTCGACGATCCGCGGAAACGGAGCGGCGCACTTCGTCAATCGGGGGTGGAGGATGATCCTTAACTCGACGTTCGCGGCCCCTCGCGGATCGGCCGAGAAACGCTGTAGATAATGCAAGTTCGAAGTTCCTCAGCGGAAGAGAAATCCGAGAGATTCAAGAGAGATATCTTTCTCGACAGCCGATGAAGATTTACGAGGCTTGAATGACAATGAAAGATCGGCCGGGGCTTCTCATTTAAACACCGTTAGATTGGCAGATTGATTGCTGGGTAGATAGTGTATAGTAAGGTAGGTAATGACGGATCGGAACATGGCTGCGTACAAAGCTGAGCCGGCGCCATTTTTCTTCTGTGCTGCATCCGCCGAAGTTCGCTCTCAGACTTCGTCCACAATGCAAGGACAAAGAGAATCTTTATCGCGGGCTTTCGATCGCAGGGCCCACGCCCCTTTTCGATACGGCTCAATAACATGAATGATTCCGTATCTTGACGAGCGATCACAATTTCGAGCTTTCGAGTTATTTTTCGTCGCTTGATTCGCGATTTCCATCATAAGAATTCCGAGGAATTCTGCAACCATGGCCGTTGCGCTCCAAATATGAGAATTCTGTGAATGGGCATGATCCTGTCGTTGGGCGCGACACCACAGAACCACAGTGAGGTTACCAAAGAGATGTGTCAGAGCATTCTCAGGTTGGACGCCCCGTCAATAAGCCATATTCCATCAATGGAACTCGCGAATTCACCCGTTAAGCCACAATCAGCATTTATCCGACCATCTGACAGGATGGATGGATCTCGATGCTGAAGCTAACAAGGGCGCACCACCTGAACTTCCAAGTTCTGGAGTTACAGCGGGATCTCCTTGCAGCGATTCACAAGTTTATGGATATCATCCGTGACAAATAGATGATGTCTGAGCTGTCGCGGTCTTTTCATCGAATACCGGTCTCCTTGTGTGCACGAATGCCTCCAGCCACGGGCTCCACAGGCCGACCGACCTCCGCAACCCGAAATCCACGCCACGTGCCGGTGAGCCAGTGCCGTGCATGACGCCGGGAACGGAGTGAGAAAAATGATCACGATTTGAACTTTCCCATGGAGGAAAACTCAACTTGAAGAGGTTTTCGGCGTGGGGTCGATCTCACGAAACTATCATCAAGCTGTCCTCCTCGATATCGGCACGCTCAGAAGTTTCCAGGATCTGTTCTCGGTCCGTGCAGTGTACGACGTCTGAGGACGATGAACCAGTGCAGTTCAAGCTGCTGGTAAGGACCAGTGGTCTTCGAAACCGGTGCTGTCCACTCGGCTCGGACGCTACCGTGGGAAGCGACCGAACCAGCAGCAGGGCGTCAGTGGTGGCGGCAGAAGCTTTCAGATAGAAGTCCGAACGATAGAGAGGAGGGCTCGGAGCGACGCTAACGAGCGTCGTTTCGTTTCGCAGCGGACTCACCGACGAGTTTCGTTTACGATTTCGTAGTTTATCGTAAAGGGCGCGACGAGAGCCGCAGGTGCCCTGTGCTTCTCTCAGTCTGCGAACTACCTGCACCAAGTCTCCTCGTGGTTAACCAAGCTCCCGGCGTGACTCAGGGGGAGAAAATGGAGGAAAACACAAAAAGCGGAAAGAACTCAGAATAGAAGAAACCGCCGGTGCTGAGCTGGGCCTGGCATCATCTTCGCTTGTTCGTTACTCGTCCGCCTACAACAAGCACCGGACAGATTCAGGCTTGCTTCCAGCCAACCCACGACCTGCTTCGATAGCCGCGAGGAGTGGCGGGATTTCTCGTTTCCTCTGACGTTTAGTGACAAATCTTCTTCCGCCATCGCGTTCAATCCATCATCGCAAGCAAGAACAAAGAAGAAAATTGTGGTTCCCTCGTCCGATCTATTCCCTTCGATTCGACGAGTTGTTTTATTCTCAGCTCCGCTTTGCCGTGAGCTTTTCAGAAGATCTCTCTAGAGTCGGGAGACTTGCTGGCAGCATGCCCCGAGTCTCGTCGCGATTCGAATCCGAACGATGAGATCGAGTCGAAGACTTTTTGGATTTGATCTTCTCTTCTTCAGAGTAATGTGGAGGATTCGGTGAGTTTTGCTTCCCAGAAACTTCTAGAAACACTCCGAGTGGCCGCTCGGCTCCTTGTCCACGATAATCCCCACATCGCATCGACTTCTGTGCTCTCGTCGAGCCCTCGGTTCCCGCGGTGAATGTTTAGTATGGCCCAAAAACGTCAAACAGTCGAGAACAGTGCACCCATTGAGACCACCAGAACACTTGTCTGTCTGGCTTCCCATGATACGAAGAGACAACAACAACGACGACGACGACAAAAGCCACCGCCACTAGAGACAGACAATGATCTCAATAGTGCCCACAGACGGAACAGGGTCGGTCAGCGGAAAACCGCTGCCGCGACCGCTATCGCCGTCATCGTCGTCGCTGAAAACGACGTTGAATCTCTAGGCGCAGACGACGGTGGCGTGTGGCATCCAGACCACCGCGGTGACCACTTCTGCCGGACTGGAACTACTGGATTCGCGGCTGCTAGAGCCGATACCAGTGACGATTTACGCGATACGAACGACTTGAATTACTCTGAACTCTTCAAAGAGTCGTAAAAGGCGCGGGGGGCCGAAGGGGAATTCAAACAAGTGGACCAATAGGGAGGAACCACGAAAACGAGTCCGACCGCGGCTAATGCCACGACGGATGTAATCATCAACTAAACCTGCGGATGCGCCCCCTGCAGAGTCAGACGTATTCCAGATAGCATCCAAATGAATCAATCGAGCCACCGAGCGTTCATTCGACATCGATCGATTGGTCGCTTGATCGTTGCTCGCTTCAACTTCTGGAAACTGGGCGCGTACGTTCCCGTCCAACCGGAGCGGCGCTACGTCAGCGAGAACTGGGCAAACAACAATGAGCGGCCAGCGGTCGTGGAGCCAACACAGCGTCCACCCTTGCGTGCAGGACCCGTAGAAATCGGAAAAACGGTCAATCGTGGACGACCGATGGGATCTTGAGGAGGATCGGCACGTCAAGCAATATGCAGGGATCCATTCCTGCGATTCCATAATTTCTTCCACCTCTCCGCATTCCGATCCGCAGGAAATTCCCGCGACACAAGCTCATCAGTTGGAGACACGAGCAAAACGAGGAACACAGCATGCGGGTGGCAGAGCTCTGCGAACCTAAACCGCTGGAACTCTGAACAACCGGTGCGATGACCAAAACCCCGTCCGAAGTCACCGAGGAATCGCAACACACGGGAACGATTCTGCGGTGGAGAAAGCCAGCCAGTCAGCCACACACGAAGTCACGAAAACGCGGCACGAAATAACGTCAAGAACATCTCAATCTAATAAGCGGCCTCAAAGGTCATTCGGTGTCTTGGCTCGTTCGAGTTGATCAGTCACACCACGATCGGTGCGCGGACGGTGGTACGTTCGGCACTTCTGCAGCACCTGGCGAACGAGCCGGTGGTCTGCCTCGTCCTCCGTCGGTTGACTCGACTCATCATACAAGTCTGTCCTCAACCGAGCACTGCTTTCGAATTGTCATCGCTTGTGGCCTGCCACGTTGCCGCCGATTTCCTGTCGCGACCGTCTTGTTTTCGGGCTTCTTCTCCGAAAACCGGAGAGCTTGGAGATCCGGGATCGTTCATCGAATTCCATGCTTCCAGAATTCGAGGTCAAGTCATGACGCCGTTCTACTTAACGTTTAAAAGTCTCGAGAGTCGAACTCCTTGCGAGGTTTTCCTCACAGCACCACCCCATAAATATGAGCGAATGAACGTCGTGAACTGTCCGTATAGTTGGTATACTCGAACTATGAACCCCGATCATCGAAAATCGCCACTTTCACCATAGTTCACAGTTCTTACAGTTAGCAATCGGGGTTGCCGTGGCCATAATAAGCGATAAGTTGATCAAGGTTCGTGCAATCAAGTTCCATCAATCGAGACTTCTGATTTTCGAAGCTCGACCGAAGCGAGTGAAGCTCTCAATGTCACATAACGTTGCCGTGTGCGCTGCATCGCTTGTGTTCGAGAACGCTCGAGCAGGGCCTGGATTTCCTTCCAAATATTCAGGTGCAGAACAGCGGCGGAAAAAGGCTTGATACGTGCTTTACGCTCGAGGTCAAATCTAGGGAAACACCGGCAATCTTGACTGAGTCTTCTCCTGTCGTCCTCGTTTCGTTTTCCAACGAGCGCACCGTCGACGGTTGAGTGTTCTGTATCGCATGAACACATCTACGGCCACTCAGAGTCGGACAGAAAAGACTCTGTGATTGAAATCGAATAATGACCGACGAACAATACGGAAACAATGGGCATCCGACTGCGAATAATTTGATGAACCTTATCTGCTTGCGACAGGAAAACCATGGTGATCGTCGTTCCCGTCGCTTTCGTGGTGACGATAAGCATCGAGCCGCGATGTAATGATGATCGAAAGTGAGAGATGGAAACATTGCGGACTTGTTATGGGACTGATCCGCGGAGGAATCTGAGCGGTTCTCGAGACGAGCGAGGGAGGGAGGGAGGGAGGACCTCCGAGCTAGGTAGATCCGCCCCACGCATTCAAACCGCTGACGGCGGCCCCGCGCACCTGATGGGGCAGACAACGTAATTGACGTCTACGGGAACGATCTATGAGAGCGCTCAAGCACAGGAATTCTCCGTCGATCTCTCTTCGTCATTACCGTACAATGCTTCTCTCGGCCTGGCACCAGGTAAACCGGGGCTTCTCTAGAGAAACTTGGATGGAGAAAAAAACGCTCCAAACGAAATATAGCAGAAGAAGAATAAACCGACAGAGCTCGCCCCAACAAACCGCTCCTGGGCCAATCATATCTATTACGTATCAGCTCAAGTGACGCGGGGCGAATCCGGAGACGACGACCACGAACGACGAAAGGACTCCAGGGAACAAAAAAGAAGCAAATAGATGAAAAACGGAGAGAAACTCTAAGAAACTTTTCATTTTGAGATTTTTTCTCCTCTTTTGACCGAACGCTCGGGCTCCAGAAGGAGGACACCATTGAACAAAATATTTGAGCTGAATTCTACTTCTTCTCCAGCATTCGAAATGGACCTTTTCTCAAAATAAA
Source organism: Phytoseiulus persimilis (assembly GCA_037576195.1). Taxonomy (NCBI): domain Eukaryota; kingdom Metazoa; phylum Arthropoda; class Arachnida; order Mesostigmata; family Phytoseiidae; genus Phytoseiulus; species Phytoseiulus persimilis. The sequence goes on from CM075103.1 coordinate 13,275,989, forward strand.
GCTTTCAGGCGGACGTTTAAAGAGTCCAAGAGAAGTTTCTGGCTCTTTTTGAAGAAGGATTTAGAGAATGAATCCCTGGTCAATTCCAAAACTCCCGGAAACAACTCGCTCACTTTAAAAGAGTTGAAGAAGTCCATGCGGGGTGAAAGTCTCATGACTAACCGGATAGTAGCCATCAGAAGGGTCGTGACGGCTTTGCCGCTAAAAGTCGGGTGGAATTGTTCGTCGAAAGGAGCTGTGGTTCGATGACTTGGATTGACATATAGAAATAAGGGCAAAGGGGACGATTGAGCGCGAGCGCCGGGAGGTGATCGTTTCATTCAAAGTTGCAACTACATGCAGACCTGCATCGCTGCTCCCGAATATTGTCCGCTTGGTTCCCTTTCTTCCCAGAATAGTTTCGCGAGCACAAGTCGGAATGTATCTCCCAGATCTCTGGTGGCCAGGCCGGAGAAATGAGGTGCGAAATGTTGAGCACACAGTCCTGGAAGCGGGACACGCAACGACGCGAACAAATTCACTGCAACTCGCGCTGCGTTCGTTTTCAGGTCGCGTATCGAGCGGAAAAACGTGATCGCGCGTTGTCCATACCTAATGTAGGCTATTGCGATCAATTCAAACATTCCCGGGCGATTTGACGAACACGACATCGTCATTGGCTCGTCTGTCCCTTCCTGCGCGGATGCTTCGTCAAGCAGGGCACCAATGAAGGAAGATAGAAGAGAAAAACCGAAAAAACTGCGTTTTGCCTTCCTGGCGTGGCTGTTACCCTATCCGGTCAGGACTAGCCGGGACGACGACCACCGGGTGCGTTTTTTGACCATACAAAGTTTTTGTTGAGCAGACAGATTTTCTCACGCGTCCACAGCCGGGGAACCTCGAGTGGATTTCATTCTCGCAATCGAATCCAACAGATCCTGTCAGAGTTTTTCCGACGAATCCGCTCAGAAGACGGATGCAGACAGAACTGTTCGATCGAGCCTCCGATCCGAAGTTCCGAGGTCTGAACCGAGATCTCTCCGACATCTGAACCTCGCCGGATTGATCACCGGCTTCTTCTTCGGTTTGTGGTAATCTCGGGTGTGAGCGCTTACCTGTTCTTTAACGCGTTCTGGCCGTTTGACGTCTCCCTGTGATCCCTTGCGGAACTTCCCTCTCGACTCCTTCGATGCGGGGGCAGCGATGAAGTTTGTTTGGCTCAGATACTTCTTCACCCCCGTGCGTCGTGTTATTCGCGGGTCTGGAAAAGAAGCATCGTGTTTGAGTACCGTGGACGACAGCAAGACGATTCTCGACGCACAAGCTTTAATTACTGCCTGATTGATTCGTCGTTGTTACTTCTTCTCTGCGCAATCGCGATTCACGTGGTTCTCGCTCTTGTCATCTTTCTGATGACCGTCGTGTTTCTGGATGGTATGATTTTGGCTGCACCGAATAAATTAGATGTCGGGTATAAATGCAGACCAACGGGCCAGGCCTATGAATGGACGCGTTCGGAGCCAAACGCACAGCTGAATATTCCCAGTGATATATTTCGTCTCCGTTTACGGCTTTCGCCTCTCAGCCGCCTATCGACCCCGAAGCAGAAGTCGCCATGAACACCACCTTCATGATGTTCGTCGTCGGAGACATGTTCGACAAATTAGCAACGCTCCAGAGCCCATTATCCGAGTCATTGATGAGCTCGAAATTAAACGGAATGATTCCATTCTAAATACATTCGGTCTGAAAGCGCTCCTAACCGCTCCTCGAGGGCTATAAACTCTTCGACGAATCGCGTTGTACAGCGTGCCTTCGGAAGAAGTGCCGGGCGTGCCTCGGAACAGGGTGCTCAACCCGTCTTCAGAAGTGGCCCTCGACATATCTTCGGAAGTCGGCTTCGAAAACTCATAAAGAGTGGCGTCCAGAAGTACCCCGTGAAGTCTCCCCGCGGAAGAGGGCTCATCGGATGAAGAACTGTCGCGTTGAACCCAATGATGAAAACGTTTGCTCCAACTTGTGGGAAACGGCCCTCGCGAAACGATCGACTATTATTTCTTCGATGCCGGTATCAGGTTCTTCCTCTCTGGCGCTGTAGTTCAAGATTCTCTCGATTCTTGGTCACCTCGTGGCCAGGTCGCGGGGAGGCAACGACTGTGTCGCCGACTCCATCAAGATATTCGCGCATTACCGACCGGGAATCATAACAATAGCCGCACATCCTGTCCAGTTTTCCCACCACCCACGGTTCTCATGATCTCTTCTACGGCTTCTTGAACGCAGTGAAAGACGACTGAGCGAACTGAAAGACTCTCGCTCGAAAGGATAGACATATCGAGGTAAGCTTCAAGTAGCTGCTCGGTGAGAACTAGAGGAAGTGTGGGGCCTCCGCACTTGAGAAGGTGGTGGCGGCGGTGGTCTTCGCCGGCTTCGGTGCCTCATTTTGAGACGTTCAGAGAAGGCGTACGGCTGGTCAAGAACACATTAGCCGCCGCCGCCGCCCATCTGGGGAGGAGGGGGGTTTAGGATCTGACAGGAAGCCTCAGCAGTGTAGCGAGCGACCGAAACAAGCTAGTGGATAGCCAGCCACCTGATGGTCTCTTGTCGTGATTGGGGCCTCGATTAGCTGATTGCCGACCAGATACAGCGACTCTGTTACGCGTCGCAACGAGGAGAATGAGAAACGCACATGCGAAACAGAACTTTGAGGAAGAAAAAGCGGTGCTGCCATCCGACTCGGAATCAGAGGAGGGCTCGGACCGCTATGGGCCGATGGCGAAACGCGGGCTCGCGAAAAACCGGTGTCCCAACCCGAAAGTTCCGCGCAGCGCTCATCTCAACGAGGCTTCCTGTACACACGGGAAGAACAAAGTGGATTGAAACGATGACCACAGTTGTAACGGCTTGGTGTGACAGCTTTTTTTTCGTCGTTTGTATGACTGCCATCTATGTATGTCTGTCGGATGAAAGCGCTCGGTGTTCGGCTCAGGCAAATTCCTCGCATGGGCTCATGGTGCTCGGTCGTAAATGCAACTACCCCGCTCCGAACACAAACGCACTCACTTCCGACGCAACAATCGAGCAGGGAACGGATAAGAAATAAAACGAAACAAAGCTTTGCGGTGCTCCAGGGACAGATAATGAGCCGACGAACAAAGAGACACCCGACCATTCGGTAAATCACGGTTTTGAAAGTTTTGGAAGACTCGGAATGAATTTCGGGGACGAGTCGTCGAAAATGAGGGAAAAGAAGGAGCGTTTCCGCGAGCCGCATGGACGAAGGATTGCATGATCGTCGCGGCGCGCAATCTCGAGTCGGAACCCCACTCATGAGTATGAGCAGATGATCTCTACGAGAAAAAAACACGGCTCGGTTTCTTCGGAGAATTAGAGTTGCACGAGCAGCGAAGCGTACCGCAGCGACACTTTAGCTGAAAACTCGGCCTGGAACAGCTCAATCAGAATAAATTCTAAATTTTGTTCAGTCGGAGTCAATCGCAAGCGAAATGATTGAAGGGGGAGCGCGGAGGAAACGAAGCGGTTGACTAGGAGAAAACTAGGCTTGGTCTTAAGACCCAAGCCCACCGCCCGCAATGGGATTTGCGAGGCGATAGGGAGTGTTTCTGAAGCAATACCGAAAGGTGATTCCGGGACACTTCTGAGGGCTGGCTGAGAGGTTCAGCCGGAAAACAAAAAGACTAGGAGAAAGATAGTCGGAGGACCCGGGCCAAATAATCCACGCGAAACACTTAGTTTAAATGGCAATGTATCATCGACGGCCCACGCACACGACGCACGGTAATTGTTAACGAGTTATCTCAGAGTCAATACCGCCGTCGAATGAAGGGGACCGCTGCGCCGGCGGTTGTTGTTGTTGTGGCCGCTGATGGTCTTGTTGCCGTGCTGAGCAATTTACTGCTTGCAATGCTGCAAATCTCTGACGCCTCGCAGCGGTTCAGATTTATATTTTCTGATAGTTATCGTTTGCTTTCACCGAACGAACTGTAATTACGAGCTGCGATAGATGACTGTATTCGGCAAAAGGTCCGATCTGGGTGCCCGGAACCGAAAGAAACGGGTTTCGGCGTTTCTACCGAAAACCATGCGTTTTCCTTCGCGAGCTCCCAGTGTAGAAACAGCAATTATTGGTTCTGGGGAAGGTCGCGCCAAAGCGACAGTCGAGCGGTCAGTGTGCGACGATCAATCGATGGCGGTCAAGGGTTATTCGGCGCCGATTTTCGTGCCCCTCCCACATTCGGCTGCTGGACCACTTCCCGAGGGGATTTGAATGAATGCTGAGTTTCTAACTCAAACCGATTTCAGAATCGACCTCTCTCGCGCGAACCAGCGTGCGAGTGTGTTTGTTTCTACGTCGTCCGGCAAGGGGAGCGTATATGAGTTATGTCCCTTTGTGGATGCCACTCCCAGACGATGCTTCGGGCCAAGCCTTCCCCAGCAAGCCTCAGGCTTCGAACTGAAGAGGCTCCCTTTGGCGCTCGCTGTTAGTCCAATTGCAGTTTGTACACCGACTCTTCCGATCGAACCATCCGTCAGTCAGCTCGTGAAAGGAGTGCGTCGCGACCCTCAACCCTTTTCACGAAAGGGAGCAACGAGCAAGGGACGAGCGCTGCTACCATTGTGTACCAAGAGCACGCTCCAAAGCATAACTCAACAACATAAACGACGAAACGAAGGGCTCTGATAGGAATCTGCGAGGTCCGGAGTGGAGCTAGCGAGCATGAGACGAGAGTTGAGCGAGCGAACGAGCGGCATTAAACATTTACAGAGGGCAAAGCCTTCGATAATGACGACTTTTTTAATGCAAGGGATTAACTTTGCTCTTTTCTCATTGTTTTATTCCGCTTCTTCCTCCGAGACGTGTCGCTCGTTTTTGGAACCATCTTCGTGGAGCCTTCTCCCAGCATCCGATGATCGATCCAAAATGAACCTCGACTGCAGAACTCAGGTTCCCGAACGAGGAATATCGCTTCAACTTGGAAGCGAATTTCTCTCACTCTCGATCGTTGGAGAGCCGTCCAGTGTTCGGGAAGAGTGCTACATTCGGTCTCTGAAAGTTCGGTTCCCCGATCCGACGCGCTCTTTCTTCAAAAAAATGCGAGAACTTCTTCAAACTTCATGGGATCGAACTCACTGTATTTCACAGCTGCTTCGGAAAGGAGTTCCCCATTGCGAGCAAGGATGCTCAAAGAGGGGATCAGAAAAATGGTTGACGCGAGAGAATCAGTGTCAGGTGGGGAAATATATGAACACCGAGTCGTAACCTTCGTCAGAGTCTTCGCATAATGTTCACTTGGTCCGAACAGAAGTCTCGTCTATTCTGAATAATATTGGTGTTATCACGAACGAATGCCAGGGCATTGAGCCAGTGAAATAAAACCGTTGAGGACAGACCGTTGTTCAGACTTTTTTTTTTGATCTTTCGGTGCAGATTCGGTTCCCGTTACGAAATCCGGTTGCGGTTGTTCCCAGACGCTTTTGAATTTCAATCTCTATGATTCAAAACCGACGCGAATTCGACCAAAATGAGGTAAAAGGTTTCCATTTCAGTGGGGCTTGCCCATTGTCTGCCGTGAGTCATGTCCCAAAATACTAGATGGCGACGGGGTTACACGAAAACAGTTACAAGACCAGGCTTAGCTCGACCGGAGACAGAGTATGGACTCTCCCGCAATTCCAGGAACATTCCAAACTCGCGGCCGACGATTTCCGTCGCAGTCGTTGCAGAGCGCTATTTACCCAGCGACGTTTTCATCTGCCTCGTCCGCTTTGCTCTTGGTGTGCGGAGGTCAACAGTTTACAGAGAATACGAAAATTAAACAAATTCAAAAGTGGTCTTGGCGAACACAGAACGGAGAGCGATTCAAAGTTCACCGGCATTCAGTCTTACCGTTCACTAAGCTTCGTCGCTGGGCAGTTTACTTGAGCGGGAAGAGGGCTTTCCCCTTCTTTCGGACGCCGAAACTCCGCTCGTAACAACAACGACTTCGCTGACTCAGCAACAATTTCTTGTTGACAAACCCAAGGCCTCGAAGATATGGAAGGAATCTTCTCGGATTTTCTGGCGTCCTTCGACGACGAGTTCTTATCTTCTTCTTTCGACAACAAATTCAAAGCTCCGAAAAAGAGTACTTCATGATCATTGGAACGAACAAGAGACAGACGGTCGACCAAGCCACACGGACGGATCCTCCTAAGCCGAATGAGTGTCTGCGGACAGACGAATTGGACAGGTGAGCAAGCGACCGGCCGACTGAGTGAGTGGAGTGGAAACCCGAAGTATCAACAAGTGTGGACGTAAATGTTTCCATTTTTTCTTCATATTTTTCTATGTTTGCGGATGGCTGGACGTAATAGCGGACATTTTTCAACAATGCTCGAGCGACCACAGGTGAGAGGAGCCAGCCGAGAGGGCCGATTCGTAGCCACGCTTTACGAAAACGACCATGACGACAACGATGACCGAGGATGGCAGAGGAAGACGCAGCGCCGTAGCCCTAGCCCATGCTTGGATGGGCTCGCGCCCGAGTCACGGTAAGAGCCTTCCCTGTCGTTCAGCTCTCGGTGGCTGAAGATGCCCGGAGAGAGAATGAGGCAGAAGACTCACGGAAAGTCCAGCGACACTGGACGTGGTCAACGTTGCGTGCAATGTGCCACCCGTTCGGCGCGAGTTCAGAGCTCTCTCTCTGTCCGAAGCATCGGGACGCACGTCGTCGAATGTTTATTGAAAGAAAGCGAATCCACACTCAACATCAGACTGGAACATGTTCTCCATTCTCCTCTCGGACCTCTGGCCTTCGCGATGTTCGAGCAGGAAAACAACGATTCCCGCCATCGGAGCCGAAGGGAGCGTTCGAACTCCAGGAATCAATCGAACGTCGTCGACCCCCTTTTGTCCTTCAACTACGGAAAATGAGATGATTCCATCATTTTCATCACGAGAACCACAAGGAGAGAGATTTCAAGGTGAAGGAATTCCGGTAATCGGGCTCGATCAGATTCCGATCAGAGAGTTTTCCAGGAATGATCTCATTGGAAAAGGGAAGAGATTCGCGTCAGATCAGGAGACCGGAAAGTTCACAAGGTCAGCACGCTGCCCAACTCATGTGTATCCCGGTTCCAACGGTCGGAACTCCGGCTGGAGCCCTCTCAAGAAGTGACACAACGGCGTGCGAAAACTATCCAAGCAGAAAGCGGCACAGAAGCAGAAGAAGCCACACGAGCAGAAGCAGCTACAGGAGCACTCCTAGCTACAAAAAAAGGAGAAGAAAACGAGTGTTCCGACTGAAAGTTTCCGAGTTGCATCATAAGACGAGGCAAATGGCCCAGAGAAATGGATTTTCTGTGGTGCCAACGACTGCAGTGGTGTTAGTATTATTGAGCGGCGTCACCGCTCTTTTGTGAGCAGGTTTTCAAACGCACACAAACAGACGACGAAAGAAGAACACCACAGAGAACGTGGAGGGCGGCTGCGGTCGAAGTGACCGTGAACGCCGGTTGGGAGCAACGTTGTGAGCCCAGCAAAGCGGAGCCGAAATGAACAGAACGCATCGGACACGACATTCCGCACGGGCAAAACCAACCGACCGCACGGCGACAATCCCCAATTAACAATCAGCAGTCAATCTTCGGCGGGCATGGGTTTCAGTCCAAGAAGGGCCTGCTCCACCAGCCGTTTCTTTCGTCCGTCCGCGGACGAGGTCTGCGTTTCGGAACCGTTCGGAAACAAAACCGTCCGATTTGGAAAACGCCCTTGTCGCCCGAATCGCTGCTCTGGAAGGATGAGTCGCGGTCGCTTCACTTCAAGAAACAACTTGTCCAAAACGTTCAAACAGCCGAGTCGTTCCAAAGTCTTTGAAATCGCTGCTGAAGTAGCAGTCGTTGCTCGACCAGTGTTTCACTGACGAGCACAAAACGCGACAGCCTGCTTCTCCTTTTCTTCTTCTCCATAAGTCAATCTGAGGCGTTTCGTCAAAATTGAAAACATGGATTGATCACCGTAGCATGCGAATCGGCTACATCATCGATTTACTCCGCCAGCAAGCGAGCCGGAGCAAGAAAACTTCATCCATCCGTCAACTCGGCTCGCTCACGGATCGCCATCACCGCCTAAGACCAGAGCTTGATTTTGTTCCTCGAGATTTAGAGAACCTCGTCGGACTGAGCTTCTTGAGCCGCGCGCAGCTCGTTGGTAACGGACGTTGAAGCCTGGTCAATCGAACCACGCGCGTTCGTCTTCGGGAACGCGAAGAGATACCACAGAGCTGCAGTATCTAGATGCCGGCGTGGAAATGGATTGCACTAAACTGTGATTTTACTGCTCGTATAACGTATTCCGGAAAACGTCTTCGGCTAAGACGAGTATTTAATCTGTGAGCGAAAATTGCGGTCGCTCTACAAATAAGAGCGACTGCATCGAAATCGAGGGGGCATAAGATGGGAATCCATGTAAGGCAAACCACGTGACTCGCTATGCCCATCTAGAAGAGCAATCGGAACCATATCGCCAGCGGTAGTGCTCATAATGACGTCTCGGTCTCCCACGGCTCCAATTGAGACAAAAAGAGTTTTGAAACGGAATGCCACTCGAGCTAAGTTTCTCATGGTTCGTTTGCTCCGGGGAGGCTCAGTTATTCTTCCTAGGTTTTCAACTGTGAGAATCTGTGTGGAATGAAGATAAATCGCGGGGACGCTACCCCATACCAAAACCGGGAATCAACCGGGAAAAAGTGCAGCAGAACCAATCATCAGTTGCAAAATTGGAGAAAACTTACCGGGTGCCTTGCGACGAGTTGTTCGTCCGGACTTCGAACTACTGACAGATCCGCAGCTCCTTCGCCGCCTCCTCTTCTCCATGGATCCACTTCCGCTGCATCCGCTGATGCTTGCCTCCTTGACCTCCACTTCTTTGATGTATTGAATGCCATTGATGTACTCAGGTTCGGGATATCGGTCCCGGTTCCTTGGAGCTGGAAGCGGTTCGGCCGCGGGTTCGGGGGGACACGGAGGGGGTTTGTACTTAATCGCTACAACCTGCGGCGTGTCCGCTGGATCGCTAGTTTCGGTGATCTTTGGAACGGCAGCTAAGTTCTCACAGTTTCCGAAGCTCGAATGTGACTCGTTGTCGGTCGCGGAACTCCCCGATGAAATTCCAGACTCGTAGTCGCGTTCCACTGGCGACTTGGTCTCAGTTTTCGGTTCTGGTTCAGTGGAAACGACGTCTATTACCGTCTGCACCTCAGCGTTAGCGATGGCGGCCGGCGGCTGAACGTTGTTCAGTCGGCGGAAATTCGTCTTGATGTACTTTCTGAGAGCGCGCGGCGGCATGACGTAGTGTTTCTCGAACTCGTTGCTTGTGTGGAACACGATCTGTCGCTGGTACTCTTCATTGGTTTGAGGATCCCTGTAGTTCTGGGGGGAGGTCACCAGGGCGTGCTGGAGGTCCGACTGGCTGACGCTGGACTTGTTCGAAAGCTTCCGACTCTGTTCCAGCTCGTTAATAGAGGTCAGCGATGCCGACTTCTTCAGGATTCCGGGCAGAGTTCGTTCGTCCGTGGCTTCAACGCTAGACGGCATCCGTGGCAGAGTTTGGCCTCTTTGCTCCCCGCTCGACGCAGTCTGATCCGTCAGAGTCTTAGGACTGTTTTTCTTGAAGCGAGGGAGACTGAACGACCACAAACGTCGGCTCGCCTTCGTTTTCTCTGACTCGGTCGGCGACGACGATGTCGAAGAAATGTCATCTTGAATGGACCGCGCACCCTGGGAGAGACTTCTGGACAGCGACTTCGAGTCGGGTGTCGATCGCGGAGTGTCAGAAGTACTGCAGCTGTCAGGACTGTAGCTTCGGACACTGTCATCGAAGCTGACAAATTTCTCCTGGACCCTCGCGGGGAGAATCTGCGAATTCGCCATCGAATGCTGGATCTTCGGACTCCGGGTTATGCCGTTCTGCGAGGCGGTGGTGGCGGCACGGATCGAGGGAGTCGAAGGGACCATCGGGACGGCGGTGGCCGTAGTCATTTTCTCGTTGGCTTCGGAGGCCAAGAGGTGAAGACTCTTGTTCTCCGACGCGAGTTGCTGCGCGCGCATCTCGGAGAACCTGCTCTGGGCCGCGGTCAGATGGGGTACCGGTGGATGACTCGACGTCGGGACTGCCGGAGGTGGCAGCGGGCGGGAAGGCTGCGGGGGCGGTCGTCTCGAAGGAAGTGGCACGATCCGAGGCACATCGCGCGTTGGCGGAGGCATCTCAGGCCTTGACGGAATCCTTGGGGGCTCCCTCAGCTGGAGGTTGTTGTAAATCAGGGGACAGGTCTGACCGTCCGCGCCCCGGATCAGACGTATGTCAGCATGCCTGTGGAATACACAAATAAATTATCATAAATTAAATTGAAAAAGACAGTTTCGAGTCACTTGTCGGTCAAAAGCCAAACTAACGATGCGGCCCGGCATCAGCAGCAACAACGGGTACAGACAGACGACCCTCATACGACACCGCCGCAATCATCAACGGCGGCGTGTTGTTTCTTCCCAGATTCACGTTTCGGTTAAGTTCGAATGCGAGACATTCCGCATGCTTCGAAGCCCTTTCGGAACGTTCCAGATTCCATTCCGCTGACCGTATTCAATGGATCATGGATCGGGAGCAAGGCTGAGGGTTCGGGCGGTCTTTACGATCGCTTGCTGCACGGCACACGCCATCACGACCATATCATGACGCAGTCTCGAGTAGCGGTCAGAGTGCAAGCCGCGGGCTCGATCTTCCGCGGGACACGAGCTGAAGCGGATTTCCTCAATGCGATAGGTGAACTACTTGCTCCACAAGGTAGCTGAACTTGCGGCCACCAACGTACGCGAAAGTCGAGAAATGCTTCGCAACGCGGAGGCCCTCGGAAAAATGTTGAGTGACTGTATGGCGAAGAAGAATCGTTTGCCCAAGATCAGAAAATCGAACTTCTGGATCGGGTTCTCGCCGGATGCGATCCTGATATCCCCGACGGGAGCAACGAAAGCGACAAGAGCAACGAAATTGTAAGTCATAAACGAAGTCGGCTCGAATTTCGAAGACAAGACAATGGGCGCAATCGTCGTGGAGGAGGCGACTCTGTCGCGGCGTACCGTCACGATAATGAACAATAACGCCGTGATCGTGATGATGTCCGGCGACCTTTGTCTGAGCTGGCTGGGTGGCGATCGGTACTGAGCCAAGTTGTGAGGTCCGGTCCGGTCGTCATGTAGTCCACGTCAGAAACCCGAGAAGGTCCACCTGAGCGACTGGTCGGAAGAGAGCAGTAAATAATCGTTAATCACTGATTGCGGATGAGAGGAATTCGTTGAGACGCGCTTCGTAGTGATAGTTCACAAGGAACAAAGACATCATTTAGACTGAGTTATCGGAAAGAGAAGAGTCGACCTGGCCGGAAAATCAACCAGTCGACTGACCGAGCCGACGGTCGAGAAGTCCACTGGCCAGCAAGTAGGCTTGTTCGACATGTTAACCGCAGGAAGAAGATTGTCTGACCATTACCAAGCTTGGCTGATGATCATAGAGCACCGTGACAGATAAACAACTTGTTCAAGTCTTTGCTGCTTGCGTGCTCTGACCCAAATGCCGACCCCAAATGCACCGCTAGGTTAAACTGCACCGAGCTCAGACGACTCTGATTGGATGGTCCCGGTGGTCCTTCTTGCCTTAAGCGTACTTCTACTCTCCGATAACGTCCGCGATTCCAATTGAGCCCGAACTTATGAGAGCAGAGCGAACTCGGAGCAGGCGCAGAGCGAGTATTGCGTGAACGCTGAGGTCTGCTTCGATCCTCGAAGGCAACCGAAAACTCTCGGAATGGATAACTGGTTCCATCTCAACATGCTCATCAATCGTACGATTCAGGAGCTGCCAAGGCATTCCTCAATGTGAGACGGATCTCAGGAACGACAGAATGCTTCGCTCAACAGATTGACCACATAATGGGTCAACTTGAAGAAAGGCGAACGGCGACGCCGAATCATCTCGCTGTCCCGGAAGGAGGATAACCATGGCGAAATCTGTTCTGGCGCGCGTCGAGACTCGGGCTCCACACGGGATAAAACCTGAAAAGAAGAAATAATCCGATGCCTGCGCAGGCGGGGGAACCGCGGATTCCCGCGGAAAGCAATTTCAATTCTGGTGCGGGAAGAGAGCCTAAGCACGGCGAGCGTCCTGGCTCGTCGCGACGACGGAATTCCTTTTCACGGCTTCACAGCTCGGCAAAGCAAGGCGCTGTCCGCAATCTGGGAGTGCTTGATTTATCTTGGTCTCTTCTGCGAAAGGTGAAGTCGGTGCTTGGCTAAGCCGAGCTACACAGAGGATGGAGTCGTCAAGTCTTCTGCGTCTGCTAGTCAACGTTCCGAAATCGGGGGCTGATCCAAGTGAATCGGCGAACAAACGGAGGAACGACGCCAGCGACGAACAAACGAGCGAGCGGAGTTTTATCAGTTTTGTTGATAGTACAAGAGAACGAGCGAACAATTCTCAAGTCGGCGTAGACGTTGGCTTCGGCGCTACTCTGCCAGACTCAGCCCGTTATTTGAGTTTGCGCTCGCCGAAAACTGCGAGCGTCTGTCTAATCGCATTATCGTCGTCGCCGTTATGTTCGTTGTCGTCGTCATCGCCACAACCGTGAGCGGCATCGTCATCGCCGACACCAGCATCGTTCGCATCGTGGTGATCAACGGAGAATGGAGTTAATCTCCCGCTGTTATGCTGCTCACCTTTCGAGGCTCTTGTAAGAATTCCCGAGAATGGGCTCCGAGTTCCTCTGTGGCTGAAGTGGCCCATGCTGAGGTCCGCCCAGCTGATTGGGACCTCGGCTGATGAAATGATGCGTTTGCGACGTCATATCCTGCAATGGATAAAAAAACTGATGAGCCACGGTTGTCACCGACTAATTAGCATTCCGGCAATCAATGAAATGCGGGACGTACGCGAAGAACGGAATAACGATTCGTGGAATCCCCTGCCGAGGTAAGACAGAGTCCCCGACAAAGTTCAGAAAAGTCAATCGGACTTCGGATCTCGTTTGACGTTCTCAGGGCAAACACGTGATCCCGATTCGAACATCGCCATCCGATTTCTGATCGTTTTTTCTATCCACGGAGCTTGGTCACGTCGCGCATGTCGGGTGCTCAGTTTTTCCCTCGCGGAGCGACATACTTTGTCATGCTGTTCCAGAGTGTCTATGTTTCGGGTCGTAGATAACTGATTGGCTTCTCAACTTGTTTCCACGTTAGCTCCGGGACGAAGCTGGCGTGAAAGAAAGGCGTCGGAAAGTTCACCCGGGGCACTTAAGCGAGATGCTGTTAGCGAGTATACGGCAACGATCATTCGTTTTGATGTTTTGCCACCATATCGTCCCACAGCTCGCCGAGCGTCGTTGGAGCATCCCTTAGTTTCGGATTTTCTGCTCGTCGACAGTGTTACCGGCACATGCTGTTCGAGCGATATCTTCCCACTGTTCTGACACCCGGCAACAACGCCTTTCTCGGGAGCAATTTGCAGTAACAAACGGAACACGTTACCACCGGCAGAGAATTAATTTTTGCGACGCTACCGCCACTCTGGTCGCTTTGAGCTCGTCTCCGCCTCGATCCCCAGTCGATGGATGAACGCGAGTCTTCTTCTATCTCTTGTTTAAGACGTTTCTCCGTCGGCGATCGACGACTCGGCACGCGGGAAGACCTGGAAACTTACTTTTGATCTGCGAATGCGACCGTACTCGCATTCGCATGTGATGGCCAGTCACGCATGATCACGGCAGAACGCCGCGTCCGAAAACAAGTTGAGACCCCTCGTGCCTTCGCGTCCACTGGTCGTTGTTTCGTTTTGATGCTTGTACCGGTTGAGAGAGCGCGGCTGCGCGATTCAAAGCGCACCATTGAACAACTCATCATGAAAACGTCAGGAAGCTGACCACAATGTTCAAAAGCACTTCCGATGTCTTGAGAGTAACGCGCAATTTTCTCCTCTTGTTCATTTTCTTTTTCCAATTTATTCTCGCCGTCGCCGTCATCGTCGCCGGTCTTCTCAGCTAAAGCCACACATTGTCGTCGGATCGGCTTCCACCGTGAGACGATCGCAATCATCGTCATCGAACCGTCGTTGTAATTATGGAGAAAAAGAGGGTTTCAGACATTAGTAGATTTCTGACCAGGGGGCGAATCCACCGTGGGAACCGAGTGTGTCTGCCGCTGATTCTCGAAAACTCTGGCACTTCCACCCGAGATTCGGTTTTCTCTCCAGATTTTCGCGAATTCCGCTGTGGTCTTGACGACATGTCCCCAAGTTCTGAGAAAGGAAAACAAACAGAGGAGATCCCGATTTCGCGATTAGCGAAGAAACCAATGAATCAGCAACATCGGTGAAGGTCAGTCCTTTCTTCATCCGATTGGCGACGTCGACAACAACGTCGAAGAGGGAGCGCGGCGAAGCAAAAAACAACAGCGGAAGCAGTGGAAAAAGTTTCGACGGGGAACGAGAAACGGTTGTTTCCGCCCAAACCGTTGTGATCACCATCGACCCTCCGCACAGTTATGTACAAGAGCTATCGGAGGGACTGACGTCAGAAACTCCCTTTCTAGTGACTGTAGCTCTTCTCCAGCCATCGTCATACAGCATTCAGATCTCAGGGATCAGGACGCAAGCGAGAGCGACAGACAGCCGTGTACTACCCTATGAAGAGATAGTCGATGATGTCAGGGGAACGGGGAAATTTACTTGGACAGGCGTGAAGGCGAGCCGAAGAGCATTCCGAGTGATTTCATCGAAACGCTTTCCTGACACCAGCCCATCATTTTTCTTCCCTGTAAGCTTCGACACATTCCAGACGCGAAGCATCCCGCGAAATAGAGTTGGAAGCTCTCGGCGATTCGCCAGCCGAACCGCGACCTGGCCCGTAATTGAACTGAAGCGGGCTCTGGCGTTCAGATCGAGATGCGTTCATCTGGGGTGTCTGTTTAGAAACCAACATACTCCAGTGGTTCCGAGTCCGATTCGCGAGCCCTGATATCATGAGAAGACGTCCACGATTCCAGAAGTGGCCGCGAAACCGGTGCTGCCAACCTTTACAAAATGGAACGCGTTCCTCTAGGAGCAGTAGAACCAAATGATCATATCTTTACTTTGTGGTCGTGTGCGCTTTGAAACCTCATTATCCCCTTGTTCTCCCCGAACTCCGATCATCCGCTTCGCTCGCCCGTTTCTCGATAACCATCTCGTGTTTGTTTTCGGCGGTGACTCACTCCAGTCGCCTGGGCATCGGTTTAGCGAATCCAGAGGTAGGGATTCGGAGAAGACTCCTCCTCAACGAGCTTAAGAGCCGCGATGGAGCAATTTGAAAAATATCAACGGAAAGAGCGTCTGCAGGCGATACCAGGAGAGCTTGCGCCGCCGGACAAGACGATGAAGAATAAAAGGAAAAAATTGAAGCATTCGAATCGTGCGAATCTTCTGAGCACGAAGACAACGGGGGATCGTGTTCCTTGAAGAAGATGACGGCAAGTCTTGAACGGCTCCCGGCGAGTGCACGCTGAACTAACGAAATACCCAACGGTTCTGAAGTGAAATAACAGATCCACGAACTTATCGGATTGAAGAATCGGCAAATCCCTTCAGAATGTGGGGGATTGAGCCATCTTCGTTCATATATGATTATCCAGGATGCGGACCTTAAACTGGGTAAGCATCGTGTTTGGAAAGCGCTTTAACCGTGAACCGGAAGCAATTCCGACCGAATTGAGATCGTCTTCACGGTACTGATGATTGGTTTGCCGAGGAATTCGTCACAGCGATCGTCCTGAAACGCGTTCGCGTCATTTGTCAAAGCGCGCTCACCCCGTTTCACTTTGGATGGTAATCCTGGCTCGAACGTTCGTTTAGCGCGTTCTTTCACGCGCGTCGATCATCAACCGCGACCTTTGCGAATGCATGCGAGCTACCGTGCTCAACCAATTTCGAGTTTGCAACAACGTCAGAGAAGGGACATGAGCGTGCATTGATAATCAAGAAGTCGGCTTCGACGTGTTCAAGAGCTGTTTGGAATATTTTGCGAAATCGATGGCAGCTCTATGGCAAATCACTGGGCTCATGGTGGACAGAGAGCTGGAACGATTCCATCGTGAGGCGATAATATCCACGGAGGATATTATTTTTGCAATGGCGGACGATCTTGACTGTCTGAACGGACCAGAATCGAAGCCCATGCTTGAACTGGAGAGGAAGAGATTGTTGCGAGGAAAGATGGACTGAGGAGAAATCGCCAGAAGCGGCGATAGAGCGGCAATCAATCACGCATGTGCGTTCTTTTGCTCCGAGGTATTCTTATCGAGTTATGTATGTTGTCCATTTCTCGACGCCTTCTTCCCCGCTCACAGCAGGCCTAAGCTCGCATGAGCTGATCGCAACAGAGAAGCACAGGTGATCACTCTCTAATGGATTACTGTATTTCAATCTCTCCGTCCGCCGTTTTATCCATCCATTTATCTGGCCTGCGCGCCCGAGTGAGCAAGCGAGCGTTTCTTCTTCAGAACCTCGATCTCCAGATAGCCACTGACCAAGAGAAAAATGGGAAACTCGCTATGACCGCAGCAGCTCGGCCGGGCGCAGGACCGGAGCCTCGAGCATCTGAATATCTCTCGTGGCTTCCAGGGAAATTAACCTTCTCACTGAACTCGGCTGCCTTTGTGTTGGCTCCAGGCGGAAAGAAAACGAATCAATTATCCAAAGCCGAGAAACAGAGATAGGCCGAGATAAAGATAGATGGAAAGAATGGATGGGTGAGCTGCGGATTTGATTTCGGATCGGACGGAGCGAAAAAGTCGCAGAAATTCGAAGACCTCGGTCGGTTGCCAGAAATATGGGCTTGCGTGAGGACGATGAGCCGCACGGCGGGAAACGAGGTTCAAGAAGCCCGCACGACAATCTCGCATCCTCCACCAGGAGTGCACCCCGACAGCTTCGAAACTCGCCGAAAAGTTAGATGCTGCTTGAAGATTTTGGGCAGTTTTCAGAATTCCAGATGTGTTCCAATCAAAGTCATTTCGGTTACGGTTGATAATCTCGGTCAGCTCTCAGAAGTTCCAAACCTCGGCCCTACTCCGAAGACGCCTCACCGGGATCAAGGGAATGAACTAAAACGACGCAGCGCAACGAGGTGGCAGAAGAAAAAACTCGATGAGACAAAATAACATAGTTGCCGTTGAAAGTTGTCAATCACGAAGAGAGTTCAACGAATGCGCTCAAATCTCGGGTGACATCTATTCTTCGGGAGTCGTCTCGCCTCAACGAACGCTTTCACGAGTGAGCCAGACGTCCAGCCGGCAACAAAGGTTCCCCGAAGACAATGAGCCGACCCAACGGTCAAGTGCGCGGACGTCGCCGATCAAGACACTCTGAGGATTACGGGAAAAATATGATGCTCGAGTGGATTAGGCCAGGGAATATGTTAAGCGAGAACCCTCGGACCGAATGAAAGGAAGGCCTCGAAGCGAAGAGACTCGACCAGCGGGGAGCCACCATGCTGCCGCGGATCGGGTTCGGGAAACTCTTTCAACCGAAATTATATTCAGGCTATTACGAACGAAGGGACGGACGCGCCTGATTCCTGTGGCATCGGACAATTAATTAAACTTGCCCCGACCGGTTGCACAGAAATCAGCTCCGGCTGCGATGATGGTGTTGGATTTCATCGGTCCTCTCGCCTTCTCGTCGATGAATTCGCGCCAGAATTACTGCAGTGCCGACCGATCCGCAAACCAGATTCAGGAGCAGCGAGCACCCAATAACGCTCATGAAACATTTCGACACCATCTTGTCGAGCTTCGCTCTGAGGCAGTATGGTCGCCGTCATCAACCGTCGGACGAGTCGTCTCCCCTCACCTCGTTGCGGATCATGTTTCTTTTTCTCCCGCAGCCGTAGAGCTTCGATTCGGCAAGGCAACGAAATTGCGGCTACCGCGGCTGCATGGACGAGAGGAGAGAACTCAATCTCGTCGAGGGTAGCGGGTCCCCTCAGGAACCGATAAAAACCGATAACACGTCCACGTCGATCGGAACGGTATGTCATAGTTGCTGTCATGCTCGAGGTCGTTTTCGGCATACTCCCACTCGTGCTCTGCCGTTTCTCCCTTCTCCGTGCCCGTGGAGATTGCGTGATACCCCCAGCTCCAAGGGTAGATCCTCTCAATGTCCGGAAGTCGTTATTGGACAAGAAAATCAAACCTCTCCTCCGCCTCAATTGTATCACTCTTTGTGGCGGTTTGGCGGTTCGTATTAGAGTAATTGCTTTTGTGCACATTCATCAGGTCCTCGGCCTATTTGCGCTCGCTGTCGCCATCTTTGTTTTCAGCCACACTGGAACCTAATCTCCGCGGTCTTTGCTGTTGTTGACAACTGTGTTGCTGTCGCGGTTTTCCACGGTCCTCTTCAATGTCCCGGCCCTAGTTTCTCCCACTTAGCGCTCTTGTTGATGCCGTTTTTTTTGTTGATGTCGGCAAAGTTGTTCGTCCTGTCTTGTCTTTGCGCGCGGATCGAGTTTGAAGGACTTTACAAAATTTCATAGCCAGCAAGCGATCTCGCAGGATGGCTATTACGCAAATTCGTGCCAGACATGTTGGATGTCTTCTTCCTACAAGGGGGGACTGACAAAAGATCGAGCGACTCCAGCAGCTGATTCGGAATGGCTTTCAAACGGTCTTCAGTCGGCTGAAAACATTGACGTTGTTCTTATCGTTCTTGATGTCGTAGTGGTGGAGCCGCTCGTCCGCCGCCTGCACTCGTGTTCATTGCAGGAGGGAAAGCTGTGCGCAACAGTGCAATTCATTGACACTCAATCGATCGACGACTGTCAAGTTAGACAGACCATGCTCGCTCGCAGGTTGTCGTCGGCGTCGCGGTTGTCATTCCTTGCGAAACCCCGCATTCACTTCTCGGATTGTCGTAATCGAAATTAAATAAAAGTCACAGACACGGGTTTGAGCGTACGCGACCTTCGGAATGGTCTTCTTGTTCACGATGCTTTTTCAATTTCCAAAGATTTGAGCTTTGTCGAAGCGACGGTGAACGCTCCACAACAGACAGCGATACCGGTCGTCTGAGTCGCCATGCCGTTTGGCGGCGAAGCCAACAAAGATTTCTCTCTTCCCGATTGCATTCAGTTCACGTCACATTAGGCGTTGGAAATGGTTCATGAGGGTCAACAGAAACTATGCTGGCCCCGCCAGAAACACACAGGACGCAACAACGGGACCTCGGATGTTTAACAACAACCATGGCATGGAGCTCAGGAACAATGATGGCATCGAAATCAAAACTTGGGGGGACAACAGCATTTTTCGGAGCTCCGACCACAGAAAGATCAATGTCCGCTACCATACCGATAATCACTTCCCCTCGGAGATTTCCTCCTTTTAAACTGACCAGGGACGAAATCAGAGACAGCCGTTGTACCGACAGAGGGAACAACGAGTCCCCGCGTACGATGGAGGCAAACGCTAGATTGGAAACAGCAACAGGGGCAACAACGAAGATGACCTCAACAACAATGGAAGTACCTTCGATGGTGAAGAAGGCAACAGAAACCAAGCAAGGTGCCAGTGACTAAGCCAAAAATTACAGTCATGGGACCACTCTTCGGATATAAGCGAGGCATCCTGAGTGGTTGCTCGAGCTCCATTTCAGATATCTGCCAAGGGTGACAGGAGGCCGACGCGCCGCACTGAAAGCGAGAACCGAATATACACCGTGCCGTCCTCCATTTGTAGAGAACTTCTCCGAACGAACTAGAAAGCGACTTCGAACTGCCGTCGCGTGTCGGTGAACGCTTCTCGTCTAAGCAGCACAGTGCGCTGATGGAGAGTGGAGGAAACTGTTCGACATGTGGATATCAACGGTAGCGAGCTCCAAACTTCCGAAATCGGTCGGTGACTCGACGCCTCCGAAGTAGTTCGCGGGTTGCCGATAGGTTTTTGATTACGAGCTCAGGTCAGACAATCTTCTCGTCGTAATCAGGACCTCGAGGTTAAGAACCCCGAGAAGACAACAGCGACGCTGGTTCAACTCGACAAACAGCGGGCGTCGCTCCCTATTCTGGTAGTAAAGATCATAATCGAATTGGAATCGAATCAAATCTGGTGCCGAACAACCCCACTCATTCCGATGGATCGGGCCGCGAGCGAATCCTGAGAAATAAATCGAATAACACACACGATCCGCGTCACCGAACAACCGACACCTTGATCTTGAACTGCGACTCATCCGACTGGAACCAGCGTCTCTGTACTTGAACTGCCGACGGCTACTAGTTCTTCTATTTTCGTTTAGTCCATCGCACGCATTTGCTGCAGAAGTTTTATTGCTTGATTGTTCTCTCGCCGCCCTGGCTGTTCATTTGCTCGACTCGTTTAGTCCTCGTTCGAACCATCGATCCTTATCGACAGCAACGTCATTCGGGTGAACAGAAGCCGCTCGGGACTCGCGATTCAGAGGAGCAGGGGAATTTCCAGAGGAGTCTCGATTCCGAGACAAGTTCGCATCAGCACAACGGGTGGCGGGAAGAAACAAGAAAATACTCGGAAC
Organism: Phytoseiulus persimilis; assembly: GCA_037576195.1. Lineage (NCBI taxonomy): Eukaryota > Metazoa > Arthropoda > Arachnida > Mesostigmata > Phytoseiidae > Phytoseiulus > Phytoseiulus persimilis. Next base: position 13,296,591 of record CM075103.1, read on the forward strand.
CCGCGGAGCATCGCTCGAGGCACACCTCGGCCGCCTCACAGTTTTTCGGCGGTGAGCCGAAACTTTCGGAAGGATTTAGGAAGCAGATATGAGTTCACGTGATACGGGAGATAAAGAAACAAAGGGTGGCCAATGAACAGGGAGCTGGGAGGGATGGCGGAGATAAGATAGCGGAAACAGACCAGGGTTTCGGAAGAGGCGCCGAGGAGTGGATTTCGGAAGAAAAAATAACGAGAGAGAGAGAGATGATCCCAGTGTGCGTGAGGGCAGAGGCAACTAAGAAACTCGGATTCTGGAGAATTGAACGATAGGTGTGGGTTACCAAGCTGGCGGTGATGACCGGGATAGACCTGGAAGAGCCAGCGCGCACTTCAAGTAGGCGTCGGCGCTTTTCCCCACATTTCTGCGGCTCGCTGAGATGAAGAGGGCACTGAGCAAAGACAACCGAAATTGCGGTTGATCCGCCAGCTCCCCCGCATCAGATGGACCGCTGTTCGAAGCTTTCGTGCATGCCGGTCGGTCCGTCGGCTAACCGACTTGCGGCTGGCGCTCCGACTGCGGGAGTATCCACGATTGAAGGGGCGTATGTGCGGGAACACCATTCAGACTCACCGACCGACCGATTGACGAACGGCAAGTCGAGCCGACCGACCAGCGAACGAGTCCGCGATGACGAGCAGGGAGAGGAGATGATGATGGTCCACGTCAAAGATTGAGCGACACGTCTTAAGCGAATTAAGTGGAATGATGAGACTCACTCACTCTATCTATCTTTCAATCCGTCCCGCAGCCGGTGTCGGTTTGGCAGCGAGGCAGCCAGCCGTGGCTTTTCGACTAGCGGTCGATCCTCGACGCGCCGAAGCTGCTAACGGCATCCTGCATTCACTGTCAATTCTGTCCGGGGCCTTTAAGATGACATCGTGCCTATGTCTTCCTCCGGGATGCCTCTCCGCCTCAACCACGGCTTCAATCGATGGTCTTTCCGGGAGCGAGTATGAGTTTCTCGTTGTTTCGCTCCAGAACGAGTGAAGCCATCGGAGTCGCGGCGATTGGTCGTTTTGACGACACTGTCAAATATTTCGTGACGACTTCGAGCCTCGATTTCTGCGACGAAAACGCCGACAGCCGCGACGGAAGCTGCCATGACGCGGCAACAACAGCAGCCGCAGCTTCAATGACAAGAAAACAACAGCATCAGCGCAGACGCGTCGGCTTGTAGAGCAAAAGCGTCGTCGGCGGCTGAAATTCCACGCAAGCAGGAAGCTCCAGGTCTAGATCTCACGCGTTCGCGTTTGGGCATTCCCTCCTCGCGTACCAAGAGGTTCCGAGAGAACGCGGTGTCACAATCCTCCCTAGTGAGTCTCATCTCCTTTTTGAGGAAATCGTCGAATTTCCTCGCGTTGCGCGAGTTTCCGCGGAAATTCTCAGTTGTGGCGCACAGGCAGTGATGGACTCGCGGACTGATGGATTTTTCTCGGCTTGGATACTTTCCAAATCGTCACGGATTTCGCGCGCTCGATGCGTTCCGTTAGACTTGAATCCTCTAACAACGCGCGAGGATTTCTACGGGTTCTGCCGATAGTGCCGTGCGCCGTACTGTACTGTAAACTACTTCCTTTCTTTGGACCAATGCGGAAAATCGCACGCTCCGCAAAGAATCCAGTGAGCTCCATTTCGTCCATTCATCTATCCATCCGCTTGTCCCTTCCGTTTCCCGTGGGAACGGAAAAAGTGCCTTTCGGTGCGACTTCAGATGGTCGAACTATCCGTCAAAACCCCACTGGCGGCATTTCATTGTGTAGTGATTGATCACTCACGGAATACATTTCCATCGCTTGAGACAACAACGAAAAAAGAATTACTCCGCTCTCCGACGTTTAATCTTAACGCCAGTGAGAAATCTCACCGGTGACGGCTCCCCTGCGTTTCCTTTTCCTCGATCAGGTATCCGGTGTCCGAATTTCGGACGACGTCACGTACTGAGCGGAGCGATTTTCGCTTTGATGAGACGTCGAAAACGCGACTCATCGGAACGAAGTTCGTGTTCTGCGGGGAACTTCTTGTTCCTGGAGCGAGCGTTCGCGTGTGCATCCAGCGCTTCGTCCAGAGACGAAGATGAACGAGAGCGATGCAGAATATTCAGCGACTCGAATGGCTCAGGTCCGAACGTCAGAAACGAGTCTGAAAGTGGATGCAGTCGATCCGGATTCGAGCTGGAGATCAACTTCCGGAGAGACGCCGTCAGAAAGCTTCTCGATCGTCGACCTTGAGGAACTGGACTCCGTTCCCAGTTATTCGTCCCGTTGAACGCTCCGTCGGGCTGAGAGGACGGAACCCCGAACGGCCATTTGTCAAAGCAAGGCCGGTGGTCAGCATGGGAGACAACAAGCGCCTGATTTATCGCGTATCGCCCACATGGAGCGACATGTGAAATAATAAAAAAGCCTCCCCGTACGAGCGAGTGTTGACCCCGAGCGAGTCGGGTCGGAAGATCGAATGAAATGCTTTTCATTTTGAAGTGGGCGATTGACACTGTTCCGCCGGTGGGGAGAGTCTTGCAGCTGGACCGCGAGCTTCGGGTATCACCGGCACAACGGACAGCGCACACTGGACCGAACGCACCTTGAATCCTGGTTTAGCTTAAAGATGGAACGCACAGCATAATTATCTTCTGGAAACCAGAGCAAGCTCCGTCGGAAATGCTAGCCCGGATCGTTGCGCATCTCGCCATATTTTCTTACCGGCGGCTTTTTGCCGACCGGCCAAGCATGAGCAACAGCGACCCAGTCAAGTCAGCTGTTCAGCCGGGAAGACCCGGGAATAGGAACAAAAAACTAAACGCCGCAAAAACTGGAGGCGATAGAACGTTTTTTTTCGATCCAAAACCGACGTTTGGTTCCAAGATTCTGGGCCTAATGGCGCTGAGAATTTGTCGGAATCCATATTTTCGCACCCGGGGTCATTCCTGAATTTGAGGAATCCTTCGCGCCTCGGATGATTCACCTTTCGCGTGTCTGGCGGTGCCGAGGACAATCTCCCGTGCAGGATCGCGGGAGATGGAACCAGCTCGTCGTCAAGACTTGAAATGACGATCGAATGCGGATATCGATGTGAGATGGGGTCGCAATGACTCCCATCAAGCAGGTACAACGTCGAGACCTGATGAGTAGCTGCCGTTATACCGCTGATAGCTCGTGCAGCTTTGTTATCTCTCTCCCGGTTCGTTTATCGCGTATCTCCAGCCAAAGTAAACCAGCTCGGAGGTTTGATGTGGTCATGACTCGGCCATACGATACTCGTGGGGTGATGAGATGATTCATTCGCGCCAGGATGTTTGATGCCTTCCTCATCAACACTTAGAGCGGCTGAGCGTCACAGAACGGACTCATGGGCGCGCTCCATTTCTTATTCACTTTTTCCGTTCAGTACAGCGAGTCTTCATCGAGAGGTCCCTACCCGGCCCGTCGGATCCGATTGGTCGCGGAAATGGGCTTCCCAGTTTCAACTGAACGGTGACTGAGCGGTGGGCGTTGTCCGCGCCACGAGTGCGGGCCTGTGTGGTCTTTGTTGGAATCTCTCTCTCTCTCTCTCTCGGTAAACAGGCCGCAGATCTTCTTTGAACCCTTGAGCCTCATTCATCAGCCTGCTTCAGATTCACTCCATCCACTCGATAACGAGCTTCATCGCAATAAACGTTTGTATATCATCGCGTCTCCCGAGCAGCTCTCGGCGACTGCGACGGCATCGTTAATCAGATTATGATGGAAACGAAACTCGTCATCATAATCATCATCATCATGAGAATCAATAACTTTAATTGGATCGGAGTCGATCAGGTGGGTCTTCAATCAAACGATTGTCCTCGGCGATTCTGAGGCATCCCCGGTCTGGACACTGCGGCTCCGCACTATTTCCCCAAACGAATCGAATGTGAATCGAGGGTTCGGGAGATTTTCGGTTCGGGGTTTACGGTCGGGCAATGGACTGGAGGCGATTCACCTACAAGGAACCGCTCCAGCTCCGCTGTCTTGATGATCGTGTTCGTTCATGATTCAATTTTTCACACGCTGTCCCGAGGCCCCTATCCTCGAATCGGAGGCGTTTTCGCTGTGCACCCATAGCTGCTGACGTCTGCATGCAGCGCTGGAAACACGAGTTTCTCAGAATGAAACAGCGTGAAAATTGTTGGAACAAAGATCTTGACCCCCGTCCTTAAGAGCTGAGGCAGAAGTGAGATTCCGCGATGGGAATGAACGGGTTCCCTAAGTTCTTTCGCGAAATTGTAGCGAGCGGGGAAGCGAGGCTATTAAGCCGAGTTTCTTTCTCGTCTTCTCGCCGGACCGCGCTCCGATTAACAATAATAATTAGAAAGGAGACGAACCACCAAATGAAGGTCAGAACGCTCTGACGGTGTGTGCATGGGAGTGCTCCACCTCACCGTAATAAGGTCCGTGAGTAATTGTTGGCGACGACCGTCTCGGGCGGTGTAAGTTACACACTCGGACCGCACAACAAGGGAATAATTTCACGGTATCAGACGAAGAGGTTCTCAAATCTCTCGACCATTCCGGCTGGATCTTTAGGTGAACGGATGAGATTCCAAACCAGAGAACGAGTGAGCACACCGGGTCTTTGACACGGTCGTGATGGCTGATCGAGCCTGAATGGATGCCAATGATTGACACCGGTGCCAATGGAAGCTCAGTGAGTCGGTCCAGCCATCGAAGTTTGATTGACGCCAGCGAATAACTCCCTCCATTGACTTCATCGGGTTCATTCAACAGTCGGAATGAGGGACCAGGACCTCATTATGACCAATAATTCAGACCAAAGGCTTGCCCAAACTCCCGTTAGGGGGAAGCAGGGCTAAATTGACTCGGGCTCCGTTCGTTGTTTCTCCTTTGGTGCCGAAACTCAAGAAGATGGTGCGACGCTCCGATTCTTGACTTCGCTTTCCTTCCAGAGCTTTCGGAATTCATACTAAGATGATTACTATGACAAACGATCCTTCAGCTGGAATTGTACTTTCAGTTGCACAGCTCACGGGAATCGAACTGAACGAATGACAACCGTCGAACGGTATTGACAGAATTTTCTTATCGCTGAACAATTATCTTCCTTCGCGATGTTAAACTTGAATCGATTCGGTCTTCCTTCTCGATCCGGCTTTCTGTCGGAAGGCTCCTACAATCAGCAATCGATTCAGATTCAGAAACAGATTCCAGAGTACCGATTGTGTATTGCGGATTCTCGTCCTGGGGCCTTGGATATCTTTCATCCGCTCCTTGTGGCGAACAAACGGATCGCTGTAACCGTTCTCGTCATCCGATCCGTATCCCGAACGTCGAAGCCCAATAGAATCAACGGATTCGGGGCAGAACTGGGCGCCGACCTGGAGCAAACACTGTCAAGAAGAGGTACCGCAGTTAATGACGTATTTACGGCCGTTGGCGGTGTCTGTACATAGTTATTGTTCGGAAGACAGCGAATGACCAGATCGACGAAAATTCGACGAAACGTATTCATGCAAATAAGGAGCAGTAGATGAAATATACCCAGCCGCCCATGTTTATTATTATCCCCGAGTCGCTAACGGCTCGCCACGCCGCGAGAAACGAACGGCTCATTATGCTCCGAAATGATTATCTATTGTAGCGTCGCTGTAGCCGCGCGAGACAACGCGCTCGTTGATAAGCCCGGCTGGATTGGTCTCGTTGATTGGAACGTCTTCTTGTTCCTTTCTTTCGTTCACGCACTGACAACACTTTTGCATTGTCCTGCTCGGTCTGCCTGTCCACCCGATCCGTCTCCGTCCCGATCCCATCAATCGCCTCGTTCATTCAGTAAGCCGACCATCCGAGTATCCGCTTAAGGAAATGTACACACCGCATACCTGCTCGGGGGGAAGGACCCCCGATTTCTCAACATTCGGGAGAGAAATAGAAGAGAACAGCGTTTCAGGAAATCTCCCGCCTGTCCATTCCCGCGCCCGTTCCCCCTCGTCGTGGAGCTCGCGATCAAACCCCGTCGGAGACCGTTTCCCTGTGTTCCCGTGATGGACTGATGGGCATACAAGAACCCCGTGAATCACTCTGCGGAGCGCCCTTCGAGCGGACAACCAGATGGATTCGTGTATAAATCCTGAACCAAACTCGCTTCGACGACGGTTCAAGGGGTTATAGTGGCTAACGGCCATCGACGTCATCAACCCACGGGATGAGAAATTGAAAGACCGTTTCTGAATTAATCACCACAGCCGATCGCGGAGAAATCGCCGATCGCGTCGAACGATTTGGCTCGGATTTTATTTGACAGCGATTAAAACCTTACATAGATCTATATCTGGAACGTTCTCTTGCCGGATCGTATTTCCGGGCATGCACTCGGGCACGGAAATCCAACACATAGCATCCTTCAGAGCATGTATCGTGCATGCTGGACGCAATACGGCAAGGCCGACTCGCCGCTTGGCAGCATCGTTAACCGCAATTCGCCGTATAGTAGTATACTTGTCCGAAACTAATGAACAAGGCGTAATCTGACATTCTGGATGGAGATAAATGATCGTCATTCGACCGAAAGCTGTTTGTGACAATTTACTCAGTCAGTCAGACATCCAGAGACGAAGGAGGAGGAGTTGAAGTGCGAGGATAAGGAGGCCTTCGAGGGCTTTGGAGTGGGCGATTTCTCACGGCAAAAGTCGCAGATAACGTCGTTATTTGCGTCGTTTTATTTTTCTCTCTTCTTTTCGTTTGACGATAGCGTCCTGCGCATGGACGTCGGCGCTCACACGGCCCTGCACTCTTTCAGTCACTACCCGGTTACGTGGAGGCTTACGTTCCGAGTTTTACGGTTTTCCCGCTTTCGCGCTATCTCTACAAAGTTCAAACAACGGGGCACGGGTGCTGCGGCCAGTCGCGCCCACCGTAGCGTTCGGTCTGAGCTATAATGCATTATCAAGGATAAAGCCAAGATGAAGAAGACACCTAGACCAACAGAAGAAACATCAAATTGAAGATAAGATAATTTGAGAGGAAAACGCAGTCTGGACTCGGACACATGATGAACGAAAAAAACAGGCCTACGTGCCACATCCAGGGGAACAGCCTTCGAAATTACGAGCAGAGACTTCATGTACGAAGAAGCAGCGGCGTCGGAGAACCTTCCTTGATTATGCCTCTCAGCGGAGGGGGAAGGTTTTCGAGTTCTCATGATTACTTATCGCGGGCCGCGGCGTAATTTCTGCGGGTTCTGGAGCTCAGTCATTGGCGCAGCGGAGCGATCACGACACGCGTCTCGTGCGAGATACGACACTGCAGCCCTCGGGGAGATCAAAACGAGCATGCCGCAAAAAAAGGACGACAGCATCGCTCGGAAGCCGTGATATATGGATGATGAATTTGTGTTTTAATCATCTTGGGATGATGTCTTTCGCGTAAATTCGAATTGCTCTCAGGTTTTTATTATATGTTGAAAAACGCATGCTTCAGGACGTGGACAACGGAGCTTGATGAGAGATGCGAGGATGGCCGCGGGAGGTTGGCCTCCGCCATCCTGGAGCGCTCTTTGTTTGGGGTTTAGAAGCTGAACCCGCGACATTCGGTCTCGAGAGCCGGTCGAAGGAGCTCAAACCAACGCACGCATGATAGAGGGACCTCATCTGGCGAAGCGAGACTCGGCAGATGGGTCTCGCTGACGGGCGGCATGCTATTCGTTTGGGTTAAAACAAAACGCCATGGCTTTGTCGTCACGTCTAAGACACCGTGCCGTCATTAAGTTTACGTGGTCACGCGTCAGCGCTCGCCGCACCCAGCTGGAGACCCTTGGGGCCCCTTGGTCCGGACTCGACGACGCGCTGGGTATTGTTGCAGCTCTGTGTAAGGCAGTGGTGTTGCTAGTGATGATGATGATGATCCACCAACTTCATATGAATATGAATCGCTCTCTTTTAATTGGACCTCATGATTTATGCAGCGGCCCATTTTATATAAAACAAACGAAGAATCGAGGACCTAATATATGTACATACAAGCTCGACAACAGACCGCATTGTTCGAACTGCGACCGCTCATTTAACGGAGTTGCGGTGCTTTTTTTCCGCCCCCACTCATTGAGTCAGATGTGAATAAGCAGATCGCGCACGATAGGCTTGAGCTCATCTCACACAAACTCATGGATTCGGGCCAAAGCTTCAAGTTTTCCTGCTCTCCTCGACCCGCTTTCGCTCTCAAGCTTCGCGAATGCCAAGGTTCTTCGTTCGTTGAAACTGTCCTGCTGATTCCGGCGAGGTCTTGGAGTGGAGGCTGAGGTTTCCACTATCCAAGACCTGAATCGCATCTTTCCTGGAATTCGCAGCCAAGATCCCAGTCTCCGCTGCGAGTCGAACAGGCCGCGACCTTTTGACTGGTCTCGAAGGATTCAACCGTTGAGCGGACGAGCGAAACGGCGAGCCGTTTCGAGGCTTCCGCGTGAGAAGTAACGGAAATTCGTCAGAAATTTCCGTAGATCACCCACTGCACGTGGGATCCTGTCGATCGGGGAGACAGTCCGTCGATCCATGTAACGGCACTCAGAAGAACTGATTTGTTATGGCTGGTTTTTCGCCGGTATTTTTCTTTCGCGAAGGTAGACTGACAGTTGGCAATTTTGATCCCGAGTCGGATTTGGACCCCCGCAAGTGTGCGCCCACTTTCTTGGATTCCCGCGATCGCCACAGCCGAAATCAAGACGAAGCGCGTTGAAGGGTACACGGCTCCAAATCAGGCGTACATCCACGTAAGCTTCATCGGAACGATATCGAATGAGGACCGTGAGAGCCGAATTCAGGAAACCGATTGGTCGAGGTCGATTTCGCAACTGCTCATACGTCGAGTATTTCGTTCCACTTTTTCCATCGGGTCCTCGATTGCCTTCTCCGGCGACTCTTTCATCTCCTTCTCCCCCCTCGCGGACTGGTTCTCCGAATTTCTCTGATATCTCTTCGTACATGAAACCCTTCCTCGCTGGAATCGCTTTGACAGACTGTTGGATAGGTGCTCGGTTCCCGGGTAGGACCTGACAACGGTGCGACGGAATTTTGATCGATATGGAAACGGTCGGAAAGACGAGCGGACGACCGAACGGACGGGCGGGCGGTCGACCGTACAAGACTGCCAAAGACAACATTGTCTCAGGCTGAAAATTCTATTATACGCACAAGTGTGGGCGGTCGGGATTTGGACGCCCTGACGAAGAGCCTACGATTTGTGAAAGAGTTCGTGAGTCACCGAACCCCTTATCTTCTTTTGAGCGGTCATCGGGACATCAAGCACTGCCAGAAACGGCGACAACGGCATTTGACCAACGCGTCGCTCCTCCGCGATGATTGGCAGTTTTTACCCTCCTCCCAGTTCTTCCAATTTCTCGAAAACTTCATCTCTCGAGCTTCAGCTTGGAGAAGACGGGGGTCCGGTTGCTCGCAGCATCCGACCGAAGACGTTCGGGGTTTCGCTGTATTTCGAAATCCTAGATGGGGAACCCGGGCCCTCCGAACTTTGTTGTCGAAATGCCTCGAGCAGGCGTCATCGCTGAACGGTGGGCAGGGTCGATCGCTTTTGCAGTGTTGTGTTGGACCAACGGAGAAGTTTGCTTTGCCCAGGTTTCGATTCGGGACCACCAAGTGTCGGGGCAGCAAGAGCTCTTGTAGTTCAAGCAGATCTTCCAGCTGCGCTACGGAACAAATGGGGCCGCACCTATCAGTCAGTTCGGCGTTCATCAAACCGAGTAACTTCTTGCGTGAGCTTGTGTGCCTATTGGAAGTCCAGACAGCACACCGCCATCGAATGCAATCTGTGTTCCTTCGACAAACGTATGCACGTTTGCATAAGATCGAGCTAATGACCGAAATATCCAATTGGCACTTGCGGGCTCAGCGGTCTCCGACGACGGGAAGATTGCGTCCCGTCACGACAGAATTCTCATCGAAGATGCACCGCTGATACACAAAGACCCGGAGTATTATTTAGCTCAAATGCTCCCTCGGCGCGAACCACGACTGGTCGCAGTTTGGTCTTGTACTCGACACAAAACAGGTGTCCGTGAACCGAAAACCGAATTTCGTCAAGAAACGAGTGGGATCAAGAATGACAGGTAGTCGGAGAAAAAAAAATAGAGACATCCGATCGCCGAAAATAACGAGCCAAAACCCCCAGCATCACAATGTTTGCCTCGTTCTATGATCGTTCAAAATATTGGTTTTTGTTGTTCGATCTGGACACGCCATCCTTGCACGCTGGATTCTCCGTGGAATTTCGTCGGATCCACTTGTTCCGGGACACCCCACGAACAGTTTCGGCATGAACAGAGGTATCCGCCGACAACCCTGAGTCATCTCGAGGCTCGAGCTCCGAGTGACTTCATAACATGCTGGTACTAGAGCTCTCACCGGATCAGGAGCATTGAGGTATCCAGAGCAACGAGGAGTTATCCAAACACAGGGAGCACCGCAGTCACTATTGAATGGGAGCAGATTTCCCCCCACTGAAGAGTTTGTCAGTACACGAGCGTCACGGAAAAATTGAAACACCGGTATCCGATGGTCACAACGAATGTTATCACTAGCAGGACAGAGTTTCCGTAAATCTCCAGAGGCACAACAGAAGGGTCAACGGTGCTCCGCGAACTCCTCGTAGTATCTTATCCCTCTGGTTGAAGACAAACCAAACTCTCGTTGGATTTCTGTGAGTTTCGGCTGCTCTGCCGTCAAGAATCGTCGTCAACAGTTCCACCGTCGGCTAACGCTGAGCACTTCTGATGCGTCGGGTTCGCGGCCGGCGTTACGCGCGCGCGCCGCTTGTGGAGAGGATGTTTTTTGAGAGGAGGAGTGAGTCAGTCCGGCCGGCGGCTAGAAGAGCCTAGAGATCCGACAGACGATTCGTGGTGGGGTGCCCGACTGTTGAGCAGGTGACTAGGTACGCTTTCGTGCTGCCACGCACACAGGTTGTGCGTCAGGTACGCAGCCAAGGTCTCGAGTCGCAGCAGCGAGCTTCAAGGCCCAGCGCCAGGATCCGAGGAAGGTCGCGAAGACATTTAAGCTGACTTCGATGGCGGAAGCTGGTTCTTCAGATGACAAGGCAGTCATGCTCCGGTGCCGGATACGCGCGAAGGTCCTAAGAGCCTGATGTCAAGTGCAGTCGAACGGCTCGCTGGTAGAGAACATCGTACTTTTCACGCTGAGCAAAGATCAGAGACGGACCGGGGCGGGGGGAATTCGCTCCCTGATTTACAAAAACGCCGCAAGATACCGAGGCAATAAATATGAAACTGGTCGATGTGGATCGGGACGAAACAGTGAGATCTAAAACTGAAGAGAGCAGAGAACACCTCGAGAGCGGGAACAGGTCGCTCGAATTGCTCCAATAACCATCGCACTTTTCGTTCCCGCATGACTTGTTTCTTCGATGGGTGCTTCGTCGTCCAAAGAGCGCAGGTTTCAGGTGTCCGGGAGACCGCCTTGCTGTTGCATGGGTGGTATCGAAACTACTGTGATCGACATCGAACCTTCGGGTGACGAGCACTGTTTACCTCAAAGGCTGAGCATCGACTGACCCGAATGTTTGTCCTACTGAGACTGTCTCCCCATACTCTCCTTCCTCAGTGACGCACAGTGAAACCCGTCCAATCGGAGGTGAGATAGTTATCCAATAGTCACTTGCCCCGCTCTCGGAGAGATTTGCGGCTGAATCTCACCCGTTCCCATGTGCGACACAAGACGGAGCAAACCTCGACTGGATTTCGTCCCCTCTCTGTCTATCCTCCGCTAAACGTACTCTTAGGGGTGTGAAAATGTCACGGATGCATTCAACATATTGCTTGTATGTTTATTTACCCCATGAGAGGTTTTCCACGAATAATTTGGACGGCATGAAACATTCAAGAATCATACAGCAGTTCCCCCGACTGTTATCGATCAACAACCCCCGCCCCCTCACGAACCTTGACACGCTAGTTTTTTATACCAAACTGCCCACGGAGACCAAACACTCGAATCGAACGGAGTCATCATGTGTATACAGTACGTATTTCCATACATGGATGAAACGCGCTATTCTCGCACGCGGAGGACATTTCCTGCTCCAACCTTATTGAAACTTATGCGACCTTGCCCCGGCTGTACTGGATGGAACGGAAGATGGATCGTCGATCAATCTGCCAGACAAGAACTGGGACTCAGATACTTTTGAGCCCGAACAGAATGAACCGATTTCAGTCGATGACCGACCTTTCCGCCCTTGAGGACCTTCTCTCGCTTCCGAGGAACTGTGCCCCTTTTGGACCGAGAAATCCTCCATGCGTTCGCTATAAACACTTCAGGTGAAGGGTTGGTCTCAACTCGATTCAGTTTCAAGACGAGGGCACTTCGGGGAGACTACAGAAGTTTGTGAAATTCCGCAACGAAGAGCCTTAGAAGAAGCGCGGAAGACGGACGATATTCTTGAAGTTTCCGCTGTAATTTATTTTTCTTCCTCCTCATTCGAGTTCCCCCACTTCGCCGAGCGGCGAACTGACGCGCAATTAAACTTCGGCGCGATCATCGAATTTCAGTGATCGTCTCTTGCGATACGATCGAAGGCGAAAAACACCGAAGTTATGAGCAATTTCGATTCTCATCTTTCAATATTTCGCCGCTCCCTCTGCAGATAGTTCGCATCGTAAGCAGCTCCGGTCGAGTCGAGAATCGAAAGCGCGTGGAATCAACACACAAGCTGAACGACCGAGAGAAGATTAAGGAGGGAAAAGCGAGAAAATATCGAGTGAGAATCAGAAAAAGCGTAGATATAAATTTTGTTATAAGGCGCGGCTGCGTTCTTTCTCGTCGCCGGCTCGGATTGGTTGCTCTACCGAATTAAGCTCGACTCGGCAGCGGTTTGGGTGGCCACCGCCGCGGTTGCCGAACATACATTTTAGGGCGTAGTCTCTCTCGGTGCACGTGGGGTAAGATGTGCCGAACCTCAAATTGAGTCATACAGGCTCGCGACCTGCCTCCACGGGCGCGAGTCTCGCATATCGGTGCCATGGTTTTCTCTCGCGACAGACACGTCGCGCCGTTGATGTCCCGCGTGAATCTGTCGTTAACAAACCTGCGCGAACCGTTGTAGTCGGACCACCGAAGTCTGTGCAGAAGACCGAAGTCTAGGCGAAAGAGCGAAGCTTCATCAAGTTCTGTAGAGTGAATGGAACACCGCTCTGAATGCAGGGTGTGGGCATTTTCGAAAAGGGGAGGAAAACAGCAGAAGAAAACCGATTGTCAAACACCTGCGATCGACTGACCACACTGGAGCCATTCAATCGCGCTAGAATGTTTGGGGTTGGAATGAAGGAAAACAGCTCAGAACAGTGAGCTCAGAGAATAGACAGGGATTTGAGTTTACTACCGGATGAATCAGAAAATTCGCTATGTGTGAAAAGGCTATGTTCGTTCGCCCTTTCGAGCAGGCTTGGTCGCGGCTCGGTCTGAAACTCTACTCGGCAGTTCTCGGAGCCGCGGATCACGATTCAACTGTATTTTTTGTCTGAGGTCAGTACTTGATGCAATTCCATGCAAGACTCACGAAAAAGCCGACCAAAATCGGAAGTTGGACGACCAGTTTACAGTTGAAAATCTACGTCTGTTTTAGACCGTCACGAAAATAAAATATTTTGAAAATGAGACCGTTTGTGACCGAATCCGAGCCCCCGCGAGACAGGGGCGGAAAAATTGGAACTACGAGCTGAAGGGGTTATTTTTGTTTGCCCGTTCGCTCTTCCATTGCTGCTTTTCACGGGAAAAACCGTTGTGAGTTGATATTCCAAACCTCGGACGCATGACATCATATCTCAGAGGTGCTCGAAGGATGTCGCATGCTGAAGAATTCCTCCCGTATCAGGGGCGAATTCTCGGTAGATCATTCGGGACTCCTTTTCTCACTGCTGCGACAGATTTCTGGTTCTCCTCATTCTTCCACTTCTCGGATAATCGCGAAGCATTTCTAAGGGAAGCACGAGGAGCAAGCAGGTTGCTTCCCCACCTGAAATCCTATATTAGTGTTCATACTGTTGCTCCATGATCTTCCCGGTGAGCTTCGAGACTCGGTTTCCGAGTCGTCTTTTTCTCCGCAGTCGATCCTACTGGGTTTGCGCATCCCCTCCTACCTCCTCGTCAGTTGTGGTCTTCCCTCCCCGGAGACCATCAATGCCAGAGCATCACACTGCTTCTTCCGCGTGGACATTCGGAGCGTTCTCCAAGCTTCCATCCCGATGTGCACTCGAACCGGGAGAAGATGTTTTCGCATTATATTCTCGCAAACGGGTGATGATTATCATTGAGATGCTTCCTTCCAAGCCATCCGGATGACAAGCTGATTCTCAGGATTGAGCTCGTCTCGGTCGCGCAGCTCTCAGAAACGCTGCGTTCTCGGAGCAGCCAAGTGACTCGCTGCTTCAGTCAAACCTTCTTCTCGTTTGTACGGGATCTGTCGGGAATCTCCATGTGTTATGGCGTGATGTACTCGAGATCACACGGCTGGGTCAACGATCCTGAGCCATTTCACTAGGCATACATCTCTACGTCCGCTTGAATCGCGATGAAGTTCTTCAAGATCAAAAGGTCGCCGCCGGTCGCAGTTCGGGACGGGAATGTAGGGAATGTCCATAAATTTACGGGGTGGTTTCGATTATGTCAAAAACGGGGTGGCGGGCAGTGGAACCGATCAGCAGCATTTCTTTGTTGCGGCGGGGCTCGCGGTGGCGTATTCTGAGGTGTGGAAAGAAGTCAGTTTCTTGTGTCATGCTGGAAACGTTTGCGCGGAAGGACAGAAAAGACGGAAAGGAGTGAAGGCAGCAGCTCGATGAGTCGGAGCAAGAACAGTTCACTGATGAAAAATTATCTTCACTAGGGTGAGGCGCGATTGCGAGACTATGCGCTGTTGATACGAGTTCGATTCCGCTCGCGGGGGGCCTCGCATAGTGGAAGAAAAATTCATATCGCAGCGGCACGCGGCGAGTATTCAAACCAATTTGTAGCCGTCTCTTCATCTTTTCATCCTCCTCGACTTGGAATGAAAACGCGCGTTGCTGCTCCGAGGCAAGATGTTATCGGGAAAGAGAGAAAATCGGACACAATTTTGAAGCGCCCGGCTACAGCTGAAATATGACCGCGAGAAGAAGAATCGAACTAGAACGCGACAGAATCGAATTTTTCATAGGAGCCGCTGAAATTCAGATGAAAAATGCCGGAATTCACCGTCTTCCGATGTTGATGTCTTTTGAGAATCGAAGGCTCTTCAAATCGAGTCGAAACTGGCGCGGACGCAGCGCTCTATCCTTCGTGATTCATTATCTAATTACACGAACGTATTGAGCTGACTGAGTTATTTTCCAAACGGTCTGGGCATTCTGGAGGAGGAAACGACAGAATTCGTTCGAAGGCGCGATGCAGTTATTAGTCGATAGCATTCCAGTTGACCACTGAATTCCTCGGAGCTATTTCTATTTTATTGGAGACTATTTTTGCTCCACAGCTTCCAGGTTCCCACGGAACGCCTTGACGATTTTTTATGAGTGACTCTCTCCATTCCATCATCGGGCCAAACAATCGCAGCATGATTTACTTCCGAGGGCGCGCTATACGGGCGAGCCGATCAAGATCGAGCGTAAAAGTTTGGTCATCAGGGGAGAGCTGTCCATGTGGAGACTGTAAGAGAGTATGTTGTTGGATCAACGATGTGAGCAGGCATCGGTTTTCGCTTGTCGAGGAAAACAGATACGGTTGAATCGACTTCAAAGCCAACACGCGCCCCGCATCGGAGAATCGAACTGCATCAACAATGAATCGACATCATTATCAGAAACCGAGCTGTCAGTTGAGTTTGACCTCTATTTGCTCCTCCGCTCGACATATTTCCCGTTACCCACAGGAATTCGTTCCAGCTTAGCCGACATCTGAGAGCGTCGCGGTCCACGAAACGCCTCTAGGGGTTCAGTTTTACGCTCCAGCAACGGTCTCGAAGTCGTAGAGTTAGGAAGGGAATGATCACTTGGGCAATTTAACACGAGAAAGAAGATGAAATAAGCAGTTCGGCGGGCGCTATGAGCGCCCCACGTGTTCCGTTCTCAGGCGGTGCTTCGATGTGAGGATGACTCCCAGATCTCTCGATTGAGCGCCGACACAGCCGACGTCATTTCGCAGAGCAACCTCCAGTAAACATATAAGAGGGATACCTCGGCCAACTTCGAATGAGCGCGAGAGCGACCGTGAGCTTGATTTAAAAGCACTTGGACCTCGACTCCTCACGTGTTTCCGTCTCATTTCTCATTTCGACCGTCGAGCCCTAACAGAGACCAATGAGTACTTGGTCACTCCACCAGAGCGATTTCATACGACACAATTCTCAAAAGGAAGAGCTTCATACCAGAGGTATTGTTCAGTAAAATCGCTCAGAGGACAGAACGTGGTTGGAGCTGCAGCCGCGAATTCGAACGAGACTGCCCAAACACGCAGCGCCTTTCGGCCATCGGCTTCCAGACCACCATGGCACTGTTGATCAGTCGGCTGATTCTCTTGCTGGATACTCGAGTTGGATCAACTCAACCCACTGTGCGTAGGTGGAGAGAGGGTCCTAGCGGAGACGACCCAGCACCAGGAAAACGGTATGAAGTGCCGGAGCTGCTCCGTCACGCTCGATCTAAGCCCTGCTGAAGCATTATTCTGAAGCGAAGCCCATCACTTGGGACCTCTCCATTCCAAGCTTCCCAGACGCCACAGAGATTTCTTCGCATATCTTCCTGGGGATCTGCGGAATCATGCTGATCCAGTAACATCAGAAGGTTCCACGATCATTTCCGGAGAAAAGGGTACACATGATGATTGAACATGAAGTATAGTGCCCTCGGAAACAAGGTGACGGCAATCGAGAATGACGAGAATCGTTCCAATACCAGAGGTGAAGGTTTTGTTCGCTCAAGATCCATCTGTGACAGCAATTTGAAGTTCAGAAAAGCAGGGTTCCCACCACTCTGTTCCCCCAAACGGAGGGTTCAAACAGAACAAAAATCATCACACTCCCTCTAAAATTTCCCGTCGAGGTTGAAGCGGAGGTATGGTTTTACGAACAGTTATCAACATTAATTTGGTTGTTGAGAATTGTTCTTTCGTGACGGCGACGGCTGCTTCATTTTTTGCAACGGGTTTATCGTTGTGGCTGTTGCCGTAGTTTTTCCTCCGTCTTGCATCTGTTACAATTCATTCTGTTGTGATTCCCGCGTTTTCTTGGTGGAAGTAGCTCGTCGCAGCCGCTGGGAAATCAAAGATCGTCAAAAGCGTCTGGGAGTCGCACAGCGAAGGTCGGGAGTGGGAAACCAGGAGGGTCATTCTGATTTTGAGAGATTTATTCTTTTTTCTCTTGTAAGCGCTCGCAGGAATTACCAGTGAACCGAGCATTGGGTGGAACGAAGGGGCTGGTGGACACGAGAACGAGAGAGGAAACTACGAAGAATCAAGGCTACTTACCGTGCGAGGCACTCTTACGAATTTTGTAGCGTGAGCTCACATTTGATGTTCGAAACGAAAGGTGTGCCGCAGACGCGAAACCGTGTAAACTGCTACGATTTTTCCCATCTCTCTCATTCCGAATCTGGGGAAGAACTCTGGGATAATCTTTTGTTCCTCTCTTTCTGCCGCTGCCTTCAGACTGCTCTGATTTCCATCGATTATCGCACAGAAAACTAAATTCTGTGTGGGAGGGGGAGTCTGTTCCACATTGCATTCGACGCGACCGGGAGGAATTTTCCCGAATTCGAGTAGGACCTCCTCATTCACGGAAATACTGCAGACAGGTAGGGATGATTTCAGGTGAAAGGCAACGCCGCCCTCGGGAGTTCTTCCTAAAACTCACAGAGAATGAGGAGATGAGAAGGACATGTCCGCCGGGAATTCTTTATCCAAGATGCCCTAAAGTCTAGAGTCGAAACGACCAAAGGTTGCAGAGTCAATAAACTTCATCTGGAAGGCACCACAGTACCCAATTCGAATGGAGTTGTGGTTCGACGGAGAAGGTATGCCTCTCCGACGACAAACAATCGTTCGTCGTCGGAGGAGATTGGGGACGAAACTTTTGAGGCGCGAACACACACCGCACTTCTGGGAAAGCTATGTTCCACTTCAAACCGTGCAGGCGGGAAGTAGATGAATGGATGCATCAAAAACTTGAACTCGAGCGTGAAATGGAAATTGATCCACTCAGAAAAATAACTTTCTCGACGATTCCCCACATGCCGCGGCGGCTCAAATTATCAGCATGTAAGAGTCGAGATTATCAGATCGTAACTGTGTAGCTAACCTGAGCACGCCGAATCATTGCCTGTCCGAAGGAGATGGCTCATCTGTTTTATCAACTCGGCTCTATAAAATTCGATTCCTTTTTCATTCTTCGCAACAGATCGGCCTCGACGTATCGGATCCTGTGACGAGGCCCCGGAAGCGCTCGGGATCTCCCCATGGTTGCCGCCGGGAGGAATTAACCGGAAAAGCAAATTCGAGACATCAATCAATTCCTACGTTCATACGCCGTGGACCGCATTTGACCTGTCACCAGCTCGGAGAGGCAATCGGTCGCACTCAATTTTATGGGGGAGTGACTGCATATACTTGGTGAATTCGCAATTTCGATGATTGAACAGGAATATTTCTAGGGGATCCTCAGGCTGATGCTGCTTTCGGGATTCGGAGCTGCGTTTATTGCCGGTGAAAGCATTCACCGGTCAGCTCCCCGTTGTTGATAATCGCCTGCTTTCCCGAGCTCGGCACAGCAATCAAAGAAGTCGTTCGCTTCTGTTGGATTTGCTTACGAATTTCTGACAACTGCACGTGCATCCGGGCGATCTCGTGTCCATGACCCGGAGTCGATGCGCCTGTTATCGAATTCAAACATGTTTTATTAAGTAGACGACCAGATCATCCACAGAGTAAACAAATAGAAAGCCAGAGCTATTATTGAGATTTTATTGGGGCTCGATGTTACTGCTCGATCACGTACTGGCCGGCCGCGGCTCTGCTGGCTTTCGCGGGATTCCTGTGTTTCAAGCGTTGCGACCAAAAGATAATCGGATACTCCGTGTAAGAACCCAATATTTGCAAAATTGTCCAATTAATCTTCGCGGTCATTTTTGTCAAGCAACTTTCGTTCTTTCTCTCTTTCCTGTTCATCATCGTCGCTGGAGCGGCCGTCAGCTGCTGCTCGCCCGGATACTTCTTCTTCGTCAATCTGTGAGCAATCTGTGAGCCTGCGAAAACAAGGAGAAATACCGCCGCAAGTTGGAAAACATTGACCTACGGATATTACCGCATGCTTTGCTAAGACATTCGGCAACTTCTCCTTCCTTGCGCTCAGTGGAAGATGATTGGGCACATTCTTTTCCTTCCTTTCTCCTCTCCGCGTCCATAATAATAGCGCATTGTAATCATCGGCAGAGCAAACCATTGACAACACAATTTATTGTGACGACAAATCGCCCGACTTTCGCTCGGTCGGCGCCTAAGTGAATTGCGCTTGCGCAACACTGACAATTCGCCGATGGGATTGACAATGGTCTTTGTTTGAGGAAGATTTCTTCTTCCAGTTTTCTCGGAACAGCTTTCGCGACTTGCTTCTTCTTCTCCTGAAGCACGTCTTTATAGGTCAGCCAGATGATGGATCTGAAGTTTCTGGCGATATTCTAAGGATGAAACAGAGCGCTCCAGTTTGAGCTACACTTGTGCGTTTTTGGGGAGGTGGATCGAGAGATCATCCGGAGCAGGGCAGCTTGTCGCTGAACAACTCGCCGTCGGGAACCCATTTCCGAATAGACATCATATCCCGTAGTACGGAGTACGGCAATTGAATTTCCGTACCGGGGCGACGAAAATGAATTTCCGTACCAGGAAGTACGGAAATTGAGTTGCCGTACTTGGCCGGTACGGAAATTCAATTGCCGTACTCCGTACTACGGAAAATGATGTCTATCTCCGAACAACTCGCGGCCCTGAAATCGCCGCCGAACAACTCGGCGCCGAGAACACGGTGCCGAACAACTCGCCCTTGAGGAATCGTCGCTGGACAGCTCTCCGCCGACACCTCGATGCTAATGCCGCGGCCTTCCAATGATGATCGCAGCGGAATCTGAAGGACTTGGCGAGTATGTTGATGTGACACCTCGTCATTTCAGATGGCCGTCGTGAATGCCACGGCGGCTCCCTCAACGGGCTTGTCCTTCGCCTCTTGCACTTCCGATCAACCTCAGGGGCACGGGCCCTCAGCTTGAAAGAGCGACAACCTGCGAGCTCTTGCAATGTGAGCGGGGATTGCTGGGGTTATGTTGGGGTACGGGCAAGCGAGAGAATCGATTCGAGCTGTCCCTCCTAAGTCTCTGTGAGGACATGGGGCCCCGTGAAACATGCTCGGGCGAGGACGCTGCCGCAATGACGATCGCTCGAAACACCACTCTGGCGGCATGGTTCTGCCGGATCTAAACAAAATCGGATCTCCTGGAAGTGATCAATCGTCGACTTCTGGAGACGAGATGTCAGGCGACGACTCATCTCGCTATGAAAAATGCCGCCGTAGAGTCGTCCGGTGACGTGCTTTCGGCGACGAGTTGTACCGTAACGTAGATTATCACCTCTTCGGTTTTATCGTACAGCGCTTCCGAGCAGTCAAGCTACCCCCGAGACCGGAAGGTGATAACAGTGGAAGCGTGAAGCCGGGGCCCACATCCGTGTCTCCGTTGGCGTATGAGCCTTTCACGTCATGGGCTACTCTTTATGTTCTCCCGGAGACCGCACTCGTAACCGAGGGCTCAACGATGATTCCGTGGCTGGCAGCCATATGACAGCCTGTGCATAATGGCGAGTTGATGACATCCTTCGCCTGTTTCTTCGAGAAGTTGCTCGTTAGAGCAAGGCTCCCAATATCATCGTTTTCTTCAGGCGAAGTTTATCAAAGTAGATCTCTGGCGACCGCCGGTAACTGACCCCTCGCAGCTCGTTCTACGAGAGGAGTCGGGGCGAGGCAAAGAAAGGACTAGAATACAGTGTCTGCGGTGGAGACGCAGAATGAATCCCGAATAAAACGCAAAACAGTCATGAGGCAGCCGCGTTTCATACACGAAAAACACAATCCTTACTCAAATCAGGTCAACGCGTACGTCTTTCGCTGAGAATTCCCAACCGGCTTCTATCGAGTCCGCCTTCAAGCCGGGGGTGTGACCCAGTGGAAACTCGAGCCGCAGTTGCTGTCTCTGTCAGAACAGAGCTCAGGGTAACGGAAATCCAGAGGTGTCAAAAAAACGTAGACCAATATTTCGATCGATTATCAGAACTGACGCCGGAATCACGAGCTCAGAATGACGCCTTTGAGAGACGCGAAAACTAACGATGCGCAGTCCACGGACTCGTACTTTTGCGAGAGACACACAGTGATCGCACACGGGTTCTTTCCGGGGCCATACCACACGTCCCTCGACGAGTCAGGAGGATATGCTTCTGAACATACAACTGTTGGATATATTTCCCGCGAGCTGTATAGTGTTCTGCGAGGTTCGACATGTCATCCTTCAATAAAGAATAAAGAATCTCTGCAGTCCCTCTCTAACACTCGCGTAATCGGCGTTTTCCGCATCTGGAAAACGCGACTCCTATGAGTCTCCTCTTGGACCTCCTCATGGTTCGGGACCGCGAGTCTTGGCTGGATAATACGGCATTCGAAAGCCGTTAGGTCGTCTAACAAGATTCTTCCAGGTCTGGGGGCAACTCGGTATTTGCGAACTGTATGTCGTCGACCCCTCTATCGATATCAGCGAGTCCACGAGTGGAGAAACTGGAAGCGAACGGAATCTCTCAGAGAAGAACGAATCCGAGTGTCAACTGGTGTTTGAGCTTGACCTCAATGCGAAAATTGTCAAGCGAACTTTCGTCGATTGGCTCCTGACCTCTGCTGTCTTTGGCGCAGGTTTTCTTGGATCGGTAACCCATGCGGTGTCACTTCTCGGTCACAGTATTCGCGGACATGATAAGAAGAGAATCCGGAGACCGGCCTGGGGCAAAATTACTATACTTATCGCAGGAGCCCTGAGATCATTCAGCAATCACCGTCTACCAATCCGTAGATAGATCCGTAGATATATGAGCACGGATTTATCGATGAATAATGCCTTATCGCCGAGAGAACTGAGGAATTCAGACAAGAAAGACTCATTAATGCATCTACATAAACGCATTAGAAGAGGAAACAGAATCTCTCACGAGTGAACAAAGTCCAACTCTGCGAGGTAAAGTATGAGCGGAATAATGTGTATACTCGTAGTCAAGTGCCAGATGTAGTCAAAGTCTCTCGGAAGAACCGAGCTGTCTCAATCATCGTAACATACGCCATACTTGGTGGTTAGACCAAGCATTCATGAACGAACTCTCACAAACTGTGTGCATCTTCAACACTGCGTCACCGATTCCCTTCACGAGATTTACCTGGTTTCCTCTCTCCGCCTTCCTGCTTGACCTTGAATGGGTTGGTCCAATTGTATTCCGCTCTCAACTTTGCTTGCGCTCAACTTTGCTCGCGCTCAACTCAGCTGGATTCTCCTCTATGACCACGGCAGGGCTCTCAGCAGCTCCACATCTTCTGACTCTTCTGAGGGTGGGATATTCAGGCAACTCGAGAGCCACCATCATCGCGGAGATCACGACGGTGTAACCGACGATGTTGAGCGCTACGAGGTGGGCGGGCCCGCGTCCACGGAGCTTCAAACCCCTCGGGGCCACTATCACTCCAAGAAAGATCCAGCGGAGTGGGAATGTCCCCGATTTCGCTATCCACACCCTAGCGATATATTTCGTGGAAGCGCTGTCAGGCTGCGGAGTGCACACAGACTTGTGAGAAGCACCAGGAGCTCCCTGCGACTCCGGAAGAACGAATCACTGTTGGCCCCGCAAACTGGAAAGAATTAACCCTGCTCCCCACAAGCTCTCCAGGCCTTTTTATTGGCAGCGAAACTCGTTCTCGCGACTCTGTCAAGTCTTCAGCCATAATGAGGTGCAAACACGTTGAAACTCGCGCCGCACGTGTCCGAGCTGCTATGCGAAAAAGATTCACGCTCAGTCTCGTTCCGAACTCGGAGATAGTCTTACGGACGCAATTCCAATCTGAGAAATTTTACCTCGTGCAATCGATGAGTTCGTAATCGCGGTTCATGCAAATCGTGATCGATGACAGCATTCTCAGTGCCGACCATTTAACGCCCACAGACTCTCGACAACTCAGCATCGGTCGTTTGAAACCGTGCTTGGCAAGATGCTGCTCCAATATTGGCCTGTGGGTCAAATATGTTTTACCAGGGCCGTCATTGTTCTCCTTCCAGGCGGTCATCATCCCTGGAATGAAGAGAGCTCTATTCGTACAAGCTTCATCACGACGAGACGACATCCACACTTATCTCAGTTGTGGGGGCCTTTTCAGGATTTGAGAGCAGGGCATGTCCTGCTCCTATGGGAACTCGAGACAGAATGAGGCTCCTGAATGAATGAATGAATGTGGACGGGCACCTCTCATAGGATGTGAGGCTGTGCCCTCTCCTCAAAGATCCAACAACAACCCGCGACTCAAATAACTGAGGAAGGATTTGAAGGATCGCCCAGTTTGGAAGATGCCTCATTGTCATACGCACGTTCAAAATCGAATCTTTCAGCCAACTCAAGTGTTTTCTGCAACCATCCGAGAAGGGACCTCACTTCGGCACTGAGGAAGAAAAACCCGTCTCGATCGGAAGCTCGGTGGTGGGTATCTTGGGACCCCGGTTAGCTAATCCGAGCCGACCCCGATCATGGAGATCAAGTCTGAATCGCTGACTCACTACATCTGAAGGTATTTCCCAAGAAACTGATACTGCTCGGTGAGAAACGTGGTGTCATCTTTGAGCAAGGGCACGAAGTGTTTCTTCAGTGCGTCCCTCACAGCAATGTGCTCCGGGTCGTTTGCGTCTGGAGAGCAGAAGTCGAGTTAAGTCTCCATCCTGCTGGAATTTGCCCTGGGCGCTCCCCGAGTTTTGTTCGTAACTCACACTTGGCTTGTAGATCGGCGGGCAGCTCCTCCAGGTCAGGGTTTGCGAACTGTATATCATCGATCTCTTTTTCATGTCCAGTCAGACCACGTATGCAAAAACTAGAATCAAGATATCGAACGTTCGAAATGATTGAAACCAGTGCCACCTCCAATGGATATGTCTTTGATGGAGAAGTGAAGAAAAACTGGCTGGCTCCGACCGAACCTTTTCCGCCGTTCGTTCACTGTGGTTTCACATCCCACTCCAAGCGCCGTCACCCCTCCATAACAATAGCCTGGGACGTGGAAATAAGTGAACGTGAAGATGGGCCTGGAATACGATTTTTCGGTCGGAGGAACCGCGACGCCATCTTCCATTCCGCTGGGAAGTTCTCACTTGGAGGAATATCTGCTCGCTAGGATCTGACCGGGCCAGACTCCCAATCGCCGAAGAACACGCTAGATAGGTTCCACCCCTAGTGGGGTCCGCTCCATATGAAACGGATCGAACTACTGATGATGTCAAAAAACAGGTTACCGCTTCATCTCTATTTCCTCCATCGTAGGCGTCACCAAAAACAGCCCGTCGCGATTCATCTTCAGGGGATCGAAGCCCACCGGCGCAAGGAACCGCTCCAGCGAAGGCGGAGGCGGCTCTGGCTTTTGTTCATTGTTGCTCCACTGTTGGATCCTCTGGCGCATGAATTCAAAAAAGTCTTCTGAGACCGTCACCCACTGGTCTTCCCAAGCCACCTGGATCCTGTTTTCGAAATCAAGAAGCTTGGCGAGCCAAGGTCGATCCAACAGCACGAATCTACCTTCGAGCTCATTGAACACCTCAGTCTTGTCGTAAGTCGACATATAATAGTCGACCATCAACTTAATATCGTTTAGAGTCCGATGGTTGGCCTCTTCGAGGCCGCCGCGACCCGCAATCATCCCATGCACATAAACGGATTGCGCTTTTATCCAGGTTGGTATTTCTGAGTCCGGAACTTCGATGGGCTCTCCAGTTGCCGTTAGAATATTCGTGTATCCGCTCCTCCCGGGTTTCAAGACCAACTCTCTGGTCGCGCTCTCAAAAGCGAGTTCTTTGGACAACCTGTCCACGATTGACAACCACTCGTCAACGAGCGCAGGGGTGATCGGCACTGCCTTCACTTGCGACTCCCAAATGACCCAGTCACGCAGCACTTCGTCGAGAACTACTCGCTCGATTTGCTCCGCGGTCATTTCGGATTCTTTACCATTGCGCCTGACTTTGAGAGGCTTGAAGGCCACGAACTCGACCCTCAAATTCTCCAAGAGCATGCGTTTCAGGGAACCATCACGTCTTCTCACCCGGAATGCTGGGTTCATTTTTTTCACTTCCGCGAATTCGATCTTGGGAGCACCGCCTCGAATAAGCTCAACGGAACTCGGAATCCGGGACGTGTCGAGGCCGAGCATCAAGGCACCAGCAGCGGCAGTGTATCCGAATAGTTTCAAAGGCCCGACTTCGACAACTCCGAGGCCGCCCAGTCGCAAGCGTCTCGGGTTCACCAACACTCCCAGAATGATACTCCAAAAAAATGCACGTAGTATGAACGTTTCATACTCCATGGGGAGAGAGTGCAGGATTTTCGAAACCTCAAGCTTCGTTCAACTTTCTGCTTTGTTATTTTCAGCTCAAAAAGATACTAATTGCCGACGAGAAACGCCCAATCGCAACTTGATCGAGCGCATCCCTCAGTTTTCAATATCGCTGATTCCGGGTGCTTCGGTGCCTCAGAATGACTGCAGCAAAAGTTTGTCCACGCATGCCTCTGTGCTTTCCCTCCGGTCTCCGACTCTGAGGGGAGACACGAAGCATACACTGTGGGTTTCTGGAGGATAGGTTCTGGCGAGGCAACTGTCTACCCCACCAACCCAAATCATGCTTCAGGGCAGGGTTCCGAAGCCATGAGATTGGCCTTTCTTGGTTTTGGTCTACCGGCAGCAAGTTTTAAGTCTCCTGATCGAAGCGAGAACCGCAATATTTGCGTCTTGCCTGCTCGGACTCGCAATATCCTGTACGGAACACGGTGATCACACACTTTGATGATAGGACTGCCGCGAGGCCCCATCAACCGCTATGCTAGGTCCATGCGTTCTCAGCTTAGCGACGGTCCCCGGCGCTGAAAGAGCTCTCCGCTGAGATCTCGGGCATGCTTCATTCTCATTGTCAATCTGGAACCAATCAGCACTGGAGCTGAACAACATTCTTAGATGAATCATGAAATTGCACGATTGTCCTCCAGCCACACTTATCCGAGCAGTAAGTCTGAGCAGCTGCAGTCCCACGATGTGGGAGCAAAGATAGTACGCGAAGGAAGTCTGAATTAGCGAAGCTCCAAGATCATTCTCGCTCTCCGAGCCAGGTTTCTGAAGATTTGCACTTCCACTACCAAGCCGGTTTCCGGAACGAATTGCTGAGGAACGGGCTCGAACCCTGACATCATCACCATGCAGTGGACGTAGAGTTGTGTGTTCCTTGAGGAGATAGTAAATTGGACGATTGGCTCTTACCACTGAGCTCCTTATCCAATGAGGCGACGTTGAGGCGAACTACCCTCAAAGCGCTGGGAAACTCACCTTCGGAATGCCCGACGCTCGGTACCCTCGTACGTTTCAGAGTTCTCACAACAGGTGCTGCGCCTTCGTCCAGGCTGAAGCTCGAGCCGCGGCGATCCAAGGTTCCACAAACGATGAAACTCGAATAGTCAGCTCAATGAAAGCTGTGATCAAATAATGAACGATTCCGAGCAGCAGATTTAGCACTGCCCTGAACTGGAATCCGATCGCGAGGCAAATCTCAATGCTGAGAGCTCCGACTGTCAGCAGAAAGCAAATCTCAATCGGACGTCGGATTTTCAGGAAACTTTCCATATCGAACCAATCCCTCGTAGTGCTGTACGAAACATATTCGTACGCGGGCTTCGCCATTTTCCCGAAAAGACGTTTATTGACTTCCGTCATATATTTCAGAGTCGACATCTCCATCGATCGCATCATTTTCCCACCGCGCTTCTGACTCGCCAAAAGGGATCGGACTTCGAGGATTTTCAGTCTCGCCGACGAAATTAGACCGTGTTCGATAATGCGGATGAAAGTTTTGCTCTTCTGAGTGGGGACCAAGGGTAGAGCACGAATTCTTCCGTCGAAGTAGCTAACCGTTTCAATCTTGAAGAAATGCGACGTTTCGACGAAACTCCTGAAAGGATGAAAGGGTCGCAAGGGTTTCTTGGCAGCACCCAGCATGTGGAAGGGGAAGTCACAGACGGGTGTATAGTCCAGAATGATGTTCAAAGACACCTCATGATAACAATACAGGTTCAGTTGGCAAGGGGTGATCGGGAACAAAGACGGCAGTTTGATCGTCGGGTCGAGGAACGACGACATCAGGGAATTCGAGTTGAGGTGACCGATCAGGAAAATGAATGCAAGCGCCACGCAACCGACGATTGTGTCGGAATATCTTCTCGGAGCGAATCTCAGTTCCCGAACGGTTATGGCGCCCAGCGATACCTCGGCCGAGAACACGAGGGCCGATCGCTGCGCAATCAGAGACCATGAGACTGCGAGCAGGAGGAGAGTCGCCAGGACGAGGAACCAGACGGCAGGTTGGAAAGCTTTTCCCAATGCCGTGACATCAACACTAGCTAAGGGAATGAAGGAATAGCAATCGGAAGCTCCCGGCTCCAGCACATTGAAACTAGATTTTGAAAGCAATCTCACACTATTGTCACTCTTCAATGCCTTCACGATGAGGTAGTGAGTTTCGACCCTCGTGGCGTTGCACCTGAATCTCAAGGTCCAGTCGACGAACAACGCGATAGAGAACGGTTGGAGATTCTCGGTGAGGCGCTCAACTTTACACATCGACGGCCCAGAGCCACAGGCTCTTATTGATTTTGGAGCGTGCTGCCAAAAGATATGGTCCCGGTTCTCGAAGCACGACCAGCGCCGCAGATTCCTCCCCGACCATATTATAGTTGGGAGAGAGAAAACCCCAGAGAACGACGCGTATGTCCTGTCAAAGTAATCAGTCCTGGTTAGGAGCAGGAACAAGAGCTTGTGACGAATGTTCTGCACGAAATCCGATTGGAAAAAATAGAAGTTCTTGTTACTCTCAGCTTGTGACAACACAACGACAATCCTTAGTGGCGTCGCTAAGGCTTGCCAGAGTTCGGAGTGGATCTGAACGCCGGGTAGCATCAGAGGCGCTTTTTGCTGCGACATTAAGGAAGCATTTGTTCTGAAACTTCCCTGGCTGAGGAAGCCGCCGAAGTCTAAAAGCAAAACGAAACGAGTTCTCAATCCGCAGTGCCGAATGGCAGCCTCAGTTGTAGTAATCACGTCCATTTGGTACGCGAGCACATTATTTTCACTGAACTTCTGTAGCAAGCTCGAACCGCAACAGAGAGCTGATTGGAGCAAAACGAAGAATGCTCTGCACAGGTTCGTCATTTGTGACTCTTTTGACTCTTCTGCAGTCGGAGTCAATTGCAGCCGATCCAGAGCGGTTCGAGGAGCGCCTCGCAAGAATCGATCTCCGGGCTCGGAATTATTAATGGGGTGCTCTCCCGGACGAGAGGCTCATCTCGATCGAGGCGGATTCTTCGACTCGTTCGGAATCCCAAGCATGCCCACCAGTTGGGGCTCATGATATCATATTCTCGCGGCAACAACTTATTCATCACATCTCTGCTCAGGTCTCCCGCACGAAGCATAACTCAAGACGCTCGAGCTGCTTGATTCCTGTCAGTGATGTGTCGAAGAGTTCTTTGCTGCGCATTGTCACGCTCGAGCGGAGAGAACGAGATTCCCTATCAAAATCATCTTGCATTTTTCTAGTTCGCCCCGCGGCCTCTTGGCAACATTCGGAGTGCTAGCGGCTCAAAACAATTATTGCGCGTGGGGATCTCTCACCCCGCTCCCCTCGGTCACCACACTTGGGAACCGCCACAGCAATACTGTCGGCTATGGTGACACGATCTCAGGGATGTTCCAACACTTCAGGTTTCCGATGGGCTTGGGAATTTCAGGGCAAACAATCGGTAAGATGAGCAGCGGTACCACCCACTGCTCCCTGCGGAACCCGCAGACGGAAGCCTTTCCCTCGAACTCGATCGATTATTCTCACCAAGAGACCTCATGCTTCGGATTGAGAACTACCAGTTCCGGCCTGACTCCCCGTTCCCGTCTGCTGAGACTTGCATAAAGGCCACCAATAGGAACGCCATCGAATACTCAAAATTCAGCATCCGACGATAACGATGACCGATCCGCTGCCACCTGTGGACCCCTTCGGGGAGGCGGTCCGCGCGTTTTTCCAAAATAACGAAGCCGTCATTGCAACCCATGCAAGGGCCTGTCTCCTACAGTATCTCGAAGACGCCAACGAGAAGTTGGACAGGGCACTCAAAGCTGACAAATGTCCGAGAGAGACACTCGGAAATTACACAATCGTGGGTCTTCTGGGGGAAGGTGGCTACTCAGAGGTGCTCAAAGCAGTGCACAGGAATGGAACAACCGTTGCAATGAAAGTAACGGACAAACTCGCTTGCGAGAAAAAACCTGGCGCCATAGCCGGGGCGATCCGAGAGAGGAAGCTACTCACCGCGCTCAACTCCGACTTCATCACGAAAATGCTTTCTGCATTTCAGGACGATCACAACCTGTACCTTTGCATGGAGTTCGGTTACCACGGCGATCTTCACTGTTTTGTTCTACTCGATGAATACATTTCGGAACGATTGGCCAAACTCATCGCCGCTCAAATTGTCCTCGCGCTCCAGTACCTGCACGCTTGCTCCATCATCCACCGAGACTTGAAGCTGCCCAATATCATGCTGTTCAAAGACGGCGGCGTGAAATTGGGCGATTTCGGAATCGCGAAGAGGACTCGCGAGGTGACCTTCACTCTCAAAGGAACTGTACCTTATATAGCGCCTGAGATGATCCAGGACCGCGGCTATCATTTCTCCGTCGATTGGTGGGCATTCGGAGTCACTGTTTACGAACTACTGTATAAGGTCTATCCATTCTGTGAGAGAGAGGATCCCCCGAAAGCTCAGATCGAGGGTATCCTCTCCAAGGAGCTGGAAATTCCTCCCAGGACCGTCCCTGAGGACCAGGAAACTCCTCCCGAGTTCAGTGAAGAGTTACGCGATTTCCTGACCCGGCTGCTCGAGAGAGATCGCACAAGGCGGATTCGCGCCTACGAGATCAAGGGACATCCATGGTTCAAGGACGTCGATTTCGTAGCTCTGTTCTACAAGAGAATCCCATTACTTCCATGGCTGCCGCCACATTTAGATCCGGCAGAATGCACACCAGTGACTGACGTTAGCAGGAACCGGCAACTGTGTTCAGATCAAAAAGCTTTCAAGGGTTACTGAAATATCAACGTTCAGAAGGAAATTGAGCACCGAAAGAAGATGGTTAACCTTTGGAGCTCGTCCTTGTCATTGGATGTGGAGAAAGGATCGACCGCTGAAATTAGCTCGCGCATTCATTCCTGGATGAGTAGGAACGACTTTGCCCCTGGTCCAAGTCTGGAATCCTCTCTCCTACAATGGGTCGGAGCCACGGTACTCAATCACATGTTGTACTACAAAGACTGCAGACTCTCGACCGTTTGCCCACTCGAGCCTACGACGATGGTTTGGCTTCCAATAAATTTTTGAAAGGTGTTCATGCAGGCCACTCCTGAATTCTTGGCATCATACTCCGAGAAAGGTTCAGGGACCCTCTTGGAGTGAGTCGCTGTGAAGTGATTCGTCCGGAAATTCGCGGTGATTCTTCCAGGGAGTGTTTCTCTGGCTGAATTTCTTGGAACCGTTCGAGAAATTCGTTCTGATTGGGCTCCTCAGAACGCAGGGGCATACCTCAGAAATGGGTCGTTTCGATGAGAATTCCGCAGGAGTCCCTGGTAATTCAATGGCTGAGCCAAAAAATTTGGCACTCTCGGCTGAACACCAGGCGGAGATTGCGCCTCATTCTTCGACCTGGAGAAGACGATACCACGACTGCTGAAAGATGCTCGATGGGAAATACGGCTCCGCCGGAACGCGACCAACTTGGACTCTCTCCCGTGTAGCTGGAAAGTTCGGAGTTGAGTTCCAATCGTTCCCCGTTGTGCCACAGGGAGCTGCATAGTTCCGGAGGAGGTTCCCGGGGAGGACATACGTTGTCTAATCCGTACTCCCTTTCTCCCTCACTCATTCCAACGAGAACCTCTCCTGGAAACGCTCATTCGCCTTGGGGTTCATTCCCGGAAAGGTTTCACCTTTCGGATGGCCGTGACCCATGGACTTCTCAGTCGTTCTGATCTTACTGCGGGCACGAAGATACTCTCGGAAAGGGTCGTTCCCATATGAGGAGAGGTCTGGAGAGCGCCTTCAGAGTGGGTCTCTTGGATCCAACTCCGGTAGGAGTTTTGGGAAAGCTGCTCGCGGGAAACGTTCTGATCACAATCCTGTGAAAAAGTCGGATACACTGACGCTAAACTCACTCACGAGGTAACGGCTTCAGCACATATCCCATTCGTGTCCGGAACAGATGACATCCAGAGGGCGGTGGGGCACGGAGAGCTCCCAGTCGAGAAAATGGAGCCTGGTGAGATGAATCGCTGAAGGTATACGTGCTCCTTCTCTGGAGAAACCAGACCAAGGTGTTGGAGAGTCTACCGAGACGATCTCTTCAGAAGCTCTGGCGACTGATTTCAGATGTATCTTCACCTCATTCGCTTCAGAATGGTGTGTCGTATCGTGTTGGCGAACGAGTTGAGGCTCTTCCACCAAGCGATGAATGTGTAGCAGAGCGAGCCTGGCTCAATCTGACGGTTTCAGCACTGTACCCACGTTCCGTATGCAATTTGTTCTCCATGGAGCATCACGGAACCCGGAAAGTATCGAACGACTCTGACGACCTCTCGGACAAGGTTTGATCCACTCGAACGGACTGGTACTCCATTCTCTGCGCGAATTAATAATTTCATGAACTTCGTGTTTTCCATCAATTTGGTATTTTCCATGCACTTCGTATTTTTCCTGAAGTTCGTATTTCTCCTGGAATTCTCATTTTTCCTGAATTTCGTTCTCTTCCTGAATTTCGTATCTTCTATGAATTTCGCATTTTCCATGAATTTCCCATCTCTCATGTATTTCGTTTTCTCCATGAATTTTCCATCTCTCATGTGTTTCGTATTTCTCATGAATTTTCCATCTCCCATGTATTTCGTATTTCTCATCTCTCATGTGGTTCGTATTCTCCATGAATCCCGTATTTTTCTTGGATTTCGTATTCTTCATCATTCTTGTATTTTTTGAGATCTTCATGTATTTATATCTCGAATCAAGAATCGCGTTTATCTCGAATCGAGAACAGCGCGTATCTCGATTTACCTCAAGTCCGAGCCCGGACAGCCCGATACCAGGCGAATTCAAAATGAGAAGAGCTCCCAGTTAGAATGCGACTTGAGGGAAGTCATTAGCTGATTTCCCTAGGTCATCTGATTAGTCCTCCCCACAATGAGCTCGCTACATGCCAGCGGTTCCAAGAATTGGCCTTCATCCCCTAGGATCCAGGGTAATTCCGTTTCCAGCAAGAAGCCCAGAGAAATCCAGTTCAGCAACAAGAGCAAGATCATAAACTTCAGCAACAAGAGCAAGATCATAAACTTCAGCAACAGCCTGAACCCGAGCTCCGCACCAAGCGGTTCAACCAGCACTGGGGAAGCAACAGCAGGAGAACCAGCAGCAATGGCGTACGGGAAACTCCAGGAAACAGTATTCTCAGGGAATCCTTGTTCTATCAGAGGTGTTCGCCACCCGAGAAATCGGTCGAGTGAGGTTTTAGTTCCAAGAGACATCGATGATTGAGGCAGTCTATGAGATGGCAGAAGACTGGAAAGAACTCCGGCGGACATTTAAAATCCGGCATTGACGACTGAGAGTCACAGCTCCCAGGCGGTCAGAGCTCGAGATGGGATGAATAGAGATACTACGTCACGATAAACAGTGGAGCCCTGAGCTTTTCGGGCACGGGGATTCCAATTCTTCTCCGCAGTCGGTGAACGAATTCTCCCTGATAGGGAATCTCCAATTACTGGGGTAGGATTAGCTCGCGCTGGATCACTGCCATGTGCGAGCGCATTGCGGTTCAGCATGCTTCCGCGAATTTTCTTCTGACCGGCTGAGGATCCGTCCCCTTATCGTAGAAAATAGAGCGGAAGACTCCTTCTCTGAACGGACGTCTCCACCACGTCTCAATGTCGGCTTCGACCGTCGCTCTTTGTTTTGACCAGCGGGTCGGTCAAACCGACGAAAGAGCTTCGATGCCGTCTCTCGCTACCGAGCTATTCAACTCAGTGCATCATTCGGGTCACAGAAATCCACCCTGATTACGGGGGAGGGAACCGCGATGTTTTCATTTCATGGCTGCGATAATGATGCTGATGATGATTACGGTGATGTTGAGGCCGAGTGGTCACAATCAATCGACGAGCAGAGCGTCTTTCCCGTCGTCTCCCCTGCCTCGATTCAGCGCTGCCGCGGAGTGCTCCACTACTCACTCGTTCACCAATCTATGATGATTCGGATTTCTGTCTATTGTTGCAATGCGATAAATGGTTTGTTGACAGAAATAACTGATCTGAATCTTCTTCCATGATGGCGTGACGACCGAATGCTCAAACGATTGGGGACAGTGTCTTCGAATCCGATTCAATTACGCAAGGTTGGGCGCGATGGGCACCGTGGAAGGCTGAGAGACGAACGGAGTCTTCAGATCCGCTTCAAGCCATTCGCGGGGCGAGAGCTCTCTGGAAAAGAGAATCATGAACGGCGAACTCTCAGGATCCCTGGAGAAATCTCTTCGCCTCTAATCTAAGGGCGAAAATTCAGTGAAGTTACGTCGCAAATCGGATCGATGCCTCTCAGAGAGCTCCACACCTCGAGAAGAAAAAGCTTATCTGGATCTGAGCTTTCTGGATCTCCCGCGAGCGTCTGCTCTCAAGGTTCCCGCGGTCCCTCGTTATCGGACGCGAGCTCGAACGAGTTACACTCCTTTGCTTCGAATTCCGGAGGAAAAGTCTGAACCTTACTCGTTTCGGAAGCCCCGCGAAAGCCGGCACGCACCTGAAGAGAGAACTCGGCGTGAACCGAGAGATATGGTTATTGGAATGAATTGTAACTTAGATAACTAAGTTTGGTTGCTACTCGAAAGCTTCCGTTTTGGGACGCACAACAACGAACGCTTTCTTAATCCAGGATGAAGTGCCGAGGTTTCATCGTCCTGCACTGAACCAGACTCAGAACATTCCGTTTCAGTGGGGTCTGTTGCACTGGTTCTATCCACGCCGAGCTTTAGTTGTGCAACGCGTCATACGAAACGATCAAAGCGCAAAAGTTTCGATTCCGACGAGCTAGAGGTCCCGATCCAATGGGAGCCGATTCCCTGGATATCCTCACTCACGTGACGACGTGGAGAGAAATTGTGAGCTGGAGGAATCTTGCGCCGACACCGAATGAACCAAAAGTGGTAATTGAACTTTGGGTTTCAGAGTACGACTGCACGGCTGACTAACCCAGATTCTGATAGAATAACGTCGAACCCTCTGCCCGTCGAAGAGACGTCGTTCGTCGGTCTATCGATTGAGCGGCAGGCAGACCGCCGCAAGAGGCGAAGTCTGCCGTGTCACACGCAGCCGGGAAGTTCAAGTTCATTTGTTGCGGAGAAACTTTGAAACAATAATTCCAACCCCATTGTTGATTCTTCCACAGAAGCCGAAACTATCATCAGCGAAGACTTCGCCGGCGTCCTGCGATTATTATTATACGTGTGTTCGACATCGGTTCCTCATCGCCATCACCATCATTACAATCATCATTCTTTTGTGTGGTTCGGTAAAAGTTTTCCTTTACTTTCGCAGACCCCTGTCTTCTGGTTCAGTGACTGCAACAACGCGGGCCACGAGCACAACTGTGTCGACAGCGAGAACGAGATTACATAGTGCTGGCGTCTCAGATATTCCGCTGGATGATTTTCGCGAAATGTGGTCTTGATCCTAAATAGCTCCACACTATTCGGTCTCTATCGCATCATCCCATTATATTCATTCATCTGAGCGTCCCCACTCTCTGAATATATTCAAGCGTATTTTCATCGGGAGACGGGGTGCCTGTTAACCTTTTGAACAACGGCTATAAGTTTGGGAGTTTAAACATCAATCATTCCACCCCATACATCTGTCCAAATCACTGAATGTACCAAATAGTGTCTAAGGCCTGAACTCTCCAGTTCTCGCGGCAATGAGATGAAATTCATCGATTATCCTCCCGTTGGCCCAGTTATCCTCAGATTGGAGGGAGATGCTCAGAGGCCGATAGTTCTTAACACATACATTTATTTTTATGGGCGTCTACTTTGGTGGACAGCACACTCCAGCATATATACAAGTGAATATTTGCACAGTTGATGGCAGTGCTCGCCGGGCTCTTATCACATGTTCTTCTCCTGGCCGCCTCGACACATTCTGTGACTGATAAGGGGTTCACCGAGTGATTCTGTCAGTGAAGGGATATATACGAGCAGCGCCACAAATGAGTGCGTGCGATGAGAATTAGTGACGCGGGCAGCCTCCTCGGAGCGATACGTTCGATCGATGAACGAAACAATCGTACCCAGGAACGCCGAAAAAGCCGACGACAGAGGGATTGGCCGAACCACGGAGATGGTCAGGAATCTGATTTGGCGGAGGGAAGCAGGAATCACTGAAGAAAAGATTCTGTCCGCGATTCGCACCCAGGAATCCCGCAGCAGTCCGCGGATGATGGAGACATTCTGCCACCTGATGGCGATGATTGAGACGGTGATGATGAGGCCATTGATTTGTGATCACGACTTCGGTATGACACAGATCGGCGTAACGCGCGCCATGTCAGATCATCACGTCCCGCATGCATTTCATCTGGGATCTTGGATTGTTCAGCCTTCAACTAACTTCTTCCCCGGCCGCTGTCGTTACTGCTGCCGTTTTGAATCTTCCCCCGACGGCTTCGCCTCCGTTGATTCCTTCGTTATGGCCGCTGCTCCACAGCCATGTTGATTCTCACATCCGCTGCAGTCACGCAACCGTTCTTTACGCGGTTGTTCGTTTGCGGGCCTGCATTGGGAAGGAGGGCCAGAACCAGAGATCCTGGAAGTAGAAACTCGACGAGTCAACAGACGCCGTTCCAGAAGAACGAATGAGCAGCAACACATTAAACCATGAAACTTGGGGAGACGCCGAAAAAGTCTCAGTCTGGACGTTCCCGCTGACAAATGTCACCCGCAGGATTTCATTCGCGGGAAAAAAAATATTCCGACAGTTTACATAATTACCACAATCGTCATCCATGGAACTCCCATGCTCGATTCCCCGCGTTCTTTCCGTTGGACGCTACTTTCGCAACACTCCGACGACAGCTGTCTGGAAGAAATTAACACCGGTGGAACGCTCTTGTTGTGTTTCTGGACGAGTTCGCCGTTCCGAGTGAGAACAGGACTGAGCCTTCGGCGACGCAAAGACAGACGAAATGGCGTCAATTAGTGCAAAAGAGCTGATTACGCTTCATTAGTTGAGTATGAAGGAAGACAAAATGAGAAGCGACGGACGACAGCTGCGTCGAATCCGCTGGGAACCCAGATGAGAACGACGATATCTCTTGTGTTCACGTTTGACTCTCGGCACTTGGCAGAACATCAATCGGGAAGACCGAGTACACTCTTGATCAACAAGCTGAAGGATCTCAACCTAACATAGTCGCTTCTCGAACTGAGAAGCCTCGGTTCCGTGATCTTGAAATGGGTACAGCCGACTTTGGCGTGTACCATGTTTTCGTCCTAGCGGGTTACCGGAACAGGGCGAATCAATCATCCCGACTCCGAACCCAGCTTTCCGGAATTTCATCGATGAACGACGGAGCTATCCCGATCACGACTCACATTTTCTTCCAAACTCTGTCTCTATCTTTCCCCAGACTGTTCTCAGAATGTCAAGACGGAAGAACAGGGCGGCCGTCGTCCGCAAACTTCACGACGCTCACCCGACTGGAGTGAAATGAAGCTTTTTGTGCCAAAGTCCAGGTTCAGAATCAGCTGTTCGCTCCTGAAAGCCCCACTTGAACCGTATATAGTTTTCAACAATTGACAGCCCAGTTTCGATCATGTACTTGAATGAGCTGTTGACTTTTATCTGGAACAAGGACAGCGCAGGCACGAAATGGCCCTAGGTAATGTGAAAAGTTGAACGAAGCCGATTTCGAACGAAGCACAGATTCCCCCTCGATCAATGCTAACAGATCCACGTGCTGTGTCCGTGTTGTCGTTGTTGGACATCGCGAACCGGACGGCAGTGTGTCCGTATTACCGCAGGAATCCCATTTCCAAAATGATCTCAGGGGCTTGAGATCAGAGCTCCCCACAAATATTTCGAGAGGGGCTGCATGCTTCCGTATGACTCTGATCGAACTTGTGATGACTAGGACTTGGAAGTTCTTGCATCCATAATTTACCGTCCATCTATCTATATAGGGGGCTGGATAAATGAGTTTCTGATGGCCAGAGCATGGAGATTCAGGCGGGGTCCATGGCGGCCTTGGGCCGACTTAAGTTGGCCGCGTCTCGCGCGGTTTGGCTGCGGTCCTTGGCGTCGAAGCACTTTTCTCTCTCTCTTCGTCGGGTCAGCATCATTCCTGAAACTATCCTCTCATCCGGTTGATTGGCACATGCTGTTATGGTCAGATAGACTCCGAATTTCGAAACATGATTTGATCATCAGCTCACTTGACCGAAATACTGGAAAGTACACAGAACCAGGAAGTGCTGTCGCGCACTCCGAACATTGCGACGAATCATCACCTTCCAGTTACTTCCGTCCTCTCTGACAGACCACCCCCCTGGGAAAGGGGAGAACAAGCTCTGTGAAAACCGGCGACAGTTCCAAGGGAACTACGAGATCAGCGCTGACAGCTTCCGATTTTTGACCGCACGGGTTGGATTCACTCCAACGCTCCGGCCAAGAGAAGCGGTCGCCATTTCAGCTCTCCCATGATTCTGTGGATTCGATTCAGAATCGGAGAGGGCCGGTTGACTCTCTACAATGGCTTCGGCAATTTCGACGAAATTCGCACGAGATGAGCTGTGAACTTTGACGGGAAATTTCAGGGAAGGTTTGATTGTTGATGGAATTCCCAGATCACAAACATACCCTCCTCAAGTGGCTTATCAACTCGTCGAAGCATTTGATGACTTCGAAAAAAGGAAGCGAATCGAGAATGGCAGTGATCGCCGAGCATTGTCGGTTCCCATGAGCGCGTGTTTTACGGAGTCGTTCCGCGGTGCCCCATCAGTCTGACAGTCACTCGGCCAGCCAGCCTTCTCATTAGCTCATCGAACGGCGCGACCAGCTCACGGATGGACCCACAGACCAATTTCGGCTACATCTATCTTTTCAGACCAGGGTGAAAGGAGTGCCGTAGACGGCGCGACGGGGATTCAATGCCCAAGCGGCTCCGTCGTCGGAGCACAGCTACCTCAGCGAGCAAAGGTAGCGAGAGATATGTTTAGAATGAGATCCGTGTTTCAGTGATGCTATTGAGGTGGCCCCATTATGACATTGAGCTTTGGGTCTCCGTTCGAGGGTGGTGACATCTGTAATAGCAAATCACTCGATCGCCTACCAGACCATGGAGTAGCTTTCGTAATCTTCTTCCGACGACGACGTCCCGCGATGTTCCGATTCACCGGAATTTAATTTCGATTCTCAGTCGTGCTCGATCCTATTTAACGCTCCCCTTTTTTCTAAAATCGGAACCTGATTGTCAAAATGGGGAAAGGGAAGAAGTCAAGGGTTCCATGAAAAATCCACGACCGCCCCCCTTGAGTCATTCTTAGATCCGCCACTGGGAGTCTTCTGGAGCACTTGTGTACTCTATTCCAACTCCTAGTGTTTGGTCCACTATGGATGACCATACTTCCATGGAGCAAATAACGCCTCCACC
This sequence comes from Phytoseiulus persimilis, assembly GCA_037576195.1. Taxonomy (NCBI): domain Eukaryota; kingdom Metazoa; phylum Arthropoda; class Arachnida; order Mesostigmata; family Phytoseiidae; genus Phytoseiulus; species Phytoseiulus persimilis. Next base: position 13,335,742 of record CM075103.1, read on the forward strand.
CCTTGCTTGGACGTCGATATTTCTGCTTTCGATTCCCCCGCATTGTAGAAGATCCCCCCTTGGAGTTGTCTCTTCGCTGAGGAAGAGTGAACAAGTCCCTCATGAGAGTTCGACAGCGGCTTCGTTTCTGATGTTTGAGCTGTAATCCGGAGAGGGCTGCGATCGTATCGAGCCATGCGGGGCGCGAAATTATCATTCGACAAAATATGGAAACGTGTCTCACATATTCGTAAATATCGTAATAGCATCTCTCATCCGCACTTCGTCTGCTTTTCTCGATGGAGTCCAATATTAAATGAGGATAGCCCATATCGACTCCATTGAAGAGTCACTTATTCTGGGGCAAATCGCAGCGCTCCTCCGGCTCCAATAATTCGAAGCCCTAGGTAGCTCGATGTCCAATACTTCCGATTCCGAGAGGCTCAATCGGAGCTTCGCACTCACAAATAACGTGAGCTTTTACCAGCGCAGTCTCTATTTAAGCGCGAAAATTGATGCGCTGGGATATTTTTTCATGTGCAGCACCGTGTGATGGCGTCGAGTTGAGCTCTCCGCAAACGACCTCGTTAGGGAAATATTTCCGAATCTCTTTTGGGCCCCGTCCTGTTCGTGAAACAAAAGACGTTACTCGTGCAGCATTTCGCAGCAGGTCGCTGCCCCTCCGCACCAGACTCGATCTTTCGTCGTTCTCACTCCGATCCTAGCGCCGAACGATAGAGCATTGCTTGTTAGAGCTTCTGTGGCTCGTTGAGGAGGATCAAGGACGACACTGGTCCGAAACCTCATCGAATTTTGATTTCGGCGTTAACTCCGCCGTGCAAAGCTCTTGAACTGTTCCACACATTTGTCACACGAAGCCTCCCTGGAAGCATTGGTGCGTTCCAGAAGCCCTGGAATCCCCTCTCCTCTCCAAGTCAAGAATCTGATGGCTCGCGATTTCCTCCTAGACTGAGATTTGAGTATACTTTTATTTCTTCTCTTCTTTGAAACCAACCGGAAGAGATCATTGAATTCCGTGCGAGCAATAGATCGAGCTACGGGTCCATGAGCTCGAGGGATCAATTTCCACGAAACGCGACGGCTTTTTCGATTCCGGAGGTTTTCAATAGAACGGGCGGCTGATTGGCAAATAGAATTCAACTGGAAGATCTCCAAAATTGGTTGGCTTCTCGGGGTCCGTGCCGAACCCAACCTGAATCACCCCACACATGATTCACGCCATCGCCCATTCTCGAGAGCCTACTTCGCGGAAGAGCTCGAGTCTGGATTCCAAATATGTATTATCCTGTACGCGGATTGCTTCCTGATGAAACGGTCAACGGCGACCAGAGATATGTTATTTCGTGCCACACATGATCATGGAAAAAAAAAATCGAATAAATCATACTTTTGCTTCGAATCATTTTGATCAACTATTCTTCTCTTTGATTAACCCAAAAATCGCTGCTTTCGGGCTGAAGTGAGTGTTTTCCTCGTTTGAACGATATTGTTACGGCCACTGCGAACTCTCGTGCGGCTCTCCGAGAACTGTGAAAGTGCGACACGCTCGAGGCGTCTGTCATCGAAATTCAACGAAGCGCTGTCTCGAGAATGGAGGGTCAATGCGGATAACTTTTTCTGGTGTCGCAAAGAGTACTCGTGAGGTTTCGAACGCTGTATTCTGATGAGATGCGGGCTTTCCCATGCATATCGTGAGCCCATTCGGCGTAAATTGAGATCGCGAGCTGACCGTCATTCCGACACTTGTTGAGGGTCGAGGATTCATCGAGAAAAGAGGGGCGAACAGATGGTCGGATCTCTTTGAACTCAGGATGATGGAGCCCAATCTCAGCAACTCATATGAGCCAGATTACTCGGGCTACTCAGAGCCTGGAAATACAGGCATCCAACGTCAACGTTCCCTGACACAAGGAGAGTCGAACGTCACTGGAGAGCCTCGCAAAACACCTACGGTCCGGAAATTCAACCCTGGTATCGCTCCACGTTTGCTCGATGTTGTCTGGCTCTAAAGGCCCGACTCTTGACCGACGGCTCGCATGGCTCGGTCTGTACTGTTCTCTCATCACAAACAAAATCAAAAACCGATTTTCTCCCGACTCGAATGATCCCGCGAAGTTCGCCCTGGATCGCAATGGGGGGAAAGCATTTTGCAGGGGATCGTCACCCGGCGGGGAAGGTTCTCCACAAACAAGTGTCCGATGTTGCCTTCAACGCTCGGGCTCCAAGCGCGGTCAGCTGTAAAGACATTTATGGTTGTGACAACGTTACGGAACTCCAGCGAGTGGGCTGTAACTGTCTCAAGTCAGGGCTGAACGTACAATAACAGAACCGTTTACTGTCGCTTCACATAGTTCAAGTGGCACTCGTGAATATGGTTTCATGTGACGACAATCATAGTTTTTCGATCCGTAAACGTCCAGTCATCTGCGAGAAATCGCAAGTAGGCTTGAAACAGCCGAAGGAAGCAATTTATCCGTTCTGCAAATAATCACAGTCAAAATAGGTGATTCCGAATCTCCATCGCTCATTGGTTCTGGCAATCATAGGTAGGGCTGTGAGAAAGCTGCGAGATTTTCGGCCTCCTCCGCGACTCCTGTTGGTTTAGGCGTTGACCGCGTCAACCCAGTATTCGGACATATTTGAATTTTTCTTCGATTTTTCGCCGGCCAGACCTCTGATCGCGAGTACGTTGGAATCACTACAGTGGTTCCCGAATGCGTCTTCGAGCATATTCCCTGGTTCGACGAGACGTCTTGGTGAAGGAGGAGCTCAAAATGTTCTTGAACTTAAAGGACTTCAATAGCTCCAATCGCCCCATGGACTTCTGATTTCTCTCAGCCCAACGCCCCCCGAAACTTTCTCGGAGAGCGCTAATATGCCTCGGCGTTCCTGTCGGCAGTTTTGACGCGGAGCGGTCTTCAAGCAAGTAGCTGGAAGTATTGAGAAATGACTGCCACGGAATCGCTCAGCCCAATCAAGTCGTCTGAAACATGCTCTGTCGGAACGCCGGTGTGCTCTAGTGCTTGAATGCAAATCAAGTTCATCGCAAATCTGCATCATCGTACTCGAAGTAAAACCGTGTCCAAAGTAGAATCCGTCCCCATCGCCTGAGGCGGGCAAATACTCCTTCGATATCGCAAGCTGCTCATGGTGCGCGTTCAGCAAGAGAATAGTGTGTTCCCGCATCATCACATCATGTTCTCAGTTCTGATCGAGTTTGCAGCGGGATTCCCACGAATCCATCACTCTGCGCGATTCGCGAACGATTCACTCAGTTTGCGCGATTTTGCGACTCGGCCGCGACATGCGCGTTTTCGGGCCGCGATGAATTCGAAGCCCTGATCATAGGCGATGCAACAGAGGATCATGAATCCGTTTCCGCAATGCAATGAGTCATCAGGGGTCTACAAGAGTCCTTCCTGGAAACTGAGTCGAAACCAGATTCAGGCGATATCGTCTCCTAGAGCGATGTCCTTCTGTCGTGAAACTCATTGCAGGACATGACGTAGATGACCCCCAGTGAGCGCCGACGAGAGCGGAGAACAACAGCGTTGATGCCATAAATCCATTGAGCTTCAAAAATATTCACAACCGGGTAAGAGCTCCTTTCTCCTCGGACAAATTTACAGCCTCGAGTACTTTTCTCTTAGTAAATTGCGTAGCTGTGCGAGGGCGAGGGGCTCAAGTCTTGATTTCTCATCGAGAATGATTGTGATCGGAATTCCAAGAGCTCGTTCACTAGGGTGACCAGGGGCTGTGAACGGCTGTCATCAGATATTGCTCTGAACGGATGACCCTTATATCTGCAATGTGCTCCTGCAACGAGGAGTGACCATGGAACTACAGCGATGAGTTCTAATCCTCTTAGCCGGCTTGTCGGGTACATGACCTCTGCTAGAGTCTTCATTGAACTGCTCACTCTCCGCTTCATCTTTTCCACCTCGGGAAAGGTCCTCGAAATCAGCTCCGCATTCACTCGGCGAGAAACTTCCGTTTGAAAACAGCAAAGATCTTAGATATATAATCACAAAAACATCAGGCTGTCACCGGGAGGTTGACCTCGAGTGGCACACTTGATTCATCAACTGAGAGATGAGTCAGATGAAGTGTTTTCCCAACATATCATTAACAGCAAACGAGTCCTCTAGAGTCAACGAGTTCTTCAGAGCGCTGAAATCGTTGATGAAGACCAAATTCGCTTCATGCCACAACGGAGCTTTGACTGAGAGCGGATACTTAATGGAAAGAACCGTCCGGATAATCCACAAATGTGGGGTTCGAATGTCTGTTGGAGGGAGTTGGGGAAGAACCCGCTGTGAGTCCGTTTCGGAAGAGAATCCATCCTTCAAAGCGCCAATGTGGGCAAAACTGAATCTCAGCTGGGAGATCTTCGAGAGTTCTGACAGTATTCACGACTGAAGAGTTGGATGGCGCAAAGAGAGCCTCAACTGGGAGATCGCTCGGCACTTCTTTCAAGCCCCATCGTACAGGAAGCTACAGCTTCCAGGCAAGCTTCGACTCCAAGCGGGGGAGGGAAGCCGGATCATTCTAGCCGAGTCAGTGGAGGCAGAGCGGAACAGATCCCCTGAATTTTTGTAGACGATTGAGATTTGGGAGATGACGACGTCTTGACATGACATCCACTTCGTTGACATCACACGTCGCAGGATGGATTTCGCCAGCAGAGTTCTGCGGCCGGCTCACGGTACTTCAACGAACCGGCGAGCATCTGATGCGCCGCCAAGTCGTTCCAAAGAATGAACACTGGAGCCTCGGAGATCCATCGAAGAACACATGGACGAAAAAATTGCACAGCAGGATCACATGTTTCGAGACTCCATCGGCAGAGCCGGGGACCAACCCGAGTCTGGGATGCTCCGCCAAGCGCCCTGCGCTTTGACGGCTTCCAACTGGCTGCCATGTGTCCGTCATGTGGTGTTCAACAGCTGAGCTAGCGGAGGCAATGCTGTATGATATGATGTGTTGCAGCGTTCGCTCTGATGTTCGCCCTTTCGCCGCAATTCCGACCCCTCTCCGCGTTCGCTGGGTCCGCCGCTGCCGAGACAGCCACTGCCGCTGCTGGCACACGGTCGGTGTTTTGCTGCCCTCTTCCTCCACGCTGTGTGCGACCGCTTGCCTTTCTGACAAACCGACTGACTGACTGACGGTTGTTTTCGCTGGCTAAGGTTGGATGGAATAAGGAAGGGAACCGCGCTTCCAACAGTGAGGAGGCGTACTGCGTTCGCTATAAGTACAACCGTAGCCACGGCACCGGTCCAGTTGTTCTAGTGAACTGTTTATTTCTCTGCCCGGTTCGTTTGGAACAATCTTCGTTGCTTCACAATGTGCGGTGAGTTTCGGCTGTCAGCGGACAGCGCACTGAGGTTTTCAGAGACGCGCGGTCGAATCGATGGCTTTGACAGCGCTTTCGATAAGCCCAGAAAATTATAGGAGGACTTGGGGTTCGAACTTCCGAAGAAGAGCCGTTTCCCGTCGAAGCTCCGTGATGGGCTCAGCTTGGGTTGTGATTTTTCATGTGCAACAAGTCGAATTTGTCTCGAAGTTCGTTCGGACTCCAATGTTTGTTGCGAATGCCAACATCTCCGGAAGAAGCTTGCGTCCAGGCGACCTCTGGTTTCGAGGAAAAGAATGCCCTGAGTGAGATTCCGAGAGGGAGCTCGGGCCCGCCTACGGAGCGAACGGAGAACTTCATGCTGTCCCTGGAATTGACACGGAGCCGCATCACAGAGTTCTTGAAGAATGCATCGTCGAATTCCTTAATCCGATCTCGGAGCATCCCAATGCGATCTCGACACGAGCCGCTCCATCTTCCGAGAAACCCTCCAGAGGAATCGTCGGCAAAGAACGCGATCATGGAATTGGCCATAGATGTCGAGGATGACACTCGAGGTGCTGTTTGACTCGAACAGGAGAACGAAATGTTCGATTCGAGCACTTCGGCAAATCCTAATCCAGACCCAGTTCGAGCGACGACTGCTCCACACCGGTCGCTTCGCGTCACGCGGAAACACTGGAGTTTGTTACATAAACGCATGTGGAACGCTTCCCCTTCCGTATGCGGCTCGGAGCGCTCTTGTGGATTTCGATCATTTGTCGGAATGATTTGGGGCTGTTGAAGGCCAGGTCGAGAATTCCAGTCTTTGCCTATTCTGGCACGGCTGAAAACTACTTTGCTGGAAACCGGAGCCTTGGATAACTCGCCTGAATATCGATCGATGCGAGCAATTAGTTCGACCGGCTTTCGCCTTCTGCACAAGCCATGTTATCGGCTGCAGGCGAGGGCTTCGCGAAATCAAGGGATCGTTTTTCAACAGATACATGTTATGAAACTCGTTGGAACGAATTGTCACTTTTCGTGTTGACCGTCGATAGGAAAACGCCGGGAGAGTTCGGCGCTGCTGCCTTGATTGCTCCGAATCCATTCATTTGACTTTCCTGAAGAATTCCCCCGTCGGTAGCAGGTTCACTCGAGCAATCGTGTATTCCGATAAGGACCCGTTAGCATGAATTAGACAAGGAGTCGAGCTGCCCCAGACTCGGATGAAGTTGCAGGAATCTGTGTCTCCGCTCGCCCCGTCGTAGCCGGCTGATTCAAAACCGGCTGGCGGCCTTGGTTCTCGACAGTTTCAACGCGGCCGTTGTCAGTGCGTTCGAAAGAAAGTGGGCTTCGCTCCGAGAATTGAACATCGACACCACGACGACAGCTGATAAGCCAGCATCGCCCTATCTTATCCGTTTTGCCATTTTTAAAGAAGGCTGCTCCCACTCCCTCCCCCGGTGGAGCTTTCGTCAATATTGTCGTGATCGTCCCGCTGGTGATGTGGCCGACGAGGGCGCCATGAACTCTATCGTATCGGTCACCGAGGGATCAACGTCTCATCGCGACACGAATTGCGCCCCGTGTTAAAGTATCCTCCGAGCCCACCCCGTCGCCAAGGAACAAACCCAACCCCGGGTTCTCCCCGCGAAGCCTCGTTCATGGGACTTCTCGGTCGCGATTCGATCGGGGACCTTTCGTCAAGGGATCACAATTATCTTTCTGCTCCTTGATCGTGCAATTATCCATTTCCACCGCAGCAATTATGCGCAGAATGAGGTGTGGTCACCGTCTTGTCTCCTTCTGTCACTGTCTGGATGACGAGGCTCGACAACTTGATCCAGCCTCGCCCTTTGGCTGTGAAATCCTACAGCGAAAACATCTAGCGGGTCGAATTCAGTGGCCTTCACTCGGCCTACGGCCTTCGTTCCGGGCTGAAGAATACATTGCTCAAATGCGTTACAGTAGCAACGAGGACCGGGCACGGAAATGCCTCCCGCCAGAGTGACGGGTTCGCCGTAGGTGCTCACCGACTGCCTAATCAGGTTTTGGTTGAAAGCTCAGCCGGACTGTGCATCCAGCATTACGTGGCGTCATTCCTATGGACTACGGCATCAACCACGGTCGTGCTTATCCACACGGTTTCTAGCAGCCGCTGAAATTCCGGATGGTTGATCGAGTTTATCGGTTCCATTCTACGATGGGCCTCGTGAGGTTCCGTGATGCCTTGTGGGTGGATTAATGCGCCTACACATTATCACTCTCAGCGCACTCATTTCCTCAATTGCCATGGCTGCCGTGGTTCCATCAACTCTCGCCCAGCAATGTGGAATTACTCGGCATCGAAATTTTCCATAGCTTATTCGTTTCGTCGCATTCAAGAAACGAGTGAATTTCGTCAACGCACCAGCCTCGATCGCTCCACGCTCCACATTTCGAGACACTCACATCCTCAGTGAATCCTGATGACGTCTCTTTGTGAGATACAGCGACCACATTAGCGATCGTGTTACTCCTTCGTCCGTTGTAGCAGTCAAAAATTCGGTTTTCGAAAATCAACTCGATTGTTCCGGTGACTTCCAGGAATTTTCGCTTACCTGAACTACCTCGAGCCGAAGACGCAGAGAGAAATCCTGGAATGTTTGATTCGAGGCCCTGAAGCGACTCGAGTACCGGGGATATGACTCATCCGGACTAGCATTCTGTGGAGGTTCCAAAGACAACCAGGTAAGCGACGCTCGGCCAAGGTGAAATATCAGGAATCAGACATGGAACGGCGCGAGCATTCACGTCACCGGTGGTTCGAGAAGAGAGTCCCTCAGAGAACTTGCGGATCTCAAACGAAACATTTCTGATCCTTTGTTCTTAACCAGAGGCGGAGTTCCGAGCGGAAATTCGAAAAAGCTAACAGTCTCCGAATCGTTTGCTCAGGTGAAAGTCGTTCGCAAGGAGGGAAAAGTTGTAGCGCTCGAAAACGCGGTCTTCGAATCCGAAGACATCGATTTCGATCGTACACTAGACAGCCATCTCGGAATCGCTCACACCCGGTGGGCGACTCACGGAGCTCCATCCGACCGAAACTCTCATCCTCAGCGTAGCGACGACAGCAACGGTAGGAGGCACTCTCGTGTCCGAATTGATCGATGAGATGAAAACTGTAACGGAGTCTTCTGCCGCGTTATGTGGCAAGTGTTTGACAGGATGGCTGTCTTTTCCAGAGTTCGTGTGCGTGCACAACGGAATCATCACCAACTACAAAGATATCAAACAGTTTCTGGTGAGCGAATTTCATGTCTTGGCGAACGCTTTGGGGGAAAAATCCTTGAGCTCGTGTAGCGCGGAAGCCGGAATCCTGGGTGACTGCAAAGCTGCTATTTTGGCGAGAGAAGCAGCCCCCAGGGGAGTGTCGCACATGACGGGCGCCCTTCCTTGACACTCGAAGTTCCTACGACGGCTGGAAATGTCTGATGAGCTATCGAAACGTCTGAGGAGAACTGATTCTAATGGATATTCGCTACAGATTCAAAAAGGATTTGAATTCGAATCTGATACCGACACCGAAGTCCTCGTCAATTAGTGAAACATCTTTCGGACACTCATCCGGACTTGAGTTCCGGGAGCTGATAGAGCAGGCGATCCAGCAATTGGAAGGCGCGTTCGCGCTCGTGTTCAAAAGCTCTAGATTCGTCAATCATGTGTTGCCACCAGGTGAGCTACTGAGTTCGTCTCACAGAAAATTTCCGAGCGAAGTTTTGGAACGAGTCCTTGCACGCCTTCATTTGTTTCCAATGCAAACTCCGCATATATGGATCGAATTCAGACTTTTCGTCTTATCGGTTCTGTCACTTCTTTCCAGACGCGGCTCGCCTCTGTTGGTCGGCATCAAAACGAAAGAGGAACTTTCTACGCACATTCCCGTTCTGTACGGGAAAGGTGAGACTCTCCGAGATTTCTCCTACCTTTAATTCTGAGTACCACTCCGTGAACACCGCGGACTAGCTGAGGAGATGACTTCAACGAAAAAGTCCGGACCTAAAGCCGGTCGCTATCCCGTGGCGAAACAATTAACAATATCGCTACCGAAACAGGGTGTACAGTTATCAAGGCCGGAGGCCCGTGGTCGCTTCACAGTGAGTTTAAGACATTCGCGACCTCAGAAATCCGGAGTGAACTTACCAAGCCAGGTGTGACTTAAACGCATGACCACCAGAATTCGAACGATCGGGATAATGTTTTGAGTGTAGAACTCCTTTCGGTTGTTCTCCTTCCGTTCGCTCGTTCGTGTTTGTTCCTCTCCTGTTCGTCGATGAGCTCCAGCCTCTTGGCCTGGCTTGGTTATGTTGTAGCGACCGCTTAGAAACCTGAGAAGCTCACCGGTGGTCAGGCCCACCGTAGACTTGGGAAGGATAGGATTTATGCTCGTGAATTTAACAGAAAAAGAAAAACAGTCGTCATGAAGCGGTTCTAGGAATCCATCCGGTTTTTGCTCGTTCTCAAAGTTGATTTCTCGTTACAGATAAGATTAGTAAGTACAGGATTCTCATTTATTGCTCCTAGAAGCGGTCTTCTAATAACCAACTGTCCTGAAACGCCCTGTCCTCAGTGTACCGGTTGCTTGTAGTATTTGGCCTGAAAATCTGCCACTCCCCGTTTGAGCTTTTTTTCTGCCTTCCGTTTGTCCTAACAGACGCGTGCCCATGTTTGAAGTCCCTTGTTCTGACTCCAAAGACCCCTCCCCTGCACTTTGGCGTTGCATCTCGTCCTCATCTGATTTCTTTGGGAATTCGGAATGTGGACAGCTTGGATGACAGATGGGGTGCCTGAGAGCCTTTCTGTTTATTTTCTGTTTCTCTCCCGAAACGCTGCTTACCCATGCTCAGAGCTCCGATCGGCTGATGCCCCGTTAGCAGCTCGCTCTCACCTGAGAAACAGGGAGGGATGTTACCGTCGGAGTTCTGCTGGAGCCATCCATGTGATGAGAGTCCGCAGGAGCATGGCATGTAGCTGATTGTCGAAAGTTTCCCCAGCTCCTCGGGCCTGACTCTGAGCTATCACTTTCCAGAAGTGCGCGCGGCCGATCCTGTCCATGCTCCGCTCACCGTTGGCGGAATTCAGAGGACCCAATCAACGACAGACTTCGGGCCTGAAGGGGAAGACAAACAGATTGAGTATTTCTTCGCATCAGACGCGTCCGCAATCATCGAGCACACCAACAGGTGAGCCGATCTCGCCGACGATTGAAATGTATCTCATCACCCACCAATCGATGAATTCCATCAAGAAACCTCGACTTCACGGTGCCAGAGTGACCGCAGGGAGATTTCAGCTGAAACATTTCCTGCTCTCGTTTCCAGGGTTCTCTATCTTGAAGACGATGACGTAGCTGCGGTCACCGATGGCCATCTCACGATCCACAGGGTGAAAAGGAGCCTGGATGACAATGTGAACCGAGAAATCATCACGCTGAAGATGGAAATCCAACAAATCATGAAAGGCAACTACTCCTACTTCATGCAGAAGGTGAGTCCATCCGACCGTGAGTCGAAGAACGTTCCAAACAGAAACGAGCGCGAATCTCTCACGATGACCGTCAGGTCGAACGCTGCGGAAGTTTCTTGCCTGAACCCTAAGGTCCTTCTCCGTGTTTGGCACAATCGGGGGGACGTCGCGGTACTGCTCGCGAGACTGGAACCTCCATCATTTGTCCCTCTTCCCACACGGAGTTCCGAACTCGTCAGGATTCCTGATACCAGAGCCTTCTCCGTTTTCAGGAAATCTTCGAACAACCCGAATCGGTGATCAACACGATGAGAGGTCGTGTGAACTTTGAGACCAACCAAGTCATACTTGGAGGAATCATCGACTACCTGCCTGAAATCAAACGCTGTCGGAGGCTCCTGCTCATCGGCTGTGGAACCAGCTATCACAGCGCTGTCGCGGTAAGTCGGCCGGGGCTTTATGCGAGTTGCGCGAGGCGAAACTCAAAATAGTCTGCGCCATTACCGTTGGAGCAACATCCTGACGAATGAACCTCGTTCTCAGACCCGCCAAATCCTGGAGGAGCTGACCGAGCTCCCCGTCATGGTGGAGTTGGCGTCCGACTTCCTCGATCGGCACACCCCCGATTTTCCGCGACGACGTTTGCATCTTCATCTCTCAATCCGGAGAAACGGCCGACTCCTTGGTCGCTCTGCGCTACTGCAAGACCCGCGGCGCTTTGGTGGTCGGAGTGACGAACACTGTGGGCAGCTCCATCTGTCGAGAATCGCACTGCGGAGTTCACATAAACGCCGGGTCCGGAGATCGGAGTCGCCTCGACAAAGGCGTACACTTCCCAATTCATTTCGCTTGTCATGATCGCGTTGATGATGTGCGAGGACAGACTCTCGATGAAACCCCGCCGAGAAGCCATCGTCGACGGCCTGAGGAACCTCCCCGAACAGATCAAGCAGGTCCTAGCCCTCGACGACGAAGTGAAAGCTCTAGCGGAGCACCTGCACCACAACAAATCCCTGCTGGTTATGGGTCGTGGATTCAACTTCGCCACCTGCTTGGAAGGTGCTTTGAAAATCAAGGAACTGACATACATGCATTCCGAGGGAATTCTCTCCGGAGAACTGAAGCACGGACCTCTCGCTCTTGTCGACGACGAAATGCCAGTCGTGATGGTGATCTGTCGAGACGATGTTTACTCGAAGTGCATCAACGCTCTCCAACAGGTCCTCGCGAGAGGCGGAAAAACCCATCGTGATCTGTCAAAAGGACGATGAAGAAACCGTCAGCATGTCCTACAAGAGTCTCCAAGTACCTGGCACCGTCGACTGTCTGCAAGGAATCCTCACTGTTATACCTCTGCAACTCCTGTCGTACCATATTGCGGTCCTTCGCGGTTACAATGTCGACTGTCCGCGGAACTTGGCAAAGTCGGTCACCACCGAATGAGAATCTATTTTTGATACGACGCACGATTCGTGACTAACTCCCACATGCCGATTCGAAGAGAGCTATGTTAAACGCCTCCTGATCCCTGTCGGAGCCAACACGGTTGGGAGAACTTTTGGTGTACAAAAAACCTCCCGGGCGATTCGTTCCATTTTTACACTAAGAGATAAGACGGTTTTTATTTAACGAACTCAGAGGGAAATATTCCGAATGAGGAATAAACGGTCGATGAATCAGCCCGAAACGTCGTATTTGGATTTAGTTCTCCGATTCAGCATCGACTGATGAGACGGACCTTTTCACTGGTCCGCGATGATGCATGGGAACCTCATCGGCGAACCATTGGTATTTCAGTGTCGACTCTTAAATCTCTGAAATAATTTTTGGGACCCCAAGATGTGAATTCTTCAAGCGACTTGCTTCCTCTCTCTCACCTCGAGCAAGCTCAGACTCTCAGAAACTACGTCGTAACCTTGCATGAACTACATTCGCGGAGGCTGAGTCTCGGCGCCTTAGAGCTCGGATGGTAGCTCGTCCCGTACCCCTGGTACATGATTACTGTGCGGCTGCAAGGACCCTTTCCACGAACGAGCCGAAGAATTTCTCCTTCCGGGTGGCACGGGCACCTAGGAGAGTATCCGAAACCAGTGAGGACTGCATCTGATCCCGAGCGGGTACCATACAGAAATTTTGAGAGTTCGAGTTCCCAATCCAAAGCTCAAACAGGGATAGTACGGACCTACTAGCCCAGGAAGGGAATGAGGGTCCGCAAACCCTCCCGTCTCCGAGAACTAGCTCCGTTTCAGTGAAATCGCTCCGAGCACTCTGATTTATTGGAAAAAGATTAGCAACAAAATAATGCTGAAAAGTCTCCTGGGCAGTTGTCCTCAACCGCTTCCACAAGTTTTTCCGTCCAGCTTGACGTCACTCGCCAACCGTAATTTCCTTGCTCGTTCATGCTGAGCACGTCATCCTTATCGAGGAGTTACTCCAGCCGATCAGAAGCAGAGAATCTGAGCGGTGGAATCCATTTCGAGATACACCAGCTTGTAACGTTTATCTCAAGCTATTGATGATTTCTGTTCTGGTCGAACTTTACGAAGCCGATAGACTCAACACACGGAGCTATCAGTCCGACGGAGTCGAGTCCGGCTCTTGTTTTCAGAACTGCAAGCTTCGAACGCTGTCCCTCCGACGCTTCCGTCCGCAATGTCGACATAGCCAATGATTTGTAGCTGGTCGAAGACTGAACCATTAAATGAAGAGCAGTTTCTTCATTACAGCCTCAGGGAATAACGCTGTCGAATCGAAGCGAATCGATACCTGTATTTACTTGGACGTCAAGGCTACCATAAATTTCCTAATGCACTCCTTATCGGACATGCATATCACTCATTAGTGCCTCCCGAAACCGTTGGGCCGTTTCGGAAACATCGTCGGAACAAGTGCGAACCGTAGTTCAGACTTTGTGCCCGAGTAGAACGCGGAATCTCCACGATGGAGAACGAGCCGGAAACCGAACCCGTCCCGGAAAACGTTCCGGAATTGAAGGTGTCACGAAAACCTCGCGCAACGTCAACGCCGATGCCCTCCAGCAGCTATCCTGCTGTACCTTACGAAGAAGCTGACGTGAGTAAAAACGGAATCGCGTGAGCAATATAACCAACTCAAACCCTTGAACACTTCTCGGCTACCCGCCTTTCTTCATCGAGTCGCGAGGCTCCCCGCTGACGGAGCCGAATGTGAAGATCATGGAGCTCCCAGTCGAAGGTAGTTCTTTTATGGGATCACTGATCATCGGCCTCTTCGTCGGCCAAAAGCTTCCATCTCGCTCTGAGACGTACGATAATCCTCATCAGATCGTCGGAAGCCGTCGCAACCTAGCTCGGCAAGCTGTTCCGACCTATTGACGCTTTGGTGGACATGCAGAATCTTTCCAGGGCTTTATTTTCACCCGTATGAGCTATGGGATGTACGGGAAGAACCACAACGTCATTGAAAACAATTGGATGGATGATCTTCTCGTGATATCCAGCGCGACATGCTGTGTGAGTAGGAGTCGAGCGTTGATCTTTGCAAAACTAAGGAGTTTTCTATTTCGCGATGAAGAGAATTTCGAATATAGCGTTGGACATCGATGACTCGGATGGAGAACGATGAAAAACTCGCGATATCAGATTCCGATATCATGTTGCAGACTGTCCGTTTCACCGATCTGTCATACTTCCTGTTCTTCGGGACACACAAATATGCAGCAAGTGAGTGCCCCCAAGAACCCGCTCGAGACTTCGTCGCTGAATTGTTCAAATATTCCGAAAACTCACGTGCATTCTCGATTCATTCGAAATATCTCCCACCGTGGCTTGCTCAGAGACGTCACGTGTTTCTCGACGTCCTGATTTGGATATGTGCGAGCAAACTCTCGACATTGCATGCTTCTTGCCTGAACTCCTCGTGAGTGTTGCAAGCTCTCCGAGCTCATCTTGATTTTTTTTTATTGAGAGAGACCTTTCGCTTGCAGTGGGGGAGCTTGATATCATCCTCGCCATGACCGATGATGTGATCATGGCGATCCTCGCGATCGGAATGTTTTCGTCTGTTGTCTTCGTGAGTTATGCAAGAACGTTGTCTTTTGAAGAGCATCTCGAGGTGGAAAACCATCCGGGATTTCATGACTCGTGCTCCTCTCTCACAGCCGTACAAGAGGTGGGCGGTCCTCTACTACGTCTTCGGGTTCTTGTCGTTGTTCCTGCAGTTCATGGGAAGTGACGGCGATGATTTCCTTCCAAAGGAACAGTGGAAAATCGATTTCCTCAAAATGGACATTGAAGACGTATGTAGCTCGATTTCGGGAACCCAAGTCTGCATGAATCGGAATTTAGGAAGGTCTCTGGAAACTGGAAGGCACGGATGATCGGCTGATTTTTCTGTTCACGATCTGTTGTCAAATCTCGCGAAGCAGCGAGAAGTCAAGCCCAGAATGAGATTCAATTAAGTTGTCTAGCCGAGCACTTCGACTTTTCCTCCGATTTCCGGCGATTATTCGCATCTCCTCTCATAGCTCATCGGTTCATTGTTCCTAATAGGCGTGTACAGGCTTTTCCGTTAGGCACCTTGTGTTTTTCCAGGGCTACATAGTCGGAGCAGATTCCATAGATGTAGTGGGAAATTCTCGCACTGGAATGAAATACATGGTGATCACCACCCAAGTAAGCGAAGCTGGAATATCTCTCATTTTTCGGCGAAAGTTCTCGATAAACGACTCTTTCATCTTGCTATTAAGATTTCCCCTCGCATGCAGAACTTATGCTTGAAGAATCTCCGCAGGTGGTTTTCCAGCTCGTCACGACCATCTTCGTCTTCGGTAAACGGAATCTTCCGCTTTGAAGTACAGGAGGCTGATGACAACGTGGTGAAACAGCACCAAGTCATCCGCAAGAAACTAGTTCCTGAGCCTCGTCAGACACTCACTGAAGTACAGAATAAATCCAGGAGTCCGATAACGTTCGCCTTGTTCAAAGTCTACACTTATCGCTCAGTGCATGTATAAATCACACGTACTCAGTTCCTAGAAACATAATGCAAGTCAAAGACAATCAAAGCTTCCGTTTCTGCCGGCATAGGTTCAAGAAAACCTCCCTCTCCAACCCCAGCTAACTCGAATCGAAACCTCCTGCCTCTCATGCGCCGACACAGCACCCAAGTTTCGCGCGGTGTGAGATGAGAACTTTGAATCCAATCAGCTTCCAGAAGCCATCACTGGGGCTGTGTTTCAATGCATGAGGCAAACTGAGGAGGTTCCATGAGTTTTGCGCGATGTCGGTTGTTTTCTGCGCTTTCCGGGTACTCGGAACATTCGGACTTGGATCAAGAAGCGGAGCTGCCTCCCCAAACGGAGAAACAGTCCGATACGAATTATCAAAATCGTTTATTTTATTATTTATCAATTCGGAGAACGGTTCACTGCTGCCGCCAGCCCTGCCTGATCAGAGACTCACTCCGTGGCGGAGCAGGGTAAGGTTTCGCGACTCTGCCGACGACCTCCTCGGCGAGGAACATGCCCCCAACGCCCCATGAACAGTCACAAACTGCTCCTCCCAGGGAATTCAGAATTCCTCTGGTCGCGGCTTGCGATCAGAACCGACGTAAGATACCTTACCGTCGGGGGATAGGATCGGAGACTGCGTGTTTCTGGGCATATTTGCAGCTTATACCGTACATAATCATTTCTTCCTTGTTCATTAATACTTCGCACGCCCTGATGACCCATGATCCCAGTATGAATATGAGGGAGACACGGAGTAGATGAAGACACTTCCGAATGGACAAGGACTTGTCCAGGCCGAATGATTCAACCTACTGGTGGAGAAGTAACAATACCGGGAATAAAATGTGTTGCTTCAATCTTATACATTATCATCGAAATACTATGAGTCTCTTGGACCGACACGCTTCCCTTCAGAGTCAACAGTTAGTTGTCGTGCGATCTCTTTCTTAGACCTACCCTGGAACCCCTCTCCCAGGAAAGGAGGAAGGGCGCCGGGAGCAAGGAGGCTATCCCATCCTGAAACAGTTCGAGATCACTGTTCACTCTGTGATGTGCCCCTTGAAGTGCAGCTCCTGATCGATGCCTCTTTTTCTCAAAATCCGCATGACAACTCCATCGGTGATATCCATTCAGCATTAACGGAGATTCTGAGCTCGTCCGAACGATTTTGGTGAGTCTCGTTGATTCATGGTTCAGATCCGATCTCTGATGCCATCAGAGACATCGGGCTTAGAGTACTGGACAAAGTGGCGGAACTGACTTTTTCTTCTATTTCGGTGCGTGAAATCCAGGCTTCCTGGTCCCGACTCCTTTCGAAAATCGCCCATGAGCTCACCGGGCTGCTCATCTTTCCAGTCTTTGAGATCAGGAGCGGATTTGATACATTTCCCGCCAGAAGGGACGGTAAAGTGGGCTTCTTTCCGTGCACTGTCCATCCTACATGCACGGAGGATTGCATGCGAGAAATTCTAGACAAGAACTGCCTCGGCGGACTTTGCCCGCGCCAAGTTTTCGAGAACCGTTTGTAACGCAGCCCGATCATCCATATGAGTCGGAACTCCTGACAAAACTCGATTCTGAGCCCGGGCCAATGCTCTCTGAACGAAATTGTCTACAATTGTTGAGGTCTCTGTAACGTTTTCGGGTAGCATACGAAATTCCGATGTCAAATTTGTCAGCCGTGTCAGGCTGGATGGTGGCCTGGTGCAAGCGGCGACCGTGTTGATATTGGGGATGTCAGTTCCAATGCAATCACTCTGCGGTTATTCGACCTGTCGTGGCGAATACGACGCAGGTCACCGTTATACTTTATCTGCCCTTTGGAATTCTACTGAAACACACCGGAGGCTCGTGCCACTCACTATGCCTGCCTGAATACCCACATATGGAACGGGAGCTGCCGGATTGCGGGAAATTTTGGGCAACAGGGCAAGGTTCCATGAGGCCCCGCCTCCCTTTGAGTTGCGCTTGGAGTTGAGGTCCACCGGATTCCTCGGTTCGAATGCCGTCCTCGCCAAAACGTGACCCACCAGCGGGAAACTCTTGAGCGGCGATACTCTCTTGTGAACTGATTTCACAAGTTCTGCCGTCGTCGAGTTCAACCAACTAATCGACCGCCGTTCCGATCGAGATCATGCCGGAAGTATTCCACAAATACTTCACGCAATGAATCGCCCACGGAACGGGGACTACAGCTCATTCCACGACGTTCGGCATGAGGGCGCCCATATTCTCGATTGCATCTCACTAAACAGCGAACACTCAGCTGCCGTTGATTCGCCAAACAGAGAGCGCTCCCGGCACGAATATGCTCTACTCGTTGTGGAGAATATTGCAGAGTCGTCACGGAGCGGAATGAATGATTCGGTGCACAACCCGTTTCGATTCGTTCCCTTCCCTGACGGAACAGACCTCGCTCACTGAAGTCGGACTCTGTCCGTCGCCTCCGACTCCCTCAAGAAGATCTATTTTACGGTCAAATAACAACCGAGCCCCGGCGATCTTGGAGCTGTTTCGTAGAAATAAAATTGTGAATTATGTCCTCGTTTTGTTCGCTCGAGATCTGAAGGCTCACGAAGGCCAAGTAAACTTTCCACGATGTACAAAAAATGCCGAATCTCATCCAGTGAATGACAGGGCTCGTGGATTCTGATCTCGAGGAGCCCCATAATCTATCCTACCAACTCCGTTCGGATCCGATCCCCCTCCCCAAGTCTCAAGAATCAAGGCTCGGACCGAGTCATTCTGAAGCACGGACTCGACGTACTCGAACTTTTCAGCTGGTTGTATCGGAGGAATTCTCCAATGAAGCGATGATATTTCGGCTATCTTCATCGGAGACGCTCTTCGCTAGTTTTGAAATCAATCGAGTTAATTTCACTGTCCATCCACATCTGATGGGAACGAAGGTGTCCTCATGGTCTGTCGCACGTTTCGCTTCTGAGCTGCTGCTGCATCGATACCATTCCGAGGATTGAGCCCACGATCGGACATGGATTTCTCAGGGCTCCGACGGTCTCTGAAAGTCGAGTCACGCAAGCACTAAAAATGATCGATCTAGTCGGTGCTTTGATGGCGAGAGCAGCCGTTGAGAATACGAGAGGTCTCCTTGTGGGGGAATGGGAGGTTCCTCCTCAGCAGCTTTCTCAGTGCACCCTCAGTTTAGATCCCCTCGACTCGTTCCCAGATCGAAGTCGGAACTTCCGAACTGGCGAGAATCATCAGAGGGGCGTGAGGCGGTCCGATCGAAATGAACCAGAGTTGACGGCAGGCTTGAGCAACCTTTCCGAGCGCAAAGATGACCTCAAGAGCAGAGATCCTTGCCCCGGTTATCGGACATCCCTCCTTCGGACGACGCTCCGAGAGAAGTTTTACGATTCAATAGACCGTTGATCGCGATTTGCTATAGGATGATCGACCCAAGCGATCTCCACGCTTTCGGATAGTTGAATTCTCGCAAGCCAAACAGAGTCCGTGAACGGTTTCAATTCTTTCCGAGCTCATAACAGGATGGATTTCACATCACGTGATTGGAGCCGCCCAGGTAAGAGAAGCCAGGACCACGCGATAGGTAAATAAAGAGGAACGCCGGAAGAACGACACAGCTCGTCGCCGAACATCATTTCTCGCTGCCCAGACCGGAGAGCCCCGGCCAGCCCGTGCATTCGTCCAACTCCTTCCCGCAACCATCTATCTGACGGCGACGACCTGCTGTCGTTGTCAGCGTACATCCCAATCAGGCGGAAGACGAGGAGACGGACGTTCGAAGTTCATTCGCCTATTCAGGAACACGCGACCTGCGGATCCTGGCGTGAAAAAGCAATCAGTCCCACAGCGCCAACGGGCACACATCGCGCAAGCCATTGGGGGAGGCCGTCGGAGAGGCCTTGGTAGGGAGCCAATATGCGCGCGAAGCACCATCGGACGTATTCCTCGTGTCCGTGAAATCGCTCCTCTATACCAACGGCCGGAAACAGAATCTCGGCGATTCTGTCCCGGCGGTCTTCGCCTCCGAGTTTCAATATGACGCAAATCGGCGCAAAACGAAAGTCGACATCCGCTACCGAACTGGTGAAGGGCTGAATACGAGCGAGAAACGCTGTCCTGCCGGGATGGAGGTAAAACAGAACAGCGGATTCGATCAACGAACGAACGACAGGAATCGTTGGAAGCGAAATATTAGTTGAAAGAAATCCTCTCAATCGTTCCGACGCTTCAAACGTTCCTGGTCCTCTGCGCATATGCGCGCGTTCCAGCCGTTCTGAGATTCGTTCCGACGGATATTCGTGGCAGTGTTGCTGGAGAGACGAGAGATCCGCGGGGCGGTTTCAACGAGAAAGTTGCTCCATTCACTCGAAGCGATCAATTTGCACTTTTTCTGCGCTCTGAAGAGATGATGAAGAGCTCCGAATCTGGGAGCGCTCATATTCGTTTCGCGGAGGGAACGGAAACTTCGATTGAGCTTCCGCGACGTACCCGGGAAAATGGTTGCACGCGCACTCCGAACAGTATCAATCGAATGTGCGAGATTTGGAACCGCGGCGTCACTAGCACGGCACGCCTGCTGAGCTCTGGGTTTCCGATGCACGTGGGTTCCTCCTTCTCCACTCTGAAAGCTCGAGGTACGAGGAAAATGTATTCTCACGGCTCGAGTCTCAGGGCCAAACCGTCAGACCAATAGATGAATGAACCGGAATCGTTCACGAGCAACGATGAGATTTGCGACCCGCAGTCTAAATTTGGGACGTCGGCCGAGTGAGGAAAAAGGTCCTCGTCTGTGACCGTCCCGGCTGCTTTCGGCCGGGAATTCGTCAATCACTGGACGTCGGGAACAATTCAACGCTCGCGCAGAACGTCGACGGAAATGAAGCCGCTTCTGATCAACGTCGTTCACATCCGGAGGCTTCACGTTAAACTTCGAGCAGAGTCGGGCGAAAGGAAATTCGATCCCAGTTCGGTTGCACGAAGCATCGGCTATTCGGGGGATGGGCGCTTTCTCTCTCTCTCTCGCGCCGAGTTTGAATGCCGAGCCGAAGAACACACGACTGTTGTGCGTAGTCCTCTTTTGTGATGCATCCACCTTACCCGCGGAGCTCAGTCGGTTCGCGAGGCTTCGGGAGAACTGTTCGTCCTCATAACGGCGTTGGAGTCCTTCTGCCTCTGTGTCTGAGGAGTGCTCTGTGAAACTATCGCTGTTTCGCAGCGTGGCTATCAGGGTCCTCCACTCGGCGCTCGCTCGGAGTTCTGGAGCCTTCCGAGACGCATTCCGCGCGTAACATAATACCGCGCTGCACTCGTTGCGTCTCAGAATTTACGCAGGAAACCCTGTCACTGAACTAAACACCCTCGTCCTCCTCAGCTCTGAGTTGTCCGCACGGTGACGGTAATTTTCTCCCAGGAGAAAACGATCACACGGGATCGGCAGATCGGGTGGCGACGAGCACCTCGATGTGAGGCTTTCGATTCGCGACTTCCATATTATTCAATAGCTGATATCATATGAATGAGGTTATCATCACAATCTCGAGCCCTATAGACTTTGCGTTCGCAACTGCGTTTAGCGGGCGGAGCGGCACAAGCGAGCGCTTACGCGGCAAATTATTCCACTTGGTTAAGTCCAAGGCCCGGCGAGCGTCATTATCGGCAACACCGCTCCTAACGACGACCGGTTCTCGCACATTTTTTTCCTCACCAGACGCGGCTGAACCTGCGAGAGCGAGCTTATTGAAATTTTTAGCTAAGCTCCGAGTGCGAAGCGTGCGCTGGAGCTTGAGTGTATGCACACTCAGTTTTTTAGCAACGGGGCTCAGGAAATCGAGGAGAGCTCAGCCGCGAAGGGCGGATCGATACTCCAGACGCCCGATTCTCGGATTGGGATTCCGGTGCGGGTTCTCGCGGAGCCATCGCGGGAATCGTGCTTCCAGCGGACTTCGAGCCCGATCCAGCATTGCTTTTGGTGAGACTGTTTCTCTGACTTTTCAGGTGGAGCGATGCTGCCACCCAAATCACAATACCTGCAAGTGCCTTTCGGGAGTCCGGTCGGTCGGTCGGACCCTGTGATAAATCGCGACTCAACGACGCCGTCAAGACATTCATCATTGCCAGCGCCCATAACAGACAGTGCGTGTTTTGTGATGCTCGACACAATGGCATTGGGCCTGTCCCACTCTTTGGGAAACGTTCACATTGGCAATGGCTTCCGATTTCCGCTTGAACTCAATAACTGTGACTGTAAGAGCTTTTCGAATCTTTCCTGGAGCTCTTCTTAGAGATACTCCTGCTTTTCCTGCTTCCTCACTCCCACGCTCTGTTTTTCTTGATTGCAAAAGATCGCAGCTCTCTGTCTGCTTGTCGTACAGACAGCTCCAGGTAGGCACGAGGGTATCCGCGCGCACTGGAGCCGCTTGCGTACTTAGCGGTTACTCCAGTCAAGGTAGGCGTGCGTGTTATGGCCGGGAGTGGACGAGATCGTAGATCGACCGCCTACTCTCATACAATCGGTTGGTGACATTAATCTGCTGTTTGTCCGCGTAGTCGACCATAAACGCGGAGCCGGCATTTTTCTCCCTCAGTGAGCCGTCCCTCCTCCTCCTCTTTCAAGATTCGAACTTTCACACCGCAGGAAAACTTCTCGGGGGAATCTTCTCCCTCCCTTTCCTCCTCTCCTAGGTCGATTTGATTCTCCTGACAGAACTAAGGCTAGAATGGAATCCCAGCGAGACATCCATCCCAGTGTCGACTCAGGGTTCTCGGCTTCCTTCCCGATTCCCAACGGCACCGATGACTTGCGTCACTCTCCCACGAACGATGAAATCGAGTGGAGCTTCCGACCATGCTGCCGGGGAAGCTGGTATCGCACCCTCTAACGAGCACTCTTGTTTGACGAATTCGCTCAGATCTGTTACCCCCCGACGTCGACTTCGGGACTTTGGATCAGCACTCCTCGAAGTCCACCCGGAGTTCAGTATGCTCGGAGATCATGCGGGTGGATTACCCGGAACCCAGGGAATCGAAAGGCCGTTTCGCGAGATGCGTCACAAGGCTCAGGGTGAGTTATGAGGGCGAGACCAACAGCGGCAGGCGTTCGAGAGATCCCTCGGCTGCGAGCGGTCGAAAGTACAGCGTTCGAGGAGGCGGACTCGGTCGGAAGTGGGTCGACCCGGTGTCCACCGTCTTTCCGGAGCATCCCAAAAATCGCTCCCGCTCGACGAATTATGCGATCGATGGCTCGATCAGAGATTTCCCCGATCGAAGTGTCTAATGAACGAACTCCGTTTCAGACCATCAAGAAGTGGCTGACCAGCCCGCGGAAACCGAGCCAAGCCCCACGACCCGACTCTTTCTTGGAAAAGTTCACTTACACCGATACGGCCGAGGGAACGGTTGAAGGAATTCTGTTGAGTAACAGCAACGGGGACATCTCCCCCACTCTACACCGGAAGTGAGTTTCTGGTCAAGGCCACGACTCATCCTTTCCAAGATCTCGACCACGGAACCCATCGACACCTTCCGCCATTGTTCTCCTTCGAGGGGCCGAGGCCTCCTTGCAGGAGGAGTTCCCGAGTGTCGAAATCCGTGGGACCGGCATTATCAGCCCTTCCTCTGAATCCGAAGGACTACCATTAATGAGGCTGATCGAGAACCACCTCGGGTCCTCCGTTCCTCTAATGGGAACCCTCTCAGGACCTGGCGTGACCTCTCGACCGGAGGGGCCTCATTACCTGACACTTCGTGTGGCTGCACGACACAGACTCGACGGCTGACAGTGTGCTGTTAGAGTGTTGCCATTTCTCGAAAGTTCCCTACAACAACAACAACCTCTACTATTGAACTATCATTGACTCACTCCGTGCTCGACTCGAGCCCCGAAAAAGAACCTGGGAGAGTCGCAGTTGCGCGGGGGACTCTGACCTTGCTTCAAGAGTTGTGTTCCTTCACGGGATTCCGATCTGCATCAGCGACGGATGAATCGGTTTTCGGCTGTGTTCGGAACTGTTTGTGAACGCATGGATTGGATATCTAGGAGGGCTCGAAGAGGTTTCGGCAGGCGAACACGGGGATCCCTCGTGGTTGTCGACAAGGGTGCTCCCAAAAGGTTTTTATAACTTCAACTCGTGGCACGAATTCCTCATCGCGCACAATGCTCATGGTAGGCCTGAGAGCCGGAATCTTTTTTCCCCATCGAGAATCCCCAGGAGAGGCGGCAAGGTTTTGCACTGAGACTTTTTGAAACGATATCCAAACCAGCTCCGACTGTGTCGCGACGGTTTTGAATCGAGTAGGCCCCACATGACGAATGGGCAAAGCGCCCACAAGCTGTTGCACGTCTCATCGGAACACGTTTTTTGAAAAGGTCTGACGAATATGGTTGACTTCCGACGCTCTGCATCGTTGGCGTGCGTCTTCCTGTTCGGTTCTCTCATTTATGCGAATGGCGTGTCTGTCTGCTCGTCTGGGGTCAGTGTTGTCAGGCTATTTATACAGCTGCAGGGCGGAGCCAGGGGTTCTGAGAGCAGCGAGCTGCGTCGCCCTCAAAAATCATCCTCATGCCCCCCGATGCATTGTTTTCCACCTCCGGGTGTGCCCCGCAGCGTGTTTGCGCTCACGTCAAGTTCACAAAGTGACAGGGTGTCGTCACAAGTCCTGAAAGTCCGCATTACTAAACATAGATGAGTTCGACGCGAGGATCTCCACTCGTACCGAGTAGGGGATCGTTCCCAGAATGGAGGAACGTGTCAAATGGGAGGCGGGGCACGTTGAGCATCCGAAATTCGACCTGCCATATTTATGAACAATGCTCTGCTTCGGTGATCTCTGCGTGACCGCAACCGAAGTTTGAGCGAAACCTTGGCCGAGCACACACCGACTTCCATCCTGAAGCCGCCTGGGTATCAGGAACAACGAATCGTAATCACCTCATGCCCGAATGACGATCGCATACGGTCATGTGGTTTTCTCATCTCACTCACTCGCTCTTTTTCCGCTCGCCTCGCTGACGAAGTAATTCACGGTCAGCTTGGCAGTGGCAACTCTCTGTGTCCGGTGCGGCAAGACACAAGCCTGGCTATCTGAAGGGCTACGTTGTGATTTCCCAAGAGGAGAGAACATCTGCTCGAGCCCATACATGCCTCCTCCAGATCGGATGTCATACGGTCATACCTCACTCGCCACCCCCATGTTACCCGAACGAGGACCACAGCGCCCCGTTGTGACCGTTCTCAGCTCATACATGGCTTCCGTTCCTCGGAGCTCCACGACAGAGAACGTCCATGCAGCGACTGGAATCGTTTTCAAAGGCCGCTGGTGTGCCCGCACATCTCATGCGTCTTGAAGAATCCCCGGAAACGTTTGTCATTCCCAATCAATCCCTGTTTGTTCCAGCGGCTGTGGATTGTCCACCCGGGATTGGATTGTGGATCCGTCGGACTCTTTCTACTACGCGTGTCTGTTCGTTGTGTCGCTGGCTGTTCTTTACAACACGCTGTTCATCATAGGTCGGGCCGTGTTCTGGGAACTGCAGAATTCGTCACCAGGGTTGTGGTTCGCTTTGGACTATGTATGTGATGTCATCTACATTCTTGATATGTTTCTTCGTGCGAGGACCGGTGAGTCGATTAATCAACAATGTGTGTCGAAATCGGGAGTACGCACACTCCCGATTCCCACGGCCGTCGATGGAATTCGCCGTATTACTCCTGATCGAAGGGCATATCTCATATGAAGAGCCTAGATTCAAAACGCTGTAATTTTTCTAGAGAGTCGAGTTTTCATTCAGGGATTCATTGAATTTCCGAGCCGAACTCCGACAACGCTATTTTGCCTTCCGTCGGAAACGCAAAAGATGGAAAGGAACGAGGAGTGGAGCGTTTCCCACAAAAACACCAAATAACGTTGTGGGGAATCGGCTCGATGAATTTCCGTTGGAAAGCCCGACTTTTTTGTCGGAGGAATCGGGAGTTACGACATTCTGAAAGTGGGCTCCTCTATTGTCGGGCATCCTCTCACATCCTCTGGTATCGCGAAAAGTTTTGTGGCATACCGATTGAGAAATCACGGCCATCGCCCGGAATTACGACTGAGTCGAAGCGGAGGACAATTGCGCATTTCAATAAGAATGATATTGTGATTAGAACCAGAACGAGTCAAGTTGTAACGGAATAACTCACCTCCGTCTACCAGCTCGGGAACCCTCGGGCAGATCTCAAACCAGTTGGAAGATGCTGAGAGCAGTGGGTTTTAGCGGAGATTCCATGGCTTCCAATCGAGTTTCTGCTCGCAATGCCTCATGCAAGCTTCGAGCGAGAAGCCGAGCCCATGCTTGTTGTCCGAGTGTTTCATAGGAGAGAGTTTAATTTTGGGGTCATAGAGTTTGCCCAGTGGGTTGTCCTCTGTTTACCGTTCCTTGCGACTGGGTTTAATTAAGACACGTCTCTCGCTCGTAAAGCCAGATCGAGCAGATGTAGCGACGCTGGACGATGATTTAGCGGCTCTGAACAGTAATCACTCGGGTTCGCGCAATATTTCCAATGCGAACGATCGATTCATTCAGGATACCTCGAGCAAGGGCTCCTCGTCAAGGACACCGATAAGCTTCTGCTGCGCTACATGAAATCGTCGGCTTTCCGACTCGACATGTGCTCGCTGCTACCTACTGACCTGTTGTACGCCTACTCGGGGGTGAAGTGCACCGCCGAAAACGTACCTTGCATTGTTATTGTTCGTCTGAACCGGTTGCTCCGGATTCCGAGGGCCTTGGAGTTCTCGGAAAGAACCGAGACGCGAACGAACTACCCGTACGCCTTCCGCATCGGTAAGTCCAACGTCCCGAATTAATGACGAGCTCGACTCCAAACGGCGATAAGTAAATTTTTGTCAAATTCTGGATTTCGATTGATATATTGATATGACGAGCTTTTCGAAGTACTCTGGCTCGAAGGCTCGCCGTCCTTCTGTCTATCTGATCCCGAAGCTCTGCCGTGATCATGCGCTGACAGCTTTCACCAGAATGAAAAAACGATTTTCTCGAAATCATCAAAAATTGACTTATCGCCGTTTGGAGTCGAGCTCGTCAAATGTCGTTGGCTTTATTTCCACCTACAGAGTCTGAGCAATTTGAGATATAGTCACTCCGAAGTCGAGGAACATTTGCGACTCATTCCAGGCAAACTGATTTTTCTCATCCTCGTGATCATACACTGGAACGCCTGCATCTACTTCGCCGTCAGCTCGTTCATTGGTTTCGGATCTGACAACTGGGTGTACAAGAATATATCAGAACCGAAGTTCGCCAATCTCCGACATCAATACATCTACTCGTTCTACTGGTCAACCCTTACGTTGACTACTATCGGAGAGGTCAGAAAACGCTTTGTAAATCTCGGAACGAACAGAGGAATGATGGATCGTCGAACATTTCGCAGTGGATGCGCGTAGCCTCAGAAGGACGATAGCTTGCTTGCAAGCCGAGGCTTAGGTCCGGAGAACGGGATTGATCTCCCTCCCACTTTCCGAGGACGCGGCACTCCCGCTCTCAATCTTGCGTCACAGACATGGCCGCTCTGGACGAGTTCGAGCCCTTTGGTTTGTCTCTAGATCTCCCCGGACGACGTTGCCGCTCCCTTGTCCGGATCGAACACCCCCGTCATCGAGACGTTTCTCAGCGGCCGAGTCGTCGAATTCTCACATTCGGTCTTTTCTACGGCCATCGCTTGGAAACCGTTCTGGGCCTTTGGTTCCGGGCGGGTTGTTGACGATTCCGTTCTTGCTCGTAGGTACCTGTTCCCGAGAAAGATAGTGAATACGTTTTCGTTGTGATCGATTTCCTCGTCGGCGTTCTGATCTTCGCTACGATCGTCGGAAACGTCGGCTCCATGATCACCAACATGAACGCTGCAAGAGCCGATTTCCAGCACAAGATGGACTCCGTCAAACAATATATGGAATTCCGGTAAGACCGTAAGCTTGCTGAAGTAGCTGGAAGGTTGTTCGTCAACGAGGCTCGATCGAGCTCGAACGAAATACGTATAGAATCCACAAGATAACTACGCGCATCTTTATATTCCGTCGAGCTGAATCCAGCGAACTGCCTCCGGCAGGAAAGTCTCGAAGGAGCTGGAGAATCGTGTTATCAAATGGTTCGACTACCTATGGACGAACAAACAGTCACTTGATGAAGAGCGGATAACTGGTGTCCTTCCGGATAAGCTGAAAGCTGAGATCGCAATTCACGTTCACCTGGATACTCTCAAACGGGTCAAACTATTCCAGGTATGAGGTTCGCTCTCTGGTCAGATTTCAGAGGGGATACTTACGGCAGCTCGAATGGGGATGAGCCGTATCCGAAGCGCTCGAAAAAAACATTACCTCTACATGAAAAATGTTGGCGCTACCGAGCTCAGATTTTTGTTTTTGTTTCGCACCGACATGGGTTTATTCTCGGAGTTGAATTCCCCACTTTCGGCTTGCGTTCCCATTGGATTGCTCGAATCTCCAAGTTTGTGATTCTCTGTTTTCAAGGCCCGAGCTCTCTTCTATGATTCCGTCTAACTT
The DNA here is from genome assembly GCA_037576195.1 of Phytoseiulus persimilis. Taxonomy (NCBI): domain Eukaryota; kingdom Metazoa; phylum Arthropoda; class Arachnida; order Mesostigmata; family Phytoseiidae; genus Phytoseiulus; species Phytoseiulus persimilis. The sequence continues at coordinate 13,364,118 of CM075103.1, forward strand.
TGTTTCTCACCACTCTTTCTCTTGTAGAAATTTGCCGTATGTATGTTCCAAACATTTTGTTCACATGATCAATCACTTCTACTCATCGTTCTGTTCATCTCCCATGCCGTGGACTCATCCTTATAGATACTCTCATCAGCCCAGACTGATGCGGATAACAATACTATTCTCTTCCAAAATACGTACACAGGACTGCGAACCCGGATTGCTAGTCCAGCTTGTTCTCAAGCTCCGTCTACAGGTGCGTTAGTCGGAAACAGCCCAGCGATGCAGAGATCGACCAGAGCCTCCAGGAAGTTTCGGGAATCTCTGGAAAAATCCGCGAACTCTCCGAATATCTCCAAGGGAGTATTTGCGCCTCTGAAGAATCTCTCATTTTGAGCTTCACAAAGTACTGGCACTCCCCCGAACTCCCGATCTTCTAAGACGCGTAGAGAGCTTCCGCGGACTCTTTGAAAAACATGTCGAGTGCTCTCTGTTGGTTTGTCTGTCGTCGAAGGTCTCGTCCGAACGATCTCATATTCGGATTCATGGGAGGCCGACTTAAAGAACGGAATCCTGTTCACAGGTGTTTAGTCCGGGCGATTACATCTGCCGCAAAGGGGACGTTGGGAAGGAGATGTACATTGTTAAGCGAGGGAAGCTTTGCGTGGTCGGGGATGATGGAAAAACGGTGTTCGCGACGCTGCAAGACGGAAGTGTGTTTGGGGAACTCTCCATCCTGAATATCCAGGGCAACAAAACTGGTAAATCGACGTGGACGATCGATCGGAATCCAGCCATTAGGATCCGAATCTGAATTAGGATGTTTATCATCCGCCCAGAGCATAGAGTGATTCCAACTACATTCATTCCTTAACAGGAAACCGACGAACAGCGAATGTGCGCAGTCAGGGCTACTCTGATCTATTCGTGCTGTCGAAAGAAGATCTCTGGAGTGTTTTGGAAGAATACCCTGAAGCAAAGGAGATGCTTATCCGCAAAGGGACTGAAATTCTCCGGAGAGACGGACTGCTCGACGAGGATGCTATTAAGAAGGTTCGCTCACTGAGCTAAGAGTTTGGGTCTGCGAACAATGGCCGCTCTCCCCCTGCTCTGCTGAATACATTTCTGAGGAGTTAATCCTCGTTAGAACAGAGCAGCCGTATCGTCAATCGCCGTTCTCGTCAATCGTCTGTCTATGTTAATTCCAGGAAGAAGAGGGCATCCTTTCAGCACAGGATCTCACCCACAACTGCCTGAATCTTTCCCGTCAGATGGACGCCCTCAAAAATCAGATGACAGCCCTATCCCTGGAGATGGACAGAGCCCATCATGAAATCCGCGAGAGCATCCGATCCTTGAACCTCAAGATCGATGAGGAGGGCGTGCCCGTGTCCATCAACTGAGTGGAGCTATGACGTATTGAGGGAACACTGACTCTCCTCCGTGACTATTCTGACGAAGACACGTGAATAGCTGAGGTTTTCGAACGTCTTTATCGAGTAGTTTTCTTCCTTATTCCTTTCACCTCACCGGGGAACTCGGTTGACGAAAGTATTCATCAAAGGGGAGGAGGGGGTGGGGGATTTCCCGAAGACTCGATGACGAAATTCCCGAGCCGGCCACATATTGAGGCTGAAGAGTCGGAAACCCTGAGGAGACTTCCGTCTCAACGCACACTCCCGGATTCGACTCCACAAGGGGCTGGTTCTGCAGTGGTCTGGGAGCGCGCTACTTCCCGTTTGGAATTATAATGCGTATGGAATCGTTTGGACAATAGAGCACGACAATAATCAAGAGCCCCATCATGAACTCGAGGAATTTTCGCAAAACGCTGATGACCACGGATCCACGTTGAATGCTGATGTGTCGAACGACAAGTAAGAGATTGGATGTCTCAGGATTGGCAACGGGAAATAGATTAGTACAATGGGAGTCACTTATAGGAATAGTTATATACGTTCTTCGGAACTTGGCATCAGTGCCTCACTGTAGGTTTCGGTTGGAGTGAGAAGTTACCTAATATGAGTATTTTTCACGTCGCTGCCGATACCGATAATCATGATCGTAACCCATCGGTTACTATCGATCTTTCACAAGGTTCTTTCATCTGTAAATAGATAGAAATGTTCGGACAAGTTGGGAGTCCTGGAATATATTGATCGAAGATTTCAGAGAAAGATATAATCTACCATGAGTTTGTAGTCGAAATGCGAGAAAAGAGTGCGAAAAGACGATCTGTGGAAAGTTAACATGGGCACCGAATTGAGAGGAAAATAAATTTAAAGTAGTGGTACAAAATATTCGGCGATAGGAATCAAGTCCTCACGGAGAAACGCATCTCTTCGCAGAGGGGGATATTGGTGTCTGGCGGAACCGTGCGGTGGAGATATGTATATTTGAGGTTTTGCGAAATGAAGAGAACATTCACAATCTGAACGATGCTTGTTCATTTCCAACTTATGAATCTCCTCCTCTAACTATCCGTATGAAGGATAGGAGCGCGGCGATTCCCGTCCGGAAAAGGGCATTCCAGATATCTAGCTCCTAGTCCTCTGGATGTAGAGCCAAGCTTTTGCGTAACGATGCGGTTTGATCAAGATTCGCTCTAATGAGGGAATCAAGCGAGGAAATCAAGGAGGTTTCTTTTTATAAGCCGACCTCGGTCGAGAGGAAGTCGAGGAACATCTGATCTCTCGTTTCGACGAAGCTTCGTGAGATTCTCATCTCCGACCTTGCCGATTGGGATCTGTCGTCCTAATGGATGTCTCCAATCAAGTGCCAGCTGGACGAGGACGCCGATAAACGGCCCCAATTTATGAGCTCGAGCTGCTCTTGACGTTTGCGAAAAACAGGTAACGGGAAGCTCCCAGAGTCAGCTCCTCGGAAATCGCCCCATCGCTTCTGCTGCTTGACTCCTACCTGAAATCAGTGTCGTATCCAGCTCAAGCCTCACCAGGGGCAAACAAGTAGAAGTGACCCCCCCCCCCCCCGCCTTCCACTTTGAAACCCGCACGGAAGCTTCATTGGATGTCTGAAGATCGGGCAGGATCTCCGCCGCCTACGAGACTTCATGCAAACTATTCCAAAGGTGTTTCTTGATCCTTTCGGGGAAACAGTTTTCTGAAGCATCGGAGCGTTTGAGGTCGATGTACTTGATTTGATTCAGAGCACGGGAAGCAAAATCCCTCCGCTCCTCTGGGAATTGGAAACACGGACGATCACAGGGTGCTCACTCAATGTTATCTCGATATTGTGATGGTTTGTACTGCGCACGATAAGTCTTGACTGCATCAGCACTTTTTATAACACCTTCAATGTCTGTTTTCTTCCGTTTCGTATCTCTAAATGCACTGTAGCGCTCAGCCCTCGTTGATCCATGACGATCATCACTCATTTATCAAACATGTCTGGTCATTCATTTCATCAGGAATGCCTCTTCGATTCGTGGAAATTTACCTACGATTCTGCGTCATTCAGCTCTCTGGCTAGCGATTTCGGATTGAATTCCGGGTAAAGTGAGGCACATTGACGAAACTCCGAATCCGGCTGTCCTCAGCTTTGCACCTCTCGAGAGATAGAGATGCAAGTCCGATTTCGTGCCCCTCTGAGTCCTCTGGGGCATGTTCCTGTGCCTGAGATGGAGGGCACTTTCATTACAGTCGAAGAGGTTCACAAAACTTCATCTCTCCCGCGCTCCAACTGGACCGGTTCTCATGGCCCCGCTCAGCATCATTGCTTGGACAGCTATGGACCGCCTATGGATACCCCCGGTTACTTTTCACAAGAGTTTCGATATCGTAAGTTTTTTCCTTTCCCCGCCATTCGCGCCACTCAAACTGGCGACGCATCCAACAACGCCCGAGACCGGTGCGGTGAGGAACCAAACATCATCATCTAATCATCTGTCTCACCGGGTCATTTGATAATCATAAGTCTCGTGCCCTAAAATGTCGTTCTTCTTGCGAAGTGTAGCTCGCACCGTGTCGTGTCTCGGTCGACAACTGCCGACCAGGGAGTTTCATGTTGCATCGCGTTTGCTTGCCGCTCAGGTAAGCGATCGTGACGATCGACCGCGATGGAAGGTTACTTGCCGTCATATAAGCGCACTCGCTGCGAGCTACGGTCGTGGTGTCGTCGCTACTTCCTTCCTTTCGCTACCGAGTTGGATCTGTGAAATGTCAATACTCGTTTGAGCGCCCGCGAGAGTGGCAACATGATGACCTTGAATCGGAACTGAGGGTTGGCAAGAAATTATAACAAGTTTGCGTGGTTGTCGGCGCGAGTAAATGAAAGCAGGGATGATTTTGGGTCGCCTACCCAGAGAGGAAGGGAGGCGCTGCTCCCGCTCAAGAGGTTTCCGTCCGGCTAACAGGGCTTCGAAGGTGTGGAACCGCAAGATAGGATGCGCTTGGCGACGCTATCGCGATAAAAAATTGCTGACTGAGCGCAATGCTTCGTGAGTGTCACCCAATTACCCTGCTTCTATCCACCCCATTTGCCCCTGTTCGTGGTCACCCCGAGCCTCCTTGAGGCCAGACAATGCTCAAGAACATTCATCATTGTACGAGAAAACAGCCAATGGCTCCTGACTGAGACTTCGAGTCACTAATACTGAAGTGCCACTGCTCTCCGTTCTTTGAATCTCCGCGGCTCGATAGCCGAGCCGTCTCGGCTTCGGAACTGCCGCGGAGCGAGGTGGGGGAGGACGCAGGAGCTTCGAGACCACGACGGTTCGGGTTCGAGTCAAACTTGCGTCGAAAGTTTATTAGAAGCACTACCAGTAGTGTCGAGGCGGGATAACGACCCCGATTCTCCGACGTTTGTGATCAGAGCGACACTTATGTAGCGTGTTGGATCGAGGCCTATGAGTTCACATTGAATCGTTTGTGAACGCAACAAAGCCCCCTGAAGATCCATAGAGAAACTCTGGAGTATCTGAGGTGTCGTCTGTCTAACGACGAGACTTTCGTTCCCTCCTGAACAACTCAATTCCGCCGTAGTCTCCGATGTCTTCAAACTTAGGGCTTCGCTCGGAGTGTTCCGCCCGTCTTCTAGCGAACAAAAATGAGAGAGAGAATCGAGCTCTTCACTCTGGCATGATTTTTAAATTCCACGTGGATCAAACCTTTTCAGGTCACTAAACCTGCGCCGGATTTCAAGGGCAAAGCTGTTGTTGATGGACAGTTCAAGGATATCAAGCTAGCTGACTATCAAGGCAAATATCTGGTTCTTTTCTTCTATCCCCTCGACTTCACATTCGTCTGTCCAACAGAGATCATCGCGTTTTCGGATCGCGCGAAAGAGTTCCGTGACATTGGTGAGTGTTCGAGACTGTTACGAAAGCTTTGCTTTTCTGTAGGAAGATGAGGCTCCTGAGAGCCCAAAAGAAACGAAATCGCGGTTTCGCTCGGGCTCAACCGCCGTGTACTCGGGTCCGCTATGGACGAGTAAAATGCTTCTCTTCCAGGTGCCGAACTGATCGCTGTTTCCACTGATTCGCATTTCTCACATCTCGCCTGGATCAACACTCCGCGCAAACAGGGCGGATTAGGAGGAGCCAACATCCCACTCTTGGCCGATTTCAACAAGACGATCTCACAGGACTATGGAGTGCTTCTGCCCGAAGCAGGTAACGGCGTCGCGTCCACAATGAAATTTCCTCTGAGTGCAAATTCTCTGAAGCGTCATAAAATCCCTCATCTCATCCGTTCTTCCAGGGCTCGCTCTCCGCGGCCTATTTATCATCGATCCCAAAGGTGTAGTGCGCCAGATCACGATCAACGATTTGCCTGTCGGACGCTCGGTCGACGAAACCCTCCGTCTCATCAAGGCTTTCCAATTCGTTGAGAAGCACGGTGAGGTTTGTCCCGCAAACTGGCAGCCAAACTCCCCGACGATCAAGCCGGATCCCAAAAATTCGCAGGAGTACTTCGGCAAGGTCAACTGAACTCGAGTCCCGGATTCGATCAGACAACTCTCAGGGAGAGCAACATTTAGGTTCCGGGAAACATGGGGAGCGAGGGTTCTGATCACGACAATGTGCAACGTGTTCATCGAAGTTAGGCTCAAATAAAGAAGATATCGTTATTTACTGAAATACCAGGTTTATCACTGTTCAAATCGGAACCCCACCCGACCTTCCTCGGCTTGCAACATCACTATGATCCGAGAGAAGGGAGCGACGTAGAAGAGAATGCTGACGGCAGCGTTCATCTATTTTCAAGCAATCGTCATGACAATCTGTTAATCAGCCATCATCAGAATGGAGCATGTACGTAATACAGGAGGTCGTACAAGAAACGGAAACACTGGAGGCTCCAGCACGATATGTATCCATTCCAGCAGCGGACAATGGCATCTCGGGGAGCCACGGTTCGAGCGGTGTCCAAAAACAGGGTCACGGTCGAGAAGTTGCTCTTTGAATTCCATCTGCATCTCATAGATAGTCTCGTGCTTTATAAACAGTGGCGATATGGAGAGGGAGAAGCTCACTCAGCGGAAAAGAAGTTGCCCATCATCGCTAAAATGAAGAGAAACAGAGTCGTTAGATACACAACCTAAAACCTCAAGTTTATTCCCAAACTACCTCACTGAACATTCGATCTAAAGCTGCAGTCGCGATCATGCGTCGTATCTCTTCCTATCTAGAACGTGTAGAAGAATGGTTTCCGCTAACCAGCATGTCTCTGCTGGGGATTTTGGATCGAGTGATGATAGAACTCGAACCTATGAACTTTACATTGAGTCTTTGCGTCAAAATCTCCGTTCTTTGCTTGGCTTCCTCCGCTGGAATCGTACAACTACATGATTGTCACGAAAAATAGCCCGGTCAGCATTCCGGCAGCGTTCCCCACGACCCACGCTTGGGGGAATAACAAGTGCAAGAGGAAAATTTCCCCCAGAATAACGAAGGCGAGCGGAATCGCCGGCAGCTCGAATAGCAGGAAGCTCGAATTCAGGTAGGGCAGTAGAAACCCATGCACAAGCTTCATGGCGATGAGGACTGCCGTGGGCCCCATGAAGCATTTGTATTTCATTTCATAGGGGTACACGCCCGCTACGCTCTCGGCGCGTACCAGGACGTACCGAACGAGCAGGACGTACGCCAAACTGGAGGCTGTTGTCAGTACAGCGACCAGCGTCGCGTACTTGAAAAGCCCTATCCGGCGCTCTATGTTGCCCCCGACTTTCAACAGGGTACAGACACTGTACAATAGATGGAGCCGGTTCAATGTATGCAATGGAGCCGAGAAAACAGAAATGTATCGATGAGCGTCGAGTACCAAATACGAATTTAGGCAGTTTCCACCCACATAGCGGTAGACGACTTTGAGAGGCTCAGGAAGGAAGTCGTGGTAGAAGACGCCGACTAAAGTAACAGCTAACAAACTCGTCAATAATGGGGGAAATCGCTGTACCTGGAAGAAGGCGTAGGATCGCTCATATGTCGGGTTGTATGCTGGCTGAGGTCGCCGCGGGCCATAGGACCTCGGTTGCGCGCCTCGAGTCCACTGTCGGTGGGGATTGTATCCCGCCACGGCTCCAAAGATGTCGAAAATGGGGTGGAGGAAGCCCACACTGTAGGCCGTTCCGACGAGAATACCTGCGAGGTGTCCCACGAAACTCGCCCGGGGAACGAACAAAGAGATGAGCGCCAGTTCGAGCCAGACGTACATTCCACCAGGAACTCTCAAGTTATATCCACCGATCACCGGGTGTACGTCGGGGTAGACTTTGTTCACCACCACTTTCAGCGCGAATATCACTCCGGAAAATCCGATTGCGCAGCTTGACATGAAGTCGAAGTTCGAGAAGAGCAACGCCAAGGCGTAATTTATGGAGCACGACACGACGGCAACGAGTATCGTGAAGACCACGAGGAGGTAGGCGAAAAAGGGTGCCCCCATGACCGATTCGAGGATTATTCCTTTCCAAACAAATGAGGCCATGTTGTAGTAGAGATGATAACTGTCCGAATGTTCCAGAGCGGAGCTGAAAATCCGGATGAATTCACGACGCTCGATCAACGTGTATGCCGAAATGCAACATTCTTCAATAGAGCGCCAGGGGACCTACAAGCGGGAGAATCGTTAGGCATGAGAACAAACCAATACTCTTCAGAAAAGAAACCGTGACTGCGATTTGAAGCATCAAAATCGAGAGCTCAGGATCCAGTATCGGAAACACTTCGCAACCACATGGAGCCCCCTCACAGCTGCCAATATCAGCGGAAGTGTAGAGCCCTCAAGAAGACAGCTCACATATGAGACGTGTCGTAGTCGATGAGTCATTAGCATCGAGAGAATTTGAACGCAATAAAACACTTGACAATATCAATTGAGCTAATTTGCTTTGATCACAGATCCTTACTTTGATGAGTCCGAGGAACAGAGCGACTTGCAGTCCTATCGTTCCCAATGTCACAGGTGGGATATTCTCCAGGCCGACTGTGAACAGGAGATGTTGAACGAGGAGCAGCACTCCCAAGTTGTCGCGATTTCTCCGCATCATCCTGACCTGCGAATAATCAAACTTAATCCTCGTACGGCTCCTGTCTGGGGGCTAGGAGCTCGTATTTGGTGAGGAACTTGCTGTGGTCAAATACCATGTCGGGGATTTAGCAATTCTCTCTGATGTGACATGTAGCGCCGAAAATCTCAGCATTGCCTCGAAGAGGTTCTCCGAGTGAGAAGGCAGCTCGAAAAGGATCTCATCGAGAGGAACTTGGCAGCGATTTCAAGTAACTTTACCACGACACGATTTTCTCCCTGAAATCCGATGTTCGTCTCCGGTCTTCATTCACGGAACGAGCCGGAGAGAGACTCGCACTGGAAATCAGTCCAGCGCCAAGAATCGCCGCATTCGCCGATCGCGGATTCAGACAGGATTCAGGGACTCCAGCCGAACAAACTTCGATAGTTGGGAGATATGGTCAGGACGAAACCGCGGTGCGTCGACACACCAGGAGAAGATTCTCAGGAGCTTCCAGAGTTTTCGAGGGAGATACTGACTTGAGAACTTACTCGGCTTTCAGGTTATGTTCGCGATTCACATGAAACTCAATGGAACAGCTGTGACGATGTGATCGAGCACCTCCTCTCGCCCTTGTTCATAGTAATCTGTCGTCGCGAACAACGAGCTTCGATTCACATGAAACGAATAGCGCCGGCTTCGGGAAATAATACGTCACATAACTCATCCAACTTCGACCACTTGGACTTTCCTCCATGTGAGCACCGTTTCGCGGTTGGGCTCACGAGTATCCAACACTGACAGGAGTAGACTGAGCTGCTCATTTGCTCATAAACGGCGACAATGAGCGTGAGGCATAGTTCTCCATCTAGTCCGAGCGGAGTCAAATATTAAAATTATTTTGGAGCGAATCCCTGATGAGTGAGTTCCCAATTAGAATCCGTCGAGGTTTCACTCTGAAGGTCGGCGCATCTGGCGCGAGCGGCGGTGGTGATCGTTTCTAGTCGGGAGCTCCGAGGAGAAGCTAACTTCCGGTTAATCAGACGGCCGCGAAGACTGATCCAAGCTTTCTGCTGCGTTCTTCACCCCGATTTGATTGGCTATCCGTAATCAATTTCAACCTTGACATCGGTATCTCCTTCTCCCCATCAAGAGGTAACTATTGTTTCCGCGCAGGCTAGGACTTCAGATCGTTTGAAGACCCGTTCACTGCTAACTTCCGTCCATGAAGTCGATGACGTGGAAAGGGCTGAGGGAAATTTATCCGAGGAAAGAGCGCGAATGGTGCGAATTCAGAGGAGCGTTTCTGTATCCTGTCCTACAATTATCACAACGATGAGACCCGCGGCTTTCGAATTCTTTCCATATTCCGAAGTTCTCACTCTTCTGTACTCGGGGCGTTCCATTGAGATTCATTCACGGCAACAGAAATGCGATTTCAGGAGAGGCCCGGGAGCAGCACAGATATGTTCGGTTCTTCACTGAATTACGGCGCCGGACCTTCGGGAACGAGCAGTGGGACGAACCAGAATCAAACGGATCTGTACCAACAAGCTCCCTATGAACAACAAATTTTCCTCCAGCAGCCTCTACAGGTGTACCCCCCGCAGGTCTACAGTGTCCTACCGCCTCAGAACGGGTCGCAGCAGATACTCGCGGAACATTTCGTGTTTGAAGAAAGTTTGTCCTCGCACCTGCAAATGGGGTAAGACCCTAAGAGTTTGAACTCTACATGGGTTCCGCTCTTGAAACAACTTCGACTCTTGACTTCGATACTCAGTGGCTGATGTTCTCTCATCTGCTTTTTTCCCCATACATCGGGTCTGACAGGACCTGTGGGCAATGGACGAGAGGTCCTGGCTAACAATTTCGCCCATGATAACCAAACCTCTACAGGTCCGGTATCGGAGAGCTGGCTCAGGCTGCAGGAAAAACCGATTCTCCAACAAAGAAGAACAGGAACCCGAATGCCAGAATGCTTGCTTGTGAAATCTGCTCAAAGGACTTCAAGAACCGCAGCCTTCTGCGGAAACACATTGTCGCCGCTCACCGCGGGGACACACGGCTGCTTCCTAGTGAGTTATTCTCGTGTTGTTTACTCTCTCAACTTCGGAGAAACTCTTCTCCTGAATGAGGACATGACGAGGAAATGTACGATGCTGATTCTCCTCCAGGTTTCTGGTGCAACGAGACAAATTGTGATTTCCAATGTGACTGTGCTAATGCCTTGATGAAGCACCTCCAAGAAAACCACGGTCGGCAGCTGGATGCGTTGAAAATGTCTTTCAACTCGTTCTCCGATTTCTCAAGGTGGAGTTCAGTTTTTCGAAGGGCGGACTTCAATATTCATTCCAGTCGATTCTCCGATGTGAGTTGATAGAGCATTCTTAAATGATTGCAGTTGGAAAAACCACTTGGAAGAGAACAAAAAAGTGAAGTTCCTGCTTTCGGAAGGTCTAATTATGAGCGACAAACCTTCCACGATGTTTCTCTACGAATGCCACCGAGCAGGTGGACTGGGGAAACGTTCGAGTCGAGGTCAGTCGTTGGAGTCAAGATTTTGTTGTCGTTTTGAGTCTAATACGTGGTTCTCTTTTTTGTGGCAAATAAGGGTTATTCAGATCGGAATCCAGGAAGCAAAGCTGCGACCGAAAGTGACTTCCATGCCATTCATCCCCAGACGCGACCATGGATGTGATGGAGAAAGCTCTTCAAGAAATTCTCCCGGGCAACCGGGACAACGGAAGTGCATATCGACTAGAAATTGTCGAGGATGAAGAATTCGACTGCACCGACGTGCGGAAAGGTGAAACCATCTCGAGGTCGTTGGATCTCTGCTATCTGATCGAGCTCGGTTTCTTACATACATTCCTCTCCGAGTTCTTCAATATCGTCTCAAGTATCGACGTGTAGTATCTCGTCAGAGAGGCCCGAGGCTCGGATCCCTCCCCCGAAGCTTCGTTCTTATCCAGAGATGTAAGGGATTCAACTTCTAGCAGGCTTCCGCCGTTTCCAAAATCTGTCGCCGTGTGTAGCCCACTTGAGGGCCGAAGTCTCCCACATATCAGGACACGTTGAAGTCGAGGGCTGCCTCTCGCATTACGGACATGACCTGGACCGAGTTCCGCGGCCCCCAGATTGTGTTCTCGGGCGATTGCGTCAGCAAATGCAGAAGCTGAGCAGAGCGGAGATCGAAGCGCAACTTCCCTCGTGGACCAAGCACGATTTGACGGAAACCACCTGGAGGCACTTAGAGAATCAGACTCCGTCTAGCTGTACACTGTTCGCACAATTCCGGAGTCTCTTGAGGCGCAGTTATGATCATATTGCTGTGATGGCGAGGTCAGTTCACGAGGTCATTGTAAAGTCGAAATCATCGAGTACTTCGGGGGTCCGGAAAGGATCGTTTTTTATTCTTGCGCAGAGGGTGGTCGGAATAAGGTAACTCCCATTCTCAGGACAAACGGTCAATACTATTGGGTCGACCAGATGGAGAACCTCGCAGATCTGTTTCTCGTCGAACAAAAACTCAAATGCATACGGGAGCGGATGTCGAACAAAGTGAAAGCAGCGGGTGGGACGCCTCACGACGCTCATGTGTTTGGACTGGATCTGTGTTATTCGTTGCTATCCTTCGCAAACAGCCGCGATCAACTCAAAAAGGTGAGTTTCCGGTGCAGGGAGGCTCTTTCAGATTACCCTGGTAGTATTCAGGAGCCTCGTGAGCTCCATTGAAATATCGCCGCAGAGACGATCGAGGTCTTCGAGCTTCGGCGGCTGCTCAGGAAAATCACTCCGTCACTTCGGGGGATTCGGGAGGGTTCGAAGCAGAAGAGGAAATCCGAACATCACTGAAAGTCGTCTGTTTCCAGCTGTTAAAACACGGACTCGACTACGCGGACGACGCTCGCTCCACGGACGTGAGATATACAGCGGATTTCACACCTCTGATCGAGTCCACTGTCTACGACCCGTCAGGTAAATTCTGACCTAGTCGCCTTCGAAAAGCTCAGAACTATCGCATCGCTTCGCGGACCGGATGAGCGAGATTGGAACTTTTTCAGTGCTCCTTTTCAAACCCAAGCCGGGTGCTCTGCCGCTGCAGGAACTCTCACTCCACCGACTCCGCGCCAACCTGACGAAGAAGTCGTCTCCACCGAAGAAACAGAAGTATGCCCGTCAACTCGTTGGATCAGACGACGACTCCGAGTATGACTGCTGGTCCGACGAAGAGATGTTAGATATAGTTCCTCGCCGCTGGCCGCCTGCGCCAATAACCAAACAAGGATCACTTGAAGAAAAGCGCATCGAGAAGAATATGAAAAGGAAGATCGTGCCTGCCCTCGATATCAAACCCGAGCTCAGAGAGAAAATCCTGGCAATGCGCGTTCTCCAGGAACGAGAAACGCGCGAATCCGAGGACGCCATCAAGACAAAGAAAACGACGAGGGGAGAGAAGCGACGGAACCCGAGGAGGACAACAAGAAGAGCTCGACGCGGCCGCAAACAGTCATCGTCGGAAGAAAGCTCCGATGATGATTCTGACCACGACGGAACTTCCATGGAGCGTTTCGAAGAGGATGAGAGACCCTCCAACCAAGAGATAGTGTTGCAAGAACTTCGTGTTGAAGGTCCGGCTGGAAAAAAAACTCTGAAGGTGAAAGTGCTCGCCTCTGAAGTCGACCGAGAAGTAGCTGCGATTGTTGTCGAACCACCGACGCCCAAACCGGAAGAACCACCGAAGAGAACTGCGATGGTCTCTCTTTTGAGATCCGGCAGCAGCTCGCTCAGGCCGCCGAGCGGTCGGAGCCTTCTGAAAGCGGGCGGAGTTTCCCTGTTGAAACCTCGAGATCCCAAGCCCGCCGAACCCTGCGAGTGGAAAGCTCCGACTCCAGCCCCTCCGCAAGATATCTTCGAAAGACATTCGATCGATTTCGACGAAGGGCCCCTCCAGACTCCTCAACCGCCGAGAATAGAGGATTAACGACTTAACGACCAGATTGCCGGAACGAAATGACCCACGAGTATGAATAAATGGAGCGGACTGTACCGTTTCTATTCTCGCTGACTTGAGCATCCTCAGGGAGGGCGGAACCTCCGATTATTCTTTGAAGTTCCCGCAACCAGACCTCAACGAGATTTATTCCTGACTCTAGGGTTCTGCCTCGTTTGCAGCCTTCTCCTGCTCTGTCTGAAGGCCCGATCGTACTTGAGTCCTTCTGAAAACTTTGCCGTGTCCAGTATAGTTACACTGCTCTTTATTCTCTAGCAGGTTTGCAGAGCGAGCCTTTCATCACAGGCAGATCATATTTTCACCATTCATTCCCCTTACAACTCCAGTTGTTCTCGCGTTTTGTTTGAAATTGACGTCCTTCTCCGGTATTCTTCCCTCTTTTTCGCCCGTGCATCTGCATACATTTAAATATTCATCGATTTCCGTCATTCTGATAGATAGTTTCATAAACTCTCTGGTGCACCCATCGCGTTGAGGATAGTCATCCTTTTCCACTCCTCATTAGGAAGTAGGACTTCGTTCGTTAGACCGGACTGTAGTTCCTACTCCGTGACGATAAGTGATGATAAATTCACCGGTTCGCTCGCCTACACGGTTGTATCTACCTAAGTACCATTGTGGCGAAAAACCCCCTGTTCACCAAATAATTACAGCACGGTCAGAAAAAACGCGCGCACAAAAAGGGACAATGAGCTTCAACAGACGAGGACTCGGTCATAGGGAGCTCTTTTGGGGTCTCTGCGTAATTCACCGGCTGTCGAGCGATAGGATCATTTATATTCTCGGTGATTCACTCTGCCCCGGACGATTGGTCCACCGAAAGCTCAATCCCGTGAATCTTCGAGAGGAAATTCAGCACCTTGCGATGAATTGAGTCACCGACCGAATCTCTGACTGACGAAACGTCGAATGATGGAATCACTTGTTAGAACGTTACCAGCTCCAGAAGTGAATTCGGTAAATTAATTATTACGAAGTATCCCAGCTTGATCGGTGGATTGAGCGTCCGACGATCTGATGGGATCGGGTTGGGGGAGCCTGGTGCAGCGGGAGAGACAGCTCAGGGGGTCGCTGATAAGTTGGTTGATTGGTAGCTGACATTCTCCACTAATTGGTTGATAGACTGACCAAACGGTTGACTGTTGACGGGTGACCCGCATACACGCGAATTTTGAAGGAGACGTGACAATCAGAGTTCGTACTCGAGCATGGACTCATCCATCGCTTCCACGCTCGAAGAGCTATTATTGACCTGTGAACTATGCGCCGCTTCGGCATCCATGCCAGCTTGGTTGACATCCGCTGGTGTCGTGAACGGTTCTCTCTCTCCGTCAGAGCCGTTCCGCGAAGTGGGATCTTCCCTCCGCTGGTAGAAGAGTACGTAAGCCTGCTTACTCTGGAAACGCGAGTTCTACGGTTAGTTCACTTCATGCCGGACGTTATTGTTCTCGTTCTTGCGGCGCCAAGGAGAACTTGATAGAGGGTCGGAAACTGGAACCGAGGGAGTCGCCTCGGAGCGAGGGGTCCTGCTCCGGTTCCGTCCGCGATTTTCGACGAAAAACAAGCGTCCATGGCGACCCCATTCGCCCGGAGCAGCTCGACATCGACAACCACCGCGTAACCGCGCGTATTCCTTGGCGCTGCACTCGGACTGGAACAGTTCTGGTTGAAAACTCACCACAATCTCGGATTCGGCTATACTGCTCACTTGCAGATCATCAAAGTGATGCCATTGCTGCGTGATTTTGTTCTTCGCATGAGCCGTGTCTGCAAAAGAACAGGATACATTTTGAATATCCGTGACGGTTCCTATTTTGGGGGGAGGAGGGGGAGAAAACCAATCAAATGTGATTCCCTTCCTGTGGGGAGGAGCACAACTCACAATGGCCTGCTCCCAAGTTGCCCGTGTGGTTCGCGACCCCGATCAAATCATAGGGCATCGGTTTGTGTTTCGGGTCGAGGACCCACTTGCCCATCGACAGATCCTTGGTAGGGAAGTTGACCACGACATCGAGCTTTTCGCGGAAGTAACGGTTGAACGAGAACCGCTTCAGATGGATGATGAGGATTGGAGGTAGAGACCACAAGTCGAAGCGCTTCGTCGCTTGTTGTTGTTTCTTGCACTCGGGGCAGTACCATAGATCGTCTTCTCCGAGCTTTTCCATGGTCGTAAACAGGTCGAGACACTCGGACAGCTCGATGGGCTGCTTGGCGTAGCTTCGGTTCGCCCTGGGATAATCTCGAGTCAGATAAGAGGTGCACTTGGACTCTTCGAAGATTGTGTCTTTCACTTCGGGTTGGAAATCCAAGGTCACGAAGGCCCGCTTATCAAGGCGTATCTGAGCTTTTTCGGCCTTGATCTTTTTCGAGTTATGCAAACGTGTGTTCGCGATTTCGTTGACAACGTGAACCTCGAACAGCGATTTCTTGAATTTCTTCGTCCGCTCCTCTTTGCCCTCTTCGGTGTCGACTTCCATTTGTGCTTCGTCTTCGCCCTCGGTCTGGACCTCTTTAGGACTGACGAAGCGACCCCTAGAAACAATCCGAAACCTGAGAAACTCCCGAAATCTATTTTCGTTTCCCATGGTGTGGGCATCTAGCGCTAATGATGTGCGCACAGGGAGCATGAATATGATCGAACTCTCTGGGGAAGGAGCGTGCACTCACTTGAGCCACGTGAGGCAGATGTTATAAATTGCGTCCACGGTTGTGACTCTGTTCTGAAGGTAGATGTAGAAGGGAACGCCGAAGATTTTGGCATACGGAAAAGCACTGTCGCTGTCCTTATTATCTGTTATCACTCTGGTGTAGACCCTCACAAGGGAACCAGAACCTTTCCAGGGACAGCTGGGTGTTTCATACACGTGGATGCTGTCCGAGGTTTCCTCGAACTTCTCATCGCTGGGCTCGATCACACGCTCGACCGTTTTGTCGGCGCAGACCTGTGCGATCACCAACTGGAGGTCGGACGGAGATTCCTAACAACGAGAATGTCAGTTTTTTGTGATGTCAACGATGCTGAGGAGACCTTCTCGAATATTTCTGCTGGCCACGAATAGGGAGCGGCATTCGACTTACATTTCTGTTCTTCGTCAGCAAGCTCCTCGCGACCATCGAGTAAAAATCGTTCCATGTACATCGGTCCGCGGGTATGTGAACTCGAACCTTGAGCGGTCGAACATTCCCCAACATGAATGCGAAAACATTAACGGTCCTCTCTTTTTTGTTGGGAAGAGGTAGGGATAGATAGCAAAAAGGGTCGAACGTCACTGAGACGTGGTCACACTCTGGGCACACCAACGTGGACTTCAACAGTCCGTGGAAGGTGTCGACGACGATGGAATCATTTCGTTTCAGATAATTGCTCCAAGCCTCCTTCGCCAACACGTGATCCGGTCTGCCTTCGGAGTTTTTTGCTTCGATGTAGGGTTTCTTCTTCACCCGATTCAAATCTTCGTGAAGGCCGTCCAGCAGGAAAGACATCAGCTCCTGACAGTCTTGCTGCATGAAGCCGTTGAATTGTGGTGCGAATCTCCCGACCTTATGGGAGAGAAAATGCTTTCTTTGCTCGTTCACGGAGAGAACTGTTCTGGTCGCTATCATATGCAGAGGGAGCGGTATACGCAAACGAGCTCAGGGCTTATACGTCGAAGGAATTAGGCCGTACCTTTTGTTTGAAAACTTTGAGAGGATAGGAGGTTTGGGTTCCGGACCACATGGCTTTTATCAGATTTGCGTAGGCCTCTGCGATTTCTCCGTGCATCCCGAGCGGATTGTCTCTGTTGATGTCGTTCACGTGCTGATCCGAGAGGAAGTATTCAGTCAGGACTGGGGTGTTGGACATGCACTGCAAGGCCGAATTCATGAAGCATGTGTTCCCCAAGTTGCCAAGACCGCAGAGACCCGCACCTGGAGAGCTGAAACATATGAATCCGACTCGTATTCTTGACTCCCGCTCCCTCTCAAACCGAGTGCGATCGGAAGTGCGATGGAGGAACTGATTCGAAGAGTTCGTCGATGCGAGGAAACACAGTTGATGCCGGTATAGGATCGAAGTACCTGTATGGCAAGGCCATCGGGCTTTGCGTCGTGCTGGGCATCATGTACTTCTGTTCCATGGTGTTCCTAGACTCTGGCAAATTGAGACTCCGAGGCCACGTTCCATCAGGGTTCCGCACTTCGAGTACAAGAAATTGCGCCGTGTACAACGACTCTTCTTGTATGGTTCGGTACTTCTCGGATAATATTTCTAAAGTGTTTGTGCTGAAGCGGTTCCAGAGACGAGTTTCCGCCGATTCCGGAACGTCGAATAACTTCCGACACACCTGGGAATCATGATCGTGATGACAAAAAATGGGATTCCTGAGTTATCCGTAGGAAGAAGCGATGGTGATCCGAGTTTCCCGATTGAGATGCACATCCGACATCCCACGAGGCTTTTCGAGTATTACCTTTTCTATGTCCCCGATGGTTGCAACCTTTGAAAAACGGTAGGTTTTCGGTTCCTTCAGGTTCGGATTCAGACACAACTTGAGCTGCGCGTGATAAATTTCCACTTTGAGATTCTCTAGGAACATCCCGAAATCGACCACTCTTCGAGCAATCGGCCTCTGGTTGGCAGCGAGGCCATACCTGCGAACAAAAAAAACCAACTGCATCAGACTCACGGAGCCCGTGCGATTACGATTCGGGTCTGGTGAATTGCGAGCTGACAAATATCGGAAGAACTGTTGATGATGAGCTCGCGTTCTCCGTCGACCCGGTAGAAACGTATCCGGCTCGACTGACTGTTTCCGGCGAATCCAGAACACGAACCATTCAACGAGCTTCATCCAAGCTTCCTCGGGTACCAACACGTAGTCCAGCTCGTCTATCAAATGTTCTCGGAGGTCTTCTGGATTATCATGGTCTGAAATCGAATAAGGGATGAAAGTTGAAGCACTGCCACGCCGAAGATGGTTCCTGCCGAACCATCTATGAATCTCTCGGAGCCCTAACATAACTTGACAATGCATGGTTTCCGGAAGTTTTGAACCCAACTCACCAACGAGTAAATTTGAATTATTTATAGGACCCGGGTTCGCGGAAGGTTCTCCTACACTTCCCGTTTCCCACTGATGGTATCCTACGTATTTCTTCCATTGTTTGAGCCATTTGTGATCTAAGAGAAACCTACAATGGAAACGGGGATGAACAAGGTTCGCGTTCTCTTAAGACCTCCTGAGGCCGTCGCCAACCGAATGTTCTCGAGCTCAATGAGACATCGGGAACTTGAGCATATCCGCCGCAGACAGCTCAGATGCCTTGTCGCCAACGGCAGTCACTCCGCTCTCAACCCGCGATCTGAACTACACTGACGCAAGAGCTCGGCCACGGAACTTTGAATTGTCTTGAGGAGACGCAATTCTCATGAAGACACCGCGCAGGGAGACGAAGCGATCCGAGTCTCCTCTCAGAGCCGCATCGGCATCTCGATCAGCTGATCCGAATTCACAAGACGGAGGATTGGGTCTTTCGGCCGGCCCGGTCGCTGTCATCGGATTCCCTGCTACTGAGGAGAACTGGGATGTACCCGTCTACAGGGTTCGAATCCGAACCGTATCCGGTTGAGCTGGGGGGATTCTCCTCAGAAAGCAGAACCCGACTCAGATGTGATCCGGTTACGCAACATCGGGGTTTTCGCTTTGATGTTACAAAAGCTCTGCCTGTTTGTGAGTCTGACACTTGTTCCCCAAGAAAACTAGCGGAGGAATCCGTGAGGGAAATGTATCATTGTGCAACGGTTGAATCTGGGGAATCGTCGCGGTAGCTCGCGAAACTCACTCTCGAATCAACTCCCCACGAGTTTTCACCAGTATTAATCGCCACAAGACACCGTGGGGTTTTGGAACACAAAACTCGGCCAGCCATTGTCACTCGGAAGCCAAACCGGCAACTGCGGAGCTGCGCTCGGCCATGAGGAGTGTTTAATTTCGAACGTTACTCTCGATTTGGCGACTGGCCGGCATAGGCCCAAAAGATACCACGATGACATCACCCAATCGTGGGACTCATCGAGAATCTCCCACCTTGACAAGGTCGTGCAGTGAACGCGATCGAAGATCTCCCCATCCTCAGGAAACTTCCTGCTTACCACTGATCTCCTTTAGCCAGAGGTTTTTTGATCATTTTGCCGATGAAATCCCTCTGGTACTCTAGACCCTCTCCATTTTCGGGGCCTGTCGTCATTTCTCGGTGGTCGTCGGCGTTAGACACTGTCATGACGAACGAGAGGACCTTCGTTTAGTCCCGCTCTGGAGTGACGGTTTCACAACTTCATCAAAGTATGACCAGAACCTCAGATTGCAACCTCTCTCACTCCTATGCAAGTATCAGCACCGCTCTCTGCTGCTTTGCTGCTCTATTCAGAGAGCTGTCGTCTGCTCGGGCAGTCACAAATCGTTGTCGAATGAACGCATCCGAACTTTCCTAGTCGAGATTTACATCGCGCACCCAAATTTGAACTAACATCGGCGAGAACATTTATTGATTGCGGAACGCTGGCAAAATAAGCTTCGAAGATGAGACGACCCAGCTTCTCGGAATTTCCGGTAGGAGACGACGTGTCTCCTATGTTCTGAGCGATTATTCTTCTCCAACCCGAGAGCCATCGCTCCAGCCATCAATCCACTCGGTGTCTGTGCTCGAGCTCCCCGAGCGGATCGGAAAAGTCATGTTCTTGGGATTCGTTCGTTGACTCTTCCCCGAAGCTGAGAAAGGACGGTTACTGTCACTTCCTACCTAGCTTCAGGCGGCTTTTCATATAAGGTGCTTATTACTAACATCGTTGAAGGTTTCCCACTGGGGGCAATCAGGAACAGCGCATCTTCAAGAGTCTTCTGAGCTTCCTAAGACTCGATTCAGAGCTCATGACATTCAGGCTATGAGCCAAGAGCGCGATTCCGCCGGAAAACTCAAATCCTTGACAAAAGTATCGCCACACGAACATCGTACTCTGAACTAGCGCGTATCAATAACCTTCTTTTTTCACGAAGATCATGATGTTTTCACATCATCGGAGTCGGAAAATCGTCCTATCCCTGAGTAGGTGTATGACGCGGAATCCATCACAGCCTGAAGGCTGCGCACACGGAGCACCCGTCCCATACGGAGCCCTTCAGGCCTTACACGCCATGAGAAAGGGGTCTTTGTTGGAAATGGGGCCCGCGGGAAACGAATGAAACCCCTCACCGCGAGGCTTCGAGGCAATGAAAAATCAGGAACCGGTTCTACGAAAATCCCCGTTCCCCTCTCCTGAACCGATAGATCCCAAGAATTGCGGCTCCAATCGATTGCCTATCGATGCATGTAGCACTGCCGGCTGACTCGAACTCGAATTCCCATCGAGGGTCAGGGCAAGACGCCCGATGGTTACAAAATGGAAAGTCATCATCCAACGGATATCTTCCCCCGTCAAATGACCAATCCGTCTATTCAAGCTCCGGCATGTCGGTGCTACAGACTCCCTATTGGAAGAGGAATCCAAGGTGCACCAGCTCGTGATCCTTTATTGACTCCGAACCCCGACTGTTTCCCAAAATGTGGCTGCGCTCTCTGTTTCCCGGAAACTTACTCGGTAATTTCGTCCTCCTTCGTCGCACAACGAGTTCAAAAATTGGCGTCCCATGAATCTACGACGGAAGATACCATTCCAATGTGTGAGCTATCACTACAGGAATCATCTCTATGATTACCACGGACCGATAGAGCTTTCACCATCGGATGCTCCAACAGCGGGTTTCCTCATTTTCTGCTCACATGGGCGTTTAGGTTCTGAAAACGTCTACGTAATTTCTGCGGATTCCACTTCCGAGTCATTGCAGCAACGGCCCAGCAGGGCGCCTCGATTTTTTCTACTCTTGGTCAATGAGGGTGGACGAGAACCCCGCGACGAATGCGGGAGAAAAAGATTCAGCATCGAGAACGTTCCTTGGAACTATGCTAACAGTGCAGAACATCTGTCAGAGCTTAAGTGTACAGGCGATGTGTGCCTCTGCCTCTGCCCTTGCGACATGGTGGTCTTGAACCATCTGTGAAGGCTCGGAGGGATATTCTTTGCGCCGTGTTGAGAATAGATGCAACCTGGTCGAATAACCCAACGCGACACTGCGATGATTGCTGAGGGGAATGAATAATGTGATTCAAGCTACCTGAGGAACGTCGTTCGTGACGAGGATTACTCTGATGATCCGTCCCTCTAACACGTGTCGAGGTATACGACTTGCAGCGAAAGTTGGGTGGAAGTCCTCAAGTCACAAGAACCTCTAGCAATGTAGATCGGTCTCCATTATCTATTCGGAGAACCCGGTCGACGTTCGAGACGTCAGCTCGACGTGGGTCGCAGCAGCAGGAGCGTAACTTGCATCCCTGTAGGCTAGATTCTCCAGCCCGTGGAGCATCAGCCCCGTTAGCTTTTCGCATTCTCGAGGGCTGCCCGCGACAGTTCCTCCAAAGGAATTGGGCTTGGCACGAAACATCCAGGATGCCGCACTCTCAGGTCCACATTAGTGACACCCGTCTCCGTAAGAGGCGATTTCTTCCGAGCGCGGGCGGTTACAGGGTTGGAGCGGAACGGTTCCAGAACTGCTCATGCCCTCCTGGGAACTTTCCCCCACTCGCGGGGGTATTCCCGAGCTTGTGAGCTTGGGTGGTTCGTCGGCCTTCAATATCAGAGGTCTGGAAGATCTTCCTGGGTTGTTCGAATGAAATATGACTCAAGGTAATTGGAACCAGTTGGAATTGATGTCGAACTGAGGGCCAGGCCGGTTCGCTCCGAACTATGGCTCAAGCTCTGATCTTCCGCCCTAGGCAGGCTGCAGTAACGTTCGCCGTCAGGCCATCTGGTCAGCCCAACGAGCTGCAACGGACACAGGAACCGTGCGCCTCGAAGGCTCCAACGCAGTAGAGCTATAGTGATGTTTTTCCGTGGGAACCGAAATCCGTCGTGCCGATATATCCTGCTTTTGGTCTGACTGCGGGGAGAAGACAACTCCGGCCAACTCTTACCCCAAGCAGTGTTGGCCTGGCTTCCTGTGAACGAATTTTCGAAAACTTTGCCGCGTTTGAGAGACCGTCTCTTATTCGTTGGTTACCATCGCGCAGAGCTGGGAATGACACAGGCTGTCCATAAGAGCGGCATCCAGCATGAATGTCCGACCTGACGGGTGATCGGGCTATGTTTCTTCATGGGTCTTCGCCCCGGTTGTCACTTCTGACTTCTGAAAATTGGAATCAAGAGCGTCATCCTCCAAAACAGGAACTCGTGATTGTAAGTTGAGACATTCGGCTGAGAGGATGGGAACAAACGAAGAGAGAAGTCATGGCGGACTTGTTAGAAAGACGGTCTCGATTTCATCCTCCAAACGTGCCAGCGTTCTCGGAAATCAGTTCACGGGCAACCGAGCTGTAACCTCCGGAAGTTCGAGTGGAAGTTGTTCCAACTCGCGTGCGCCAGAAATTTCCCACGATGAATGGCTCGATTAAGCTTCAGCAACAGGCCGATTCGCCTGAAAGTCAAGTCAGGTTTTCCCATCCCAGGGTCAACTACTGAACCTGCATTATCTATCCCGATTCCCTGGTCGCGCATTCCAGTCAAGTCCTTCTAGAACAATTTTCTCGGAGAGCCCATTCGTAGGGGGGACTTGTTTCCCGAGAGAAAAACTATGAAAAAAATAGATGGAGTGAGCTCGTGAAGATTTCCGAAGGAGAAGCTTCATCAGAACCCGTTCCAAACCAAAAACCCGAATTTTCACACAGGAAGAAATATGAGACCTCGACGAGGGAGCATCGAAAAAAAGGCTGATATGTCCTCACCAAAGACGCGCGGTTTGCTTTTGGCATAAGTATCATTCTCCTAGGAGTACCCATTCAGTTCGCTAAGCTCTTCGGCAGAATATTCGGATGCCGCTCTCTTCTGTGCCGCAGCTTTTCCGATTGTTACAACTTCCACCGCATTATATTCGATCTCACCTCAAAATGGTTAAGTAACACTACAACGGAGGTTTGTCTTTATTCTAACAATGAGAACGATATTACATGTGCTCGTGGAAACGGCAGTTCAGATGTGTGTCGTGGGCAGCGCAGACTCATGGTCCAGAGAAAGAGTTGCTCCACACACGAGCAGGACGCAACTTTCAAATCTCAAAGAAGACTGTACCTGCGGAGTCCGAATTGTGCTTCTTCCTTCTCCCGTTCAAGTCTCCGAGTCGAGATAAAACTCCTCCGGTCAAGAACAGCAAAACTCTCGTGAATGTCCACTTGGATGCATCCGGATATCCTCCAACTTCTCTAGAATCGTCTTGAGGATAACTTGTCTAGAAGTGATTCCGGTGGGGAGAATGCGGATCGCCCTCCAATATGAAAACAAACTGCATTTTCCATTTTGATTCTGCGCCGCCTGATCAAACGCAGCATCCTGGGTCCCGGAGTCCCGGGCTTTGCGATTAAGTTTCTCAGTCCCGATAAAGTGACGGACTTCGGAATTATGTCATGTCTGAATTTCAGATTCGAGAATATTTACCGATCCCAGAAACTCGAATCTGAGACTCCGGCTTTCCCGCAAATCCAATATGAAAGAGGTGAAACCTCATCGAAATATTTCGGAATGATCGAATTTGTCCTTGAAGAACTTGACTCGGACATTCCCGAATATTCTATGAAAACATCGACCTGTACAGAGCGAATAACACTCAGACGCGTTCCGACGAATACCCGACCACGTGTTTCCCGGGATTTTCGGAGGGAAACGAGAATTCCATCAGAGCAACTTGGCGTTCAGCTCGAGCGCTCCGAGGCCACCTTCAGTGACCCACTTGGCAGCGATGTCCACTGTGACGGTCGACGCTTCAGATTAACGTCGACCCGATACCTCTCCGCTGACCTGTCCGGCTGCCAGGCCTTCCTTGACAACGGCTTGCCTGCCGCCGGCCAACTAGTTACACAGCGAACGAGCTTGCATGCATGCAGGTAGGCGGGCGGGCGGACGGCCGGGCAGGCAGGCAGGCAGGCCGGCCATCCGCAGCGAAGGGATGGATCCGATGAAGAGAAGCGGCCGCCGAGCCGGCAGAAAACGAGTCAGCTCTGAGCGCAACACACGTGTTTCCCTCACCGTTTTCCCTCCCTCATAGGGTTGCCGCCGTCGGCACAGCCACCGCTTTTGCCGCTAACCTGTGGAAGGCAACCGAGCAGCCGGCAGAAGGCAGCGCGCAGAGCGAGCACCGGACGGCCAGACGTTCCGACCGTTTTGTGGATCAGCTTTCGCCGTAAGCTCCTGATCGGCGTCCTGGTTACCCCAACAGCTCCTCCCGCGCAGAAGTTGGTTGGCTCGCCGGCCGGCTCCCAACTGACTTCTTCATGCTTCTGACACAGCCTTTACACCAACAACACTGAAGTTGATCGTGCCGAACGCTGCACACAGTGAACCTATGCAAGCGCGCAGGCCACAAGTGCGTTCCTGAGCCCCCACGGATTCTCCGACCACGGACCGGCCAATCTCCCAGAGCTGCTGTACTGTTTCTGTGACGTGACCCCCACCCCACCCCCACCCCGCCCCGTGGAGTTAATTCTGTTCCGCGACCGCGACAATCATGGATGTCATCATGGACAGCAATTTCTACGACATAACCGACCACGACCTCAAGGAGCTGTGGAATTCTGAAGGATTCGGCGAGCCGGTAGGTGAATCATTCTGAATTTAACTCCGGATTGACAGAAATGTCGGCCGTCACAGGTTCTGGAAGCATATGGCGGGTGACTTGAGGTCGGCCAGACGGCTGCAGGAGCTGTCAAGCTGCCCAGAGGCGTGCTCGGAGAAAAAAACGTTTTTTTCTCCCGTCGACGAGTTTTTCCCTGTGGAGACCGGTCCCGCCGGCCCGAATCCGGGAATTTCGGGCCCCGGGTCCACGTGGGTTCGTTGTCTTCGGATCGGGAACTACATTGGTTATCCGCTCCGTTCTGCTGTTTCGAGACGAACACGATGTTTGAACGGCTGACCGAGTATTGTGTGGACGGTGCTGAGTCGCCACCGTCGGTAAGACCGATTGTTAACTGCTAAATGGGAAAGTGAACACTCGAGATTATGAGGCACGCCGCATGCTGCTGCTCGGACGTTGATCTGCTGCTGCCAGAGTGCTTGATCCGGACTTAATCTTGACGCCTGACTGGGACCTTTCGGGGCGTGCGCGAGACGGTCTACCCGAGTCAAGAAAGCTGGATAAGCCGGGGGCTTCCCAGTGGGTCCTGTTCAGCGAAGTTCCTCCGGTCGGGATGTTGGAATCAAAACAACCTCCTCTCCGGCCACTTTTACTACTTATAATTAATGGCTTCGGTGCTGGAGCCGTCTTCTCCACGTGGTTCGTCTCCCGGCTGAGGGCGATGACCGGCGTCATTTTCTTGCGCTGAAGAGCAGCAGAAACGGTTTTTGGTGGGGATTCGTTCTCAGCCCCGAGAGAATTTATCTTCGCTTCTGCTCGCAGTCGGGAGTTGGGATCTAAGGGATGATTGGAGTGCGGGTTCTTTCTTCAGACTTAATGCGACTCTCCCCTTCAAGTTAAACCTGTTACTTCGACTGACCCAGTCGTTTAGGATACCGTTAACGCTGATAATGATCGTCATGATGCGAGCGAAGAACGGGAAATTCCGAGAAGCGAAATGTAGGCGGCCGGGTTCTTATGTAGGGAAGCTCAGGAGTTGTTCTTTCGCCTCAAGGGTCGAGGTTTAATTATTTTCTTGGTTTTCATTCTGATTCCGAAAGCACGCCGAGGCGATTCGACCGAATTCGAAGTTCGTAGTAAAGAGATGAAGTTCCCCTATGGCAATCCCAGAGAATCGAAACGAGTCCGAGCCTCGAAATCCAAAAACTCCCCGGTATTCGAAGTACCTCGAAGGAACTCGGGCGGAGAGGTCTTCAGTGTCCTATACGCCCCAGGTCTAGTGCAGAGGACCCTCCCCTCGCGAGACATGAGGAACTTGAGAATTTTCCTCGGGTGGGATGCGATGATCGTGCAACTTATGAACTACCGCCCAGTTTCAAATCGAATTGTGGGAGGAGAGCAACGATCGAGTGAAAACCGGTAAAGGAAGGGCAACGGTTGCTGCTCCTACATTTCTTTCGGAGAACCGCTCGCACACGATTGAGGGAATTCGAATAGATTTTCGAGTACGCAATATCTGGGCAGGCCGCAGACTTTGTAGGAAGCAGTGACCCCAGGCTCCGCTATTGGAATCGTCGTTGTCAGATTACGATGGAGTCAAAGGAAACATGAAGTTTTCCTCTCGTAGAAAGCTTTCGGAATGGCCGCGGTTTGAGCGAGTCTGCAGCTCCATTGTCTCACACAGAGGCTCTCCGCATGATTCACTCTCTCGTAGCCAGAGGTTCCCTGCTCGCGTCTCCCATTTCTCAACGCATCACGAATCTACACTTCGAGACGGGTTAATTTCTGTCGTGTTGTCCAAAATTGACGACGACGAACAGCCTGCTGAGGCGCTCTACAAGCCTAGCGGTCGTCCACATCGGGTTTTGAATCGCTATTCTGCTCGAGGCTAATGAAGTGTGACAAAAGCAGAGGAAATGATGATCTCGTAAGCTTTTCCTGCCGAGAACTCGCGATCTTCTGCGTGCTCGATTCCGCGAGCAATCGCCCGATTCCGTATCAACCGGTCTTGGTCAACTCGCGAGTCGCAAACGTCCGCTGTTCTTAACGGCCAGCTGCCGCGGACACCTCGAGGCTCGGCTGTTTGAATCTCGCTCGGCTACAGGAGATGATTCGAGAACGAGGATATGTTGGGGCGTCGCGTCTCGAAACAGCGTTCTCGCCGTACTCATTCATTGAGAAAGAATCCAAAGCCCACTGAGATCACGTCTCATCAAAAGGCTCCGTCCAGAAGATTCGTCGAGGGGGCTCCCAACAGACAGATCCAGCAATCAACGGCTCGTGTTTGTCACGGTTTCGCTCTATCATACATGACGTCTTTCGAGACGGCGGCGCGACCAGAGAAATTCGTCACTCGGCGTCTTTTTGTGGCCGGAACAAAATCTACGGAGACGCGGGCGCGAGTGCGCTGATCAGCTGATGAGAATCTGGCGCATGGAGCGTTGCATCAAACAATCAGCCGAGTATGAACATTCGATCCGTTGTTGACGTTTGTCGAGCTACCAAATGGAGCAGTGTCAGGCGGTTTTCACCCGAGCATTGAAGAGCCGCGCACCTGCTGGTGGTGGTTCTGCTTCATTGTTCAGAAACCAGGCTTCGAGCCGCAACGTCTAATGGGCAGAGAGAATTCGTCAGGATTCGGTTTCGTCGACACCTGTTCTCGGTGAGGTCGCGTTTCGAACGGAAGTCCAACAGTTGTCCGTGTTCGCCTGTCGTCTTCCGAGCTGTCGAACGGGAGTCCGCTCCCGCCGTCGTCGCGGTTCGGCCGGTCATGAACTCGCTCGCTCCCGATCCGAGTGTGCTTCGATCGTGTCTACTTTCCGCTCTGTCTCACCGAGAGACGCCGTCGGCGGCGCACTCGGTTCCCATTGGGGAACGGACGGACCCGAAGAAAGCGCATTTCCACGCGGTCGTGGGCGTACTCCACATCTGTTATTCATTGCGGGGGTGTAGTTCATCCACAGGAAGCTCGCGGGGCTGTTTGTCCGACGTTTTGTCCGAGTGCTCTCACTTTATCTTCTGCGGCACCTTGGCGGCTCGACATGGCGCAACGGTCGGGCTTCGAGCGAGAATTCCGTGACTTGGTGAGAACTCGACGGAGGTGATGCCCGAAAATCTTTGGAACGAGCCGGGGGCCGTCGCGCGGTCCAATGTGACGACAGAAAGCGAGAGAGAAAGTGTGCGGTGCCCGAACGGAGCGGTCGGGGCCCGATATTGCGCGGGAGCCGCATCGAGAACGGTTCGATTTTCAATTATCGACATTTTAAATCTGGTCTGGATTTTGGGACAGCCATGAATCCCCGCTGCGCTCCTCCGGCTATTACGTCGAAACGATTCCCGTCCACATGTGGATCCGGCGGGTGTGAACGGAGAGACAACTGTGCCAAGCACGCGCGCCGGTTGTTGATCCGGCTCTCCCTCCGAAGCAACGGCTCCGTGCTGCCGAGCTGTCGACGTTGTAGCACCAAATTGACAGAAATCGCAACGAGATATCGAAGGGAGATCGCGCGTTCCATCGCCATGCCGGGACAGACATTCGAAGCCACAGGCCGGCTATCTACGCTGAGACAATCGAAATTACTCCCTCCATTATTCTCTGCAGGATGTTCCTGCGATGATTAAGAGACCGATGATCTGTCAGGCGCGTTTAATCTCCTGCGCGACCGGCAACGCCCGCTGTTTCCCAGGGGACGTCAGCGATGAGAGAAAAAGGAGGAAACGACGTTTGTCCGTCACCGAGTTGTCGTCGTGGTTGTTTCGAACGCGATGTCAGCGCTCCGCCGCAGCTCTCGGTCCAGCAGCTGTGTCCTCTGTTTGCCCTCGGATTTTCCGCTGAGCTCTTTCAGAGAATCTCGCCACAGCAACATCTCATCGCTCCAGTCGAATGCCGTCGACGAGAAAACAGACAGACGATCGGATGTTTTACGAGACTTGCTGCCGGAACTCCACAAGAAAGTGACTCCGTCCGCGAGTTCGCAACTCATCCCTCTCGGCGTCTTCAGGGAGATCTCCTCTCGAATTCTTGAGCCCGGTCCATGGAATTTTCTTGTTCCCGTTCTGGAAACTTCCAAGTTTTCCATCGCGGTACGAGCGGGTCGCCCGTGCACTTTTGTTGACCCTTCTGACATGAAATTGTAGGTGGTCTTCCGCGAATAAAAAATTCTGGATGCGGTCAGCTCGGAAAACCGCGGCGGGAAAGCGTTCTGTTTCAACAAACGCTCGCTGCAGTAAACTGGACCTCGGGTCGGAGTGAAGGAGCGTCGAGCCTCAGTAGCCGCCGTCAGTTCTGTTTGCGAACGAGGAAGAGCCGGGACGGCTTCAACGGTTCGTCTGTTCATCAACGATGGTGGCCGGCCTTTTGCACCGGAGCCGGCATCGGTAGCCACTGCCGTCGTCCGCTCGTTCGTTGTCGTCGAATTGTCGCAACAACTGGGCTAACAAGCGAACAATTGTCTCTGAAGAAGAAACCGATCTTGACCGGCACCGCCGCATCGAGCGCAACTGTCGTTGCGGCCGTGCTTGACAAACTCCTTGACGAACAACGACTGGGCGGCAAGACAGACGGACGAGCGGGCGGGCGGACAGACGGACCGACCGACCACCCGCTTTCTCTCCGGGCATCCCTTCGTGTCGGAGGAGCAACTGATCTTCTCGCCTTCCCTAGGACTGATGATTAAGATCAGCCGGTAGTAATCTTGATACCGCTGAAGCGGATGTCAGGCCGCCGCGGAGATTTGAATGGAAGTCCATGAGGGAAGATGAAGGGGGAGGGCCTGGGAAAACCGCTGAAGACACACCGTCACAATTATCCGTTGACGGCACATTGCGTGGCGCGTTCGTCTTCTCAAGCGCCGTTTCAATCCGAACGATGTGACGCACGTGTTCGACTTGGGTGCTCGGCCCGCGGTCTGAAGGGACTCTCCGTCGCTTGGGATTCCCGCGACGGTCGGTGACACTTTCGTGTTCGTCGTGTCTACACCAGCAACGATCGGAGTCTGATCCCTTGAGCCTCGAATACCACCGGGGCTCGAAGATCTGGGTGGACCGAGCTTTTTTGCCCACAGCCCCGGTTGAGACATTGCTCTTGTTTCAAGTCTTGCGGGAACCTTCTCAGCCTTGTTCTCAAAAAGTTTCCTGAGCTCTTCGACACTGACCCGCGCTGCTCCCGATGGCCGGAAATCATCCCGGGAATTCGGGTGACGAATATGAGAAATGGAGCCTCGGGTGTGCAAGTGAGAGTTGAATAAATCATATTGGTGTTACATTATCCTAATTGAATTTCGTAGAAAAGAAATCAATATCGCACAGATTATCGCATACACGGATAGATGATGTAACGAGCTGTCCACGCTGGGCGGGCACTCTCCCTAAGGTTGAAATCAGGGGCGTCCCCAGCTTTTTCTTTTGGGGGGGGGGGGCAAGGATGTGATGATGATGCCGATGATGATGATCATCATCGTCTCGAGATTTTCATGACGCAATCAACATGGTTTTCAAACCTGTGAGACTTTCCTGATAAGAGTGAATCTTT
Organism: Phytoseiulus persimilis; assembly: GCA_037576195.1. Lineage (NCBI taxonomy): Eukaryota > Metazoa > Arthropoda > Arachnida > Mesostigmata > Phytoseiidae > Phytoseiulus > Phytoseiulus persimilis. The sequence continues at coordinate 13,394,809 of CM075103.1, forward strand.
GTGGAACTTTTTCGTCCATTAAAGTAGAATATCATCCATCCTCCCCAATATTATCGAAGAGTTTTGGGGGGGGGGGGGGGGGGGGCATGGCCCCCTTGGCCCCCCTGGGTACGCCACTGGTTGGAATATGAACGGTTATCCCCTTGTGCAAGTACCCATGCTCGTGTGGTAATCGCTAGAGATAGGAGATTCGGATTTTTCATTAATCACCTCTCATCAATCCATGAATGTGTGCGTCGATATACCGACAGAGTGACGAACTTCACGTTGTTGCCCAGTTATAAGAAACTCATCAATGTTTGGCCCAATATGGATAGACGGGAGGTATGGAATAATTATTGCTTGGAACTCCTAACTCTGGTGATATAGATCCTATAGACTCCTAACTCTGGTGACCGATAGATGTCAAATATCAAGAAAACGGGCTCCAATATTTTCTCGAGAGGGGGTGGTCACGATGAGAACGCGCATGGACAGCTGTGCCGCTTTGGTGTTTTTTCTTTTCTCAACAATGAGATCGAGAACGCTGAAATTCGGATCGATGGGAGTGGAGCACTCATCGAGGAGCTCCTCTCGACTATAATGGGACGTGGAACGAGAATCAGATGATTCCTTCTTTTTTGTAGCTCACGGAACTCCGTGCTCTCAATTACTATTTGCCTGGTAACTTTGCGAATGCAGCGGACACTAAACGATAACGAGTCGTCAAGACTTCTGCATTCTGGAGGCTATTCGCACAAATAGCTAGCAGAAAAACCATCGGGAAGAGCGGATCGGATGTTTTCTTCTCGTGGACTCCCCGTTTCCCGTGGGCCTGATTCATTCGATCACCCCTCCCCCATTTATTCTCTACCCTACCAATTCCAGTTCCATCGCTAGTCGACAATCCGACTGCAATTCATTCTTGTCCCGAAGAATGAACTAAGGAGCGCGAACGACGGAGGGAAGAATGCAGCGGTGGCGATATAGCCTTATCGTCGTGAGCGGAATTCACTTTTCTGGGTTACTACTATTACGATTCCCGCGGCCGCATGTCAGAAGTATCAACGAGGGGAACGGCGACGGCCGCTTCCGCTGCCCTTCGGGAGGCCCAATGGTGAAAATTATGCCGAATTAATGGAAGAAACTTCGAACCGGCGGAACACATTTTTCGCTTCTGCCGGCCGGCGTTGAGTGCGATCGGCGAGCGAGGAGAGTTCGCCGACCGCGAGGGCCAATGACTGCCCTTCACCGAGCGAGTCGTAAGCAGTGCGCGACGGGACGAATTCACCGCCGAGCCCGGCAGAAGCGACGGCCGCCCGACGAACGGATTCTGCAGTGTTGGGGTGACTCGGTGACGTCACGGCCATGGCGCTCTCGTAACAACATGACGACGAAAAAGAAGAAGCCAACAGGTTGGTTGGCTGCCGCGTCGTCGCTCGCTCCTTCGCCGCGGAAGACGAACGGGGCATTCGCCCGAGGAAGGGAGGTGGAATGCGCCAGGTAGGGCAATGATCGAGCCTGAACTTCGCCGCTGGAAGCCGACACGCCGTCATCTATCTGTACGCGATGGATCGTCGGAAATCTACGGCGGCCGTTGTTGATAACTTCGGCCGATGCTCCACAACTTCAACGCAACAGAAACCAGTTTGACGGTCCTCGGCGATGAACGGCCGAGACTTCGGGGATTGAGGACCGTCTGGATGACAGTCTTCAGACGAACGTGCAAACGAGCGGGAAAACGCCCTGGAACATCGTAAAATGTTTAGGAAAACAAGAAAACGTCCCGAACCACCGCTTCCGAATGTTCATTGTTTTCGTTCTCATCTCGGAACGTGGGATTATCTCCTCCGGCTGAGCAGCCGCTCATTTTCGGGAACCTCCTCGAGACGGGCTCGACCCGGTCGGGGGGGAACCGAAACGAGAAACAGGATCGATTTCGAGCGGTTTGAGCGTCTGGTGTGAACCACGACTCGGATACCGGCTCAGCCGGCACCTGATTGACATATTCTTGGCAGATGAACCGACAAACAGACGGGTAAACCAACAGAAGGACGGACGGACGGACGAACCCTTCGTGAGCGTGTTGTGCGTCTTTCGGTCTACGCAGCGTTCCACCTCGCGGTCCGCTCTCCCTTCGAAGTTGGCTCGGTTTTTCCAGGAGTAGGACGAAAATCCGAAGACAAACGCCAGATCGCCGCAATCGGGATCCTCCGCTCTTCTGGTCGCGGAAGAGGAAAACGTGAGCGGACGGAAACAATGTCTCTGTTGATCCTTCTTAACAATCGGCGCGGCGATTTACGCGTTGATAATTCGGCGACTCACCGGTTGCCACCGCCGCCGCAGCGGGGACCCGAGGCGTGGCTGGCTCCAACTCTGTGAAGTCGGTTGGCGTCACGTGATCCGGTCCCGATATCAGCAGCAAATTTTAATGCCGATGCCGCTGTTGTTGTCGGTTGCTGCCATTGCTCCAGAAGCTTGTTCTCCGCCGTGGTGGCTGGTTACATTGATGGGTTAACGACATCTCAATGCAGTCCGTGGAACCGGAACGCCGGAAACCATGTGGGCGACCGCTTCTGGAAACGCGCTCTTTTCTGTGATTGGGATCCATAAGCCGCAGCCGGCGTGCACGGTGGTGGAACCGATGCTCGGGAACGCGGCGCGCGCGCCTTGAGGCTTTCAATGGGCCCGTCGCATATTTCTCCGAACACGCGATTGTTGGTCGTGTACGTATGAATTGCAAAACATCGCGTTTTCTGTGCAAGCACCTCCGAGGATTCAAGGGCCGAAACCACAGCGAACATGCTCAGCGGGCACTTCCAGCCGGGTCGGGCCGATCCGACAAGAGCCCGATTCCCTGGTTGAACGGGAGACCCGCGTGAACTTTGCGGGGCTGCGTGTTCCGCCGGCGCGCGCGCAACGAGACGGAATCGTTGGAAGATCTTCACGGTAGCCTTTAATTCTGAACTCAACCTTTTCTCCCGGCGGCCATATCGGTCGATCTGCTTGCTTAGCTAGTCCCTTCAACTAGTTGCCGAGACAGCATTTGCGCGGCTCTGCTACCGACCGACTCAAGTTCAGAGGTCATCCGCAAGCAAGGGTATCGATCCAGACGGAAAGTTAAACATCCAGACGGCCGGTGCGCAAGGAGGAATGTTTGAGGTGAACAGAAGGCTACCAAGATTCGGGACGCAGAGACGGGTCACAACACAACAATTCTAAAACGCTCGAGGAAAACGTGGAGAAAAACGCGACGGGAACTCGATAAGAAGCCTTCCGCGGAGGAGCCCCGACCGGGTGGATGGAGGTTTCCTGACGGAAAACCGTACTACGTCGTAATGTCATTGAACGAGACCCAAGAGTTGGGGTAGCCGGCATGTTGACTAACTCCATCTGCCGCGATGTCATCGAAAGCGACGGACTTGCGATACCGGGTGCCCAAGCGCTGATATGGAACGCCTAGCGTTAGTCTACTTTCTTGGACTTTTTTTTCCTATCGACTCCCGTCCGCGGTACGGGTTTCAGCTCAAGTGTTCGCATCTGTTGAATTATTTGAGAAACAAATGTGTGTCCTAGTTGTGATTCGGAAAAGTGTTGGCTCCTCGCGTCCACCTCGTTCCCAAGAGCTACAGGTGGTTATTATGATGCGGCGGCCTCGATACTCTTTACATGTGCGTTTCCCTCAAGTAGTTCCCAGAGCTCACCAGGCCGAATTCATCTATGATCACGATTCTAGGTAGTGATCATCTGAACGAAGCTTCCACTGCATGAGCGTCCGGGCGGCTTCAGGATCGATCTCCACGCGAGGTGTCCGTGGACTTCTGGTGCCGAAGAGGACGAAGACGGAAACGAATCGAGGAAATCCTCGGCTGAGCTGATCCATCATTATTTTAGAAGAGAAACAAACATTCAATTCGAAATTCGCCGTGAGCTGTACAATCACGAAGCATCCTTGTCTTCACGGTTTTTGTGGATTAAATGGAAGCGCGCGAAAAAATGTTTTTCACAGTTTTCGGAAGCCAGAAACGCCGGAAGGAGGGACGAGCTTCGAGAAACACTAGAATGAACGATTGAGATGCTGATGACAGATTCGTCACGAGAGTATTCCATCGCGACGAGATCGGGAAGATTGGGAGTGCGAAGGGGGGAAACCCCTGGCAGGAGCACAGCGTGTGCCGATCGTGTTCAATGAAGCTTGCTGGAGCTCCGGAACGATTCTTAAGACGTTGTTCTGTTGAAAGAATGTGGGGTCTGATTGTGGAAGCGGTCGCGGGGAGCTTATCTGGACGCGCTGATGTTGCCGTTGCAAGCGACAAGATGAGAAAAGCAACCAAACAGTTGGGTAGCCTAACCAAGAAGACCCAGAAGTCAGAAGACTCCGAGCTGGAAGACGCTGGAACGCCGTGTTTTGCTTACAGTCCGTTCACCTCGTCATCCCGCCGCCACTCTGTAACCGCCGTCGCTGAGTCGCGGCTGGTCGCCCGCCCGCCCGCCGGCCGACCAGCCGGGCACCGCGCTGCCGCCAGCGGCAACAACAACGACGTCGACGTCAATTGTTGCAACGCTGGAGTAGAAACGCGCATCTTCCATTCATGTCACCCTTCTCGCAGCACAGTTCCTCGCCCTCCCCCGGCGGCTGGCGCGCTCAGAACTGACGGAGGAGAACCTCTCGGTAAATTTCCGAGGTGAATCCCGTCTTGACCGATCCCTCGTCTCCGAGACCGGGATCCCCGCGAGCGGACGAATGATGAGACCTGCCCAGATCGAAATCCAGGGAGAGCGGAGATCGTCCCTCGAGTGCTAGAGACCGAGTGCTCATGTTCGGGACTGTTCTGGCGAGGACCGATGGGCTCCTGAGGTAGAGGTAGTCGGCGACAAACGTTCCATCGGCGCTGTGTAGACGCATATCGACGTAGGCGTCAAAGCCCTCCCTCGTCCAACGCTTCGCACCGGGGATCTTCTTCACACATTCACATAGGGACCAACGACCTCTTCGACAAACAGTTGGGCGAATATTTAACTCCCTGATTCTGTTTGCGGCGAATTTTCCGACCGAGCCACCACTGTGTCGTTGGCTGCAACAGCGGAACCAGTCGGGATGTAGCGGTAGAGTTTCGAGCGTTCATCTGTTTCAGAAATCCCGCTACACATCACCATGAGTTAGCCGAAAACTTCTGCCGAGTTCTCCTCTCGTGCTCTTTCGTAAACGAGGTTTATGTCAACCCGTTCGGAGTGTTTTCGCTCAGTAATGGTCCCGGTCGGTCGGTCGATCGATCCATCGCGGCCAGCGAATTCGACCGCGACCGCGGGCGAGCTTTCCGCGAGAGAGGCTTCCACGAATGATGCCAACGATTAGGTGAACAAAAATTTCGCTCGCATCGAATGATTTAATTCCGCTCGGCCGGGAACGGTCACGCCCGAGGTCCTCCGCGACGCGCGAGACAGAAAAAGAAACTCGCTCCTCGAACCGCGATCATTCAGGATTTGGAGAAGCTCGCTCCAGGGAGTTCTTCCAGTTGTCACCGAGCCCGGGCCGGGGGCTTGCCAACCGCCCGGAACCAACGTCGTTTCCTGACCTGGAACTCGAGAGCCTGTACTCGCTGGGATAGAGCTCTCATTGATTCGCAGCCGGTAAGCTGCCAGATCGATTTTGCGATCCAACCGGATTCGTTGTCCTGTTGCGCTTTCAACTCGTAACAGATGTGGGATGTGGGCATCCCGAGAACTCGCGGAGATTCAGCGGGTCTTTGGAGTTGGAAAAATGTGGACTGCGGGGAACGATCACGATTTTACGTTGGCTTCTCGGGCTGGCCGGCCAGGCCGACGGCAGGCCCTCTCTTACGTTTCCATCCACTGTAAAACAACATCGACGCCATATTCGGAAGCAGCTACTTTTATCGATATCGAATCCTGTTCGGCGACCACGACGGCCGGTTAGAGTTCGCTGCCGATCGTTTCTGTCGGTTGATGCGATCTCTCCGTGGACTCTTCGGACGAGTCGCTGCGTGAAGCCGACTCGGGAGTCCTTGGAAATTCCGAATCGTGGGGAAACTAGTTTCGATCCGCTTTCCCTGCTGAGGATCATGCTTACTAATGGACGGCCATGGAGGACCGCGAATAGACGGGCACGTCCTCCAATCGAGGAGAACGCGGTAGATAGGTTGGCGGTCGCTGATGGCGTCGGGGAGGTTTGGAGCGAAAAACTGATCGTTCGGGAGAGTTCGCAGTTTTTCTCGAATACTTTATCGAGTTTAAAGTGTGTCAAGCGTGTCCCGACACGGAAGGCAAGTCAGACCGACTGGCGTTAAGCAATGCGCTCGCCGAGCTGAGCTAATGGTTTCCCCCACCTACATTCAAGTTATGTATTTGTTGTGGCCCACTATGACTGACGGGGAATGTTGAGAAGGCATTCCTATGATAAGCTATTTATGAACTCGTGTCGACAAACTCCCCGGCGATTGCCGAAACCGACATGCGCGCGCGACGCACATGCTGCATCGGCTCTCGGAGCTCGTGTGAATATTCTTCATCTTCGGAATCCGACCGGTTCTGTAGCAAATGAACCAAATCGACTGGCGCCTGGAGAAGGGAGAGAAGCTCCATTGCCGCCTCGTTTTATCGAATGCCAGCTCGGTCAGGTTCGGCGGGATGCCAGGTCAGGTGAGCGACACGCGGGAATTCGCGCGGTTCCGGCGGACTTTGTCTGATTTGTGAATCGGCTGACTTGAACGCACGCGGAACACGGAAGGTGAATTTGATTAGGAGCGGCATTCCGTTTGGAATAAGCGTGTTAATTCTAAGCGAAGAACATGTTCTAAACCGTCCCGGTTGTTTGTCGCCGACCCGCTTTGATCTCTCAGTCGTGGCGATGCTGGATTTCCGCTGGTCTCGAACGAGCTGATCTCGAATCGCCGTCTCCGAGAACTGCCGCGGGGTGAGGTTCGACCTTTGGTTCGAATTTCCTCCTCGATGTTCAAAACCCAAACCACGGGGGCTTTCGGGTCTGCCCGTGTCTATCGGTGGCCAGCAGGTTCGCTCCCCGTCGTCGTCGTCGATATCTTACCACCGCTACCAAATACTTAACCAGCGGAGGCCGAGCAATTGGTGATCCCGGGCAGACGAAACGTCGCCCGGTTGTGCGCTGCCGGTTGCTCGACAGAAAATCGAGAGGTACCCTGGCTGCCTACCTGCTTCGCTCGCTGCGCGTTGGTTCAACCCGAGCGGGCGACCGCCTCTCGCCTGTGGTTCGAGCGAGCAGATAAAACGAACGAAAATTCTCTTACGCTGAGAGGAATCAGCAGACAGGAGCGATTAGCAGCGAGCGAACGAACCGCTGGCAGTGTCGAATTTCCTTCTGGAAGGAGGGGATGGACGGAGCATGGAATTGGCGTAGGGATATGGGCCGAGGAAGACTGGGCGTTTTCTTCTGAGAATGCCGCGAGTTCCGAGCAGACTTTGACGGGAACGATCGCAACGCCCATAAAATCCGACGGCGGCCTGTCGCACGCGCTCTCGGCCAAACAGTTGAAACGGCGTCGGACAAAGTGATACAACGAGCTGGTTTCGGTCCGATGCAGCAACAATATACGAACGATAAACAGAGAAGTGCCTGTAAAATTTAGCGCAGCGGAACAACCTGCTAGACAAACAGCAATGTCAATAAACATTCATAACAAACAACAGAAGTGAAGGAGCCCCAGCTAACGAAGCGGCTCGTGTAGTACGGCTACTTTGGGTTTCCGGGAAAATGAATGAACCGCGAATCGTGCGCACACGAAAGAACGGATGCGTAAAGCGACGCCGTTTCTCACCGGAATCATCCTCGAGTTCTCCTCAAAAACACGCGCGAAAATGAGATCCGGAAGACAGCGAAGTCGCGTCTGTCTCAGAACCTGTTGCGTGGCTCTTCGAACTTCACCCGGGAGCTTCGTCGAACTCTGATCCACAGCAGACCCAGGAGATCGGGGATGTTAGTTTCCGTGATCTGTTCTTGACTCGATCTCGGAGAACTGGAGCCGTTGGGTATTGGAAAGAGCCTCAAGCCCGGATTCCTGTTCGACGGAGCACCGTCGTACCTCATTCTGTCTCTTATAAGCAACATCGGGTATTTCCCCCCGGATGTACGACAAAAATCCCGATGGGTACCGCGTCGAGATCCCGCCCTACTTGACACCGGTGTTGGCCGAGTCAATGATTTCTCTTCCGGGGACGGGTTGAGTCGAGCGGAGCTCTCTTTCCTCATCCTGATCATCGACGCGAAACCTGAAAATATGACCACGCAGTCGAATAACTCCGACTTACGCAGCTTGACATCGTCCGACGAAAGGCGAAGTCGATGCTTGATTGCTATCGATCAATGATGTGGAGCGCTGGAGGCTCCCGACGAATAAACTTCACTCACGATGACAATGAGGATGATGCGGCTTCCAGGTTTGATTCTCTCCTGAAAACGCAGGATCCCACAGAATTCACTCCGTCATGAATTGAGATTGACGGACGAGTTGCTTCACCCGTTGAGCTCCCGCATCCGACCAGAGGAAAAAAAAACGGAAACAGCTGTGATTGTGTCTCCGTCGAAATTTCTTTCTCTAGGGCTCCGGCGAGTCGAGAAAATCCATGAAATTGGACAGAACAGAAATTTAGAGGGTCCGGAGTGTAACACGTGAGCTGATCGCGGCGGTCACTTGATGAGAGTCAACATCCTTGAAGAGTGAAGAGTCATCAAATATCTATCTCAGGCGGCTCGAGATTGGGCCATGTCTACATCTACCTCACAACTCACGCACTGATTCCTTCTCCAGGCGCCTGGATCTCTCAGGGCTGTGCGAAGCAGGTCTGGAAACAGCCCCGAATAAATTTGGTGGGGATTCAGATGAGTTCTGTCGAATGGACTTCTCCCACCGTTGGGGAAGCGGTCCGGATGGGGTCGTACGTTCCATATTTGGTGATCTGGTTCGCGTGCAGGCTCATGTTTCACACTCGATGTACGTCCTTGACCGTGCTCTCCTAACCTTGCGGAACCCGCGGTATCCATTACCCGCTATAATTAGGACAAGACCCCGCTGCGCAGAACAACTTGTGGCTTCACATGCGGCGGGGTTGCACGGGGCCAGTCACCGCAACAGCCCCCGGTCCACCGGCGGTGTTGCACGCTCGGGCGACACCTCGGGATTCAGAGGACGGAAATCGACGGGGTGAGCGAGGCCATCCGATCGGAGCCGGCCGCAGGCGTCTGCTCCGGCGGTCACTGGTTTTCGCTCGGGAAAACCCTCAGCGGTACAACGCGATGGAGGATTATGCCGATAGCGGGCCGCATTCGGCGTCGGGAGTGTGTCTCTGTGTCAAATATCCCGAAATAGCATCCTGTGGCCTTGTTGACATCTGCTGAGTAGGTTTCCAGGCACTCGCCACCTCTGTCCCAACCGCCGGTGACGCTGCTTCCGCCGCCGCCTCCGCTGACGATCGTCTGCTGCAATAATTCAAATCGGCGCTGACAGCAGCAGTCGTCTCCGACCATTTCTCCGACGTCGCTCCAGCTAACAATCCGATACCTGGACCACTCGGGCTTCTGCATCTTTTCGGAGGCGGAAAGTGTTTCCTAACGAGTTAGAAGCCGGACGAACTCTCGCTCGAGCAGAACTGCGAATCTAAGACGGGCTTATTCGGACCTCTCCGTGCAGGGGCGTACCCAACTCTGTTTTTGGGGGTGGGTTAGGGGGAGGGGAGGATGCGATTTTCGACAATTTCGTCCATTGAAGTCGAATTCAACCCAGCCTTCCCACTATTATCGAAGCTTGCGTGGAGTGATGCGGCAGCGGGAACCAGGCCGGGAGATTCGAGGCGAGGAATTTTCCCTTCACCCGCGAATCCGTTCGGTCCTGATCTGCGCCGAGTCCGGCTACAATAGGTCCTCGACATGCGCCGAGCTGTCAGCTCAGCTGTTGATATCCCATCCCCAATAATGAGGCTTGTCGAGTGTGCCCGGACCGTATACAGGTTCCACGAGCAGCGATCAGTATCAAATCTATCGAGAGTGCCCGCCTCCGGCCAAGCGGAAAACCTGAGCCCCGCTGTATGCGGTACGCGCGTCCGCCACGAATGACAAACGGCTTCTCCGTCAGTTCTTCGCTCGAAACGACTACCTCTGATGAGTAGCAACGGCTGTTGGCTCCGCTACGGGGCGACGCTCGTCCAGAAGTCTGATCCGGCGCGATCTGCTGAGTCGTGCAGAGGAACAGCGATCTTTTGGGGCCGCTAACTTGGTCAGAAAGTCAGGCCGACCGCCTGGCCGCTGTGCGTTTCCTTGACACCACCGCGCTCTTCGACTCTGTTTAAACAGCTTCAAGCACTATTCTGGACCCTCCGGACAACTTGCCGCTACTGAAACAAAGCTGCGCTCCACTACCGGCTTCATGATAGAATGTGCTCACAGACCCGTGGCGGCTGCTAGATAGGAGCCACTCCTATGAGCCGTGACAACTGCGAACTCGGGGTCAGTGGGATGATGGCCGCAACGACGACGACGTCCGCAACAACAACAACAGTAATGATGATGATGATGATCTACCTACATCGAATGAACTTCGTTCACGTAGATAACGCATCGATAGATACGACCGCGCGTGACCTTCGGAGCACAAAATCGAGGCCTTTATCTCGCAGCTCAGGGCGGTTTCGTTCCCTGGAGTTCGTCATCCGACTCGGAAAGGGTTGTGGAGGAGCCGCGAGTTCTGTTGGTGATCCGTGGTGTTTGCTGTTTCCGTGGATGAGCTCCTTGGAAGCACCCGAGAGCAGCACCGTGGAAAATCGTCTCTGACTGCGAAACTTCCCCCGAGATACGCTTCGTTTGCTTCGCCGGGCTTGGAGTGGAGTACAAAGCGCGCAGCAGTTGGATCTGCTACTCCCACGCGAGTTCCTCTCCTTTCGACGTCATAGGCCACGGCCCAGGCTTACCTGAGAGTCGGAATAGCCGACGTCATATGGATCTACGTGTACCTTGTTAGGCAGTGCTTGTTCCTTTCACGGAAAGATTTGCATGTGAATGAAACCCGAAGGGGTCGTCCGAACGACTTTTGATCAAAATGTATCTCTTCGCAGCGGTTTAGGAGAATGATCCGCTCCGAATTGAGATGAGTTCTCTCAACTGGATCATACATCCGAGAGGGTGGAACATGAGCGGGGAGACTAGGGAGGGAAACCGCGGGAGACCGAACAAGCCTGCGAAGGGAGCGAGGGGTATGTTCTCGTGGAATGTTTTGGCGGAAGAACCTGAGCGACAAGGAAAAAATCCACATCCGGAACTGGTCGAGCTGAGAGGCCCGGCCGCGATGCCGTACTTTGTAATCCTCATGCATCAGAACATACTTTTGAGGACAGACGGACCGTTTCGTTTGTCACGCACCTCGGTCGGCGCTCACGCACGTGTTGCGACGTGGTGTACTCGTGAATTCTCCTCCTAGCTCGACTCACGCATGTTTCGCTCCGTTAACCAAGAATGAGTCGCAGGTACTTGATGCCTCCTCAAAAAACAAAGCGATCGGAGGAGGATGGTTTCAAGGCAAGACCGTGTCAGTAAGCTAAGGTCTTGTCGCCTCCAGGAGTCACAACGTGACCCCGACGTTCTTTCCCGGTTTTTCCGACTGATAGATATCTAACTAACGTAGTGAAGAGATTCTCCTTCGGCATCCGTTTCCCCATTCCAAAACGTCGGGCTAGTTGGCGGTACGTGAGCGAGAAGTACCGGTCACATATCGTTCCTCCTTCGCTGTCTCACCCCGGAGTTCAAACTCCCGGAATCGTTGCAAGAACCCATCGCCAATAACAACCCGATGTCGATTCCGGTTGACTTCTCATGGGAACTCTCTTTCTTCCGGGGCCACGGGAAATGTTACTGAAAGCAGTCGAATATTTCTGAAAAGCGTCCTCCGACAACAGGATACCCGGATGTCGGGAGCAACTCCTGGTATTCGAGTTGATTTCGTTCTCCTGAATGTCCGTGCCCATCGAGCCGGCCATTGGCTTCTTCCCGGTCTGTACGAGCCTATCTGGAAAGCAAGCGTGTTCCCTCTTTCGATCCATCCTTCTCTCGAAGCACCGATCAGTCCAGTCTTGCTCCGTCCTTTTGCTCGCTCACTGACGGGCTCGGACGACTTCCACGTCAGCGCCGCGTGGCACAGTTGGAGCCTCCACCAGCGCCCTTGCGGCCTGCCAGTAGGGCTTGCTTGCCGTGCTGCTGTCGCGCTAGTTCACCACCTCTGTGGATCTCTTGCCGTTTCTGCTGCCTTCGCCGCTGTAGACGGTGGGCGCTGTGTTGCCATCTACCTGGAACGTCGCTCGGCCGTCTGTCGGCCAGCCGGATGGACTGACTGACTGACTGCCTGACTGACCGACCGACCGACTCGACGCCTGTCCCTCTTGCTTGACTGCCTGCGGCAAAAGCTCCAGCTACTGTTTTCATCCGGCCCGATTGTTGATGGGCATTGATTGCTCCGTGAAGAGCAGTACCACGCAACCGGCGACGGGAGAAACTACGGCAACCACAGCGAAAACAACTCGCTCCGACGGAAGAGGTTGGACATGATGTGCGAAGATCGTTACGAACTCATTCTGCCCATTGAGACCGTAAGTTGGAACTTTCTCTCGTCGATAAGGTCCCGACTGGAGTTTCCGCTCCGTCATCGCATGGAGCGCTTCAAGACCAGATAGCTCCCCGCCGGGTCGGACACCGCGGCACGGTAGGATGCAACTCGGACACACTCATTGCCAGCTTACCATCGGGCAAGCTGGCTGCCACAGCCACCGCCTGTGTTTACAACGCGCATGTCACTGGCTGTCACCGGCGCACTCCATGGCGGTGGTGCTGCTGCTGTTGCCATTCTCAGTGATGATGTCGGTAGTTGTGGTGCTCGAAGTTGACGACGGCGGGAGTGATGGCTTCGAGAAACCAGCATAAAATTTCAGGAGAAGAAGGAGCGACAGATATTCGCCCGAACAATTTATGTGGCGACCGCTTTCGCCGCCAAGCTGCAATAAGTCACGAGGACAGGACGAACAGATCGTAGGAACGAGCGGCAGATTGCTTCCAAGTATCACATTTTGTTCTCGAGTAACGCTTCCATCTCGAATATCCACGAAGTCAGGCTAACAGTGGAGAGCTGGGATGCGGGTAGTTCAGGGCTACATGGGTCCTGAAATACTGAGTCACCTCGGGCAGAAGACGAACTCGTATTGCGAATGGAACGCAGCTTCGGCCAGTCTCCGTCGATGACGGCATCTTGCTACTCCTTGCGGAAGTGCATCCGCAACTCCATGCTCCACGCAGAAATCACCAATCGAGTCGGTCTTGAAGAAGCCGTTGTCTTGAGAATCGAGGAAACTCGTCGTTGCTATGGCAACCGCAGCGTAGCGAGCTGAGACTGGTTTTCTTTGAAGATGCGCCGAGCTCCATAATGCTCCAGGCCACTCAAGAAACCTCCCAACGGAAGGAAATCCCTGTCTCAGCGGGTGCAGAGAGGAGCGAGCGCATCCGCACCGCCGTATTCTAAAAATAGTTCGTCTGTTGATACGGAGCGGACTATATGACCTTGAACATGAATCCGTTCTGTTACAGAGCGACATGCCGTCTGAAGAATGGCTTCTGGACGCAAGTCCCATCCTCTTCCAAGATCGGATGATGTCCGACACAGTGACCGGGGAGCATTCGTATTCCAGCGCTCAGCAAGAAGTACACTGTGTGTTACCTGACATCAAAATGGAAGAAGGTGAGCGGGACCCATCGAATCATGCCCTCTGGACTTCAGCACTGCCTGTTCGAGATCGAGAATTCAGAGCTTAGATCGGTTAGATCGTTTCCTCAGGCTTTTTGAAGGAATATCACTAATTTCAGAGGACATGGACTCCGAAATATTCTCAGCTGTGCCAGTCTCCACTGCTACTGGTCAGCAGGACATTGTACAAATAAAAGAAGAGGTCGCCTCCCCGCCACAATCTCCAGTCGTATCGCCCGTCGGTGAGTGTCACCGGTCTCGTTTTCCGGCGAGGAAAGATAACGTGCCGACTAAGGAGGCCCCCATGAGCGTTTCTCAATCTGGCACGATGAGTTTCAGAATTCCGAGACTCGTTGATTCGCTCGTTGTATAGCTAAATCGTACACGCACGATACGTCCACATGAACGCTCGTTCTTATCCTTTCACTCACGCAATTATGCTATTTGTCATTTCAGGCCGTATAATGAGTGCGTCATCCGTGAAACGCAAAAGTCGATCGAGTTCTGCGGCTTCGGTTGCAACGAGCGCAGCACCGGGGTCATCCCTGTTGCGGGTTCCGCAGTCGACTCTCAACAACAGCACAGCACTAACAATTGAACCAGTCAGGGTCAAAGTTGAACCAGGTAAGCTACGCGGGAGGAGTTTCAATCGGAGGTTTGGGTCGTAGGTTTCACCGATCGACAGAGGATAGTTCGCCGGGACTGCATTTCTTCGGTTCTCACAGCTACGCTCGAGTCGGATCGATCTGTGTCCTGGTCCACTGAGTTGATCGGACGGTATTCCATTTAACCGCCGTTCGTGGAAGTTCGCTCACTTTTTCATGCGGTAAACCGTGGCCTGTTTTGAGCGTAACGTGGAAGCTCGGCAGATGGGGCCCAGCGAGCACCTGGTCGTCAGAATGTGCATCGGAACGGAACACGGCGGAGAATAAGGTGACGAAAAACGCACTCACACCTGCGCGAGTTCGTCCGCTCCGCTGGGCATTGCGATGAGTTGTTGTTTGCCCCGCTCACCCACCTCCCACACCGCGGTTTTGAACTTGGTACTTCAGCTCCCACTACGGGTTGTTCGAGAGTTCGTTCCAAGTGATTATGCTCGATTTCCAGGTCTCAACTGTTTACCACTGTCGCCGCCCTCTTCGGTGTCGAATGACTCCGAAAGCGATGGATCCATTTCGCCGGTCCACCCTTCTCAAATGAGCTGTCCCGTTCCTACGTCGAATCCTACTTCCTCGGCCAAGTGCAGGAAAATATCAGGGCCTTCTGCTCAACTCACATCACAACTCATCTCACGGTGAGCACGGATCCAGCTGCATGTCCATAGCCATTGAGGAAGTTCTCGGAGCTAGTCTCGGAGTGCACGAAATCGGTTCGGATGAGATTTTTTTATCGCGCGTTTCCGGTTTGCAGCCAAAGCAACTCGCGTTCGGGAGTCCTCTCTCTGACGGACGAGGAGAAGAGAACGTTGATCGCCGAAGGCTACCCAGTCCCCACGAAGCTTCCTCTGTCGAAAGCCGAGGAGCGTTCACTCAAGAAGATTCGTAGAAAGATCAAAAACAAGATCTCGGCGCAAGAGAGTCGTCGCAAGAAGAAGGAATACATGGACGCACTAGAGAAAAAGGTCGAAAATCTCACAGCCGACAATCGAGAGTTGAAAATTCGATACGACCGACTTCTACAGAAAAACGTGGCTCTCGTAGAACAGCTGCGGCTGGCCCAGACCAGCCTCGACGGTGGAGTGGCTGTCGAGGAGAACGTCGACGAGATCATAAATATCACCGACGTTGTAGAAGGTGAGCTCAACGTATTGATTGACTTCCGAGAACGCTCGTCGGACTGCTAGATATCTGTTTCTGTTGGCACCCATGATTGTGAGCGACCACGACGAGCTCGCCGGACCCCCTCTAACATTGACATCCGCCATTTCAGATGCCTCCGTCTAGGATGCGCGACTGGTTGGACGCGCTCTTCGACTCTGTTAACCCTCTCAACTTTCACCCTGAAAGAAACTTCTGATAGAACGTCCGTTAATCAAAGTGTTCAGAACTCCGACGCCTTGGATCGTGAAGTTCGAGAGAGAGGGAAGAAAAATATGAGAGAGACTGAGTTTTTCCCGCGTGGTGCAACCACGGTTGACGACGTCAGAGCTCTGAACCGAGGCCCGTGCAATCTACTGTATTTCGTCTCTTGGCGCTGGAAGCGGCCCACGTGCATTGGTGTTGAGTCTTCCATTGATAATGTGTCTAACCGGAACCATGATCAGCAGCCGGGAACCGGCGGAGGAGTCGAAGAACGTTTCACTATGCTCCTGGGTTGACGTCCGTTATTGTTGATCTCCTAACGACCCCGTAGCAGTCGCAATGCTCCCGCTCGAGATATGACAGGACCGCGACGACAAGTCCTGTGTGTCGCCCACCGAAAACAAGCTTGAACACGACTGAGGCTTGAACCTCTCGATTGAAGGAAACTAGCCGAACTTAGCAATTTTAGGGAAAAATCTAGTTAACCTCAACGCGGTAATCATGACTCGGTGATCCTCGGGCGGTCGAGCACGCAGACGTAGTCGAAGAATCCACGGTACTAGTCGAAAATTTTCATAGAACGAATGAACAGCGAAGTTGAGAACATGAAACTGTGCAATCGTCTGAAACAGTCCATCTAGGTAGAAGGGTGAAGCCGATAACATTTCGTCTAGATACGCAGATATTGTGGGAAAGGGAAGACGTTCTCGAAGAGACCACACGTGTCTCCGGTGCGGACTATCCGCTCGGCACAACCTGCTGAGACGCGATGGCGTCTCCGGTCCCCCGAGCCGAGCAGACCTCGTCTAATTTAATGAAGTGAACTTCCAACAACCAACTAATCAAAGTAAATCGACGGATCCATCGGTGGATCGATCCTCAAGACGCCCGTGGCGGCGAAAATAGAGTATTTTTCCAGCGAGGATTTAATCGAAAACCAGAGTTTAATATAGGCATCAACACTAATCGCATCATTCCGACCCGATTTACACGAAAGCATCGTTCCGCATCGATCGATGCGCATGGTCAGACACCAGTTCGGAAATCTGACCGACAGGAGACTGCAGCATCATCGGAGTTGCCACAAACTTCCGGAAAAATGACGGACTCCAACCTCTGCCCGGACTCTCCTCGCTCTTGCGGTCTCCTTCTAGTTTCTTCCGCAGTGCCCACTTTTTGAGAACGAGCCGCGGCTCTTCGCTCCCAGACCTCGAGTATGCTCTGATGCTTTTCTGCATCGCTCAAAGGTTGTGATTAGTTCCGCGCGGTCGATGTCTCCATGTTTCGACTCTACGTCAAGCGAACCCGGAGGGGGCGGGATTCTTCGGAAGTTCAAGGTGACTCTCATTGATACAGGGGGATCAACTCGAGCTGCTTAACTCGAGAGGATGAGGTGCGAGGGTTCGGAACGGTGCACCTAACAGCGGACCTCCGACGGTCCAATGCTCCTAACTACTGCGGTTAATCCGTTTGGTATCGGGTTTAGTTCTAATTTCTAGCCTAGCTACAAAGATTATCGATCGAATCGGAACTTGCGCTCGGTTTGTTTACGCACGGGTAGCATACTTTCATCGATTGAGGACCAGGCGCCTCGTTGAGGCCTGTTCTGAGTCCTAGCTCGCTCGCTCACTCTGGAAATCTGGAAAACGATCTTGATTGGAATGTTAAAGATGGCTGTCGTTCTTTTGTGTTGATCAATCAAAGACCAAAAACGAGTTTGTAACGCGGAAAAATATGAAGCGGTTTGTAAATGATGTAAAAAAAACCACAGCGACAAAAATGGAAACACAAAACAACTATCTAGAGAAGAGAGAAAACTACACGGCTGCGTAGAATTCGAAACAGAAAACAAGGATGAGAGGAAAAGGTAACATGTTCAGGCATGGAATAAAAACATCAACTGGATTGTGTGCGTTCTCGCGGTCTCATAATGCCCTTCTGGTAGGTAGTCGGGATTCGGGGCTTTCTGCGGTCGTGCGATGGATAGAGTCCGGGGAAAAAATGCCACGAAATCAATTTCCATCTTTCGTGAATTCTTGAGAACTAATCATCTCAATTTCGCGAACAACGTGCGTACGCAGGTCATGTCGAGCTGGACACCTGAACGTAACATATCACCGACAACATTCGATATCATCGGGGAAGCCAAAATGGATGTTCACGATAGAAAATAGTAAGGATACGTGGGCTCATTTCAAATGCGCTGGCGGCGGCCCTCTGAAGAAGTTGAGATTGCTCAGGGATTCCGGCAGACACGTTCCATATTCCCCCTGAGCGTAGCCCAATTCTTTCATGAGCTTGGTTGGGGCGTTCCTGAAACGTGCGTCATCACGGTGAAAACTTAACGAAGGGACGAGATTGACCTTTGCTGATGATCCCTCCGGAATCTCTCACCTGATGGCCAAGGGAATCGGCGGGTGAGGTCCCTCGAAATCCCGAACGAACATCTCGGCCCTGCCGTACGCGTCGTAAGTGGCTCTCGATTTCGGCGCACGCGCAAACTGCACCGTGCAATGCGACAGCATGATCTGGTGGAATTCGAATCGTCGCTCAAACTTCACAACGGCGATTGGGGACTCTGGAAACGAAAACATGGAGGCGACCCCGCCGAACTCACCCTGCATTCGGGCATCCCAATCTTCTCGCAGGCCTGGTGAGTCGCCATGGCCAAGCTCAGCATCGACGGATCTGCAAGTCCTATGTCTTCGGACGCGAACACCTTCCAAAATCGACGAGGAATTAAATTCTGTGAGAATTCGAGCTCGGAGGGAACCAAGGCAACTAGCTAGAAGCTGTTACTGGGTTCAAGGATCACGTATGAGAATTCTTCACGGCCCAGCTGAGCGGTTTGCTTCTCGCAAAACCGAACGAGAGAAGTGATCTCCGTAGCTCTATGGTCCCGGGGAACCTTGGACATCGACGACCGATCCCCATCAGAAAACAAGGAAGAGGATCAGCACTCACGACGAGTCGTCGGGCGACGAAACGTGGGTCCTCCCCTCCAGCCAGCATTCTAGCGAGGTAGTAGAGCGCAGCTGTATCTTTACCGAAGCGCATGGATTTGTGGAACGCCGAGATGGTGTCATAGTGCTGATCGCCTGAATTCGGAATACGAGTTTTCTGTACATGCGGAACTTGGACGAAGATAAAGTCCCAAAGCCCTCTCGTCCTTGCAAGCTTCACCTTTCCGGTCATAGAGAAAATGCGTCTTCTTCAGGCTGTTCTTTATGTCGTCCTTGGTTATCGCGTATTTCTGGAGGTTCTTGAATCCCTCCACAGAAGACTGCAGTGAATTCAAGGCCGTGCGGGAATCTCCGTCAGAAATGCCCGTCAAGAAGTTCAGGGCGGACTCCGTGATAGAGAGGCCTGGAAACCGGAGGTCGAGAACATGTTGATCTGCGGCTCTCCCACATCGCTCGATATTGTGGAAAGTGAAGTACAGCAGTTGTCGTGGCACGATATGAGGAATGATTTCTTCTGAGCCGATGTTCCACCTCTCACCTTCGGGCAAATCTTGCGAATCATCCGGCACGATATCGACTTTCAAAGCATCCGTTGCACGTGATAGGATTGTCCGGATGTTCCCTTCTGATAGTTTTTCCAGAACGATGACCTTGCCTGCGGGGTTCATGGATTGTTCAGTTTCTACGCCGAATCATGGATCAGGACGGCAGAATAGCTTCAAGATTTGAGAGGAAAGCACACTGGTTTGACGTTCAGAAACTAGGGAGTGCGTTGCGAATCGAACCTACATCTGGACAGGAGTGCCGAGTTCAATGAAAACGAGGGATTTTCCGTTGTCGCACCAATCAGAGTTATGGTGCCCTTCTCGATGTGCGGTAGGAACACGTCCTGAGGAAAGAAGAAACAAAGAGTCAACCAGTCCGGGCTAGCTCGCTTCCACTGTCAAATTTCGACGAGGAACTCGCGCGAAATCGACCGGTCGAACCCACCTGTTGCGCCTTGTTGAACCTGTGAATCTCATCCAAAAACAGAATCGTCTTCAACCTGAACATTTTCTGATCGTTCTGGGCTTTGGCCACGACATCTTTCACGTCTTTGATACCCGCAGCAACCGCCGACAATGTCACAAAACGATGCCCCGAGGCTTGTGTCTTCTTCGAGATGATGTGAGCGAGCGTCGTCTGGAATATATAGTCGAGAGAGGCTTGATCATTTGGTCGCAGACTGCGACGCTGGAGCACAGCTGTGGATCATCTGCTGCGCATCCATGAGCTCACCTTGCCGCATCCAGGAGGTCCCCACAAGATCAGAGAAGGCACGTTTGGCCCGTCGAGAAGACGCCTCAGCAGAGTTTTCTCGCCAACCGCCTCCTCTTGACCAACGTAATCCTCCAAGGCGGTCGGTCGCATAATTTCAGCGAGGGGTTTGAAGCCGTCGTCTTTCTTCGAAGCTTTGGGTCGACTTTCACTCGTATCAGATGCTGCAAGAGTCGAAAAGTCTTCAGCGTCTCTCAGAGAAACCACGGAAATGACACGTCACAGGAGTTTTGAACCCTGGCAGGAACAAAGGGATGAACCTGTTTTGCACACACCTGGGAGAACAGGGTCGGGAACGCTGACGTGCTTTGGGGAATCATCGCAAATCACAATATCGTCGTCAGAGATTCTTCGTTTTATCGCGGATACGGACGGTTCGGGACTCGACGTACCCGGTTTCTCCGCGGGCCTCTGCGTCCGCGGTTGAAAGAATGGATGCGCACTCTGCGTCAAAGAAACCCCGTCAGAAGTTTACGTGGCTCGTCATGAATCAGAATCGCAGAAGCCAAAGCCGCGAGCATCCATGCTCTTCGAAGAACCCCCTCGATGTCGAGCTGTTAGACGGACCGCTCGATCGGAGGATCCGGCGAGCTTTCAGAAAACCCAAACAATCCCATCAATATCAACCGACACCCAAGCGGAACCAACGATCATGAACCTGATCACCGGCGCACCGAATTAACTTCGATGATCACCACGAATTGGGTTTTTTTTCAGACCCCCGCCAACCGATGACCTCCGTCGTTTTCTTGCGACACGCTTCTCTCCTCTGCTCAGAGCCACGAAACTGATTCCGATGGGCAGGAAAGGGGGGAACGAGTCTTCCGGTGTCAGAGATCGGAGTGACATTCGCAGTTGGCTTCGAGCGGATTCCTCGCGCAAGTGAGCTGCGATGGCGAATCAACGGCGAAATTATCGGAAATTTCGAGGGTTTTGTCCAGGTGGCCCTCCATAAGCTCAAAGATCTACCTCACATTAAGTGGGTCCGAAATAAGATAGTTGTGGGTTTTCGGGTTAGAATTTCTGCTTTTCAACCGAAAGTTTCCCAAGGGGATTCGATGGCCGCTGGGAAGCCGAAAGCGAACAGAGCGTAAACCGACGATTAGAGAATCAGTTGTTAAAGCCCAGAGCGTAGAACTTATTTCAAGAAAGATATAGATGAAGATATAGATGTTTTCGACAGCCGTTCCTTGAAGAAACCTCGAGACGACGGAAGTCAACAAACAAATCCGAATCTCTCGATTCCCGGGCGTAGTGATCCCACAACAAACGATTCACCGTCGTCCCGAATCAGGCGCGCAACAGATTTGCTGGCGATTCCGAAAACTTTTTCGAGAGCTAGACACCGCGTCCACGGCCAGACAGAATGAGAGGAGTCTCGTGGACATCAACGAAACTCCGATCCGCGCACCCCACCTTGTTTGCGGAGCCCACTCTGGGTTTCTTGGATGGCCGGTGGGTGCTGGCATCGTTCTCTCCAATGCAGCGGTCCAGGTGTTGATTGATTAGATTGGCGACGACAGGCTTGCCGCACGAAGGACAATCGACGGATTCGAGTTTCGGGGGCATCTCGCTCCGCTTCGATCGGGGATTGCGGAAGACCTAAACGAAACCGTCGGTCACGTATCGCCACTCGCTCATGGAAGAGTTTTCCCGGTGCATGTCAGTTCGCTGTTCCATCGCCATGAACTTCGCTTGCTCTCAGAACCGAGTGAGATGAATCGTAAATCCAACGGGGCAAGAGTGAACAGAAACTTCTCCCGACTCGGATGAGCGGTTCCATTATTACGGAAAGATCCTCAAGTCACTCAGTTCCGCGGATCACCGAAGCCATATGATTCTTGAAGCATGAGAGTGCTCACGAAGTTGCTTCGCAGTACCTTTTTGATGAAGCGGAATCCTCAATCGCAGCTGTTCCACGAACGGCGGGTGGTTTCGAATTTGGCGGGTCGCGGGCACCGCGCTCGCCGTTGGCTCGGTCGGGCTCTCTGAATGTCAACATTCGGAACTCCGCGAGACCCTCTCCACAGCTCGGCGGTAGTAAGAAAGCAGAAGGGCTCCTCTCAGCAGAGATCGAACACTCACCAAGATTCAGTGTAAAACGCGTCTCCTTCAGATAGACGTCAACAGCAGGCAACTCGAGCCGGTCGGAGCTCTTCTTGTGGACACTAACTACGGCCAACAGTCGGCGAGATATTCTGCGTTTGAACAACAGGTTCGTGTCGGAGGCGCTCCGTAGAGTTCTGGTGATGACCTTGGTCCCCGCGCGGCTTGCATCTCGAGAGTGACGTTTGGTTTTGGAGCGCGATTTTCGGATGCATGGAATGGAAGTTCTCCGGCCCAAGAGTGGAGATAACTGATTGAGGTTTTCACGGAGCTTGGCCGAAAGCGCATCAATGAGCCCGCTCGAGTTGAGAAGTTCGTGGGTTCGAATCGGCATGCAGCACGTGAGTCTCGTCTGACTTCATCGGAGGAGAATGTCATTGTGTGTCCATGACAGTGGCGACTCTCCTCGGATCGGCTTGCCGCGGATCCTGCCGGAGCTCACTGCGGACGCTCTGAGGTAGCCACGTGCAGCGTGGAACAACCGGTGATCAGCTAGACTCATCAGAGCGAGGGACTCGAGAGTTGTGCGCGTTTTAGAGCTTGCTACTTGTTGTCAATTTTCCGGCGCCGGTCTTCCCGTTCGTGAAAAAAGCTTGAAATCCGATCATGAATTCCGGAGGGCTCCCCGTTAGGGAAAATGTTGCTCAAGGTCTGCTAGGGATTCCGAGGGGATGCTCAGCAATGTATCGTCTGAGCAGTTATCGAAATCGCTCGTTCCCAATGTTCGATCTGAGAAGGTTTCCCTATTCCCCCGAATTCGGGACACATCGATCGCGATCGGAGCGAGATTCGGTTGGCAAGCAGTAGAGCGGTCAGATTGTATCCACTCCAACATCGAATTAAGGCGTCGCAAATATGCCAGCTTTCTATTATACAAGTATCAATCGCTGAGCTTTTCCAACCGCGGAAGCTATCTGCGCCGTAGCTCATTACGCATATCCTGCTCGATGAGGACTAGCTTTGTGTCGTTTGCTATCATTGTGAATGTGAGCTTGGTGACGATGTTTTCTGGCGGGACACTCGAGATGGGCGTAGAGGTTCGCCGCGAGCTCGCGTATCGTTTTATAAACTCAGTGCAGATATATCCTCTTTGCACTCGCGCGCTGGAACGTTGGGCGACACTGTAGTTGCGGAGTTTTTTCTCGGATGTACCACTCGCGGCACTCCGACTGTCTCATGAGCTCGATCGTTACTCATTTACTGTCCTCTCTTGACTCAATAGCAGATCTGTGGGAAGGGGGGGGGGGGGGACCCAACCCATGAAGGTCAGGACAGACGGTGCTGGCCAACGACTTCTGATGGAATCTTAGATTCGTCCTCCGAGTTTCTCGCTGTTGCAAGCCAGGGATTACTCCACGGAGCTCTTTGGCATTGTTTGGGCGGAGGAGAGGGTCAGTCGCGACACCTTAGAAGGTCGCGGAAGTAGCCGTGACAAATATGTTGACACCGAAAAGGTATCGCACTCGGGTGCAGTCGACGCATCCGGCCTTGAAATGTGGATTGGTTCGTCATTATTAGCCGACGTTTAGGCTTGTCGCTGATGTGATCACAAGACGAGGGACTCGAAAAGGAGAAACGGGACAGAACAACAGACGTTCCTTGGAAAAGGCGTAGATTGGACTTGGGACTTGACGCGAAACGCTGTTCAGCTTGATTTCTCTTTCCGGGAACCTTCCAGGACAGGGGTCGAAGATTCCGCGTGGCTAGAGATCAAAATCGTTGTTTTTCCAGAAAAATCTTTCGGGCGTCGAGATAAGTTCGTGAAACACACCGAGATGCCACCCGCGATGACTTCCAACCCACCTCATCTTCAACGGAGAGCTGGCAAATACGGACCTCTAATCGGTGCGATAGACCAAGGCACATCGAGTTCGAGAGTCCTGGTGAGTCCCAGGGATTCGCGTCCTCCCTCTCTACCTTCCAAAATCAATCAGTCCCGCAAGACTGGAAAAGATCGAGCGAAAGCTCGATATTCGTGGACCGGTTGACCACATGTCGTAAATCGCAGCGGATCAGAACCATGAATAATTTCTCGGAGGAGTCCCGCAGACTCCCCGCGGGCTCAATCTTCTCTGATCCGTTCGGGCGGGTAGACAGGTCGCACGGCGTTCCCGGCTATAGCGACACACTTCGACGTCATAAAGGCACCCTGGACCTGTTCTAGAAATGACGGGCTCTGCCCTGTCACGAAGGCTACATCAGCGGTGGCACAATGTGTTCGTCTGCTCACTAACTGAATATTAATGCCCGCAATGCTGCGAGACGCAAAGAGACCGTCGGCTAATGGATGAGGAGAGCTCTCTCTTTGATACCATTTTGGCCCGAATATCATAGCACAAGCAGATGTTCAAGACTGATCATCGAATTCACATCACGGGAGTATGTACTGCTGTATACGGGGAGCCCATCGTACATCTGGCGTTTCCACCTACAGATATTTTCATCCGACACCTTTGAGCTGATCACCTACCACCAGATCGAAGTCAAACAGATCTATCCGAAAGAAGGGCAAGTTGACAAATCGATGAACCGCGTTCGAAACTGACCATTCACCCAGCTCAGAAATATATCATCGACATCAATCGAGTCTCGATTGACGTGGGCAATTCACTTTGAGCGTTCTCTCACCACGAACGCTTCGTTCTCCAGATGGGTGGAAGAAGACCCCACGCATTTATTGGAGACTGTCCTGCATTGTCTGGGTCAGGTCTGGGAGAAGCTGAAGACTATGCACATCGACCCCAATGACGTTGTGGCCATCGGCTTAACAAATCAGCGCGAGTCCACGATTGTTTGGGACAAGAACACAGGAGTTCCGTACTACAACGCCATTCGTGAGTGTTTGGGTTATTCCAAGAGGCTCGCGCGTGCCTCGTATTCAGCCCTCGTCGCGCGTGACCAGTTTGCAATCCCTCTATGACGCAAACTTTGATGTTTTTTCCGTAATCGTTGGGATCACCCCCCGGTATGCGGCCTTGAAACTTTCCTTCCGAGAATCAACTGTGAAATGAAATGATGATTTCCGTCGTTCGTTCCAGTTTGGTGCGACAATCGAACGGTGACCACAGTGGAGACCCTCCTGGGCAAAATACCCCAGCACGACGTGGACCATCTCCGACCCAAATGCGGACTGCCGTTATCGACTTACTTCTCCGCAGTAAAACTGGTTTGGCTCTTCGAAAACGTCCCAGGCGTCCGAGAAGCCGCTGAAAAAGGAGACCTGCTTTTCGGAACCGTCGACAGTTGGCTGCTCTGGAATCTGACTGGAGGCAGCCACGTGACAGATGTCACGAATGCATCTCGCACAATGTTAATGGACATCGAAACAACCAAATGGGACAAATATTTGTTGAAGTTCTTCGGGATTCCAAAGTCTATACTCCCCAACATCAAGAGTAGTAGTGAGATATATGGTTACATGAAAGACCCACTGCCATTCCAAGGCGTGCCGATCTCGGGGTGTCTCGGAGATCAGAGCGCTGCTTTGGTGGGCCAGATGTGTTTCAAAATCGGAGAAACGAAATGCACGTGAGTACAACCTTGATCGCCGATTCGGAGCCGATTGTGAGGACCGGTCCGAGTTTTTGAGAACAACAGCTGAGGTGCTCGAGGACCTGCGTAGGGCGAATCACGAGAGCTTATCCGTTGCAGGTACGGAACAGGTGGATTTCTCCTCTGCAACACAGGCGCTGAGGTAGGAGTTGTGAAAATATTTTGTTAGGCACGTAGTAGAATGAATTTCGACTTCGGCTCGGTTTTGAGCTCGGTTGTTTGTGAGCAGCTCCTGGATTCTCCGGTTTTTTACTCTTTTCGAAATTTCTCTCAGCCTTTCCCAAAAAAACAGCATGTTATCCACTGCTCAGAGGAAGAGAGAGAGTCCTAGTCACTTCTTGCTGTATCCCATCATTGGGTCTGGATGGTTGGTCTGATTGAATCCTAGTAACTTTCGAATCCGATTCTCCTTCCAAGTCCACGGAGAGCGCTACATATTAACTCATGTGGAACTAATCACCAACTTTCTCCTAATGAATATACGAATAACTAACTATTAACGCGTCCAGCGTCCAAACATGAAGCACGGGCGACAGTTGTTCCGTTCTTGGGGGATTCGCAGGAGACGCAAGGTAAAAACACTCCCTGTGGGAAACTTCCCTGAGGCTTCAGTTCCCTCTGTCACCCAGTCGTTCTCATTACCAAGCCCCGACTGACGAGTAGGAGGTTCAAGCCAGATTCACGCGAGATCGCGCACGGAACCGTCACTGCTGTCGTCGGCCTTAACGCTGCGTACACTCGAGTGCGGCCCAAAATGCGGTCCAACGTGACTGCCCCGCATTCCCTCTTCGTTCACTTCCCCTCTGTGTTGCTCTGTACTCTCGTATTCCAAGCCGTGTGCGTGTCTGTCGCAATCCGAACTGCTGGAAAAGCGCACCCTCGATTCCCCACGACTCCAACATGACTCTGAGGTAATTTTTCTAGAAAATCACGTCAACTCACGGTCTTCTTACAACGGTCGCCTACAAACTCGGACCAGACGCCCCCCTCGTCTACGCCCTGGAGGGATCCGTGGCCGTCGCTGGCTCAGCTGTGCGCTGGTTGCGCGACAACCTGGGCATAATTTCCAGCACTGATGAAGTACAGAAGCTCGCCATGAGCGTGAAATCGACCCACGGCGTCTACTTCGTCCCGGCGTTCAGTGGTCTGTACGCGCCCTACTGGGAGAGCTCCGCCAGAGGCGTTATTTGTGGCTTGACGCAGTTCACCACGAAGGAGCACTTAGCAAGAGCTACGCTCGAGAGCGTCTGTTACCAGGTCAGTCGCCATAGCCCGTCCATCGGCTCCATGACTCCGCATGCGTTCAAGTTGAAAGCGGGATGCTTTTCATTTTGCTGACGTACGCGATCGTTCCCGTAGGTGAAAGAGATCCTGGATTGCACTTACAAAGACATGGGTCTCGAGCTGACGCAGCTGCTAGTTGACGGAGGGATGGCCAAAAACGACGCTCTGATGCAGCTACAATCCAACATTCTTGGCGTTAATGTTGTTAGGCCTCAAATGTTGGAGACTACCGCTTTAGGAGCGGCTATCGCTGCTGGTCTCGCGAAGGGCGTTGAAGTTTGGTCTCTGTCGCAGATTCTCAAAGGGTCAACGGCCGTCAGCGATACCTTCGAACCTCAGATTATCAAGTGAGTAGCCGATCGTTCTCACATGTACGACGGATGTCTTCGACACTTTTCTTCTACTTTCACATTCCGAATACGACTGAGCTGTGTCGATTGTGTTCCAGACAAGAACGCGAACGGAAATTCTCCCGATGGAAGCAAGCCGTCGAGCGAAGTCTTCACTGGGAAGAGCCCAGCGTCACCGCACAACGAAAAAGACTCCTCGGGGATCATTGGTACATGGTTTCCTCGCTTCCTTTTGGTCTTTTTGTCATGGGAGCGTTCGCCATGGCCGTTTTGGCGCATGTGCGATCTGGGAACTCACCCTAAGATGTGTCTCACGAGCTTCGATTATGTATGTTAGAAACGACTTGACGAGGAAGAGGAGCTGAAGCAGAATGAGAATTCGCAGACTAGGTTAAAATTAAATTCGAAGCGCGAATATCCTGTTGAAACCGCTTGTTGTTTGCCATGGGCGAGCTTCGCATTCCTATGGTTTGTACATATGAAGGAGTTGGCGGCAGGAGAAAAAGAGCGCTCGACGAGATTACTGTTGCTAGGCTTTACAGATGGTTCGGACACTATTTTTAGCGGTGCCTGAGGGCTTAGAATTTATTCGAACGATGAAACCGCGAAGAGTTCGGACAACTGACGAAAAGGCAGCAACCCTAAATTAGGCAAACTGTGCTCACTCGACTTTTCGGGGTTGCTGGCTCTGATCAGAACTTTGTTGTATGCTGGTGTTGAGGGCTGAGTTTATTCACTGTCAAACGAGTCTCTACCGAGCAGTTCACCGTACGGAAAGTATTTATCGATTTACCATTAAACTTCTGGCGGATGACTCCAATAGCAGTAGAGTCAAGAAAACTGTTCCCATCGCCTCGTTGTGTCCTCATTGCTTCCCGCAAATAATGGAAGTCTTTCTCATAACTGCAACGAGCATGCAACGCCGTGTGTCCGACGCCCTTTCCTACATCCCAAACGCTGCCCCACAGCATCTGAACGAGGTAATTCCTCTCAAAATCCATTTCTCGAGTCTATCAGAATCGTTCTCCCAGACAAATCCAACTCCCCAAGTCGAATTCCGATAAATGGACGATGTTGAATGCGTTAGAGAGATCGGGTCCCACAGCATCTGTTTCGGGATCAGAAGGCTAGATTTCGACGGTCCTACAGTTCGAAGTTTCACCGGAGATCCAGTCTGCGGTAGGGAACCTCGGCTCAGATAGTATGGAGTGGGGAATATTCCGAAAGGGGGCGAGAACCCGGCTGTCTCTTCCTGGGTTGCTGTGTCTATCCATCCATTCATCCACGATTCCGTCATGCATTCGCAGATATCAGATATTTCAGCATCAATCACATATTTTGAATGGTGATTCTCGAGTTTCCAACTTCGCAGATGAGGATTCCGGTGTCGTGGCTGCGATCCTCGACTTTTTCCGCCGTTGTTGTGCGCCGCTGAACGAATATGCACTCATTCGTGGAACTGAAAGGCTCGAAGGCTTTCAGGTCAACATGTGCACCCCTTTCAAACGATCGCAGGGAGAGAACGTAGGAGCAACACAGGTGGATAACGCTGCCGCGTTTGTCACTGCTTTGCGAACTAGAGTATCCGTGACTCGGTCAGGTACACGGTAAACTCTCGGAAGTTGCCGAGCAATGCTTTCCATGGGAGTTTTTACGCGGAAAGAGGCATGCCGCGAACTCTGAATAGCGATTCTGGATCGACGGTTTCTGTTAGTGTAGTAAAAGTTGTGGAAACCGGCCATATTTTTTTCTCTCTTGACGGGCGTCGTCGAAGCCCGTCAGGTCCTTCTCCAAGAACAGACTCGAAGATACTGGAGACGGGAACTTCGTGGCATACTGGAGACGGGGAAGGTTGATATTTCCGGTCCGCGGCAAGCATCCCATATTTTTCGACAGCGTAGTTTCTGACGAATTGGATGGATCGGAAGAGGAAGAAAGCGATCACGATTTCATTTTCGCCAGAATGGCGGAATCTACACTTCCAGATTCCCTAGCGAAACTTGTCCTGTGGACAAGCCGCTCGTCGAATCAACTCGAGCTTGGTCCGATGCGACCGAACTGAGTGACCAAATTCTATAACCTCCTCGGGGCGGAGCTATGAGCGATCGGAGTTGAGATCATCACAGATGTGGAGAAGCGGTATTCCGATGGAAAAAATCGTGTGTTAGGCCGAGTCCACGGACACCCCCGTTGCTTCGCGTGAATACGCCGAATTGGTGAGGATGAGTTGCGAATCATGGAGCTGTGGGGAGATTGTTGGTATCGTTCACCCTTCTCGGCTGAGAACGTTCTAAGCCCTCGCTGAGAACCTCCCTCTTGGAGCCTTCGGTGCATGGCTTGTAAACATGTGTCCAGCGGATTCATAATCTGGTGGATCACCAGGGTGCTACTCTCTTTGGCCTCGGATTGATTGAATTGCGGGTCTGATCCGAGCGCAAGATCCATACTCTCGAGTCCACTTTGACCCGACCTAATATATTCGCGAACGGTATTCATGCTTCCTCGATAAACCTCAGTGTTATCCTTCGAATGAAGTCAACTCCCTCGACTCTACACCGAGCTACATCGGATCGATCGTCCAAGCCGTGTATCGAAGAGTCTCTTTTTGATTGAACATTTTGCTTCATTCGCCGAACAACAGAATGCAACCATGAGTCTCCCTGCTCTAACCCATCGCCAGCGAACGAACACGACGAGCGATCTCCGAGAGATGGCCTCAGGACTTGCGAGATCTGCTACCAAACATCCCCCGGAGAGGAGGTGGATTGGAAGATGGAGAACCAGGGGCTCACTCGAACAGATTCAGAGCACAGCCTCGATCGATCCACACGAAATGATTATGCAGGTTTCGCTCATCTTGACCTCAAAACCATATCGAGCGAATTTCGCCGTCGTGCTCGGCGGAAGTCTAGACAGCCGACAGCATCTTATCATCGAGGTGAGCCGAAGGAGCACCGAATATCGTTCGCGTGAAGATCGGGTCGCGGTGCTGAGAGGTCGGGAACCCTCGTCTTCATCCATCATATGCATCAGCTCGGAGGGATTCAAGGATACCGGTGTGACTTTCCGGACAGGACAGTGGCTTGATGTTTCAATGTGGCCGTTTGGTGGCAGTGGTAGTGTGGCAGAGTTGACGGAACCAGCCGATGCTGAAACAGACGCGTGAAATACCATCGGTCGGAGTTGATGAGCGTGATTCGAACATTCCGATGTGACACTCTCCATTTTTCAGACTTTGTACCCCTGTACTTCTTTCCGCTGTTTCTCACATTTTGTTCGCGTTGAATGGGAGTTATTCATTGCTGGTTATGCATCGGATCAAAAGACGTTTCGTGCGAAGAAGCGATCGGGGCGACTCAGAGTACTCCGGCAAGCCTGATGTGTACTTCTAGACCGAGGAACACGATCCGGATGTTTTCAGCAGAATCCCAGACCGACGGCAAGAATGTCTGAAGATCTGTCGGGACGTTTCCGATTCGGGAACGAGAGTCCGAGTTTGAACGCTAACCGCTCCAGACTGACACGAGATGTATTGACGATGGAAGATTCTGAACGATGGATTCATCTTCCACACAAAAATACGCTTCCGGTCGACATCCTTCGGCCGGTTCCGCAGACTTGAAATAATCGAGGTTGAAATAAGCGAGGTTGTACTGTTTCCATAAGTTCTCGCAGACGGCCTCGATTATAATTAAACCTCAATTATATCAACGATCCATGAGATCAATTTTAGACTGTAACAACCTCGATCGTATCAACCCGGAGCTCAACTTCAATGAGATCTGGCCCGCTGAGAGCCGTCTCTTTTGAGAAAGCCAGCTCCCATAATGCTTCGAGATGGTCTTGACGGAAGTTCGAGCCGGCTGCACTGGAAATGCACGGAACGGCACTGCTTGCAAAATCTAATTCAAGGAAAGATCGAACGCTCGGAGTGACTTGATACAACATCTGGATGATTCCTCGGGATCTTGTCGACCCAATCTCGGCATGAAGTCACATTCCTGAAAGTTTCTCGAAGCCATCGGAGAGCTCTTGCTCGAAACTCTCGCGAAAAAAATGTGAATAAGACAAATGCATCGTCGAATAACCCTAACACCAACCAGGTCTGCTCCCAAGAATATTTTTGGAACGATCCGACGGACTTCCGATTCGCATAAAGGGCTTAAAGAATCTTTTTTGGTCTGGGACATGCTGTGTCTCGAAACCCAGATTTCAGCCTCGAATACATCAACATCGATTGTATCAGAGCCTCGACTGAATCAACGAGTTCCGACATCTATCATTGATATAATCGAGCTTTCACTGCGAATCTTTTTTTTTTCACCCATCGGTCCATAGAATCGGGGTTCAGGTTCGATGTTCCAGATGGTGAACTCTCGGAGGACTCTGAAATGGTCTGATTGCGAGCTATAAGCATTCCTCATGGTTTGAAATATCACTCAGACTCTAACCATTCCGAGGGAAATACGGGCTGAGAACGATCTGCAACGAGCTCCATGATCGAATATTCCACTCAGAGTCGAGACAGTCCTTGAAGTTACCAACTGAAGCTACGGATCGAATTCATCTGAGCTTGCAGCGTTTGCCTTTTCTTCTTCTTTAAGGATGCTCCTGACCATAACAACCTGTTGAACCTTCCTGATTCGCGAATTCTGCGGAATCGTCACTGAACGGATCGACTGCGACCACATAACACCGGAGAGTGCGATGAAAAGAGTGGTCCATAATCATTCTATTGACTTTGGCGAGGGAACGCGAGGCCGTCTTCGAGCCAGCTTGCGCTTGCCAAGGCCAACCTTCCCTCCGTACCGCGGTGAAATCAAACAGAAACGTTCCAGCAGAAACAGATGCGGCGCGCTCTAGTTCACTGTGAGCGCTGCCCGATGCTCCTCCTTCAAAGTTTCTCCGAAAAGCTAACTCCTTGAACCTCGCAGACCACTCTTTCTTGTTGTGTGCTTGTTTGAACGAAACTCGCTCCTCCCGGCTGTGTCTATTGGATGGGTGTAGACACTGGCATCTTTCCTCAAGCTCGAGAAGTCCTCGGCTTATCGGAGCGGAACGATTCAGGACGAGAACCGACGAGGATCCCAGCGTGGACTGAGCTCCGAAGATTCTCGGAGCAGGGAGAGCGAAGCTAAAATGTAAGCGGGATCGGAACGGAATTATATTCAAGCATAGCTTATTTCGAGCGATGTTATTCAGTGTAAATCGCATCCTGGTGTGGAAGAGTGCGTGCAGTAAAACCATACTCCGTGGCAACGAAAATATCATTAAAATGCAATGGAAACCACCGATGACCGAACGAATATATTCTGATTTTTCATTTGATTCGTATTTGATCCCTGAGACCTATGTCCAATGATATCGGGATGGAACCGGTACTTATGAGATACTGAAACAATGAAATCCACGCTGTTCCATTGTGAGCTTTGAGGGCTTTTATCATGCTAGAGAAGTCGCTATTCCATCGCTATGGATATAACGTGAATCGGTGCAAAATGTCTCTGAGAAACTATAATACGGCTCCGACCGCACCAAGCGCTCTCTGATTGATCGCAATCGGCGATCCTCTCCACTTTCGACACTTGACCAGAAATGAGGTCAAGTCAATGGAGCGCTGAATGCCCCGTCGACATCCAGGAAGCATGCGAATTCAAAAAGTGGTGTTAACATGTTCTGATCTGTAGAGAGACCGCGGATACTCGGCCCTGACCCGAATCTGCACCGACATCCAAACGAACTCTGAAGAGCGAGCAAAACTGTCAACATAAAGGTGACCAGTCTGCGAAGACCACAATCCAATTCCAGAAACATCAATCGCTGTTCCTCGAAATGATGCAGCGAGGGGCGGCGAGTTCTCGCGGTTCTGATGAGCGGTATGTTCCCCGACAGATGTCGCAATCAGCCTTACTCAAGCGCTA
Source organism: Phytoseiulus persimilis (assembly GCA_037576195.1). NCBI lineage: Eukaryota > Metazoa > Arthropoda > Arachnida > Mesostigmata > Phytoseiidae > Phytoseiulus > Phytoseiulus persimilis. Next base: position 13,428,068 of record CM075103.1, read on the forward strand.
CGCGGAGACGCAATTGCGAAAACTGGACCTGGAGCTGCCGGTTTTCACATGGGAGATGACTGAAGACCCCATCAGGATGAACGCGGTCTTCGCGCAGAACGAGTGGGAGATGGATTCTCCGCTCATCCAGCTGAACGAGGTGAGCAATCGCTGCGGAATCGACGAACATTGGCGCCGTCTAAACACGATTCGTTGTTTCCGTCCGGCTCCCTCGAGAGTTTCATGCGCTCCAATCGAATATTATTATCGGCGACGGAATTGAATTTTTGTCACAGACGCAAGATTGGCAACACTGGTACGCGTGCGATCCCCCCGCTGGGACCCAGCTCGAAATTTTCTTCGAACGACTAGAAGCCCAGGTCGCGGTTGCATGGGTCTATCTCGAAATGAACGGCCGTCGCCTCGTCCTCCGAGAAACCGTGTTCCGAGACAACAGTGACGGTGAGCTCGCTCAACGGAGCCGTTGACATCCGATGAACGTCACTACTCAGGAGAAGTTATTTCATTTCCTTAGCCGAGTCGTCTGAGCGGAATATAATCTCTTCAAGGTCACGTGTACAGCGCTGGCGGAATCAGATTGGAATGTAACGCGCCCATGCGGAGATGGCGCTTGGCGCTGAACGCAGTCATGGAAGAGCTTGGAGGAACGAACAATGATTGTGGAGTTCATGTACGTCTGGGTGCTCGAGCTGCCATGGTAGGTCATACCTTCGAGCTCCCGAAACAAAGTAAAGCATCGTTCCTCGCAAGAGTGTTCTCCCACGAGGAAAACATCGATGAGGCCAAGAAAGAGATCTCAAAGTAAGCCAACAGGGAGAAGACTATCGGTGGCATTCGATCTGGGGAGAAAAATGTCTGAATGTCAGTTCTCCATCGGTTAAATCCCCGGATGCTGACAGGTGTTGCAGTCGTTGTCAAGCCATCCTCCAGCCGGTGACGCTCTTCGTTGAGCTCGTTCTGGATGGTCAGAGGGAGGAGCTCCTGCTCTTCGGGTCGCGTCTGAAATTCATCGGAAATTCAAAATTCCTCCGAAACACGTCGATTCACGTCGGTTACGCAGAGGTCAGAACTCCCAGTGTCCTATTAGCTATTGAAACGGTGTCATTGTTCAGATAGGAGATGATTACGCGTCCCGTTCTGGCTTCTCTGATGTGTAACCTGGATTCTTGCAGAATGGTACAACGTTCACGGCTTTCAGAACGGGGGAGAGGGCGTACGGGTACTGTTGCAATCCTCAACATTTCGTCCAACCGATACGCAAAGGTCGTTGGACTCGAGCGCCCGAGTCGGGCCAGATGAGTGCTTCGGATGCCGGGGGAGAATCGCTAACGATGTCCATAGGTCGGCCCTCCGCGAACTCTCCGGAATCTATCGCCGCCAAATCAGTCATCCTCGATGGCAACCCACGGAAGACACGAATCTCACTTCATTGCTGATCGTTGCAGAGGGTGTCCCCCAAGAGTTTCTGCTGGTCACCTCGAGCAATACGCCGATTCGTGCCACGGATGCGCCTGCCTCGGACTCTCGGTCGGCTGCAAAGGTTGTCGGACCACTTTTGATCAAAAAAGAGAGCCACCGCTCGTTGTGCACGGTCTTCACCATCTGTGAACCTCAACACCTGCCCGAGAAGAGACTCCAGGAGTGAGTTCCGTGTTCTTCCATTTCCCCGCCCGCGAACGCGGTCGGACCGGCAACTAGAGTCTGATGCGATCAAAGATTCCCGAATTTCAGGTTGAACTTGCTGCGATTCCCCCGAGACTTGAGCGATGAGGTTCTCCTCAGCACATCGGAATACGAGTGTAAAAACCCGAGACTGACGGGCGGTAAAGGAAGTTCGTTGGCGATACTCACCGATATTTCGGGGCATCTCGGATCGGTACGTTGTGAACAGATTGCTCCCCGACATGAGGTGTTCGACTTCCTCGCCCTGCAGCGAACCTTGTTGAGAGGCATGAAAGAGAAAAGTCAGAGAGAACTGTGGCTTACAGTTTTCGGTCCCACCTGCCATCGTTTTGACCGTGAACGCATACAGAATATTTGCGGAGTTGCCCGACGTCAGGACGGCCGTCGATGAGCTACTGCGGGATACCAGAGGAGCAAGCATGACGGAGCTGAAGATTGCTTCCGAAAAATGTGTGTCCACGATTTCTGAATCGAGCCTCCCCGCTTCGATGTCTTCACAGGTTAGCTCTTGGGCAGAAGTTTCGCTCCATGTCCTCCAGGGATCCCTCGACAAAAACGAGGAGAAGGGATCAACCCGCCAGCAACATGACACGAGTTCAGCTTCGTCGTGCTAGAACATTGTATTCGCAGCTGTTCGGGAAGCTACTGGAAATTTCCGGGAGCGAATGGGAATCGAAGAAATTCGCGGTGAGGTCCTCCGCGGTCGGTGAAGACTCCGAGGAGATGTCGGCGGCGGGCCAGATGACCACATACCTGGGGATCAGCGGTAGAGACGAGATCGAATCGGCGGTTGTTCGATGCTGGGCTTCTCAGTTCGCTCTGACAGGTATTCCGGATTCAGTCGTGTTTTGGCGAGCATTTCGGATGGATCACATTCTCATTGCGATCCGGAATTCCAGCCTTGAACTACAAGCGTCAGTACGGTCAAGAACTGAACGGCTCGATGGCCGTCGTGGTGCAGGAAATGGTGAAAGCCGAAAGCGCGGGGGTCATGTTCACGTGCGACCCCGTGACATCGAACCCATCGGACGTTCTCATCACCGCAAACTTTGGACTGGGCGAGTCGGTCGTGTCGGCGATGGCGGATCCCGACACATATTCACTGCGCCTCGTCGGAGATGAGGTTATCCTGAAAACGAAAACGGTGAGAACGCTTCCAGGGTCAAACTTGTCCTCACGGCTCAGCTTGCTTCCCATCCGCTCTGATCCCATTCTTCCGAATTTTCTAGTGCGGCGTGAAAGACCGCATGGTGGTCGAGTCGGAGTCAGGAAAAGGCACTGAGGAGAGAACCGTCGCTCCGGAAAAAGCCCAGACGTTCTGTCTCACCGACGGTCGCGCGATCGAGCTCGCCTCCATCGGAGTCAGGGTGCGTGGCAAGCTCAATCGATTTGCTTTCGGAGTCGGCCGTATGCAGCTCCGCCGAATTCCTCGCGATGCCCTCTTCGAGATAGTCGTACCACGAACGACTGCCTGTGACAAAGCGTGAACCTTCGAACCATTTCCAGCTCTCCGATCTCGCAAACTCTCCAAGAGACATCGAATGGGCGATTGTTCAAGGACAGATTCATCTGCTCCAATCTCGACCCGTGACTTCCTTCCTGCGAGAAAGTGACTTTGAAATCCGACACGACTTGAACGCGGGGCTCTACACAAATCGAGAAATTCTATCTCGAGCGAATTTGGAGTGAGGACGTTTTTGAGAATGATTTCACTCTCCGGTTTCAACCAGAAGTATGACGCGATCGAACTCTTTTGATCGAAAGGACCCGAATGTTGGAATTTTCCGACTTTGCAGCGAAATCATGCCCGGGGTTTTATCCCCACTCGGGATTTCCTCATTCATCCGGTTGGCTTGGGAAACATTCTGCAAAGTGAAGTTCACGGAAATGACTTCGGTCAAGATGGAAACGAGCCAATACACAGACCACATGCTGTGTGTGATCGGGAAAAAGACTTTCATGAACTATTCAAAGGTGCAGTTCTTTCCGTATTTTGCACCATCCATAGCAACGAATCTCTGGCTTCAACCAACGGACGAATTTCAGAACCCCTTCGCAAAAAGCAAATCACTGACGGAAAGCACGGCGATAACCATGTTCGGCTACGAGATCGCCGAAGAGGAAGCCTTGAAAGAAGGGATCGTTCATGAGCAAAACTTCTCATTCCGCTTCAAACAGATAAAATTCATGATAAATGTGAGTCACAATGTTGTCCATGGGAATGCATCTCTGAACAGAGTATATTGTCGGCAGAGCATACTACTGCCACCAAAAAGCTTTCTCTCTGTCTCGCTCCAAGGAGTTGCGTGGAATCGAGGCAAAGCTACAACTCGCCCAGACTTCAGGTGATGAGATCCAGGTGGAAACAGAGGGAGACTCTTTAACCCTGTTCCTCAGCGGCCTCCGGCTCATTTCGGGGTTGCGGCTCTTCTTGACGCCGATGACGGCTGCTGCGATGGCCACCAGCATGTACAACGTTATTGCGCTCAACATACTGAAAAACAGCCAAGGCGAGAAACGTAACACGCCTGAACTGATGATTCTCCTGTCGAGACTGCTCCGGTCGGACTACATGGTGGAAAGCGTGCAAATTCCGAAGGAACTGACGGTGAATACCTGTCACGGCAGAGAATATCGCGCCCTGTTAACAAAGCCCGCTTTCTCGACGGATGTCGCTCAGTGATAAGAACAACCAACGAAGGACGAAAGCCTCCTGTTCCGCTTTCCAGGCTCTCTCAAATTCGCTGCGGAAAGATCCGGCGGCAGATTGTTTCAAACAGATGACTCCAGATGAAGCTCTGGAATGGCTGGAAAACGACGACAGCGAAGCCGCCAGAGAATTCAGATGTTTTAAAGCGAGAAACTCGCACCGTTGCTACAAAGAGTTTGATATCCAGGCCAAAACCTGGGACATCTGCCCGATACTCTTGGTGGAGACCTTACAATCGAACGTTCGAAGTGAAGTACAGCCTTCCCTCGAAAAAGAAAGTCCATTCATGACGACCGATCAGCTCCCGAGACAGCCAGGCTTCATGCAGAAAAGACTGTTGAACTACTTCATCAAGAAAGCTCAGTTTGCTGTTTTCATACGCGAGGCAACGAAGTCGGGGCTTGTGAAATTGATACATAGGCTGCGCTCTTCCATGCGCAAGCTTGGTCTGCAGCTGCAGGCTGAGGGCAAACTCGCGGATCCAGAACTACTTTTCTTCTTCACTTGTGATGAGTTGTACCGGTTCATAACGACGAGGGATCCCAGTTTGCTCCCAAGGTGAGCTCGCCGTCCCACCATCGGTTGTCACGGTCCGCTGCGATGAGCGCGTTTTGAATAATCGGTCTCTCGTTTCCAGAGCCATCCGACGGCAGAAAATGCATCCTATCCTCGATCGAGAACGTTTCCCGCCTCTCCTTCATGGAATGCCCAAGCCCGTACGTATGGGTGAAGGCGCGGTTACGGGACCTGCGCGGATCGTGAAGGATTTCTCGACCGAAGCACATCTCATCGAGAGAGGCGACATATTGATCACGAGAGCAACTGATACGGGTGAGTGAGCGCGTTGAGACTCCTCGCAGGAGATCCGGCTTTCCAACTCCCCTGGTTGAGGTTCCTTACTCTGTTGCAGGCTGGACTCCCTACTTCCCTCTGCTCGCCGGTGTGGTCACGGAAATCGGTGGGCTCTTGTCTCATGGAGCTGTGGTAGCCAGGGAGTATGGCTTACCAGCGATTGTTGGAATTCCTGGGGTGACTGAGTTCGTCAAATCCGGAGATACTGTGACGCTTGATGGGAACAACGGGCTTCTTATAAGATCTCCTGTCCTGGCGCATAACGCCTCACCGAGTCAAGTACCTGTTGCTGAGTGAGATCCAGTCCCCTCGTGAGCCTGATTGCAGACATCGAGCGTCTCGCCTGATGGTGAATTCGGTATCCTGAGGAATCTGCAGAAATGTCTATAACGATCAGTCGCCGTCATCTGAGATCGCTCCACCGAAAGATTCGTAATTGAGCCTCTCATTGAGAGCATCCATTGAGGCGATCGATAAACCTGCTGGAAGAAAACGACCTCGAACAGTATGTTGCGAAAACGAGCCGATTGAATCCGGCACAGGAACAGTCGAAGGGTCTTTATAATGGGAGTTCCGAGCCCGCTCGAGATCATCGCAGCAAGAAAATAAATGATTCATCTGAGCTCGGCCCTTGAAGCCTCTTGCTTACCAAAGTGCTTGTCTTAGTAAGAAATATGCCGTGAAAAACTAGATGGTCCGAAAATTGCTCGATTCCGTGGACTTACTCTGGTTTCTTGGCTCATTCGTTCCGTAGAAGCCTCGATGGGCTTGAGGAGTTGGAAGCAGAAGGGATCTGGGTAGAAATAGAATCGGACGGTCGGGGAAGCCATCCCGTTGTTGCGATTTCAAGAACTCCAACAAATGTCATCGGCTCCACGTCGCAGCAACCAATAAGGGACCGGCAGACGCTTCCAAGAAATTCTGTGGCGTTCGATGTTTCGAGCTTCCCGTGCTTACGTTTGTCCACCTGTCATTCGACCTGATTTTGATAGAGATATTGGACCTCGAACGAAATTACAGATACATCCCCCTGATCGTGGGCCCGAGTCCGAGCATCTGCAGGATAATGAGCAGTCCCTCCGGAATCGAGTCTCTGTTTCCGGCAGAACCTCTCAGCCAGCCCTCAGGAGTGTCCCGGAATCACCTTTCGGTATTGCTTCAGTAACACTCCCTATCGCCTCGCAAATCCCATTGCGGGCGGTGGGCTTGGGTCTTAAGATGGTTCAGATTTAATTCTGATGTAAATTAAATCTTTTTTTTTACCACTCAAGAAATTTTGTTGTCTCGGCCGGGGATCGAACCCGCGATTGCTAGCTTAGCGTGGCACCCAAGGCGTTGGTTTATGCCACACGGCCAGCGGACCGGTTTCCGGAATCGAGTCTAACTAACATGCGTCCTGCGTGTTGATAACAATATTGAGCTCTAACAAGCTTCCCACAGACTCTTTGGTGTACATTCAGGCGGCTGTATGTGATATTTCAGATGTGAGATACGCTTCATCGGATGATGACAGTGGATCTCGTCCGAAGTGAACATCAGATGAAGCCAAGCTCCACATTGCGATCAAGTTGGAGTTCATGTATCGAAGAACTCAATTTCGCGCTTCCGTCAGCCGGCAACCGTTTCCTTGCGGAAGAAGCGCCGAGAATAAACTCAAATCGTGCGTGATCTTCCAGGGCTTTGCGTTGGATTTCGATAAGAAACCCCCCGGAGAATCTGCCTCAGGTACACCGGATCACGGTTCGCCGAACGACTTGCTGAGGGGAGTGTACGGCCTGGAGCCGCGAATGAGTCAACCATCTTCGATTATCTGGATCTCGCATTGGCGCCGTATATCTCAGCCACTCGGTTTGTAGTGTGGCGAGACCGGAACAGAGACCGTCCGGCTTTGACAGAGGCGTTTTTGAGAAGGCCGGAGCGTTCGCGACAAAAATCCGCAATATTCAGTTAGAGTGCCAAATTTTCTCGGACGGGAGCGAGTCGAGATTACTATCTGCGAGACATGAACACAAGAGGAACTCTGAGATCTCGTGGGTTTCGAATTCGATTGAATGCGATTCGCGCATCCTTACCCACATTCGCGAGGTGCGCATCCGAGTTGCAGATATTGCTGCTTATCTTGGATGAGAAGAGCTCGCGAACGAGCTCAAGAGCTTATTCGAACAGAGTCGCTAGCGGACTCCGAGTCTCCCGAACCGCCTCCTCAACTTCCCATATCGGAACGAGAACTTCCAGTCAGGATGCAGAGCTCTTCTGAAAACGAGCGCTACGAAGCCGAAGATGCGGGCATGTACACCGTGCAGAACTTGGAGCTCGAAAAGTTCTACCTCGGCGAAGAGATTTGGAGGGCTTCGCCTGTGCTGAGGAAGCAACGCGCGGACGGATCCCCGTTCTTCTCAGTGGATGCCTCGTCGGACACTGTGAAGGATTTGTTGCAAGCACGACGCGACGGAATCTATCCAACGGGAGGTTGGAGGTTGCTGGAACTGCTCTCAATCGCCGAGCAGCTCCAGTTGAAGGACGTGAGTGGAAAGTGCCTGGATCAATTATTCCGGAACGAAGAGTACCTCACTATGCCATTCCCCTTGGGCTGTTCAGTCTACGCAGCGAGGCAAATCTTCAGACGTCTCGTGGGAAGCCCGCCTCGGTCTCAGCGCTTCTACGACGAGCTCCACGACGATTTGTCCCGCACGTTCCCGGGGAAACGAGACATCACCGACATTGCCGACGGGAACCTTGTCGCGAAGAAAGCCACACAATGTCGGAAACTCGACGTGGGGAGGATACCGATCCCGTTCAGCGTTCGTGTAGCTCCAGCGGCCGTGATAAGATTCGACGGAGACGCATACTCAGCAGTCTTCTACGAAAACACGTGGCAGCGGGTGGAGCTCTTCGGAAAGTTCTTCGACCTGAAATCGACGGAGATCAGCGACTTCTTCCTCAAGTACGGGCGTTACGTGCTGTACAAATCATGGAACACCGTTCACTTGAAGAGCCTGACAGATTCTTCACCGAGTCAAGTCGTTCTGATTAACTGCACGCGTTTCGTGGCGAGGGAGCGATTTGTTTTCGCTGTGCAAACGGAGCGGCGTGTTCCGACGAGCTCTCTTTTGATGTGGAATGGCGAAGCCAGATTCACCGTGTTGACCGATTGTAAATCGGAAATCACATTCTTGGACTTCGCGTGTCATCAAAACCTGTTGGTGTTCCAGTATGATCCTCAATTCATGAACGTGTCTCGTATCGTCGGAAATAGTCTCGACCCGATAGCGCGCATAGTGGTAAACCCTGTAGTCGATGCTCTTATCCACAAGGACACACTCACGATTTTCTGCAGAATCGACGCAACGAGAATCGAAAGGAAATGCATTGTCTTGACAACAGATGAACTCACAGAGTTTGGTGAGCTGGAATGTGACGCCAAAATTTTTCGCGAAGCTCGGCTGGTTTCCCGAGGAGGAGAGATTTTCCAGCGAATCCGTGATGGTCTCGCGGTGGAACGCCGGGGGGCTTATCTGAACACGCTAAGCCATGGCTGCCGAGCCTTGTCTGAGATTTGCCTGAGCGTCTGAATGCGCTGATTTGAACTTTTCATGTTGATCCAGACGGGAGGTATTGGGGAACGGGATCTGGTGTGGATTCCGATGATGGTGCCGCATTTCGGTTGCTTTGCTGAACTGCAGCGATGGAATAGATTGTCCAATAAACAACATCAGGCAGAATCAGCTCTTAGAGTCTAATGGAATATGATTGTTCTCGCTGTCTTGGGGAAAGATTCGTTCGTGTTTCGAGTCGCATCGACGAAGGTTCTGCGGTTTCAGGATACAAGCTGTTGAAGGATCGGCGAAGCTTCGATTCCTGGGCTGTGCACAATCTGTGTCCTTGCATTCCCCCCTCGTGGGACTATTCTGATCCCAGCGTCGAGGGTGACAAACAAAAACCAACAATCGGACACCGAAAGGAAACGACCGCCCGAAGCATAGATTCGAATCTTGGCGCCGAATGTTCATTCGCGTGTCGTCTGCTGTGTCACTCGGATGAGGTGATGATTGTGTAGTCCGAGAATTCACTAGTTGCTAGAGCCCAGCAGGTTCACAAAACAATCGAAAGACTTTGTCTCGTCCTCCTGAATTCTCCTTTGCGGACGCTCCTGCCATCATCGGCCGGAAGGAGGGATGACACAGGAAGGCAAGGAGGAGGCGGACGTCGCGCCGAAAGAATCGAAAGGCGATGTCCAATTGAAGAACCCGGAGAAAGCGCGACGCGGCTGTGCATACAAAGTTCGTACAAAGTTTCGTATTGTTTGGTTCGATTCCTGTTCCTACGGGAAGTCACTTGAGGGACTCGAGACGATCCCCATTCTCACTCTGCTCCCATCCTTTGACAGATCATCGTTCGCAGACTGCCTCCGTCCATGTCAGAGACGGAGTTCCTTGAGCAGTTCTCGCCTCTGCCCGACTACGAGTCGTACTATTTCACTTGCGCTGACAGCAGGTGAGTACGGAGTTTACATTCGGAACTGATTCCTCATGGCGATCGGAGTCGCGTGAGTTCACTTACCGATGGGAGCCCGTGCTAACGATCGCTGCTGCTCTCTACAGCATGAGTGGGAACAGTTTTGCCCGGGTCTACATCTCGCTTCGATCGCAACAGGACATCTTGCAGTTCAAAGAGAAATGGGACGGCTATGTCTTCCTGGACGAGAGAGGCCAGGAGTACCCTGCGATCGTTGAATTCGCACCGTTCCAGAAAATGCCGCGCAAGAAACCGAAGAAAGCTGACAGCAAATGCGGAACTCTTGAAAACGGTATATGTCAATAGCTCACACGATTCCAGAACAAGCGGAAGCTGTCGGCTCAGGGTGACCATTCTCAGCCGAAATTATTTCCGGATGCCCCGTCCGCAGTTGAGCAAACTCCTCTTCATCGTGATTCGGATATTTGAAGAACGCAGTCAGATCAACCTGGTGTCCTCGTGGAGCATCTTTGCTGGCAAGGCTCCCGAGAAACTTCAACATAACAATTTTTTCCTAACATCGACTGTGTTCCGAAGACGCGGAGTACCTGAAGTTCCTCGAGACCATGGATGTGGAAGAAGACATCAGTTTGCCGTCCATGGAAACCACAGTCGAGGAGCTGGAGAAACGAGACCGCGAGCTCAAGGCCAACAACGGAGTGCCAAACGTTCTCACGCCGTTGATTGAATACGTCCTCGCCAAAAACTTTCGCCTCCGCGAAGAGAAGCGCGAGGAAAAGCGGAAGAAAGGAATGGAACGGAAGGAGAAGAAGCGACGACAGAAAAAACTGTTCACAGCGGCCAAGGTATGTTCCAACTCGAACGAATTTCGACCCGTATCCCTGAATTTCTCCTGTCACCATTGACCCGCACTCCTCTGTTCCAGATAAACAAAGATGGAGTTCTCCGAGAAGAGTCCGACGAGGACGGAGTGGTTTCAGAAGAAGAGTCCCGCTCTGAAAGTCAGAGGAAGGAGAAGGGACGGACTCCGAAAGCTCCAGCGAGGACTCCGAAGAACAGGCAGAGCACCCAGAACCGCGACAGGTTGGACTCGAGCAGAAATCACAGGCTAATCGTATTTTTCACAAGGGAGATGAGGAACATGATGTTCGAGTCAAACAGCCAAAGATGACCATTCGATTCAGGAATTACGACGACGAGCCTGGATTTTCGGGCAGACAGAGGCCGGGTAGAGGGCCCGCTGACAGAGAGGGGAGCAACCGATCTGTGAAACATCCTGACGATGAGCCGAGACCTCAACGCAGAAGTTCGAGGTGAGGACAGTGAAAGTGGCACTCTGTCAAAGCCTATCACGATGGTGGGAAGTTCGTTCCCCTCAGTCGAGCATACTCGGTTTACAGAGGACATGAAGCTGTCGAGGCCCACGAGGAGGAAAGAACGTCGTCTCGCCGAGAAAAGAGAGCGCCGAGGAACTCCGATCGAGACAGAATCTCCAGCTCTGCGACGACGCCGACTCCGAAAGACACTGCCGGTTCTCCGAACGATGCTCTCGAACCCAAACCTTCAGAAGCGTCAACGAGCAAGCCGGACCGCCCTGAGCGCAGAGAAAAGTCCTCGAGAAAGGAACGCCCGGGAGAGAAGAAACCCCGGACCCCTCGAAAAGAGGACAGACCACAGCCTAAAAAAGAAGTTCAGCCGTGAGTATCAGCTTCCATTTTAAGTCGCCCCATAAAGATCGAAAAGCGATGCCATTTCGCCCTCTATATTCAAGGAAACCACAATCGAAGCGCTATTCAGACATCCGACCCGGTGCCCAAGAACGGCAGCAGCAAGCGGTAGGGGAGAAACAGGAAGCACCGCTTTCGAACGATGCCGAGAAATCCCTCAATTTAATACCGGCCAAAGTTCGGAATCACCGGCAGGATCAGAGGAATACCAAAGTGCGCAACCGGGTGAGCTGAGCTTCCTTTCGATGCCTCGGATCACCGACGAAAATCGGTATCTTGTTCCTTCAATAATACTTCTCTCTCCAATCCGATTGAAGGACCGACCTGCGCTGGAAATCTATCGTCCGGGACAACGGAAGAAACAGGGCAGTCCAGATGACCGGAACACGCCAGAAGCTGAATAAATGATTTGTTGATGTTATATTTCGACTCGGGAATCTTCTGATTGTCACTGCTCGTTTTCGAATGGTTCGACCATGCGTTTCGTTCACTCTTTTCGGCGAATGGAAAGAACATGCGCGAGAGAACCTCCTGCAAGATGCAGGATCAGAGTCGCTCATTATAGGTTTCGCAGGCTTCTTTCGTATCTATCCACCGCATCGCGAATGACGATAGACCTTCAGAACTCCGACGCTCCCGAGAAATTGAGTCCTTCTCCGAGCCGGATGGAGGGAGCGTGATTCTCTCAAGCCTACAGCCACTTCAGCACATGAACCCTCATGGGTTCAATGTTTTGTGGGAAGAACACCGCGTCTCTGATCGACCGCACTATTTCGGTCGCCTTTGGACGAGAATTAGAACACATCCCGCCAGGAGTCGCCACGGGACAGGCGAGCATTTTCGAGCAAGTCTCCCGTTCCGACGCGGCCAGCGTATTTCAATAAGTGGCGGCTTCCGCCACAGTTGGCACTTCGTGGATTGAGGAGGGCACTTCGTGGGATACCCTCGCGCTATAACACCTCACCGCCGCAGCTAGAGAGGCCGGCGCTGTGGCCTGTCTCGCCGAAAACAAGGAACTCACGAAATACCGAGACTTCGAGAGCCGCTACATCGCGCAACCCATCTCCTTCGAGACGCTTGACGTCGTCGGGTCATCCACCGAGGGTTTCCTCAACGACCTGGGAAGCCGAATCGGTCTCGCTCCTGGAGACAAACGGGCGTCCGAGTTCCTTTTCCAAAATCTCCCAATCGAGACTCAAAAGGGCAACAGCGCGGCAGCTTGCGGGTCTCTTTTGTCCGGGTTGGACTTACCCTTCATTGGTTACCGTGTTCTTAACTCTCAGCTCCACATCGAGAAAGCTGATGTGGTAACGGTGAGCTTGCGCAGCTATTGAAGCGCGATGCTAGCGCCACCGGCTTATCGTATATACGTTGAGCTCCTTCGAGTAATAAATAACATTCTACCCAATGCATGAACGGTGATGATCAGGTCGTTGGGCATCTAGCCGGACTGATAGAGAATCTGATCCCCGTTAGCGATCTGCCAAAGTTCTTAAGCACACTGGACCTTTTTGAGCGGATACTGGCAAGTGGAAATGTCCCCCTGGCATGAAGAAAAGACAGCCTTTTGTACCCCGGATGTGCTTTTCCAGTTGAAGAGGATGCCGTTCGGGCTAGCCAATGCTCAAGCGATCTTTCAACGGATGATGGATAAAGTCATTGGACCCTTACCCTTATTGGAAGTACCAAATGGCACTCATGTATTTGGACGACATAATAATTTATTCCAAGGACTTCAACTCGCACGTTGCGGATCTGAAGAAAGTCCTCTCGTTGATCCAGACGGCAGGCTTGAAGTTGAAAGCGAATATGTGTTTTCGCAACGAAAGAAGTCACCTTCCTAGGACATGGGGTTTCACCGAACGGTATCGTTGTTGGTCCAGAAAAGGGTGAGGAAACTGAATGCCCAGCCGTCGTTCGGGCGATTCAGAAGTTTCACACCTACTTGTACGGTCGGCAGTTCAATTTCGGGAAAGATAGTATCTCCTTAAAGTCTCTTCGGAGTGAAGAAACCCTGGTATGGGTTCCTGGCCAAAGTGCGGAAATAGGTCAAAAGCTGCGAACCCGCCGTGTTTCGGCTAGATTAGTCGTTCGATCCCTTTCCGTCATGACGAACGTCATGGGACGAATCGACTCGATCGTGGCGGACAACGCAACCTGCTTTCGAAGGTATGTCTTCCAGAGCAATGGGCATAAATTGGGTATTTGTCACGCCCGGACAGCGATCGGACATCCTCACTGCAACGGACTCACTGGAAGAATGATCCGTACCGTGACGGACAGGTTGTCGGCTCTCATCATTGAGTGCGGGTCGGGTTCACCCGACCTCCTCCCAGGTATCGCCTTCTCCATGAATACCACCCATAGCGAGACCCTACGGGAGACACCTCACGAACTACTTGTACGGGTTTACGGCTGTTATGCCTGGGGGGCCCGAAAGGCTGCCTAAAGAACGTCGGGAGGTCAGCGACTTCCGGCAGGAAGCGCACCAGAGCCTGGAGCGGGCCCAACGCGGCGCGAAAAGACGTTACGACGATTCGAGGGGGTCGCCTCCGGTCTGGCCCGCAGGGGTGAAAATGTTGCTCAGCGTCACCAGGTCCCGTCGAGGCTTGACAAAGCAGCTCCATCCTCGTTATTTGGGACCCTGGACCATCGCGAGGAGGGTCGCTACACAGAGTTATAGGCTCAAGGATCCCGCTGGACGACTTTGTACCCTGCAGGTGAAAGATCTCAGGCCGTACCAGACGCGGACGTCCGGTCAGGGTAGCGTGCCCGATCGAAGTGCGATGCGAGTAATGAATGATCTTCTATCCAATGCTCCCACATTCGTGGTGACACTATAAACCATTGGTTCTCAAACTCCACTCACCCATCGACCCCCTAGGCGACTTCGTTGAGCTTCATGAACTGCCGCTTACGTGCACGCCGAGAAGTACGGTCGAATCTACCCCGGCATCACCTCCGTAAACCGGAGATCGGCGATCGACCCCCTGGCGGTCGATATCGACCACTTTGAGAACCACTGCTATAAACGATGGAGGCGTGGCGGACTAGAGTGAGGAGTTAGGACTGTACGGAGCTCACAGTGGAGCGATGATGACTGCGACTCTTTTCCGAAAGTTTCAGAGTGGAATGGGCGTCATGGTCCGCCTTCAGGTCACCGCGGTGGCAGCCCATGATTTCCAGCATGAGCCTAATCAAAGTCCATCTGCAAGAAGCTGAAACTTCCGAGTCAGAACGAGGCATCGCAGCGGTTCCGAACCGAGGTTCCAGAACCGCGGGATTCTGCGGTTTCAGAACCGGGCTGGTAGACCTCAGCCCAGAATGGTTGAACTAGAGCCGAAATTTCGGTAGAATGTTTGAGGTATCTTTTGGAGCCACCACCAGGTCGACAACCACTACCCGAGAAGCTTGCTACGATGGCGACGCTGTTCCGTTGCACACCAGGGCAAACCTAAACGGAACTTGAAGAACGAGAACGCCGAATGTCCAAAATTACCATCTCTCTCTTCGCCACACGTCGCACCGTGCGATTCCGCAAATTGTCAACAATAGCTCTCAGCGCTCGCTTTCGTAATCCGTTGCCGTCCAGGAGGATTCCGTTACGTCTCACGCAAAACAGCTCCAGATCGACAGAAGGCTTTAATTCACTGTCTTCTCTAGGGGGAGCGTTTCAATGAAGCAAGTGGGTTCGAGACGTCAACGTATCCGCACGATGGGGAGCTTGATATAACTGACTCTCAGCAGCCAGGAGCAACAAGAACTAGAATTCAGTCCGCAGCGGCCTTTGCGTTCGAGATTCCAAGCTCAGTTACTCATCGTTTCCGTGTCTGGAAAATCAAGTATCAAAGACCGAAACATCGTCGAGCTCTTTCGGGAAACATTCAAAGAAATAGCGTGGATTGGAAGAAAAGGGTCCTGTGCCGATTCTCGACTCAGCATTATTAGATCGAGCGAAGATAATTTGCAGGTTTTCGCCCAGTTACTTAGTAGTTAACTTTGTGCTTGAACGAGCTGCTTGAGATTGAAACAGTTTGAAGGCGAGCCGTATTCTTCCGGCCGTTTGTCGTGGTTCTTCGCGGTTCTCACTTGCGGTTCTCAGAGCACCGAGAACTGCGGTTCTGGAAATTTGCGGTGCCTCGCGATGCGTGGTCAGAACCTCAGTGAACTACTCGAGATTTCTCATGAGATGACTCATCGAATGACTGTGATTGATCTTGAGAGGAATCCTGACGGTCTTCGAGTGCTCTGTTTGAATGCAAGCCGTAGTAGTGCGTATCCTGAGGATCTCTGACTAACTACTGGGGGAGGAGAACGCCTGAGTCGAGGGTCCAGACGATGCTTCATTCGGTTCGTTGTACGAGTTTCGGCGTGACAGCCGCTCGGAATATACACGTGACGAGAGTGTCCTCGCGGATGTCGATCGAGTGCGCGCGGTGGCGGCAGAGAGGAGGAAAACCATCCCACTCTCCGTCACCAACACCATATCACTCTGAAGATAGATTACTGAGAACCAAATCTTGCGAAGAAGTTTTTCCAAACGATTTCGTGGCACTTCAAAATACTCCAAGTACATGAAGGAATGATGGCCCATCGAATCTTCGCAGCGCGTGACTGAATCGTCCCCAATCTCCCGGCCAGCCGTCAACCGGTGAGCCGGGCCATCAGCAGACGATGCTGGTCGGGAGGATGTGATCTGTTGTCCTAGCTCGGGAGAGGCACCATGATTCGGCTTGGGGCGAGACAGTGCCCTGGGATCGTTTCGCGATTCCTTAGTCCGAAGATCCGCTTGAGGGCGCTGCGTGAGGCTTGGATCGGATCTGTTAGTCATCCCCCAGCTGATAATCAGAAACGCGAACTGCGGTCAAATCTTACCCGGCTCTGTCGGATTCATCAACATCGGCTTCTCTTCTCCACAAAGAGGTGTGTAATGGTGTTTTGAGTGGTTATCGGGGAATTCCGAAACGTCATCGACTCGCACCGGCCAACGTCACATGATGGGCCGGCGATCTTGGTCCTTCGTCCTCGTTGAAAGAATCTAAGCCCTCGATTTGGCATAATCTCTCGGAAAATTCACGTGATTTTCTCATTTGCAGCTCGACCATGGCTACCAAAGGAGTGCTAAGTTTTCTGACGGCGAACGTCCGACTCGAGAAGTCGATTAGCAATGACTATGATTGCGTGGTCATTGTCGGGACAAAGCTGTGCCCCAAGTCGTTGGGGATCGCCGAACCTTTCGCTTCTTCTCTGGAGATTATCAAGTCGAGCGACGAATCCTTCGAGAAACAAGTCACGTTCATCGTGGTCGACGGAACCCGGGTTGTGTACTCGCCCACCGGACCCCTCAACCGGGATCAAGACGACATTCGAGCATTCTCCTCCGCAACCATCAAAGGCCTGAAGAGAGCGTTGTCTTCCGGCGCCAAGAAACCTCTCGTCGTGCTGCCGAACGCAATCGAGCCGTTCACGGAGTTCAACGTAGACGCCGCTGTTGTCCTCGGAGCTCTGGAGGCCGTTTATGTCCCGCTGGAGATCCGTGAGGATGTTCCGGACGAGAAGCGGAAAGTTGACCGTCTGGGTTTCGCCAACTTCCACGGTGACGCCGAGAGGTTCCAGTACCTGTTGAGCTTGGAGGGCGGCCGCATCGCTTGCCGAGACATCGGAGGGTCCGATCCCGAACGCATGGCCGCTCCGAGGGTCGAGGAATACGTGCAGGAGCTCTTCGCCAACTCCCCCGTGACGGTCAAGGTTGTTTCCGACAGGGAACAGCTGAAGGCGAACTACCCGTGCTTGGCCGCCGTGGATCGGTGCGCGAGCCACGTGGACAGACACAGGGCTCGCATGATACTTCTCGAGTACTCCGAAGGCGCTCCGGAGCAATGCTTCGCATTCGTCGGGAAGGGCGTCACCTACGACACCGGCGGTGCCGACATCAAGGTCGGCGGCAAAATGGCCGGAATGCACAGAGACAAATGCGGAGCCGCTGCCGTCGCCGGAATCTTCCAGACCCTCGCCGCAACAAAACCGAAAAACGTCAAAGTCATCGGGGCCATGTGCATGGTCAGGAACTCCTGCGGGTCCGATGCCTACGTTGCCGACGAGCTCATAACTTCGAGAGCTGGGGTTCGACTCCGTGTCGCGAACACCGATGCTGAGGGCCGCATGGCCATGGTCGACGTCCTGGCTGAGATGAAAGAGCGCATCATCGCTGATGGTCTCCAAGACAAAGCTCATCTGTTCACCATCGCCACCCTGACGGGACACGCCACATCGACCGTTGGGGAACCGTTTACCATCGCAATGGACAACGGGCCGGCGAGCAGCAAGCAAGCCTCTCGGGAGTTGCAAGCTGCCGGCGATGCGATCGGTGACCTCTTCGAAGTCTCCACCATCCGCAAAGAGGATTACGAGGCGGTGAACAGCTCCTCCGAATACGAAGACATCATTCAATGCCCGGAATCCGGAACGCCTCGAGGACATCAACTGCCGGCCGCGTTCTTGATCCGAGTGGCGGGACTCGATAAGCACGGGAAAGACAGCTCGAAACCCCTGGCCTACACCCACTTGGATATCGCCGCGTCCGCCGGATCGACTAAAGGCATTCCATCAGGATCCCCGATAGCGGCTCTTGTTCAGAAATACTTCCTCCCGAGGATGTGAACGAATGTGATGTTCTGCCCGGTGGATCACCTCGTGGCTCTGTGGACTATCAAACCATATTTTACAATTTTCTGAACAAAGGTTCCGGTGAATTTCGGACGCACTAGTAAATGTCTCTTGATATCGTCATTCCTCGAGAACCGCCCGGGCCACAGCGCCCATCGGAAACATTTTGAAGAGCTCACACTGGGGGCTAACACTTCGTGTCCCTCGGATTCTATCAGAGCTACCTCGATTGATCAGGCTCTGTTGCGTAGCTCTCCGATTCCGGTTCAGCCAGTGCTAAGTATTCGGGTTCGAGAATTTCTCCAACATTCATGCTGAACAGCGAAGCTCGCAGCTGCTTCGAGCCCGCAACTTGCATGAGCTGCACCATTTTCGAGCACGAGCACGCCGCTTGATTCGAAATTTTCGACGAGACCTCTCTCTCCGTATTCTGAGACACACTCGACTCTGATGATCATCCCTGAGAGAGCTTGGTTGTCCATGGCACCGTACAGAATGACGGCAAAGAGTCGAGGGAGAGAACATATCCAACATGCGAAGAAGACTATAGTCTACTCAACCAATCGAAAATATTGCTCTCACAATTGATTCCTCACTTACCGGGATTTTCGGACTCGTCTCAAGGTCCTGAATGGACTAGTTTCTGAATTCTGTCCTTTACAGTTATCGTCGTGAAACAGCGAGCCATACGCCTGGTTGGCGGGTCCAATGCGTTCATTGGTTCCTTCCATGGTCGGAGACGTCACACGCCGGTGAAGAGGAAGAGGCGTGAAGAGCAAAGTGAGTTGGATCATGGAAGGTTTATTCATTTCTGTTCCTCTGCGCGTAATTCCAAAACACCCGCTGTAATTGTAGTCCATCTCGCTCTCGCGAGCGATACAGAGGCTTCTTCGATTTGGCTTTCTCCGACTCCGATATCATTTTTCCACCGGAAACTGTCAAGAGCCTCTTTCCTCATTTCTTGTCGATCCCTTTTAACGGGAGAAAATATCAGCGGCGTCTGTGAACCATGCATTCTGAGCTTCTCGGTCAGTCATAACGCGTTGAGAGCAGATGACCGCTCCAGAGTCGTGTTTTAATCAGGCGCAGCTCCTATTTGTCAAAAACAGATGACTCTGCCTTCGGCTCTGACGTCTCCGTAATCTGTGCTCTACGAAGGCTCATCGACGGCAAAAGAATTCTCCCAACGAGCAGCCCGCCCCATATGGCCCTTGACATTTTCTTGATGTAAAATATTTCCAGCGATCGCATAATCGTGATCCGCCAATTGACGTATCCACACAAGAGCAGACGACACCGCTCGAAAATAGTCGCTCTCTCTCCCCCCACCGGCTTCCAGAGCCAGCATGCTCGGGTTCCGCGCGATACACTGCTCCGTAATTGTTTCGCGTTCTTTAAATCATAGGCTCGACTGCCGTTCAGTATGTAGAGCCGGGATCAATTTCAAGAGACATCTTGCTCACGAGCACGGGCTTCCTGAATTGCGGAACGGAGTCAGTCAGCTCATCTGTAGTCAGCCGCGTAGGAATCTCTCATCTGGTGAAAGGTACCTCGGAATCGATTCCGTCGCGAGCTTCGCGTAGCGGGAACGCTAGTGAAAGTCACGAAACTCGATGGAGTGTTCGCGGTTCAGACGAAATCCTGACCTATTCAGATCACCGCGAATTTCCCGCAGACTTGCATTCAGAGATTCCCTGAGGCTCGAATCGATACTGACTATTCGGCAGAATATTATTCGGCTCATTCCCAAATAACTAGGGAGGCGAGTTCGCGCGGGCAGATAAGATCGGTTTATCGGTCATGATGGAATCCCGGGGAACAGGCCGGCCTCGTTAGAAATCAGCGAACGAAAACAAGCGTTCCGGACGATTGAAAATTGGAAGTTTCAAGCGACTTTGAACGACAAATCTATCACCGGAGCCCACGATATATATCTCTCGCTGATTGTGCTAGGTAGACGCTCGGTCAATCACTGATAGTTTGGTCGAAGGTAAAACTCATGGCACGAAAGCCGCCGGTGGAATCCTCTCGGCCAGCTTTGAAATAGAGCTCAAGTAGGCTAGTATTGTCAGTTGGATTCCAAGCGGCGTTCCAAGCAGCCGGTAAGCTTCCCGCTTCAAAGATCGTCGCTTCTTGAGCCACCGATTTTCCCTCGAGTTTGTGAGTTCCCTTGGTAAGGAATCCCGTTTCTCCCTGCCTCTCAGGAACTCGACAAAATTGCTGTACTGAGTCGATGGATGGTTGAGAAGAGGAACAGTGGTTTAGGGGTTGCTCCCAAGCCGGGTCTCAGACCCAGCGGAGAGTATCAGGAGTTCTCGAAACCCAACTCCACGAGTTTCGTTCGCGCAATCGTCGGATGCAACCGACGACTTGCGGCACTTCCCAAACAAGCGCTCGGAGCCACTTGGCTGCCCGAGCTCCAGCCGCAGTCCGTGTAGAGGCTGTGACTCATCCTCTCTGCATTCATGTCACGATCCTTAATCTTGACGTCAAGCGAAGCGATTCGAATATCGTCAGGGACGTTCTGTCCAAACTAGTGATCCTCGTTCCCGGTTGGATGCGTTCGACGGCCTTCTCACCTTTTGATCTCATTCCAGATCCATCATGCCCGCGAAAGAAGTGCTGAGTTTTCTGACAACGAGCGTCCGAGTAGAGAACAACATCTCTAGCGATTATGACTCCGTTGTCATAGTCGGGACGTCGTTGTGCCCCAAATCGCTGGGAAAAGCCGAAGTGTACGCGGCCACGTTCGAGTCCATCAAGAAAACCGACAACTCCTTCGACGAGCAGCGAACTTTGGCCAACATCAACGGAACCCGGGTTGTCTACTCGCCCACGGGACCCATCAACCGAGACCAGGACGATATCCGGGCTTTCTCCGCTGCGGCGATCAGCGGCGTGAAGAGAGCGTTATCCGCCGGTGGGAGGAAAATCCTCGTTTCGCTCCCCCAATCTTTCGAGCCGTTCACAGAATTCAACGTCGACGCCGCTGTCGTCCTCGGGGCTCTGGAGGCCGTTTATGTGCCTCTGGAAATCCGCGAGGACGTCCCCGACAAGAAGAAGAAAGTCGACCGTTTGGGTTTCCTGAACTTCAACGGAGACGCGGAGAGGTTCCAGTATCTGTTGAACTTGGAGAGTGGACGGATCGCTTGCCGAGACATCGGTGGATCGGATCCGGAACGCATGGCGCCGCCGAAAGTCGAGGAATACGTTCGCGAACTCTTCGCCGACTCGCCGGTGACCGTGAAAGTCGTTTCGAACCGGGAACAGCTGGAAGCCAACTACCCCTGTTTCGCCGCTGTGGACAGGTGCGCGAGTCACGTTGAGAGACACAGAGCTCGCATGATCCTCCTCGAATACTCTGAGGGTTCCCCGGAACAGTGCCTCGCCTTCGTCGGGAAAGGAGTCACCTACGACACAGGAGGCGCCGACATCAAAGCCGGAGGCGTCATGGCCGGAATGCATAGAGACAAATGCGGATCCGCTGCCGTGGCCGGAATTTTCCAGACCCTCGCCGTCACCAAGCCGAAGAACATCAAAGTCATCGGGGCCATGTGCATGGTCCGGAACTCTGTCGGATCGGACGCCTACGTCGCCGACGAGCTCATCACCTCGAGGGCCGGGGTCCGGATCCGAATCGGCAACACCGACGCCGAGGGTCGCATGGCCATGGTCGACGCCCTGGCCGAGATGAAGGAACGCATCGTCGCCGAGGGACTCCAGGACAGAGCCCACCTCTTCACCATCGCGACTCTGACAGGACATGCCTGCATTGCGGTAGGAGAGCCCTTCAGCATCACGATGGACAACGGTCCCGCTAGGAAGCTGCAAGCGTCTCAGAAACTCCAGGCCGCCGGCGATCAGATCGGTGACCTCTTCGAGATCTCAACCATCCGCAAAGAGGATTACGACTTTGTCGTCGGAAAATCCGAATACGAAGACATTCTCCAGTGCAACAATGCTGCATCGTCACGCACACCCCGTGGACATCAGATGCCGGCTGCGTTCCTCATTCGCGTCAGCGGGCTTGATAAGCACGGCAAGGAGAGCTCGAAACCTCTCGCCTATTCTCATTTGGACATTGCCGCATCTTCGGGACCGTTCCCAGGAATCCCGTCAGGAGCGCCGTTGCCGGCCCTCGCACAGAAATATTTCTTGCCTCGAATCTAACGCACTAGTCGGAAAACCGTGGGAGGACCGTCGAAGAGGAACTCGAGGACCTTAAAGACAGAACTCACGATTCCCAGCTAAACGCTCGAGTGAGAGTATCTCCATATCGGAAGGGAAAAATAAACAAAATGATTTTATCAAACGCCCGCCGTCGTTCCTCCAGGGCATTGTGTTCAGTCACCGTTGTCGCTGGATGAATTTCTCCTTTCGAGGCTCTCGAGACCGCGGGGAGAGAGATTGTCTTTCACTATTCAGCTTTGCACTCCCATCTCTCACAGAAGTCTTGGAATTTTCTCAAACGTTCCTCCTCTGGAGAAGCCGTTCAGGTGCGGATTTCACCCCGTCGGACGGAATTCTTCTGGAAGCTGCGGAAGCGAGTCAGTCGGGGGAAAAATGAGATCTAAAGCTCGTTCGAATTCTCCCGTGATGAGAACGAAATACGTTCCGAAGATGATCACATGTTCGATGAGGGTTTTTAAACGGACAACGAATCCATTTTATTAGGCTTCGGACACTAATCTAGCTATAAGGCAGAAGCAGTCAACTCAGATATGGTTCGAACAGAAATACGTCAAAAAGTAAACATAGATCGCTTCCCGACGTTTACGCGTCACAATCGGTAATCCAAGATCATTTAAGTAGACTAGTTTCCCTCCTCACTTCAAGGTGGAATCCCTCATCAACGGACATATAACGAGATGGAGGCGTGAGTTCACGACGGAAGAAAAACGGTCCGACAATTTATGAACAAACGCTATGCCATAAATCGACTCATCAAACTGTACATCAAGATCAGAGAGCAATCCAGGGTAATATGACCGTCCAGGGTAATGGACCGGTGGAGGATCCTCACAGTTGAACAGATGAAAACACGTGTAACAGAGCATTGCGATCCGATGGGTTCGGATCAGCTTGCGAAAATCGGAATGAGTGAAAAGCGTAGTGATAGAGCATCCTTCTCGTTTTGTGACTCAACCCGTTCCAGGGACTGGCGAACGGACAAACAAACACACGGGCAAACAAACATGCTAACGATATGTCTCGGACTTACAGTGACCATGAAATCTTCCGACTTCCGAATATTGGTTTGATTGAGGTCAAGCAAGTCGATTCGTAGCGAATCCGTCCATCGTTCAATGTCAAGCATCGACTCATTGATTCGGAGTCGCTTGCTTCTAGAAACCCTCCACAAAAATAAAATCCACCGCAGCGGCTAGCTCCACTTGACACTGTCGAGGCGATGCTCTCACTCCGAACGAATCCATTACCGTTCTTGCCAGACACAGTTCTCCCTCAAAATATTTCCTAATAGTTCACGTGGCAACTTTTTCGAGGTCTCTACTCTGTTCCGGGCGGAGAATATACACGAGGAATTCGTCCTCACGTTGCGATTGAACATCACCGAAGAGTTTCCCGTTAGAGCGTCTCGTACTGGGACCGATCATTGAGAAATGCTTCGAGAGGATCCTCCTCCACGAGAGACACTGGGGAATCTTTCTTTTTCTTGGACTTCTTCTTGGAATTCGATTTCTCAAGGTTTTCGCCGTCGTGAGTAGTTCTCTCCTTTTCCTGAAGCGGGAATTGAACATTCAAGATGAATGAGAATTTCTCAAGCTCCCCGGGAAGAGAACAGATCAGGGTTCCCGATTCATCTTGAAAATAATTAGGTTTCGATCCGGAATTCATACTTTTTTCGACTTCTTGGATGATTTCCGCTGGAGTTTCCTCGATTTCTCCTCATCGTTCTTCGGGATTTCCGTCCGTCCGTTCTCATCACGATTTGAGGGAAGTTTCTCAAACGCTTTCTTTTCCAGTTCGTCCAAATCGTGAGATTGCCATTCAGCCGGAGAGCTTGTGCCTGTGGATCCCCAACTTCTGACTTAACGGGCCGTACGGAATGGTCTCGACAAAGTTCATGAAGCTCCAAATAGGTGGAGCAGGATCAGTGAAAGCTCAATGCTTCCAAGAACTCACCGTCAGGGTCTTCCCTCTCCAGCTTGTGAATCTCTTCCTGTAGTTCTGAACTCGCCCTGCTGTTCGTCTCGAGTTTATCGTGTTTATTGTCCACCTGACTCGGGATGCTCGCTGGCAGTAAATCCTCCGGATCCAAGTCATCCTGGAAGCCGCACACTAAGGGATTGCCGTCCCGCCCCTCGTCGTCGCTGTCGCTCTCGGCCTGAGTTTCTTTTGAGGGGCTGTCTTCGTCCGTTCCCTCGAGGAATTTACTCAAATCACCGCCGCCACTCACGGCCCCCACTTCCTCGATGGCTTCGATTGCGTGATCGTCAACGGTCTTCGTCCCGTTCGTAGACGAAAATCCTCTCCTCGGATGCGAGTGGCCTTTCGTGAGAATCGTGTTGGCAATGTCCGGCGGCAAGGAGACGTTTTTGGGAAGTTTTGACGGCAATACGCCCTGTCCTGTGATTTTTCCCGCTGAAGCTCCAGGAACCGCTGCAACTGCGAGGACACGCGGTAATCATTGAGCTCCGAAATCTCGGAAGGAGCAGGAATATGGATGAAGAACAGTTTGGCAGTATCAGCACTCACTGTTGGCACAGCTTTCAGCGACTTGTCGTCTTTTCTGCCCGAGTCGATCGACGAAGAGGTCGTAGTTGGCTTCATCGGATTCGAGAAGCAAATCCAGTTCCTCACAGGTGGCCTCGATTTCGCGCCGATTACGATCCAGCTGACCCAGCAGAGCTTCTTGTTGTAGCTGCGGTTGAAAGGGTTAATTTTAGATGAAGCCCGAGTCGGAGAAAGCGCGCGGAACATTCTCTCAATCTGATTGACATTTCACTCAATTAGTGTATGTTCAGACTTGGGACGGCCAGCCAGTGTCCGCTCGGGTCATTTCTAACGACCGCTCCGGAGGGCTTGGAAGTCGACAGCGAGAGAAACTTAGGATCGTCAGTAAGACGGTTGAGGGAATCAGGATTGGCACGAACACTCACCTGAAGGAAGGGAACGTTGAAGAATTTGTGCAAAAATCTCAACCCGAACCCATTGCTCATGGAGGACTCTGCGTAGCGAACTGGAGCGCCAGAACGGCTGAGGCCTTCAATGAAGAACTTGACCTGGTCCTCTGTCACCACCCTGCGGGAAAATTAGGTTTTTCGAATATCAGGTCTCAACTCGAACGTCCAAGGATGGAGCACAAAGGACTCGGACGGAAATTCAGTGAAGCGCTGATGGGGCGGCACAAACCTGTGATGCTTCATGTCAAGATGATTCGCCAACACGAGCACAGGAATGTGTTCAGGAACTTTACAAAGCTCTCGTTGAATGTAATCGAAGGTCCACTGCTTCGTCATATCCAACATCATTATCACCCCGTTTGTGCCCTGGAATTCGACGACGATTCAAGTGTTTTAGGAAGCACACCTTCTCGGTCTCTTCGGACCGACGTACAACACGGTGAGTCGACCGGAAACACAACCGAAACTTCGGCCTTGACCTTCCGAGAAACAGGAAGCTCGCTTCCGTACGAACCTTGTAGACGTCAATGAACTCGGCATCGAGAGCAGTTTCGACTTCAGGCACGACCGTGTTAGCGCAACCGTTGAGCTTCAAGCCATCGAGAGGCCTTCGCTTCCGACCTTTGTCGACGACGTCCCATATTTCGACCTTTCCGAAGATGAACGGGAAAATTTATTACAAGGATGGAGGGGGGGGGGGGGGCGGGGCGTTGAATATCTCAGTGAGTGCGGCAGAAGTTTCGAAACGTTCTCGCATCCTCGGAGCTACGGCAACATTCCGAGGAGTAGTGCTCCGCCTGCAGAATATCCGGAAACAATGTTCGCTCGGCCAAACTGCGCTGAACAGAGCTTCAAGCGCCTTGCCACTATCAGTGCTTACCTTAACAATATCGTCAGTAGCTTTATAACTCCATTGAATGTGGCACACTTGAATTTCTTCCGTTGGAGCGTACTCCGATTCGAATTTTGAGCCTTGTAGCCGTCGCCAAAGACACGTTTTTCCGACGTTTCGGTCACCCTTAATCACTATTTTCACTGCGAGACGATCACCCAAGTTAAGCTCTTTAATTTTATAATCAAATGGCAATTATCTCGATGGCCAGTGATTTCGCTCGACTAGTGAACGATGAACCGACCACACGAATAGTTGGAGCAAGAATCTATGTCCACAACACCATTCCCGAGGAGATGACTCCGTGAAAACTTACTGTTATAGTGCACTCCTTTAGAGAACATTTTCTGAAGGTTTCTGTCGATAGCCAGAGGTTGTCCAGGGCGAGACGCACTTCTCGGATTCGACCCGTCGCCACCGACGGCATCGTTGGTGCTCACGAGTTTCTTGAGGGCAGTGAACATGTTGCCGGATCGAAATCAATTCCTTTTATCAGTGCAGAGCCTTCGCAGGTGAATCTGAGCAGTTGAAGCCGCGGTTAGGAATCGTTCCACTAAACTCGATCATTGACGTGTCTTAGAGGGTGAATCCAACTTCAAAAAGTCTCTCCGGCGCTCCAGTGTTCGAGATCGAGTCAGGTGGGAATACCAGATATTCGCAACCACCTCTCGGCCGGAGGTTTCGGAGCATGGGTCTAAGAGTTTTCGGTGAAGCATTTGGATGCGTTATTATCATCCAACAGGAGCTATTCATCTTAGGAGAGCTCAGCATACCTTGATATGGAATCGCATTTCACAAATCTGCTGAGAAGTGAGCTGCCGAGAGCTCCCGAGGTCGGAATGGGCAGAAGTTCTGCGTGGTCAGCGAAAGGGATCTGGCCGAAAAGGTCATCGATTCCCAGTGACAGCGTGACGTTTCTCGTAATCATCGACCTCGCAGACTGAGTTCAGAAGCAGAGAAAAAGCACCACAGCGAGTTCGTCAGATTTCCCGAGATGAATATGCTCTGGTTCGCTCAATTTTCCTAAAGTTCCGGCAGAATAGGGACGGAGTCCAGAGGAAACGAGTGAAATGGGGTTCCTCCTTTCGAGGTCCCGGGATCAGACGAGTTCCAAAACTCTCCCCTCGACTCAGAAGTTCCCAATGAATTTCTCCAACGGGTATTGTTCTCAACAAGAGCGACAAAAACTGCTTCCCCTCAGGAGGTCCGTTAGCACCGTAACTGGGCCGCTGGACTAACGGTTTCGACGTCGCTCTTCGGGAGAAATGATTTACTCAAGCTATGTAGGTTCCTGGTGATAATGACGAGACTCCGTGGGGAAGTTCAGAGCCGCTGGCTGAGTTTCGCTCGGAGCTTGGGCTCCGAACTAATTATGTTCGCCTACACTGTCTAACCTGCTGTCATCGGAGGACCCTCCGGAGGAGTTCCGACCCCGCTCGAGCCCGTCACGGAGCCGCACACCACGAACTTCAATGGTTATCCTGAACCTCCTGCCGGGCTAGGGAGCACTCGAAACACCAGGAAGTAGTATCAGAACCGAACAAGTCATCTTGAACCTCCACGGATTTCGATAGCAGCACGGAGCCCTCTTCCGTGACGGCAAACAGCTGTGCTGGATTTGATTCATCAATGTTCCGTCCGTTAAGGGACTCATCCATCCGACAATTCACCCAGTGGAAAGTGCGGATCGATTTCGAAAGACGCCGACCCGGGAAATACACCCCGCCGACACACAGCGTGGGCGATACGGGATCCAGACCGAGAATCAGACGGAAGAATCCGTGGGGAGGGGGAAGGGTCCAGAGAGGGGTATCGACGTGGATATCGAGTCTTGGAGCGCCCTTTGCCGCAACTTTATCCGGAATCAGGAAGAGACCTCAGTTCATCACATCCGAATCATGACTCAGGATTCGGGAACATTGACTCTGGTTGACGAATGCTCCTACTCCAAGTGTCCTATTGAGAAACCGAAGAAATTCCGACAAAAACCGGAAACAGAAAGACTCCCGAGATCCCGTGACTTTCAACAACGGCGTGCGATGAATTTCTCAGTAGCGGGCTCAACGCTGTCAACTAACGTCGGGATCCCGACGAGGACACCCATTTTGTTCCATCGAGCTTGGAGACAATCAACGGGAACCATCGATTCGGAACACTACGCGATGAACAAAATTGACATCGGGGAAACATGAACAATGCCCGGATGGCGCTTCGTTGCGCTGTCGATGGAATGAACGGGATGATCGGTCGAGGGAGATTTATTCAAACGAGGCGCGTTTTCACTCGACCACCGATAGAGTGGCAGTTCAGCCCCGCAATTGGCACAGGAATAACAGAGGCGGGCAAGGCTGGTCGAGGAACTCGAGGATGAAAACGAGGATTTCGAGAGGATAACCATCCCGGAATGAGCATAGTAGAAAGGTCCTCGCGTTGAAAATATTTCAAGTACTCAGCATCGACTCCGATACAGCGTGGGCCTTCGGAAAGAGAAGACGGAAGGAAAAGCCGGAAGGAAGTTCCATCCAACCCGGCCTCAAGGGACCATCAACATCGAGGGTGAAACCGTTGTCTTGACTCAGCCGAAGAATGGCCCATCGTGGGGACCACCGAAGTGGTTCGCAGCTGCATAGTGTGCCACCGGAGCGGCCCCATAATGTCCTCCGAAATGTCCTCCGAAGTGTCCTCCGTAGTGCCCTGAGGGATGAGGGCCATGTGCTACAGCAAAGTGTCCATGGGGCGCTTTGGCGTATGTGGGAATCGCGTAGTGTGCAGCTCCGTGCAGGCCGTGGAAGCCGTGATGGCCACCGGAGGGCGCCGTGGGTCCGTTCGCGCTGTGATAAGCGGCAGCCGCCGCATACGACGTCTGGGGAAGAGAATCGAGCGAAATCAGCGATGCGCGGGATCTCGAAGAGGATCAGCAAACCCTTGAGTCTCACGCGCGGAGCCCGCCGCTGTTCCTCTCCTGTCTACCAGCAATCCACTCTCCAAGCAGCGTCGACAGAAAAAAGCGTCGAATTTCGCTAGCTTACCTTGGTTCCCGGCTCGTTGGTTTTGATCTCAGCTCTGAAACCGGCCTTATCGGCGACGTAGTGCACGGTACGATGACGTCCGTCGACGTCACCGATGTAATACGAGCCGACTACGCCGTGAGGTCCTCCGGACTCCTTCCGACCATTGGCTGCTCCGTGACCGTTTTTTATATCGTAGGCGAAAGCATAGTTCCCGTGGTCCTACAGAGATAGGAAATGAGCTCCGCGGGAGGGAAATCACGCAGGAATTGTATTCTATGTATCTATGCACTGTCTCTGACTCGGACCGGGGTTCTCAGACGGCCCGTGCTCTAAATCCCAGGGACTCACGTCTTGTTTCCTGAAAGAGTTGGAGTGACCACCAAAGCTCGCTTGACATCCAACGAACGCAGCCACGAGCGATGAGAATAACAAGACCTGGAAAGTATTGACAAGGTTTTCATCAGCTGCGCTCAAGCATGGCTCCCTTCCGTGATTCAAGTCGCGGGATTCCCATGTGTCGAGTTCGATTCAGAGACCGTTGGAATCACTGAACGGAGCAGCTGCCAAGACCCTGATGTCATTCAATGCAGCGATCGGAACAGAAGTCCCTCGACGGAGAGCTTCGGACTCTGAGGCCCGTCGTCGAGTTCGGCGATAGCAAGTCACACCACGGAGAAACTGGATTTACCTTCATTTTGTAGCTCTGGTTTCGAGTCGTGGCCGGAATGTATTCTGTCCGTTTCCAGCAACTGCTGATATATAGCGCAGAAGAAAGCCTTCTAACGTGGGAATTCGAAGTTTTTTGGCTCCTCCACCCGAGGCGCCTTCTGGGGACTTGCGGCAAGGCGCATGAATTTTGGTGTAATCGAGCGAGTTGTCTCAACCAGCCCTCCCAGGGATTTTTGTCCCGACGGACAAAGTCAACACCGGAGTCGAGAAATTCACTGACCATAAACAAGATCCGAGAAAAAATCTGCATCGCAAGACGGGATCACCTTGTTGAAAACTGGGAGAACCAAATCGTGGGAAAGCGGCTTTCTCCTAATGCTCAAGACTTTCAAAGCCTCCGCTCACAGAAAATCGATCATTACTACACCCCCGACTTTATCCTCCGTCCATCGCTTGTAGGAGCGTTTGACGAATCTGCTCCAAAAGTTGGATTGATTCATGTAATTCCGGGAATCTGGTTGTTGTTGCGATCCAACACAGCGGCTCGTCGCTCGTTGTGATCCTGTCTGCTCCGAATATGTATGAGCCTTGAGAGTGCTGTATCCGAGCCCACCTCTTACCTTCGATCTAGCAACTGATATAATCATCTACCGGCAGCGAATCTGTCGGCAGTGTGAACTCTTGCGGACAAGTATCAGAAGCTGTTGAACAGAGATGACAGCGAGATATGGCACGATTGTTTCATTGGCCTTCGTGTTTTCGACATCTCTCTCAGGTGGGATCGTCCAGCCGGAATAGTTACTCCAATTTCAGCTCTTATCCACAAGCCGCAGGAATTTTTTGTCCTTTCGAACTTCGTCTGTCGAGTACTTCACTCGACGACTCGCGAGTTTCTCCTCGAAAGCGTGTGACCGTTCAAAAGCGCAGGTGAATGTTTTGAAAACGGCTGCGGGTCGGAACTCCAGAACTGATGGAGTTCGTTTCCCAGCTGGACTGACAATGCGCGATGACTGCTGTGTTCAAGGAATGCACAAACTCTGCCCCTGTCGGATCCGAATTAGCGAAGGAGAGATGGCGAGCGATAAAATCCCGCAGGAAGGCTTCCCGCAAAGTGAGTTTCTGGTGAGTTGTTCCGGGGAATTCCTGCAGTGCTTTGGGTGAGATGTTGTATCTTGGTCAGCGTCCTCCCATAGATCGAATCGCAGGTGAAGAACGCCGTTCGTCCCATCGAGGGAGAAGAAGCCATCAAAGTGCACGAGGCGGAGACTGCGGAGGTGAAGGAGACTAAAAACGAGAGTGAAGCCACGGAAGGCTTTCCATCCTCAGTGACGACCCCTCTGAACCCGACGCGGACGACCCGACACACGCGGAAGAAGTTCAAGAGAGTTTTCTGCTGTCGACGCTTCGGTCGAATGCTTTACCCACGAGGATGCTATATCTGCAGAATCGGCTGAGCTCCTGATGATATTTGCTCCCATCAAACGGAGTGAGAAATACTCAACGAAATCTAACCCGAATGATTAATCTGCCGGTGCTGCGAGTCACAACTTGTCACCAACGCAATGATGTTCCGTGGGCATGTGATCATGTGTTGCCAAGATCTACTTCTTTCCTGTGTGTCCTCCGAAACACGCGAATGTCTATGATGCATTTCCGCTGCCCTGTTCACATGGAATAAACGGCGTTTGGGGGTAGAAAATATCTCTGGGCGAAGCATATTGAACTCATCTCTCCGGGGCGGGCTGGTGTCTACAGGCGCAAGAGCGAAATAGATGAATCAAACATCGAATACAGTGAATAGATTCCCTCCTATGAGGGGATCAGCCTCAGGGGGAGACGTCAGATCGAGCTGTTCTAGCGTCAGGTCACTCGAAGCAGCACTCTGCGATTTGTGTGGGTCAAAATCATCCAAAGGGCAACAAACTAGATTCGCGAACATCCCTAGAACAAATGAGCTTTCAATAGCGTGTATCATCTACGAGAATGACGAGGCCTTAGGAGAAACTTTCTGGGAGTGATACGGAGGCTGGTCCATACTCATCGTCGACTCGGGGTCGACGTCAAGGGACTCGAGGTCAGGGTCTCTGACGGAACGGGGTTCGATTTTTTCATGAACGTGGACGGAGGATCACTCGCCGATCCAGCCCCATTCGGTGAAGTAACGGTTGCGTTTCGCGATGGAATCACGGACGGCGAGGGGGAATACTGCGAGAAGAGAGTGTTTCGACGACGCTGACCTCTGCGTGACGTCAACCAGCGTGAGATCGAACTTTGGATTTCAAAAAAAATCCGATACGCGATGTAGGATTCGGCGAATGCCGTCGCCGGAATCCAGACGGACGTCGCGATGCTCGGGCTGGGCGATACGCTGCCCCGGACCCCAGGCCCAAGGCCTTGATGCCCGGGGCTGTCTGCCCCCCCCCCCCCCCTTGCTACGCTGGTGATCTCATTTCCGGTCTACCGTCACCTTTGTGAATCGGAACGAGCGGCCGTGATTTCCACACAGATCCGCACCGCACAATGGAGCCGACGGGTAAGCGAATCGTGCGACTCCTCTTCTCCGCTCTGGGTTCGTCGCCGTTCTCTCCCGATGCGCATTATGGTTATGATTCCATGTTGAACGATTCAGTCAGCGGCGCGTATCGACTTCCGACCCAAGAATCCATTTTCTGGTGTGTCAGTCTCACACTAATCCACAGACGCCTCAGAGCAACTAGCCCATCCCTGCTGATCGCAGAGAGTGACAAGTCCCTGTTCCTGTATCCTGCCGTCATTGAAGCATCATCACTCGGAGAAATACATCACTTTGAATTCGATCATCAATCAGGAATGTCATACATGACATCACTGGTTTGCCGGGAGGTGTCGAATCGACCGAGCAATTTCCGAAAATGAAGCCCGCTGTGTTTGGATTATATCGCGAAATGCTCCGAACTTTTCTGATTGTGGTCATCGCTTCAGCTTGCTGGGAGTATCGGAGTCAACGATAAAGTAGAGAGGAGAGCCATGGCCTTGAGACGGACACGAGAGTTTCCCAAGAACGATTCCGTCTGGATTTCGATCGGTTTTTTGGTAAAGCACTCAATTTATTTGAGGACGGACACGATCTCATCTCATGACAGAGTTGTTGAGCAGACGAGATATTCGCCACCGGAAGCTATGGAAGACAATATTGCTTCTTGTGAGTGGTATAACATACTGAAACTCAGAGCGCGTTTGGGTGCGACGCGTTACAAAGAAGTTCATGAAGTCAGGGTTGCATCTGAATTGAGCGGACAACCTGCGATCCTTGAGATCGAGTGAATCCGAGCTCGGCGGCAGACGAAGGCAGTGGGAATCAACACTACATCTGTGCGCCACTCTACGGATGAAACTCTTCTGAAAGTTCTCGAGGGCACAGCGATGTTTGGCAAGCCAGGGTCTCCAGACTTCCGAACCATACAGAAGAGAAGGTATGACAGCATGAACACATTATAGGCTCTGACATACATATACTCCAGGGAGTTTACAGTCAAACGCACGGAGAACAAAATCGGCACTGCAGCCGGCACGCATGAGGGCATCTTTAAAATGGCCCTCAGGGTTGAGATGAGAAGAAAGGAGAACTCCGAGATCTTTGACATGATCGAATTCGGGAATCTTTTCCCCACAGAGAACGTACTCGAATGAGTCTGTATGAAGTACACGGAAGGTTGCAGATTTTGAGGCGGAAATATGTAGTTTCCAACGGTCAGCCCAATCCTCAATGTTACGAAGGTTTGCTGGAGGGCAGTGCGGCCGTGGGGTTGAGACGCATCAGCAAAGATCTTAGTATCGTCGGCGTAGGTCCGATGAGATCTGCGCTGTCGACTCCTGCGTATCCGGGGAGCCTCTACGACTGAATGAAATCGTGGTTCTCCCGCAGCGAATCCACGACCGGTTGCGAGCGAATAGTCATCTCCACTTCCGATGATTTGAACGCGTTGTGATGGATTGCCGCATCGGTTGACTTTTCCATAGCTCATCACGGAAACAGATGGCATGTTACACACACACAAACATCAGTCCGTTGATGAAATTGCGGAGCGAATATGTTCTGAAGCTCCGCGCTAGCTGTAAGATAGGCGACGCTCTTCACTAAGAAATCGAACTTTTGGATTTAAGAACTCGGGTTTTTGAAATCGGTTGAAGCTCTCCTGAGTTTTCGAAACGAGATCGATGAGTGAAATGAGTCATCACTTCTGCACTCGTGTGTTAAAGCTGTGTGGTCTGGTACGGACGCTACCTATATGCCACAGGCCTCATCTGAGGAATCTCCCCATTGCCTCTCAGAATCTCAACATTCGACCCGAACGAGAAACTTTCGTTCGAGAGTTTAACTCCTGATCGGGATTCCTTGTTCGAAATGTTTGGCGAGTTTCGTGGGGAGTGACCAACATGAAGCTCCAGTTCCTCAATCCGAACCTGAGAGCGATGATGAGAAGTTTCCCCATCCGAATACCCGAAAATCCTTCCTGCACTCTCGCAAACTGTTACGGAGGAGAAATCTCGTGGCATCTCCATGCAGGCTTACAGATTGTGATATTGGGGATCACTGAATCAGGCTCGATCCTGCCAATCAACCTGAGTTCCTAGACGTGGAGCGTCGATACCCGGCTTCGAGGTCCTGACCACTCGGTCGGGGGATCTCTCTCTCAAGCGTGCTGTTTAGACAAGAACATGCAAAGCTGGAAGTGTCGAAGAAAAAATCTCGAAGTCCGCAATTTCGTGATAACTACGGGGATCCACGCTCGCGGCTGAATCTCTATCGCGGAGCTAATGAATCTTGTGTATATCAGTAGTCCATCACTAATCCAATCTGATGATGTCTCCAAACGACGAATCTCCGGGGTGGTCCGTACTTTTGAAATATGCTCTCTTTTTCAGTAGTCAGAACGTGGTGAACGTCGGAAACATTCCACAAGTGCTCTCGAATATAAATCCTGATCTGCGAAGTTCCTACGGTCCCGCCTCACGTTCGGAGATTCTTCGGCCGGCTGTTTTTCATCCGCTGGTTTCACGGGGATCGAGCAATCAATCAGAACAAGAACAGACCCGAATCGCTGAGAACATTTCGAGAATGGCCATTCCATCACACCGTCATCCGACGTGGAGTTATAGGTGAGGTTGGGTTCCCGGTAATCATAGCAATCGAACCCCGGGGTCTCTCGTGAGAGGAAACCCTCCTGTTCCCATCCCCATCATGCTCAACGGTAACTTCTACCCCATAGGCTCCAACTCGAGTGGTCCTCATTCCATAGGTTCTTTACCCTGCATGACTTGCAATGGTTATTTTCTTCATCGAACTTACACCGCACTATTCCATATCCGGGCTTCACATTTGTTAAATCATGATTCAAACAGCTTTCGCTCGAGCGCTGAGACGGGGGCAAGCCAACGGCCTGATATGAGGGGCGCGTGCGCAACAGCGAAGGTTGGGAACCACTGTTCCTTCGGGGAGATGAGGCGATTACCGGCGACGGGAGTCTGATGGCCAATGTCCCTCAATTGATACTAATAGCCAGCTACACTGAATACGACGTGAACTTGTGTGGAAGCTGTGCCCGGTGGCTTTCCTCGGGTTGTTTATTTCAATCAGTCGGCACCGGACTAGCTCGAACACCAGGGAGAGCATGTTTTGAGCAGAACCAGAGATCTCGGCTCTCCCTCCCGGTGCAGCCCTGGATACATCACAATCAATGCGCTAGACGACGTCGCGAAGATTCAAGAGGAGTTTAAAGCAGTGAAGTCGACACCCATCCAGCGCATCCGCACACCAGTAACGTCGTGATTATTCCCGACTGAGCTTCGGGATCAAAGAATCGACTTCCAAGATCGGGGCTGCCTGCAATGCGCGGAGTTTCGTCAACTCTTCTCTCCACGAAGGGGATGAACTAGTGATGAATACAATTGAAAAGTAAAGAGTGCAATTCCTCGAGTCTCGGATGATCAGGCTCAGTTCGAATTTTTACTCAGTGAACGAATCCTCGAGTATCGCTGGCTACTGACTTCGGTTGTAGATGACGCTTGTCCGTTGCAAACTGAAATCTTCCCGTCCGATTTCAGAACTTCCATCGGTCGATCGTCATCTCGTTCATGCACCACTATCGAGCACAAAACGTTGTTCTGGAAGCCCCAACAACATAATTCTTAGCCTCGTATCGCTGCAAAGAGTAGCAGTCTCATCTCGGTGAATGAGGCAGCTCGCTCGTTCGCTCCTCCTCTAGTTCGATTCTCTGAGCTCTGAGACTCTTTGCTCCGCGCTGAAGGCGCTGCATTTCAACGGAGAGGGCGTGAGCGTGGACCGGAGAGGAGAGTCAGGTGTCCAAACATTGCCGGAGCCGCTTGACAGGAGCACGATTGAATTTCGGCCGAAGAACGCTACAAAGATCGAAAACGGAACCTACTTTCACTTGGAATGTGACGTTGTAGATATGGCCATCCCTGATCTGAAAGCGAGACCCTTGCACGTCGTATACGGAGCAATCCGTTAGATATCGCCCTCCACGAGCTACTCCGGGGTCGGAGGTATTTCCTCGAACCAGGATGACGCAGAATGCTGCGTTAGCTCATTCAGTGAACTCTGCCAGATTTGTCGATGAATCGGCTTCGCACTCCCAGGATGATCGTCCAGAATACTTCATTCCTCAAATATCGCTCGGAACGTACCTGGAGGGCAACGTTGGTGAGATGGACCTCGTACTCGGCGGCCAGGGCGAGATCTTTCCGCAGCTCGAGCTCAGCGAAATCTGTCTGATTCCTGAACTCAGCGAATTTCCCGCCTTCGTTCGAGTGCATTTCACCTGACGCAGACGTCAGGTCCGGCACGATTGTCATAAACGCGAGAACGCAACAGATCACGTCGCCACCCATGCTGAGCTTCAGGAAGTGGACTTCTGGAAGGCCGCTTCGCTCCGCCGTCACTTTGCCGCTGACTGTGTGTCTCAATGTGTGTTTGTTGCGCGTGCTCGTGAGTCCGCGTGTGAGCGTGTCTCGACTGGTCCTCACGCGAAACCCGAATACGTCCCGGGCTTCCGATGGAACTGGTCAGGGTCGGTTTCGTGGAAAAATTTGATTTCATGCGAAAGGGAGAGGGTCCGTCCTTTGGGAGTTCCCCGTTCTCGATGCGGACCCGGCTCACTGACGGACGTGTTTCGGCTGGAACGGTTGCGGAAAACTCCGGCAGATGTCTCTGCTCCTCGCGAGTTCGTTTCAAAGCGCTGCAGGGATCAGATGGGAGATGAAAAAAATCGAAACCGAATTCTAGGTTTGCAAGGGAGGTGATCTAAACGTGCGGAATCGAAGATACGCGAGCCTGATGCCACCCCGCAGACTTTCGAGCCTGAAAAGCTGGACTCTCATCCGATCGGTTACTTGAAAAATCGTTCCTTCCAGATACGGGGGATGATTATTCCAAGACGCTCTCATGAAGCATCCAGGCAGTTTTAGGGAACGAACTCAGGGCAAACGTACTCTTCATGGTTGCGAGGCCGCAGCCTCAATTCCTTTGTAACCAACAGCAGGATTATCGATTCGACTGGTTGAATGAGTCCCCGAAAAGCGGGATAGGAGGGTCCGCGCTGCCACGAGAACGCTCTCTGACGGTGCTACATCGGTCCGAGATGTGCTGCAGCGAGTCGCGATCCGCGGGAAACTTTTGACGAGGAGGTTTCCAGCACCGAAAACCGAAGCGATCAGGCAACGGATCTGGATTCCGAATCATTCATTCCTCCCGCTGCGAGATGCTTCTCGAACTCTCGAGCGTGGCTCCGTGAGTCGGAGAGTGTTGGATTTGATCTTGACCATTCCCAGGAGGAGCTTTATGAGAGCCGATTGGGATCCTCCACAGCAACGATTGGGATGAATTTATGAGACATGCGCTCCCGCTGCTGCTGGTCACCTCGTTTCATCTCGCGTCATCGAACGCTCGAGGGCAGAGGGTCTGGATCCAGGGTTCGGGAGAGCTGGAAGCCCAATCCGACTGGGATGAAACACTGTTCGAGAAACCATTCTATGAGAGCGGGGAATGACGATGACGACGGCGCAGTAGAGTCAGCACCATGACGAGAGACCCGACGACCTCCGTTCGCAGGCCGAGTACAACAGGCCATGTTATTCTGTTGTGGGTCAGTGATGTGTATTCGACACGCGAATTCTTCTTCCGAATGGTTTCGCGGAGCGAGGGCTTGAACAAGCAGATCTCTCGCTCGCCCCCGACAACAATAGCGCGCCGGATAGTTTTTCCTCATGAGGTCCGAATGGGCCGAAAGCCAAGACCGACTGGCTCTCGGCGCTCCGCACAATTGGGAGCTATGTTCGTCCGAGCTAGAGAAAAGTCCGAATTCTTTCTCGAGTAACGCTTCGCACAGTCTGCTCCGCTCTCGACGTGTTGCAATCTGAGTGCACTGTGGCGGAGGTGAGAGCGTCAACGAGAGAGGTCGAATTCCGGGCGCGAAAAACCTGAGTTCGGATCGGGGGCAAGGTCCGCGTGCCGAACCCTATCGCTGCTACGCTGTGGAAGCGGGGTATCTTCATAGCAGTCACGGCTGCTGACGATTGAAGGTCCTGTCCCGAAGAACACAATGATTTTTTTTTTTTTCAGAGCAACTCACAAAGAGGAGTTCCCTCGATTCATAAAAATAACTCTCTGGGGAACTCTGGCAGTATAGAGGGAATATAGAGTTCATATACATGATACGCTCTGGATAAAAAAAAAAACCTGACCTTCGTTCTCTGGGTTATTCGAGCGCGAAACCACTCGATGATCCCACGACGCGAGGGCGCGCTGAAAACATCCCCCGCCTCGACTGTGGTCGTGTCACTGTAGAATTCAGAGGACACTCGATATAGGAGGGAAGCGGTTAAGGAACCCGAGCAGTGAACTCGCTGAACAATGGCGCGGGCTTCCAGGGTGTTTGCAACCTGGACGGAATCACTTCTTGCAATTTCATTGACACATCAACGGGGCGACTTGGAGGAATTCGGACTCCCGCTCTGCATCGGCATTGTTGCATGAGGTTGATTGTTCATGCTTGGGTCGGAGCGAATTGATTTGGCTTGAAACCGTCCATCTTTTTCAAGTTGGGTTTTGACAGTTCCGTAGACCCCTCGCCCCACCGAAACCAAACACTGCGACGCGAGTTGACGAGACCACCCGAGTTTCTCGCTCCGACGCTGTCCCGAGCTCTCTGCTCGGTCTTCAGCTCGGAGCTCGCGCGGGTTTTGTACGCTGAAGTGACGCAGCGTTCGGCACGATGGCTTCGAGGCGGAACCCCGCGTCGCCTCTCCGAACTCGAGTCTCGCGGAGTATCCCAACTTGCAGTACTGTGTTACCCAACTGCAGCCCAGTCCGAATTCCGATCCGCTGGGGAAACGTTCCAGGCAGCTCTGCAATCCTCAAATCCGAAACGAAAAATAAGAGCCAAGACCCATCCAGTGCTCGTGTCACGCTCGAGCTACCACGAAGAACTCGGAGGAGCACAAAGCAGCTTCCAATGACGCAGAAAGAGCATCGGGCAACGGCTAAAATGGAGCGAAAAAGAGATCCCTAATCTTCAGCGAGGCGTCTGGATTCTGTGAGCAAACAATAAGAAGAGAATACGGAGGGAGAAGGGAGAGATCCTCGAACACACAGACAATGTCTATTCAAATATTTCGACGCTCTCAGAGATGCGACGACTCGCGCGTTGACTCACAACGAGACACCTTCGGACCGGACTCGGCAGCAACGACACGAACAATTCAGAAAGATTGTGCCTCAATATTTGGACGAAGCTGATAATGTGAATTCTCCGCACAGCTTCGACTACCAAGCTTCTGAAACAGCCATGAGGGAAACAGCTTTCTCGGGAGGATGGAGTTCAAAATGGCAAGATTTAGTATTATCGGCAGTAATGTCGGAAACGTCCCTGCTCAACACGTTGTCCACTCGACAGGATGTGATTCGCAAATCTGATTATCAAATGAAGATTTGCTGTCTTGGCATCGAGCTCCGTGGATGCAACCGCCTGGATCGCGAACGTTGCGCATGGGCGGATGCGTCTCCAGGAGGTCACAATCCATGGCAAACACCGATCCTCCCAACTGAAGGGCATGCCGAACTCCGACCTCTGGAATCGCATTGCTGTGGGCCAGCGTTGAAACCCGGGTTTCGTGGAGCAGCTCTTCCGTCTGGATTCGAGATGAAATTTGAAGGGCGACGCTTCCGCGAGGCGGCAAGATTTCATACGCTCCATCAGAAGAAATAAGTTGTCATGGAAACGACCAGGCTCATTAGAATTGAAGCTC
The DNA here is from genome assembly GCA_037576195.1 of Phytoseiulus persimilis. NCBI lineage: Eukaryota > Metazoa > Arthropoda > Arachnida > Mesostigmata > Phytoseiidae > Phytoseiulus > Phytoseiulus persimilis. The sequence goes on from CM075103.1 coordinate 13,468,204, forward strand.
GAGAAAGCTCGAATCCGCCCCGGAAAAGATTCCTCTGCATCCACATCGCCGCTCATTTCTACGTGCGCCATTGCGTCGTCGGATGGCTTCCCGCATCGGCCGGTCGTCATGGACGCATTTGAGAATGATTGTCGCCCGTTTTCTTCCAGATTCATCCGTCGATCGCGGGGTCATCAGCTAGACGGACGAGAAGCGCGCTACATTATGAGCCCACTTCGCACTCGAAGAGGGGCTTGAGTCGATTTTCCTCGGCACGTCCAGGGCGCATCGAGGTTTTGTGAGTTTCCGATTCAAATCTCGAATTGGTGTGAGAGATGCTCTGAGTCTATTTCGGTTCGTACAGTTTCTCTGTCTCCTGTTCCCTCGATCGGAGCCCTTCGGAAAGAGCTCAGAAACCTTCGGAGCTCGTTACCGCCAGCGAGGGTCACTTTCTGCCAAGTTGCGACCGCTGTGCCAAGAAGACCGACGGAGATAACGAAGTCTTAGTGTCGCGCATCAACGGGGTCGACTTTAATTGCGCCCTACATCTCACTGGCCTAGCTGGTTGTCCTGAATCGTGACCCCATTCCCTAGTTGGGAGACCTATGGATACCGAGAAATGACTGTCGGCCTACACGTCCGAAACGGGAGCGGTCTATTAAAAACTAAATTTCGGGATACGTCCAGACCGCGTGCACTTCTCTACAGTTCTCCTAGGCGTGAATTCCTGCGCTCTGGACGATGAGACAACGACGATCTCGAGCGGCGCACGTTCGTCGAGCCACAACCCACGTGTTTGAGATTCATTGATACGTTGGTCCGTCACTGAAGCAGCCAGCGTGAAGAAAGTGTGCGAGTCACTCCGATCCCGAGTCTTATTGCTCGAATTCTTCGGCGGGGTAGGACTTATAAGGCGCGGGGCCCCCCATTTCTTCCCGTTTTTCTTCTGTCAGCGCGTTAACAAGCACCTTCGTTGTGTTCGGCAGCGATACAGCTGAAGAGAACAGTTGACCGTGACCACAGCGAGAATCGATTCGTTCTTTTAGTTTTCGACGGGAATTCATTAATTTTCTTCAGCTTCAGTCAAACAACAATTTCATTCGAGATGGTGGTGGAGAATGAATCGGAGTTTTATTTCCCACTCGAAGGCGCTGAGCAGTTCTTGCACGGTTCCCTAGAAACGTAACGGTGAACGGATTCACCGACGATCACGCTGCCGTGAGATCGGCGTTAGGCAAGGAGGATAGCTAGTTTCTTCTTCGAAAACTCGGGCGGCACTTGTTCAGTTTATTCAGGATTTCAAGTACTGAGTTAGAGATCTGGCAGCGTTCGCGTTGAGGTTAAGAACAACAGCGATTCTTGCGTCTATGCTCGCAGAATACACTCGGCTCCAACATCCGTGGCAAGCCGAAGCCTTGCCTCCCGCGTCGGCATCATTTCTATAGTTGTTTTGCGGTCGTTTCTTCTCCTCAACTCATCTGAACGGATCGAATCCAAAGCTGAGCGTGATATTATACAGAAACCAGATGAGCGGTTATCTTCGGCAGAATCACATGATTCACCTTGAATCCCTCAAGACTTCCACGAATAGCCGACCGTTTTCTGCTGACCTCCAAGAACCCCCGGCAATGAAAAATTTCAACAAGAAGCCTAGGACACTAAATTCGCTATGTATTCACTGGTTGCGTTTTCTTCTCGTTCTCATGATCTAGCTTTTTGGTCAGCCCGTGAGGGCTCACGCGCACCCACAAGACCGGTCCTCCCGTCGACAACCGTTGCGGGGGACGCCATCGCCGTAAAGGAAAACAGCAACTGTCTCTTCGGTGAATCGAGACAACTTTGGACCGGAGATCGCGGTAACTTCCGCCGATTGACTCCGTCTCAGTTACAACATTGATTCTGGAGGACCGCTCGCGGAATTTGGGACTTGGTCTTGGAGCACCACTCCCCGAACAACGTGGGTTCGTCGATTTTCTGCTCCTGGATTTCGACGAGACGTCGCATCAGATCGTAGTTGATGGCATCGCTGACCTGCAAGGAGCACCGAGCTGAAAACTTTCGTCGATAGCTGCCGCTCGGCGCTGGCCGAAGTCTTCTTCCGTCATCTTTTTATCGACTTCGCGAACTCGTGAACGACGGGTTTGCTGTGCCCCCGTTCGTCGCGGGGGAGGGAGTTTTGTTGCCCACGGGCAACGTGCTTGGCCGAAATAATGTTTGCAAAATTTATGTTTGTCCCCTTCGAAGGATGCAAAGCAGAAGTTCCATCTGACGAGACGAGTTAATTGGTTTCGGAATCGGATATTCGCGAAGGAAACTGACTCCGAGAGAGCCTGCCCCGAAAAGAAACTTCCCGACCGGAAATCTGAGCGAAAGTCGTGGTCGATGGCACCACACTTTCTCGTACTTCGCGCAGTCCAATGCCGAATTCCACTCAAATTAAAGTACCAGAAGTTCAAGCTGAGGACGTTTCTCGCCTCGGTTGACCCACGCACGAAGAACATCGCCGGCCGATGCCCGCAGCCGCCCGGCTCACCTTTGAGTCTTCCTTGTAGTCGGGATGATTGTTCACGAAGTTCCGGATCCAGGTGGCGGTCGTGAGAAATTCGCCTTTCGCCCTCTTCGAAATCAGGTTCAAGTAATGGCTGATCGTGCACTGAGTGTCGACGTCGACCTCCATCGATTTGAGATACTTTCTGATGAGCGGGATCAGGCCAGGGAAGCGCTCCGACCCATTGAAGACTTCGTTGCATTCCATCTTGACGATTTTTGGCCCTTGCTGTTTGTTCTCTTTCGGCGTTTCTTCTCGATGGACGCCGTTCAGTCCGAAACCTTCCAGGACGACGTCTTGTCGGAACCAGAACTGTTCCTTGCGGACAGCGTCGCGTTTCTGCGCTGTTTCCATGTTCTCGTCTGAGGAATCAAACCAGCCAGATTTAGAGATCGGTGATTGAAATCAGGCCATCGACCATCTAGCGGAAGATTGCGCTCACCGAGTTTCGAGATTGGAATGAGGAAGTCCAGACCGTAGGATAGAATGACCCGACTGAGGAGCACGATGAAAACAGTGAAAGCAGCGTTCTCGAACTCAGTTGTTTGGATCTCCATCGGACGGAATTCAACTCGCCATCCGATCGACGTGTTTGGCGGCGGGGGCTTGAATCTCATGTTGTGCCAGTTGGTGCTCTGAAGGTTCTCGAAATGATCGCTGTCTTCCTCGTCGTTCAGATTGATTTTCTCGCTGAATATCACGAGGGGGTCGCGAATCAGCAGATGAGAAACGTGCTGAAAAACACACAAACATCCGATTCCGAAATCTGATAAGGAATTGGCGCGTTCAATCACGAAATTCCCTCGAGAGTCCAGATCCATTGGATTTTCTGAAATGTACCCGGCCTGATTTTGTCCCGATTCGAGGAGAAGATGGCGGCTCCGTGAGAGTGTGCTAGGCTCGGGCTAGTTCATCTCGACTCGGGATTCGCCTGATGACCGATCAGAGAGAAGACATCGTTTGCGAACATTAGGGAAGGGAGGGGGCACCGGTCTCACCTGAGCTAGTAGGTGATCCACACCGTTGGCTCGCAGCTTGTCGTAGTACGTTTTGTTGTAGACGACTTCTATGTCATTGAAAGTTCCCCCTCTCTCCGAAATGTAGCAGTCGATCGTGCCATAGCGAGATTTCTTTATGGTTTCCTTCTCTTCATCGCGGCGACAATCTACGGAATCACCTGGATGGGAGAAAGTGGATTGAGTCTCGCGTTTTCCACTGCGAAATCCTCGATTGCCTCCGTCGAGGACGAGAAGATCACAAATCGACGGATGCTTCGACGGAAACCTTCGCCCCGCAGCTCAAGGTGTCCTCGAGTTCGGCACAGTACCCATGTCGCTCGAGTGAATAGCTCGATGCATTGTGGGATATCATACACCGATAACTGGAAGAATCTGGCAACATGAGAAGCGCGAAGGGGGAGAGTTGTAGCTGAGGAAAAACTCCCCATTTTCACTTGGTTCCGGAGTACTGCTCCAATTTGAGGAGCGAAAACGTCGTCTCGAGCATGACATGTGCATATCTCGAACGAATTTCCGACGCGGAAAAAAAACATGAACTGGTTGATGCTGATGTGAGCTGAACTTGACGTGTCGCTTGTAACAACGCACACTGTGTCGGATGGGTTCTCCCCCCTTCGGAGCGGTTGCGGACATTCTGACATCGGCTGGCGATTCGAATGAATGCGAGCGAGCGATTTCGGGGTCAGGATCGGATCCACAAAGCCGTTTCCAGCTCAGGAAAGTGTTCCAGATTCTCGGTGAGATATTCTTTAGGGTGTCGAGCTTGGACAGAGGTGCGCCTCGAAACGTAGTTTTAAACACCATAAATAACCAGACGGCCCTGTTGGCTGTGAGCTCGGTCGTTTATCCTCGTGTCTCGTGACCACCGACTGTTGGTAACACTTCCCCTATGGCTCCATAGAGCTTCCTCAAACCGTTGCCCCGTGACATCCCTGTCACCTGTATCGGCTGCGATACAGCTAGCTAGCGAACGAATTGCCAGCTACTGAACTGCGAGAACTAAATGCGAACTGCGAGAGTATCCGATCCAGGCAGATCGTCGGACCCATACTTGGAGGTGGGATTCAGTTGACAACTCACCGATCACATTCCATCGACAATCTCTCTCTGTCAGGTAACCTCGGAATATTGGCGATGCGGCACTCAACGCCATTACGACAGGGCAGATGGGGGCCAGCTGGTCGTACAGTCTTCGCGCTTCCATGATGTTGCACGCTTGGAAAGTCACTTGCAGGCAACAGTTGCCCATACCTTGAAAGCGAAATCAGTGTTTTCGCGTCAACCGACCGATCTACAACATCGAAACGATGGATAATTCTGGATTCGCCCTGAAACAGGCTCAAATAGAGGCGCCTCTGGTGGGATCCTTGACTCCTGACCGGAAACGCATCCTGACGGAGTCCGAATCAGATCCAACAGATCCCAACCCTGACTGAGATACGAGCCGCCAACTCGTGTTGGTTGTCCATGCTCACCGAAACCCATGCAGTCCATGTACACGTGGTCGGGCTTGATGGCCTTCGCGGCGTCGGGATCGCCCTGGTTGTCCTCGATGAAAGGTTTCGGTGTGTTTACGTCTTTGAGGATCGGAACGTGCATCGCGACTTTCTTACCGCGGCGCTCCAGAACGCTGCGTGCCAGTTGGTAGAACCTAGGGTGACCGGGGAAGACGACTTTGTCCGGGAAGTAGAGCGACTTCAGCAACGAAGTTCGCCAGTCGGCCTCGTGGGGCGGGTCGGTGAAAACCCCACAACCCAGACGTGGGTACGTGGTGAGGCAGACGAGGTGCTCGTTCTCCTGGAGGAGCTTCTGCGCGTACCGCCGTCGAGCCCTCATGTTCGCCTCGACGATGTTCAGATACGAGATCAAGCTTCCATACGGCTGGCCCGGGGTCCCTTCGATCATGTACGCAGCGAATTCAGGACGCCAGAGACTCCTCGCTTGTGCGGGATTCTTGTGCTCTTCTTCTTGGAGGATCGGCAGCAACGTGTCGGCTCGTAAACTCAATCTGTGGGAGGAAACGTACGAAAACTAAATCGGAGGAGAATTCGCGTGCGTAAGCGATTCCCGTCACGATTCAGACTGCGCCGCTGAATTTCTATGACGATTAGAATCGAGGAACAGACTCGTAGATTAAACTCTCGGTTATCTCGCCTTGGATCTCTTCCATTGATAGACTATTTGCTCAGATGACCCACACGATTTAAATCCCTTTGGGAATGACATCAGCAAGTTTTGCCCTCTATAATCACTCGAAGGAAGAGACAACAACGCTGATTAAAATAACGCTTTGAACAAGATAAAACGGATGGCTATTCCATCGCGATGACGACATCAACAGCCATTCGATAGGACAGCAAACATCTGCAGTAGCTGCAGCGGCTACAAGCGAGTCGGTGGGAGTGATAGGTTTCATTCCCGGCTATTCAGAACGATGGCAAGTCTTCTCAACTGCTCAAATCGACAGCTATGATCATTCGTCCCGCATTCCACCAAGGAGTCGACGTGGCGTTCTAGACTGACTCTTGACCGAGTGTTCCTTGTGTCTTTTCGCCGCAAGGTCGGAGCTCCCCTCGAGTCAATGTCGGTGGCAAAAAGGACATTCCGGGATCCTCGAATCGGTCCCTCCGATTCGCGAGCGAAGTCGATTAACTTCGAGCTCGCCCAAAAGCTGGTCGGTGAAGACTTCCGTTGAGGCGATCGGTGTATGTTTAAAAAACTCCTCACGAGCATGCTCAAAAATCAATCGAACCGGATCCATCAAAATCGCACCGAACGGGCTTTAAGAGTGCTGTACGACTCGTTTTTGGGCCACTGTAAACTGCTGAGAGAATGCAACGATTTCTCTTCGAACTTTGTTGACTACTATTGATCGGTTTCGACGAGGTCCAGTCGAGGAATTTGATCGGAGTTGTCGGTGGTCGGGTCGAGATTTCCATTTCCGATATCGACATGCTCCGCGTTCTGAGCCAAAATCGCAAACGCCCTCTCCGTGCGCTCCAGGAGCAAAAACCTCGATCCAGAAACTCGTAGATTTCGTCATCAATGCTGAAAGTAGATCGCTTCTTCTCGCTTTTCTCTCGTCGAGGGACAACTTTACAACTGGACCTCAGCGACATCAGCCACAGGAGCAAGGAGAACAACGGCCCTTGAAACGTCGACGACGACCTCCCAAATGCGTTGTTACAAAGGTGTTGGGTGTCACGCCGTACGAGTCAAAGCGAAAAACAAGAGTTTCCTCGATAGGTATCAGCCGAAGCGGCTCGGCCAGGGATTCAATCACTTAGCAGCTCATAAGTCATCGGGTTTTCCGAATATGTGAGGCCAAATAGATCTCAAGAAGGCCCCGCCGCTCTCGGAAAACTCTTCCCCCAGCTGCGAAGCGTCAGAGGAGAGTGAAGATTGAAAAATTGTCGGTCGCTCGACTTATCGGACAGATATCAAAACACCGTCGGATGTCTACGTTTCTTTCGGCAGATGCCCCGAGAACGCGCAGTACTCCACAAACAAGACCTGCATCGAATCAACACTCGGAAATCGTTCGTTGAAAGCGAGAGCAGCGCTCGGGGATCCAACTGATCCGGGGGAGCTCGGTCAACGATGGTTCGCGTCTCAGGACAGGCCTTACCGCGATGTGGCAGATTTGACTGCACGTGGTGGCAGGACATCCACGGATTCGATATCAGTATTGTTCGCAACAGCCACAATGAATCGGGCGAGGAATCGTCGTCAAGGTCGTCGTGAACGAGACTTTGCATTCGGGGTCTATCGATTTTCAACTATTTCTACCCTCGCTCGCGAGCTCGCGAGCCATCGTTCGCATGCCTATGTGTAAGCGGACAGCCGAGTCGGCTCCACTCGATTTCCGAGAACGAAGCGAGGCGCAACAAAGAAGGGCGCCACCATTGATGCCCGTGAAGGGCATCGATGGGGCCACGGTGACTTGTTGTCATGGAGCTCGTTCCAGAATAAGATCTTCCAATATCAGGAACAGTTCGCTCCGAAGATCGAAACAACACTCGCGAAGACTTGCAACATACGAACAAAGTTCCGGAGCAGAGAGTCACATCCGCCATACGGAATCTATAACACGTTCGTCATCGATCCTGAGCCATAACGTTCGTTCTCGAGGGTTTTTTCCCCCTGAGGGGCGGGCAGACGAGTTACACCTATTAGATGCAACTTCGGCAGATCAACGATTTTCATCGTTGAAGGCAACTGGAAGTCTCACTCCAGGTGCGGGCAACAACAGAAAGATCTCATTGATTCGCTCTTTCCGGGAACATACAATTCATCGGGCTTCGGCCCTGGGAGAGGATTTCTCAACGATTGAGAAACTTCGTGAACCTTCCCGGACTCGACCATCGCTTCGAAAGGTTCTGAATGCTCAAAATACGCCCAGAAAATAGACAGTCATCCACCACCAGTGCACTGACTGGGCGGGGGCGCGTAACATCTGAATTCTACGGGATCCGTACAGTTCCAGAGAATCTCCGTTGATTAGACTCATCATCGAGCAAACTCTCCCATTATTCGAGGTGGCCGTAATACTCACTTCGCGGTGCGCTGTTCGTGATCAAACTTGATCAGAATGTACTCGATTTCGTCGCCGAACTTCAAGCAGTCGTTCTGGCGATCTTTCACTTTGTTATATATGTTGATGAACTGGATGACGGCGTGTTGACGGACGTGCTCACAATATGTCTGTACTTCCGTCCACGAGAGAGGAGTTCCTTCCGATAGGAGACCCATCGCACATTCAGCCGGCGGCCTGACGATGCCTCCGCAGCTCCACCTGGAAATCAGCCAGCGATGGTCAGTTGACATCACCATTTTTCACTCGAGACTCTTTCAAACGACCCAATGAGGAAATCTCAGCCCAGTCATCCGACGGACGCAGCGGTCCAACTCGGTGATATCTACTCTATGGTTCCTCAACGAACTCAGATGACACCAGCGTGCAGACCAACGCTCCGGCCCCTCTTCTTGCCCAGAGAACCGGAGACCTTGACGGCTACCTCGACGGCGCATATAGAACCGAAGGAACAAGGGTCACGGAGCGTACGAGAGGAACTCGGGCACGCGCGAAGGACTCTGATTTTGCGACCGCCGCTGAGTTCTGACAGACCGGTTCGTCAAGCGAGCACATGGTCGGAAACGGAGAGCACAGACTCCCGGAGCGCCTCCTCACCTCCGTCGAAAAACGGGAAAACGCGCCGCTTCGATGGACTGACGCACGCGGTCCACTCGCTCGAGTGGAGGGACGAACGAACGAACGATCACGCAGACCGGCTACAGAACGTTTGTGTTATGGGCCACAGACGACGGGCAGACTCACAATCAAAACATTTTCTATGCGGCCGCCGAGTTACCCACAACTCTCTACTTGCTCTCGGCGCGATGGAAGAGAGAAAGGGTAAGGCGTAGAGTTTTCCAACGGTCGCCCGGGGGCGCCACAATAGCCAGACTTGACACGCCAGAGAGGTAACAGCCAAACACGCTTCGTTCCGCGACTCTTCTGCGGACGGCTGGTTGGGAGGGAAGGAACTCGCCGGCGGTGGCGGATATAAGTCACTCGAAACGCTCTCCCACGCAACACTAAATGGGCAACACTCGCTCGCTCGGTGAGGATCGGGTTCCGCTTCCCACGGAAACTCTGCAAGAACCGCATCCGGGCAACTTCGCTCGAGGTTACTTCCCGAACCTTCCCGTCCAGACGATGTTGGCGCGAACAGTAACTCTGCCAAGTTCGGCGGGACTCGATGGCTCCCGCCAGCAGCGGTGTTCAGCTCCAAAACACTTCTCTAGCGCCGACTCGGATTCTGACGAAGTCGGTAACCCGCGCGAACCGACGAGATTCAAGCCGACGGAACTGGAGAAGCACAGCGATGACCGCCATACCAAGGGTCACTGACAAATGATTCGAGATGCTGTTCAGACATGTGAGCTCAGATATATCTCGATTTAAGAGGTTCTGCGAGCAGCAGTCTATAGAGTTCTCACTCGCCGCGTTTGCCGCTTGGTATGACAAACCGTGTACGAGCGAGCTCGTCTGTGCTAAGTTCACACAGACCTGAGAACAGTGACACACGTGAATATCGGATCCCTTTCAGAAACGTCCCAGTTCTGTGATATAACCTGACACCGAAAAGACTACTCTGGAGGGACGAAAGCCAAAACGAAAAAAATCAGAAGCAACACGCCGAGACCGTTGAAGCCGGTCGGTGTTCGACCTTCTTCCGATGTCAACGTTGACTCTCAATATAAGATAAAACATTCTTCTAAACGCGAGCCTTGAGGTGATTGGGCCGCTGGCTCTATCAGTTGGTCTTGCATCTGCTTCACTAGAGCTAACTCCACACGACTGCGTTTATTCCTACGCCAAGTTAATTCACCGTTCCGAGCGACGTCAAACCTCGGTTCGTCCAGCGCTGCGTTTCTCAATGGAACCAGCGCTCTTCGCAAGATCGCGGAACTTCCAGGCTCTAGTTCTCCATCAAAGTTGGAAGCAATGGGAATCGAAACTTCCGCGGAGCTCAGACCCTCCGTTGGGAAAGAAGAAATACAATTTTCCTCACGCGTGGCTGACCCGGCAAGGCGAGCGATAGCTTCGTTCGGACCTTGCGTGCGGACACTACTCGGCGCGTCGGTGGCATTGACGAACGCTCAACAACGGCTCATCGCATCCTCCCGAGATTAACCGAAATTTGAAACCACGTCTCTAAGTGGACTCTGACCCGGCCACAGAAGGTACTCGCTTGCTCCCTAGCTTCCGTTAACTCTCAGTCTGCCGTTGTTCACTCGGTTTTTAGTTTCATCAGCTTGAAAACCACGCTCAAACGCTGAACGAAGCTACCGTTTGTCTTCTTGAGCGGAGCACCTACAAACCAACCCTAGCGATTGTAAACAAGCGAAACTTGCCGGTCTGTGATGCGCCTTTCACGTTGTTTGAGTCGAAAGGAACTATTGGAGTCGAACTGAGTTGGACTTTGAAGTCGTGGCAGGATTATTTGTCATGACCCCGCCTGTCATGACAACGCGGAAGCGCCGTTCTTGGAGAACTCCTACAACGGAGCCAGATTCTTGAGTTCTGACTTCTCGCTGCCCTACTGGACGGCGAGTCAGGGATTGAAATCGTTGGATCGAGTGGCCGGAACTTGGGATTCCCCGGGTGGAGAGTAGCCGATCGGGTCCAATCTGGAGAACAATCGTTACTCACGGAATTGTTTCCACAGGAGCTCTTGATTTCCGGGCCTTCGAACCACTTCACGAGAACGGAGTCAACAACAATCGACGCCCACGGCGGAAGAGAGCCGAAAACAACTGATGAAAGAGCTTTCGTACGCAGCTCTAGCGCCAATCTGGAATCTGAGGCCACACTTTGTGTTCCATGAGCTCCAAAAAAGTTGTACGGGAATAGCTGTTTAGAAGTCGACGATGTGATCAGAGGAAAATGTCTCTCCGCTGTCGGCGAAATCCGGATCCGATGGTCACGTTCCCATGATTTGTATCAATCGTGGTGTGCTTCGCTGAGAGAGGCTTCGAAGACACCCCCACAATATTCCGCTCACTTGGAGGTTTTCCCTCCCAGCCCACCACATTCCCACCGAGTCCGCCTATTTCCAATGCCTACTGCTACACCCTCTTTATTTCTCACTTCGGAGAGTACTTTCTCACAGTAAGAGCACGTCGATGCCTCAAGACCCGGCGCCATCGCGGGCCCCTCGTGAGAACTCGCTCCTCGAGGATTTCTTATCCACTGGAATGATTATCGAACCAATTTTTGGCGGAGCTCAGGAACGCGAACGTCGATTGCCATGCATAACGGGAATACATCCCGTGCTCACTCAATTGAATCATGCGGTCAAACTGAGGATTCACCATCATGTACCTCGAGATTTCCGAGGAGTTTCCGTTCCTGGGATCATAAGTGGCTCGTATTCCTGGGCCTCGAGACTCACGATGGCGGCGAGGTCGAATGAGTTTTGCTCGGATTGGACAACCTAGAACCGTCGCGATCAACAACTCGGTTTCGTGACTTCTTGCTTGTATACACTTTATTCGCATTTCCCTCCATCTATTTACAGAGTTCCCCTTCCGCGCTAGCTTACGTATGTAGTTCATTTGAGTGGAGGAACGATGTTGCAGGATTCAATAAATTATGTATCTACTCATCTTATTTACATCTATTTACAAGCGTTTGCTAATTCTCAAAATGAACACAGATGGCACTGTTGTATGAACTGTGTCTCAGACCACTACCGACGAATGCATGATGTCTCACATATGAACGCAAACACGTATGAGAGAGGGTAGATGTTGTATGGCAACCTGAACACATGAACACACTATCATCAATTGTCATGCACTCCCCCTGATTTTCGGCGTTACAAAATCGTCGCCGGATGCGAATGGTGTTGGAGCGTCTGCATGTGATGATGATGGTGCGGGTGGTGCATAGTCTGTAATGTCTGCTGTTGCTGCATCTGGTGCACCATTCTCTGAGGAACGAAGTACTGGTTCTGCACCATGATCGGCTGGTGCTGGAACGGGGTCGGCACGAGCAGCGGTGGCGCGCCCCCAGGCTTCTGAATCGCCGGGTCTGGCAACCTCGGACCTTTCGAAAACCATGTCCACAATCCCGCGCTGATGCCGACGATGACACTCATGAAGAACTTGAAACTGAAGCACTCGACGTAGGGCCCCGCGGACCTCGCGCTCTGGTTGAGCGTCCACGAGTCTCGGTTCAGGTATTCGTGAATGTTCACTCCCAAAACCCCGCAAGCGGGGATGAAGTACAGGATCGCGAAGATCCAGGTGCGTGAGCCGGAGTCCTCGGGGAGCTCCTTGTATGGTTTCTTGTTGCGGTTCCTGTAGTTCTTCAAAGCGCCGGACACCAGGAACGAGGCGCCGAGACACAAGCAGGCGATGTGCGGCAGGATAACGAATGCCAGCAGGGTGTCCCGGTTCTGGTTTCCGACGTAGCAGACGCCGGTGAGCTCTTCGGCGTCGACCGCCCGCATAATCAAAATGGCGGCGGTCATCAGGGCCGGGAGCAGCCATGCGGCAACGTGCAAGGCGAGCATCCTCCGCCGCACTTGCTCAGCGGTGTACTGAGAGGGTCGACTCATGAACCACGTGATGGTTACCACAACCCACCACATTGCCGCCGCGTTCGTGAAGTAATAGATGAACACGAACACCGCCGTGCAGTAGTTGTTAGAGAGGTCCTGGTGGACCAGGACCGATATCTGTCCCTCGACGTGGCAGGATGCGGTCTCGCGGCCGAGTAGCAGCCTGATGAAGTACCCGACAGACTGGAGGCAGTAGCAGGCGCAGAGGTAGACGATGGCTCTGTCGGGGTTGTCGTAACGGCTCGCGTCCATCACGTAGAGTAGGACCGTGAAGGCCGACGTCATGAAGCCTGCCACGCTCCAAACGGCGGTCCAGATCTCGGCGAAGCGTTTGTTCTCGCTGGAGAACAGGACATCGCGATCGCAGACCTGGCCGCACCTTTGCGAGGAGTTGACGAAGACGAAGTGACGATCCCCGTAGCGGTATTGCAAGCACTGGTTCGAGTTCTGCTTCTGGTGGACGGACTTGCGTTGGCTGGGCCGCTTCGAGCCTTTGCGGTGAGACGGGGCCGGGGTGGCCTGGGCGATGTCGGCGTTCTCGACCGAGGGTCCTTCCATGCACATCTCGGTCTCGCTGTTCTCCCTGGGGAAGTTCGTGCAGTTCATCTGCTCGGGCCATCTGAAGCCGAACGAGTTGAGCGTGGGCTCGCAGCTCGAGCGGACGGACTCGCACAGCGGTCTGCAGGGCCCGATCGGGAACGGAACCTTATCCGTACACATGGGAACGTAAACAGAGCACAGGAAGAACACGAGTTGGCTGCTGCAGTCGTATCTGATGAGAGGCGCGAACGTCAGGTAGTTCTGCCGCGCGTCTTCTTGCGTTTCATGATTGAAGAAATTCGGCATGCCTGCAACGGAACGGAGTCACGAGTTAGTCGTCGGCTTCCTCGAATACGGGTTGGACGATTCGATTCAGTTGATTTCGCTCATGCGGCCGAGCTGGACTGGGCGGCCTTCTGGGTCTAGGCGGGCGACAAACGTACGATACGAGCTCCGAAAATAGACCCAGCGCTGGAAGCAGGCCGCTGAGAAGGAGACGGCGACGAGAAGCCACGAACTGTTCGGAACCAAAAGGAAGCCGACATGAACTCCTGAATGAGAGCCTCTTGTTGAAACTAACGCTAGCGGCATAGATCAGAGCTGTTGTAATATTTCACGATTGAGCATGAGCTTGTCTGTAGCCGCTGCGCCCGCGGCCAGCGCTGTGGCCTGAAGCATGTGTGGACCTTCTGCACCGTTAGCAACCACGGCACTTTCTCGGACGGACCCTGGTCGGCAGCTTCCTGCCAGGTCAACCGTCACTCCCGACGCTTCTCGTCATCTCGGATCCTGTTCTGCCTCCCACGTATCTCTCCCCGCTGTCAATGTGCCAATCCAGAGAGTTCTTTTTCCTCTCCGACCGGATCCCTGCTGCGAAACCGGAGAGCGGGCGACTCTGACGGTGCAACCTTGGAGCCGCGTCGAGAAGAGCCGGAACAATCCTCTCCGAGCGCTTCCTGAGCCCTGCGGGAAACTCGCGGCCGCGCCGTCTCATCTTGAGGGCACGATCTCAGCGGGACATGGATTCTTGCTCTCGTTCGGGCGAAAATCGAGCTCTCGCGATACTGGGGCACTTGCACCTGCACCCTTCAAACGACAGGAGGGTGCCGCTGCTCGCGAGCGAGCACCCGCATGGTGGGAAATGGTTTCATTTTTTGGCGTCGTCCTCACCGGCCGGCGGGCTAATCGACGCTAAACAGATTGACAGCCGAAAGAAGTCGAAAACGGTCTACCCATCCATCCGTCCGCCCGTCTCTCTATCTGGTGTCAGCCGACCGCTTGCTCGGTTGGTCTAGCGGCGATGTTCGCTGGTTCGAGGGGCACCCAAATACCTCTTCGAAAGACAAGCTTCGAAAAGCAGCCGTAGGTAGAGCCGATGCTGCCGGCGATCTGCACCCTCGGCACCAAGACGAAGAAAACACAACACTCACTCGCTCGCTCGCTCGCTCGCTCGCCAACACACACAATATCGTGGCTAGACGACGAACTCTCACCGCGCCAAGATGGCGGAACGATCCTCCGCAAAGAAAAGTATTCAACTAGAAAAGATCTCAATGTACACGGCGATACGAATCGCTCCACTCAGTCGAATCATTCATTCTCCGCGTCCGGAACGGAGCTCCGAAGCAGCAGGTCGAAACCCCTTGAAAACGGAGAAAGTCCTGCGGAAACTGTTCCGACGGGACCGGAACCAACTTGTTGATGCTCTGTCACATTCGGAAAGACCTCGCGAGACATTCCAGTTCTGGAACCGTCCCGACCATTCATTCCACCTCCCGCAGAGCCTACTACCTAGTCGCGAGTTCGGTTCGGAAGTTCGATCGAGATCTTCTACTCACCACTGTAGTTGTAGCCGATGCCTTTGCAGAAGTCGAATTCGATGGGTTCGCATGTTCGCACGACTTCTCCCGAACTACCTATCACAGAGAAGCTCAACACAACGAGCACACAGAACAGCGAGCTACACATTTTCGCTGCCGTTCCCCTCGCCGATGATGTTGATCTGGAAATCAACGGACACAGCTGCAGGAGACGCTGCAGCTTTCACAGAATGAAGACACGACTGTTTACGAACTGGTGAAAGATGCCAAAAGTCTGAACGGCAGCAGAGCGATCCACGTCCAGCGTTAAGCACGCCAGTCCAGGTATCCGTGTGGACGCTGTCGCTTTCTCTCGAAGAACACAGGTGATGTTCACTAAGGTGGAGATGATGGCTCGGATCACCGCTCCGCGCCTTCGGCATCCAACTCGGATGGCAGCAATCTACGGACTGTACTCGGCTGTTTCGTCTTCGGTTTAGCCAGTCGTCCGTCGGCAGCACCGGCGAAACTGTCGGCTGACGGGTGAGGAGGAAAACCCTCTTTCCACCAGCATGGGGTACTCCAATACTGGCTGGCTGCCCGCCCGTTTGACTGACAGAGGCTGGCTACGGACGAGCGCGCTGGAGAGCTGAACTCGCAGTCAGCCATGGGGCCACGACGACGTGATGCCCCTTGCAGATGGATCGTGCTGATTACGAGACAAGCTCAATCACGCTTCGCATCATCACGGTCTTCCTCACTTGGCTTCACTGTCATCGCGGCCATCACTGCAGCCAGGACCGGCCTTTCGGCTAATAGCGCCCCGTGCAGAAATCATAGCGCCCCCTCCCTCCCCTGATTCACGATGCGGGAAGAGACAACTCTTCTGATCAGGGGGAGCTCGAGGATAATCATCGCTTTTCTGGCGGCGCACAACTTTCAACCGAGAGCATCTCCTGCACTGACAGGGCTGCTTTTCAACAATCGAGGCGCCTCCGAACCGACAGCGATCCGGGCGACCGTTCATACAGTGAAAACTGCGACCCTATGAAAATCTCGTTGAGCTCTCCAAAGTGATCCCTCGATTCGAACCATTTGTTTCGGGTGGTATAATCAGCTGAGAATCGCTCTTCCCACACGCTGTGAGCTCATGGACTGGAAGTGCTCTCAGTTGGGAGAATTAGAGGCACGTTTCAGGGCTGAAATTAATCGAAAAAATCCGAATACCGAAAAATCTTCCGATCGGGTCTCTCCGGCATGTTCTCCCCGGTTTTCCGACTGTCAGAGATCTGATTCTCGCGAAGGAATGGTTTGCAGTGGAGTCGATCCTCGAGACATTTTGAGAGCTCAACGGACTCCACTCGGCCAGTGAACGCTCGATGGCAGAGTTAATTCCCGATGGAAATCTGAAGTCTGCAACCGCTTCTGCCCTGTAACTGACATGATCCCCCGCGGCAGTCTTGGGCGTCCTAGAAACACGTGCCTCTTTTTCCGCTGCAAACGAACAACATCGGCGCATGCTCAGGAGACTCTCTCCGGAATTTCACACCACGTTATTTGAAATGGCCCAGCGAGGAACGCTCGGCAATTTCGACAGCACGACGATGATGACGGCGTGCTGGACTGCGTGGTACGGGCGAGGCGGTTCGAGGCGATCCTTTCCGTCTCGAGTCTGTTTTGCAAAGAAACCGCTCCGGCTGAAGAGCTTCAGTGGGCCTCGAGTTCGTCTCGGTCCTCGTGCCGAACGAGCGGTCTACGAAATTTTCCCGCTGTCGGTTCTCCTCCCGCTCCATCCGAACGCGGGTCCGAGGACGCTCTTCCGCGGGGATATTTTTCGTGATGGTTTGGGGCTTTGCGCCAGACGGGCGTTCCGTCAGGACTTGTACGAAGCTGGGGATGGGCGGATGGAGATGACAAATCGTGAAAAACGGAGAAGAGCTTCACGAAAAACTTCGGTTCCGGAGGCGGAACCGAGCTCAACCGAGAAGTTTGGCGAAACCCAGAGCAGGCATTGGCGTTGTGTTGCGCCCAGTGTCGTTGGCTCGCTACGCCGCCGGCAGTGGTTCTCCGAGCTCTCTCGAAGAAGTAGTCTTTGTGAGAGCCTCGATGCCCCGTGTTTTGTGATTCTCTGGCCGGGAGCGCGGCTTCAGAGAACGTTGGTCCACGTGCAGTATGGTGCCGGGCTCGGCTCTGTGTCTCGCACATTCTGTGAAGCCTCATTAACACCTTCGCGGAAGCTCCGGGCGAGGTGAGAAGACTAACGAGAGATATCTGTCGGGCAAAGCCACGCTTCTGAATGAAGCTCATCCGCTGCAATCACGACGACGAATGCTGACCGCCATCCGCGTTCACCGCATCCATGATCACCACCCCCCTCCCCTCGCCCGGAAACTCCTCTCGTCCTCCGTCGCTGCTTCCAGTATCGATCGGAGATCGGTTATGGTGAACTCCTGAAGCAATCCATTGCCTCATCACATCGCTCAACTCCTCCAGATTCCGAGTGATCACCGGCGGATGATCGATCTCTACGTCGAGCCTTCGATCGGGCGGAGGAATGCAATGAAGTCTTATATCTCAGAAGGCGGTTTCAGGCCGGGTCCAGTCTTCCAAGCACCGGTATTTGAGCAGCTGCAGGTGTTCTCGCTCGAGCGGTCCCATCGAGATCAACAAGAGATCCATAAGAACAACAAAATCATTCTTTCTGCTCTTAGGAACAAAAGCCTCCTAAAACTCCAAGAGACCATCGCTCGCAGCCAAGTTGAGCTGGCGATGAACACAAACAGGATGAGGAGTTGTTACGAAAGATACGCTATCGCTGCGCCCGAATTCGATGCCGCTGCGCTCCGATCCACACCTCAGGACGAGCAGGGTTTTCGGAGGGTCGATCGATCTCGTCGATATCCGAGCGGGTCGGATTCCTCGGCGGTGGATGTTGAGGAAACCCGAGATCTTGTGTGCGTTAACGAACAGTTCTCGACCATGGTGTGGTCTCGAAAATTCCGTTGTGAAACGGCTGGGATTTTTTAGCCGGCTCCCGCTATCGTCTTCCCCCCCCCCCCCGCGAACCCACGGAAGTCGATTTGTCCCATTTAACTCATGGACCCCACGTGTGGAACTCCGTGTTAAATTTGGCTCTGGAAGAGATTCAGCTTCCAATGATGGAGTCCTCGCGTGGGAACTGCGTGGAACCCGCTGCCACGCAGTTTCCCGTTATCACTGTTGGTCGTGCGTGACAACGATGGGTTTCAGGATGGTCGCCAATAGTTATATGAGCGGTTCGATGAGTTCCCCACGTCCACAGGATTCCCCTCCCCCGCTTCTCGGATGGATTTCGGCTCCAGGAGCTTTCGCGGAGGACTCGAAGGAGTGGACGCCCTGTCTGATGATCTCTGACATGCTTTAACTCCTCTCACTGCGAATAAGACTCATCATAGGATGATCATGAGGACTCCTCTGAAATTCTCCGCCCTTGACGGATTGGGCTTCGTGAAGCCATCATCTTGAAATTTCCGTCGGATCAGGTCTACCGGTATTGTTTACGGAGCCCGGAGCAGACTGTTTGCTTCTTGCCGAGTAATACGATCGTGCCCCCGTTCCAGGTAACGTTCGCAGGCGGTTGAGGCGCACATTTCGTTTGGAGCTGTTGAGAAAGTAAAAGTTGAGCTACTTGAGATTTACTCTCGTCTCATTTCGTTCCCTATATCAACAAGTATCTGAAGATGCACAGATTTCTGTTCTGGTTTCCCCCGTCCGGGGATCCGCGAGAACACGACGATCCTCTGTTGGATCCTTTCTTTCATATCGAATGCATTCTTGCACGTCCAAGTCGCCGAATTTCTCTAGGCTGTTCGGGACTCTCATCATCGAGCGGTTTCTGGCACGTGTCAGCACGGATTTCTCGGTCGTTCGCTGGGCCGGCCGTCAGAGCTTTCGTGAACATCGTCTCACTGGGAGTCATTTTGGTATTTGCCGAAGTTTAAGCATGTTCCTCCAATAACGTTCAGAAACTATAATTACGGTTCGTGGGTCAGTCCGCCGCGGTCGTGTGCGAGTGTCTGAGCTGGCCGCTCGGCGAGGCTTCGAGCCCGGCCTCAGACCTCATAGACGCGCCCAGAACCAAACAGACACCCAGTCTCAACCCCTGAGAGTTTTGTTCAACGAAACCGTTCTGAGCCAACTGGCCCGAGGGTTCTGCGCTTCCACCGCCAGGTGAGCGATCGGGTCGAACACTCGCTCACTCGAGCACTGCTCAAAACCAAAGGGTTCGCGGGCGGTGCACGCCCTCCGGAATTCCCGCTCGGAAATCCCCCGGACGGACGGAGGGACATTCGGAGCCGGCTGGCGCCTCGCGTTGAGACGTCGATGCCGAACGGTTAGCGTGGCAGCGAGAAGTCAGCGGGCGCCAGTCTCAACATGAAGACGGGAAACATCTCAGATCGAGGGCTCAAGATGCTGCGTCCTCGATACGGACGTCTATCATTTAATTGAATTCCGTCCGTTTAGCGTTGGGTTCACAGAACACAAAACGAAGACCGATCGGAGCCGAAATCCTCTTCTCAAGCTGATCACCCCACCCACATTCTCGACGACGTGCGTAGCTTACCATGTTCTATGAAATTTCTCTCTTTCCGACGCGAGCCGAGAATTGTCCAGCCGACGGATCGGGGATTCTGGCTCCGAGCGGTCTCCACGCCCGATCGGAACGAACGCCTCTGCGGCTGCGCTGATGAGAAAACAACTCAAACTGATTTGTGAGCCCGTTTTTCCCGTTTCTGTTGACGATGCATCGTTCGAAGGGGGTGAAGGGTTTTTTGACAAGAGTTCCGCTTCTGAACGGGGCCCGACTAGATCGCCTCTCGTCCTGGAGATATCGCCGAAAGTGCGTCTCTCGAATCATCCATCCCGAATGGGAAGCAGCGGACAGAGGAAGTGTGACTGTGGGACTCTACTCGGGAAAGTAGAAGTGTCGGTGTTTCAGCCGTTGATGTATCTGCCGCCGTTGGCGATAATGCGCAGGTCGGTCGCCGGACGTTCGGGCTCACGAGAGGTCGACCGAGAGTCGCTGCAACCGAAGAAGATGGAGATGGACCAGAAGACGGCACACTCGAAAACGCTTCGATTGGGCACTGCGACGCGCCGACGTACTGAGCTAGCTCTCCGATTGAATCTACCGACGATAGAGACGCTTTTCGAAAGTGCACTTTCAAGGATCTCTCAGGAGTGGACCCGTTCGACGTTTGTTTGTCGGCGTGTTAGCCGCTCTTATCGATCGAGCGGCCCACTTGGAACCAGGCTGGATCCACTCGGGGAAGGGGGACGCAACAGTTCTTAAGTGAGTTAGCACTCACTGCTGACCGGTCAGAAAGCTGCCAGACTGTTTGCTCCGTAGCTTCTGCGAAAAGTCTCTCGTCGGTTTATGTAGCTCGTCCACCATCTCCGCAAGCCTCCGACTCCATGAGGAGGGGACTCTCACTCAACATGCGCCGAGCACCGAACTAAACAGTCGCCCATTCGGCCGTTTGGTTCGTTTGTTGCTCTTTTCTCCGTGAACTTCCTCCCGAAGTTTTAACAGACTCCCGAGCGGCCCACGGCCTTCGGAACTCTGACAATGAGTGGTAACGCTTGTCAGCGGAACGGATGCTCCATGTCGACTGTTTAGTGAGGGCCGCTCCGGCTCCCGTACTACGATGATAAATAAACTGCCGTTTGATCGGGTTTTGCGGTCTTCCTCCACAAATTGGATCCTCACGATCGTTTCCGCTCGACGCTCCTGCGCACCGCGGAACTGTTCCGCGGCGTGACACCATCGAGACCGTTCGAATGCGAAGAAAACCCGTGTTACATTCGCAGCGAGGGGACACCACGTAGAGAAAGTCCGTCCTGGCCGGAGGAACGAGGATCCTCCGAGAAGGAAAGCGAGGGGATCGTTCGTGGCTCGTGTGACACCCTGGTTGACAAGTTCGAGGGATGCTCAAGAGTGTTTTTCCTCTGAAGAGATAAGGATCTCTCTTCTTTCGACGCGTTCAGCTATTTTCACACAGTCTCTCACAATGTGTCTTTTCGACGGTTCCTCCTCGACCAAGAGACCTACAGCTCAGACGATCGGGTCGTGTCGGGTTCCAGGTCCGCTGAGCGGGAAGCAGACGCTCTAAAGAATGTTCAGGAAAAAAGACGCTCAACGTTCAGCTCCCTCTGGCTGGAGAAGGAGGCCGTTGAATGAACTGCGGGGTCGAGAAAATCCCTGGATTTCGAATCACGTCAATCTTTCACAAAAGTCCCGCCCTCGGAAGACTCACGGTGACTTGGAATGGTCGCAACAGGTCGATACGTGTTCGCGGCTGGGAGCTTGGACGGGAGAAGTCGTCGGAAATGTCGACCGACGATTTCTGTCGGTGTAATTTATAGCGGGGCCCTAAACGAACTCGTACAGCGTCCTCCTCGGGTTTACAATTGAAATTCGCTCGTCGAACGGGTGCACAATGAGCTCGCTGGTGACTTTCGTTCTCGTTACCATCGTTCAATGGACACTGAGTGAGTTTTTCTTCATTTTCGAATATCCTGCGGAGCCCCTCCGATGAACTTTTCGTTCTCGCGGCTCGAATCGGAACGAAACCATCCCTGAATCGCGTTTTCGGGGGGCACGAGGCCTCGGACTCTTCATTTCGGCGTCAATCTAAACATTGACACTGCGAATTTGTCGCTCGTTGTAGACATCGCGTGACATCGAATCGGTTGGGCCGAGAAGAGCCGAAAATCCCGAGAAAGACGAGAACAAGTGCTCTTGAAACAGGAGGAGAGAGACAAGATCTCGTGGGAAGTCGGATCTTCTGAGCCGGTAGAATCCTCTCGCTGAGCCTTTACAAGCCAGTGTTCCATCTTCGACATCTCCGCACTCTCCACGATCAGCGGACAGGTATTCTCTCGAAACTCTCTCAACGTCGATCAAATCGTAATCAGACGCAGTCAGCAGAACAAACAGAGAAACTTCAGCGAGCTTGACGAGATCCGCTCGGCTCTGGCAGCAGCTTGAAAACACGAAGACGACGACCCTGTGGCGGCCGTCGTCGTCGACCGAAGGGCTGCGGGGGTGAGACTTCTTGTTAATGGGCTTCGTATGTGAAATGTGGGGACCACCCGTGGCTGGAGGTCCGCGCATGTTTTACGTAGAAACCAGTTGATATATCCACTGTAGACGCCAACGATCCAGTCAGTCAGTCAGTCAGTCAGCCTGTCGGTCGGTCGCTCGGTCGGGTAGGCGTTCAGGTAGCCAAGGAGTCAGGTAGGCGGAGGCATCTTCGTAGGAATTCCCCCTGAACCACGTACACCCAGAGCATGCGGCAGTCGTTGGAACAGGCGAGCGAGGCGCTTCAGAGTCATGCTGAGGCTCAGGAAGGAATCGAGTGTGACGCTGGGGGGAGCGGGCGGGGATTTTCCCTGGCGGAATAATCATAGGAAGAACCGTGCCCGGAGGACCCCACCGAGGAGAGCTTTCCGAACAACTAGCTCGACTGACCTCAATGCGGAAACATCCTGCTTGTCCGGCAGATCTCGAAGACACGACCGCGTCAAACAGACGGAGTGGAATCGATCTCACTTACGAATCGACTTGTAGCTTGAAGTTTCCGCGGACCGGATACTCGGTTTGCCATTGACCAGATTTCAGGGTCCTGATGCACGACAATGTCCCGTGTGGCAAGGCTCGCCCAATGACATTCAGGGCCCAGGAACGAACAGAGCCTAGGGAAAATTTTGGCCCAGCCTCCATACAGAGAGCTCCAAGATGTTTTGAAAACGTTTCTGATTACGCAATGAAGTGTTCCTTCGTTGAATCCATATCTGTCTTTTTGAGAATGGGGGATCGAGCTCCTTCAAAGATCGTTTCGCTACTCCCATGGGATACTTGCTCGCCCCCCTATTGGTAATATACATGATATGAGCGCAAAATCAACTGAAGGGTCCTTTTGGGTCTCCTCGCATTCTAATTGCCAGGTTCTACATTCGCGGAAAGCAGGCACCATTCTTAAGAGGGAACCAATGGAGAAAGGGAATCCATGAAGAGAATTTTCATTGCCTGATCCCGATCAGGAACTCTTCCGATGTCCAAACTTGGAGAACCGTACTCCGCGCAAACCCTGTAAGAACGCCGGGCTCAAAATGACACTCGGCTAGAAACGTCGCTCTTGAAGTACACCTCGCTGTCCGCGAGAGGGAGTTTCACGTGGTGCGACACTGCGCTTGTCAAAGCTATCCCGGAAGGTGAATGGGTCCTTGTTGAGAACGTCAACTCCTGCGCTCCTTCCGTGCTGGATAGACTGCTCCTGGGCTCTTACTATTCTCGGGCTCAAATGTACTCAGGCTCCGAATGTTTTTGGGCTCAAAAGCCCAGTCCCCGAATCTTTGATTGAGCCTCGCGTAGAACTACATCCGGGAGGAGAGCCCTGCTGGTACCGAGTGAGATGCATCATATCAGAATTATTCTTTTTTGTTCACAGTAGTCAGTCAACGACGTCTGGATGGCCCGTGGGGGATAATGCGCTTCGATACACAAGGGAACGGGAGCAGGGCAGTTATGTTCACGCTCAAATTGAAGAAAAGCACGGATTGCATCTTCCTGCAAGATATCTACATGAAGTACTCGTTTTCTTTTCCTCTTCAGATCCTTATTGTGGGCAGGCCGCTGCTGAGTCCCGTGATCTTCACTCATGAGGGCGGAGCCATTTCTAATCCTGATCATCCCGATACTGACTCCGTGGGCTTCTAATCTTCCAGCAAGGAGATCAAGGTTCTTGTCAACGGCGTCGAGAAGAGATTTCAAGGTCAATTTCGGAAGAAACTCTTCGTTTGCGACGAGACCGATGTGAGAATAAGAATCGAGGGACCCGAAGACAGCTCGGCGAGCATTTTCTACCGTATTTTGGATGTTGGTAAGTTTGTGTGGGACGATTTTCTCGACCATCAGTAACGGCGAGAACGAGAACCATATTCAAAGAACCAAAGTATGACTCGACTGGCAGTTTCCGAAATCCCAGAGACTTTCAGAAGTGAAATGATCAGCGTTGCCCCCTGGCAGGATAATTTTCAATCAATTTAAAACGAGCTCCAATCCATATTCTTTCAGGAGAGTACCCGGCAGCATATAAGGAAGACATCTGCAGGGGGCAGAGGACATGCAGCTACAATCGCGACGAAGAGAAAGATGAATCCAAGTTTCTTCTCTTGACCTCCCCCATCGAGAAACAAACTGTGAGTTCGATTTTCCCTCATAGGTTTTCCAGTTTTGCTTCCCCAGGTTCTTAAACCAATTCCGTGTGGGCTCAAAAAACGCTTTCAACGTTCTTTGTTCTCATGAGCACATCCAATCGGAGCAGCGCCGCCGCAGATCGTGATAATTGTCAGTCCGTTGGCCTATCAAGAGATGACACCAACGAGACGATATCGAAGTCAACACCCAGTGCAACCGGTTTGTTTTCTGGGCACAACATCCAACGCTCCGTGAAACAGCTCCATCCAGGATTCAGTTCCAGACCGAGGGGAGTGTTCACTTTTGAGCAACGTTCCCCGGAAGAGTTCTCTGTATGATGTGCATGTTCTAACTTGGAATGAGCGGCTCCACTCTACCTGAACACCATTCGATTCTTAAGGAGCCAGGCTCGGGCAACAGGAGAGGACGGAAATTAGAAACAGGATTGACAGCTCGTTTTCAATTATTCTTTGACAGAAAAATCTCCCCGCGAGGAGCGACATCGCGGCGCGGTATTCGTTTGTATTTGGACGTGGTTCGACCACAATTGGTAACAAGCAGCCGTTTTTCTCAATCGGATCGAATCGAATCTCATTCGACAGCCGCACCACAGCAGCGTGAAAACACGGCTTCAGAAAGCGTAAATTGCTGAAGACACACAGAAACGGGCGAGACATCGAGAAGAAGTCCGCGAATGTTTTTCGCCTCTCAAGCCATCGGCAAGGTTCTGAGCAGAAGGCGTCCCGTTCTGAGCACAACGGCGGAGCGACGTCTAATGAGAACCCGATTCCGCTCTCAATTTTTGAACTCCACGATTCTCTCTGGTTGGAAAAATGCTCGCTCTGAGGCGAACACGAGCCGAAAACAATCCCGAACCTCATTTTTCCCTCTTCAATCGTCTATCGGATTCCTCCTGGGTCGTATCGAACTTTTCGTGACAATTCTGCAAATGAGAGCGTCGGAAATCATGACTTCCGAGCTAGCTCGGAGCGGTCTCGTTGTTCTTGCCGGAACGGGATCGGGTGGTACTCAGAAGAATATGGAGAGAGGAGAATGTTTCTGTGCAGTATGCGAAGCCTTTTCGCTTCAGCCATGTTTCAGGCTTTGAATGTGGACCACATTTCGCGAGCAATATCCTCTGCTCCTATCGATTGTTGCTTATTTTCTGCTTCAAGCCGTGTCTAACGAAGGTCGTTCTAAAGCACAGAACCGTGAGCTGGCGCGTAGCGTCCGACGTATCTTCCTCGGTTCCCCTTGTTAACGGTGATGACAGGGGGCCCCTTGACGGCATGGCGCGTCGGCCCCTGAGAAGATACTTTCTGGCGAGACTGAACGCGGCGAACGGGCGCAAAACGAAAAGCAAACATGTGCTGCCTCGTCCAATCGTCTGGGCTTGCTCGTGAGAGCTGGTTGGGATGGATTCCCTGGTTCGATTCCTTCGCCCTCCAGCCCGGATCGGGTCGGGGGAGGGGGGATGCAACACGAAACTCAAACTGATGTTGAATCCTCACCCGATCAGAGCACATTCCTGGCTTGCCCACGCTTGCCTTGTGCCATGTTTGATCGGAGCCCTTGCGGTGCGAAATTCGAGTCTAGCACTCGAATTCGACATCGGACGTGCACGCCGAGATCGTGGTCCAAACACGAGTGGATTTCCTGCAGCATTCATCGCGAAATATGAGCAGGAAAGTCCCCCCAGACCGGTGGAGAACCGCCCGTGCTCAGCATGTCGTTCGGGATGGTGTGAGCCGTTCTCTCCCGATTCGGCGTTGGGAGCCTGATCGTAGGCCGTCGTGTTTCTTCCCGGTTCGCGGCCGCTCTGGAGTGTTTGACATTCTTGAACTCCGTGCTTCTTCCAACGAACGATGGCTTTTTTTCCCCGGTCTTGTTACCGGATGTCGGTCAGTACTCCTCCGTGCTTCATCCAAGTGGTTCCGATCCGGAGCCCCAGCCACATCCGCAGCTTGTTGACATCGCCTCGGTTGGTTCAAGTCCCGATCAAACGAGGCCAGTCATGGGTTTGATTGAAGTCACAGCGAGAAATTGATACAATAAGCAACAGCAGCGGCAGCCACAACGAGACCAAATCGAACAAGGTGGACCCCAAGCTGAGCTGAAGAACAGGATGTGTGCAGAAGTTTCTCGGCTACAGCAGTGGGCCTCAGAGCAGTCCGTCTCTTTCATCGCGATCCTTCGATGAGCGAAGACGCTTCGTTTGGGACGTGCCATGCCAGCTCAGCAGCGCGCCTGTCCACCATCGACACAAGGCCGATAAGGACGTGATAACCCACTGATAAGGGAATGATATTGATTGAGGTGGCAATTTGTCTCGGTTCTTGAGGGGAATAAAAACGAGATTTGCGTGGCTTGGAGGTAAGCGGTGCTCTCATGGAGCCGGAGGAGCGAGCGCCGCCGTGGCTCCAGTTCTCCAGTGCGGTGGAAACTCCTGGGATACTCGACAACTGAAGCTCCTTAAGATGCTCATCACTTGTTGCATCCGACCCTGGTGAAACCTCGGTTGACCACCGGAAATATCCTCGAAGGCAACGTTTTTTTGAGAGAGGTTCTCTGCGAATCCGCGAACTTTCTGTCGTTTGGTTTTGCTCGGCGCAGTTTTCACTTGGCAGGTATTCGGAAACAAAGTTGAAGGAAGAAGAAAAGTTGAAGATAAGCTTCACGGCGGAGAAAACACGGACTCTCTCTGAGAAAGAGTTGAAAATGCGTTGAATGCATATCTGTCGAGCGTAATATATTGCCCGGTGGCGGAGCTGTCATGGTTCCCGTCCTGATTAGAGCATGATCGACAGAGAGATAATCTCGACTGTCAAGACGTCCTGCAGTAGCTGGGGAGGCAGAGCATTCGATCGCTTCCCAGAGATCCGAAAGCTGGTGGGCTGACCAGCTCCAGCTTTGGAGCTGGTCCGGACTTTGTCTAGGTGCACCGGAGCTCGGTGTGAGCAGATCGGATGTATTTACAACTTTCTTTACAACTGGCGGCGAAGGAATTCTGACAAGTTTTTGTGAGATCGTTTCGTGAACTCAAGGCCCAGAGCT
Source organism: Phytoseiulus persimilis (assembly GCA_037576195.1). NCBI lineage: Eukaryota > Metazoa > Arthropoda > Arachnida > Mesostigmata > Phytoseiidae > Phytoseiulus > Phytoseiulus persimilis. The sequence continues at coordinate 13,495,518 of CM075103.1, forward strand.
CGCGATGAAAGCGACCCGAACGACAAGCGCCGGTGCTGATGTGTTCGCCGTGCGAACACAGCATCATCGAGTGCGAATCCGAGCGGGACTCGCTGTCTTCCGGGGAGAATCCAAACTCGTTTCGACAGGTGACAGCAACGAGCAACAGCGGACGGAGCATTTTCTCTCGATTCTTCCTGACTTTCCGCCTTCCCCAGGTGATTGAGAAAGTTATCTTCACTCATGAACTCGGGCTCAGGAACGACACCATCGCTCTTCTCGACTTAGACCCAGAGCGAATAGGCCTCATAGAAAAAGACGTTCTGGATTTCCACGAATGCGAAAAAAATGAAACGCTGTTCCACATCAACACGACCTCGTTGACTCGCCGGACCATTTTCAAGTAGGCCTCGGTTGAAAGAAACCGAAACAATGAATCAATCAGCGCTGAACGTTCCGTCGGAAAGAGCTAATTTCATGTTTTCTTTCTGAAATCTTCCATGCCTCCAGACATTTTGGCTCCGACCTCTGTATCACGTACTTCTCTGAGCGGGATCCTGGGATCTCGAACTTCGTGATCCCGGGTCAACTGGTTCAGCTCTGTGAGTAAAGAGCGAGAAAATCAGTTTTCCGCCGCGGAATCATAGCTAGGACGATGTTGAGACAACAACTTTGCTTGGAGGCCGGCTGAGACAGAATTATATTTCTCTGATCCTCCGACCAGCGTTCGCAACCCCTGTGTTTCCGATGCATTATTGCGAAAGTATCGTCCTTAGTTTTGAGCCTGCGGGAGAGTAAATCAGGGACGTCGTATTTCAATGTCGAAAGAAGGAACCAAACATCCGTGGACGTTCTCGTCCTCAAAGGAGATGAACAAATTCAGCGAGCAACATCTTCATACCTCTGCCATTTCGCTCAGGTTTGTTGGAACTGGGAACAGAACCTACTTGGTTATTACTAGAGCCTTGAAGCTTAGGTGTTCCTTCGGAGTCATCACCTCATAGCAATGGATAAATCTCGAGCGATTGATGGAATATTTCTGTTGAATCACCCAAACTCCCAGGCTCCTCTGGTTATTGCCGTGCGTCGATTGCGCATCTTAACTCCGGGATCCCGTTGCAGTTGGAGATCTCCGAAGCGGAGGACAATCTGTTGCTGGTTTCCAAATCCCAGGATCTGCGAACCAATATCAGTCTGGAGGTCACTCGAACGGATGGCGGGGATGACATATATGTACGTTCGTGACACATGTTTTCCCATTGATGTTATCATTGTAATTTCAGCGTACTCGAATCGAAGTTCGACTTCGTATGGTAGTGTGCGACGGGACCTCGGACGTCACCATCTCCCTCCTTTATGAACCGACTTCAGTAAAGAACTGCCGCAATCTCGCAACTCTTGGACGTTCAGGGAGGAGGGACACCCCACTCTTCCTCCAAGGAAGTTATGAAGGGGGTCGACATTCCTAACGTCTAGAGATTCCCACTGAGATTCTGTAGTTGAATCGTCTTCGGACTGTCTGTTCAAACACACTCACTCGAAAGTGAAAGGTTGGAAAACAGCTCAGCCATGGTCCCACGTGCTTGACAGGACGTCGTTCTCAGGAGCGCTTCCTTAGCTTCGATGAATACTCGCGGAAACTTCATTAAGGAGTGAACCCTATTTACCGGAACGATTCGAGAATGATGTGTTCCACAAGAAGACGCCAAAATGGTTGCATTCCACCTTCAGAAAGTTTCGCGGCAAATTACTGCATTCCACTCCGAAACGGCTTCCTTGCTGAACTGAGAGGGGATTTTCCCTTGATTAATGGGAATGGTTTTCGTCCATCAGTGGAGTAGTCATTCTCTCTGATGGAAAACTGTCTCTATCAGCGGATAGGCTGCAACGAGCGACTACATTGGAGGAAAATTGGATGGTATGGAAATCAGAATTTCAGCCGTCAAAGCTTATGGCAGCTGGAAAGAGAACTCAGAAGCGACCGGCTGTCTACTTAGGACGAACGAGGAAGTCATCACGCCGGAGCGGCGCGTCGACCGCTCACTCGGACTGCGCTGGCTGGCTGACGACAAGTGTTGCTTGTTGGCCTGCTGGCCGTCCATCGGCCGTTCGAGGATTTATTTTTAGAGCATCCGATGCAGAGTCGTAGATAAGATACCGAGATAAGGTGTTCCGTGGAGTCATAATTCAGGCGGGACGCCGAATCCACGGGAGCCGAGGCTCGCATTTTACGACTACCTCCTAGCGCTAGTCGAGCGCTCACAAGAACGGGACTTTGAAGGGCTCCTCGCCGCTCTCGGGCCCGACAGGCTCATGCAATAGCGTCCGGAAAATTTCCGGTTCGAATCGGTCGAACTCCTGGCTGACCCGGTCTCCAACTGAATTTTCTCACTCAGTGCATTCATACTACCAATTCCGTTGAGGCGGCTCCTCGTGCACTCTCGGCTTCACTGCCTGAGGCGTGGCAACACAGAAATGCAGGAGCTCCTTAAATCTTTCATGTATCCAATCCTTATGCCACAGTTATGTCCAACGAAAATTCAGACTGGTCCAATATTTCTCTCTTGTTGCGTTCCAGGTGGGCATCACTGCTTTCGACATTTACGTAGCCGTATTCCAGAACATCAAGTGGGCAGCCCAATTGCCTACGACCAAGTCGTTGTCTACCTATGTCGCAGGCATCGGCTGCGAACAGCGAGGCGATGCCGTCAAATCGGCCGATGACAGATATAATTCTGGGGCCGTGTTTTGCGTTTATGTCAAAACTCGTAGGTTATCAAACGTTTATAATTAATTCTTATCGGATACAAGAACCTCGTCTCTCCCGCTCTTTCTCGCCATCACTCACTACTCGGGTGCCCCTCGTACCAATCAACACCACAATATTGCATGAGATTGAGGCCCTTCTCGTTTCTGCTGCGTTCCGACGAGTGCTATTAATCGTCGGACCTATCCGCCTCTCATCCCGCGCTCTTCTGAATTTTTAATATGGTATGCGCGGGAATTTGTTAACTTTTGAAGAGATGATTGCTTCGTCCAGATAAGGTGTTGAAAACTTTTTCTCGAGCTCCTCTCGACTACTCATGGCGGTTTTTGGTACACGATATTTCAATCTGAGTTATTCAGGAATTCGCAACGGGTTCGACTGTCTCGGCGTCAATTTATTCCTTCATGGCGGTGTTCCGCAAGCGAGAGGTTCGATTGTGCGTTGCTAGTCTCCTCCTTGATTCAAGGAACCATGCAGAACTCCGACGATGATAGTGAGCAGAACCTCTGGGCACAAATCAAGGAAAGAATTAAGGACTACATTTTCAACATCACGAACAGCGCTTCTTTCGTGGAGAGAACGGCCGTGGTCTTAAGGAGGTGAGTACTCATTTCCGGGAATTTTCTTAGGAACATTCGACGCTCATTGGCTCCGGTTGAATTCCACCCCACTGGTATGGAAGCTTGGGAGCTCGGTAGTTGGTCATCAATCCTTTCTGCATTCTGATCAGCTCATGGATAAATTGATGGAACTACAAAACCAGTTTTCGGCCTGGAGAACTTCGGTCTCGGTATTGTTCGCCGTATTCTGTCGGTGACAGGAACAGTTTCAGACTCGTGCGTAGGTTGGGAAAAATTCTTGGGAGCTTCTTCGCAGGATGGAGCGTCAGTTCTCTCAGCAAACATACGTGTCAGATTCGCGGCGTTTCGTGAATCGAGTGACAGAGCAGCCTCTCGCCCCCTGCAGATGATTTGAGACTCGTTGGAATTCGCTCTGTCAGAGCCAAGCCGCCATCTTGGAAAACATTTTCATTGATCTCTGAATCTTCGGTGTACGCTCATCGACACATCCGACACAGACCTCATCCGGCCTCGACTCATCTCGCTAACGGATGCGCTGAAGAGATATTCGAATAGTTGATGGCGTTTTTTCGGGTCGAATAAGCCGTCAAGTAGGGTGAACCAGTTTCTGGGCTTCTCGGCGAGAAACATCGGGGACTATAATGAAAGATGACGCTTAGGAACGGGTGAGACCCACGTTTATAGCTCGTTCCTTCAAACTGTGTCTGATCCCGATTACCGCGGTTCCTGAACATGGACCACTAAGCTCTCAAACACACCGCGAAACGTGCGAATTTTGATGAGTACATATTGGAACATTCCTCCATTACAGCAGGGAGCAAATAGAGATTCCAAGGAACAACCCCGTAGTTCACGCCACGCGCGAGATGGCTCTGGTTCGGCTCGCGTTCGTGATCGTCAAAGATGAGAAGAACACTCCAGCCCTAACGCAGAAGCATCACTATGAGATCTTGGAAGAGTTTGAGCACCAGCACGAGCCAGATGAGAGTTTCAGCGTAAGTTGCCAATGTCTCACATCCCTCGTTTGGTGAGAGCTGACCTCGAACCGCTCGTGACCGTCGCAGAGACAGTTTACTCGGAGCCTGAGACTGATTCCTCGGACGACTGAAAACGGTTGTGAGGCATCTCTTGCGGCAACGAATCGCCGAGCACGAAACTGGCGAGACGTTTCGGATCGGGAACGCTCGCCTTGTTCGCGATCGCGTCTGAAGACGTCACAAATCGTGACGCCCTTCCCGGAGCAGAACAAGGCTCGCTGTTTGTTCTCCAAAGAAGAGAATTCTCGAGAATTTTTCACATTTATTTATTCAATAGGCAGACCCGTCCCTGGGTCCTCTAAGCTGCTGGGGCCCTCGGCGCGTCGCTCTTTCTCGAGTGCTAATTTGAATAAAGTCTTCTCCATCACCCCCCTCTCCATCGTGTCGACGTTTTCGAGTGAATGAAAAATCGCAGATGCGGTCGAGCCGATGAGAATCGTGAGCAGATTGATACTCTCCGCTTTTTTTCGGCCTGTTATCGGAGATCGACAGCACTCCTTAGATATGTGGCGATAAAACGGTAGAAAGCGGATGATCTAATGTTACATGAATTAATCAATAAAGTCTACTCCCGCAGCTCGCTCCCCGTTGTCACGTTGAGATATCGCTGGCCCGAAACCTCATATTTTTCGGTCTCCTGGTGCTCACCTGCACCGTCATATTCGGAACCGTATGGAGATGTCAGCTGAACGCCGATGTACAGCGCCGGGTGATTGCGCAGATGAGCGAGGAGAAGCGCAGAAGGAGTGACGCCGACTGGTGGTGAGTTTCGCCTCGTTTTTGGTTCCTAAAGTCTTTGAGCCAAGCGACGATAGATCAAAGATGAAATGAGCTGTGCATGGACGGATGTTCCCTCTACGTTTCGGCCCTTCGTGTTGACTTTGAACTGGTTCTCTCTTACCCAGGGACTGCAGAACCTCAGAATTGATCGAAGAGGGCTCTCCAACAAATTCCCAAGAGCAGTATGCCAACCAAGCGTTCATTCCCGACGCAGATGCGCAAGTCAACGATCCTGTCATCCGAAGTAAACTGAAAGGCACCTCTCTTGCGATGAAGTCGTTTCGGAGGAGCGACTTAGGTGTGTAGAGCTCATGGAAAGCTTTGTTCGATGTTGAATCGGGAGCAGAACAACGTGGCTGAAATCCTCCACGAATTTCAGCGAGCAGGAGCATATGGGACGGCGGCCTGCCGCTCTCGGTACCCGGTGGGATGGGAGGTCAGATGTCGCAGATCAGAGAAGAGGACGAAACCATTGGAACGTCTCGGATGTGAGAAGACACTACTTTCTGCGGGGGGCGAACCCCAGCACAAAAGTCTCGGCTGAATTCCACGTCATATTCGACGGGGGAGGGCTGATAAAAAATGCAGTGTGTGGTTGACGTGTTCTCTCTCTGCTTTTCCCGAGGAATGCGGTCGTCGACGTCTATTATGAAATGTCGAGACTTCTATTGCGGAACTTTGTGAGGTTCGAAATCTCAGCTCTTTGCTGGAAGAGAATTGCTGCTCCTTGGATGTTGCTTACCGCTTATCATTCGGCCCTCGGGCGGGAATCGACCCGCCTCCGTTTTCACGTTCTAGTGTCACATCAAAACGTTTGCTTACTGTAATACTGTATTTGCTATCATTTTCGAAGTCACGATTTGCTATGATCTCGCAAGTTTTGCGGCATCGTGTGGGGCTCGCAATCGTGACATTTCCATCGCCATCTGCATTCTCGTTTCCCTCAAGAATCTCTGTTGCGCCCCATGTTCCGGTATCGTTAGTGGTCCACGTTGAATCCTGGCTAGAGCTTGGAAGATCAGGCACTCATTAGATTATACCTCCCATCTAGCTAATTTGGGAGATGGATGAACGAGTGTCTGATGGCTGTCTATCAGTTCTCATGGCAATGATGCACAATTCATCGATCTATCCATCCATCCACCGATAGATCCATGGATTGATGTATGATGATTAATGGATGATCAGTGGCGTATCCAGGGGGGGGGGGGGGGGGATGGCCGCGGCGCGCGCATCGCACGCTCTTCGTCGGAGTTACCCGAGTAGCGTTTCCACACTGCCTCCAACTCCGCGAAAAGACTCACGTCGCTCATTGTCAGACCGAGAGGAATGCGAACGCAGCAGTGAGCATTCTCATACCGAACGAGATCGACCAACCATTGGCTTCCAGAACAGGGAGAGACTTCGCAGCTACTAGAATCGAGATAGGATCGACCAAATGGCTGTTCATATCAATACACGTAGCTCACGGAAAAGGGGGGCGAAACGCGAGAGTGTTCGAAGAGTTACCAGAGACACTCAGTCATGACGGAACAGGGGAAACTCATGTCATTGTGGCAAGAGATATGAATGCTCACGTATCCCAATTCGCGGAATGAGAGGATGCAAGAGGTTGGCTGCTGAAGAATTCCGTAATTCAGAATGGGTATATCATAGCCAACGTGTCAGACGGATGCCAAGGCAGACGAACATGGAAAACCGCTGTGATTGACTACATACTGTGTAACACCAACACGTTCGAGGAACTTAAACAAATGCAGGTACACGAGGACAGAGAACGAACATGGATATCGGATCACAATCTACTTTCCGCTGTGTTCAGAACTGATAGAGAGCGGGAAGGTAGTGCAAATCGTGGGGAGGAAACGAAAATCGTCACAATGGTAGACAAATATAGTGTCACCATTGCGACAATAGGATCGGTCAAGGCACAGATGGTAAGAAATCTATCAGAATCATATGAATTTTTTTGTAAGACTTTTCGGCAGAACATTCTGAGAAATACGAAAAAAGTCGAACTCAACGATACCTGGCTTGTCCAAACGAGAGAAATATCCAGGATGGCCAAAGAGAAGGAGGTACTGGAGAAAGAGCGGAAGCGAGCGAAAAATTGGGGAGGCGAGGACGGACTGCAGAAAATAGCGGTGAAGGTTGACACAATTCAAAATCGAACAAGTCGAGATAAAAATATCCAGACGGGATAGGAAAATATCCGACCACATCATCAGGGCACCTAGATAGTGAAGAGCGAAACGCTTCTGGAAATATACGCGGAAGGAAGATGGAAAAACCTAAAAATGGGTGTGCCCGACTGATGAATCCGGCCAAGACATCGCGGATGATGAAATGGGAGCATATCTAACGGATGACCTCAAAACGGTTCTCGTATGCGAAAATCGGCAAGGAGAGACGAACTGAAGCCGTGTGACATCACGATGTCACAGGGGTCGAAGCTGCCTATCGGTGAACAGATGGTGGAAGAAGCGCTACTGGAAGTACCCACAGAGTCCGCGGAAGGACTGGATAACATACCCGCATATGTGATCGAATCCATCGGAATGGCAGGGCTTGAATACATAGCCCGAACGTTTACGGGCATAACGGAAGGATCGCAACCGATTTCGGCAGAATGGCGCCAAGGGAAACTCACACTACTAACAGAAGCTAGGTAGCTCAAAACCTTACTGGAAACAATTCAGGACAATAAGTAGGACAATGTTGTATAGGACAATGAGGTTACCCTACAATATGACACACATATGTTTGAAACGATTCCAAGTGAAAGAGGACTCCGACAATGATGTCCAATGAGTGCAGTACTTCAGTAAAACCTCTATTATATCAACCTCCATTATATCAACTCGCGAACAGATCAATTCAAGACGGTTAAAACCCCAATTATTTGAAAAGCTCAATCTCTATCAAATCCAGCTCGCTGAAAGGCAGCTTCCTGGAAAAAGTCAACATCGATGAGGCTAACAGATGGAACGAACGTATATTTATTCTTCGCTCAGAAGAATTTCGAAAAGTTTAGAATCGAGCAGAGACTGCTGAAAATGAGATTCAGACTGATGATCATACCAGCATTTCAATTTCGATGAGACGGGATCCGATTTCCGCGCTCACATATGCCCACAACAATTCGACAGCTCAGACTGTGAGTGAGATTCCACCGCAGCGTTCGCTCTTGCTTCCACCGTATCCCCGATGCTTCTGATTTCCCGATATCCACTCGGCAACGTTGCTTGGGGCTGACTCGTCCATTGCCAACGCTGCAGCGCGGAGACGCGCCAATCGGGACAAATCCAAAGGCTCGCACTCAGTGGTGTTCTCCAACCATTGCAGGGCAACGTCGAATGCCATGACCGCTTCCGCGGCTGTCGGTCGAGAGGTAATCGGAGAAAAAGGAGGTGATGCTTCTTCATCTCCTGATTCTCCCGGAACGTGAGGCTCTTCTTGTTCCGTGACCGTAGCAATAATTTCCTCATCGTTGAGGTAGTGCGAACTTTCTAACGCAAAATCGCAATCCAACCATTTTGAAAGATTGGCACTGTCGCAGTCTTCGAAGCTTCGGATGTCGGGAAGTCGTTCCCCGAAAGCTCCGAACTCGAGGGAAGCTGCAAAACAGCTGTTACGTTCGGGGGCAGAAAGATAACGGTGAACTTTCCGTTTTCCCTTTCGAGAGACTCTTTCTGTGGATGTGACGGCGCATTGTCTAAAAGCAGAAGTACTTTTCCATCGTTCCCCAGAACTTCCTGGAACGCTCTCACGTCGGGAAGGAAAGTGTGATCATACCATTCCCTGAAGATGTCACTCGTCATCCAAGCCTTCTTCTGGCCCTTGTAAACCACTGGAACACTTCTTCCCCGGACGCATCTCGGATTCTGGGATTTTCCAATAACGAACATCGGAATTTTATGGTTCCCAGTCATGTTAGCGCACACCATGGCAGTGATCCGCTCCTTGCTACTTTTGTGCCCTGGAACAGATTGTTCTCGACGAGATGCCAGGGATTTGCTTGGCAACGCTTTGTAGACCAGTCCAATTTCATCTACGTTGAAGACAAAATCAGGATCATACCCCCCAGCTGGGTACGCCCCTACCTCAGATGCTACGAACGCTCTGAAGTCGTTTCCGAAAGACTCGGCTGCTTCTGCGTTCGCAGAAATTCTTTCACCTTCGAGTCCCCGTTGGCGTATCCCATGTTGTTGCTTGAACTTTTCCAGCCAACCCTGGCTCGCCTTGAAATTAGGGTCTCCTCCGAGTCGTTGATTCAGGCTCAATGCTTTCTCACTGATAACATAGCCCGACACAGGGAATCCAAGCGTCCGTTTCTGTTCGAACCACATAATCAAGGCCGCATCCAGAACTTCATTCTTAGGTTTCTTCATAGCCTTAGCATTAGCGCGTCCACGATGTTCGTTTACTGCTTCCGCGTAATTCTTCAGGCTTCGCGCATCCTTCTTCATTCGCGAAATGGCAGAAACGGAGACATTTTTCCTCGTGGCTAGGACTCCAACCCCTGTGCCTCCTTCCAGGGATTGGATAATGGACAATTTATCTTGAATGCTCAGTACCGTTCTCGGCTTTCTCTGAGACATATTCTCCACGCACCAAAACGTGATGACTGAAGAGGCAAGAGCACGATGCGTGTTGTCACTCCAAATGCTCGAAACGCAATGCGACGAAAGCAATCTCGACATGCCGTCACATTCATGAAGCTTTCTCGAAGCCATCTCAAAGCTCGGGCTCGGAGCCCTTGCGAACGAGTTGTGTTGACAAGACAAAATTATTTTGTTACTCATTCAACTGAACTTCTGCTAAACGTATATACTCTTTCGTACATTTTATGAACGATCCGAAGGACTTTAGATCCAGGAAAGGCCCGAAGAATCTCATTCTGTTTGGAGCATGCTGTACCTCAAAACCTCGATTGTATCAACTCCGATGAATGAACCTCGATTATATCAAAACCCCGATTAACTCAACGGATTCTGACATCCATTATTGATATAATCGAGGTTCTACTGTATTTATTCTATACATCTCCGACCTGGAAAAAAGGTTCGAACAAACCAAAGCTTGATTTAAGGTCAGGACTAGGCCTTCCAGCGGATCCGCAAGACCAGCGCACATTTGACCGTGAAATTCCATGAGGAAATGGTCGTTGGGCAAACACGGATTACCTGTCTTTTGTTGTGGTTAACGCCCGTGGTTCCGTAGCCCGCTGGTGTCAGCCGTACAGGGTATTCTTAAGTCGGGACTTTCCGCGCCCGATTCTGTTTTGTTTGTTTGTGTGTTTGTATCGCGCCACAGTAGCTCAGAGGCAGCTATCAATGCTTCAACAGCTGACTGTAAGCTGGCTTTGCTCGGGAGAGGGCTCGTCCGAGATGACATCCCATCAGAATCGCACCCGACATGTTGTACTGGGGTCAGAATATGACTAAGTTGTACGTACATTGCAGCTTCCTGTGGCGCCGGTCAGGGCTGTCGTTCGGCAAAGTATGCATTCATTTTACAACCAATGTGAATTCTATGCAATAAATCGATATGGAATCCCATGAAGGGGGGGAAAAACTTTCGTTCTTTGTCGGTAACATCATAGTCAGCACAAAGAAAATTGTTGTTATCGCGACGATTTTCCTAGTTAATTTGCTGAGAGCGGGTCAGTCATGGTTTTTGAATGCGAATTCCTAAGATCGAGCCGTCAGGGAGCGAGGCCGTCCCAACGAACATTTCTCTGAAAGGCTAGCTTTGCGCGAGTCCTATAGTTGTGTGAGAGCTAGGCTTTGCAGCTCCGGCTGGCCCCAATCTTGTCACTGAAGGTGAAGGTTGCGTTGAGGAGACTTCGAACAAGGAACTCGCCCCTTTCCGAGCTGGTGGCGGTGAGGGCCGCCTTCTGGGATTGTGCCATCAGATTTTGGGACTTCTTGGAGTCTTCAGCATCTTGCGGATGATCCTCGGCGGAAACCGCATGAGCCTCAAACCAGAAAGTTTGAACGATATTTCCATGCTCCGAGGGGCGTTTGAATCGGCAAGAAGGAAGCCATCAAAATCCACTGATGATCCGAGCAAGAATTTATAGATGAGAAATTCGTAATGATAGGATACAGCCCTCTCAAGAGTTCCCTCACTCGCTTTGTGAAGTACATAGTTCATTGTATGCTTGTTCTTTTACAGTAAAGTAAACAATGCGTTCATTTGGCGAGTTGCCACTGAACCACGCCTCGAGGACAACGTGTTGGGAGTCTATTTGGTAGCAATGAGCTGGAAACAGTTTGAGTCGACCGTGAGACTTTGCGGACCGTCCTGCAGACATCCGCGGATCTCAAAATTTGCGGATCTTTGGAAGGCCTAGTCAGAGCGAAGGAAAAAATCTTCGACCTACAACAACCGAAACACTGCAACATAGGTGGCCTGTTATTTGCCGATGACCTGGTGCCGATGGCAAAATCCATGAAGAACATGGAGAGGATACTGGAAATTGTATCGGAGTTCGGAGAAGAAATTGGACTCCGACTCAAGCCCGATAAAAGCGCGATTGTGGAGTTTGCAAAAGTAAGAGTTTCAAACTCAGAGGAAACGTTTGAATACAGACCCAACGGATACCGGTACTCGACCTGTACAAATACCTAGGAATCACGCTCTGCAACAAGGGAAATTACCTTCAACAACAGGAAAATATCTGGGAGGAAAAGGCAGAGAAAGTGATCAGACGAATGCACGCGAAATCGCTGAGGAGATTCAACAGATTCGAAGTCACCAAGATCTAATGCAAAAGCATAGCAGTTCCAGCACTGACATAGGCTAACTCGGGAACAATCATACCCGTTGAACTGTGGAAACGGCTCGAAACTTTGCAACGCGTAGCAGGACGATGGGCCTTGGGACAACCGAACGCGAACACCGCCGTCGAATTCATAGATGGAGAACCAGGATGGTGATCCTTCGAGGCACGCTAAACGAAAGCAAAATTCATGTACTCAGCCAGAATAAGCGGAATGAAGCCAGGTGGCCAACAGCGATGCATGCCATGCTGGAGATCACAAAGACAGAAACCTCACTGAGGAAAATAATCAATCAAGTCTGGAAATGGTTCCAATGCAAAGAGCTGGAAGAACTATCAACCAGCGGAGCAAGGATGGGTTTCAAAAGCTTCAAGAAATATGTAGAAGAGACGCTGAGTAATAAGCTGGATAAGGAATGGCGAAGGGGTATGTCGGAAAAGAAAACTCTTGAACGTTATCGGAATTTCGAAGAAGTTCGAGAAATTATCGATCTCATCTATGATAACAGTAGAGGCAGTCAACTGCTCGCGAATGCCAGAACGGGATGTCCACACATCAGGGAATACAGGTCAAGATACACAGACATCGAAGCGACCTGCCGAAGGTGTGGAAAAGTGGACGAAACTATGGGACATGTGCTTCTCGAATGCGAATGAGTCCCAGATGCTGAGTGTACAATACAGAAAAGACTAGGACTACACGGAGAGAGAACGCCAAGAACGATATCTGTCACCAAGAGAATACTCAAAGAGAATATCAGGGTGAGCTAGGATGAGGTTTTGGAGCCATTCCCCCTGCAGTGCGCAGTATTATGTGAGAAATGAGGGAGAGGGTATGGAGGGGCTTCCGGGACTTGGTAGTAGTGATAACGATGATATATTCGTTAAGTGCGTTCATAGGAGACGAAATGATTTGTGTCCAGCCGAAGATGCTGACTGAGCGCATCTTTCACATCGTCGTCGATTGCAATCAGATCAGAGTTGAGTTCCTTAGAGCTGGTCGAAATCACATTTAATCCATGGTACCAAAAGGACTGACCAGAAAATCGCCGATTCTCAACCGATTTTTGGAAATGAATACGTTTCGATCCCACTCGCATCGCGCTTGACGGCAAGCGCAAATCGGTTGCGATTCGGAGAAAGGGCACCCAATATGAGAAACCCCTACATTCTGTCCCCCAGACCCCAGCTTTGGACCCATCGGTTGGCTTCACAAGCTCCTCGGTGAAGTTTATGGAACGTTTCAGGAGATTTACTTACTTGGGGGTCGAACCCACGTGGCTGGCATGGAAGTGAAACACTAAAGCCCCATTCCACGGAACTCTCTCAGTTCTTCCAGAACCCGACCTGACGGAAAATTACCATGCTTAGAGGGGAAGATGGGAGCATCGTAGACTCATCGGCTATCCTTTCACGGAAGCGGAGCGAGCCTGAGCCAGGAAGCCCACTTGTAGGCTCATGTTTCCATAATGGGTCTCGTTCGTTCAGAACATCATTCATATGAACACCAATCTGATCAAACAACGGCCGTGCCATTGATTATTAAATGCTCATAAAAACTGAATTGGTCCCATCCCGCGCTCAAGAGCAAGGCTGGGATCCGACAGCCATATGCCCGTGGCTAGTGCCGAAATGCGTCAGAGCTTCCTGGTTTTCCTGTTTTTCGAGACGGTCCTTTTGGTTTCAGCCCAACTGAAAGACTCCCTCCCGGCGATGAACATCTGTGGTGATTATGAAGACCGATTGATTGTTGGTCTCTGCACGAAACTCATAGGGCTCAATCGTTGCCATACTCCCTTGTATGTCGGGAGAGGCTCTGAAGGAAATCTTCGCACTTGACTCTGGAGCGTCTTCTGATGATTACAGTGTTCGACGACGGACCCACGGCCTCTTTCATCGACTGCCTGATCGAGGGAATCGATGCCGAAGTGAGCCTTGTTTCTTTCTGTCTTCTTTCCTTAGTTCGCAACGCTCGAGGCAGAGATCCTGGGTAAAAGGAGGGGGATCCAAAGCCCCCCTGAGCCATCGGAGTTATAAAGACGATTTCTATGGATCTACGCAGGTCGTGGAGCGAACCCTGGCAGCGATTCGAGAGCTCTTCCCTGATTCGACGCTGCTGGAAACGCTTCGCTACGTTTGCAAGGCCAATAACGACGAGGGGGACGTCATTGTAAGCATGTTACTTTCCTGAATTCAATCCCTGGAATGCGTAGTTCAATTCATGATACATCGAAACTACACGAACCACAAGAGCATAGGAACGTATCTGAGATATTTCCGATCGATTTCCAGATCGATGCCATCGCAGATAATGTATCGGTGAGTTTCGCTCCGATGAACGCTCGGATGCGATCAAAGCTCTGGCGCAGCAGTCCTCTATCGATATGGATGCCCGAGTTGAGAACTTTCAACGTTTTCCGTCATCGCGGCTGCATTCATAAGAGTTTCGTCAATTGATCGATCAGTGGATCAATCCCATGGTTTCAATCCGTCTCCGGCTGTGTCGACCTCAGTCTCGCGGTTTTTGAGCGAACAAGGAATGAGTTCTCTGATTTCTCCATACTTCAACAGGAGGAAGATTTGGAAAGCGCGATCCCGGTCGTCTGGAAATGCCACGACAAGTATCTAGTCTGAACGTCCCACCTGATGCTGGCAGCGTTCGACGACGTGGACCGAGAATCCCAAGCTCCTTATTTTTCAATATTAGTATCATCTTAATCTCGAATAAAACAAGTGCCGGGCTCGAGAAACTTCCGGGATAATCATGGTTTCGAATACCAGAACGAAAAGTCCTTGATCTCTCCACGATAGAAAGTCCCCTTTCCTCCGGTGTCTCGTTCACTCGCGTGCTCGTCATTGCCCAGTGTGGCTCTATCAACCAAGAGGAGGGCTCGATTGTGAGCCAGGAGTCTGAAGTATTTGTCGGTGGCGTGCCTCATTTTGATTCCTATCATTCCAAGATGATGAGGTTCCGAGGGGCGACTACGGCTTTTGAGGCTTCCGTGACATTGAATCGATACTGAAACGGGGAGAATTCTGAAGAGTAGCCGGAAGAGCGAAGTCATAGAACAAAAAAAATTAAACAATTCAAACATGTTGGACTTTCATCGGAGTCATCTCATCGTGCCTTCTGTAAGCTCCCCGTGAGTCAATCGCTCTAGGGCATAGTGGTTACTTGTTTCATTTGTGACCAGTAAGGACACAAGTCGATCGCAGGTCCGATTAGAGAGCAAGGGAAGGGTGAGCAGGCAAGCGCGAGCGGAATGTGGCGAACACAGAATGCAAGGGAGCAAATGGGAATGGCGAGCAGGTGGAGGCGAGCCATCGCGGTGGCTACGTCGGGAGCAGGTGGAGGTACGTCGAGCAGAATCAACCAGAACGGAATGAAGGCCGGACAGAATTCAGAGGAAAATTCAAGTGTAATCTAAGAAGAGGCGGCAAGGGCCTTGGAACTCGAGCTAGGACCGAGTTTGATACGAAACGTTCATGAAGTTGGAGGTTCGTACAGACGGTTGTGAAATTGGGCATTGACGGGTTGAGCTTCGGAAGCGTGTGCTCGACGGTGCTTCCGAGAGGCGTAGAGAGATACTGTTCGGGAAGGAGCTGATTCACAGTTGAGTTGTAACAATCTTCCACGAGGGTGAGAGGTGGATTCTGCGAGAAGGGTAGTTTCCGAAAATACGGAAGATACTGCCTCGAGTGCAATATGCGTCGAAGGGGAGCGTGGGCGTGAGACCTGAGTCGGTGTGTTCCGCGAGAACAGAGCCCATCGGACGGAATGGTGATCGGATTCGTTTCGAGAGACATACATGGAGGCGGTTTGTGATAATAATAAATCGCAGAAGAGCAGGTTGGGTGTATCCAGGAGAGGAAGAGTATTTCACGTTGAGAAAATCGGAAACGGACCCCCTTTTCGGCAGTTTTCCATCCGGGAAGGTTCTCTCTGAGGCAAGATGTTCGGAAGAAGGAGGCTGGGGTGATACGAGACAGGGAGTGCTTCCAATATCAGTGAGTCTGACCGGAAGCTCTCCTGTCAGGCGCTTCCGGGATCTATGCAGAACGAATTAATCCACCTCACGAGCTGCCGAGTTCGCGATAATCTCCTGATAATAGATATTTGAGAAGCGAAGTATCTTGGCCTATGCGAAGGCTCGACAGCTTTTCTCATAGTGCAATGTATTGACATTGGTCATCAACAAAATACTGCCCACGCAAGAGAATCGTGCCGCGGCTTCATAAAAGTGAGATAGATGGAAGCCAAGATCCGGCTACAACGATTCTGATGCAGCTCAAGTAGAATGAGATAGACCTCGTCGAAACCTCGATCTCAGTACTCCGACAACGCCCTGATAGCCGGACATCATACACAGTCAACTAGAGTCTGCAAGGTCAGACCAATTTCGCGCCGACCCTTAACTGTACTAACCACTCAAATCGTTCGTTGGCTCCAAGTCGATGTTGATCACTCGTCGGATTTTCTTCCTGATCGCAGATTCGAACGTTTCAGCCGCGGCCACTGTCTCCATCTGCGACGACGTCTTCGCCGTTCTATGAAAGGATCAAGCTCGAATGAGTCCTTCGCGTTTCTTGAGTCAAGAGAAATCGCAGTCAAGAGTATTGACTGCGATTTCAGGCGGAGCACATTCACCGCCATCAAAATCGGGAATGTCGATTGGGTCACTCGTGTAGCTTTCCTCGATGGGTCACACAAGCTCCCCCCGAAGATCCATGGACAGTGGCATTTTGTCCCGTGTGGTTGGTGACACATTCGACGGCTCCATCATCCAACTCATCGGAAGCGTCCATTGCACATCGGAAGAACGGGTTTTAAGACATAATGGTCTCATTCCAAAGGATGTGAACCGGGTTCGTAGGTATCGAGTTGGAGATCGATCATGGTCATCGAATCCTGAACATATCCCCACAGAGGAGCTGTTGAGGCCGCAGGAGGGCCGATCGCTAGGAGCTACGGAGAAAGATTGTGAATTCAGTAAAGGCCAGATGTTCACGCGAGATGGAAGATGTGGAGAGATTTTCGCATCTGAGCCCTCCAGTAGGGAGTGATATCGGACCTCGCGGTGGATTTGGAGGCATGCAAGGAAAAGGATTCTTCAATGAGGGCTTCCCACTCAGAGCCGAGTGTACAGGCTCGTCTGGATCCTTCGATGGATTGTCGGTTCAAACCCAAATGAGTTCGCGTTCCTCTGGATTTAATTTCCAAGAATCTTTTCTCCTCTTGCATCGCTTCGACGTCTCCATCTCTCTCCAGAGCTCACCGAACTCCCAGCGTTCCACTGCCGTCTCCCTAGGGCCCATCTCGGATAATTCGGGAGATGTCTATCTAAGTACTCAGCGGAAATTGATTCTGTGAGACCGACAAGACAGCCTAGTGGTGTGAGCCACGTGCAGAGTCGGATGTGGTAGCACACTCATACAGACTCGTTGTGCCACAGTGTCTGGTGGCAGGTAGCTGGTTCGAATTTCGGGGTCGCCCGCTTTCTTTGAGAGGTGATCTCAATGGCGCCAATTATGCCGGGGCGGATTCCGTACGAGCGTCTTAAGGCGTTGGGTGCCGTAGAGAGCGACGAGTCAGGAAGGCCTATGGGAGGCGTCCACGGTGGCGACGAAAGAGATGAAAGCACCGGGGTTTTACTCTGACTGTGAACAGGAGCCCTCGGTGGGACCTGGCCCCATAGAGCCACGACACAAGAACGGCCAGGTTCGTCGCGGGAGGAGAAGAAGCACTCGCGCACGGAGCAGACCGACCGCGGAAGACCACGACTTCACGATCGCGCACTCGTCGCCCTGAGCACCCGACGGAGTTTAGCCGAGTCACCAGGAACCCCGTGAAACAGTCCACAGAAGGCGAGAGAGACTCGGTTTCCCCCTTCGCGTACTTTCTCCGTGAGACTTCTACAGTTTTTCCTCCGTACCACGTGCGTTCCCGCTACTCTGTTGTCATCGGGCCAGGTCTCGAGCCGTTCCTTGGCGGGAACTACCCTCAGCGGGGCAAAAAAGCTCCGAATTTGTCGAAAGCGGCCGAGTTTCCTTCCGCCACAGTTTTCGTCGGGGTATTTTGGCATGATTACAAAGATTCAATGAGTCATTTCATAAACTGCATCATCGTTGAGCGTTTATCTCACCGGGGAATCCTCTTCCAGAAGTTCGTCCACGATCTTACTGCTTCCATCCCTCAAATATCACTTGAGTGGCAGCGTTCGACAAGCACAAAGTCAGGCAATAGGGGTCAGGCGTTAGGCGCGAGAAGTCAGGCGTCATGCGCGAGAAGTCAGGCGTCATGCGCGAGAAGTCAGGTGTTAGGCGCGAGAAGTCAGGCGTTAGGCGCGAGGAGTCAGGCGTTAGGCGCGAGAAGTCAGGCGTTAGGCGCGAGAAGTCAGGCGTTAGGCGCGAGAAGTCAGGCGTTAGGCGCGAGAAGTCAGGCGTTAGGCGCGAGAAGTCAGGCGTTAGGCGCGAGAAGTCAGGCGTTAGGCGCGAGAAGTCAGGCGCCAGGAGTCGGACGTTGGGAGTTTCAAGTCAGGCGTTAGAAATCGGGCGTTAGGAGTTTGAAGCTCGAAGCCAGGATAGTTTCGTCCGCTCACAGTGGAAATGCGGTGAAGCGCGACTTGTTGAGCTTGTGGTAAGAAAAAACGGAGATGGTTCATTCTCCTCGTTTAGACAGTTCCCCGCTTCCACGAGGGCTGCAAGTCGGGGACAAGTGCTCCCGACAGCGGTTATGCCGGTGTTCTCTGAACGATGTGTCGCGTTGTTTCATTCTGCGGTTGCTGGAGGCTTCGGGATAATCAACACGTCGCTTTCCTCCACTTCGATAAGCTATGGTCCTCCAGTCGTATTCCATTTAGAATCATTGAGGCGTTCGTTCTGTGGGAGCGCCACGACGTGCGCTCCGGGGATGATGAGTAGTGCTGTCATTCGGGTCGACTGTTCGAGTGTGTTGCTTATTCATCATACCTCCACCCTTGACTTCAACGGATCATTCACGTCGGCGGAGAGCAGCAATTGAACAGACTAGTAGCGAGCCAACGAAACCGTCTATGGCAAGCCTATTCGGTTAGATAAATCATCTCCAATCCGCAGTCGGGCGATGCCCAGCGGCTGCGGCGCTATCTGAGGCCCAGGTGACGAGAGAATTTCGGGAGGCGTGCTTAGAGTAGGAATACGGGGGGCGTGAACCGTGTGAGACGGGCTTCAGTTCCGTTGTTGTGTTCTACTTTGTCGGGCGTAAATCCTTCAAGATCCTGGCTGTCTGAGTTAGTGCACAACTAAGCGAGCCTGAGGGCAGATTTGTTTGCGATGATGCTAGAGCTGAGAACACTGACGGTTTTTTTTTTAATGCGAGCGCTAATGAACTCTGCTGGCTTCAGTTTGTTAATCTTCGCCATCGATTCCGCCCTGAAACCAGTGTGCTGATACGAGGTTCGCTCGGGAGATTCTCTGCAGCATGCAGAGCGAAGTTGTTCATATCGCTTCATAATGGCATGTGTAGAGCAGGGCTTCAAGATGCTGGATAGCAAACGACGAACCGCGGTAGTGGGCTCGAAGCGCGGAGATATGTCTGGGGCGATTTTCATGTGGCTACGGAGAGCCTTTGTATCCAATGAATCGGAGTTCGGTCGAATATGCGTTGCCAGGTAGGGTGTCCCTTGACTATTCCTTGGTGCGGAACAGCAGGAATCGGGTTTGATGCGCATGGTGCCTCTACCGATTGAAGTATGAGAAGACACTTTGAACTCGGTGGAAGTCCGCAGCTATGTCGAGGAGCGGAGGGGCTATCTTTCGGTATGGGATGCAGGGTAGCTATTCCCTGCAAGGCATTGTCTGGAGCAAAATGCATGACACCAATCGGCCAACTTTCCATCTCACAACATCAGAGATTGTCCCCGCTGAAAGCTTCCTGGAAAACTGGCCTCCATGGAGTAATGTTCGCGTGCATCTCACGAGTGATCGCCTTATGGACATCGCCGAGTCAATTGTGCACGTCAGGGGAGAATCAGTGAGGGGCACGAGAAGATGACCTGGAGAAGGGTCGTTGTTGGAATAAAAACTTGGCTCGCAATCCCTCCTGACCGCTGCAATCATCCAGTTCGACTCCTGTTACCGAACACGCCGATTTTCATGATAGACGTGAGGAACTCTCTGTCATCAAGCCTTGCACAGGGGTTTGGGAAGAGGGTTTCACAGAGGTTCTGAAAAGCAGCGCGAACCCACACGGCTAGTACAAGATGTCATCCCTTGTGCATAAGCTTTTGATCTGCGGAGTTTGGAATGTGTGGGGGGAACAACTGAAGCGTCGGAAAATCGAGAGCACTCGAACCCCACACGGACTGTCAGAGCAAGTACAACAATAGCTACCCTCGTCTTGCAGCCCAGAGTGTATTCTGAGTCCTGAATGACCGGGGAGAACCCGGAGGCTCGCAGTGGTGGACCAGGATCGGATTTTCTCAATCCGATCGTTCTGGGCCTCTCGACCTGTCGAGGTCGTTTCTTGGCTGCTACGATATCGTCGACGATTAGTTCTCAGCTAGCGGTCGGAGCGCTCTGCGTAATTGAGTTCAATTACGGATTTGAGGTGGTGCTTTTCATCTTGAATGCAGGGTCAACGCTGTCGAAGTAGCAGCTTCCATTTCATTGCTCAGACAACGACCTGTCTAGCAAGTATCGCTATAGCTTCTTCTCGGCAGAGTGTGGGAACTGGATCGACGTCTCGTCGCACGAGGGAAGACGAATGTACATCAGAAAAGCAGGTTTTGTATATCTCCGCACCGCGATAGTGGATATACGTCGTTTTTCGTGTGAAACTCGAGCATCGAACAACATGCAGCACGGATTCTGGCGCTACCTTAACTTCTAACATGATTTAGCATTTGTTTCCTACCCTTACCGTTAAATCGCCATTCAAAACCGAAATGTTCATTTCCGCTCATCAAGAATTCCCATGGGCAGATTCGGCGGAACTCCGATTGGAACTCGCAGAAATCTCCCGAGATCGTCGTCGCGGGTTGGAATGAATCGGAGGAAAAAGAGATTATGAGCCATCAATCAAAGGAGCTGTGTCAGTTTTCGCTCGGCGATCAGCACAGTGGGGCTCACGGTCTGGAATCAAGTTCTATGGGTGACATGATCGAAGCTGCGGATTTTTTTATCCAGCGAACAATTCGCGGCGTGATAGCGCGATCGTCCTGTGTCCAACCGACATCCCTGAGGGACTTCCCAGAGCCTTCACAGGAATTTTGTCACCGCTGTCTTCAGGATTGTCGAAACGGAGGAACGAACTCTTCGATTCTGAAACGTGATTAGAGGCCGATCCTCTCCAGCTCCTCTTGGACAATCGTTCTGTCTGACTTACGAGAGGTGTGCACTTCCTGCCCAAGCCGATTTCGATGATACATAGGGTGCGTCGGGGGCAACATAGAGGCGCATGGGACTTTCCCCCATACGGCTCTGGGGCCTCAAAAAATGAAGATGGAGTTCGTGGATCATCATGATCATCATCATCACATCCCTCGACCGCACTCTAAAGTTACATTCTCAGGCTTTTTCGGTCTCGAAACGGGTCAGAATTGCATTCGTCACGTCAGTAACGTCATTTGGGGGTACCGATTCGGTATTTATCTAGTTACAGGCTGGAAAACGGAACGGATGATATGAGGTGGAGCGAAATTAGCTTTATGGATGGATTCGGTGAGAGTTCCGGATCAAGCAGAACCTGGGTGGTAATGATAATCTTCGAAGAGACATTTTACACAGAGGACCCGCTCACAATGACGCACTCGATGAACGGGAAAATTGAGAATTTGGAACTGGAACATGGTTGAGCGAACGAGAATAGTTTCTCCTATAGACTTGAGAATGGTATTGCTGGCACCAGGAAGCCCGCTTCACGCCAGCCACAGAGCCACATCGGGTGCAAGGTATGGTGCTGAAACTGGTTGTAGATCAGAGAATGCAGTTTCAAAACGTCGTTTCGCCGATCCACGCGGTAGTCATAGTGAGCGCATCGTGCCGTCAATCGTTCGGCGAAGTGATTCCACTGCATGAAGCAGTAGATTTCCAGGGGCTGGACCAGACCCGTTGCACCCTTGGGGAAGATCTGGTGCATGATTTCTTTGTGAGGAAGATCATGCAACTGGGAATCTGTATGACCGCCTCAAGAATCCACGTAGAGCACGCATCCGGGGGAAGGTAGACGGCCTCGCTGAAGACGTGCTCACACCAGGTCCGAACGAGACCTTTGTTCAATTTCCCCGATTTCGAACACGTTATTTCGGGTAATTCGGCAACGACGCTGACACTAGCGGGCCTAAAGCCCCCCATCGGCTCCTAGATTCACGTACAGCTTCCCAACCTGCTCACCGCTCATTTTTAAAACCGGCTGTAACGTGTAACCATGGGTGGAAGCGTTCACAGAATTCGCGGTGGCAATCGTGTGCCTTTCGCCGATGTGGGTCAAAGTCCTGTCGGTATGTACTATGCAAGCGAATGGTGACTGATCCGTATTGAGAACTTCTTTCGGATCGAAATGAGGCAAGACGTTATCCTAATTGTCGAGAACCACCTCCATTTCGGATCTCTTCGAGGTTCTGTTTGTGTCGATAGGTCACGAACTTGGTGATTTTCCGCGAAGAAATGCGGAAGGTCTCTATGATTTTGTTGACCCGGCGAAGTGACGCGGTGAAAGTCGTCAGACTTGAGCTGTACTCTTACTCAAAGCCCACATTCGGATGTCCCTTCCGCGTCGAGTTTCGAGATTGTCTCTGTATTTTCTGAATGTCCCTAGACATTTCCCATTCGACACTCTCAGAAATCGGTGCTTGAGCGTGGAAAAGGCGTGCCGAGGATGGTCTTCGTTGTATTTGAGCACTTTGCGAACTTGATCGTACGAGAAAAATCCAACCCTTTCTCGTGCTCGTCGGAAACTGGTGTGAAATCTTCGTCGACAACGTCTGATTCGTACAATTGCTCGTTGCGCTCGATGGTCAATGCGTTCCCGTCGGTGCAAACCTGCATTGTCTCGAACAGAACATCCATGATACGTAATGCCACGGCATCGCTGCTCCTCGCAAACGAAAATGCGCTCAAGTCCATTGCAGCCAGCTTACCTTTCATGAGAAACAGCCGCCTGTTTGCGTAGAGATTATCACGCTGTATCTCCCGAAATTCCGAGCAACGCTGACAGAATTCACGGGCACGAATCTCAGAGAACTGAGTGGTACGAGCAGAACCGAACCAAGCCGTCAATGAGTGTTCGTCCACGTGGAAGTCGGTGACATCAGCGGGAAGAACGAATGGAGTTGGCAGAGCGAGAATCGTCGCAACCGATGTAAGTCAAGACAACCAGCAGGGCAACATAGCTTCCGCTTGTGAACTGAATGACGACTGGCTTTAAAGGGGAAATCGATATGCTTGAATTTTTATGTGTAGCCGTAATCTGAGATGTCGGCTTCACATAGGTTCCCTGAGTATCAAAACTCTATTCACTGAATCCATCCAAGGAGCTACTTTGGATCCACGTCATATCCTCCGTTCCGATTTTCAGGCTAAGTTTACTGAATGGGTACTCTTTTCTTTCTAAATGACGTTTCCCGCCGTGACGCATACAGGAGGGGATGTATCGATTATCTTACTTCCGATTTCGACCCGTTTCGAGACCGAGAAAGCATGAGAAGGTAACTTTATAGCGGGGCTAAGGGATGTGATGATGATTTCACGAATTTCACCTTCATTTTTTGAGGCTTCAGGGCAGTATGGGGAAAAATCCCATGCATCTCGATGCTAGCCCCGGGGCACCCCACATACCTATCTATGTATCATCAAAACCGGCGTGAGACAGTTAGTGCACACCACTTGTTAGTTCGTGCTTCCGAGGTGAAAACAGGGGCTTGGAGTCTCGGTTCTGTTCGCCACACAAAATCGTGACTTTCCGACAATCAACCAATCCAGTAAAACCAATCGGCCAATCAATCGTTTGAGCATGATGTTCGTGGACTCTCGATCGGATCTGAGAGGTGGTGGCTGACGGCCGAACATCTTCGCCGAAGTTTCGCGTCAAAAATCACTTTGTGGTCAGAGCGGAGTCTCCAACGGAGAGATATCCCACGTGGCGTCCCATCGCGCGACTCCGAAAATTGAGAACCCCCGAGAGTTCACCCTATCCATATTTCAGGCGGTCATTGGTCCCTCTCTCCCGGGGACCGCTCTCGACCCCGTCCTCTCGCGTTCGACCTCAAGTGTATAAAACGGCGCCCATGGAAGCACTCATGGAAGAACGACCCAGATCGAGAAAAGCGCTGCAGCATCCTCTGAGAGACCCTCTTTGAACTCATCGAAACCATCTCGTTTTCCGTTCACGAGGTTCTTCTGTTGGTTTGTCGGGAGCAACGTGCCGAAGCAATATGCAGAAGCAACTGGTGATTCTGACCCTCTTCATCCTCGCGGGACTCTCCGAGGGAACCCTGGATATCCCGCTGATGGTAGGTGGCGACTACGCGGTACAGGCCGCGACGCGATTCATGATTTTCTTCGCCGCCGGAATCTCGTATCTCCTGACCGGCGTCCACAGTGGATACCGGCGGCAAACCCCGCACACGAAGCCGGAGTACGAGCAAATCGTCGAAATACTCGACGTGCCGGAGGACGTGTATCAAAAACGCAAAGACCTGCAGCGTCTGCCCGAGATCTCGTCCGGTGGTGCTCCGTCGTCCGTCCCGCAGTTGCGGGGAAAACGGCTCCCGAACAAATCAGACCGCAAGGGCGCCGCGGGCAAGAAGAGAGGAACGTCTTCGGAGACCCACGCGGTGGTCGCGGCGCCCAGCTTCCTGTCTCGGATGCTCGGCATGTTCGTGAAGCTCAAGCCGAAGATTCCCTGCTCGGAACTGAAGACGACGTCGAAACTGTACAAAAGGAACTGTGTACAGAAGCCGAACCATGTCGACGCCATCAGCTTCATGTATCCGAACTACAGGGACTGGAAGCACACGGCGGACTCGGGGCCGGAGAAATCGAAGAGATCGCGCACCGCAGGTCTCTCTGGATCACCGAGACGCGATCGAAACGAGTGACCGGAGAGTCCATCGAGTAAGTCTCACGCAAGGGAGGATCTCTCGAGATGGGATGAACTCGCGTTTACCTTTGCTGGTCACGAACTTCCCGGTGCTCGATGTTCGGTATTCGTAGTGTCCATGTTTGGAGATTTTCTTACATTGCATGGGATTCAATATCCGCTCCACTGACTTCTCTCATTTTTGAGCAATAAATTGTTACGAGATTTCTCCTAAATGGTTGATTGCTTTCTCACATCGAACTTTCTCCCTATATGGGTTCACGCCTCTCGGCGTCTTAATGACAGCGCATAATACTGAAGTTATTCTTAGAGCCACGACTTGGGCGCAGATGCTCTAAAGCCGAGTGATGACTGGGCATGAAGGAGCCGAGCGCTAATCTGACGATACGGTGGATGTTTTCAATGAAGAAATAATGTGTCGTGATCTCTAGTGTGGCTCCAGATTTCCCAAGGCAATGATCGAGAAGGGAGAATTATCATATCATGGAACTTACTGGCCTTTCGCTCGAAGCTTGCACGCTGACTTTTCTTCTGGGTAATCTGGGGTAATATGAGTTTCCTCTCCCGTGTCCTCATTGTAGCTCGCAAATTCCGAGGAGTCCAATCAAGGAGGCGCCGACAATGGGACTACTCCTGGAAGAAAAATCGTCCCTCTGGGAATCCACATCGATGAGAGTCGAATTCTTCGTGTTCGCATGAATGGTCGGTACGCAAATCTTCCCGGTGAGGCTTACCGCCTCAATGGGGGCCCAGATACGGTCCGCGAGGAATGTAACGAGAATCGAGGATCTAGGTGTTTGTTCTCGATCGCTTCAAACGCGATCGATCTGATCGGTATGAAACTTGCAGCATGTTGTGCAACAACTAATCTCTACCCATCTCAATTCTTTCGCCGTTCTCCAACCGACCATCCACCCATGTCAGAATTGGCTCAAAGTTGTCTCCTTTCTTCGCGGATAACGGGGTATCCGGAATCGGGACACAGTCCCATATTCGGGTATGGCGTACATGACTGAACGAATTGGACTCACGGCTGCTGCTCATGATCCAAAATTGAGTGAGCATGAGCAGTCATCTCGTCAAACGTTCAGGATGCAGTTTGAAATGATGCGGTACTCCATTACAGGACAGAAGGATTGACGTGTTCGAAGGTCCTGTTCCCGTTTCGATGTAGCAGTAGAAACGTCAGTATCAATATTCGTGGCCTCATTGTCCTTCGCATCATGAAGACGACCTGACCTTCGTCCTTCACGACCTTCGAATCGCACAGAAGATATCGACGCAGCGGAATCCCGCCAGAGTAAGAGAGCCACACGAGACCTGGTTGAGGTCAGCCAGACTCTGTTGCCATCATTGCATTCCGGGGAGCTCGGATGTTCTCCCACTTTCGGATCGTCCTGAACGACATGTCCGGTGCGAGGAGCATACACATACTCCAGTTTTTTGGTACTGTTGGAAGTTGGATTCGAGCCACTTGCTAGCGAGGCTTGTGAACAATAGCACACACGCACATTCAGCCGCGACGTGCACTCGTTCATCTCCCTACACTCGGCAGAGCGATCGCTCCCTCTCAAAATGGACTGTCAAGAGAGGGACAGGACCGGTGACGCTTGACCCCCGGCCTGCGTTCGTGAGCCCTCTTTCGGTGGTTGTGAAATGCGACCGGACCTCGTTGTTCATATCGGGTCCGTATCCGTCAATGTGGTGTTGTGAATGTTTTTTCTCGGACTTATTGTTTAATTTTGGAGCGATGACTGGAGGAATGAGTTTCGGGAGAGCTTGCGAAACTTGACTCGCAGCTCCTTGTAAGTTATCATCCAGCCCGCAGGAAGGGCTCATTGAGGTCGCTGTACCGACATCATAATTGGATGCTATTTGACTCGAGCTCCTGTGTGGATTCCACGAGTCATCTTCCATCGATAGGCGCCTTCAGGGCAGAGATCTCTAACCCTTTTGAATTCTTGATTGAGGATAGCGTTGTGGGTCTGAGCGGAGACTGATCTGCACGGTTTCCATACGTTCTGAAGCGTCCAATTGACGGTATCGACTTTTGAGACAGAAAGCGTACATTCACTGTAGCGAAACTTTTTAAGAGAGAAAACTCAATTCCTCCGATCGGACGGCTCCGAAAATCGCAAAGCCCATCTTGCTCGGGTCTGAAAACGGAACTTAGGCTGTAAGACACTCCTCCTAAATATTCGAACCGAGCTCCACGATGCGATACTTGATATCTTGCACCGGTTCGTACGTTGAGAGAAGTCCGGCGAGAACCTGTTCAAGTTCATGTGATCTGGTCCAAAGCCGAGATTTCGGCGCGGGTTCGACCAGATTGGCCGCAGGGTTCTCATTCAACGGCGGAATATCAGGCACGGGCGGCCGATATTCTCGAGCGCCTTCTCGAAACTGCGTTCTGAATGACGAACCCATAAGTTTAGGAAGAAAACAGGGGTCGGAATCTGGGTGTCTGCGAGATCCCGATATCGAGAGTTCTCGATCGTTCCAGTGAAACTCCTCGCGTGTGTACGCCGTTCATCGATTCTCGAGCTTTTTCGGATCGTAAAACTGACCAAATACCGCATTTGTTTCGGAATCTCACAAAACGGAGAGGGAAGCGGACTTGGAAACTTTTGAGCTCCATTCCGATTAAGGGAAAACGCGACTCAGTTTACATCATGGCTTAGTCAACAACTCGTAGTGGTAAACCCTCCCTGCTGCCGGGACCCTCCTCACCATCTCGTTTCATCTCTGGTTCACGGGCGTAACGTAGAATTTCGCTGTTTACAAGCTTTGCGGTCAGAGCGGAGTATCCAAGCGCCGCGACCTGCGACCCCGAAAGCCGAGTTCCTCTAATAAAGCTTCTTGTAGGTTGAACGGGCGGCAGAAGAAACTCTCTCTCTCTTCTCATCGCTGTATACGTATGTATTTTTCAGACGGCTGTTGATCCCTCAGCTCCGTCCTCTGTAATTCGAGCTCGACTCCATGGAAGGACGCGCATGAAAGCAGGACCCGGTTCGACAGGAGCGCCGCAGCTTTCGGAGTGAATCCCGCTTCAAGCTCATCGAGACCATCTCGTTCTTTGTTCACGAGGTTCTTCTGTTCGTTTTTTCGGGAGCAACGTGCCGAAGCAACTGGTGGTTCTAACCCTCTCCATCTTGGCGGGACTCTCCGAGGGAACCCTGGATATCCCGCTGATGGTAGGTGGCGATTACGCGGTAGAGGCCGCGACACGTTTTATGATTTTCTTCGCCGCCGGGATCTCGTATCTCCTGACCGGCGTCCACAGTGGATACCGGCGGCAAACCCCGCACACGAAACCGGAGTACGAGCAAATCGTCGAAATACTCGATGTACCGGAGGACGTGTACCAGAAACGCAAAGAACTGCAGCGTCTACCCGAGATCCCGTCCGGTGGGGCTCCGTTGTCTGTCCCGCAGTTGCGGGGAAACCGGCGCCCGAACAAATCAGACCGCGAGGGCGCCGCGGGCAAGAAGAGAGGAACGTCTTCGGAGACCCCCGCGGTGGTCGCGGCGCCCAGCTTCCTGTCCCGGATGCTCGGCATGTTCGTGAAGCTCAAGCCGAAGATCCCCTGCTCGGAGCTGAAGTCGACGTCGAAACTGTACAAAAGGAACTGTGTACAGAAGCCGAACCATGTCGACGCCATCAGCTTCATGTATCCGAACTACAGGGACTGGAAGCACACGGCGGACTCGGGGCCGAAGAAATCGAAGGGATTGCGCGCCGCCGGCCTTTCTGGATCACCGAGATGCAATCGAAACGAGTGACCAGAAAGCCCATCAAGAACACCTAGGGCAAGCCAGGATCTCTCGAGATGAGATGAACTCGCGTTTACCTTTGCTGGTCACGAACTTCCCGGTGCTCGATGTTCGGTATTCGTAGTGTCCATGTTTGGAGATTTTCTTACATTGCATGGGATTCAATATCCGCTCCACTGACTTCTCTCATTCTTAAGCAATAAATTGTTATGAGATTCCTCCTAAATGGTTGATTGCTTTCTCACATCGAAGTTTCTCCCTATATGGGTTCACGCCTCTCGGCGTCTTAATGACAGCGCATAATACTGAAGTTATTCTCAGAGCCACGACTTGGGCACAGATGCTCTAAAGCCGAGTGATGGCTGGGCATGAAGGAACCGAGCGCTAATCTGTCGATACGGTGGATGTTTTCAATGAAGAAATAATGTGTCGTGATCTCTAGTGCAGCTCCAGATTTTTCAAGGCAATGGTCAGGAAGCGAAAATCTTCGAATCATGCAATTACTTCAACAGTGTCCACTTCCACTTTATGCTTGCACGTTGACTCTTCTTGCGTGTGATCTGAGGAGCCGAACCGGAGCTCAGAGCGGAGATCAACGAAACCTCCCGATACCACCGGGTGTGACTTTCTCAGCTGAAGTTTTCGGGCAAGCACACTCTGTGCGTCAGGAGCACTTGCAAGTCTCTGAAGAGTGGCGTCAGCAGCGCCGAGCAGAAATACATTGTCCGCTATCACCGAGAGAACGACTCGAGCTGCTCCTGATCCTCATCCGCTCTCCCCGCCTTTTGGTGCTCTCGTCGCTCTCGCCATCTCGTTCTTTCTAGTCCTGAGCGGGAGGGAGCTTCGCAAGCCTCGAAATTCACCCATTAACCCGTAACTCGATGCTTTCGAAAATCATCAACACCTCGCGCGATGTGCGCGGCTTCAGTAACGAGCCCGCTCGAGACGGCTTTGTATTACCGTAAACTCTCGAACAGTAGGGCGGGCTCTATCAGACGGGCGATCTCTAACAGGCAGGCGGGTTTCAAACATCTGAAAAAATAATCGGGCATCTTCCAATAGACGGGCGATCTCTAACGGGCAAGCGGGCATCGACCATCTGAAGAAATAACTGGGCAATCGCTCATGAACGGGCTCGTCACAGTCAGGTAGGACGCGGATGAACGCTCCTCGAATATTAGGCAAGTTCTATTGGTCTGATTGGCTGTCGGACACCGCGCGGAAGAATGGAGAGTCCCTCTCCGTGCGTGTTCCAAGTCTTGAGTGAAGCCAAACCGGAGTCGATACACGAGAACTAACCGTGTAACTAACACGCAATAATTATTTTATAGACGAGAAAAAAACGTGAAACAGCCTCTCTGGAGCGAATGCGCGCTAAAAATCCAAAATGATTCTGTGTGCTGTTCCCTCTCCGGCGACCGACCGACAGCTCCTCCAGCGATTGCCTGATTTAGAGAAATTCTCGCTAACTCCGATCATGCCAACTAGGAAGTCATATCCTGGCGTATTCGGCTCCCAGTATCTAATCATACGAATATTCCGCAGAAGATGAAAAGACCGATTCATACAAGATAGAGTAAAAGATAGACGCCCCCCTTCCAGAGACGGGCGATCTCTAACAAGCAGGCGGGCTTCAAACATCTGAGAAAATAATCGGACATCTTCCAATAGACGGGCAATCTCTAACAGACAGGCGGGTCTGGAACATTTGAAAAAATAAACGGGCCGCCCTAATGTTCGAGAGTTTACGGTAGTTCATTTTCCGACTCGAGCGTCGCAGCCTTCCTGGATCAGGGCCGCTCATTCTGGGACTTCAGACTCGGAGGCGGGCTATCATAAAGTGAGCCAGCAACTCCGAGTGCGGTAGGGAGAAATCGAGCTCGAGCGAAGGGAGAGACCAGAATTGATATTGTGTTCATCACCGAAATAAAACGAAATCCTTTTCAAACTGAGTCAAGGACACTCGCATACCCTGCTCTCTGCTCTTGTGTGGAAGCTCCAACGGATTTTCACTCACCGTGTGGGCGATCGTGTGACCATAACCGATGCGGGGCAGAGTCTGCGTTCCTTCAACGAGACGACCCTGCCAGAGTCTCGGAATCTTTCCGAGTCTATCCTCGAAAAGACTGAACATCGGCAAACAAGCTAACACATCGATAGCAAGTCGATTCTGAGTCGAGCCGTAGGCCCTCGGTCTCGTTCAGATGGGAGAATGGATTCGTCCACCTGATTTGATAGCTCCCTCGGCTTGATGGCGAACTCGCTGATGCTCTCGCGGAGACTGGAATTCGAGCGACCGAAACACGCAGATGATCTGAATTCCCTCTCGCGTCAGCCGTCGGTCGACACCTCCTCCAAAGTGAAGGACGAGACAGACAGGGGGAACTAATCTGGCAGCGGCGAAATATGGGATCCAACCACTTCAGAATCGATGAACGAGTTCTCCCGTGTTTTCATTGTAGCTCAAGATTCCGGGGAACCCAATCGCGGAGATGCTGTCGATGGGACTAGTGCAGGAGAAGAAACATAGTTCCTCTGTTAATCTACAGTAATGAGAACACATTTATTCGTGTGTGTTTGTTCGTGTGGTCGGTACACCGATCTTTCCGATGAGGCCGACCACTTCAGGAGGGGCCTCTGCGAGAAATGTTAGAAAAATCGCGCATCTGTGTGTTTTTTCCCGATTGGCTTCCATGCAGCTGATCTGATTTGTACACAACAGTGGCACAGAACCTAACCGACTACAGCGTAGTCGTACGAACGCCCGAGTATTCTAGATACATGAGCTAGCCGGCCGTCTGATGTCTCTCTGGTCATTCGGCTCTGTCAAGTTCTGTGTCTGTATCCTCCAACCTTCCTGGTATGATCAGGACGTCCCCCTCGAAAGGTTTTCAGGAAACCATTCTGGAGATTCTATTAAAAAAAAATCCTCCGGAACTCTCTCCGAACCTTTCCCGGAGTATTAGTGGCCAGCGATGCCCTGATCGAACGAAAAACGATTCTCGGATGCTGGCGTGGTTTCGCGAATTCCTCTTCATGCTGCTGCGGACTGGCGATCGCAGTTTCAATGGTGTACATCCATCCATCCCAGAGTGTACTCGAAGCTATTCCCTCAGAACTAGGGGACATCCAGAATTGGGACACAGTTCCATATTCGGGTCTGAGGATGACCCCGAGCATGGCTGAACAAATTGCACTCACGGCTGCTGTACAAACTTGAGTGAGCATGAGCAGTCATCTCGTCAAACGTTCAGGATGCAATTTGAAATGATGCAGTAGTCATCACAGGACAGAAAGATCGACGTGTTTGAAGGCCCTGTTCCCATTCCGATGTAGCAGTGGATACGTCAGATTCAATATCCGTGGCCACCTTGTCCCTTGCATCATGAAAACGACCTGACCTTCGTCCTTCACGTCCTCCGAATCGCACAGAAGATATCGTCGCAGCGGAGCCCCGCCAGAGTGAGAGAGCCACACGAGACCTGGTTGAGGTCAGCCAGACTCTGTTGCCATCCCGCTCTCGGAGCGTCCTGATCCGTCCTGAACGACATGCCCGGTGCGGGGACCATACACATACTCCAGTTTTTGGGGACTGTTGGAAGTTGGATCCGAGCCACTTGCTAGCGAGGCTTGTGAACAATCGCACACCCGCACATTCAGTGGCGTACCCAGGGGGGGGGGGGGCAATTCAACCGCCACGTGCACTCGTTCATCTCCCTACACTCGGCAGAGCGATCGCTCCCTCTCAAGATGCACTGTCAAGAGGGGGACAGGACCGGTGACGCTTTACCCCCGGCCTGCGTTCGTGAGCCCTCTTTCGGTGGTGGTGAATTGTGACCGGACCTCGTTGTTGATATCGGGTCCGTAACCGTTAATGTGGTGTTGTGAATGTTTTTTCCTGGACTTATTGTTTAATTTTGGGCCGATGACTTGAGGAATGAGTTGCGGGAGAGCTCGTGGAACTTGACTCGCAGCTCCTTGTGAGTTATCATCCAGCCCGCAGGAAGGGCTCTCTAAGGTCGCTGGGCCGACATCATCTTCGAATGCTATTCGACTCGAGCTCTTGTGTGGACCCCCATCGAACGGCTCCAAGAGTCGCATAGCATATCGTTTTCGGGGGCTCAGGTCGACTGCGAAAGTTGGGCTATGAGACACTTTCCCCAAATATTAGAATCGAGCTGCGCGATGCGTTACGTGCCATCCTGAACCACCTCTAACGATAAGAGAAATCCGGCAAAAATCTTCCCACATTTCGACGGATCTCGCGAAGTTCCCGGAATGTGATCCGGTACAAAGCCGAGACTGCGGCGCGGTTTCCACTTGATCGGCCGCGCGGTTCTAACTCAATTATACGATTCCATCAAGCGCCTTTTCGAATAAGCGTTCTGAATGATGAGCCCATGAGTCTGAAAAGAAAACAAGGGTCGGAATCTCGGTCTTTACGGGAACACGAAATCGAGTGTTCTCGACCGTTGTAGTGAAGCCCCTCGCGTGTGTATGCCGTTCGTCGATCATCGAGCTCGGTCCAATCTAAAAACTGACCCGCGTTGGTTGTTCGGAATTGTGGGGCTGCATTCTGATTGAGGGAAAACGTGGCTCAGTTCACAACATGGTTTAGCTAACCCCTCGTAGTGCTAAACCCTCTTTGTTGCCGCAACCCTGTTCATCATGTCCTCTCATCTGTGGTTCAGTGGCGTTCTTCACCGATTACGCTGTTTACAAGCATTGCGGTCAGAGCGGAGTCTCCAAGCGCCCCGACCTACGACCACGAAAGCTGAGTTCCTACAATGAAGCTCCTGGTGGGTTGAACGGGCTGCGGAGAGATTCTCTCTCTTATCGCTTAATACATAAATATTTTTCAGACGTCTGTTGATTCCCCCTTCCCCGATCCCGTCCTCTCGCGTTCGAGCTCGAATCCATAAAAGCTCGCTCATGAAAGCAGGACCCAGTTCGACAGAAGCGCCGAAGCTTTCAGAGTGAATTCCGCTTAAAGCTCATCGATACCATCTCGTTCAACATTCGCGAAGTTCATCTGTTCCCCTGTTGAAAGCAACGTGCCGAAGCAATATGCAGAAGCAACTGGTGATTCTGATCCTCTTCATCTTCGCGGGACTCTCCGAGGGAACCCTGGATATCCCGTTGATGGTAGGTGGCGATTACGCGGTACAGGCCGCGACACGTTTCATGATTTTCTTCGCCGCCGGAATCTCGTATCTCCTGACCGGCGTCCACAGTGGATACCGGCGGCAAACCCCGCACACGAAGCCGGAGTACGAGCAAATCGTCGAAATACTCGATGTACCGGAGGACGTGTACCAGAAACGCAAAGACCTGCAGCGTCTGCCCGAGATCTCGTCCGGTGGTGCTCCGTCGTCCGTCCCGCAGTTGCGGGGAAAACGGCTCCCGAACAAATCAGACCGCAAGGGCGCCGCGGGCAAGAAGAGAGGAACGTCTTCGGAGACCCACGCGGTGGTCGCGGCGCCCAGCTTCCTGTCTCGGATGCTCGGCATGTTCGTGAAGCTCAAGCCGAAGATTCCCTGCTCGGAACTGAAGACGACGTCGAAACTGTACAAAAGGAACTGTGTACAGAAGCCGAACCATGTCGACGCCATCAGCTTCATGTATCCGAACTACAGGGACTGGAAGCACACGGCGGACTCGGGGCCGGAGAAATCGAAGAGATCGCGCACCGCAGGTCTCTCTGGATCACCGAGACGCGATCGAAACGAGTGACCGGAGAGTCCATCGAGTAAGTCTCACGCAAGGGAGGATCTCTCGAGATGGGATGAACTCGCGTTTACCTTTGCTGGTCACGAACTTCCCGGTGCTCGATGTTCGGTATTCGTAGTGTCCATGTTTGGAGATTTTATTACATTGCATGGGATTCAATATCCGCTCCACTGACTTCTCTCATTTTTGAGCAATAAATTGTTATGAGATTTCTCCTAAATGGTTGATTGCTTTCTCACATCGAAGTTTCTCCCTATATGGGTTCACGCCTCTCGGCGTCTTAATGACAGCGCATAATACTGAAGTTATTCTCAGAGCCACGACTTGGGCGCAGATGCTCTAAAGCCGAGTGATGGCTGGGCATGAAGGAACCGAGCGCTAATCTGTCGATACGGTGGATGTTTTCAATGAAGAAATAATGTCCCGCGATCTGTAGTGCGGCTCCAGTTTGTTCAGAGCAATGGTCAAGAAGCGAAAATCTTCAAATCATGCGATTACTTCATCAGTGTCCTTCCACTTTATGCTTGCACGCGGACTCTTCTTGCGTGTGATCTGAGGAACGAGACAAACAGGGGGAACTAATCTGGCAGCGGCAAAATATGGGATCCAACCACTTCAGAATCGATGAACGAGTTCTCCCGTGTTTTCATTGTAGCTCAAGATTCCGGGGAACCCAATCGCGGAGATGCTGTCGATGGGACTAGTGCAGGAGAAGAAACATAGTTCCTCTGTGAATCTACAGTAATGAGAATGCAATTATTCGTGTGTGTTTTTTCGTATGTTTGCTCGCATGGTCGGTACATCGATCTTCCCGATGAGGCCGACCACTTCAGGAGGGGCCTCTGCGAGGAATGTTAGAAAAATCGCGCATCTGTGTGTTTGTTCCCGATTGGCTTCCATGCAGCTGATCTGATTTGTACACAACAGTGGCACAGAACCTAACCGACTACAGCGTAGTCGTACGAACGCCCGAGTATTCTAGATACATGAGCTAGCCGGCCGTCTGATGTCTCTCTGGTCATTCGGCTCTGTCAAGTTCTGTGTCTGTATCCTCCAACCTTCCCGGTATGATCAGGACGTCCCCCTCGAAAGGTTTTCAGGAAACCATTCTGGAGATTCTATTAAAAAAAATCCTCCGGAACTCTCTCCGAACCTTGATTGATTGGTTTATTAACCATTTCTTGCCCATATACACTTTGTTATATGTCAGAAACCCCGTACGCGGGGGCGAGTACACTCTGCTTGTTAGGATCGTTCGTCGGTGTTCTAGCAGGAGCGTGGGACGTGTTCTTTCGTTGCTCTCTCCCATCTTTCAAGACTCCGTTTGGTCCGCTCTACAATTCCTCTCGTTGAGTCTTCATGTAGGCCTAGTCTTCTGCAGATCTCCGCTTCATTCCGCTGTTCTTCCTTACACTCCATTATCACATGTTCTAGAAACTCTGTGTGATGTCCGCATAACACACATTTACCATCTCCTCCTTCGAATCTTGTTCTGAAAGAGTTGGTGTTCAGGAAGCCCGCTCTTGCACTGGCAATGAGCGTGCTCCCTCTGGAGTTGTCATATACATGATCAATCGTGCCTTTCTGCCTCTTGTATTTCCTATATCTTTCTAGGCTGGATTTACTTTCCATTCTTTCTTTCCAATCCTTGTCCATATATGCATTTATTTGTTCTTCCACCTCTTTGCGGAAGGATTTCCAGCTTCTACCACCTCCTGTCGATTTCGGAGCCTCTATGTTCTCGCATTCGTACATTCTCTTGAGGTGTAGCATTCTCTTGTATGCTAAGCTAAATATGTTGCATGTTTCCATTGCCTCTAGGATCAGTTTTGGCCATCTATGTCTGGACATTTGTTCGACTCTGGCAAAGTACAATATTTTACTTTTGGCTTCTCTGCATTCGTATGAAGCCCAACCCAGTTCTCCCTCAACGAACTCATTCGCTATGTTGAAGGATGGCTGTCCTAGCGCCCATTTGCCTGCCTCCCGCTGGGATGTTTCCATCCTCTTGCGTGTGTCAGCTGACGCCACCAGGACTGAGTTGCAGTATGTCAACGCGGGCACGCACGTTGCCTTCCATTGTATCTTGGTCGTCTCAAACCTATTGAACTTCCACAGCGATTTGGCGTACATTTGTCTAAGCGTTCTTATGGCTTTCTCTTTCCATAGCTTCTCTTGTTCAGATAGATAGTTCCTGTCATTGCTAATCAGGATTCCAAGATACTTGTATGACTTCGCTCTAGGGATCGCTTGTCCCTGAATCTCAAGCCCGGGGTTCACGCCGCTCCCCGGCTCATTAAAGTCAATGATTGCTGATTTTTTTGGGTTGAAAACCAGGCTCAGCTCATCACCCACTTCTGTGGTGATCTGTAGCAACTGTTCCATCTGGGTCCATGTGTGAGACATTAGAATTAGATCGTCGGCATAAAGTATCCCCGGGATCACTTTTGCTCTGTTCTTCAGCCCCTCAAATATGTTTTTCGAGGTCCTGATAGTGACTCCCTTGCCTGACTCCACTAGTCTCTTTTCTAGGCTTGATATGTATAACATGAAGAGCGTGGGAGACAGGGCGCATCCTTGTCTTAGGCCCTGCTTCAGTCTCACTTTGTGCGATGTTTGTTCCCCTACCTTGAGGACAACCTGGTTATTACTGTTGAGTAGCTTAAGTAAGGCTATGAGGCTTCTGGGCATCCCGCATTCGCTTAGGATGTGCCAGAGCTTTTTTCTGTCTACTCTATCGTATGCCTTCGAGCAGTCTAGAAATGTGGCTTTCAGCCCTCTGCCCTCCTTTCTCGTCATCTCTATGATGGAGGTGACCATGAATATACAGTCATCCCCTCGTCTTTCTCGTCTATATCCATTGTGCATCTCACCCAGGATTCCGTGCTCTTCTATCCAGTCGTGTATTTTGTTGTTGATGACTCGGGCGAAAATACGGTATAGAAGATCTGTGCTTGTTATTGGCCTGTATGTGGTTAGGTCCCCCCTCACTGAGTCTTTTTTCTCAAGGGTTACCACTCTGCCTTCGCACCAGCTTCTGGGGATCTCTTCTTTCCCCACTAGCATTCTTGTGAAAATTTCCGCGAGGACCATATGTCCTTCTTCCCATAGACTTTTGATAGTTTCTCCTGCTATCATATCCGGGCCTGCGGCTGTCTCATTGGCTACGTTCTGTAATGCAATGTTCACGTCCGTAGCGTTAATTTCGAACTCCGTGATAGGTTCTGTGACTCTACTCACGGTGTTTGATCTCTCCTTGTCGTCGACTTCCTCTCCGCCCAGAAGTTCTTTCAGCGTTCCGGTGAGATGTTTTCTGATCATGTCGTCTGCTATCGGCACTCCTCTCTCGTCTCTGATCACCGTAGCGCTTTTGGGCCTCTCGACCTTGCCCGGAGTATTACTGGCCAGCGATGCCCTGATCGAACGGAAAACGATTCTCGGATGCTGGCGTGGTTTCGCGAATTCCTCTACATGCTGCTGCGGACTGGCGATCGCAGTTTCAATGGTGTACATCCATCCATCCCAGAGTGTACTCGAAGCTATTCCCTCAGAACTAGGGGACATCCAGAATTGGGACACAGTTCCATATTCGGGTATGGCGTACATGACTGAACAAATTGCACTCACGGCTGCTGTACAAACTTGAGTGAGCATGAGCAGTCATCTCGTCAAACGTTCAGGATGCAATTTGAAATGATGCAGTAGTCATCACAGGACAGAAAGATCGACGTGTTTGAAGGTCCTGTTCCCATTCCGATGTAGCAGTGGATACGTCAGATTCAATATCCGTGGCCACCTTGTCCCTTGCATCATGAAAACGACCTGACCTTCGTCCTTCACGTCCTCCGAATCGCACAGAAGACATCGACGCAGCGGAATCCCGCCAGAGTGAGAGAGCCACACGAGACCTGGTTGAGGTCAGCTAGACTCTGTTGCCATCATTGCGTTCCGGGGAGCTCGGATGTTCTCCCGCTTTCGGAACGTCCTGAACGACATGTCCGGTGCGAGGAGCATACACATACTCCAGTTTTTTGGTACTGTTGGAAGTTGGATTCGAGCCACTTGCTAGCGAGGCTTGTGAACAACAGCACACAAGCACATTCAGCCGCCACGTGCACTCGTTCATCTCCCTACACTCGGCAGAGCGATCGCTCCCTCTCAAGATGCACTGTCAAGAGGGGGACAGGACCGGTGACGCTGGACCCCCGGCCTGCGTTCGTGAGCCCTCTTTCGGTGGTTGTGAAATGCGACCGGACCTCGTTGTTGATATCGGGTCCGTATCCGTTAATGTGGTGTTGTGAATGTTTTTTCTCGGACTTATTGTTTAATTTTGGAGCGATGACTGGAGGAATGAGTTGCGGGAGAGCTCGTGGAACTTGACTCGCAGCTCCTTGTGAGTTATCATCCAGCCCACAGGAAGGGCTCTCTAAGGTCGCTGGACCGACATCATCTTCGAATGCTATTTGACTCGAGCTCTTGTGTGGTCTCCCGTCGAACGGCTCCAAGAGTCGCATAGCATATCGTTTTCGGGGGCTCAGGTCGAAGGACGAAAGTTGGGCTGTAAGACACTTTCCCCAAATATTAGAATCGAGCTGCGCGATGCGTTACGTGCCATCTTGAACCACCTCTGACGATAAGAGAAATCCGGCGAAAATCTTCCCACATTTCGACGGATCTCGCGGAGTTCCCGGAATGTGATCCGGTCCAAAGCCGAGACTGCGGTGCGGTTTCCACTGGATCGGCCGCGCGGTTTCAACTCAACGGCGATATCCGGCTCGGGCGGCCGATTCCATCAAGCGCCTTTTCGAATAAGCGTTCTGAATGATGAGCCCATGAGTCTGAAAAGAAAACAAGGGTCGGAATCTCGGTCTTTACGGGAACACGAAATCGAGTGTTCTCGACCGTTGTAGTGAAGCCCCTCGCGTGTGTATGCCGTTCGTCGATCATCGAGCTCGGTCCAATCTAAAAACTGACCCGCGTTGGTTGTTCGGAATTGTGGGGCTGCATTCTGATTGAGGGAAAACGTGGCTCAGTTCACAACATGGTTTAGCTAACCCCTCGTAGTGCTAAACCCTCTTTGTTGCCGCAACCC
Source organism: Phytoseiulus persimilis (assembly GCA_037576195.1). Lineage (NCBI taxonomy): Eukaryota > Metazoa > Arthropoda > Arachnida > Mesostigmata > Phytoseiidae > Phytoseiulus > Phytoseiulus persimilis. The sequence continues at coordinate 13,535,122 of CM075103.1, forward strand.
TGTTCATCATGTCCTCTCATCTGTGGTTCAGTGGCGTTCTTCACCGATTACGCTGTTTACAAGCATTGCGGTCAGAGCGGAGTCTCCAAGCGCCCCGACCTACGACCACGAAAGCTGAGTTCCTACAATGAAGCTCCTGGTGGGTTGAACGGGCTGCGGAGAGATTCTCTCTCTTATCGCTTAATACATAAATATTTTTCAGACGTCTGTTGATTCCCCCTTCCCCGATCCCGTCCTCTCGCGTTCGAGCTCGAATCCATAAAAGCTCGCTCATGAAAGCAGGACCCAGTTCGACAGAAGCGCCGAAGCTTTCAGAGTGAATTCCGCTTAAAGCTCATCGAGACCATCTCGTTCAACATTCGCGAAGTTCATCTGTTCGCCCTGTTGAAAGCAACGTGCCGAAGCAACATGCAGAAGCAACTGGTTGTGCTTACCCTCTTCATCTTCGCGGGACTCTCCGAGGGAACCTTGGATATCCCGTTGATGGTAGGTGGCGACTACGCGGTACAGGCCGCGACGCGATTCATGATTTTCTTCGCCGCCGGTATCTCGTATCTCCTTACCGGCGTCCACAGTGGATACCGGCGGCAAACCCCGCACACGAAGCCGGAGTACGAGCAAATCGTCGAAATACTCGACGTGCCGGAGGACGTGTATCAAAAACGCAAAGACCTGCAGCGTCTGCCCGAGATCTCGTCCGGTGGTGCTCCGTCGTCCGTCCCGCAGTTGCGGGGGAAAACGGCTCCCGAACAAATCAGACCGCAAGGGCGCCGCGGGCAAGAAGAGAGGAACGTCTTCAGAGACCCCCACGGTGGTCGCGGCGCCCAGCTTCCTGACTCGGATGCTCGGCATGGTCGTCAAGCTCAAGCCGAAGATCCCCTGCTCGGAGCTGAAGACGACGTCGAAACTGTACAAAAGGAACTGTGTACAGAAGCCGAACCATGTCGACGCCATCAGCTTCATGTATCCGAACTACAGGGACTGGAAGCACACGGCGGACTCAGGGCCGAATAAATCGAAGGGATTGCGCGCCGCCGGCCTTTCTGGATCACCGAGACGCAATCGAAACGAGTGACCAGAAAGCCCATCAAGAACACCTAGGGCAAGCCAGGATCTCTCGAGATGAGATGAACTCGCGTTTACCTTTGCTGGTCACGAACTTCCCGGTGCTCGATGTTCGGTATTCGTAGTTTCCATGTTTGGAGATTTTCTTACATTGCATGGGATTCAATATCCGCTCCACTGACTTCTCTCATTTTTGAGCAATAAATTGTTATGAGATTTCTCCTAAATGGTTCATTGCTTTCGCACATCGAAGTTTCTCCCTATATGGGTTCACGCCTCTCGGCGTCTTAATGACAGCGCATATTACTGAAGTTATTCTCAGAGCCACGACTTGGGCGCAGATGCTCTAAAGCCGAGTGATGGCTGGGCATGAAGGAACCGAGCGCTAATCTGTCGATACGGTGGATGTTTTCAATGGAGAAATAATGTCCCGCGATCTGTAGTGCGGCTCCAGTGGAGATCGATACGATCTCATCCGAGAGCGGAACAAGGTCGGCGAAGGGGAAGCCGGAACCAACGGAAGACAAGATCGAGGAGGAGGTCCCTTCGACCTCCTCAGAAACTCGAAGGAACGTACTTCCACCAGCGAGACCCGGACCCTCCAGGGGGTATCCGGGTCCCTCAGACAACCTTAGCCCCGGGAAGCTACAGAGAACCCCGAAGGAACGCCGACCTCAAAACCCCTCCCGCCCACAGGGAGCGGGGAAAAAGAGAAATGTTGGTGACACCTCACTCGAAGGGGCCTGCAGCAACCAGAAAAAGGTTAAGCCACAGGGGCTAAACCAGAAAGGGGAATACCGAAAACCGACCGAAGCGACGTGGAAGGAGCATAAAGCTCAACCACCACTTTCCACGCCGCAGAGGAAGGCAAGCAAGGACGAGGACAGCACTGAGCTGTCCAAAGCCCTTAAAAAATACTTTGGACAACCACCGTCCTAACCAAACCGCCCCCCGGAGGCCACCACAGAAGGCGGGCAAAATAAATGTATTTTCCCACTCGAAAATTGGTGTTTTCAATATGCAAGGGGGCAAGAATTTGGGGAAATGGGAGAGTCTACGCAGAGAGCTCCTAGAAGAGAAGGATGATGAAATGTCAAACAGATATGATATTCTATTATTATCCGAAACCCATCTAATGAACATAGAAGAACCACCTCATATAGAGGAGTTCTCATTCTATGGAAGCAACAGAAAAGGACCCTCTGGTAATAAATCATCCGGCGGAACGGGTATCCTCATGCGATCCGCCGTGGGTGACGTACACTGGACCCAGAAAGGGGAAGATTTCGTTGCTATAGGCACGGAGATAAACGGACAACATTGGACCATAATCTCTGTATACCTGGCCCATTACCGATCTGAAATCGAATAAAGGCCAATTCGAACGAATTGGCGAGATCATTCGAGATAAGGTATCGGGCAAAACCGAGTTGTTAATTGCGGGAGACATGAATGCCCACATACAACAGCTGGACGGGAGAATAGACGGTCGAGGCAAACTTCTAGCAGAGCTAGCAGAAAAATACGACCTCACAATTCTAAACCTCTCGGAAAAATGTAGGGGAAAGACCACCAGAAGGCAAGGCGGTATCTCATCTACACTCGATTATGTACTATGCAACACATCCGCACTCAGGGATGTGATCGACATGCACATAGACGAGGACAAAGAAATCCTTCATTGGAGTGACCACAACCTCATAACCATACGGATGGGCGGGGGTAAGAGCAAAGTTAAACCAAGGAAGGCACGAGTGGAAGTGGTTAGGTGGAAGAAAGCGGCAAAAATGGTGTCAAAGCAATTGGAGACTCGAGTTAGATCAATGGGATCGACAACATATGGGGCTCTGATAGACACCGTTAGAACTGCGATAACCAAATCCACCAAACTCGTGACTCTCGACACGAAACAAAAAGTGTTCTCCACTGAATTATCGCACTTGACGAGAATCAGACGAGAGCAAAATCGTGCTTGGAGAAAAGCGCGACTCACCGGTGAGGAAGAAGTCGAAGCGAGACAACGATACAGAGCGGCCCAAGAGGCAGTTCGTACCGAAGTCAATCGATTGCTACACATTAGAGATCGAAGAATATACGATCGGATAATGAAAGCACCCAGACAAGCCAAGTCGAGAGCTTTCTGGGATTACATAAAAAGGAATGAGAGAAAAAATCCAGCAGGAATGCGAGTAGTAGATGAAAGCGGTAACAAAATCCAAGATCAGGATATGAAAAGCCATCTCACGAAAGTAGCCAACACCCTTCTTGGAGCACCAACAGATAGAAACGAAACTATCAGGTGCACATTTCTCTCAAGACCTCCGGTAGAACTCCTCGTGACTGAATCTGAGATTGAAGCCACCCTGGCCAACATATCTCAGAAGTCAGCAACAGGACCAGACAAGATACCGGCTAGAATCCTCAAAGAGTTGGAAGATGTCGGATATGGATATATATCCAACGAATTCAATTTGATTCTTGGAGGCATCCACGAAGTGCCGACTGAATGGAGGAAGGGAAGAGTCTCACTACTGGAAAAACCGAATTCTGTGAGAGGGAATCTATCCACATACCGACCCATAACGGTATCCGACGTCCTGTATAGAGTATTCACCAAACTATTGGGAAGACATATACAGACATGGGCTGAGGAAACCGACCAGCTGTCAGAGATGCAGAATGGGTTCAGAAGGAATCGACGAGGTGAGGATAACATGTTCATCCTGACGTCCGCGATAGAAACTGCGAGATACCAAAAGAAAGGTCTCATATGCGTATTTCTCGATGCCACCAAAGCATACGATCGAATCGATCGGCCAAAGCTGTGGCAAACCCGAGAGGAAAGGGGGATGTGCTCGGCACTCATCGAGCTCATCCGACACCTGTATGAAGAAACCTCCATCTTCATAAGACAGGGGGTTCATACCTCCAAAGAAGTACCCGTAACGGTCGGGCTTCGTCAAGGATGTCCTATGTCACCTATCCTATTTAGCCTATACATCGCAGACCTAGAAAGAAAACTCCTGAAGACGGGGGTTGGTTTCAGATTTGCGAAAAAGGAAACTTCTGGGATGTGAAGGAGAAGAAGTTCATCACAATTCCTGGTTCGTTGTTCGCAGACGATTTGCTCCTCATGACGAGCAACACGCCGGATATGAGAACTCTTCTAGAGGTGACATCCAAATTTGGAGACGAGAGGTCAATCAGATTTAACCCTCTGAAGAGCGGAGTGATGGTATTTCAACCATCCTCAACAGATCATAATCCAAATGGAGACCTACAGATACAAGGGAAGTCAATACCTATGGTTGAATCCTATAAGTACTTGGGGATCGAAATTTCGGCCGAAAAAGATTACTTATCCCAACACTGGAATAAGCTGACAGACAAGGCCAACACGGCGATCAAAAGACTCAATGCGAGGACTCTTTGGAGCTTCAACAGGTTTGAAGTATCCAAAATTCTTTGGAAAGCCACCGCAATACCACAACTGACCTAGGAGGAGTGATCACCATTCCTAGAAGGCTGAGAAACCTCATTGAAATCAGACAAAGGGACGCGGGCAGGTGGGCCATGGGCATACCACACTCCACCGTATCAAAGGAGTTTATTGAGGGAGAACTAGGGTGGTCCTCCTTCGATGCCATGGAGACCATCAGCAAAATCATGTATTTCGAGAGAGTGAAACAAATGGATCCATCCAGATGGCCCAGAATGATACTCACAGCAACTGAGATAACAAACACAAAAGTGAAGGCAATGGAGAGACTCAGAAGTTTGAGAACCCAGTATGACCTTGAAGATCTCAGCCTGACCAGAAATACGCAAAACAGACCAATGTGGAATATGTTCCGCAAAGAACTCAAAACGAGAGTGCGGGATAAGTTGGACTCCATGTGGAGACGGAATATGGAATACAGATCCACATTGACTGTTTATCGACAGTTCAAAGAGACTCGAGGTCTCGAGAGGGAACTATACGATAACTCGCGGGGCAGTCGGTTATTGGCGCTAGCCAGAGCAGGAATGCTCAACACCAAGAGCCGACAAAACTCCCGAGACCCTTCCATAGACATGAAATGCGCTCGATGTGGAGCCCCGGAAACCGACAAACATGTCATTCTGGAATGCGAGGAAGGAAAGTACTCCCAGACGGAATTCGCGCACCGATTAGGACTTCACCCTGATTCAACAGCGAGGGACCTGAGAAGGACGATGGATATCCTAAGGCGATGGGAGAACAACGAACTATGATCTGTGAACGCAATACAATTCACCCCTGAAACGAAAGGGAACATATGTGCATATGTGAGGTCCAATAAAGTCAAATCAAATCAAAATCAAATCAGTTTGTTCAGAGCAATGGTCAAGAAGCGAAAATCTTCAAATCATGCGATTACTTCATCAGTGTCCTTCCACTTTATGCTTGCACGCGGACTCTTCTTGCGTGTGATCTGAGGAACGAGACAAACAGGGGGAACTAATCTGGCAGCGGCGAAATATGGGATCCAACCACTTCAGAATCGATGAACGAGTTCTCCCGTGTTTTCATTGTAGCTCAAGATTCCGGGGAACCCAATCGCGGAGATGCTGTCGATGGGACTAGTGCAGGAGAAGAAACATAGTTCCTCTGTGAATCTACAGTAATGAGAATGCAATTATTCGTGTGTGTTTGTTCGTATGTTTGCTCGCATGGTCGGTACACCGATCTTTCCGATGAGGCCGACTACTTCAGGAGGGGCCTCTGCGAGGAATGTTAGAAAAATCGCGCATCTGTGTGTTTGTTCCCGATTGGCTTCCATGCAGCTGATCTGATTTGTACACAACAGTGGCACAGAACCTAACCGACTACAGCGTAGTCGTACGAACGCCCGAGTATTCTAGATACATGAGCTAGCCGGCCGTCTGATGTCTCTCTGGTCATTCGGCTCTGTCAAGTTCTGTGTCTGTATCCTCCAACCTTCCCGGTATGATCAGGACGTCCCCCTCGAAAGGTTTTCAGGAAACCATTCTGGAGATTCTATTAAAAAAAATCCTCCGGAACTCTCTCCGAACCTTTCCCGGAGTATTACTGGCCAGCGATGCCCTGATCGAACGGAAAACGATTCTCGGATGCTGGCGTGGTTTCGCGAATTCCTCTTCATGCTGCTGCGGACTGGCGATCGCAGTTTCAATGGTGTACATCCATCCATCCCAGAGTGTACTCGAAGCTATTCCCTCAGAACTAGGGGACATCCCGAATTGGGACACAGTTCCATATTCGGGTATGGCGTACATGACTGAACAAATTGCACTCACGGCTGCTGTACAAACTTGAGTGAGCATGAGCAGTCATCTCGTCAAACGTTCAGGATGCAATTTGAAATGATGCAGTAGTCATCACAGGACAGAAAGATCGACGTGTTTGAAGGTCCTGTTCCCATTCCGATGTAGCAGTGGATACGTCAGATTCAATATCCGTGGCCACCTTGTCCCTTGCATCATGAAAACGACCTGACCTTCGTCCTTCACGTCCTCCGAATCGCACAGAAGATATCGTCGCAGCGGAGCCCCGCCAGAGTGAGAGAGCCACACGAGACCTGGTTGAGATCAGCCAGACTCTGTTGCCATCCCGCTCTCGGAGCGTCCTGATCCGTCCTGAACGACATGCCCGGTGCGGGGACCATACACATACTCCAGTTTTTGGGGACTGTTGGAAGTTGGATCCGAGCCACTTGCTAGCGAGGCTTGTGAACAATCGCACACACGCACATTCAGTGGCGTACCCAGGGAGGGGGGGGGGGGGGGGCAATTCAGCCGCCACGTGCACTCGTTCATCTCCCTACACTCGGCAGAGCGATCGCTCCCTCTCAAGATGGACTGTCAAGAGGGGGACAGGACCGGTGACGCTTTACCCCCGGCCTGCGTTCGTGAGCTCTCTTTCGGTGGTGGTGAATTGTGACCGGACCTCGTTGTTGATATCGGGTCCGTATCTGTTAATGTGGTGTTGTGAATGTTTTTTCCTGGACTTATTGTTTAATTTTGGGCCGATGACTTGAGGAATGAGTTGCGGGAGAGCTCGTGAAACTTGACTCGCAGCTCCTTGTGAGTTATCATCCAGCCCACAGGAAGGGCTCTCTAAGGTCGCTGGGCCGACATCATCTTCGAATGCTATTCGACTCGAGCTCTTGTGTGGACCCCCATCGAACGGCTCCAAGAGTCGCTTAGCATATCGTTTTCGGGGGCTCAGGTCGACGGACGAAAGTTGGGCTGTAAGACACTTTCCCCAAATATTAGAATCGAGCTGCGCGATGCGTTACGTGCCATCCTGAACCACCTCTAACGATAAGAGAAATCCGGCAAAAATCTTCCCACATGTCGACGGATCTCGCGGAGTTCCCGGAATGTGATCCGGTCCAAAGCCGAGAATGCGGTGCGGTTTCCACTGGATCGGCCGCGCGGTTTCAACTCAACGGCGATATCCGGCTCGGGCGGCCGATTCCATCAAGCGCCTTTTCGAATAAGCGTTCTGAATGATGAGCCTGAAAAAAAGGGTCGGAATCTCGGTCTTTACGGGATCACGAAATCGAGTGTTCTCGACCGTTGTAGTGAAACCCCTCGCGTGTGTATGCCGTTCGTCGATGATCGAGTTCGGTCCAATCTAAAAACTGACCCGCGTTGGTTGTTCGGAATTGTGGGGCTGCATTCTGATTGAGAGAAAACGTGGCTCAGTTCAGCACATGGTTTAGCTAACCCCTCGTAGTGCTAAACCCTCTTTGTTGCCGCAACCCTGTTCATCATGTCCTCTCATCTGTGGTTCAGTGGCGTTCTTCACCGATTACGCTGTTTACAAGCATTGCGGTCAGAGCGGAGTCTCCAAGCGCCCCGACCTACGACCACGAAAGCTGAGTTCCTACAATGAAGCTCCTGGTGGGTTGAACGGGCTGCGGAGAGATTCTCTCTCTTATCGCTGTATACATAAATATTTTTCAGACATCCGTTGATTACCCTTCCCCAATCCCCTCCTCTCGCGTTCGACATCGAATCCATAAAAGCTCGCTCATGAAAGCAGGACCCAGTTCGACAGAAGCGCCGAAGCTTTCAGAGTGAATTCCGCTTAAAGCTCATCGAGACCATCTCGTTCAACATTCGCGAAGTTCATCTGTTCGCCCTGTTGAAAGCAACGTGCCGAAGCAACATGCAGAAGCAACTGGTTGTGCTAACCCTCTTCATCTTCGCCGGACTCTCCGAGGGAACCCTGGATATCCCGTTGATGGTAGGTGGCGATTACGCGGTACAGGCCGCGACACGTTTCATGATTTTCTTCGCCGCCGGTATCTCGTATCTCCTTACCGGCGTCCACAGTGGATACCGGCGGCAAACCCCGCACACGAAGCCGGAGTACGAGCAAATCGTCGAAATACTCGACGTGCCGGAGGACGTGTATCAAAAACGCAAAGACCTGCAGCGTCTGCCCGAGATCCCGTCCGGTGGTGCTCCGTCGTCCGTCCCGCAGTTGCGGGGAAAACGGCTCCCGAACAAATCAGACCGCAAGGGCGCCGCGGGCAAGAAGAGAGGAACGTCTTCAGAGACCCCCGCGGTGGTCGCGGCGCCCAGCTTCCTGTCCCGGATGCTCGGCATGTTCGTGAAGCTCAAGCCGAAGATCCCCTGCTCGGAGCTGAAGACGACGTCGAAACTGTACCAAAGGAACTGTGTACAGAAGCCGAACCATGTCGACGCCATCAGCTTCATGTATCCGAACTACAGGGACTGGAAGCACACGGCGGACTCGGGGCCGAAGAAATCGAAGGGATTGCGCGCCGCCGGCCTTTCTGGATCACCGAGACAAAATCGAAACGAGTGACCAGAAAGCCCATCAATAACACCTAGGGCAAGCCAGGGTCTCTCGAGATCAGTGGATTTTGAGTGTCCATTTTCCAATCACCAACTTCCGGGGGCTCGTGGTTCCGCTTTCGATGACGTCTCAGTGGAGTCGGTGGAAGGACGCTCATCTCATCTGCTGCGTTTGTTTCGTCTAAGGTGAAACTATCGTTGAAGATTGCCTCTCTGTTTGGACATACCTGTGCGCACAAGATCCGAAGAGCTTTTCGCCATCTCGAATATTCCCCTGGCCGACAGAGACGTAAGGGGGCATCGGCGAATGAACTGATGCCGCGTCCTCGATGTCCGGCTTGCGAGAAAGCGCCAAACGCGCTCAGGACATGCTGCGTATTCCACCGAGAAGTGCTCTCCCTGAAAGAATTGAGTGCGGAACCCTGTCACGCCTTGGTAACGACCATCAGAACTATGAATTCTGTGAAAACACGACCTGAAAATGCGAGATTTTTCGGGAAGCTTTGTTAGGACTTGAGTGCAGAGAACACGAATAAATTGTTCTATTCCACTGCACGATGGCTCTCAGGTATGAACGTGGTATCTCGTATATCATAACTGCGCGACGAAATCTTCGCTCTCCCTGACGTCGAAACGAAATCATGAGCTTTGCAGGCATTTCGCTGAGTTTTTGACAACAAAAACTAATAGTAGAGGACGTCAGTGAAATTTTGCCGTGTCTGGAGGAATTATGTGATTCAGCTAGCCTCTCTCCAACCACCGCTCAACTTCTCGTATTCATGAATGTCTTGAAACAGTGAGTGTTTCCCATGTGATAGCTGTCAACACTCCGTATGGAAACGGGACCCTTCCGGAACTGGAGCTCGCAACGGATTCAGCGTCCGAGGACAAGAGAACCTAATCGAACTCTAGGCAATCTCGTGCACAAAATCGATTGCGCGAACATGAGCCTCGTCGAGTTTAGGATGTCTGTGGAAGCTTCTCATTATTCACTATGTCTCAAAGCTCTCAGAGTTTCGAACATCCAGAATTGGAAAGCAGTTGCGGACATGAAATCTGTCATTTTGAAAATCAAAGAAAAATATGACAGAGAACTGGAGACAGGGACGAGTACCACATCATGAATACAACGGATAGATAACCGAAAACACACCCTGGGACAAGGGTCCCCCGGACGAGCTGCCGAAGAAAACTTGGATACCGGTGCTTGAGCCGCGGAGATAAGAGAAAGACTTGGAAACGAGAACAGAATAAACTCTCTCCTCTCCTGAAGAAAGAATCTCATCTTTGACTTGCCCACTGGACAATCAGTGTCAAGTTCCTCCTCTAGTGACCGAGAAGCCGTCGAGCGCAATATCCGGCGAGATTTCCGACCCTAGTCCTTGACCCCCTTGTTGGACGAGCGAAGATCGGCCACTTTCGAAGTCAACGCTGCGCTGATCGTCGATAGCGGATCACAACAGGAGCCTGGATCTCAGAGTTGCGATGCCAGAGATGAAAGTGACCAGGGAGCAGCCGGGACCCGGGATTTCGGCAGCCTTCCACGGATGAAGCCAACGCTTCTCGATGAGTCACCAAGATCCGTTTGATTGTCGAGGCCGTACATGGAAAAGTCGCTCAACGATACAAGTTGCTGCACCATACGCTCGACAACAAAATGCTCCCAAAGGTCCGTTCACTGCGTCGAATCGTCAGCCACCTGGAGAACACCTACGGCGAGCGATCGTGGCAAGACACTAACATGTGTTTCGGCTTTGAATACCTGGTACGCAAAATTTCCTTCGTCTGAAGCCCGGGTCGCGTCACTGTGGGCCCAGCAGAAAAAAAAACGATAATGCGTTCATGCGAGGAAATTCGAAGATAGGGTAAAAGTACCAGTTTTGGGCCACTTACCAGTTTTGGGCCACCCACTAGTTTCGGGCCACCCACTAGTTATGGGCCTAATATTGACCAGGAATGGTCCATCGCCGGATATCGAAGTACTGCTCCAACCGGAGGCTTTTCGTGGGGAGGAAGCGCCTCTCCTTCGTGCCGAGGTGAGCCGTGGAACGATCTGATGATTTCCTCCCTCTCATCTCCCTCAATCAGAATGATTACCTCCACTTTGAAAAAAGTGGTCAGGTCGACGCCGTAATCACTTCTCTAGGTTCCGGGACGTATGGTCAGATTCGACCCGGGAATAACCTCCAGAGACTCCAAGGAATATGGTCAGATGGATCCCGGAACCACCCCTCCGGGTTTGGAAAAGTATGGTCAGATTGGTCCTGGAATCACCCCCATATATTCTATGAGGAGTGCGGCCAAACTGACAGACGGAGCGGATTATATGTAGTAAGAACGAATTCGAAGTCATAGGCGGTTTGCTGATGAGGACCGGAGCTCTACTTTTATGTCCCCACACGTTCCCGTTGACTCGGCAGTAGACAAGAGATGGTCCCCTTGTGGAAGTGTTCACCGCCCTTGAGGCCCATAACTGGTCAGTTGGTGGCTCATAACTGGTAGGTGGCCCAAAACTGGTAAGTGGCCCATAACTGGTACTTTTACCCTACTGTCCTAATGGGGCACGAACAGTGGCCTGTTGCTGTTCGCAGGTGGCCGCCTGCCTCTTCTGCATGTCTTTCGCCAGGTTCAAGTCACGATTCCGTGCTCCGGTACCAGAGTCAACAGACCTCTTCATGTCATACGGAGACGAAATAGAGTCTGAGGACGATGGAACCCACACTCAAGGAGCATGAATAAACAGAAAACCGCCTGATACAAACGAACGTTTTGTTTGTTCAAGTTCGATTTTTCGGTGTGAATCCCGGCTGAGAGCACGTTTTTCTCTGGCTTGGGGCCCGACAGCTGCACCTATTCAGGACTTTGTACATGCAATTAGAATGATTCAATTAGACCAATGACTGTATTTGATGCTTGGAGCTCAATCCCCCCGAACAGTTCTTCGATCAGCGTATCCCATTGTGTTCGCTCTAGGAGGGGCACATCATGCCGCGAACGAGAAACAAGCGCACCAGTTTTGAGACGCTTAATGGGTCCTCGGTTCTCATATACGTATTGTTCAGCTAACCTTCACGCTAGAGGAACTCTTCTCCCTCCAAATTATCGCGTGTCGAAGTCGGTCCCAAGACTGTGTTTCGAACCTCTTGAAAGAGTTCGGTGTTCCGAACTTCTGAGAAAAGTCCGTCGGAATCCGAGCCGACCAATTTCGGGACACGGCTGGACCAGCTGGGGGACAGACCCCAACCGGTTCTGGTTCGCACTGACTCCGATGCGCCAATAAAGAGACGGATACGCTTTCAAATTCGGACGAACGGTTTGCGAAATCTGAGGACGGAATCGACACCGAGGGTCGATGTAATTTACTCGACTGATAGAGAATAGCGATCATGTCATAACCTCGAAAGGGATTGATTTATTCTCAGATTGAAGAGGATATTGGTCGTACACAATCATCAGGTCGGCTGACGGTCGATTCCGGAAGGATTTCCTCGTGATGAGCTTCAGTTTTTGTGGCGATGTTTCGGTTTATACGGGGTGGGAAGTTGGAGGATGCTCTCTCCGTTGGAAGCTTCTTGTAGGAGGACGATGAACTCGTCGACTCTCATGGATCGGCCTCCGTTTCTCCATCGCCACCGAGTTCGATACTTTAAAGTCTTGAGTGATTCTTACACCGCGGCATCAAGCGGCTGCAATGTGTGCGTCGCATTCGGCAACAGTGGCATCAAGACGATGCCCCTCACCTTACAAAACGAGTTCACCTCCATAGTAAGATGGGAACGATGAAGAGGCTCCGTTTGTCGTTCTCGGTTAAGCTCGCCTGACCACAAGAAACGTATTCTGCTGAACGAAAAGTGAGGACAGGGTGTCGTGCGCAAAACAGCCGGATCCACTTCGAGCGGGGGTCATTTCGACTTTGAGAATATCGGAATGTCCAAAAGAACATCAGGTGCACATATGTGTAGGGCACATTCCGCAAAGAGCTCACAACTTGAGTGATGAACCGCATGGACTCTGCATGGAGAAAATCTCGGCCATTCGAGATTTCAATCTCAACTCCTCGCGGGATCACTCACTGTCCCAAAACTGATCAGCTCATCGGTGAACAGTTTTGGAAGACCATGAACCATCGTGATTCATCCATCATTTCGAACCGTTATGACCGAGAATAGTGAGCTACATTCTGTGGCAAGATTCAGAAAAAATATCATCGCCTCGACACGAATCGTTCGTGCTCCGGAGTTGCACATGTTGCCACCAGCAGCTTAGCGAAAAATTAAGCCCCACCTCTAATACCCAATCTTGCTTTCTCGTTATCGGGGCACGGGAGAGGGACGATTTACGTGTGTTCTAACTCGTTGAAGATACAGCCCCAGGTGTGGAGTCCAAGTGAGTGAAGCCAGGAAACCTGGCATACCTTCGTGATCCTTGGAATTGAGAGAAAATGCAAAGCCTCCCACAACTGGTACGCTTACCCTACCGGGAGAAAATGGATACAATACAAACTGATCGCGAACCGCTGGCTCGAGCTATTGAAGATAAATCGAAACGGCTATGAGCCCGCCGACTGGACGTGACGGCGGGCACATTATAGTCAAATATCCGAAGAGTCGCGGAGCCGGGTGATCGCTCTCGACGCTTCACCGCCTCGGGTACAAAGGAGTTCGAGAGAGACAAAGCCAGATGTCCGACGGAACTCCTCGCATGAACAACAACGGCAGACGCTCGAGTGGATGGGTTCCCAGTGGGATTAGCTACTTGTTTCTAGCGAACCGCGGGTCCAGAGCTACAGCTACGGAGGTGGTGTCAACGGCAGCCAATCGGGAGGAAGATCGCTCTCCTAGGAATTCTTCACATTGAAAAGGCCAGCGAACGGCCGACTACGCGAACTAATTTCTCGGAGCCTTCGGAGGTATATGATCTGGAAAATCCTACCCGAAAGTGTCTCTAAACATCTCTTGAAGTACTATGTGATCGACCCGCTCCAAAAGTATCTTCCGTCCTATCCGGAAGCATGATGCGAACGATTCATCTTGAAAGTATTCTCAAACTATCTCCGTGGCGTACTCAGAACTGCTCAGGATTCCACGGGGGACAGGCACAAGGTCACCAAGAAACAGAAACAGAAATGGGAGTTTAGGAGGAGGAAAGTGTTGACTTAGGCTAGACGGTGCCTTGCTCGGAGATCATCTCCTAGCGCCTATCCGTGGTCCATGTCTTTTCTCGGAGACTCGCTCTCCAACGAGCCGCGAATTCCATGCCGATCCGATCACTTCCTTGGAAGTTCATCGAGGTAATACGTCAATACGAACGCATCCTCGATGTTAATATGCAGAATGTCGCAAAAGTCCCGATGCCAGTGACATTCAAGATGTGTCCGAGCACATGCCGGACGGCTTCCTTGTCGGGGCCTTTTCTTCCTCTGAGAATGATGTCGGCTTACCACTGCGTAGGGTTGCACAGTTTGACAAGCATCCGGAAGAATGGGCGCCCTTCTCCGAAGAGCTCTATTGTTCTCGACCACGGACGAGAAAATTGAGGCCACACTGCCCACGGAACCCCCGCGACAAGAAAACGACCTGACAATCTCCCTCCCTGAGGGAGATTGTCAGGGTCCGGAGTTGCGAGTACAGCACAAAGCACGCGAACCACAGCGGAGATGTTCTCCCTCTTCCAGTGCGACCTGATTCGTGAAGAACGTCTCCATGTCAGGTGCGAGCTGTTTCGCAGACTCCACGCATGGTGTTTTAGGGACAGTGGGACGTTGGATACAGTCCGTTTGACAGAAAGGCCTGTTAATCAAAGAGCACACACACGTATGGTGGCGACGTGCACTATCTCGTCTCTTCGCGCTCGGCAGGGAGATCATTCCCTGTCAAGTGGAATTTTCAAGATGGGGGCAGCGGCGGTGACGCTGCAAAGATAGCCTGCGTTCGTGAGCCCCCCTCAGGTGTCGGTGAAAGCGAATAGAGCTCGTTATTCAACTCGGGTGCGTATACGACAGTGTGGAGGCGTCGGTTTTCTTTCTTGGAAACGTTGACATCCTTAGGGGGGGCCGACTCGGGCAATGTCATGCGGGAGAGCTCGTGAACGTGTCCCGCAGCTTCTCGCGAGTCATCATCCAGTCTACAAAGAAAATCGTCCAACTGGAATCTGACTGATGAGTTCCGCTCGTTTTAGTCGTTCCAGCTCCAACGGATGGAAGTTTCGAGCTGAAGTCGCGCAATCAGCCGATTCTTGTCGTCTTTCGCGGGTGATTGTGCCGTAATCTGTATGAAGGGGCAGGGGCGTACCCAGGCGGTAGGACACCCTTCTACTACTAAGGAAACTTTCTACTCCTCACCGCTATTCATGTATTCAGACAGTTGTTCAATCAACGAGGTGAACTCATTGACCTCGTTGTTGCGATACTCCCACGAGCTTACTGAACCCATCTCGTACTCCGTTCAAGAAGTTCACGCCAAACAGCAATATATAGAATCAGCTGAAGGTACCGGCCCTCTTCGTCTTCTCAGGACTCTCCGAGGCAACCCTGGACATGCCGTTGATGGTAGGAGGCGAATTGGCATGATTTTCTCCACCGTCGGAGCCTCGTATCTCTTACAAAGCCTCCACATTGAGTGAAGAAGGCACACAACCCCGCACACAAAGCCAGAATGAAAGCAATCGTCCAAGAAGTTGATGTGTTGGAAGACGTGTAAGTGGAACGGAAAACCTGGTGCATCTGCCCGAGTTCCCGTCCGGTGGGCGCCCGTCGTACGTTTCGCAGCTGGGGGAAAAGGGCGCTCGAACGAATCAGACCGCAAGAGCTACGCGGGAAAGAAGGGAGGAATGCCCTCAGAACTCCCCGTGGTCGACGCGGCGTCTAGCTCCTTGTCTCGGATGCTCGGCATGGTCGTGACGCTCGAGCCGAAGATCCGCTGCTCGGAGCTGAAGACGACGTCGAAACTGAACAAGAGAAACTGTAAACAGAAGCCAAGCCATTTCGACGCCATCAGTTTCTTGAACCCTAAGCACAAGGTTTGGAAGCACACGGCGGAGTCGGGGCCGGAGGAACCGGAGAGATCGCTCGCTGCAGGCCTCCCTGAATCAACCAGTATCCGTTTGTAATGGGAGCCACCAGAGCACTGCCATGCACCGGACACCCTGGAGACCGAGACGCGAAAGAAATCGGGGCAGCTCCTAGAGGCGGCCAGGAAAGTGAGCCTTCGAGCTCATTGGTCATCGCTGACGTGATATGAGCGATCGGATCTGGAATGGCCCGGGGCGCTATGCTAGAGCTGAGGCTACTCCTAGAATTGAACCCGGGAAAAAAAATTAGCCAAATACTGGGGAAGAACGCGGCACAACGTCAAGACATGAAGATTCATCCCACGCTGGGGGTAGCTCGAAGTGTCTGTGTTAGCACAGGGCGATATTATGTCAAGAAAATTCTTTTCCAACATGAGCTAACTTCGTTTTCAAAGGACGAGACAGAACTACCTGTTTCTGCTGCTCAGTTCAGGAGGAGGAGACATCGATCGATTGGGGCACCACGTAGTGGAAGCTGGTAGAGATACTCGCTGAGGCTGTGGATGGCTTCGACCCCTCTGCATGTAGATTCCGAAATTCCCATGCGCAGCGAACTGGAGCGAGCCTCCCCCGCAGAAGGGCATCATTTGATGCGCTTCCTGTTTCCATCAATGTTTGGGGAGGCAGTTTCAAGGAGAGGTGAATCTGCGAGGGAAGTACCTGAGCCGTTTCGATTTCGCATTGAAACTCAGGATGTTCGCTGCTCTAGGTCACGTGCCACCGAAAAGCTTTCAAAGCAGCCTCGAGGTATCGCTCCGATGCGATTCTGTTCGAACGAATGAGCAACTCATTGTGAGATCCATCAACTTGTTCGAGGAAATGTGGTTGGGTGGAGAGAAAAACCCTCCGTTGATAAAGGTGCGCATGTGCGGACTTCAAACTCTTCTTCAGTTATGATCGCCACTAAAACGTATCGGGCCAGGATCCAGCTCCCCGAGAACCGAATTCCCGAATAGCGGAAAGGCCACTTCCTCGGAAAATACCCGCCTGAAAATCACTTCCCCGAAAATTTCTCCTTCCCGAATCCTAAGCGCTGGGGGCTGATTTGGGCGGAGTGACTTTCTGTATGGCCTCTCGCCGTCTATCGATCGAGTCGTATCAGTAGGGATAGAAGTTTCCATGTTCTCCATGTTGCTCATCTATCGCCCCGAAGAGGCCACGAGAAGCTCAAACCGTGATTCGTGCTCTTTCCTTCGAGGGAAGTCCTGACGGTGTTCGATCCGTTATATGACTTGTGACAGCCCTCAATCATGCTCGCCCAAGTTTCATGGATAGAACTCTAGTTTTGAATGTGTTTGGACGAGCTTATTACATATTGAGAACATATCACGAATGCTTTCGTTCCACCTACAATGGCGGATTCGGAACATCTGAGGCTACCTGGCGCACGCAGCGGTGGAGGTTCATCCTCGTCCTTTCGTTTTGCTCCTCTTGGTTCTTGAGATGCCTGAAGATCCCGAAGGGTTCAAGATGACTTTTTTTTCAAAATGCGGTTCATTGCTTGATGCGAATCGGTTTCTCAGAGCTCCCATGCGTCATGTTCTCGGTTCAGAGGCGCAAGGGCCAGATCACCACAGCAGCGAGTAAAGCGCTTGACGCTTCGGTCGTCGTAGTACCCCACGAGACCGGATTCCTGAACTTTGCGCCGAAGGCACTGGGAAATTGACGTCAGCTGAGGAAAGACTCGCTTGACTGCTTTTCAAAGTTGTTGCGATTCCAGAATCGGGTTGAAACTTTCGTCGCTGGGAATTTCTCCCGATCAATGAAGCATACACAGTCTCTCACCAGTGAGAGCATCCTGACGTACACACCTGTGTTTCTTTCCGATAAGAGGGAGTATACGAAAGGTATAATTTTCCCTCTGAAGAAACCGTGAAGTGTGTTCAGTTGAACGAATACGGTGTACACGACTCTGAATATCCCGTCCTTTCAAATCGCGTCAGTGTTACACATAGCAATCATTAGGCGGTTCGTTGCACCTCGGGATCATGTACTTCATAGGGCGAGGGAGCGAGTCGGTGGGCCAATGCATGCGACGCGTTTGTGCTCGATGGCGGTGTGCGCGCCAAATTCCGCTTTGCAAGCAGAACAGTGTCCTCTTCTGGTCCCACCACCCCCGCTAGCCGAATACTTCAGAATCCTGGCTCCAGAAATCCATCCCTGTGCCCCACTGATCATGCTTTTAGAGCGGCAGTTTGGGATGTATCCTCGGCTGATTTCACTTGGTTCATCACAATGATGGCAATCTTGTCAGGATGGGATTCCAGGATGGGGAATGTAGCGGAATTGATGGCGGAGGCTTCGATCACGACCTCTCCAAGGCGCGAATGAGTGCTTTCGATCTCAGCATTCCAACTTCGAACTGTACTTCCGACCGCTCCTGAGAGCAGCCGAGTCGACGCGAAGCTCTCGGCAGCAGGCTGTATCCAATGTTCTTGAGCGATCTAGTCGGCATAAACCGACCACTCGCTCCGAATGTGTCTTTCAGTTCCGCCCTTCACTTGCCTCACTCAGGCTGGTCCTCGCTCCAGAGGGAAGCAAGATCCTACTGTCGCGCGTCCCAGTCCAATGACGAATACGCGTGCCAGGCGAAAGGCAGATACTCGTCTCGCATCCCTCTGAACTGCTTCTGAGTTTCTCGTCTCACGAAACTCAGTGATTCTCCCGATCCGTTCGTGGAAGCTGTTGTTGAAACGATGCTCGGATCCCATACCCTAGCTGGCTCCCGGTTACTTTTCTGCGTCCTTCCCGAGTTCGTCGATAGATGCTCAACTCTTCTGAACCAGCCGGCTCAGACCGAGATGCGGGCCTGGAAGCCTTAGCTTCAGATGATCAGCCATCGTGAACATTTCGGGGCCACTAGCCTGAAGTGGGCGATAATGGCAAGCGACTTCTGAACTTCGTCAGCGCAGTTTTGAAGAACCGGAACGCTTTCCGACCCAGAATCTCATGATGACCGCGCCTCATTCTCATTGAGAAACTTCCGGAGCGGTCAAAAACCGAGGTTTTCGCGTGGCCCCTCGACGCACTGCTGAGTTGAATTGCCTCGTATCTGCGAGAATTTAAGCAGGTTCGAGTTTATTTCTCTCCACTCGTCTAGCTTAGCTTTCGAGACCACACGGTGATGATAGGCGGCGGCAGGTACCGGGATACACGTGACAGTTATAGGTGTTTCCAGTCTCGTCGCGTCGGATCCTTCTCAGCTAGTGGTGCTGCTAGGAGTCGTGAGTGAAGCTCCGCTGTTTTCGCCAGTGATCGATCGGAAACAGGTGCTTTTAGGGAATAGTCGACTGGCGATAGCAATGAGCTATCCGCTCTCTGCTCAACCCGAAGATCGGCGGAGGTATTCAGCGCTATTCCTGGAACGGGGTTTCGATTCGCGAATAGATGGCTAAATCCAGTGGTTGTGTGATCTTCAAAACGGAAATGGGACGAAAGCACTGTTTTACAGTGCTTTTCGAAAAATGTGTCGCCGAAGATGTGACGCATCAAGATCCAGCAAGAGCTATTATAAGCGAGAAAGTATCTGATGGCGGACAGAATATTTCTCTCGGACGTGACGACGTGCCCGGCCGGGACCGAGGTGAAGTCAGATAGTTCATCTTAATTCCGTTCTTGATGACCATAAAGCTTTTCGGTATACTTATGGCCTCTCGGACCTACACAACACTCGAACAACGGACTCTCCTCTCGCACCGGGATGTGCCCATGCGGATCTCGCAGCAGAACTCTACTCGGCCTCTGACTGTCACGCCTTCGATTGGGATTCTTAATTTGGCGTGCCGGGACGCTAAAAGTTCACTGACACTGACGGGAACAACCATCATGTTGGCCGACAAAAAAAAATTGATCTCCGTGGCAGTACGACAATTATGTTGGCCCTAGAAACCTCCCTGATTCAGAATCCAGCCAATCTCATTGTGTGAGCCCTTGCGCACGCACGGATTATCTGTGGAGGAGAAGGGGAAACGGGATATCCATCGTGTGTTGGAATGCAATTATACGGGCTGGTGCCTTCCGGAGAATCTTCATGTGAACTCGGAGAACACTACTGATAGCCTCTCCTGGGAGAATTGACAGCACTATCCTTGGGAATAATAATTTTATTTACATCACCGATTCGGTATTTGCGACATATATATATATATATATATTTACCTCTCCTGGATGATAGCCGCACATTAACCGCACAACTGAGGATTTCAATACTTACTCCTTTGATAACCGCACCTGGGTGCGGTCAACATGTCTTACAGGGCTTATTTGCTGTATACAAAAAAATGATAACCGCACACCCAAATTCGTGGTCATGGGTATGAAAGCGAAGTCGGAATTACTTGTCTGCTGGTTCGGAAGAGCCGATTTTTCTCAAATTCGAGTAATCTGCGGGGAACTGAGGCCTATGCTCACTTGATCCATAATTTTACTTGAACCTATTTGATCGAAAATGGCGTCGTCTGTGAAGGAAGACAATGTGATCCGCAGCACTCGTTCAGAACATGCGTGGTCTCCTTTGCTGAGCCAGTTGGGAGCAGATATTTCGAGTTTTCACACATCGACTGTGATCTGAGTGAGTTATGCTGATTACTCACCCTATGGAGATGCCCGAGAGATCGAATAATCTCATCCGCAACGGGGAATCCGTCGGATTGTTCGCGCTGAGCATCCGTTTCTCCCCGTTCTCTCGAAGCTCGAAGGCCAAACTGAGCAAAAGAAGAAAGGCTCCCTTTGCAGTTTCTGCGGAAAGTTTGTCTCGTATTTGTCCCGTCATCTGATCGATCAACACGGCAACGAACATGAAGTCATCGAGATGGTACGCGCCTATGGAGTCGACAGGACGAGAGAGCTTGGAGTAATTATGGGAGAAGGAGACCGTGTGCACAATGAGCAGAACCCCTGACGAGCATTCCGCAAGCAGCACAAATCCGAATACGATGGCAGGATCGAATGAAGATGTGGGGCAGGCGGAGCTGGTGAGTAGAACTCGACGTCTCCAACTTTCAAAGAGGAGCCGACGTTTCGCCAAGCGCCGATCGGCACCACGTATACAGTGGACCCATGAAATCATCGAATGTCTCAAGGAGCAGATTCCAGAAGAGCTCCGGACGAAGAAGATTCCGAGTTGTGCTCGATCGCGAAAGATCTGTGCCGTCCTTTCTGCTCGGTTCCCGGCGCCCGAGAACCTGACTGTCGCCGAATCGAGGTCTCTAGTCAGCAATCTTCTGAAGAAGCTCCGTTGATGATACAAGCGTGATCAACAGATGCGCGTCCAGTGGTGATCTCATCTGGTTCCAATATAGAATTATTCTCAAAGTTATTCTCCCACTTCCTTGTTCCGATTCAAATGTTGAGTTCCCTGCATTCGAGTGCAGCGCCCATGTCTCAGAGCTAACCCGCGCCGTTTCACTTGTCGAAAAGCTCACCTCACGGGAGCGATGAGCGCAGAGCGAAATTTCCTGTCAGTAGGGGCTAGCTTCCCTCACAAACTCCAGTTTTCAGCCTTCATACTGCTAGTTCTCACAACTTCTTGTCTATATCGCTGGGACGGAGAGGTAGGCAGATTGTGAATTCCGTGCGGAATCCCAACCTCAAGACCGATGAAGTTACGGGGTGTGCGGCTATCAGTCGAATAATAGCCGCACATCGCTGGTAACCGCTCGCGGAGAAAAACTCAGATTGGATGATAACCGCACAATGTGCGGTCATCATTGGGATAAGAAGCAGTTTGTGTGCGGCTATCATTTTTTATATATATGTATTAAATATAAATATATATATACACATAAACATCAACTCAATAAGTAACATAAGTCACTTAATACTTTCATACTTTTCATACTTACATAATGTCATCCTCTCCCGCTGCCTAACTCGGATAGGGATGGAGCTCCAAGGCAATCTTCCTGTTGGTAGCGCGTGCAAGCTTTTCCGAAAGGTTTACACACAGCTGGATGCGGGATTGTGGAAGTCCTTCGTTGGCACAGGACATGGTGGAATCCGTGCACTGAGTATCGGGCTACGATGTGTCGCATGTCGTAGAGGGGCATTTTCCAGTCGTTCGTGATCATCACCGGGGAGGTGAAGAATTCAACCGGGACCTCTCTCATTTTCGGCTGCATAGCTCCCTGAACTTCGACAGTGCCTCTGTCGGGGGGACTCAGAATCTTCTCACGAGGTCTTCCACCAGAGGTTGCGTTCCAGCCATGGTTAGGACCAGCCGGTTCCTGGCGTTTCTGGGCAATCCCATTGCCTATTCAGGAACGTTGGCTTCACTTTGTCCAGCGCTGCTAGTTGGCTGCCGGTCAGATCTTCCCATATGACGTGAACTCCGTAAGAAGCCACCGGTGCGACTTTCATGTCGAACAGACTGAGGACGGTGGTCATTGCTAATTCCTGTCGGCACGGGATGCTGCACATTGCCGATGTGCTCTTTCGAACACGCTCTGCGACGTGAGCTCCGAAAGATGTTCCACTTGTCGTGAGTCAAACCCCAAGATGGGTGCACTGCGGCACGAATTCAATTGGCATGTTTCCTGGGTGTAGCTTGTCCGTTTTCCGAAAGCCACCACCATTTCTGAGCTTCATCGCCTTTGTTTCCTCGGTGTTGATGACTAGGCCGTTGTTCTCGCTGTATCCGATCAGGAGGTTTGCGCTTTTTTCAGCTCTAGAAGTATTCTTGAGTATAGGACTAGGTCATCATCATACTGGGTAATTTCCACGCATGAGAAATGCGTTTCAATCATCGACAGGAGGTCACTCATGTGGACTATGAAAAATATTGCGCTTAGGTTGCCGCCTCGCTCGTTGGCCGTGTGGCATAAACCAACGCCTTGGGTGCCACGCTGAGCTAGCAATCGGAGGTTCGATCCCCGGCCGGGACAACAAATTTCTTATCAGGTAAAAAGAGGATTTAATTTATATCAGAATTGAATCTGAACTATCTTGAGACCCAAGCCCACCGCCTGAAATGGGATTTGCGAGGCGATAGGGAGTGTAACTGAAGCAATACCGAAGGGTGATTCCGGGACACTTCTGAGGGCTGGCTGAGAGGTTCAGCCGGAAAACAAAGGTTGTCGCCTCGAGCGTACCCAGTCGTTTGTCCGATACGCTCGTGCTCACAGACTCCGTCATCCAGAGCGATAGGATGTGCCCTCAGCATGGATGACAGGAGCGTCAGGAAACGCTTTCCGACTCCGACGCTTGCCAGTTCCCGTAGCAATATCGACCTGGGGGCAGCATCGAATGCGGCGCGGTAATTGACGAAGATGGCGTAGAGAGGATTTTTCTTCTCCTCGAGAGAGTGCCGTATTTCCGATATCAGTTCGCTTAATGCCGTCATCGTGGAGTGATCACTTCGAAAAACGTGTTGCTCTGGCGGCAGAACTCCTCTAGCTCCGAGGTATGCGTTTAAGCGCCGAGCCAGTATCGAGGGCAGAATCTTGTAGAGGCAGCTCTTCTCGGCAACTCCTCGCCAGGACGAGGGTGAGGAGGGAATTCCTTCATTCTTAGGAATGTCTGTGGGAGTGCAGCTCAATCATTTTACCGGAAAGCAGCCAAGTTCAAGGCCCTTGTTTAAGAGGTCGCTCCGTGGCGCTATCAGAGATACGGCGGCTTTCAGGTGTTCATTTCTGATCAGATCCGGCCCAAACGCTTAACCAGCTATAAATCAACCATCCTTGGAAATGGCGTAAATGGCCACGATTTTACCTGGGCGAAGGCTGGAATTTTTTTCCGTCCGCCTACCTTCCACGCATTCTGTGACACCCTGGAGAAAACTTTCCCCCATCTCCCTCCAAACTTTTCATAGAGAATCTATGAAATTTTCCCGTTTATGGAGTCCAATGACACATTTCAGGAACTTGAATTCCGATTGCAGGGCGCAGGATCGTTCGCATGACTATCAGACACGGCTCTCTGACGATTGGTAGTCGTAACGCGGACAAGACAGAAAGCGAAAGGGGTTGTCAGAGAACTCAGGTTGAGGACCGACTGCCACGGCAGCTAACAATTTTTTTTCACGAAACTCCGTGATGGAGACGCGCCCCTTGAACCCACTTGAGCGAATCTTCTTCTCGATCAGGAGTAAGTTCCTCTTTTGAATGGCTGTGAATCTTTGTTCGTCGTGCCAGAACGGAGTGAAATGCCGACGCTTCATGAAGATCTTAGGGTCGCTGCATCATTCGCTCCTTCTGGTCTCGAATGTCACTCAGGCACTTTCGCCATATCTGGCTTCCATTGTTCGCTCAAGTGTATCTCACTCGCATCGACTGGCTCCGATGAGGAGTATGAATCGTCTCCCTGGTCCCACATCTCGGGGAATATAGGATTCGGGAAATGAGACCTAATACCTTCTTTCCCTGCCACGCATGTCATACGAAAATCGTTCGCCAGCCATGAGAAGGGGGCTTGCGCACATCATTGCACAGGGAGACCGAGAATTCCTTGGAAACCTTAAAAACTCGGGATTGGAATGGGGAATCGATGGGGGACGTTCGAAGGCAGTGGATGAATTATAGCCGGTATAATGCAGCGACGGCTGATGATCAGATCGGGCCCTAGATGCGATTCAAGGGAGGCCGTTTCTCGCTCCCCCGAACATTTTATTCACTCTTTTGAGGCTTTGAGCAGGAGTTCTGCGTACATTTTTGCGACCATGACATTTCTTGATACCGTGCCAGCAGCAGTCCTCCCTTTTAAGTATGTATTCAGAAGGATTCTTGCCTTCTATCAACATTTTGTGGGAGGTGGTTTTCAGTTCCTTTCGAGCAGGCTCTATCTCCGGTCAGGCCATCGCGGTCATCTGAGACAAAAAATTATGAACAACTGAAAGAGAATGACTCATACTATCGTTGTTATTGCGCGGAAACGTCGTTCATCTCGAGTCGTTCAGCGGTTTTGCGCCGTTCGGTCGGGAAACATGACTGCGATCGGCGACGAGTGCCGCTGCTCTGTCCGAGAACATATGATTCCTCGAATGAGATTTGAAAAAAATCGATGCGAGCTCCTAGTGTTGGATTTCGATTTCGAGTCGTTCTCCGCTCTTGCTTCGCGACGAATGTAAGCGCTTCGGGTTTCAGAACGAGATGAACAGCCTAACGATTCGACTCGGGAGAATACTTGTCGAGGAATGTGAACCTCTTCCTCCATAGCCCTCAAATCACTATTCAGCCGCAGGCGATCGCCCACTCGGGATCCGTACTCGAATTCATTCTTTGAGGAGCTCTGTTAGATTTGGTGCTTCCCAGATACTGGTTTTTAATCCGCATTCTTCTCCAATCAAAATTTCTTCAAAACGCCGAAGCGTCACTGGGAGGAACCACCGCGGTAGATTCTGAATATACTCACTACCAGTTTCGAGGTACGTAAAATGTCAATCCCCAATCGGACCAAGTCGGATCAAATCTGCAAGGTTATTTTTTTTCAGCATAACTCACTCTGTCTCAACAATTCTGCTGCATCGCCGAGGAAGCCGGGAAGGAGGTTGAAGTTTGCGAACAAGATGAGCCCAAATGTTCCGATGAGAGGAAACGAGAGAGAAGAGAGAATGAAGTCTCGGTCAATGGCCATGTTTTGACACGCGTAATTCTACCAGAAATGTCGTGTAACAATCCCTGTTCCAACTTTCTCCCAATCTCTCTGTGTTGGCAGCCTCTTGAACCCGGAAGAAATACTTAAAGCCTCATTAGCCAGAAGGACTTCTCGTGACAGCTCCGGGAATGCTGTCAGCAATCTGGAACCAATCTTCGGAGGCACTGTCGGGCGATTCACCAAAGTGTGACTTTCGGCTTGTGGGCTCTGATAAGCAGCGGAGCGACGTGAGAGCAGAACACGAGGGATGAGCCTCGACGAAACTGCTATTGGGTGAATATCGAGAAGGAGGGTCAGAAAAGCCTCTTTGTGGGTGGACATGGGCCGTCTGACACGGGGGAAGATGTTTCTTCCTCAAGAATCTCAACGATTGAGAGATGCTCTCTCCGTGAAACGGAATCGAATGGATTTAGTAGAGATGATTCTGATTCTTGAGGTTCACCGTTGAAAAAAATAGTTTCCATCGTTAACGGTTGTAAACATGTAGGGATCTGTAATTGAAGAGCCCAGATGCGAAACGTCGGTAGTCCAAATTTTTGAAAGTTGAGTTGTCAGTCAGAAATTCCTCGAACCGATTTTCGATCAGGTTATCTTGCGTTTTTTTCGGGAACCCCTCACTCCTTGTTTCCCTCCACTTTTCTCATCGTGAAAGCATAATGCTGTTGGAACTCGTTTTGATGAACTTCGGACTGACGACTTGACTGTAAAAAATTTGAAGTTGCGACGTTTTGCATCTGGGCTCTCCAATCCAGGAGAAGTTTGGCCCTCCACCGACTCTTCATGGGACATCATTTCAAAGTTCTTTTGAACAGGCTCGTTGAGCCGGATGTTGGTTTCTTGGTTTTGGAGAGGTAAAGCGGATATTCGCATCTTCGACCGAAGAATATCTCTACAGATACAGAGTGATCGACATCGATTTGTTCTAATGTGACACCAGAGAGAAAATTATTCTCAGCCGGCAACAGCCCTGACCGGTCGCACGAGCGGCGAGCAACTTCTCTCTGCTGCAACCACGCCAATCCAACGTCAATTCGTCAACGAATTCGTTCTGCAAACATAAACGGAAGAGAGTGAAGTTCGAGGCGAGTCGTGGCCTCAAGCACAGGGGTTAACACCATGGGCTCACATGCATCCGCAACACTTTTTAGCGGAGAGCGTTTCTTCCGAGCATTCCATGTGATACCTGATTCGTATTTGACGGAAAGTCGGTAGGCCTTCCGACTCACATGAAGCACCTCCTGCTGTGCAACGGAGCTTGGTGATACCGCGAGAATGGAGGCTTGAATTCTTTCACTATGGTTCCGTTACCTGGCGACTTTGCGTGGAGGCTCTCCATAAACTGGATCAGAGTACCGCGGCTGCCAGCATTGTCAGAAAAGTTTGACGACCTCTGCCTTGGAGGGTTTCTGATCGGCAAACTAGGAGAAGTTCTGAAGGGTCTACGGCTTTTATTTTGACTTCGGAATAAGTTTCCGGGGGATCGAAAATGGTCTTAGACGACCCCCAGGGAGTGAATGTCGTGGGCTCGCTGAAATCTATTGCAGTGTGCTCTTTCCCCTCCCTGACCATCGAAATCCTGCCTCAGGTACTCGGCGGGCCGCGATTGCCCTCTTCCATGGTCCGAGGTTCTATCACGTCAAAGACAGACGGACGATCTCCACTCAGATGAAGGTTCATGGGCAACTAGCTGTCTCTCTGCCGATCTCTTGCCGCTTGTCCGGAAATCTTGCATTTCACTCGGTGGGTACAGAGCCTGTGGAGCGGATTCCTACTCTTTGGAACTCGACTTCCGAGAATGTCGGATGGTGTGCAGAAAGCTGGTTTATTCCAAAAATCAAAAGTGCCCCTCAGAACTTGGCGAATTCCTCGCCGAAAGGTAACAAGCAGCCGATTCGAGGAGGAGAAGTGGCTCCCAAGCGCTAAATTCCGGAGTAAAATACGTGATCTGAACCTTATTGGAACTGAGAGCGAGAATCTTTCCTCAAGTCAACTGTGATTGCGCCTCCTCTAGGATGGTCTTCGCTGACACATAATCTTCGTTGTCGATGAGATCTGTTTCTGCGCTGAGAATACCTGTAAAAGATGATAAAGTATAAGTCTCTTGACGAAGCCCGTTGGAAGCCGTCACTGACACTCCAGACGCAAAGCTTCCAACGATGGAATTTAAATACCTTCCAACTCTTCCAGTGCTGTGATGAGGCGCTTGCGACAATCAGGTATCATCATTCGAGATTCTTGAATGACCCTTTCCTAAACAATATCGTAACGGCTCCGTTAGAAATCGACTAGACGAAGATGCTATGGTCCGGGAAGATCACAAATAGGATATTCTCGTTCAGGCTACGTATGTGGAATTCTTCTTTGAACAGAGGCGAGATGTCCGTCGTGCACTTACTTGCAACTTTATCCGACCTTCTTCTTGTCCCTCGGCCTTCATTTTCGCGAGCCGCTCCTCCTCTTGCACGGACTCTTTCTGATACGCCACAACCTCCTTAGCCAGGCGCTTCACGGTACCGGTCTTAATCTTGATCGTGCGAATCCTCGCGTCCGGTTTCGCAGACATTTCGAAGACTCCGCAGTTCTCAGAGAATCAGAGGGTATGCAAATCAACCCAAAACCTCCTGGAATGGGAACGGGAACTCGAATGAGCGGCGATACGTGGCGGCAGCGAGCCTCACCGAGCGGCATAGATTTTGTCCAAGAGCTCGAGGAACACTCCAGTTCTCCTATAAGAGACGTGCCATTCCGCGCTCCCCGTTGGAATACCCCATTTGATGGAACCCAGCCGTAAGTATCAGCTGATGGTCAGAAGCGCCTGCGATCCATCGCCCGCGGTCGAGCAGCAAACTGATTCACAGTCAGTCTGATCCACTTTGTTTACATCTCGACAGCGGCATCATGTATGTCACGGGATGGGAAACCAGATGAGGACTATCCATCGGCGTTTCAGAACTGGGCACTCGTGGCCGCTGCGGGACCTGTTGACGCATTGCTAACCAGGGAATGTTTGGCAACTTCAGTTGCTCAGAAAATCTGGTTCAGTGCCATGGAGCCGTGTGAGGGTTCCTGATTCGGATGAACCGCACAGCTGCAAACTGTTGACGCAGACGGCCACTCCAGATCGAGCCAGGAGTGACTCGCAGGTTACCAGGACTTATCAGGAGATTTCGCGCCCCGGAAATTCGATTCAGGACTCCACCTCATACTGAGCCTTCTTCAAGACGCAGGAATCGGATGAAACTGGGATACATCTAGCGGGATTACGGGGCACTGGTTTGATGAGCGATACCTTAGCAAGTGTAACCTCAGCCGCTTCACCGTTGATCTTGACTATCTCACAAAAATGGTTTCATGGAGTTCACATTGCTCCCGGACATAGGGATGGGGATCCGGGACTCCGAGTGAGCTGTCACAGAATGATTAACGTCGCAAAGTAGCAATGGAGCTCAACTTCAGCGCTGAGGGAATAGCAACCATCATGAATCCCTGTTTCGAATGAGGGAGTTGACTACGGACGAAAACTCCTTTCTCCGTGATCCGTCTCAAGAAATCGTCATGCGTCACTCAGAACGCCTGCACGGTTCATATAGGGGTCCGTGGAAAGTTTATCCGATGAATTCCGCTCGCGGAACCGGAATGACATCCGAAAGTTCCCATTCCATGATCAATTGACACTCACCGAAGTCACCGGAAATGTGAATTGCAGACTCGGAGTAGGACGACGACACGGGTAAAAGCTTCGTCAAATGTTGTCACGCGGCGTCGCGATACTTCAAAACCGTGTTGTGGGATGCTGGCTCACTGTTCAGGTGTAAGAGAATGATATATTCTCTCCCCGCTGATCTTGCTTGCCGGCCGAACGCACCTTCCTTGACAATGCATTCAGACGCTCAATGATTTTTCCCTAACGATTAAGAGCGAGTACGATTTGGGGACATCGCGAGAACCGTCGCTGGACTGAGTTTCTCGACTCTACTCTTCGGGTTCCGAATTTCTACGGAGCGAATTCGATCTCAGAACCGATAGAGCCATGTGCGCGGTGCATGGCGTTCTCCGTGAGAGCAGTGAGAACCGGTTTTGCAGCTTATGTCTCTGAGAACTGTGAACTCGGCCTCGAAGATCGCTCCCACGTCTTAGTTCCTCGAGAACAAGCAGCCAGCAGACCGTTGAACACTGCGACCAGAATAGTTTCCAGAAGTCGCGCAGACGAGCACATTTGCTTTCTAGCTCTCCCGCAAGGCTCAAGCCGAATCACAGTTTCGTGCAATACTCCATCCCTGCTATGTGTCTTGCATTGCAAACTCGAATGATTGAGGTAGACGTTTGGTTCGACCTACGGGCTGCGTTCTACGAGCATTCCAGAGATGCCTCGAAAGTTCGTTGGGAGCTCAAAAATGCGCGCCGCCCTGGGATTTGTTGTGCATTGCATAGGAATCTGGGGATGGATTCGCAAAGCGTAGAGAACATCCACGACATCGGGTTGCGTACTTCAGACTCGGGCCGGATCGAAATGCTGCAGCCGGAGCTCGCTTTTCCCATGATCTTCTCTCGATCCCGATCCTCGGAGCACCGGAATAATTATCATTCCTTCGATGCTCGAGAATGAGCTTGTCATGCTGAAAAATCGCGGAGGCTCCGATCCGTCGAACAGCAATGGACGAAGCTATGCAGAACCCCGACCTGTTTCGATCGAAATTGAACTGCCATTCGGACCGCTGAGCGGTCCATCCAACGAATTACAGAAATTTGACATTAGAGCCTCAAAAGAGTTGCCAGCGTGGTTCCGGGATGCCCCCGAAGAAACCGAAGCGCGCTCTGAGCGGCGTATCCGCCGCCATGTTTGTGTCAGAGTCGGCCGCACCATCCTTGCTGTCCCCTGTGAGACGCAGAACGTTTCTGATCGGAGAGCTGTGGTGTTTCATGAAGAGCGACGAGTAAAACGGGTCGTGCAATTTGAACTTTATTATACTGTGCACACCTTTAGAAAACCGTCGTCTATGTAGGTGAGTACGCTTCGGTTTCCGGGCTGCGTATCCACAATGATGTCAAGACATGACAACGAAATGTAAAGGTAGTTCCGAGAAACGATTGCCTGCTTGACAGCGGCCGCCGGCCCGAGCCCGATGAGAGTCTCCTCGGCTTTGACATTTGGCGTTCTTCGTCTATTGCGCAACTCTAACTCCCCGCCAAGCTCTATGAATGTGTGTTTCGACAAAACGGTGTCGGAATCACCCGGAATCCCTGAGATCTTAGCAGCTTGACAGCTGTTCCTGAATAGCGCGGGCATTAAATTCCAAAGAAACAATCGATGCTTGTGAGCCATCGCAATCTAATAGTCGACTCTGCCGCCGCTGGCAACAATATCAGAAAACGTTTCAGATGTTCCTCTTGGGGAAACAGGGGATTTGGAGTCAGCATCCCGTTTCAAACCCCGCGAACGTTAGCGGAGTTCATTCGCTTAGCGCTTAGAATTTGACGGTCAAGGTGGCGTCGCTCGGTGTGTTGATCCGCAAAAGATGGGGTTGGAATAGAAGCATGCCATCCTCGAGGGTTACGGCATTACTGGTTCTGATTTCGCATCGGGAACGACTTCGTTGATTCAGATTACGAATCGTTATCCAGTAAAGAATCCTGAAATTTTCCGAATCCGCATCGATCTGAAAACCGAGAAATCCCGGTCTCCTCGCAGAGCTGGTTCCTCTTAGTACGCGTCCGGTTCGGCGTTTCTCAATGAACGTTGCGCTCATGTGTCAGAGTCGTCGTGCTAAGTTCGCAATGTCTCCGCGTGGCGGAAGAAACATTTTTCGTTCGATTGGAACGAGGGATGTTATCCGTTAGGAAGAATCCGTGTTCACGGGGCGATCTTCGAGATGGATTTCCTTCAATCAATCATGGAATATCAGCAATCGCATCAGCGGCTATTCCACAATAATATCGCGCCATCAACGATTCAATCCACTCTTTTTTGCGGATGAAATCTCATCAACCTCTCCTGACTTCGTTGAGTCGTGATGGACTCAGCTGTTGGACAAGTGGCACAAGTTCACTCCGGAAAGAAATGCCTGTCCGTTACTGTTCTATCGAGCAACGGTGTCAGAATCTTCAGCGAATGCCTGAAGCATCGCACAGAATAACGAGAAACTCTCGAGCTGCTCCACAGGGAGGTGAATGTGGATGATATTTTCTGCACACGAGTTATCCCGGTCGCTCTGGAATGAAGCACGCACTTCTGCAAAACTAACGTGGTTTTGAAATTCGGAATTCTGGGTTGTGGTCAACGAACGGCCTTGTCTGTGTCTAGTATATGTTGATTACGACACTCCGATTCTGTGCAACACTGCATTGGTTCTCAGCTACGTTCAAAGTTGGTAACGATCATCATCCTCTTCCTTGTGCAGTCGCTCTAGTCTGGATGGAGACGGCTTGCAGCTTTGTGCTACTTGTCGCGACACGACTTGAACCCAACTTCCCGAAAGTTCATCGTGGCGGGCTTGATGAGAATGTTCGTGGGCTCTGACGTCCAGCCTAACGGTGACGGCAGGGAGCAAGTGCCATCTTCGTTCGTAAATCATCCGCCATATCTGCCGAATCGAGTTCCGAAATCGATTCGATTATTAATGGTTTCGTTCGACACAGCGCACTATGTCGTCTGGAAGAGATTTTCGGATTGAACAATTGGTACGGGCAAACTCTGTTCGTTGGCTGAACTCCTCGCTCAAATCCGTCGTAGCCTTGGCTTGGTGGCTTAGACTCGAAGTGTTCGAACCTCCCGAAAGCTCTTGCGCTGACTTCAGAATTCAGCTGAGCTCGTCCAGCTGTCTCACTAGGTTTTTCATTCTGGGAGTTTTGGTCACTTCCGTACGTATAACCGATCACAGGGAATCGCTCAACGGAAACGACCGAAACACGGTCAGAAAAGCCGAGTTCTTATTCGTTCGGAAACAAAATTCTCCCGGACGATGGTTTCGCGGCCTGCTGGACCCACAGCTCTGGCGATCCTCGGAGGAAAAAAATCCAGGATATTCTTTTTCACTCCTCCCCGACCATTCGATTCCTCCTGGAGTATACTCGCGAAAGGCGATTCTCGAATCGGGATAGTTCGTTGAATCGCCCTCCTTCGACTCCCGGACATCAATATGGCGTGCAAGGCGATCATTTCTACTTTTAGAGTCTGCCGTTTTACGGTCATTTTCATTGAGAGTTACGAGCGTAATTGACAGCTTCACGATTTCCAGTGACGCCCGCGCACACTTTGTCACCTAGGCGGCTAGTCACGACAGGAGCTGTTTCACGCGGATGTTCCCTGTCCGGATTACAAGTTGCACTCGATGAAAGTTCGCGGGCATCAGCTATTTTTGAATTTTCCCGATTCCCGGCACTCGATACTCGATGCAAATTTTACGGCTACCGGCCTTCATTCCAAACGGCTTCGAAGGCGCCATTTCCTGGATTTCCCAGCTTCTGTGTTCGGATATTTCGATCGAAACAGTCGCTGACCCTCTCAAACCAGGTGATTCGGGTACAAATATCGTTGCCTGAAAGGTTGGGAAGCGCGCGCTAGGGTCAACCGGCTGCGTTCGGCGAATGTCTAATGTTCTCGCTGCGAGTCTTCTGTCGCCCCATCAAAACATGTTTTTCTCAAAAGCTTTTTTCGTCGAGAAATATGAACTCTTCGACAAATGGGGTGGCCTCCGATACCACGCAGACTATGACGTCATCGGCGACATTTCAAATCGGGGAGTCTCTGGATGTCGTCAGGCTTAGTCACTAAGCGGCCCGTTCTCTCGCCTGATCAGCGTCAAAGCCAGGGCTGAAAATCTTGCAGCTCGCAAGTCGGCGTCGTCTTTCCAATCAACGAGGCGCTCCATTTTTCGAGTCGGTCTCGAAGTTCCCTTCCCATAGTTCACATTGCTTTCATATGAAGCTCGTTCCCCGGGCTAAAGGGCTAGGGCGCTGGCGACCGGACTGCGGCAGTGACGCTATGTGACGAACCGCATCAAACGTTTGACAAACATGTGATGGCGAAGAACTTTGTTCCACGGAGCACT
Source organism: Phytoseiulus persimilis (assembly GCA_037576195.1). NCBI lineage: Eukaryota > Metazoa > Arthropoda > Arachnida > Mesostigmata > Phytoseiidae > Phytoseiulus > Phytoseiulus persimilis. The sequence goes on from CM075103.1 coordinate 13,568,724, forward strand.
GACCGCCGCGAAATTGTTGTTGCTGTGGAATCGGAACGAAGTGGTAGCGTCCCGCGAATTTCTCTGCGTGAACTCGTATCGAAAGTTCCTCCAATCCAGCTCAGCGGGGAATCGCATCTGCTTCCTCGGGAAAAAACGCGACTCAATCCCAATGAATCAGAATACAACTGAGAAGTCATCAGAGGGAGGTCGAGAATTTATTTTTCCCAGAGCGCAACTCTCTGCCGATTCAAGTCGGAACCTCTGTCGGAGGACGATCGGAACCAATGAATACTTCGCCTTGAGCTTTGCGGCCTTCGAGCAGTGGTTCTGTTTCGACTCTCATCCAACTCATGAAAGGCTTTCTTCTGATGCCTTGGCGCAATCGTTCACATTTTGCACAGTCTTCACGGTCGCTGACACCGAGTGCTCCGCTAACGATACTCATCGTTACCGAGCGACACTGCTGTTGATTCAGCCGTCGACTCGAAATTATTTCGAGACGGAAGGAAATCCGTCCACGCTTGGCTACGATAGATTCCAGAAAATCTTCACTCGACTAGTTTCTCGCGCTTCTTTCGGTGACAGAATTTCCGACCGGATCACAAGCACCCGAATACATCATCTTTGAAAAGCCGCAAATTCTAGGCGGATGTTCTGTGATGTTCGGAGTTCGCGATTCTAATCCTCGTCATGAGCTAATTTCCAACCTCTCGCCGGAGGATGTCGAACAGGTGTTGTCGTGGTCATAGTCGAGTTCTCCGATAAAGGAGAGAGTTTAGAGTGACGCCAGGCTTTTCTTTCAGACAATAGCATCATCTACGTATGAATTGTGAAACCGATCAGCTTCCCAGACTCGCCGATCATCGGAACTGAATCGGTCAAGATAAGAACGTCGAAAATTCGAAAGCGCCGACATTCAAGATGGCCATTTCGGCCAGGCTGCGGAAGTTATTCCCTCTGAAATCAGTCGATGATCTCGTCCAAATATTCAAGTGAGTTGTTCTCCCATAATTTTTTCCGATTGTTCGCCATTGTTCTCTGTCGACGCAGGCATCGACTGTTCCTCCACAACTCATGGAAGTCTCGAGTCCGAAAGCTGAAAATTTGCTTCTGCTGTCAATTTCTGACACACCATGTCTCCGAGCAAGGTCGTGTTCAATTGGAGTGGAAAGTCATGTATGACTCAGGAGCGTGGTGGTTCCGCACCCAGCGCAACGACGTTTCCCTCACCCGTGGTCGGAGGGCGGCGCTTGGATTCTGAGACGAAATGATGTTTCCCCCGAATTTTCAGATGCATGCTCGATGGGCCTGCACCACCAGATCTCACGTTGGCGTCGATACTCTTGGGTTACCTCGAGAATTTACTGTGTGCCAAACCACTAGATCCTGTCACATCGGACACCGAGTCGCAGAGCTCTGGGCCAGAGGATTTTCCCACGGTAAGTTTCCATCGACGGTTCCACTCTCGAAATTCTCCTGAAATTCCGTGGGATTCGAGGTTCTGCCGCTCAGCATTGGGACTTCTCACGACTCGAACGCATTTCTCTCGTGCGAGTTGTGATTCCTTGGAAGACCCGAACCACAGTGATGACGTCGCTCAAACACCTCCTGAGTTGTCTCGAAATCGGCCCCGTAGGATCACAACAACTCCGTTCCAGGTTAATTTCGAGGAGATCAATGCTTTGTACGGGAATTTCGCCTCGTTCATCAAAGGCTCGATAGATTTGTCGATTCAACAAACCGGACCACAGAGACGATTGAATCGACAACTGGTGAAGAAGATTTCCGATGTCATCTGGAACACGCTGCATCGGTCGTATGGTCAAGACCGACCCCATCTCCAGAGCATTTTCAGCTACTTGACAGGTCAGCATTTCCCCCTCTCTCTCGTTCTCTCTCTCTCTGAATTTTCAAACCCTCTGATGCGCAACGCTCATCTCAATCGATCCGATTCTTCCCCAGGAAACAAACTCGATTGTTTCGGATTGGCGTACACGACGGTCGCAGCCTGTCAGATGCTGAGCTTGAACGACGTCAATCTCGTGCTGAGCGAAGACCACGCCTGGATTGTGTATGTGGACGCGCAAACCGGCAACAAAGAAACCGCCGAGGTCACATGGCACGGTGAGCCTGCATTGACGCAGAACCTTTGGTGGTTGCTCCAGGCGCCCGGAAACCCTTTGGGATGAAGCTTTGCCATTCCTTGGTCGCGATTTCCAGTCGAATAACTTGTCTTTCTCGGGTTTCTCCCTCTGCAGGTAAAGTTGAAGACAAAAGGGGGCAAGAGATCTCTTTCGCAGAAAAATCTTGGCTCTACCTCAACGGGCACGCGATCGAATGCTCGAAGTACACGGAAATAGCGGCCGCGATTCTCGCGGTAAACCCCTACGCGACTTCCTCGGCGGACTCCGAAATGCTGATTCACATCCAAAAAGTGAGTTCCTTCTGTGGCAGCTCAGTGCATACTCGGAGCCCTGGAATTACAATTCCACTAGGCACTTGAGCTCTCTGTCCTTTCCGTGGAGGGACTGTGCCGGGAGAGAAGTGTACGCGTGACCGTGGTGCAGAGCTCGATCGATAGATATTGACGTTGATTTTCGGTTTTCCCTCAGAAACTTCTGTGGCTGATGCATGACGCTGGCCACCTCCGTCATTACCCGATGGCCCTCGGTATTCTTGGTGAGTTGGAGTCGATACAAGACAGTCCCGAAGCGGAGCACTCATCGCTCGAACTCTTCCGGGAAGCTGTGGAAATCGGTGAGCTTCTCTCGCATACTCTTGACATCTATGGAATCTCAGTCCTCCTCATGGACCCACTAGAGATGGGAGGAGTTGTGCCGAACTCTTGGCGACGGATCGGGCGGCGAGCTCGTCGGGATCCATCCACTCAGAATCCCTCTCAAAGACGTGAATCCGCTATTTCCAGCACGCACAGTGTACGCCGACCACCACGTCTATCCTTACACCTATCTCGGTTGCTTCATGTTTCGGAGCCAGCGGTTCTCCGAAGCCCTCCGCTGCTATGCAAACGCGGCTCAGGTGATACGGAACTTCAACTACGGAAGGGAGGACGAGGAAATCTACAAAGAGTTCATGGAAGTCAACAACGAGATCATCCCCCAGCTCGTTCGGTATCCGGGTGAGTGCGAGTCGCGGTTCAGCTTCACTTCCCTCCGCTCTGCAAGCATTCCGCCGCCGCCTTCGAAACGAACGAACAAACAAACGAACGACCGCTTCGATTCAGGTATTCCCGAAGACAAAACGTGTTTCGCGCAACTGCTGCGGTTATGGGACGGTCTCTGTGGTTGGGAGGAAGGTTCGTCCACTCCCGTGCTGCATATCGGATGGGCGCAGCCCTTCGTCTCCGTGCTGGGGAAGTTCCCAGCCGCAACCCGCAAGGGAGTGAACATCGTGATTTGGGAGGATCCTTCGGCGCAAGGCAAAGGTATGAACTCTCAGTGAAGAAGCGGCTGATCGAACGAGTTTTCTCCCACACGGTCGACTAGAGCATCGCCTCTCGCATTGCAGCTGAGGAGAAGAAACTGAAGGAGATCAAAGCAGAAAACGAACAACTGTCCCCGAGCGGCGCGGACTCCAAGGAGAACTCAAGAGACGATAAAAAATCCGAAATGCCGACCAGACGAGGCAGTCAGAGTCGGAAAAGCAGGAACGAGAAAGACATCAAGGAGAAAGACAAGAATGAATCCAAAGAGGGCGTTGTCGCGACTGGCCCAGTTCAGCAAGATCTCAACGAGAATGAGGTCAAGAAAGAAGTCGACTCCGTGGCTCCCAAGGTCGCGACGATGAAAGGCGATTCCGCGAGGAGAAAGAGAAGAAGCCCCACACAGTTGTGTTCAGTAGTCAGGTGAGAACCCAGACACGTGCTCGCTCCCGTCGAGCATCTCCTCCCTCCACTGGAGATAGCTTCGAGGGAGTGAAGGTTCCGCACTCGGAAAGATCTCGGTGGAGCTTTGTTTGAATGTGTCACCCCCCTTGCAGAAGATGATCCGGTCGAAAAATCTCCTGTTGGCTGATAAACTCAACACCTCCGCCATAATCCTCCAGCTGACGGCCCAGAGCAACATCAACACGCATAAGCACAAGCTGGGATTCGACGAAGACAGACGAACTAAAAGGTTCCGTAGAGATTGATGGCACATCGATGAAGATAATTCTCCACATTATCATGATTACGGGGATTGCGGTGATGGTCACGCGTCTTCTGTGACGATATCAGTGAGCCGATGGTAGTGAGCTGGTTTGAGTCTACCTTAGTGGGAAGGATTTTAGCGTTACATACGATCTCTGATTTTCTCTTTCCTAATGAACCCCGTACTAGGGGGAACGAACGGATTTAATCTACGATTGCCCCCTTCGTCGCGTCTCGTAGTGGTATTTCACGTACGTCTTCATCCGGGTAGAATAGTAGAACGCGTCGCCGAGATCAGGCCCCAGAAATAAGTGTCCGTGAGAAACTGTCCTTCTCAACGAATTCGCGAGAAACTCAAAAAAAAAAACAGAATGGGGACTCCACAACGACATGCATCACCGCCGCCCCGATATCACTTCTGTAGATGAGGAGCCTGTAGAGCAGCGATGCGACGAAAAGCGAGCGGCGAGAGCAGGGTTTTCATGTCCTACCCAAGCGAAATCCGAGCATCGATCGATCATCTTATCAGACGAGAGGAATTAATTTATTATCAACGAGACTCGATGATTGATGGCATAGCACGGCAGTCCACCTCGAGAGATTCTCGAAAGCGAGACCTCTGGCATGGACTGTTTCATCGCCGAACAGCTTCATTCGACGTTCCTATGTGGCTGATGATCGATCGGTGAATCGTCTCACGGTCTGATCCGAGAGAGAGTCTGGCCAGTTTGCGAGCTTGCACGAGCGAGACTCGCGTTACGGGAGATATTTTTGGTACCGGAGATTTAGGTGTGACAGTCAAGTAGCGCTGATTGATTGATCCAAAGACCCATACAGTGATCTTCTACATTTAATGCAACTAACACCACTATATGAGCGCGGAGCGGTTCAAGATTTGTTCTCAAACGTTGTTACATTTTTACTCTTTCCGTTCTTCAGTTGATTACTCTCCACGTTCTCTTTCGTGTTCTTTTCTTTCGGAGGAGTGTATTCCCGCCTATTCATTCCCTGGGAATCCATCTCGACCGAACTCAAATACGGACCCGCGAGGTCCGCTCGAGAACAGGATGTCCATTCTTCCATTTCATTCGACTTTGGCTCCAATTGCAGGCGAAGTGAAGCCTCCTCAGAACAAGACGAAGCGACGCAGCATTGAGTCTTTCGAGCGGCTCGTCGATCGCTCGACCGATCGCTCTGTTTCCTCACTGACCTACGGACCGATAGATGAATCGCTTGTCCTATGAATCACGAGAACCGACGATCGAGCCAGTGCTCGGTTGATCGAACAAGAAACAGCTCGATGTTCTGGAGCTCGACCACCCGATTGATCGTTGGGTCGATCGATTCTTCAACGGCTGGCTGAGGTCGGCGGGACCGCTCGAAGGGATGGAAGACAGGGAAGAGGGATCGAAAATCGGGAACGAATGGGAAGGAAATTCAACTCATGTTCAGTCCCATCGAGAGGGAGTAGCTGGTTTACTGTGATAGAAATTCGAGCTCGGTCGCATACGAGCGAACGAAAAAATTCAACCGAGGTTCGCATCGAACGGGATCCGAGCTAAGGTGTTACAGAGAATTGTCATGTGTTCCCCCTCCTTCATTTCAAGTTCATTTTTATTGTTTTAATCCTAAGTGATATGAGTGTGTCTCCGACTTCTGAAGCGCGTGTATGCGCCTGCACGTATGAATGCGAGTACCTGCCCCTAGAAGAGGGAGATGCAAGATTGCGTCAAGCCGCACGGACGACCTACGTGCCTTCACGTGGATCAAATGCCCGGCGTGATGGCCCAAGTTATGGTCCGGAAACGGTTTTTCATCGTCCTCTTGAGCTTCTGCGTCCTCGACTGTGACACCGTGTATGAGAGCGCTTGCCAACACTTGTACATATTGTGTTGGACACCGTCGGTGTTCCAAAAAAAGATTCCCCGGGAGGGATTCAGTGATTCTGAAAGCGTGTTCGTCATGGCGACGGGAGTGGACGATGACTTCGATTGAGTTTGTGGACCTTGACCGAATCCGGTTCTTCCAAGCTTAAAATTCCGAACAGAATCGTCGAGCGTCATCGTCACCCCCTCAAGTTCAGCCTCGAGCTGAAACGGCAACCCAGCATAATATCATGACACTGTTCGAAAACCGGTGTTCATCCCACTCCCGCGTGTGATCCGACAGAAACTTCGACGCCGCGATCCACGGCGCAATGCCGTGAGAAAATCTCAAGTATGGCGCCATCGAACCTGTTCACTCGGCTCCGCATTTATTACAAAAACACAGGAACAAGATTGCATACTGAAGACTGTCGAACAGAGTGCCTGAATAACAGAGAATCTAGGTCGCTGGCTCCCGATACCTCGGCTTGAGTCGATGTACAAAGAGTGTATATGTTGCCGATCGATAAATTTATGGCAGAACGTACTGGAAATATCTGACGAAATACTGAAGTAATAAAACCCACTCTTGTCCACCCGAGCGACCGAGATTTTTCTTCCTCCTCTGCCACCGCTTTCCCTGCCCCCAGTTATCGAGCTTGTGCCCGTCAACAGAGAGATGAGACCAACTCTACGTCCTCGGCGACGCGCGTGACGGAATCGTTGTCGAAAGGCCTCGCATTCGTTCTTCATAGAATGTCAGGATCGTTTCTAGCGGGCTGATCAAAATTTGTGATTCGTTCTTCGACTTGGATGAATCTACCAGGACCTCACAGAGCTGTTTTCTTTTCGGAGGAGCAACTCACGAAGGGGGGGGGGGGGGCGCTATGATCCACGAAATGCACTGTGAAGGGGGGAAAGATAAGAGCTCCATAGAGAAAAAGGTATTTTCGACTTGATACCAAGAAGAATGGTAGGCTGCGCTGAGCCGCTGAATCTCGGAAGCTGGTCGTGCTTAGAACGTTCCAGGTGAAAATTTCACGATGCCAAAAAGTCTCCGATCGGAAGTTTCCTCCATCGATCATCGCTGGCTCCCCCGTCTGAAGTTTTGCGTACGTTTGGGAGTTCGAAATGATTTTCCCGGAGAATACGATTCTCTAGCTGCTGTTGACGGTTCCGATCGGGGCGCAGCAGCCAGTTGAGTCTCGATGAGACAAGATCGAAATGAAGCTGATGGCGTAGTATATCACGGACCAGAACGGCTGCTCGGAATGGCGATTCCAATCCGAGTAATTCGACGCATGAGCTCGCTAGTAATAGCTTCCAAGCACAACTTTTCGTATTGGTGGTATACCAAGCTTATGCGCAACAATAAATGTCGCTTGCGTTCCTCGACATCAGACTTCCTCGAAAGACCGACGTTTTCATTAGCTTCTCCGAGGGCAAGGGCTACCTGGGCGAATTCACGGGTGTTGGTTTGTTTTGCGGGGAAAACAGCTCAGATTCCTGGAGCAGGCAGGAGCCGAAAACTTGGAGAAGTCGGTGAAGCTGATTGGAATACTGAGTGGCACGCGATCCCGATCTACCTTCCGGGGGCTGCGTGGAGTTCACGTCTGGAGATCTACAGATGTGGGCGCGCAGAGAACTCTACGATGCCCGAATTCTATATGTGCGTATTAAATGCCAAGTTCACTCGGGATCATCCTCGGATGTCAGTTCCCTCACGTCAGACTCTTGAGCTGCTTCGCAGCGCGTGCCATTCACGCTCCATGAAATCGAATAGCGTGAGTATCTGATTAACCGTGCATGGGATTCCAGTGGATCCCTATGCTGATCGAGCAGTTCTAGATTTCATGAGCAAAAGAAGAGGAATGTTAAGCTTGAAATATTCTCATCCAGGCCTATGACAAACGCGTTCGAATCCAGATACAAGCCGAAAACTCTCCGTCTGAGGTTATGCAGATGTCGGCTATCAAGCTCTGGGAGTTCAACGTACGAGGGAAAGCAGTTTCAGAAGGACATTCCTGAATGTGTGCACAGGCCCATGGGAGATTCCGCTACGGAGCAGTGACGAGGGCGGATAGACGTTGCACTGGAGGGCAACGCGGGAGACATGAACCCATACTCCAACGGAACGTTTCGGTGCTATGCCGTCGACGGCTGATAGCGAGCGGATCTTTGACTTTTGTTACGCAGGACCCGAACATGCTTGACTACGAGAGCAGATCTACGAATAGGCGGAAGGTGGTTATCTTCTAGAAAGAAAGTGGTGTCGTTGTAGCGCGGCCGTGTCCGTAAACATCTCCCTACGTCATCGGTGGATCGGTGCTTTCGTTGGGAAACGGCGCTTCTTTTTGGCTGCACATGCTTCTCGATGAGTGAAGTCAAGAGCTTTTGAACTCTCTATTGTTGTCCAGGTGGGCAAATAGAGTGGATCGGGCGAAATCTGAATGACTGTCATTATTTTCTGTCTGATACCGGGGTAGCTCTTTCGGATCGCGTACTAGGTCGTATCCAGGGAGCACAGTTCCATCAGGAGATGTTTCATGCGTTCATGTTTTTTCAGCGCGGCCGACCACCTCGGAGCCTGGAACCTTCATCCAGAGCTCATTGCCTCGACAGTGTGATCGCAACTAGGACAATGATGGAGTTTCTCTTGGCGTATCGGGAATCATGCTAAGATCGCCCTCAGGGTCGACCGACTTCTTGCCGGCGGGAGAGAGTGCGCGCGACCGGCAGCGGAGAGAGCTCGCAAGCATCCCGGATATATAAAATTTCCCGCTGGGATCCTCGCAAGGTTTCAATCAATTCCATTCAGTGCGTCATCGTGTGAGCTGTGAGTGATGTGTGGCCTTCTTTGGTAATCTGCGTGATTCATCTGTCCAGCTGTTTGCTCTTCGCCGAAGAGTTTATTTTACGTATGTTATCACTTCTGCGTTCTCTATTGAAGATCGTCAACAACGAGGTCTTGAAGCATCATGAAGGCCACATTGGTTCTTGTCGCGGTTTTGGCCTATGCCACCGTTTCCCAGCGGCACCGGCATCGGATGCTGAAGATGCCCTTAAGGCTACAGGTGCGTATTACTTTCAGCGGAGTTTTCAATCAGATACTCTAAATAGGCTGCGACCACTGCTCGACCTTTGACTACTTCAAAGCTGTTGAACAGTCGGCCGACCTAGAGTCGTCTCGTGAAGGCTCTCTGAAAAAGATCTCTAACAGCACGAGTTCTCCAATTAAGGCCGGAACATTGGCGATGCGTTCTCATCAGCCTGGGACTCAATCAAAACTGGAGCGGGTGAGTCCTCTTGAATTTGTTCGATGCTACTCCGATACTAAAGCGGATCCTGATTACGAGATCGGGGACAATCGGCAATGGTTCATTTTATTTCTGGAAAACTTTGTCTCTAGCGGTAGCTCATGCGAATACGACATCGCTCAGTGTGAACATCATCGATTCGTATGACAATCGTTCATCAATCGTGTTCCGCTCCTGATCTTTGCATCCTTCCGCGGTCCATCAAAACAACAGAGCATTTCGTCTGTACTCAATCCCGCGCGTAGGCTACGAGAACCTCTCCCGTCCAGCGGCTCTCCTTCCGAGTGGAGCTGGAAGTTCGGGGAATTTACGGAGGAGAACTCCGAAACTTCGATCGAGTGTCCCGGAATGAGAGTCGGAGAAGGCGTCGATAATGAAGAGAAATTGTAATGTTTCGTTTGAATTCCCCCTCAGAAACCGTAGCGGACAAGACCAAATCGGGAGCCGGTTGGTAGCCTTTTTTTGTGGATGTTTTCACCGCTTCGGGTGCTAGCGGCTTCATTGCAGGAAACGTTATATCTGTCAGCCGAATTACGTATTCATAGACTAAAATAACCCGATGACGAATCGCTGTCCGTGCACTGCTCACTCATAGAAGAGATTGCGAACAGCGATAATTATTATGAGTCCGTTCGCTCGCTTACACGCATGAATCTCGCGAAAGCAGCGAGCCACTGCTTCGGTGTCCGATATAGTTGTCAAAGCATGAAACGAATTCAGACGAGATCAATCATGGAGACCGGTAGGGTCGCCGCGGAGCTTTGCGAATAATTGCCAGCGCTGATGAATGGGATTCTAAGAAATTGCCTCGTTAGTCGCGGTTGACGACTCGTTCCACTTCCAAATCGAAACTCTAACTCACTCGACGCTTGCAGAGACTGTTTGGGACAAGACGAAGGAGGGCGCTCAGTCTCTCGGGAGATCTATCTCAGACGGTGCGGTCAAACATTGCTTGAGAAGACGAAGGAAACCGTCGGTTGAATCGACCTTCAAATGGAAGTTTGAAATAGTTCGTTATCATCACCAGGAAGATGTGAGGATGAAAGTGCACAAATAAACTCTGAAGTTCAGTTCGATAACAATGGAGACGTTCCATTATTGTTTGATAGTTACGCTTCCAGCCACAATAGCTATTGGTTTCAGCGAGCGTGAAAGTGATGTGTCGAGTTTGTCTTCAGGCTTTTCCATGAACAATCATGTTCCATTCCAAGCCATTGAATCTCTTTACCCATGTAATGTGTACGTATTCCTCGCTGCTGTATCTTTTACAGCAGCCTGGTCCTAACCTTCACCGCGCGCAACTCCCATTAGTGGCAGCCAAGAGATAAGGATTTGGAATAAATGGGACGCCACTCTCAAGATCAACAGCTGGTTCCCACACGGAGGCTCTCCACCGTCTGTAGGAATTGGAATATGGAGCCAGTGAAGATAGAGAACTCCGATGCCCGGCCATTGGAAAGTATCTTTAACCTTCACGGAGGGCGATGGAATTCCCAGACTTCATGTAGATTCCGCGCGATATTCAAAACCTTCCATCTGGAAAGCGTCATGATCTGCTATTCGAGTACAGTTATAAGATCTCATCATTCTCTCCGAGAGGAAAGTCTGCGAGTATTTCACTCTGGAAAGTGCGGAGATTCAACATTCCGCGACGGAACTTCATCGAGTGTCCCCTTCGGACGTTCTTTGACTGGAGCGGCCTAATGACACTGAGCTGACGCTATCCAGGAAGGCAAAGATATCCATCGAGCTCATTCTCCGCTGGTTCAAAGTCGCCGCTCACCATCGGGTACAAGACCAGCCTTGGTCGATCTATCCATGACCGAAGGGACTGAGCGAGACAAAGCATATCCCGTGAAGTTCTATAGTGATATGGGATGAAAGTGTTTCGCTAGCTCGAAAGTCCGATTGGAGCTGAGATCGAGATCACGGGAGAATTTTTCCGCGGGAGTGTTCCCTGGGTCCAGATACACGAGGTTTCCTCAGAACTTGAACATATGTTAGTGGCTGGAATTCTCATCTGATTCCTGGGACCACCACTCTCCGGTTCGGACAACACGAGAACCGCAAGATTCAAGCAAAGAGGCCTTCGCCACGCTCGTTCCATGATCAGAGACAAGAGGGCTGGAAATTGTTGGAAGTTCCGAAACAAGTTACGACGCGGGCTTTCGGATCCCACGGGATCCTCTGAACCGAAGTTTCTGTCTCGAGCTCCAACGACTGTCCCGTCTGATTGCTGCGTGAACTCCGAAGGGACAACAAAAATCGGGGTCAGAATCGGAAGCTGAACTAGCAATTCCATGGATGAGGTTCCCCATCGATCTCATCAACGACCGGTCTCATGGAAGAGAGTCGCTGTCGGGTAGCCACAGAGCTAGTGATGTGTACCACGGTTTTGGTTTGCAATCCCGAATACCGGAATCCCGAATGAACAGGATACTGACAAGAGCTCCCAGAATCCCGAGTACCCGGAATCCCGGACCATCTCTCCCCCCGAAGAGAGCCTTGTTGAAAGTAAACGAGATTTCACCGACTTCGCGATCTCAAGCTGTTTCCTCTGAAGTCTCGGCTTCCTCTCATACTTCCGAAGTCCTCTTTCGGATTCACCGCTGAACATGGATGTCTCGTTGACTTCCACCAAGCCTCTATTTGACGGGAGAGAAGTCTTTCGGGACTCAATGTATTCGAGGAATCTGGGTATTTGAGATTGCGGGTATTCGGGATCCCGGGTGTGCAGCGTTTACCACACGACAGTGCCGCAACGCACAACTCTGAGTGGTTTCAGTTTCGTTTCGGCTAGCTTCCGGCCTGCGCTCGCCCGTCATCTCAGGGAACAGCCGAAAAATCCACAGTGAAACTAAAAGTCTGTTTGCACATAGCTTTGGAGCTTTGCCGAAGTTTTATTAGAATCGAAGATTGACACCTCGAAAGCGAACACCATGGCTACAGGTCAAGCATATAGTCGATCCTACAGGGAACTGACTGTATCGAGGAGCTTTCTAGGAATTGAAAGACTAACTTTAAGGATATATCAGAGTCGGTCGACTCCGAGTTGTATCATACAACGTTTGTTAAAAGCATGACGGTGAAGATGATCTCGCAGAGGGGTCGATCATCGCCGTTTTGGCAGAACCTTCACTTCTCAGGATAACTCCGTTGGAAGAACGTCGCTATCATTGGCAGTTAGAGGTTTTTGGACCTTCTCTCTCTCTCTCTCGCAATCGCTCTTAAAGTACGATATTAAGATAAAAGTAGGCTTCTATGACATATATAAATACATCGGAATAAAAAGCACCGTTTCCTCGTGCTCGTAATATACAGGCGGACCGTCGATGACGCGTTCCTCGATTACTTCAACTCATTCATCTGAGAGTCGGTCCCTTCCGGATCCTCCTCCTCGTTGTCTTCCTCTGGGATGCAAGTAGGCAGCTCACCTACCCATTCGCCGTTGCGGCACCGCACTTTCGCCGTGTGCTCGAACTCAAAAGAGTAGCCCTCGAAGCACCTGCAATTTTCCGAATCATTCATATTTGGATGACGAATCGCGAATCTCCCCGACTGTGATCGATGATGGGGTTGATCCTCGAACAAGAACCGGTTCTGCCGGATCACCGGGAACTCGTATGATCCGATCGAACCGTTCGTTGACTATCGATCCAAACATCGGAAACCAATCGGTGGATGGAGGACAGAAGATGTCACTTACCTGTATCTTGCTTGGAGCGATTTTCCCTCGGAACTATCGGAAACCTCGTAACTCACGATGAAGCCGTTTTCGATTCGGGAGCTTTGGCGAATTGTTGGCTGCAGGAATCGTCGAAGCCTTTCCGCGCCGTCGAAGAGCTGGTCGTCGCCTCAGTGACCTGTCGACTCGTTCACCCGCGGACTGACTGCATCGTTCGTCACTGTCGGCGTTTCGTCCGTCACTTCCATAGAGCTCACAGTGACTGCTTCAGACGCATTTGCTGAATTTGCGATTGTAGTGGTTGCAGCCGTTGTTGTCGTCATCGTCGGTTGAGACGAGCTCACTTCCGTCGTCGACGGAACCGGCGGCGGCTTCGCCGGCGAAACCTCAACAGAGTTGTCAATCTCAGTGGATTTGGATTGGTTCTCTTCAGCCGAATCTTTCTTGGCGAACTTTCCTTTCTGAGCTGGAATCGGCGAACCCGAGCATGTCAAACATTTGGCTTCGACATATCGCAGTCGCAGCCTGGAGCAGAAACGTTTAAACGCTCAACGCCACTCACCCATGGCTTTCCGAACGAAATCCTGACTACGGACGGGATCACTTTTCGATTTTTCCTGTTGATTCTTTTTGTCCTCCAGGAACTTCAACCTTTCACCTTCGTCGAGCATGACCAGGATGTCGATGTCGAGCTGAGTGAGGTTGTACTGCCTGATGGGCGTTTCCAGATGTAGGAGTGCACCCGGGATATGTACCTCGGACTCGGAAGTTGGGGATTTCAGATGGTTCTGCCGCCGTTGCCGATTGCGTTCTTCTCTGATGCTTGCCCTGGAAGAGAATAAAGCTCGGTCATCATATTCGACATCTTTCTAGAGTGCGGTTCCAGAACCCATCTCTCCCCGGGTCGAACTTACAGCAGAGCTTCAATCTCTCGATACGTCTCTTCGTTCTTGCGGAACAGTGTTGGTCCCGCTCTTCATTGGTTATAGTGGAAACGATCGGAAGCCGTTCTCTCGGGAGCCGTTCTGAAAGAGATCTCGTGATCAGTACGCGGACCTGTGTACGGGATACACCGATGGAGCTTCGCGTCGGCTTCGAAGACGATCCAGGACTCCGAAGTTCCCGGAAACCTCGAAACACGCATCTTGCTCTCCGGTTGGCTGGATGTTCTCACCTGGTGGAACGCCGCTCCGCCTGAGCTCACGGTTGCGTGCCTTGGCGAAGTCCACCAATTGCATTGCGTGCTGACGGAACTGTTCCCGGAGCTGTTCGTCCTGTCGGGCAGCCTTCTCGCCTGCAAGCAACGCGATTTGAGAGCTCCCGCTTTCTCTCTCACTACAGGCGGGGATCGTCGCCAAGGAGGACAACTCGGTCACTAACCGGTGAGCTCTTGGGGCAGCCGCCGCCCGAACAAATCGAGTCTGGATCCCGGTGTGGGCATCGGGGTGCGATCGCCATCGCGCAGACAGCGCGGCAAAGCTTCGGGGTCCCAATTATACTGGTTGCAGCGGATGATTGAGTATGTCTGTCTGGTGTCTGAAAACCACGGATTGTTTCAACCGGGAAAAAAGTCGGAGTCGGAGCGAGGGATTTCCGATCTCCTGCGTTGCAGAAAAAATGGGGAAGGAAACTTCCGTCTGTTTCTGCTCGTGAACGACGAATCCAGTTCAGCTCCAGCATTCAGCTTCCATGTTCCTAGCTGTTGTAGTTCAAAAAGTCATATGCTTCCGCGTGGACTTACTTTCAATCACGAAACCAGGTTTGCAGTTTATCGCGAACATCTCTCCCGAGGAATGAATCGTGATTTCGGCGTTCGGTTGGTTCTCGGGAGGCCTCGGACAGCGGATGCTGCTCAGAGGGTTCGGGTTCTTCACCTTGGGATAAATGCCGCGGGAAGCGGAGGAATCGAATATGCATTCCGGCACAGGAACCCGTGAGCTTCTGCGAAACCGGAGACGAGTGTCATCGAACGCGCGTAGCTTCCAATAGATTATCATACCCCCCCCCCCCCCCCCAAAGTTTTCCGATTTATGGACGAGAGCTGGGGGAAGTGTTCAAACGACTGGAACTGAGTGCTTGACGAGAGCCTTACCCGCAGAGGCTGACGCGAGGACCCGAGAGCCGGTATCCGTCGAAACACTGGAAGTAGATTGAAGTTCCTCGGGCATCTTCATATAAATAGAATGTTCCTTGATCGGGTTCGTTCGGCAAGCTGTCACAATTGCCTCTCGTCTGGATGTCTGTTTTCACCCACATTCCATTTCGACAAATCGCCGTGTACTCCTTCGCCTCGTCTGCAGAGCAGGAGAGGAGGTTAGACTCACGGCATCATTGCGCACGCGAGTGATTTATTTGGTTGAGCATCGGCTTTAAAACGATGAGCTCTTTAGATGTCGTGAAAAGTGGGAAAAGAAACGCACTCACTTCGCCAAGTTACCACCCTCCCTCGATCTGAGATGAAATAATCCGTCGGCTTCAGGCTCAACTTTCCGAACTCTGCGAGCCATGCGCACGGCTGGAACGAGTCCCTATCCATGACGTCATCTCCGGAAATCGGTCGCGAGTCCACTTCCGTTGGACGACACTCCGGGGCTTTGAAGTCCGGTCCATACCTCTGGACGAACTGCGCGACAAAGACCGTTATTTCGCTTCGATCCCATCTCTCTATCCGAAGGATTCTGGGAATCATGCTCATGGAGTACGTACGCTGGTGTTATAGTCAGCGTTCGGTTGGTATTCAGCGCAGTGAGCGACAGGTGCGCCTACGAGCTCGTAGCTTTGTAGGCACTGGAAAACGTATTCCTCCTCGTCGTAGACGACCTTGACACCGTGTTCGATTTTGACATCATCTAAACCACAATCGGAGTCACAGATGTCGTTCGCGGAAAACTCCCAGTTGCCCTTGGTACACTCGGCGGAACCCACGTTTCGTTTCGCTCGGGGTTTTTTGCAACCGAGAGCGATGGACCGTCCATCCTTCTGGATGTAGAATGTGAATTTCGACGAAACCTGCGAAGTTTCAAACTCGTTGTGAGCGGACCGAGCTTCCCGAGCTCCTTGACTAAATCACAGCGATTCCTCGAGGAAACAGTCGTGACTGACCTCTGGAGGTCCGCAGTCGTCGATTTGTAGTCTGTTATCCCATTTCGAATCCTCGACCTCGTTGAAGGTCGATCATCAGAGACGCCCCCCGGTTCGGGCACGCACTTGGGGGGGTTCGTTCCGAAGCTCCACTGGCCGTTGTCCGGATTGCAGCGCACGTCTTGACTTCTGGAGTCGCTTGTGTTCTCGATCACGTAGTTGCCTTTGCACTGTATGTAGCCGCTGCCTCGGCGGTACTGGAAGAACTTTCCGTTCTCGATTTCGTGCGGCTCGCATACACCGGCTGAGATGGCCGAGCTGCATTGAGGAGCGCTGCCCTGACCATCGACCATCAACGCAATCGTGGACGGTGTAGTTCCCGTTCGGACAGTAGAAGGCCACCCTGAGACCTCTGTTTAGGATCATGAAGGTCGTTCCACTGAAGTTGGGGGGCGGCGGGCACGACATGCCATCGAAGATTATTTCTCCGTCTTCTTGTATCAAGCTCTGGCCGGGGTCGTAACAAGAGGGCAGAGGATTGTCCCATTGGGAGCGTTCACACTCAGAGTGGTCCTCCCCCTGATGAGGTATTTGAGCTTGCACTGATAGAGGATGACACGACCCCTCGCTGTAGACGTAGCCTTCGCCGCCGCGAATCGGTCTCGGAGAACAACCCCGGAACGGCGCTGTAGTTGTCGGCGGAACGGGGTCGCCGCGGCGCTCGCAGTACGGCGTCGGGGTGGATCCATCGGCCGCCAACGCATTCGTTGGCCCTTTCCCCCCTGAGCACGCTGTCTTGGAGCTTGCACCGGTAGAATATCTTGCGTCCCCTGGAAGAGATGGTGATGCCGTTGGACGGGGAAAGCTCGGGCAGCGGGCAGTCGACGAACTCCGAGTAGAGAATGGAGGTCTTCTGGGCGTTGTCCGGCACGACGCAAGTCGGTTCGGTGTCCCAGCGTCCGTTGCGGCAGTATTGGTGATGGCCTCCGATCATATCGACCCTTTCCGCGCATTCCAACCAGCGGCCGTTGTTGTAACGTAGCCGACGAGGTTCTTGTTCAGGAGCTGATCGCTGTTGTCGCAACCGGTTCGAAGCGCGCATTCTGGTGTAGGATCACTCCAGCGACCCATGTAGCACGTTGCACGATCCCTCCCTCGTAGAGCGTATCCGGGGGTCGCAGGAGAATCTCACTGCGCTGTCGGTGAGGTATTGAACGCTGCCGTGAACCGGAGCGACCGCAGGACCGCAAGGATCCAGGCCCGCGCGATCCACGCATCTCGGAATCTGATCCACGTACAGTCCGTTCTCGCAGCGGATCAGACTAGGACCGACCATTTTGTAACCGGGGAGACAGGTCACGCGCACTTTGCTGCTTCCATCTTCGTAGTACTTCACGCTGGCGTAGGGAACCACTAACTTCGAGCAGATTTTTGGTTTCTGGGGCATTTCGAAATTGTCCGGTACGCTATCGTAGCCGCCCGGCACACAGCGGAACGAGTATGGGCTCCATTGTCCGTTCACGCACATCGAATAATCCGGTCCCGACATTGAATAGTTTGCATTGCAGAAATATCGGACCACGAACCGCTGACCGTCATCCATGAAATGAGGTTCGGTGGCGCCACCGTTGGCGGGGATCGGATGGGGGCCGCAATCGTTGGTCGCTTTCGACTCACGGCATTCGGGCAAACTATCGCCGATGCTCGGCCTCCACTGGCCGTCCCTGCAGAGGAGCATATTCGTTCCCGTGATAGTGTAGCCGGGAAGACATTCGTAGACCACGTAGTTCACATTCGCTTTGATGACTCGACCGTTGCGCAACCCCGGGGCGGAGCCCTCGCACTGCGGCGCCCGGTCTACGCTGACGCACGTCGGCATGCCGGCTCCACGCGGGACCCAGCGGCCCCTGTCGCAGTACAGCTCACTGGCGCCACGTAGTTGGAAGCCTGGATTGCATCTGATGACGACTTTCTGCTTCCCTTCGAGACTCGCCGTGCCGTTAGAAACTAATTCGAAGCCGAGTCTCCAGGGAGGGTTGCACTCGGAGCCGACAGGGATCGTCGGGCTCGGGACTGGAATTTTCGGAGGTTTCGTTATAAAGCAGTAGCTCTCCTTTCGGGTCAACGGGCTCAGTGCACCCATGCTCTCCGATCGCTAGCGGAGCCGGCAACGCATTTCAGCTCGGAATACTCACTCTCTAAGAGGTACTGAAGTTCCACCAAGTCATGTTTTCGGAGAGACTCGGGCCATTGCTCCTTGGGTACGCGGTGCTCGATAAAGTGCCTGACGATTGTTTTCAAGTACTCGAAGTAGCTCTCACGATGCATCCTAACTTGCTCCATCGCTTTGATGCCTGAAAGTTCTCTCGTTCGTTCGAATCTGACGCTCGAGGATCATGTACGGGGTGGTCAACGTCAGTCTAGAACTCTCTTACCCTTCCTTCATTCGGGCACTGCTCGGTGAAAAATGGTCGGATTATTGAAATTTTTTTCTCGTTCCATTCGCGTGGATCGGTCAGGAGTTGGCTTTCCCACAGAGCCTCGAAAAAAGTATCCGACTATGGAGTTGCCTCACCGATCCGACCATTTCTTGTTCGCGCCCGAAAATTGGTCCGGCAGCTCCATGGTCAGTAAGTTTGGAGCAATCTGATCTGTCGCCATCGGAAAATTTCGGCCGAGTTGGCTTCGCTGAGGAGATACGGTTTGGAACCGAGGACGACATGTCGTGAACGGACCAGTTATTTCCGTTATGCTGATGCGATCGGTCGTCAGTATCGAGCCCTGGACCGATCCTTGCCATTTCTGTCGTGAATGTGGGTAATCGCCGCATCAAATAAAATCAGCACGAAGTGGATCGCTTCACTCAAGATATTCCACGAGAATTTTTTTTTTGAAAACTCCGAGGAAACATGGGCAATTTTCGAGACTTTCCAGAAAAGTGAATCCTTGACCGATGGCAAATAGAGCGTGAAAATACGCGACATCCTTCAAGCTATCGATCGCAGAAAGAATTTCCAGAATCGAACCATTCCCCACCGAAAAAGGAAGAAGAAGACCAGAAGAAGGAAGGATCAGTAAATTCTCGACTCACGTTGATCATCCTGCATGTAGCCGAAATTGATAATATAGGGTCGCTCTGCGACAATTCTCCGCTTGATCTATTCCAGTTTCTCACCGTTCAGCTTTTGTTGGACAGGTCTGTTGAAGAAGTCGTTCCCTTCGACCTCCGCCGGAAGAAGTTTCTCAAGATCTCCTTTCGCGCGCTTGACGCTCTTCTTCGGCGGTTCTTCGCCCGCGGCATTCCCTTCAGACGCTAGCTCAGATGAGGATGATCCTGCCGAAAGGTCCTCGTGGTCGGGGAACTCTGAATCGGGGAGTTCTGTCGAAAGTTGCGCGGCGGAGGGAGAATCAGCTTCCTGCTCGTGAGATTGGTCATGGAACGGTGTCATTGCTGGCCGCTGAGTCGCCAGAAATTTCGCTCCGGGTTTGAGATCGGGGAGCTTCTCTGCTTGGGTCTGCCTGGTTATGAGCTTGCTATACGGCAGAATGATGTTTTCGAAGACGTCAACGTAGTGGATACCGTAGAACCTTGAGGATAAAATGAATTCTTCAGAGCATGCAAACACGAAGTGATCTGGGTAGAATGTGTGGAGAATTTCTCTCACCGAAGAAGCACGTTTTCGTCCTCGTCGATATCGTTGATATCGAATTCAGCGTAGCCTTCTAGCATCTTGTTGCGCAGCTTGAGGAACTGCAAGCTTTCTTGGAATCGGAGGATCAACCGTGACATGGGCATACTCTTCTCAATTGTCGGTAGATTGGCGTAGAAACGGAAGAAAGGATCATTGAAACGTGCAACATTTCCGCGGCGAGCCTTGAAGAGTTATCCAAGTTCAGATATTCATTCCGAGCTGGGCATTGAAAATGATTCTCCAAAGATGTACTACCTTTGAGATTCGGGTGAATCATCAACAAAGTCGCTGTTGAGGATCAGCACTGGAATATGGAACATTTTCACTCTATTTATTTCAATGAGATCAGTTCTTATGTTCCAAAACGCATTCCATCCCTGAAGAAAGTCAATTCTAGGAGAACAGAAGACGGGACGACGACAGCAAATCTGAGCAGGGGAGTTTATCGAAGACGATCCTTACCTTGGTCGGCATTTTGGCCGATCCAGTTTGAGATCAGGTCAAGGTTGGTCAGAGTCCATTCTCTGGAAAATAGAATACGCTCGGAAATCTTTCCAAACCTAGAAAAGTCGCCGTGCGGCAAAAAGCTCGTTCATCTTGTTCTCCCGTCTCGACGTCAGATGCCAAACAAAGAGTCGACTCACCGGTGATCATAAGGGCATTTCATCTCTGAAATCGGTGTTAGTGCGCGTTAGTTAAAGTGCATTTGGTGCTCGTGAAATATCCAGAGAGTGCAGGCTGTGCTGAGCTTTCACCCGAAACTCTATGCGTGTGCTTTGTGATGGGTGCCAAGATGTCCGTCCTCAAGGGGCGAGACTGCTCAATGCTCCGGGTAATTCTAGCAATTTATTACATATTCACAATTCTTCCACTCCAACGTATTGACATTGTTTTGGCATTGAGGTCACTTCTCGCACGAGAATCGAAGACCCGGTGCGAAGTCGAGCTCGTGGCGCCACGACCAGCGCCATAAACTTCTGAATTCGGAAAACATCTCGCTATCGGAGACAATCGTCACCGATATTTATAAGAGACTTCCTCGTCAGGCGAACTTGTGATGTCGTCGGCTGTCAGCCAATCCCTTCACCCCCGTCGTTCGCGTCCGTGTGATCTGCTTCTGTGGTCCGCTCGATTGAGACTTTCGCAAAAGGTGAGCGGTCATCCTTTGTGTACTTGAAAAAAGCTTCGAATTGCTCCGGGAATCGAAGTTTCTTGCGAGAGACGGGATGGATTGTCCTTTTCAGCGGCACACTCCTCGAATCTTCCGTAGTATTTGAAGCTGAAGGAAACGCACCACAGTATTTCGTTGTCTTCAAGCTCTCGACCCAGCCAGTGGAATTTTCCGTCTTCCCCTGTTGGGAAAACTTCTGACTCATGGGCCTGATGGGCCGCATCGGGAACGGATTTGCATCGTCGACCTCGAGAGATGACTACCCGCGGATATTCAGACTTGTTGGGCCCTGTGTTCTTGGACCGAAGCGGGGAGAGATCGGTTTTGCTAACAGGGACTTCTCCCCTGTCTAAACTTATCAAAAGGTCAAGAACTCCTGCTATGCTGTTGGGTTGCTACTCACTGATCATGACTCTCGGGAATTTTTCGCATGTGGGGACAGGGTGATCCCAGTTGGCATTTATACACGTAAGGATGTTTTGCCCTCGGAGTTCGAAGCCTGGTGAGCAAACGAAATGGGCTTCGTCTGCGTAGATTTTGATCCATAAGGGCGGCTGGGCTGTTATCGACGTTCCGTTACAGGACACCGGAGGGACTCCTGAAAGGTCAAATCCAATTACTGAACACCTCAAACTCAGACCCCATCATTACATTTCAGCTCTAAAGCTCGTGGAATCCCGCTCGACTGTTTCTTGCTCCGGCCCTATTCGAAATACACACAGCCAACTCCTTCAAAGCTCAAGGGTTGGGAGAGAAGAGCCGCGCGGTTCGCCACAGCTCCGTCGAAGCTCGCCACAGAAGAAGAAGTCTGCTTGGGATGTACAGATCTTTCGATTCTGGGTTCGATCTGTCATCTGATGTGATATTCCCGATATGAACAGCCATCTCAGATAGCTCTCAATCTCCGAGTGTTTTCGTCGAAGCAGCACTTGCCAAAACGGCCAAGAACCTTAATGCAAGGCGGAAATATCCTCGGAAGAACCGTTTGCCATTCTCAACATGTCTGGCTGTCTTTCACAAAGCTGGCGACTGTCGAACTTCAATGCATGCCCTAATCATCAGCATGATCGTGTTTCATAGACCGCCAAACAAAAGATGCTGCCCTTGACCACGTTTATCTGATTCAAGCGCGACACCGTCCATCCTGAGGATCTGCGCCAAGGAAGAACTAGCACATTTGTACGGCTCTGAGGGGATCCCGTCAAAAAATCCGTCCAACGTGAGGCCGTCCAATTTCGACCAACTTGGAGAACGAACTTTTTGTTGTGAGTAAGCTGGTTCGGGAGAATAATTAACAGGAGCTTCCATTTCATTCCTTAGCATAACCATGGGCTACGAGTGGGAAGATAAGAAACGAGTCTGAAGGTCAGCCGATAGAAATCCTGCTTTTGGACTCCGGATTATTCCATGTGATAGCCGGTCGAGAAACTGTTCGTCCTGTCTTCCAAGACCACCCTTTACCGAGCTCACCGCCGCAGTTTTCGAGTGAAGAATCGTCAGTTTTTTGAGGACGAGAGTAATGAATAATGTTCCAGGCTCATCACTTCAATTCCAGAGCTGGATGCGCTGGTTGTTTCGGTGAGCTAAGACAAGCTCGAGGTCATCAAATATTTTTCTGAATATATTGCGGTGGTATTGTATTGGAGACATCGTGCGAGATTGTGAATGCCGGTTCATCGGGGCGATGTATACTGAGTCGTGAAGCATTGGGATGAGCAATTACTCTGTGGTCATCGGAGAGATTCTCTCGAACGTTGTCGTTTCCACGACCGCCACGGGTGTTGGTCTCCGATCTCGAAACGGCCTAAATGTTAGCATGGCTGGGAAACTGGGGCAGGAAATCAGCGACGGCGAGAACGTCCAGCCGTGAGCGGGATCCGGTTGGCGACCGCAAGGGGAAATTCACAAGAACAACAACATTGATGAACGCTACGAAACAGCGCTAGGAGTGTTGAACATGCCGGGCCGCATCGATCATATACTCCAAGGAACGCTGCAATGGTATTTAGAGGATGGGCTCTCGAGATGACCTCGATCAACTCAGCAGCCACGATTAGCGCTGCGGGCAGCATAGGCCGCAGCTTTCGAAAAAGAGTGACGACGGATCACTTCAGCATCGAATATTCCTCATTCTGACTTCTACTTCGATCATAGCTCCCGCGAACAATAATGAAGCCTCACTGCATGGCGGTGTGATGCACTCGTGCAAGATTGCATTGCAGCTGTCCCCTGGCTTCGATTCCCATCACCGATTCTCTCGCCCTAGGCATGTTTACCATTCTTCCACGGGAGGTGCTAAGACAGATCTCTCCGGCAGCACGATCATTACCAGTGACTCGCGTATCGCAACCACATAGCGGCTGCGAGGATTCGGTTGAATCTTTGCTCTGAACTCCCTGAGAGCCTACTTCAGCGATGGTTTCGTTTCTCCTTCCACCACAGTTACCTCGCTGGAGTCTTGTCGTGTTGAGTTCGAGAATTCAGCGGAGAGCGTTTATTTTCGGAAAGAAAATATGAGATGAACGATGTGATCCGCGTGGATCACCCAGTTTCAATGTCGGAGTCTCGTTCAGCTAATTGAGTTAGCTGGCCGATGGTTAAGGACAGCTTACGACCCTTGCGAAACTCAATGGAACGGAATTAAGAACAACACGTTCCGAGGGATCTCAATGATTCCGTTTCAAAACGGAAGGTCAGCCGGTCGCTCACTTTTCGTTGGAGGTAACCGAGTCGGATCCTCGGAGCCTCACATCGCCGACCCAACAGTCTGACATAGATAATGAGCCCGAGTCCACTGGAAAGCCAAGATCGAATCTGTCCGTCTCCGCGTTGCTCGAGTGCCTCTTTGAGATCGACAATCCTGGAAGGACAAAATTCGCTGCTGCCGCCAAACTCTCATGGATCGTTTCGAGCTGTTTGGAGCCGGTTGCGGTTTCTCAACCCTCCCCTCTGCAGAATTCTCGAAACTGATGTTCTACCATATGATCGCTTTCTCGCTTCTCTCGTTGGTGTGTTGAATCACCTGGAGAGAAATATGGCGAGCAGAGTTCGACAAACCCGCGATTAGATGGGGAATGCGCCAGAAGCCCCAGGCATGCCGAACACTCGGCGAGGTTTTCGGTGGAAACTGGTCATGATGTTTTTGAAGAATGTTTAGCACATGCTCACACTGTGTTCACTTCCGTTTACACAGAAACGAGACTCTCTTTTATAGGTCTCCCGCTTCTATCAACGACCCTTCGAAGCATTAAACTCTCTTTCGCAGGGGCCGGTCGAGCAAACGACCGTCGGGCCACCGGACGGGACTCATGGCATACTGATCTTGCTTCGGAGAGGCGGAGCTGGAATTTCGTTCTTCGGAGTTCCGCCCGCGCCATGGTACTTCCCGGCTCGGCGCAGTCTCCATCGGACACTCTATCACCCATACGAAGACAACTAGTACTTCGCGGGTGTTCTTCGGATATCTGTCGGCGAACGTTCCGCGAGGTGGCTGGCTCCCTCAGACCGTTGACGTCCCGTAGGGAGCGAAATGCCAGTGTTGAATGATTCTTCAGAGGATTCGTCGTTTGCCGACTGTACTTGACGCGCAATTTCCAAGCGGGATTCATTGGAATTCGTTCGCGTTCATGTTGCTGAGATTGTCCTAGTGACTCTTGAGTTATCGGCGAAAGATCAGTTTTCGTGAGATTCCTTATGTTCAGCAGGTTTCCGACCGTCCAGAATCTAGGCTGCAGATAGCGTCTACCAATCTTCATCTCATGAATAAGATCAATCCCGATAGTTCGCGGATTTCTCGCGAAAAACGGGATATGTCGCTGAGCGGGCAATGTTAGACAGCGCGATCACTCCCGAACTATCGGATGAAACGTTCTTCGCGATAGAGCTACCGGGTACCGGAAAACGCGAACGAGAGCGGCTCTCCTCCTAACGAAGCTAGCCTACCCAAATCGTAACGAGGAAGATGATGCTTTTGCATTTGAGCTCTCGAGACTGTCTAGCGATTGATGGATTCAAGTCAAGGTCCGTCGGACCCGGGGAAGCCCGAGTGATGCGATCCTTGAGATACTCCCGAATTGATGACCGAAAAGACCAATCATTGTCCGTCGCGATTCCCGGCTCTGATATCAACCTGTCCCAGGGGATGCAGCGAGCTCTACAGCAGCCAGCTCCCCATCTCCATTCGAGGGCAGAGCCGAACAGACCTTTCGGGCGCGGTCGATGGTCTCCGACCAACAGTCCGGCACTTCCCTAGTCGGTACCACCCTCGAGTTCTCGTTTGTGTATACATTGAGAACAGTTGGCGACCAGCTCAACTCGTGGATATGCATGTCTGTGTCGGCACGCAATGATCGGACGAGATATTTCGCATCAGCACCCAACGAAAACATCAGACCGGAAATTTATTGCTCGTCTTGGAATTTCACGCCAGCGGCGTCATTCAGTCTCCGATGCCCACCAGCCAGTCTCGATTCTCAACACAGTCCGCCAGAAATTTCTATGACCGCCATAATAGTTCTGTGGGAGATTCGCTATGCTTTGCAATAGGATGACGTTCTTAGAGAAAAACTGTGTTGGTTTATGATTGAGAAAAAATCGGGTGTTTCGGGGAGTTTACGAAACAGGTCTCCCAGAGACAGGGTTCATTCAGACCATCCACCTTGGTGAGCCAGACTCTTCCCATCTTTCGAAAGCATCGCAGGAGGACAGAACGAAATTCAAGCCCAGTTTTGTGGGTGACAAAGAGAAGGCTCAAGGCGACACTTGAAGTGCTCACGGCCGAGGCATCGAACGAGAACCGAACGAGTCTGCAACTCCGACATCAGCGTTTCCAGAGAAACGGGAATAGCCATCCACCCGGTGAAAAACACTCCGGAATCCACCGAACTCTTGCCGGAACATTCGATCTCGCGGTTTGCGGCCGGACCGACGAACGAAATTGTGGAAGTTCAGAGCGCCGAAAACGTGGAGATCGAACCCGTCTATTCTCGACACGGAGAAAACGCGGCGCGTTCGCGGAAAGGCCACACACGTCACCCAGGCGGCGACCGACATCGCGTTAGGCGGAGTCTCGTTCAATCGGTATCCGTTCCCCTCAGAGATTACTTCGGGGCGGAATTCTCTCATGAACACAACATGATCCCTCAGATTCCAGCGATTTCGGTCCAGAACTCTGTTTGGAAACCTTCAACTCCCAGTCTCCGCGAGGAAGACTCTACTTGTCGTCTGGGAGCAGTTCTGCTCTCCGAGAGACGTGCTCATACGTCGCCCGCGTCACGAGACGTTGTCTGAGTCTGTTTTCTTGTTGTTGCCCTTAACAGCTGGCCCATTTAGGTCTGTTTCGACATCATTGCGATTGTTACCATGATAATTGGGCACAGTCCAGTTAATTGGTTTTATTTTGATCCTGCCATTAAGATTGGTGCTCTATCATCTCGAGTTTCGAGACCAACCGACCGTTTTTCAACGTGCAGACAGTGACTGAGAATTACGCGCCCTGGGTGGCATTTGAAAACTGAGCCGGATCCTCTGTTTCTCAGGGATATGGGGACGACGAGTCGCTGAAAGAGCGAGGAGCGAATTCGCTCCGGAATGAGGCTTTTTCCACGAAGTCGACCCTGCAGGAGCTCGGCAGTCAGCGGGACACTTTGAAGCAACTAGTGGCAGTCGAACGCGCGGAACCGCATTGCGGACGTCACGCTCTTTGACGCAAGGTCTCAGCGATGGATTCAGCTCATTCCCTCCCAGACTGGCCTCGTTCCGCTCCTCGAATAGCTCTGGGAAAGAACATGTACCACCTCGATTGAGGCCATCGATATCCTGTGTTGTGTTATGGAGACTTGAGGGCAACGAGAGTCCTTTCCGACGAGTGAATCGAGAAATCTATTTGTGATGAATATTTTTCAGATCGATGCGACCCGAAATCACGATCGGTTGAACGTGCCCGGTAGGAGAATCATGCTGCCCATTATACTCAACTTATTCGACGCGAATTCGAAGCTGGTTTGCTTGTGGTAATGAAGTCTGTCAATCGCTCTGTCGAGTGACCGATCACTCGACCATTCGACCGATCGAGGATGGCGCCATCGATTGCAGCCCGCCCGAGAGGAGCGCATCATTTCTTTTCAACGGGAATGTCTCTAAACTGTGAATGGTTGGCCACTAGATATGGTCCTCGCGAAGAAGAAACGTATAATGGTTGTTCGTTGGAACCGTTGAATCAATACAGCTCCGCCACCCACTGGATCACCCTCTTCCAGGAGCTCGAGGTGGAGGTTCGGACCGGGACCCCCTCGTGCCCATCGGATCGATGGACACAGGAGTCTCGAAGCGCGGAAAACGATCCGCCTAGCCTTGTATAGCATGGAAAACAACTCCAGGCCCCATAGTCGAAGAACCCTACGGAGGGAAGCGGGAGCGGAACTCACCTTCTGACGACACACGCAGGGCCAGCCCCAAAAGGGACAGGGCCCAAGGACACCACATTTCCGAGTTAGTCCCCTCAGGAGGATCGCGATCTCTATTCAAACACAACTGAATACAGTCGCATGGAAGACCAAACGCGGCGCTCCTGTGTTTGTTCAGCTCTCTGAAGAGTTTCCAAAAAGTAAAGTGCACGTCTTTCTTCATTACCCTCGCCCTGGAAAGAAGGCGGCAGCGACGACTTTGCTGTCGAGGGCGGAAACAGCAGGAGTATTGGGCATCGCCTTTGAGGAACGAAAACGACGATTTTTCGTTAGCTCAGATCCGTTTCTTGGAAGCTTGCGACCGTCAGGAACACCGAATCAGCTTCCAAGGTTTCCATGAGTGGGAGCCGTGCGGTCGACTTCCAGGATCACGCCATTTCTGTCCGATGCACAGCAAAATAGAACGCGTTCCGGAGCTCCGGGGCTACAGCAAAAATCTTCACGACGCTTTCCGGTGGACTCTCGAAAATTTCGTATGTCGAACGAGAATGAATATCTCCGGACGTCGGGTTCCCTCCGTTGGGTGTCCTCGGTAACGTGATCCACACTATTCCAAGGAACGGCGGTACAACTGACACTGAAAGATAACTTCTCTAGTTCTCTTCTTCTGGGAATCTTCTGGGTTCCAGATCAGTTCTAGATGATCAGGTTTTGCTACAAAGAACCTTTTCCTCTTAACAGAAACGGCTCTTGCATAAAACAGAACCATGCTCGTGCGACCAGTCATCCCTCCACCGGCTGTCCGGTTATCCGCGATTTCTTAATGCTATCACCTGTTTCTGTTTCGTGCTTTCGGCATCAAGATACAGGTCTCCTCCTCCCTGCTATTCACCAGTTTCTCCTGGAGATTGATCCAATCCCGAACGCCAATCCGACAGCAAATAATTAAATCGAGGATCAACTGTCAGCTCCACACTCCGGTCGGATTCTCCACTCTTCTGGGTAGTGTGCGAAAAGGATTCCCCCCCCCCCCCACATGGCTCTGCTATCCCTCCATTCCTCCCTGGCATCCCTTTTTCCTCCTTAGTTTCCCTTCATTCCGCACTCACAGTTCCTTTTGTAAATCAGGCCCTCCCCTTTGCGAGTTGCTCTGAGAAAGGAGAGTTTCCATATTCGGATATGAGTCGAATTCCATCAAATGGGAAAATGAGCGAAAATTCATCCATTCATTGGCCCGAATGAGAGTACCTACGATACAGGAGGACTTCCCATAGAAAACTCATTCGAGGAAGGCGTGGACCAATACGTGTTATCCACTCCAAGTCGCTAACTTGTGTCCTTGACCTTTCGTGGGATCCTCCAAACTAGAGTGGGCGAATCTCATCTTACCAATCGTTCTGGTCAATTCCTACCCGGAAAACCTCCGGGCAGTCTTGCTCATTCGCGTTCTCACGCTTTGAGCGAATGATTCAAAGGCCACCCAGAGGAAACAAGTAGAAGTTATCCGCAATGATTGTTACTAGTGGAACCACGAATTCTCTCAAGTACCCGGAGGAGGTTTCCGAGAATCCATCGGAAATGAAGGCTACCGGAAGATGACCGGAGCATAATCTTCACGCTCATGATGCTATAAACCTTCTGGATCATATCCAAAACAACACTTCCTGGACGAAATCTTCTGCTGGCTGCGCCTCATCCTTAACACGAACGTTCGAATTTCGTTCCGTCGGCCTGCTCCATTAGCTGCTCATTCTTGTTCCATGTTCTCCCCGTTCCCTCAAGCTTGACCGCGACTATACATGGAGCTGTCGTTGACGGATTTGTGGAGTCAGCTTGGAGTTTTCTTCCCGGTTAGAAAAAAATCCCGCTTCTCGAATCCTTGAATCTTTTTTCTAGCGTCCACCAGACGGTTCCAATTTTCTCTGGCTAGGTTCTGGATATGCGAGTAAAGAAGAATCGTCTAACCAGGGGACAGCTCGGAACGGATCATAACTCACGGTCTCGATCACGTTGTCTGCCTATGTTGTAGAACTCGTCTATAAGCCCTACATGAAGCGAGAAGAGCGTTCGCGACCGGGAGAGAAGGCGGTGAAATGGCCGAGTGCTCCGTGGTTCGAGCAACCAAGCTCGAACCGGTATTGTTAGAGTAAACCTTGAGAGGAGAGAGAGAGAAAACGTTCCGTAAACAAATGGTTTGTGGAAAAGGGCTGCGTAGCGCACACGGATGAGAATTGAGGAACGACAACGGTTCATCGAACATTAGGGATCGGCACCATCTTTGTTGAATTGGAGAAATTCATCCCGCTTCGTCATCAGTTGTCCAATTCATCATTCATCCGAAATTTCGGTCGATCAGCGTCCGCGCCCCATCGTTTTCGCCTCCGCGGTTCGCGCTCGATGAGCTCAGCAATTATGACATCATCTGTTCCTCTAAAGACTCGTACCGACCACTGACGAGCGGAATTCCCGGTTCCTCCCAATATCCTCACCAGGTAGCGAGAGGATCCCCTCCTAGCGGAAAGAGGGCAAAAAGGGGCGGTCACTCCGATACATTATTCAGTTGTTTAAGCTGGAATGGCTGCGTGAAAGCCATTCAATGAGTCGCCGACCCCTCGAGAGAGCTTGAACGAGAGAAAGGAGCCTCTTCTTCGAGAGAGTTACGAATGAAGGTCATCAATTCTGCCAAGCCTGTTGAGTTCCGGGATGGTGACCGGACGGCTTGTTATGCAACCTAAACGATGTCAGTCTTAATTGAACCGAATTAAGATATTTACGTCAGCATTGAACAAGGCTCGCGTCCTCTCGAAAGCTGTCATCTACTCTCTAGAGGAATTAACTGACTACTACCGACTGGATTTAGTGGTATCACAAATAACTCATTCGCGTCGATGGGTCGGAGCTTCACCGCTGCGAGAGCTTGCTAGGTGACGTGGGAGAAAACACTTGTGAGGTGTTCGATTCAAGCCTCCCTCGAGAGTGGATTAGCGAAGCGCTCGAATTGAGAGTACGTCTGAGTGTTTCCGCAAGTTCGGGATGCGAGGAGTCGGGAGCACGAAGCTCAAGGAGAACTCTATCCCAGTGAGAGCCATGGTGTGCCTCAGTGTAACGAGGTCAGGTGTCCACCAAGAAGTCAACAAGGTCTTACTGAGCGAGCGCGACCCTCTGGAGGTTTCAATCCCAAACAGCCGTTCCGGGCAATAGCGATTTGTTTCTGTTCGCGACTCTATTCTCAACAAACAGATGAACCGGGAGTTCGCATCAAAAACTCAGACGCCGTCATCCCGTTCTGATCGTAGGCGGAATCCAAAACGTCAACCTTGTCAGACTCCCTTTGACCCACGTGACTGACTCGGATAGATAGAGGCACAGGAGGGAGCCCATAGAGATTGAGAGCGGAAAAGATGACCGGTTGGGGAAATACCCGTGGCTGTGCTCAGCACAGAGCGAGTGAAAGAGGACATTGCTCGTCGCGGGGTGAGTGAGGTTGAGAAACCTTCAACGTCGGAGGGAGGTCTTCAAGAAAGCCATGAAGAACTCACGGGTCCCAAAATTCGACGGTTATCGCTGTGAGCAGAGTCCTAGTTCGAGAATTCGTCGAAGCAAAATAACTAGTCGGAGCCATGAAGTGGACGACACCAAGAGTGGTCGAGCGAGGTCTCAAACAGGTTTCCAATCAATAACCGTTACGTGCGAAGGCAATGATTATGGAATGGTCGGAGATTGCCGTAGTGCGGACACAGATGTGGGATCGGCTGATGCCTTCGTTCGCGTCGGGATGCCTGCTGCTGGGTTGCCAAATTACCAAGGAGGAGTCGCCGATAGAATGTGTGAGGAATGTGGGTCAATACATCTGTCCGAAATAAGTCTCGGAGAACACAAGCAAAGTTTTGAGGATCGTCTCCCCTGTTTGCCGAAGGGAGCTGAGCTCAAAGGCGGTTGCGGACCCGCTCCAGCTGGACTCAAGGAGGTCGGCTGTCATGAGCGAGATTGAGATGGTGATGCTAGAAAGCCCAGTCAGGGGTTGAAGACAGTCCATACGTTACCCAATGTCGAGCATCAGTGACTTCAGAACTCACTGATACGGGCGCTGGCAGCCATATATGCGATTGCAGCGGTTGGTGCAGCGGATGTCAATCGCTACCTTGAAAGCGCTCAGTTTGGTCAACGAGTTAGCGAGCCTTCTGCGGCTTCGGAGCGAGAGCTAGAAGGGAAGTTATAAGGCGAACTACAGGGTGGCCAGTTTTAGTCGGGAATTTTCAAGCCCGATCTTGTTTTGGGCATATCTTCCGTATTTCTCAAAAATCAAAATGTGATTCAGGCGACCGCGGACGCCTGAAACTGGATGAGGGTGATTTCCGGTGAAAATCAGTAAACGCCAGATCGACCTCGCAGCTCAATATTCGGATGATTCATTTCTTTCTGAGCAATTTCCACCCGAGGAGTTACCTTCAATTCCGCCTCGTTGAGGAGTCACGAGAGGAAATGCGAAGAGAACGAAGTGAGCCCTTGAAAAAAGAGTAGATACGATCGCTTGCCATTTTCCGGGGATATCAGATAACTTCGATCGGTTCTCGGGCGTATGACCGGCTTCCTCTCGCGCGTCCAACGCGACCCCGGCGAGTCCGATCGGATGAATATTGACATTTTCACGGTGACTCTTTGGGAGCTCCCCAAGCTTTCATCATATCCATTCGGATTTGATTCGCAGCGAATGGCTCCCTGGATATCCTTCATCTATCACTTTTTAATTTTCGAGAAAATTCCAGGAACTGAGGAAGTTTGGCCAAAAGAAGGGCGGGCTCGAAAATTCGCGACTAAAACTGGCCACCCTGTAGTAGCTGTGGAAAATTATGACAGCAGACGATTCTTGGAATGCAGGAGCTCCATAGGTTACTGAGGAGTCGGGTTTTTTCGAGTGAGGTTTCGGTAATGCCCTGCAAACACGTGCAGGTGTCAAGGTAGGCTCATTCTGGTCCTCTCATGACTCAAGGAATCTTTTCCAGAAACAGTGCTGAGTATGCCCGATATCACACTCGCACACTCACTGCCTCGCAGCCTCACTGCAGTGTAAAGTCGAATCGAGATCCCTCGTTGACTTCATATGCTCTCAAAGCTTTCGGTTAAGGGTGAATAGCCGAACCGGCTGGGAGAGTCAATACAGATAGCCCTACCCCCTCTTCGTCGGCGCAGGGGTAAGACTGTAGCCCTACCAACCTCTTCTCGGTGACGCGTGTGCTACCTAAACACGAGAGAAAACACCTCCAAATGACTGCTCTTCCGAAAGAAGAACGGTCCAGGTGTAGATCCTCTTGTCGATGCTCGAGTTTTTTCGATGGAGGTGTCGGCTCGCAATCGTGGCCCTTGCAAAAAAAACTCCTATGAGACACCGACCTTTGGAGATAACGCAACTTGATTGCTTATCGGTGACTCAACTCATCCCATCGTCAGCGAGTCGGTGACTGTCTTCGCCGAAAATCACCTCGGTTGCTCATCGCCGGAAGTTTTTGGTATTCATGCGGGGAGACTGACTCATCCGAACATTCGGAACCACTGGAGGGGATGCGAACTCTTATGGAAGATCGCGGCGCAAGAGAACGAAGTAAGATACGATGAGCTTAACGGTTGGCAACAAAATCAATATTCGAGTTTATTGTTTTTGTTTGATGAACGTTCTGAATGAGCAACGGTACCACACGGAACTGCAGCTCTTGCGCGAGCTCGTTCCCCTATCACATTCTAATCCCAATCGAGTTGAGAAACGAAAACTATTGCACTCTAGACTGCTGCTCAGCTTTTAACAAAAATTGTCATGGGTAAACTTCAGCCGACGTTCGACGTCGGAGCAGGACGTCCCAGGAACGCATTCTGGGACCGCATCCCGTTCAGTCACCGATTCGCGTGTCTAGTTGAAGCTTTTGATGAAGTTCATTAGCTGGTTTGTTGACTGGTCGTGCGAGGACACAGTGTCTTTGCCCTCCAACTCCGGTTGAATGACTTTCGCGAGTTGCTTGCCGAGTTCGACTCTGAAACATCGGAGCAGAGCCGGATGAGGACGCGCCGTTCAAGTTCACCCCTCTCGATTGTGATGATAGTGTTAGAAAGATCAAGGCTCACCCCCACTGGTCGTATGAGTTGATGTCCCATAGGACACCTTGCACGAAGATCTTATGCTCATACATTGCGATCAGAGCTCCGAGCGTGAACGGTGTCACTTCTTGGACCATGATGGAGTTCGTGGGTCTGTTGCCTTGGAACACCTGGAGAGGGGGAAATTTCAGTGTCGAATCCTCACCGGGAAGCATCTCAAGACCTCTGCCCAGAAAGCAGTGACGTACGGCCGAACCGCTAGTTCGAACGGTTGGGCCTCGAACGGGGAGAGTTAATGAATGAAGAGGGTGCACGCAGGGGACGAAATGAATTTCTCACAACCCATCCAAGACTTCCTATTTCTCACCTTGTGGGGCAAAATTTTCTGGAGAGCTTCTCCCTCCATCCCGGACGCTTCCAGTTCCTTCTTGGCCTCCTCAGAGCTCTTGCCTTTCATCAGAGCCTCGGTTTGCGCGAGGAAGTTCGCCAGAAGAATCTTGTGATGGAGCCCCCCTGGAACGATACAGGATTCAGGTCCGAATAAAAACGCGCTCTCCTCGCATCGATTCTTTGGTTGAGGGGTGTTCCTCATCAAGATGGCTGACGTAGCATTGTTCGGACAATGAGAGCAGTCAAACCTTGAACAGGGTTGTGAGTTTTCACGGGCGCGATGAAATCGCAAGGAATGAGCTTGGTGCCCTGGTGAATGAGTTGGTAGAAAGCGTGTTGGCCATTGGTGCCGGGTTCTCCCCAGACGATCGGGCCGGTCTGATGAGCGACGGTGCGTCCGTCACGTTGTACGTACTTTCCGTTGGACTCCATGTCCCCCTGTTGGAAGTAGGCGGCGAAACGATGGAGGTACTGGTCGTACGGTAGCAGGCAATGCGTCTCGGAGCCGTGGATGTTGGTGTACCTATTGAGTAAAGGCCATGGAAGGTATTCGCTTCAGTCGAGACCCACGTGAGAAACTCCACAAATGTCCTCAGTTTACTGCGAACTCACCACAGCCCGATCAGCGCGAGGATAACTGGAATGTTTTTGTCCAGTGGGGTCGTCCTGAAGTGTTCGTCCATGAAATGAGCTCCAGAGAGGAGCTGCTCGAAGTTCGGCATACCTGCGAAGCGATAATTCGTCATTCCCTGCGATAGAGCTCATGAATCCGATCGCTAGACTCGCGAGGTGCTCATGGTCGGGTTCTACTGACCGATGAAGAGCGCGATAGAGAGGCCAATCGCGGACCACAACGAATACCGTCCTCCGACCCAGTCCCAGAACTCGAACATATTTTCCTTGTCGATGCCGAACGCCACGACCTGAAAACATCAACATGCATAGTTGAAACAATTTCTCCGTTCCTTGTTGCGGTCGATGTGATTTTAATATGATTCAACGCTATGAGAGTGTTTCGGCGAGGAGGAGCGTCGCTCCGGGTGACGACGCGATAGGATCTCGCATCCCGAAACAGGAGGAATGCAGAAGGGGATTCAGACTCCCGAAATTCCCCATCGTCGTATTGCCCGACGAGGCAAACCCACCTTGGAAGCATTGGTGGAGAGGGCAACGAAATGTTTGGCCACGTGACTCTTATCCTTGGCTTTACCGAGGAACCAAATTTTCGCCGACTCGGCGTTGGTGATTGTCTCCTGGAAACGCAACAAGGGCAATGATTCATCGGAGCGGCATGAATTCTTGAGCTGATCTGAAAAACGGAAAATATCTCGTCGAGCTCCCGCCTGTAGACAGACAAGGAGAGCCAGATTTCAAGGGGGGCGCTCCTCTGTCGCCAACCTGGGTGGTGAAGGTTTTCGATGCGATGATGAAGAGCGTTGTTTCGGGGTCAACTTTCTTCAGCGTCTCGAACAGATGTGTTCCGTCTACGTTCGAAATAAAATGAACGTTTGGACCGACTTGATATGGCTTGAGGGCTTCTGTGACCATCAAAGGGCCCAGATCAGAACCACCGATTCCGATGTTTACGACGTCGGTGATTTTCTTGCCGGTGTAGCCTTTCCATTCTCCCGAAATGACCTGTTGGAATCAGAGAAAACTCTTTAGCCTTCCATAACTTCACCAGTATGGAATTTGGACCACTTATGTAGGATTCGGGACCGGAATACTTCGAATATGGACCAGCAATGACGTCTTCGTACCTACCTTCTGGCAAAACGAACGCATGTGATCGAGAACCGCATTGACACCGGGCATGACATCTGCGCCATCAACCTGGATCGGACGGTTTGAGCGGTTCCTGGAATGAGTTCCTGAACCGTCAGATTCATACGTTTCAGATGTAACACTCCGCTGGCAGTCACGCTCGGGGACGCGGGAGTTGAAAACTTTCCGGAAGAACATTCCTCATGGAGAATCTCACTCGAAGCGCAGTAGAACAAGGAAGCTCGATTTGGTGAAACCTAGATCGCCTGATCCCGAAATTCGGAGACCTCGAGCTTTTCAAGTGACCACGATGAGCTATGAATGCCCATAGTGAAAAAGTGCTACATTTCCGAAAGTCTCTAAATAGCAGAGGGAGTATAGGAGAATATAGGAGAATAACTCCTGCTACTCTTGATGGGATTGAATCGCAGTGGCTAGAAAACTCTCGCAGCAAACGCAACGTGTAGCAACAAAAAATCAAGGTCAACGTTTGCCGATAGACTTTTTCTCTGGGATCACGAGACTGGAACGATCTTCGGAGCGTTCCGCAAAGCGCAAGTTATTTTGAGGCTCCACACTGGAGACAACACGCAGTCAGAGAATGTAAGCCGCCGATCATGGAGGGAGCTCAAAAAAACCGTTTCGATTTCCTGAAGGAATCCATCAAGAAGCTCATGCGATCAACTTCCATGTTGTTATTCTGGACATCCGATCTACGGGGAAACCGCGGGTTTCCTCGAATAATTTGCCGAGAAAAAATGCATTACGAACCTCAAAGCGATGTGGAGAACGGCGCGATCCTCGGTGAAGTTTATTTTCTCCCCCTTAAACATGCGGTCCCGCATAGACTCCACGCCTCGATTCTTCGCCAGCTCCAGAAGCGTCGCGAGTATCTCATCGTTGATCAAGTTTTTCGAGTAATCAACCAAGAGAGTTTCTTTGTCAGATTGGAGCTTCAGCCTTGAAAATCGGAAAATATAAGATTCGTCAGCATACCCGAAAGGCCCCCGAGAGCATCTGAGAATTCGTTTGGGGCGCTATAATCCTGCTTCGTCTGCTTTTCCAGTTGGGCCCTCGATGCCATTCGACATCCTAACACACCTAATTCCAATTAGCCAGATAGTTCATTACATGACGAGTCGATTCTCTAGAGAATGACACACAAGCAGTTGACAGTCGCCCATTAGGAGTCACCATTGATGACCTAATAAGCTCTGATCGACTCAATGGCAAGCCTCAAGGCTACGCGGAACTCACAACCACGTAAGGAACGAAGGCTCATCAAAACAATGAGACCTCCAATTGAGAGCAGCTGGCACCGGAGAACTGAGCAGACTAATCCCCAGGTGCGCGGAGTTCCTTATCTCAAGAACATCAGAATGGCCTGCTATTTATCGACATCTACTTGTTGTCCACGAGAATGCAGGCCTATTCTCAGTCCTGTTCGTTCCAGTGAAGAGTCACAATTGAACGGAGTTGGCTGTCAAGACAAGCTAGGGCGCCGACAGCGAGTATTATTCTGATGAGGACTCACGTATATTTCTCTGCACGGGAAGGATCCTTGTTGAACAGGTCTTTCAAGTCAAGGGGGTTCGTTCTGGGACCCAATTTCTGCAGCTTGAGGTAAGCCGGGTCTTCTGTCAGGATGACCATTTTGCAAGTAAACGGTTCCTCGAGTTAGTGTTGAACGGTTTCTGACTGACTTTTTGGAATGACCTCCACGGCTCTCATTCGTCAGCCACTGCGACCAGCGAACGTGTGAACAGCCAGAGGAGAGGGGAAAACAGCGAAGCTTGGAAAGGGAAGCCTCTCCATTTCCAAGAGAAGGGTTCAGCATACAAGCGCTGGCACCGTTAAAGAGTCGGGAACTTGGTTCGACACCAGCTGGGGTTTTCGGCGGAGAGAAGTATTCTATGGTATCTCTTGACTACACTCCGGGAAACTCCGGAATGAAAATCCGCTGGAGGGTAGCCAGGCAGTGTTTCTCTCTCCAGTAATCGCAGTGTGTTGAAATCACGGATCACTGATACTGAAAACTCGCGGTGGTTGAGAGGAAAGTATCGGTGAGGCTGGCGAGTCGAGAATCATTGTTCAGTCCGAGGAAACTGATGAGGGTGAATTTGCGCTTTTCCAAGGTGAAGATCTCTCTCTCAATCAACGAAAACAATAATAATGCAGACGAACCCCTCCGCGGCGCGGAAGGCGGTTTGACAGCAGTCCTTATCTTATGCCGATATTCGAGAGAAGATGAAAGCTTCTACGACGCGTGCATGGGAAACTAATGCCTGCCGAGCGCTTCGGTGAATGCATGATACTCTGGGTGGGCTCCCTTCGCGTGGCCGACGTTAATATTAACGAATAGAGCATCACATACTCCAATCATACGTCGAATCGCATCAGTGGGCTGAGCGAGTCAGGGAACGATTCCGTGAACGATTGATGACAAACACTGCCGGCTTCCAGTCTTGCCGGGGATGCAAGAGTCATCCCCCCCTTCCCCGAATATCTCTTGAGCACATTTCAGGCACGAATGCAACAGGTCTGGACGTATCGAAATGATTAGATGTCCACGCCGGTGGATCGCTTGAGTCGATCCGGTCGGCTGTGACAACGAGGGCTCGGGTCTGGCTCTTCGTCGATCGCAATATCCGAGACCCAATCCATGACCCAACTTCCATGTGGCCATGCAGTAAAATAACGACACCTTCGATTAAAAAAGTTCGCTTTATGTTTATCGACTCATTTCAGCGAGGTGAACGCTTCCTTTCCAAGGAACCACAACGCTCGGTGTCCGGTGGAACTCTTTCTTCGAAAGCTGCATTAGAATTATAGTTGAGAGTTTACAGTTTTTGGTAAGCATCCTGAGTCGCGTATTCTCCGATTAACACCCGCGATCGCAACGTAGCAGCCTCTTCCGTTCTGACTAGCTTCAGTTGACGAAACAGGACCAGGTCACCGCACGTGCATGCACCGACGTCCATGCACTATGATAAATGGAGTAAGAACTGTGATGAGGTTTTCGCGAGTGGCTAAAACCCGTATGGAGGCATATACATTGAGAGATCCCGCGTCTCGACCCGAAGAATTCACGAGATTCTTCAATTTCTGAAGTAGAAGTAGATGATCGAAGCCACAACCAGTGGTATACAAACGAATGCGGTGTTCAGACCCGTTCTGCGGCGCATGATAGGGAACACAGCTCTGACCAATGGATCCAGGGCTTCGTCGATAGACTGCAGGAGCGATGAACTCACAGATCCTTCGCTCTTCATCGGCACCGGGCTGCTCCTGGCGGCGACCGAAGCATCTGAAGCAGTCGCGCCTGCCGAGTTTTTATGTCCGTCTTGAGTGCCTTTGTCGTTCAGCAGTTCGGCGTCACCCTCGGCGGGTTCTTTGTCGAACGTGGCAGAACACTTGTCAAACGTCTCCCCGAACGGGGCGACACGCTCTCCACCTGGCGTCGACACTTCGGAGTGTTCTTGGAAGCTCTGGAAGGACTCAGCATCATCAAATGAAGTCGATCAGTCTACCAGGCGGACGTGGGAGATTGAAATCAGCCACCACGAGCCATAATGAAACGACCGAGAAAATAATCGGAACTGATTTCGCAGAGGGAAACAGTTCCGCTAACAGGCTGAACGACTTTGCGCAGCTAAATTGCCCAAATTCGCTGATGCTCACCATGGGTTCAACGGTGTCGTCAGCATTCTCACCCCGCAGCGCAACCCGGAACACGTTCTCGGTATCAGAGCTGAATTGGATTAGGGGCTCTGAGTCCTCGCGGAACTCCGGGACGGGTGGAGCGTCTGTGTGGGGATGTTTCGTCATCCGAGGAACCTCGAAAACCTGTGAACGAGAGAGACCGTCACCATCACAACAAGTACGACTTGGACTCCGGATGGTTGGACTGCTTTCAAAAAGTTCAGCTCACCGCAGGCTCCATTTCGGTCTGAGGTCGTTTGCGGGACGACGCGCTTTCGTTCAGCAGGTCCGTTTGAGACTGGTCGGCGTCCAGTTTACCTGGAGGAGAAAACAGTCATTTCCATCGGCTCCCTGTTCCAGTCCGCCATCTCCAACAGGCCGTGGTGGAAACATTTCATGAGTTTAGGAGTGGCGCGCGGAAATCAGATATGCGTGTCCGAGTTGATTGGAGCTATATTCTCTCGCCAAGAAAAGCTGACGATGTACTCACTGTCGACTGTTGTTTCGAGGATGTTCACTTCGAAGAAATCAGTGGGTTCCATCATCGAGCTGTCAGGCTGGACGCAAGCTGAGCGCGATTTGCTGGGACCTTCGATATGACATCGTTCGGAATCAGCACATGGAAGACACGAAATTCACATAACTCAACATCTCGGGTATCGGCTTCCGTCGAAGATGCTCCACACCTCATGCTCGATTCACGATTGTTCTAAATTGCGCAATACTAGAAAGCTACTCCAACGGTTAAGATCAATCTCGATGAAGGTATTCTTAGACACGTACAGCTCTCATCCAGTTTCAGATCTAACGATTCGGTCGCCGCGTCATCCTTGATAGCTCCGGCTTTGATCGGCGACAGGATATCTGCAGAATACAGCAGAGAAACTGTCAATGATGATCTCTCACCGAGGAAAGTAAACCTCTGCGAACCCCTTTCGCACGGGTGTCAATGAAGGAGCTAAAAGGGTGGCCATGACGGTTATCAGTGAAACTGTGCCGCGGTTGAGAAGCCCGCGATGACCGTTAGTAGAGCCCTGGAAACGGACCAGCGCGGATCGTCATGCAATCCACAATGTAGCTTCAAATGTTCACGATCGGAAACAATTATTGTGAAGAATTCTCCGGGCTCCGGGTGAGTGCGCGGAATCAGAGCCTTCGGGTTTTTCCACGACTGACGCCGATAACGGAAACATGTTGTCTCGGATCTGGTTTCCAGCGAAGTTGAGAGCTCAGAAGCTCACGGAGCTTGATTCTGAGACGAGACAGAATCCGGAGACTTTGCAAAGCATCTAACAAGCGGAGTGTCAAGCACCGAATGGTGATCGCAATCACAAGTCGATCGGAAGTTGCAGAATCGATACTTACCACCACGTGCCTGTCGAGCGAAAAACTGGTCAACTGCACGAGAAGTCGTGTTGTCAGTTGTGGTCTGTGCCTTTCCTCCGGCATTCAATGCAATGTTTCCGTTTTCTTCAAGATTGTCGGTACCCTGAGTGTTTCGCAGTTTCTCTTGGTCGTCACCCCCTGCACGGTTCGAAAATAAGTCAGTTTCTGTTCAAACCGCTGAAATTCCCGGACAAACCTGGACGACAACTTCCCGGAGAGGTGAATGAGGAATCGAACCTGTCAACAACGGAGTTTGCTTGGTTATTTCCATCGATCCTTCGGGCGCGTACAACAAGGTAGGGTACGTTACTCTCTACGCGGTTAACGCTCTTTGAAATTCGTACTGCTGACTGACTGCTCGCCTGACTGCTCGGTGTTGCTGCCAAATCCGCTGCTGCCGAGCTGAAAGGAGGATTCATTGAACAGGTTTTGAATTTGGCGCGCGATTCATCGCGGGAAGTTTGCGAGAACTCCCAACATCGTCTCCTCTGTGTGTTCCAAGCGCTCCTGGGTTTTTCCACTCGATGGGCTGGTCTTGCCCAACCGTCTCACAAACTCCAGAAGGAATAGACATGAGAGCTGGATCGGCTTTTCCGGTTCATACCCAGCGTCGGATTTACGAATCCGCAGACCCTGGGCTGGGATGCTTCGTGGATTCGCTGCCTCCAAACTGGAAGAAACTGCCGCCCATGGATCAAATATGTCGCTGCCATGTCTTCAAGAGGAGTGAGGAAACGGTTCTGTCGATTTGAAGACGGAAGCTGTAAATTTAGTCCTCCAGCGGTATGAGCGGGATGCAACATGCTTGCCCTCACTTCCCAGAATCGTCTTGTAGATTCTTGACGCCGCAGGGAACAATCTGAATGAACCGGTCAAATGCTCATTCGCAATAATCGAGGAGCAGGAAGGAACCTCCCATTCGATTCCCGTTCGAAAAGAACCACTCGCGAGTGAAGTGAGGGATGAACGTCTGTATTTCGGTGAATCCAAAAGAATGTACTCACAGTCTTCTTCAACAGTCGGATGCTAAAATTTGAATCGCGTCGAACGTCGTATCGGCGCACGCTTTCGAGTCTGAACTGGTAGCTGGTATTGAATGGGAACCTCCAGGTTATAACATCGCAGAGCCCTGAGCTTCTGGGCTGAAATGAAGGCGAGAAGTCGCTACTGAGTCGATTATTGCTACCGCCAGCGCATGAGTTCAGTTGGCGGGACTATGGGAGCGAATACCGATCCCAATACGTTCGTCGTCGCTTGAGAACACGCCGCCTTCGTTTCCTCGACTGAGAATCGAGCCATTTTTGCCAAATCTGCCGCCACTGAAAAACTTGCCGCCCTAGGCTACAGCTCAGTTTAGCCTGATGAGAATCGGACCTGGTTCAAATCTCGCCAGAAATGAGCAGTGGCGCGTATAGGAATCTCGACTGGGAGAGGGGCGGAAAGCAAAGTGCATGGTGCGGCCATCAGTTGATCACTGAAATTAATGCGAACTGCTCCATGCACGCCTACAGCATTCCTACTTGCGCTGCCCTGTCTCCGGAATCTGCCCTGATCAC
The DNA here is from genome assembly GCA_037576195.1 of Phytoseiulus persimilis. Lineage (NCBI taxonomy): Eukaryota > Metazoa > Arthropoda > Arachnida > Mesostigmata > Phytoseiidae > Phytoseiulus > Phytoseiulus persimilis. The sequence goes on from CM075103.1 coordinate 13,610,956, forward strand.
TGAGGTGCTCGACTCTTGATCTGGAATGGCGGAGCGAGGTCTCTGCTGCGAGGCGTCGTTGATTCCCTCGTTCAATATGCCTTGGAACTGTCGGTTCGGTCGACTTGGTACATCTTCGACGTATAACGGGTCTGATGTCAAAAAACCCCGCAACAGACGGGCGATCTCCGAGCTTCGCTCTTGATCCGTGCTCAGGCATGTCTCAGGAGTATGAGCATGACGTTTTCGATCCAGGCTGTGAACATGAATGAAACCACTGACATCGTTGTGAGTCAGCTCGAGTTTCTTCACGCTCACGGTGTCCACGATGAGCAGCCTCACTTGTTCGCGCTGATGGCGAATCAGAGAACCCTCTCTCAATATTCTCAATCTGCGTTCTGCCCTGCGACCTCAAATATCCTGTCCTGCTCGCTCAACCGGTGCCCGAGACAGTCCGACGTTCCATCCGGGTACTTGCACCGCTTGTCACACTTTTCATGGAATAGGTAGAGTTCTCCTCGGTGTATCCAAGGTTAGGGCGCACATCGGGAGGCTGTGACGACTCCCGCGTTCTGCCCATTTTTGGAATCTGAGAAGTCGTCGATGACGGAACGTGAATTCGGGAATATTCGGGCATGGCTCTCACCTAAGTGGAATAATCGTCGCTGTATCCGCCTGCCTCCAAATGCGGTGTCTTGCCTTGGAGCGTCAGTTAGTAGAAGCTCCTTCATAAACTGAGCTCATGATCTCAGTGCGGGTTTTGATGCTCTGAATCAGTGTTTCTCAACCCTTGCCCCCTCATGGGCTATCAAGCAGCCTGTCGTAATTCTCCTGGCGGTCAGCCGACGACCCGGTCGGAAAGCGCTGCCTGGATTCTCGAATCAACGAGGTCTGTTCCTCTAGGAGCTTCAGCGGAATCGGAGCCGTTCCGAATCGACCCCAGACTCGTCCGTGGACAGGCTCCTAATTCAGAGTCAACGCTCGCAAGTCCCGCGGATGCAGCCGAAGCCGTCGATCTCGTCCCCTCCCTCCCTCTTCAAATGAACAAATTCGAAACCGTTAAAAGCGGTTGCAGCATTGCTGCATTGCATTACGCCGGTCGTGTGCAGACGGGTTCGAAGGTGTCGCAAGCGACAAACGCAGGTCCCTCAAAGAAACGGCGTCGGTGGTATCCTGTTTCGGCGACCGGCTGCGAGAATATACGCCGGTACGTCTAAGTCCCTCAAACTGCACTCAATCCACGGAATCTGCTCCTAGATACTTTGGCATGCGGCATGAGGATGAGAAGATGGTCATTACGAAGAATGGACGTTCCCTTCATGGACTGAATAGTAACAGAGCGCACCGGAACGAGGGAGCACAGTTCTGTTGTTGCTCCATCTCGAGAGAGGAACGTGCGTGAATGAGCGCGAATGGAACGATGAGCAAGATGCTAGAGCGCGAAATCCGCTGAATACGATGCCGAGCATTTATTCGCTGCTTAAACGCGGGCCTCACTCTGCCACGTGAGCCGGTCTACGTAGAACTCTTTCAGACTAAGGTCAGTCGTCTACCGGCGAGGGGCGTTGTGATGGGTCGAAACGAAAATATGAGTTTATGAAGCAGCGCTTGACATGAAAGTTTGACAAGTTCGGAGCAGCGGAGAACACGCTCTAGCAGATGGAACCGTCGATGTATGAAATACATGACTCTGATGCTGATCAAGATTCGCTGGACAGATATTTATTCTCGAGGCTGCATTAGCCAGCATGTGATCCAGCCCACATCGTATCGCCTCTCGATCTACGAAATATACATGTATGATCTCCAGCGTCCACTGCCAGGGAATCTTCGTGGTGACGGCAGTCGCACTTACCGGGAGAATATTGCCACGAGAACGGAAACAATCTTAAAAAATTCCGAACACAAACTCTCATATTACCATGAAATAAAACCAGGGTCTTGGCTATTCCAGCCAATTATATTAAACAATCGCTACATTCTAGCCTCACAAAGGCTCTAGATCCCGAAGCCGTCGGCTCAGTCGTCTGCTTCCTAGCTCCGGGAACGACGTTTGCTTCACACTTTTCCTCGACGATATGCCATCTGCCAATCTTCGACTAAGCTCCTTAGATCTCTTTCTCTCGAATTCTTTGATGTACTTCGCAGCTCCCAGTTCGGCCCCACGCTGTACTTCTCGCTCCATCTCATCGTCAAGGCCTCCAAGACCGCGTTTCTCCTCTTCGAGTCGTTTCTCGGCTTTGCGTTCCATCCAAACGTCCTTGACTTTGAGCCACTTCTCAGGATAGTATGTCTCTAAAAAATCCTCCCACAAACCCTCGTATATCAAATTCACCCGCCGGTAGATAGTGTTCTCGATCACTTTCTTCCGTTCGATCTTTTTCACAATTCGTTGCGCTACACTCAGAACATCGATTCCTGGCGATTTCCGTTTCGCGCCCCTCGCCATGCGAGCCATCCGTGGGCGCTTAGCTCCTTTCGGTGTTTCGAGCAGCCCTGCTTGATATGATGTGGTCGGCCTTAGATTTTCTGGCGATCGGAGAGTGAGCTTCGCAGATTCATTCTGAGCGGGCTGCGTCGCGAACGATGTTGGAATCCCTCTCGGAGCCTCCGCTGCGGGAAATGGAATCTCAGACATAACAGTCGAGCGCGCGGAACATGGCTCCGTTTGATGCTTCGAAATTCCCGCGTCGGATCTCGGCTCGTCGCGGGCGGTCATCTTGGATTTTTTTGATCGATTCGACTCATTTGCTGATTTTCCTGATTCGCCAAGAGCTTGCTCTGTCTCAGGATGAGGCCGATCTTTGACAGGTTCTGAACGCTCGTCGACATCGACCAGAATGCAACGAGAATTCTGACACTCTAGAGCACCAGCTCTCGAGACAGTGATACTCTCTCGGTCTTTCCTTGTCGGTCTGAAAGAGACATCGATCCCAAGATGAGATCTATCAGCTGAGCTCGCCTCCAAGCAACCTCCTCCAAGTGGTTCGTTCGATGGAAGCTCCGCGCACTTCTCGTCGTCCGTGAGGAGTTTAAGTGTCGCGTTGGGGTCAGCTGCAGGCGAGAGTTCCCGCGAAATGCCACGCTCTGTCACAGTAGTATTGGGATCCGTTTCAACTCGTGCCGATTCTGGCGCTCGAGGAGCTCCCTGGTGGTTCAGTGGGAGTGAAGAGCATGCTCGTGCTTCCACCGAATCGGAATCGTTCGAATCAGCGCTTCTGAACGCAGTCGTCGTATCCAAGTCAATCTGCGAATAGAAGGCAAATGAGGAAATCGCTCGAATACCCTGGGACGATAAGGGCGATGTCCGCGAGAGGTGACTTGTTCATCTGACGCGCAGTTGAGAACTCAGATAAAAAATGAGCGATCCAGTCCATACCTGGACGCATATGGACTTCTTCCGTCGAGTGCTCCGGACGAAACGATCCAAGCCGGTCGTCTGAAACGATTCGACCTTTTTTCACCCATTATCTCATCAACCTTCATTCATCCAAGCTGGTGACTATCAAAGTTGAGAAGTTTGAATAGGAGCGATCACAATTCATAAGCTACTTTTCAAAGAGGACTGAAATACTCACGCTGGTCCGTGCGTCGCTGGTCCCAGGTTTCACCCTCTCCGGTTTCCGGACAGCCTCGACTTTTATCCGGGATACTTCAGGCGCCTGCTTCCCGGCAGAACATAGGAATTGAGCCCACGATACAAACTCGTCATTGATTGATAAATCTTTTGTACGTCAGGGGACCGATGGAAAGAATGAGTACCTCAATCGAGCCAGCGGCGTTTTTTCTCGGTGATTCACGAACCGGCGACAGCACACTCAGCTCCGATTCGCCAACTCTGATTTTGAAAGTTGTCTGCTCCACGCCCTTATCGTTCGAGCATTTGGTCCCAGTTTTCGCGGTAGCAATAAGGTTCGCACACTGATTTGTCGCAGCAGCTCGCTCAGAAACTCTCAAGTTTCTGGTGAGTCCCGCGTCCGTAATGCAGTCCACGTAAGCGAAATAGTCTGAGTTCGCTTCTCCGTCCGAGAGAGTCGACAATCTCGTGGAAGTGAGGGATTCAGGACCCTTCGGGGGATGCAACGTCGATATGCGTTCTGAGAGCGAAAACGATACTCTTCGGGTTGTTCTGCTCGAGTGCAGCACTGAAAACAGAAATTCCGAAGGTCGATCGGGGAAGTGATAAACGGAGAATCGCGGAACAATCACTGAGTGAGCTAGTGTACCATGACTACCTGGAGACGACAACGAGGAGGAAGCTACATTGGTGCCGCAACTTTCGAGGAGGCGACTACTGCGACGGAGGAGAGAATTCTTCGCTGTAGCTGGCAGCACGAGCTGTTGGCGCTCAGTTGTCTCCCGCCCGGACTCCGCAACTCCGGTAGACGAGCTACACGGAGCTCGCGGGAGCTCGCGATGGGCTCCGTCGGCCTTCGTTTCCGGGAGATTTATGGATAGCTCTCGCAATGCCGAAGTACCGATCGCAGACTTTCGTCTACACGCTGGCCTTGAGGATACGTCGACAGGCACCTGCAACGAGTTCCGCTTCCACATCAGGAATGCTCCGAGAATTTCGGAATCAAAGAAAAACCGTAAACACGTCTGACTCAAGCACGATCTAACGGAGTTGGGTCAAACGTACCGTGCGCTCAATCGCTTCGTCGCGCACGCTAATCTCCGGCTGGATTTCCGAAAACGAGGGAGGGTCCGATACATCTCGGCTCGGCAGACCATACCAACGCCGCCGGCGCCTCCTGGAAAATACTTCGCAGCTGAGACTTTGACAGCTGGTCGCGCATCCATCATGCAGCTCCACTTTTCGCTCAGAGATCAAAAGTTTGCCCACAATGGAGTTCTCCGAGTGACCAACATGACGAGAATACACGACCGCGAGCCATTCGGCTGGACCGATTATGGTTAGAATGGAAGTCTTGGACCGTTCGAGTAACAAATCTCCTCGCGAAAGTCTTGGATGAACGTTGAATCTACATCTGTTTGGCCATGCAAGTTGAAACAGACCTTTTAGGGAACAGAGAAACAACCATGTTCGCTCAGGACATTCGAGAACAGCACCAGTGACGTTTATTCGCGAAGCTGAGGTTCATAACTTGCAATGCCAGATGCTCGACAACACGGGCGAATGAACCCAACAACCTACAGCAGGATAACAGCCGCCCAGGTTTCGATTCAAATTTGAAAATAGTACACACTCATGGCGCACCACGGGGATACCTTTAACATCAGTCAACCAGCCATCCGTACGAGACAACAGCCAGTAAAAACCTGATCTGTTCCAGCTGGGAGACACGAGAAATCTCGTTGTGGGGACGCAATCTCGCCCCCACTCCGACTAATTCCCCACGACGTTCCTCTCTGGGTTCCGGCGATCAATCAGAAGGTAGCAGTGACGATTGCTGCTTGGGGAACAGGTAAAGATCACAATCATGACGACGCAAGCCGCAGCGGCACCAGCGGTTCCTGCGCGTGCGGAGTCGGTACACAACAGGCGGCTAGCCGACCACAGACGAGAGCAATCATTCTGTTCTACAAAAGGCCGGAATCATTCGTGACATCAGCTTCGAACTACGGACTGCGTCATCCGCGTTCTCGTCACCGTCCCAGCCTGAAACGATTCACAACGCTGAGGAGATTTTCCTGACATCTAGGCCAGAGTTTCGGGCAGTGGAGCGCGATGTCGAACGATAACGGGGAAAGCTCGAACTCGGGCACCGCTGTCGTAGCCGAAATGAACCAGGACGAGGCCATCATCGCTCAGGAGAAAGCCATCGAGAAAGAAATATCCGAATCCATCCCTCTCATCGACCAGAAGAAACCACTGACCGGCTTAGGTGAGAAGAGCCGCTATCACTCGAATGTTACTGACTGGGTCGACTGACGGTACTGCCTCCTTCAATAGCCCCCATATGTGTGCGAAGCTCGTTTGCGGGTGGGAAGCCCGCGAATTCTTCCGCTAGAAGCTCGTATTTAGGAAGCGGTACAAGACGCGTTCGCGACCGACACTCTTCTTATCAATGTTGTGGAGAACGATTCCTGCATCCCGAGTTTGCCGATGCAACAGGGGGAATTGAGAACTCGATTTTCTCTAGAGCGCTCTGTTCGGCTCCATGTCCAAGTTTGAGAGTGCTCTTGCAACCGCAGCTGCGTGATTCTGATCGACATAACGTTCGGAGGAATTCCCGAAGCTAATCGCTTGCCGAACTCTCCGAAACCGAATTTGCAAGTGTTCTCTAGCACACTCCTTCAACGGCACTTTTTTTATTCCTCAGAAATGGAGTATGCGGCTGATGACGCTGTTTACCAAGAAAAGCTGCGACACCTTGAGTCACGATTCGGATTCATCCGGAAAGCTCGCCCGGACGGGAACTGCTTCTACAGGTAGATTCAGATTGAATTAGTGAACAGTATTCCAGCATCTCCTCCGAGTTCCCCAAGGGACAGTACGGGATATTCCTCCTAACCTATAATGAGTTGTTCCTTGCAGGGCGTTCGGCTTCAACTACTTGGAGTCGATGTTGTCGGACGTGGACGAGCTGCGGAGATTCAAAGACCTGCTCACCAAGAGTCGGGACGAACTCATCTCCCTTGGATTGTCGGAATTCGCTGTCGACGATTTCTACGAGGTGTTCGTGGACGTAAGTGCGGCTCCTGATGATTCACACTAGGTCGGAGTTCTTGTCACATCGCCCACCGTCTCCGATTATGATTCGAATTCCTACTGGATTCCAGGTTCTGCGTCGTCTCGAAGAGAAGCCCACCGTTGGCGAGCTTCATGCGATTTTCAACGATAGGGCCCTTTCAGAGTACGTGGTCGTATACCTACGGCTGCTGACCTCTGGCCAGCTACAAAAAGAGAGTGATTTCTTTGGAGCTTTCATTGAAGGGAGTCGCACACTCAAGGACTTCTGCAAGCAGGAAGTCGAACCCATGTACAAAGAGTCGGATCACATCCACATCATTGGCCTCACCCGCTGTCTCTCAACGGGAGTACGTGTACTTTACATGGACAGGGCTTCGACCGATGGAAAAGTTATCCAGCACACATTCCCTGACGACGCGACACCAAGGTAAGACATTTTGAATGGGTTGTTACCCATCAGTACGGATGCAACTTCTTGGCGGCCATCCGGGATTGTTCTAGAGTTGATACGTTCTCACGTCTGGTGAAACCAGGACTCTGTGCAATTGTTTCAAGCGCCTGAAGCTGAACGGAGATAGCTTTCGGAGCTCGTGTGAGAATCGTATCGTGCGAAACTAAAACGCTTCGTTTTGTGCCCCCAGAGTCTTCCTGCTCTACCGACCAGGGCACTATGACATCTTATACCCTATCGGTAACGCCGAAAACGAAGTCAATTAAAGTGATCACTGCCGGATCTTCCTGCAAGGACGAACCCTCGTTCCTCGTTCAACCGAAGGGCTGATTGATTGGTGAACGAATCATAGTGACTATGCCTTCACAGTTACCTTTGAATCAATTGCTCAGCGAGGGTTTTCATCGAATGCAGGGTCGTCAGAAGTTCCATCCACGATCTGCACTGCGATGCTCTGTCGTCTTCGAGTGAGCTCGCACGACTCTCAGTGTTCAACCTGGAGGATGGTGACACTGACATTAGGGACATAGATCGATTGATAAGTATAGGTATGGCTCACTGCAGATGTACACTTGAGCCGCGTTTTACTTCGTTCGCAGCGTGTCACTCCGCTCACGTATCCTCGAATCGAAGACTTCTTGGTGTCTTGACCGTTATTACGTTTCATTCGGATTCGAATATGCAAGTTGGTGGCGTTCGATCGGTGGCTGATGAACCTCAATGATTTCGCTTGGACGTCTCGAGGAGAGAGGATGCAAGCTCCGCGTACTTTATCGGATCGGAGTCCTATGATAGACTCACGGTACGACGACCATAATGTGTGAAGTTGCTTCGGCTGGAGCAATAAAAAGTGATGATGTATGAAAACCGAGGATCGTCGATATCATAATAAATCTCGAAGTGTATACAACACGTGCATCATCTCGTATTCTATCTGATTCATGATGAAGTCCGGTGGTTCCTCTCCAGCAGAGGGCGTAACTTCCAGGAGATGACGACAACGTCACAGACATGCGACGAATCTACTCGAACGACATTCATGAAACATCGCGAGCTTCCGGCATCGGGCCGGCTACCCGTTCCATGTTCGAGGTATCGTATTCGACAGATGAGTTCTTCCGCAGGTTGTGCCACTCACCAAGAATTTCGGCCTGTCCCAGCAATGTCGAGTATCGGTGGCACTTGTAGGGGGCGGAATTCTTTGGAGATTTCCGGGCGGCACAATGGATCGCTAGGCCGGTTGAATGCACTTCATGGATGAGTCTCGCTGTGGCGGAATCTCATGTGTTCCTCATCGCAGAGATCAACAATAACTCGCAAATCTATCCTCAAGTTCTCGTTCTGAGGCCGGTCACTCCGTAGAATATGAGACTGGTTGCGGCAGTTCTGGGACCGTGTTCGACCATTTATTAATCGTACAATTATTTACAACAAATATCGCCTTGCCCAGGCGGAACAGGCGGAGAGGTGAATATCGATAGAACCACATAAAGATCGTTGCAGTGGCCGGTAGGAGTCGCACTGAGTTCGTCGTCCTTGGTATAACCTGGTGCACTTGAGGTTCGGCCGCTATCTCGACTGGCAACTCAGTTCAGAAGAAAAACCGTAGTTGCTCGTCCGAACTGCTCGTCAAGCTCTGGTAAGGGGAGAAGAACTCTCTTCACAACACTCCAGAACTCGTACGGCTGGAGGGATTTCCCGCGAGGATACACACCACCTATCTAGCCAGACACCGAACGATCAGCATGATCGCTCTCGTTGACTCCGTCCGACCGTATTCAGCAGGACTTCCCAAATTTCTGCTCGGATGATACCGGCTGTTCAGATGTGTTCTCCTCGTCTTGCAATACGTGGATGGATGAGTTTCCTTGACACTCTAGTTTCGCTCCTCTATCTCGTCCTCAGTCTCTTAGCGGCCAACCAGTGCTCTGTCTCTGACACTCAAATAAGACCGTAGCCTAATTAGAATCAGAATTTGAACGCTCGAACCGGCTAGAATATCTTCTGTTAGAAACGCAACTTCAGCGCACTACCATGTTTTGTTCACCCAAAGAACGCCCTTAACGATGAAGTAGAATAATGCGATGGAACAAAACGCAACTTCTCGCTGCTGTCGCTCCCGGTTCTCGGCCTCGAGGACAGCCACGCGTCTGAAAGAACGAACTTCCAGGTGAACGAACTCACCCCACACTCGGAGCAAGCTTCACGTTTCCGATGAGGACTGCAAAACCGCGCCATCGGAAAATAAAGGAGAAAGTTCGTGTATCACCTGCGAGTGTCCCGAAGCTGCTTCTTGAGAGCAGATATATCGTCACGAGAAATGTCACCCGGTGGAGTTTCCATCATCGAATTGTTCAGCTTCTCGTCCTCAAAATCATCGAAATTGTTGGCGGGCTCTTCGAACTTGACCTGCTGTTGGATAAGATGACACTTGTGTAATCAGGACATCGGAAGGCAATTAATCGAGGACGAAGAAAAATACCCTCGTGTCTGAACCGAGCAGCTTGCAAAAGCTGAGCTCGTGACGGATGCTGCGCAGGCTGACCGCCCGTCTCCTCATATATCAATTTGATCGTTTACAGGAAACTCTATGGACTATGACTTCTTTCAGAAAGTAGCTGTACCTTCTTAACATTGTTATCCTCCAGCGACGGAAACGTGTGGTGATCCAAAGTCAATGTCCGGGGGGGCGCATTGAGGTGTATCGGTTCCTGAAGCTCGAAAATGTTCCGCTCCAGTTTCGCTTCTGGGAGTGGGTCGCGGCCCGAGATGTGGCGACCGCCTTCGTCTGCGAAGAAATTCCGCGAATTTTTAGGGCCCGCGCTTCTTACGATCCATCATGTGCTTCGCATGATCTGCTCCCTTTTTCGCGACAGGAAGCTGTGATACACTGATATGCTCATTAATGAACCCTCATAACCAAACTTTTCGGAACTTCCCGAATTCCATTCAACTCAGATGGGCGTACTTCTGAATCAGAACTCGTTCAAGATTTCGAAAGCCCAGAAACCCAAATTCGAAACATGGCCATAATATCCGAAGATTCGGAAGATGTTACAGAACAGCGATTCATTGAATGGGAGACGAAGTCCTACGCAGGAGCTCACCTACTCTAAAGGGGAAGCTAAAGATTCACATCAATCGAATCACAAGGACTTGATGGAGTGATAGCTTGACTAGGCATCCGCTATCGGAGCCGGGAACAATTTCTGACTTTGCACGAAGAGATTTCGTCTACTCTATAAGTTGAAAGTCACGGTAAATGTCAAACTTGGCAAATTACGGTTCGGCCGAAAGCTCTTACCAATGAGAATCCGGTCCGGGACATGCATGAACAGCGCGTTCTTCGTTACGTGCGGTTCGCCGATTGTTTCGATGGGTTTCATGGCGTCTGGATCAACGACTGAGATTCTCTGAGGGACTCGCATCTTCGTCGAAATCTCTTGAGTGAAGTCAGGATCGTAGAACTCTTGGCCACCGCCCGTCATTCGTCCATTCTTCCTCGATGTGTCACTTGACATTCTAAGGTTTGACAAGTAAGTTTCGGAGGATATCAGGATCGAATCAGAGTCTCTCAAATCGAATTGGAGATGAATAAAGTCCGGTTTCACTGCTGAGCGAAGCACACACAAGGAATTCTGCTGTACCGCTGCCAAGATTGCGAGGGGAATACGGAGATTCGAAACGACAGCCGCGTTCGACTGTTCTTATCTTCGAGAGGTTCTACCAACGGTCCAAACGCGTATGTGACAGTTTTTGTTTCCTGTCCGAATCGTCTCTCATGTCGTTTCTCCTGCTCGCTGATGTCAACAAGATACACTAACGGATCCCAGACAGCTGCTAGATTATTCGCGTGTGCCGCAGTGCTGGGTCGAGGAGAGGAGCGCAGTCAAGCTCCGCTCATGGGGGAAGGAGATCGGCCGATTGCTTCGGGGCTCTCATTCGAGCGATACAATTGCGACATTCCGGAGGACTAGTAAACCTGCTCAGACCGACGGAGATTGAAAAGTGGCTGCAGATGGAAAGCTGGCCGCGCATGTGGGCGCATAGAGTCGGGGGAGCGCCTCTCTGTAATGGAGCCCAGTCGATGTCACCGATCCTCATTCCTATGGATTTGGTATAAATCCACTGGTAGATCTCTAATTCTGCGATGGTCCCTACCTGGGAGGAGGGGCCGGCAAAGCTCAGCAACCTCAGGAGGTAGAAGTCGCTTCCCTTTCGTCCTGTACATCAACGATTCGCGTCTCTGATCAACTCATGAAAACGCGTTTGCCACGTCCTTGCTCTCCTATGTCGAGTATTATGTCGACACCAGCCTCGTCGAAAATAATTTTCGTTGTATCGACACGGCACCTTGGAGTTCTTCTCGATGGAGAAACTAAGTTGCAAACCTCACGGATAAGTCCTGCTCTGACGATCTGCACAGCTCCGTCAAGCTCCACAGCGATCTCACAGACTGGATGATGGAGTTTCGCGATGCCTCAGGAGCGAGGGGAAATGAAACCATGGTGAATCGTGAATCTGAGTTCCATTCATACGTCCTCGAAACCGCGGAGGGAAACATTCATTCGCAACCTCAAATCGCAATGATCAACGAACTGAGGTTCCCTTCGGAATGGCTTGCTCGCATATGGAAAAGTGTGAATGGCTTTGAGATGGTTTATGAAGCAATCAATCATCGAAGCTCGGGTCAGGCTAGAACGTGATATAGAATAACTTAAGATCCGCGACCCTGGCAGCTCGCCTGTTCCTTGCTAGCTCTGGTCGCTTGAATAGGTCCGCAGCTCTTGCTCTCTCAGTCCGGATCATCAACAAACATCCACGTCAGCATCGGAGCAATATCCCGGAGTTAGGAAGGAATCCGATCTTGTCGGGGATGTGGTCCCTTCCTCGAAGCCGTGGAGGGCTCGGAGCACCATGGGCATCGAAACTTGGGGACTGCAAAACTCTTGCGTAGTTGCGTGTTAGCATCTCACGGTGAGACAACGGGCTTCCTAGCGGGACTTGACAGCTTGAGCCCAACATAACAGACTTGCGTATCGAAACCATCCGTCTGGAGCTTTCCTGATCGAATTGTGAGATCGATCTGGAGTCGTCATTGGCCAGCGATACAGAATGAGTCGAATCCGATGATTTCCGCATCGGGACCGAGCCTTTGACAGATGGAGTTGCCATCGGCCTGAGCTTTGCAGCGAGACTGATGAGCCCGGAACGGAGAAGTTCAATCCTACAGTCCAGGCCTACCAATTCAGGGTCCGGCAGGAGTTGCTTCATATGTAGGCTTCTGTTGATCTATTTGCCAAGACCGCCAACTTTCGAACGAGCAGTGGGTCGTCCGCTCTTCTTCTTCACGAGAGCGGCTCCTCCCAGTAGTTCGCTTTTCGAACAGCTCAATCAGCTGATCCGCGCGTTCGCGATGGAAGTTTCCTCCCGTAAAAATTGCACTAGGGAAAACTGCTTGATTTCATATGGAGAAGCTTGAACGTCCGAATAATTATCGGCTCTGGTCCGTTCGTCCACGATGATACTGATCAAATGCAACGGGCATTTCCGCACTCCGCTCACATTGTTTGCCGGCCTTCACGAGCACGGACTCAGCAGAAGATTTCTGTCCACTATCTTTGCATTGTCCACTGGATACGTTAAAAGTGCGGTGGCTGTCTTCAGAGTTTCTGGACCTAGAGCAGGTATTGTCACACTCAGTTATGAGCCGGGACGAAAACCAGTCGTGGTCGAATCCCATCCAATCTCGTCTCAGGTCTGAAGCGAGCTTCCTACCGTATTTGTTCCGGAGGGAGGAAGTTCAGAATTCGTGTCATCACCTATTCTCCCGAGCCCCTCGGAGCGCATCTGAGGAATGGCCTCATGTTTTTCTCATCGACAGCATCGGTGGTCTCATTAGTCGGGGGCGTCGAGTCTCCGAAGCATCGGCAGGTCTACGTCAGGCAGTTCCGTCATCCCGTGACCTCCAAGTTGATCGACCGAGGACTCTTGCTCTGGTTTAAAGGGCCTTCATCTTTCACGGGTAGGCTTTGTTCGACCTCGTGACATGCCTCAGTCGTCCCTCCCTCATACTCGTTCGGTCGACGACTCCTGATGGTGCTCCATGGCTCGCTCCGGATTCCAGGTGAGGACGTATGTGAGATGCAGTGCCATGGGAGTATCGCCGTCATCAAAGCACTTTCATCGGCGATAGCTTCGATTGAGGGCTTGAGATTCGCGGAACCCGGAGAGTTTGCCAGAAGAGCGTTTCACAACAGAAAGCTCGATCTGTCCGACGCTGAGAGTCTGGCCGATCTCATTGAAGCCGAGACTGAAACCCAATTGGATCAAGCCATCAAAGGTATTTCCTCATCAAAATTTCCGGACCACGATCGATTGCCCCCGAACTTGATCATTTATCCCCATGTATTTCATTCATTCGCGGAATCGTCATTTATCCATCGCGATTCCTAGGGAGTCAGTTGTCAAGCGTTTGCAACGAATGGATGTCGCAGATTAGGGAAGCCATGGCCAACTTCGAGGCTTACATCGATTTCTCCGAAGATCAGAACATTTCACCAGAAGAGGTATCGCTGAATAGTTTCGTGGGACTCTCAAGGAAGAATCTTTCCGTTGTTTTCATCGCCGATAAACTTCGAAGGTGATCACGACCGTGCGGTCCGTCCTCCGGAGTACTCGGCGAGAAATGCAGCTAGCCCTTGAATCGGCACCTGCGGGGCAGGCGATCCGTACAGGGTTCCGAGTCGCTGTTACAGGTGCGGTGCTCAGCATTCAGATCCAGCAGTTTTAACGTATGGAGGCGCTCAATCCTCCAGTGCCAGAGGCGATTCCGACCGTTCCTCTCTCCCATAGGCCGTCCGAACGTGGGGAAATCAACCTTAGTCAATCTGCTCTCTCAGCAAGAGACTTCCATCGTTAGCCCCTCAGCGGGCACTACCAGAGATTTGGTGAAAGTCACAATAGGTTGGTCATCCAACTAGAAGAAATCAGGGAAAATCCGTAAATGGAAGCGTTGGCTCACAGAAACCATCGTGGAAACGACTCGTCTTTCAGATCTCGGCGGCCTCCCGGTTGTTTTGTGCGATACGGCCGGAATCCGATCCGAAACGGACGATGTGGTAGAGCTCGAGGGTATTTCTCGCGCCAAGGATTTCGCTAGGTAAGGAGAGTGTCTCATACTGTTGTGAAAACGAATCATTCCATTTCACCAATCGTTTTCGGAATGCTGCATCGTCGAAACAGGATTATTACCCCCAAGTGTGAGGTTGACGCAGCCACATTAACCGGATTTTTGTTCAAATCAGGCATTCCCACATCAACATCTTGGTTGTCGACGATCCCTACTCGCTACAGCGGGATAGCCGAGACTTGAGTCAAGGAGATTCGATCGTTGTCCTGAACAAAGTTGATCTCTTCCCTCGATTCGTACCCGACCAGGGTGTTGATTACACTATATCGTGCAGTACCGGTGAAGGAATCGCCGAGTTGGTGGACGGAATCGTCTCGAGGTTGCGAGCACAGTACTCGCCCGAAGCTCCACCTCTTATCGTGAGAGAGAGGCAGGAAGAGCTGATACAGGTAGAGTCCTTCGTCGATGGTACACTGCCCGCGGGAATATTGAGCTTCGGATCAGCCGACTCAGCTGAAATATTTCCTCAGAGTGCACTGCAGAACATCGAGCTGTGTCTGGCGGACGAATTCTGCGCAGACGCTGTGATCTCCGCTGAGTACCTGCGCAGGGCCGCTGCAGATCTCGGACGTATCACCGGAAGAGTTGAGACAGAAGAGATTCTGGACATAATCTTCAGCCGTTTCTGTATTGGGAAATAATTCCCGAACAATAACAGTCTCCGGTCGATAGAAATGACGCTGGACCACGCTACCCATATTCGAAGAATGCCTGAGAGGAAGAGATCTCCAGTTGACCAAACCACCGTCAGGGATGGCCCCAGGGTACACTTGAGGAACGAATACGCGTCTAGTGATATGTGGGAGCAGAACGCATACATGTGTGGCGTGTGTCAGGAACTATAATTTCGATGGAATCACTCAGCGTTTTGATCGAGCGAATAAAGATGCGCCATCGACTTTGATCCTCGGTTTCCTTCTCAGTCGCGTCAGTCCGCAGTGCCCCACAGATTACTGTGATTCTATGGGCTGCGGAACGAATGACAAAGTTTCCAAGTTGATCTGTCTACTTCACCCTTATGTTCTCTGAACGGCTCGATTCGCATTCTCCATAAGCCGGATTCGGATTGAGGCCTAGAACCGTCGTGAAAGTAGTGAGAAAACTATTCATACGACCACAAGTCGTGATCCTCAACACTCGCGAGTATTCTCATATCTTCCACGCTAGAAAGGACATTCTCGCTGAGCTTAGTCAGGGGTCGAGAAAGTGTTCAACACATCACGTGTATGCCTCCTCTCTCTTGGGCGCAACATGTCTTCAACGAGGAATGAGAGCCTGGAGCTCCGCGATCAAATTTTCCGAAACCGACACGAATTCCGAGGTTAAGATGCCCAGAGTGTTTGCAATTTTTCGAGCGCGAGATGTTCGCCCAGTGCACTCGCCTTCCACGATCAAGAGCTAAAACCGAGGTGTAGTTTCTCTTCGGGGCTATAACCGGACTCTGTGGGGACTGCAACGCACCCCCAACTCGTTTTTGCCTTTCCCGTAGACCCCTTGGGGTCCTTGGGAAACCACTCCAGGTACCACTGTTCTAGAGATTAACCCTGAGCACGATATTGGCTTATTCTGAGTCAGCTGCTATCGGATTTCACATTCGATTCACATTTAGAGGTAGGGAACCCTCTTCTGATAAGGGCTCGTATCGAACGATGACGGACGATGAGGAACCTTTCGTTTTCGGACGACATATCAAGCTTGTTTCGGGCAAACCTTTGACGGAACCCAGGTTGAGACTGGCGATCCTGGATGGTTGGAAAATCAAGAGAGCTACTCTCCGATATTTTCCGTTCGGCTGCCCCGAAACGCCCGATCTGACGCAAAGCACACGTTCTCTGAAGAATTGTCTCTCGATGTGGTAGCTCTCACGTTTCTCGGGACTCGGCTCCACCGAGTTTCTCGGTTGCCAGACCTTCGGATGAAATGGGGGGCGGCTGAAACTTCCTCGGAGTCCCCGGCTCAGATTCCGAAACATTTCCAAGAAGTTCCATGAAAGTGGGGAGACATTCTCTCACGTAATCCTGGCAAGATGTTCTGGAGAATAGTTGAGTATCAGAGAGCCGCTGTTTTCCTCTGCTAATGAATTTTCTAACGTACAGATGCCATTCTGGAGCTCAACGAAGCAGGCGTGGCTCTCCCAAGACCATAAACGCAAAATAACTTGAGGTTCCGAAGCGCGACTCGGAAACCGCTGGGAGGCCTACTCTGTGGTTCCTGCAGCGGTGACGGTACAATTTTTCATTCTTTCGGCGAGTCCAGCGCGCTATATGACTTCGGCGGAGGGCATTTCTGCAATCAGCGACCATCATGCTGTTGCATTCATGTGACGCAATGAAGAAGTACCGGCTGGAGTCAATGTGTATAATTTCGACGTGAAAACGTCGTTTCCTGTGGCTTCGGTACACTGCGCTAGTACTTCGTCATTTATGTAACGAATTCCGAGGCTCCGGTCTGCCCTCAAACTTGGCTCGTGACGAACCGAGAACGCTTCAATTTTTTCGAAACGGTCACAAACTCACGGGATGAGCCCTCATTCGATTCTGGCGTTCACTCGAGCAATTCGAGATCGAGTCCAAGACCAATATGTGCACCCCCTCGGAGAGCTCGGCAATCAGCATGAATAATCGTTATTCTCGGTCACGAGAGACGCAGTGCAACCAATTTGGCCGGGAAGGGGACGGCCATATGAGCCACTCCCGAACCACCCCTTAGTTCCTTTCCAGGTTATTCAATCTACCATGTGTACCTCGAAAATTGGCCGAATTTCGGGATTTGATCGGAGAAATCGGATGCGATCGGCGTGTCAGACGCTATGCTGTGGGTGTTTGCCAAAGCTCAAGGTCTCAAGACGTGAATTCAAATTGGACAAAATGAAGACAAATTGATGAGTAGGGAGAAATGAAATCTCGAGGTAATCTGGATCACGAAGCTTAGCTGCCTCCACTCAGAGTTTCAGTCAGAAATTTCGCACTCTCTGCCCACATTAGAATGGCACGTCCGGAAACCTCCAGTAGGGCTCAGGAGGCGGAGAGTTGAAAGCTTGGAGCCACCGAAGGAACCGAAGAAGATTTCAATAATTGCTCCAGACATCGCCCCTCGAGATTGAAAGAAAGATCATGTCCGGTGCGCAACGCACCTCACCAATGACTCACAGCAGATACTCCACGTTTTCACACTAAACAAGCGGTAGTATGTAAAACTACCCACCCAGAGTTACTCTCGCCACAGCGAAACTGGGATGCCCGTGTACAGAACTCGCGTCCCATAGCGATTCATGTTGGTGCCCCCCTGACTTTCTCTGACCGTCTCTTTTCGACCGGGCGATGAGACGCCGACTTCATCGATACAGCAGGCGTGCTACTGCAGCATCTTAGCTCAATGGCATCGGTTGACCGTTCGGACAATCGAAGTGCGTTCAACCTTATGAACATCTAGCAGACCTCTAAGCTATTCTCGCATATGAGCCGAGCGGGGAATGTCGATAAAGATTTCAGATATCCTCCATCGAGGGAAGGGTTTTCACTCGATTTTCCACGGCTTTTCGATAGAACAACACTTTTTGCCCCGGTCCAGTAGTCCATAAAATACCATTCGCTTGCGAGGAAGATCTTTCGATTTCGATGCGCCTCTTCGCGCACTCTCGGCTCCCATACGTCATCAGACGGCTCTCCCTGGTGCTGCTGATGCGAGGCAGTCCGGAACCTGCAGGTTTCGCTGCAGTTGCGATTCGAGGCTCTCGCTGCACTGTGGCTGGGAAAGGCAATCCGGAATCGCATAGTTGGGAATCTACTCTAGTTCTCCTCATAGTTATCCAGGATTCTTTCATTATGGGCTCATCATCGATTGTGTACGAATTCCAGCTAGAATGGGAGCGGGAAGTGTGTTTATATCCGGTTTGGAGCCGCTGATCGACCGGATCGAAACCGTCCGTAGAACATTCGGTTATCGATTAACAGCTCAGAATGCTAGAAAAGGCAGGGGACGTCCGAAGCAGGTGGGGAACAGGCGCCCGGGGCAAACCTGCAAAAGTGCGTCCCCCCCCCCTTCCGAGCCCGCGCAAAAATTTGGTAAACCATCGGTAGAGATTCATCTCGTTGAAAACAAGGTCATGTCCACTCAATGTTACCACGATAGTGTGATGAGCTGAATCGCGCATGATGAGCCTTAACTGTGGCGAAACTTTCTATCATTCAACAACTCCAAAAAATTTTTTCTTCCCGTTCCGTCTCTCAATGCTCAAAAATGCTAATTCGCCTAGCTTCTCTTGAAGCATAATTATCCCTGGCAACCAACGTTTCACAGTCATATCATCAAATTTATTGCAGTCCAAGACATTTATTGTACTTCATCTCTTCCGCGCCCCTGAGTTCTCTGAGGCGAGATTCCGTTGCCGAGACAAATCGAATTTCCAATGCAGACACGGATGTGCCCCCCCCCCTAGATACGCCACTGGGAATAGGTGTCTGCTCCATTCAACCGTACACATCGGCAGCATAGGTTGCGTGGAGGAACGACTTGGCTGAGACTGATGAAGTCTGACGCTCCCAAGAATGCGTCCTGGCATTCAGTCGATGATGGAACATTTCATGGCCGTTGCTGCGTACGCCATTGGGAAACTGAAACTCTCAGAAGTATTTGTGGAGAAGAGAATGCTTGAGAACTCTACCCCGCCGTGTCTCGGGGATTCAGTCTGATACATTGCAGCCCCTGTAGTCCATTTATTGATAGCGAAACGAGTCCTCGCGGTAAAAAGCATCGAGAAGTAGAGCGCCTGAGCTGCATTTCAAGGGGACAAACGGCTTGACCATGGTGTTTCGGAATCCCGAAATCCCGAAAGTCACTAAAAGTAGCGTTTCAGCGGACGAACTATCCCTTCGCTGATTTTTCCCGGCGAATGCCGGCCGTGGTACGGCGTCGCGAAGTTGGGAAACCGGCAAGCGTCCTGAGAAATATCTTTCTTGGAAAGCTAATCAGGCTCGAAGTCTTGCGAACTTCGTGGTCGACCGCTCGAACCAGAAAATCCTGTATCAAACGGGCAAATATTTCAGAGCGAGTTCTCTTGATGTGTTTCGGGGTTCAGAATCTCGGAAGAGCATTGCGGTTGAAAAACCTTCAGCCACAGCGAGGCGTTGATAATTCGGACAGCCCCGTTGCGTTCGCCGGTGGGGAGCTCGACTTATTTCTGGAGACTTCTGCATCGCTTCCGCCTCCCATCCAGCCTGGTTCGCAATTCCAACGAGCCCGGATTAATTTCGAACGTCCGGCCTCAGAGACGGGCTGAGCCGTGGTGCGGGGTGCGATAGCTGCATGAGAATTGATGATGAAATCCGGATACGACGGAATCGGTAACACATGGGAACATCCAAGTAACCTACGACAACCGCGTTCTCCAAAAGGTGCGAACCACTGGGTGACTTGGAGTAGGTAAAAACGCCATTTCATGGTCAGAGACTTAGGACTCCGGATGTTCGGGGAAATATTTCGACCAAAACGTTCCTCCGAGTTCCGAGCTCTCTACACTGACCTTGACGAGTTTGAGACACGACACTGAAACGCTTCCCGGTGAAAACGATGATATTTCGGTCCAATCGAACGAACAACGAAGGAACGCGGAACTTCGGGCTCCGAAGATCATTTCGAAGACGTATGAGGCTTTCAGGAACTCATCCCTGAAGGAGAGCTACAGGCCAAGTGAATTCCGCGTTCTCCCGCTGCTCTCGGTTATCATATAGAAGCAAGAGATCATTATTCCTTCTGAATGAAGTACCAGCGCCGTTCCTGGAACTCATCAAGGTCAGTACCGAAAGTTCAGAGCTCGCAGGAACATTCTGGTCGGAAAGTTTCCCTAAAAGTCACCGGATCCGAAAACGAAACGTAAAACCTTCGTGCGTTGCCGCACTGCGAACGGCGCCCATTCCTTCCGACTGAATCCACAGATCTTCCCGGAGGAGCCCCGCCGAACCTCGGTAATATCCCAGGTTCGCTTGGGAAGAAGTTACGTCAGAAGTGACAGCTCGTACTCTCCCAAAGTCCGAATCACGACCGCATGAGAGCGATCGCGAATCTCTTACGTGGCGCACCCTCCTGGATCGTTCTCGAGGAATTCACTCCGAGCGATTCCAATAGTTTCAATTACGACCCTGTAACGCCAATCGACGTCGAAAGAACTTTCTCGAAATCGAAGGACAAGCTGAGCGACCGACGGCGAAAACTTCACGCTCAAAAGCCTGAGGATATCCCTTGTTGCATACTGCTGCCATGTATAATGACCAGGGCCAGAGACCTCATGCACGAAGCCGGTTCGGGCGAATCTCAGGAACATGCGAGGATTGTGAGAAAAGTACGGGAGTCACGTATGAGAATGTTCTTTGCCGAAATGTGTCTCCTTCAGGCATGTCACACATACTTCTAAACAGGCCACGTATGTCAATGAGAGTAGCTCAAATCGGTTAATGCATAAAGCCCCTGGCCCTTATAATGACGTTGTCGGTCGGATCCTCGACGAATCCAAAATGTATCAATGTGCCATTTATTGAATATTTCCCTTGTTATCAGTATTCGCATGCATATTTCAGGTTTTTTAGTCAATGAACGGTCGCAATCCAGTCATTACTCATCACGAGGGCTGCTCCTGTAGAGTGTCTCGATGGGCAACCGCCTTGGATCCCAACGGATATCGTCGCGGCCGCGATGTATGCGGAGCCCCACTCAATTAGCCCCACCGAATCAATGAGAAAACCGGTGAATACGGGTGATCTTGCAGATACCTTGAATCCCTTTTCGATCACCCCGACATCAACACCGAGAACAGAAGATTCAGCGGACTGGTCCGAAGACGGTGGGGTGATTTCTGCGAGCTCACCGATCTTCCAGAATGCACCAGCCGGGGAGCCCTCTCACCCAAACTCGACTCCATCGAACCCGCGAACGGGGAGCATGGTGGTCGAACGAGCCAATTGATCGCGGGTTCGGCTTCATGGTGATGAATCCGAGATTGAACCCTTTCCCAAACGTTCAAAACCGGAGCCGCACTTCCGAACCGGTCATTATTGATCAACTCGTTGCTCGATCAAGAACATCTCTATAGCCTCCACAGGGACCGTTAGCTTCCAAGCTTTTCTCGTGGGTACCGAAGACCCTGCCATCGAATTCTCGTTCCGACTGAGTCCGCCGGTGCAATTTTGGAACCGTCCCCAGTTGCTGCATTCGTCTCGCAACTGTTGTGTCTTGAGGAGTGAGCCGATATCTTCTTCTTCTGCTGCCAATAAGCAACCGGTTTCGCACGCAACATGAGATCTTCGTGTGCGAGCATTCAGCTGAGCCTCTTGGCAACAACCCTACTGTCTTCTGTCGGCGACGTGCACTCATTCCCGCTCGGCAGAATGGCTGCCGGCTTGGACGTGCCGGTTCCGGATGTGATCTTAGGTGAGTTCGTTCTCTGGCTCGGTTTGCCCTTCTCGAGACGAAGCCTGCTTCCGTCGCTGTGTAGCCAAGAATCAACGAAATCGCACTTTTTCTCCCTTCCTGTAGGGCTTTTTGTGGCTACAATGAAGCTTTCGATTGCAGGCCGCACGCTCGGTTTGATGTCTGACTGGTTCGTGAACTCGGGTCAAGTTGGTGTCAGCGTGCGCAAAGAGCTCGTGGACGTTTCCGGAGCTGCTGGAGACCACCACACAGCTGTGCCCGAGCGAGGCGGACCGAACACCGACGATGACACGGCTCGAGTCTCACATTTGCAACGAAGGATCGCGAAGCTCTACGGAGATTTGATTTCCAATGTGGTATGACTTGGCCTGGCTTTTAAAATATCGGTTTCGGAGAAAGTTTCGACTCATAACAAACGAATCGTGGGAGATATCTGAAGATGATTTTTTTGCAGACATCTGAAAAATCCAAGACGGATGCGCATCGAATTTCGAAGAGGGACGCCCCGGGTAAGTTACTGAGTTCCCAGTCCGCAAAACATGACAGTTTTTCAATGTGAGGAGCGATTGATTGGAGCCTAACATCAATTCAACAACTTGCAGAACTCTCGAACGGAACCGAATCTCGGCTTGGAGCAGAGGCAAGCATCGAGGTTCCTCTGGATAACGTCACGCTCGGAGAAAATGACCCGGTGACTAGGACGTTCGGCAGGAATCGGTGCACGTTGAAACTGGTTTGCAACTTCGAAGATCAAGGAGATGCCAGAGAAGAATCATATCCGACTCAAGCGGCCCGCTACATCAGGTAACTTATCCTCATCCTGCTGAGCAAATCTTTGAAATTTGTTCACTAGTTCTCATTCTAGCTCTTGAGCATCACCCAGCCTCAGCGAATCCAACTAACTTTTTCGTGATTCCCGCTTCCAGCGATTTCTGGGGAAGATACCATCCTGGCTTCTTGGACTATGTCTTCGGGTACAGTCAAGTGACGGAGCTCGCAAGAACCACCTACGGTCTCGGCTGTTTTCTGCATCACAATTCGTGCCCTATGCGGATAGTCAACGTGGTGATGCTTGCAACTAATCTACAGAGGCTTGAGGAACATTAGCTTCCCAATGCAGCGTTCTGATCGCCACAGAATATTTTCTACCGAGTCAGAGCGAGTACTGGGTCGCTTTTCCAAAAGCGTGACTGTGTACAGAGATCGTTCGGCTTGTTTCCATACCGGTTCTGATTTGGAGTATTGAGTGAATAAAGTTTATCACAGTTTTCTATATGATCATGAATTTTCAATCCAGAGGTGTGAGCCGCGACTTTCTCGGGGCATCGTTTTGGAGCGAGATTTCGAAGCCCCCCCCCCCTCGTCCCCCAAGCACGGTCAATGAATGAGTAAAGTGATCCAAAGAAACGCTGCGCAAAACGAACGCACAAGTTTGAGACCTATCCCCTCTGGAGAGCAGCCGTTGAGTTCCCCGTTTCTGGAATCAGAAACCACGGCAAGGCATTCGGGAAACCCGCGAATCATCAAGTAGATATAAAGGAGGGGTTCGCTCGCCCATCATTCTGTTCAGAACTTGAATCAGAAACGGAATAGTGGCGCTCTGGTTCCTAGCGTATTCTGGTGGGGATGCCTTCGTTCTCCAACCCCTCTCGAAGAATTGAAAACCGCGATCGTCCAGAAATCCCATTTGGAATCTCATCCCACAGTAGTTCTCGGAATCAGATGAGATCTCGAGCTACATCGTCGACGAGTGATATCCTCAAGCTGAATGCGAGCAATTCGTTTCATTAGAGTATTTCACAGCCTCCACCGACTCCCCTCTCGATAAAATCGTTTTTCGCCCGACCCACGGTCCCGTCGCTCTCTCCTTTCCCATCAGGAGTGCACAAGAATCTCTCGCCAACTCATGGATCCGGTCGTTCATGGCACAGAACTTGGCCGTGCAGCATCGCTCTTCGTTGAACATGATGACTCTGAAAGCGTTCTTCGTGCTGGTGGTCGGTTCAACAATAATTTCGAACGTCGTCACTGTTGTCAACTCTGCGCCCGTCGACGAAAGTGAGGGAGCGTTTGGTTTGCCGCTGGAGGAGATAATACGCGGTGAGTATGCTGTGGGCCCGTGCCCTTCGAGTCTGTCGCGTACGAATCCCGATACATGCGGCTTGTTCCCATGAATAGTATAAGAAAGTAACTTTCTATGAACTCGTAGATCACGGCGTTTCCGGAGCGGAGCTGGCGGTAGCAGGCCGGCTGCTCGGCATCGTATCGGAATGGTACGTGAAGGAGTACCCAGCAGGTCTGGCCGCGGCCTCGGGGAGGCGGAAACCTAGCAGAAGACCGGTGCCTGAGCGAATAACGCAGAAGGGGAACATGGAGTAGGGGAGCTGGAGCCGAGAATCGGAGGCGGTGCGGTGGCGCAATACAGTCAACTAACGGCGTTGGCCGAGCGACGAGAAGTTATCTGATGTGTAATGATCCAGGCAGGCGGTTTTCGGTTGCGTTGTGGGTCTATCCCTTGGATCCGACGAGGGAAGAATTAACGCGAATAAATTCTTCATCCCAAACACATGGACGTTTGAGAGATTCTTGAAGATCATCATTATTTATTCCGACAGTTACAATTATGAGCTTCGCCCTGTATCATACAACTCCTATCGATCATAGGAGTGGCCCAGAAGCTTGCTCCATTTTGAGTTATGTACTACCGAATGGCGGCCAGGCGAGTCGATCCGACAGCTGTTTTCCACTCGGAAACGCTGATAGGGAGAAACGAGACGAGCTTTTTGATGCACCCGACAAATCGGGAACGAGAACATTGAAATTCGAATGGTGTGTTGGAGCAAACATGGACTCAATCACCATATTCGTGATTCTCACTGGAGGATCATCCAGGTTGTCGAGAGAGCGAATGAAACCTATTTTCATTGGGTTAAAAACTGTTTCAAACGCTCTTTCCTGGAAACCGCGAATCATCGGATCCATGCTGGATATCGTCAGATTTCACTGGTGATTTTCGAGATATACAAATTCCTAAGCGGTGGACAAAATGCAGCGTCGATTAGTTTCCCGCTCGACTCAACCAGACGTCTATTGGGGAAATCTTGCTAAAAATTTCTCCCGAGAGACAAGGCTGAATCATATCCAGGACTTCGACCTATCTTCTGGGTTATCCATATAAAACTCACGCTGCATGAACAATGAAAGTACTGCGCTTTTTGCTTCGACTCTGACAGCATTCGGAGACACAACCACAAGGCCACCGATTAGGGTACGGAATGCGTGGTCCTAAAATGCCGGCTGCCCCAGCAGCCGACTTTTTCCCTTGAACTGTGATCTCGATGTCTAGCGCCGATGCCTGCTCCCCCGCGGAGGGGAGCGTTTAGAAGCCTTTGTTTCCTGAATCAAGTCAGTTGAGGCATTCAGAGATCTCGGGTGACTCACGACAGTTATCTAGAACTCCAAGATTCCGGATTTTCATTGATCAGAATCTACCCCAGTATCATACCCAGGAAACTGTATCAGACGGACGTCTTAAATTTATATCTAAATCACCACTTCCTTATCATCCAGCTTCTTTGGTAGTTATCCATGAGGAAGCAGTGCACGTTTCCCCGTAGCTTGGATCTCTATTCGAAGCAGGTCAAACGGTAGAGAAGCGAGACACGGTCGAGTTCACTGCGGAGCAGGAATGATTGAAAATTCGGGAGCCCGAACTGGAGCCAGGACATATCCGCAGGCCTAAGTTGCGGCCCACCGACTTCCCGTGTAACGACTCCGCTCTCATCCTTGTTGTGCCATTTGTCGCGAGAAGTGCTGATAAGAGAATGGATCGCGAATGGCAACGTGAGGCTCCTCTGTCTACGAAGAGTTTCAGGTGGCCGATGAGTCGTTCAGACCTTCTATCAGATCGTTACAAATTGATCAAGTTACATTACAGGTCTCTCAGCGACCAGGGTATGGGTTCTGAGACGGCAACCGGCTCAGCTTCGTCGAGTCAGTGCTGTTCATGATCAGTCGCTTGAAATTCCGGAATCAGAAGCACTCAAACTCGAAGGGCGAGGGTGGATTCACGCCATTGTTGCAGCTGATGCTGCTCTCACCCACGACACTGCATGACAACATCACGCCTCCTGCTTGGGGATTCGCTTTCGTGGGGTCGACTTCGTTCACTATCTGAGTGTCTCATAGGGAGCGATTTCGACATCTTGTTCAGTTGCGCTTCTCTCAAATGCGACTGTATCCGGAGCGGGCCGGCTACTCGCATTCAGGCGTCATTCTGAGGGGCACCAGGAGAAACGGGGAGCGAACAACAGAGAGCACATGATCTAAAGTTGAGGAACCCCGATCGAGCGCCGACGGGTGATCCAATGGCGAGCAAACTGTAGCAAGAGGAATCGATCGGACGCTCCGCGCAGGAAATCCATAGAAAGTTCGGCTAAGAGACACATTGACCCCACGCTGTAGGCGAATGAGATTGAGACGCGGAGGTTCTGGTCCTGTGCGCGGCCTGGCTTCGGTTCAAATCTAGAAAGATATGCGACAATCCCACGACTTGCAGTCTGTCTGTTTGAGCAGCATCCATGTCTCCGTTCGATCATTGCCCTAAAGGAATGGATCGACTCCCTCTGAGCATTGCGGAACGGCGTCCTCAAGAGATCATAACGCAACAGAATCAGAGCGTATTCGACCCACATGGAAAAGTCCGCGAACGAGCAGATAACTTCGCATTTGTCGAATCCGACGGCCTTCGGACAGACAGACTTCTCAGCACAAACGGGGGAAAGGATTATACCTGCCTCATTGGCCTCAAGCGGGAACCGATACATATTCGAGAAGCCGAAAAAGCGGCTTATCTCATCAGCATCGAACTGTGAGCCGCAGATGATGGTGTCGGCACTTGGGTAATGCTTCAGATTTGAAACCAATTGCCAGAACGCAGATGGCTGCACTCCGAAGTACTTTTTCTGCGAAGCGGTCGTGTGCAATCTCCCAGCGCAGTTTCGAAGACGTGAAATCCGCGACGTGTCTGGCACATTGATCGTCGAAGTCAGATCTTCAACGAGTATTAGCGAGAAAAACGCGTTCGCGAGGATCCAGAAGAAAACTGCTGCAGCCGCACCGCTCTTCAGTTTCTCTGAGCATTGCCCAGAGCTCGAGATTGCGCACAGAAGGCTGATGAGCGTCTCCACGAACGGTGCGCCACTCAGCAGCCAAATGGAGGTCCCCAGCAGACTCATGAGGGCGAGGATTGACTGATTGAGCACAAGACCCCGAATCTCGGATCTGGGAGCGGTCTCGTCGAACGCAAACGCAGACGCTCCGTCGTCCAAGAGGAACGGGAGTCTTATCGAGCTCGGAGGAGAGGAGAAAGTGAACTGGAACGCCACAGATTGGTTTAAGCACGGCTCCAAGCTGCTGGAGAACTTAACGATGGTTTTGATGCTTGGTCTCGATTGGGAGTATATTCCTCTCATTTCTTGGAGCTTCGAGGGTAGGTTCGGGCACTTTTCCCGCACGTCCGCTGACAACCAGTCGGAGAAACACTCAGCCAATGCTAGCGGTTTCTTGGGAGCATCGAGGCTCATCTGGATACCGAACGGTATCTTGAGAACTGACCGCTTAGTGCAGTCAATCACTGACCAAGCGCTTTTTCGCGACGAAGCGTCTATGTGGATTATTTCTCGAAAATCGTTCGGACGGATATAAAGCTCAGTCTTGAGATGATAGGCGGAGAGGAAGCCAGCGGTGATCGCAATCAAGAGATCTGTCGCGTTCCTGCGCCGTAAGAGCTTCGAGTAGGTTTTCCAGGGCTCTAGTCTCGGAGACCTCATATCTGGCCGGGAAGTTCGGTTGTAGCACAAGAGAACAACTCTACGCTCACTCTGGAGTCTGATGTTCTGAGCGAAACCGTCGTCTTCAACGAAACTCTGGTAGTTCCTGGTAAGAACTGCGTGACGCGATGTAGTGAACCAATGCTTCAGGTGGCAGTCAATGAACTCTATCAGGAGGTTTTTGTTCATCACGAAGTTTTCGACCCGGCTTGTTAGGGAAAAAACGAGTTCATCGTCTTTGTCGGATGCTGCGTATGTTGTCTTGATATTCAACGTGCTGGAGGGATCAGAAGTTCCGGGAACGAACTCCTTGGGCTGAACATTCACTTGACTCAGTGTCAGTTCCTCGTGGAATAGAATCAATGCCGCAACACAGCAAGCGCCACTCCCGATGTACCTTCTCTTCTGCCAAAGACTCCTGATTGCCTTCATTCCGAGTTTCATGCTGACGTGTCAACGGAACGCAGGATCAGGGGACTTGAGCCCATCCCTTCCTTGGCGTGTTATTCTCACGATGAGAACGTCTCACAAGGAATTGGAGGGTTCCGCGCAACGTTGTTTCGAGGTCTCTGGCGAAGTTCCTCGGGCACTCTCCATGATTCGAGGAGTCTCTCGCGTGGGGACAGTGCTGGCGTTCAATGCTCATTCTCTTTGTTTCGTGGGAGAGAAACCGTTCCACGGTCGACATGCCACCTTGTTTACCGACGGCTCTTCAAGAAGATCAGGTTCGCCCTCCTGGCGAATAAGGTCATTGCTTCTCGAGCATTCGAGTCACCGCTGTCATGTCATCTCGCGATTGGCATTCCAAAGCTCACAAGTATGCTAACGAGCCCCCGAGAACGTTTTCCGGAGACAGGACTCACACATATTAGGCTGCCGCTCGTTCCAAGGTCGCTGGGCTCTCGAGCAGCCTAAGGCCCCGTAGTGAATGTAGAGAGATCCGGCAAAACCGTTCTGAGTAGGATTCTCGAATGCAAAATGTTCATGGCTTTGTTTGCCATGAACCTTTTGGAGCACTTGAAAACATTTTTCGTTCTCCCTTTTTCCGAGCATATCGCAATTTAGAGCAGTTGTTGATTCATAACTTTTCCAATCCATCAGATCCCTTCCGAAAATGCTCACGGATTTCGCGAAGGGCGCCGCGTGCTATTTTGGTGTCCCCCCCCCCCCATGTGCCGAAAGTAATTGCACCGAGAACCCGGGGAGCCGAGAAAAAGCTCGTTGCAACGAAAACTCAGAGGGCCGAACAAAAAAATCCCGTGGGGCCGGAAACCCTTCCTCTCGTTTCGATGGTCAAGTGAATTGAGCTAAGCTTCTAAGCACGGGTCTGAGAGACCGCCCTGGTGTCATCGTGGAGATGTGGTATTCGAGCAAAGGATCTGCAATGATGTCAGTCTTGCTGGCGCTCCGCGAAGATTCCAATGTTGTGAAGTTCCTCGACGTAAACGGCTTCCTTCACATTCCCGGTTCGCATTGATCAATAACCTACTCAGCTCGGCTCGTGATCAAGTCGGGCATCGTTTGGATGTACCGTTCCCAAGTTTATCATGATTTACTTGGTCTCTAGTTGCTCATCCAATTGCAGTCTCTCAAACCCTGTGCTGTGCTCAGGACCTTAGCTGGACCCACTTGACCATCAGAAAGTGAGAAGGGGTTTTCGGCTCTCCGGGTTTCCGCTGCAATCAATTTCGGCATATCGGGTAGGAACCGGGAGCTGCTCTCACAACCTAGTTCTTGAAATTCCCGGAACTCAGCCGTGCTCTGTCTGCACGCCGTCATCTAAATCCCCTTTGATTTCCTTCAGGTGACACACCGGATGGCGCCTTCAACTAGACGCTCTTTCTCATTCGCTTTCGGAAATCATAACTCGGCCAGACCGGATCCAATCCTGGGAAATGGAGGAGCAACAGGAAGCTGAAAGCACTTCTGAAGCCTGCTGAGAGATGAGGTATCTCCCTGCTCGAGAGTGAAAAGCCCCCGCTCGAGGGAGCTGTTGGAAGCTGAATCCGCTGAGTATGCTCGCGCCGGAATGGAAAGGTTGGTTTATGAATAAACGATTCAGATCCAATGAACCATGAGCGACGCGCATGATGCTCT
Organism: Phytoseiulus persimilis; assembly: GCA_037576195.1. Lineage (NCBI taxonomy): Eukaryota > Metazoa > Arthropoda > Arachnida > Mesostigmata > Phytoseiidae > Phytoseiulus > Phytoseiulus persimilis. Next base: position 13,640,586 of record CM075103.1, read on the forward strand.
TGAAGACGTTTCAAACTGTCTAGGATACGGTCAACTCCGCTCAATGGGATCGGCGCTTATTCGGATCGCCCGCTCGTTCGGATCACAATACAAATACCCGGGTCGTTCAATACGTTCTAATTTAGCGCCTCATCCGATCGAAAAGGTCTGGTCCCGATGTGATCCCATCAATCCCAAAAAACTTATCTCTCAAAGCAGAGTTGACTGCAACAGGGAAACAGTGCTGTCTTCGGTTCCGCCGGATGCCAACCGTGGGGGAAACCATCGTGACTCAGTGAGAAGACCTGCTCATCTTCGAGTTCCACCCTCGGCCTGGGCTCCACGACCAGCTGTGCTACCTCATGGATCGGGCGAGCGATTCTCCATGCCGTGGAAGCCCTGTGAGACTCTGTTCCCGTGGAAACGCATTTTATCCAGGATCTCTTTCATCCTTCTCACATCGGTCGCGTTATAACCTCCCTCGTGGAGTCCGAGACGGTACAGAAGTTCATCTCCGGTGAAATAGATGCCATTGCATTCGAAGATGACGTGTTCGATCGTTTCCTCGTGTACTACGAATCGGGGCAGGTTTTGTCCAATCCAGAGTTCATTTTGTGGGCTCTAGTTGACAGCATGTTCGGTCAAGCCAGAGCCACTGGACGCTTGTAGACTAGACTTATGAAAGATGTTTTCTTTCCATAGTCTGTCTTGGGTTCCCTGTATTCTCTTCCTGATGAGCTGGCCGCAAAGCCCGAGAAGCGGTCGACCTTGGTCATCGGAGTCCACCCTGATATCTTCGCAGTTCTATTTCGCTTTTAGGCGCGACGTTTCCCGGTACATTTTAGTCTTGTTTTTTGTGAGCTCCATCATTCCAGGATGCTTCGAGCGCTCCTTGCTTCGAAGGACGACCATCCAAGCTCTCGTTGTATGAACCCGTTGGGAACTCTGGAACTTGGGATTCCTAGAACCCAGGTGTACAGAGATGAGTTTTTTACCTTTGTATTCCACGTCCATTTGTCCGTCCTTACTCCGACGGATCGACCTTCCACGGAACCGGTTCTGGACCCGGTTCTGGGCGACGTGGAACCGATTCTCGATTCTCAGAATCGGTTCTAGGCGATCTGGAACCGGTTCTGAATTTTCAGAACCGGTTCTGGGCAACTTGGAACCGGTTCTAGATTCTCAGAACCGGTTCTGAGCAGCCTGGAACCGGTTCCGGATTTTCAGAACCGGTTCCGAGCGATCTGGAACCGGTTCCGGGAGTTCGGAATCGGTTCCGGGATCTGGGCAGCATTTTTCGATCTCTTCGAAAGAGTTCGCCGGATCCACTCATCACCTCCTGAGTTTTCTCTGAGGGCTCATAGCTCGAGCTGATCCGGATTCTGCTCTCGCAAACTACGCTCGAATACATTTGAGAGGGAGTAGCAATCTCGGAGCCGCAGAGTGAAGAAGATTCAATTCAGTTAGACTCTGAGAGGCACTTTGCGAGGAGAATCTCACGACCTTGAACAGGGTTCCATGACAGCGAAAATTTCGAAAATGGCAGATGTTTCATTCCTTCCGAGTAGGAAATTCACAGTTCTGGGCGTGAAAAGAATAGTTCACTTATTATTCAGAATAGGGACTCTGACTGCGTCCTCCCTGGATAGAGTAGGAAAGACTACTCAAGGTTTTTTCTTCGAATGAGGAAGGCCGAAATGACGAGAGCATCCTTCATGCAGCTTCGTCCTCCGAAGCAGACTCTTCTATGGGGCCTTTGAAAGACGCCCGGAGCAAAACCAGACTGTCCAGGGTCCTTGGGCGGAGTGAATTCCTGGTTCTTGAGCAAACATAGTTCATAATGCTGAAGTCCCTTTCGGGCTTCACCGATGTCGGTTGTATCGAGAGCAATATGCGCATGCATCGTGTCAAGAGTCGGCCATGGCCTTGGCCTGCTTCGTGGAGTTTCACTTCGCGTGAAATCCTCTCACGCGACGACGCTACGTGAGTCTCCTGCAGCATGAGGGGGAGCTTGAGAATGTTCGAATAGGTGCAAATCAGTGAAGACGATGGTCCCGGCTGAGGCTCCTCTTGTGGATGCGTGGCGGCGCTCGGTTCTACCGTCGACGTATCTTTCCGCAGTATATCTTCGATGACATCTAGCAGCTCTGAGGGACGCACTAGGCCCTGCTGGAGACTGAGTTCGACAGCCGAGTTGTACGCAGGATTGAGGAGATACTGGAATAGAGACGAGACCGGTGTTCTTCTCTTCGCGATCTCGGTGATGACTGACTGCGTAAGAGCGCCTGCCATTGGAGAGCCGTTCTGTTGCAGAGAGAACAGGAGCCACAGGATAGTACGATCCGCATGCATGAGTGTCGCCGACGATGAACACAGGGTTTTCATCGCTTGCTTGAAAGGGAGCAAAACTGCGAGAATATTTTCAAGCTCCGTCCGGAACGGCCTGCTGAATGGAGTCATACCGAATTCTTCGAGAAGCGCGTTCAACGCCGGCACGATGGTTACCGCTCTTTCGAGCATGATGACTGTAGAGTACCAGCGTATCCTGACATCCAGAAGAACCTGTAGAGGTTTCCCATTGTAATCTTGGGACTCGGTCAATTGTCGAAGTCTGTCACGCTTCGCACCGCTGCGTTTGATGGTCTTGAGGACTCCCCTCAGTTGATCGATGATGCTCTTGACCGACGCGAACCCAGGATCATGAAAGTTGCTTCGGAAAGCGTCGGGGCTGCCGGGTATGGAGAAGTTTCCAGCGTTTGGGTCATCGCTCTCGCTGAGATCAAGCACATCTTCTCCCGCAGCTTGCTGGTCATCGGGGACCGGGCTCGTGGGAGTCTCCGATCCAGCATCCTCGTCAAAGGAGTTGTCAACATCGCTGACGTCGATTTCGTCGTCCTCGCCGGTCATGACGTCGTTCATTGCCAGCTGTGATGCAGTCAAATCGCCAGCTCGAGCTATGAGCTCTTAACTCCGCTTCCAGAAGTCGCAGAAAGATGATGAAATACTCAGAATACGCGGGATTCAGTCAGCTTCCAGATGCTGCCGATTCGTTCTGATTAAAGAAACGGCCTGTTAACACCGATGTTTTACTGAAGTGGTCGAGAATGGAAGAAATCGCGATTCTTCGATTCCGGCGAATCTAAGAAGATGACCCCCTGTTTTCTCTCCGGAATCATGGAGTTTGCAGAGATTGGGCTGTTTCAAAAAAAAAAGAGCGATTCGGACGCTGTCAACGGACGGGAGTGTCGGCCTCGGAAGTTTCGATTTTTAGCCCCTTCGATGTATGTTGAGTGAATAGGAAAGATATGGGCTTCTCGAAAAATGCTCCCTCTTTACCCTGAGACGACCCAATTCGGGATGACGAATAGCACATCTTATAGCCGGGTTAAAAGCTTCGAAAACATGTCATCTGATCCAATTTTTGGCTCTTCACCCATAGCTCCGAATTTGCGAGTCGGGAACACAAACTTCAGTTTTGCTGGCTGAGCCGTCCCATGGCTGGCACCGGCAAGATCTTCCCTGGAAACCCTTGGGAAGCCTGAAATTGGATCATCTGACATGTTTTTGAAACCTTGAACCCGGCTGTAAGATGTGCTATGCAGAATCCCGAATTGACTCGTTTTCTGGGGGAGATAGAGCATTTTTGGAGAAGGCCCATAGTTTTCGTATTCAATCCACATAGTTCGAGAGGGCTATGAATCGAAACTTCCGAGCCGATACCTCCGCTTGGCAGCGGCCGAATCGGTCAATTTTTTTCCGAGTTCTCGACACGAGCATGATGCTCGCGTTCAGTCTCAGCAGAACGTCGCGTTCTAGCGGAGCACGTGTGCGAGCATTATATCTAGTACCATTCATATTGATTCAACAAAGATAATTTTATTCAGGCTTTTGGCTTTTTTGCTTCGTTTCCCCCCATTCTTCCGTTTCCGTCGCCCCGAGATTTGCTACTCCGTAGTGTGTTTTGCGAAGCTAGCAGGGGTACTCGAATGGTTATCCCTTATTTCGCGGCCCCGCTATTGATCTTCACGGCCGCGAAGTGGTCCCTTGGACCGACCTCCGTCCGGGTGTTGGTAACCTCCCGCTGAGTTTCTTCCCCGCGGCTGGCCCGCGTGATGAGGCCCACGCAGATGGAATCCTTGAGAGCCCCTTCTCCGTTTCGGATTGAATTGCCCCCTCGAACTGGTGAGGTATCTCTTTCTGTCCCTCGCTTCCGTTCCACTGCTACGTTGTTCCCTAAGACACTTGCAGCGGGTGCAGGTTTTGATTTTGTCGAGCTCCTTGGGTGTGTTTCTAGGACCTCTTTTTGCGTCGATGAGTTGTTGGACTGCGCTCTTTTCCCTGCCCCTTCCTGCAAAGCGGGTCATGATCTCATCTCGGTTTTTTGAGATCTCGTCCTTGTCTTGGTCAGTCAGTCGTAGCAAAGACGAGATCTGGCCCCGGAACCATTGGTACAATGTGTTTGGTACAGATTCCACGTATTGCACTCGTCTCCCGATAGGATTCCGAGATCGAATACCTGTACCACTGCGTTCTCAACTTCCGGCGAGGAGAGTCTCGCCGTGTTCACAACCGCGATGCTGGAAACCTTTGTTGGTTCCAGTAGAATGTGCCACGTTACTGAGTGTACTCCCGGCTCCGCTTTTAGCTCCGCCGGGGGCTTGATGATCCCGGCCGCGATGTCGTCGACCGTGCAGGGTGCATCAACCATCATCGCCGATATCATCTCGGCTCTTCCCGCATGACAAATGATATGACAAAGAATCGTTAGCCCTCTTCGGCATATAGATTAACCGAGGATTACCTGCCTATTCAAATCGCTTGTGCGGTCCGAAGGTCTCCCTTCAAACTGTCTGCTTCCACCGAGTAGGTAATGGCATTTTCGTCGGGTACCAGTTAGGACCGAACCAGTTCTTCGGTTCTGGCCCTCATTTCACCGAGCACGCATCACCTATTTGTGGTCGCGCGAGTCTTTTCAGCTCCCACGGCGCACGTGTGACACACTGGGATACTCATCTTTGAAAAAAACTAATCGATGTCATCCACGGAGCGCCCACAGTTGTTTTATCCTCTTAACGACGACAAACACTTCGCAAGGAACGAAAAAGCCGGGAGTATGACTAATTTCCCCCACAGATTCTACGGGCGTTGTTATCCTACGATAGCAGACGACGCATTTCATTGAATGAGGTCGACTTTCAGCGTCGGAGTAATCGAAACAGGAATCTCTGAGGGTAAAGCTCTGCATTCATCCTAGTCCAGTTTAAATCTGATAGGAAGTGTTGTTGGGTGACCTCCTCGCAGAGGACTCTCCCGAGAGTACCAAGGACGCATTTCGACGACCTCTGAATCTGTCAAAGATGGTTCTCAAGCGGCACGGATCGTGTCGCACGATGCATGCCCACCTCGCGCGAAAGCCTCATCAGATCGCCGCGGGCATCGCCCATGGAATAGCTAGGAAGTTATCCGCCGTGCCAGTCGTGAAAATCCGGGCACGGTGAAATGGGGGGCAACAGGCCTTTCAATGAGCGGGTCGTGAATCGTGAGGGGTCATACTCTGAGACCAGGTGCTGCGTTAAGCAACACAGGGAGTCAAGAATATCCTCACACTTCGAACCTCGGAAGGACGTCCACGATGTTTGCAACGCTTTACAATAGCCCGTGGATCGATGCGAGGACTTATCATCGCGTTCACTGGCTGAGCTCCCATCGTTTGGCGTCTGTAGGAACGATGTGAGTTTCCTGAGTTGATCAGCTCATGGACATATCTTGAGATCAAAGTGAGCACGAGCCGTCCAGCCGATTGCTTGCCTGACGGAATGTGCGATGATCTATCTGTGGATTTGACAACGCCAGTCATCTAACATCTTATTCCTCTTCCCACCAGTGATATTTTTTTGGAAACCTTGAATCTCGAGCCCGGAGTTTCCAGAAATCCCTGCCATGAAATCCCCGAACTCTCTCACCATTGGAGGTTCAACCAGCGCAAGAGCCATCACAAACGTTTATGATGTCGTTTTCGAACTTTTCTGCGAGACCAATGGTTTGGGCTTTGGAGCATGTCATGCGCTGTGGAGGAGGAAAGTGCGACGAGCGGTCCCGGCACTGGGGATAGTCATGTGCATGTGTTCGATTTTGCTTTTCCACCTAAAGAAATCGGCTGCTGCCGTGGGTACAAACGTCACCGAGATAATAAGCACAGTTGGCGGTTACGTCTTTTTAGTTTCTGCCCTGTGCACCGGGCTCGTGTTTGCGGTCCATCGAAAACAGATTGAGGGTCTCCTCAAACCGAGGCGGAGGTGCTTCAGAGAGATTATCATCCCAGTTCTCGGCGCGATACCCGCCTCTATGATCGGGCTTCGTCGGATCTCGCTGAGCACCTGCCCTTTGGAGATCATTCTCACAGTCTTCATCATGAATTCGGATTTGATCATCGTCAGCTTCTTCATGATTTACACCGATATCATGATGAGCATTTCGAGGCAGAATCGCAAAATATTGGACTCTTTACGCGTGAGAGAAGAAGTATCGCCAGACATGATCGCCGCGAAGTGGGAGATCCGTGATGGAATCGACAAAACGAACTCCATATTCGAGAATATTCTCGCTCTGTGCTACGTGGAATCCTTCATGACAGTCATCCACTGTTTGGCGAAACTCATTTGTCAGTCATCGGAGCCCAATCTCGATATGATGGAGTCACTTCAGCTGATACTTGACGCTGTGCTCGTCGCTCTCCGGCTGTGCGATGTGTCGGGGAGGGGATCGGATTTGATCTCGATCAGCCTCCAGACCGAGTATCTGGTTTCGAAACGGTTTTCGCCTAGGAGACCATATGAGTTGGCGGTTCTCCGATTCCGAAAAGATTCGGACGTCTTGAGAGCAGCGGTCTTCACTCTCGATATCCCAAACTTTCTGAGATTCCTGAGTTTCGGAATAAGTAGCGTTGCTGTGATACTCCAATTCGACTATAAATTCCTCAAGAGGATTTCAAGTTTGAACCTCTCGTGAGCATTTTCAGTTTTGCTGCTCCGTTACGGGCAAACTTGCTCAACATGATACAGCACGGCTTGGCGGACTGAATCCCTCCACGGGGCGGCACTGATGGTTCCGCTTGGACTCCCGCCAACTAGGATTCCTACTTCATTTACTACGGCAGTCGAATGTGGTCAGTGCAGAGGGTCATGTGGAAACGAACGATCATATCTCCTCCCCCGATTCATGCCTGATTCGGGCTGGATTCTACATGTATGTGCCGCGTATTCACGGCGCGAAACTGAATGTTTAGAGAATCGATGTGAGCTCGTTTGTGTTGTCCTCTGAACTCGTCGAGCAGAGGCCATTTCAAGCATTAGTCTCTCCGGCTGCGTACATTCCAGGGATTGGCTTCCGAACTCTCAGGGAATAGATGCGAGTGTCATCAAAGGAAAACCGTGAATCGTCATGGTGACAGTTGCTCTACGAAAGCTCATCGAGAGCATGAGTTGATATTTTTTCGGTTGTCGCCCAACGGCTGAGTTGTTCGCGACTCGAGTTCGGGAATCCACGCCGCGTCAGGGACTAAGCAGGCACATGCCGAGGATAAGGATGTCCAAGCTGCCCTCTCGGCTTGTTTCCTCCGCCTTGCTTGCCACCAATATCCAGCCACTGATCCGTTCGGCTCCCGTGCTCGATGTAGCGGGCGCACAAACCGCATTTTTCCACCGAGTTTTCGACCATGGGAAGAGAACCGTTTTCCATTCGGGGGTGCTCGTCATATTGTGAGCAAGGATCAGCAAGTCGGCCTCCATCTGTGCCAATAACGGTGGTTTGAGTTCGCTCTCCCTCGAACAATGGACACTGTAGGCTCGAAATGAAGGCTCACCGATACGATTCCGACTTCTGGTGTTATATGGAAGGATGCGAGGAATATGCTGATAAGGGGAGGCACGCCGCCGACGCGATTCGATCGGGTGCGAGGGGTAATACTGTCTCGTCGATTCGTGAAATGGAACAGAGGTGTGGGACCCATTTGAGAAACAGTGCGAAGCGAAAAAACTTGTTAAGGGAGGTTGCGCTGCTCGAGGAACTCATCGGTGTCCCTCACAGCGATTTCAAGGTCACGGAAGCGGAGTTGAAAGGCGAGATCAGACAGCGGAATCCGGGATCGATTCCTAACAGGTTTCATTCTGAGGAACTTCCCGGAGAAGTCCATCCAACGATCCAGCTGCCCTACCGAGACCAGTACAATTGAGTTAGAGGAGGAGCATCTACTTGCTGACTTTTCGAGTCAAGACTCAGAGGAGAGAGAAGCTGCACTGGCAGGTGCATGGCCGATTCTTCATTAGAAGTAAGCTAGGCGCAACCGACCGAGAAATCCGACAGCCTCACCGAGAAGAGACGCATCGAGTAATTCGTTCAGGCCATAGGACGTGAGGGAAGACGCATATTTCTCCCTATCAGCGACGGTTTTGTACATGTGTCTCCAGTTGTTGACAGATGTACTATTCTGAACTTCACCACCGAGCTGCACTAGCGTGAAGCGGTGGACGGTTCCGTGAATCAGAGGAACGCGAAAGGCCGGGTAAGTGAACTCGCAAGTTCGGAAAGAGTTCACGGGCGTTTTCCATCAAGTCAATACCGCGAACGACCGAGAGTGGTCAGTGGACTCCGGTGCGAGCGGTCACATGTGCGATCAATGAGAGGAGTTCATCTCCCCGTAGAGGATGATCGTCACAAGACCCGTCTTTCCTGTAGGAGACATAAAGTTGATGGCTGAGGGGCTCGCACGTGAGAGTTTCGCAGTCATGGTTGCAGGGAGGCAGTTACCGGCAATGTTGACGGACGCACATAACGTTCCGAGACACATTGCCAGCCGCCCAATTCTGAGACAGCTCGAAGTGAAGGGGCTGACAAACTTCCTCTTCGATGACTCCAGATCTGGAATCTGCGAGGAACAGGGAGTTTCATGTGCTATCGCTGATTCTTTGGGGGAGAACCGTTGTCAGGGCGTTTGTGGCGTTTTCCGCTCCGATTCGGATCGTAATTCAGATTCGTCAACGTTCATTCGAGGTCGGGTGCCCATCAAAGGGGCAGAGCCGATCGAACTGTTCGCGATCACGAGAAAAGCCATCAACGTTTCTACAAACCGCCTCCCTTTGCCACAAGTCTCGCCGAGGCTCGTAGTCAGGCCGTCGATTGCCAAGCAGAAGTGCATTATAGCTTGCAGATCGATGCATGAGTCTCTCCGGGGACGCATTGAAGCGCCGAGCTCCCGGGGTCGCTCTCTTCCGAAAATAGCATAGTTCTCTGGGCCGAAGTCCCCATCGACTACGTGCGTGCGATTTTCGCAGTAGATTCTGTGCTTTGCGTAATCTTGTGGTTACTCATCTTCACATCAGCTCTCTAAGCCTACCGGCGTGAAACCAGGTCGCTACATCCAGAGACGAGGAATCAGATTTCGGGAATGACTATTGACAGACTTGAATGACACTTTCTCAAAACTCTGACATTCGTTCGTCGAGCGTTAAAACCAGAAAATTCTAGCTATAGTTGCGATGCGACTTTCAAAGTGTGTCAGTGCTTCCCGGTCAGCGGTGGAAGCTCTTTCGTCAAGGACCTGCGACATCGCATTCCGCACTGTTCTCATTGCTCATGGCATGAATTTCGGACCTCAGCATTCTCCACGGACGAAGACGGCGCAACGAATCATTCCAGCACTCAACTTGATTTTATGCGTGATCTCCATACCAGTGTTTTGTGTGGTTGAATCGTTCCCCGCGGGAGACATTAGCCTCGCTGATATCACATGCTATTCGGGTGCTTTTATTTTCCTGGCTTCCGGCTTGTATACTGCGCTAGTATTTGCACAAAATCGGGAAGCCATCCAGAGTCTCCTACGAGTGGAGGGAAGGCGCTCTCAAGATGTCGTCCTCCTCGTACCCTGCGCTGTACCGTTCATTGTGATGTCGTCGCTCCGAATAGTCCGCTCCTCCGATTGTCTCAATATCCTCCTTTCTATCCTCTACATGCATTCAGAATTGATAATGATAACCTTCTTCATCATATACAATGACATTCTCGTGAGTTTGACGTGTCGCAATAAGGAAATCTTGCACTTCATAAGCAAGGCGAGCTCAGACTGTTCTGGCCTAATCCCAGAAAAATGGGGAGTTCGTGATGGAATTGCCAAAATGAATTCGTTGTTCGCGAACTCTCTAGCGTTGTACTACGTCGAATTCTTCATTACATGCATCCACTCTCTCGCTGAAGTTGCCGGGAACACTAAGAGTCTGAAAGAGATGTTTCTGTTGCTTCTATACGTTGGGGGAGTTGCTCTCCCGCTTCTCAGTCTGACGAGGAAAAGCTCGAAGCTAACGGTGGTTAGTCTCCAGGCAGAATTCTTACTCTCAAAACGATATCTCACTGCAGCACCCGATCACTTGGCAATGCTCCGCTTCCGAGAAGATCTGGATGATTTGAAAGTTGCGGTGTTTACTCATGGAAACGCGAACTTCTTGCGGTTCTTAGGTTCAGGGGTCACCTGCGCCGCTGTCATTCTTCAATTCGACTACAAAGTTCTGAGAAGAATATCTGACGTCTACGAACCCTGAACGACAGCTCAATCCCAGCCCGACTCAAGGCTCACTCCGCCGGGGATAACTCCTTTCTACGGACTAGAAGGGAGCGACCTGCACCGGACGGCACATCTCAGGGCTCAGGGCGGCATTCGACTCTCATCACAGAGAAGCTTTAATTTGGGCACAATGGAATCGATCGGGAGAGACTCTGGACCATTCTGCGAAATCGAGGAATGAACCCAGGCTGAATCGAAAACTCCGAGCCATATATGTACTCCTCGAACAAGATGGAAATAATCGAATGAGTCGAGTCCGAGAGTAATTCGAATCAAGTGATTCGGATCTGCCCAGCTCTGATGAAAAGAATCGAGGTCATGGATCTGGGAAGGTGGCAAAGCGCCCTTCTGAACATGATGTCTACTGTGAGAATCTACTCTACAAGCGGAATTCCGAAAGAGAGGTATAACCGCGAGAACGTCATATGTGCAGAAAAGGGAGAACCATGCAGGAACGTGTTCGATTCACAGATTAGGAAGAGGATGAGAGAAACACGGTAGATAAACTAGAAGAGAGGTTTGTCGCTGAAACCCAGTCTGGAGTTCGACCGACAAGGCAAAACATGCCCCGGTGTGAAATCCCCCCTCTTCAGAAATTGGAGAGGGGACGCCCTCTTGGGCCTGGCACGAGCCGGTAAACTGCCGAGAGAGCGCTATTGGAAGCAGAACCCACTCAATGACAATGAAAGTGAGAACAAACGCATGTCCCATCAATGCAGTACACAAAGAGAGAGTTTGAAACTCGTTACCCATGACGCGTACCACTCGGGAGAGGATTTCCTCCTCCAGGAGGAAGCGAAAAAACCCTCGATCGTCTCACGAACGAAACAAATCCTAGAAAACTGGGAGGAGGAGATCCATGATCTGCTGCAAAGCTCCTGACACGAGGATAAGAATGGTGATAGACGCAACATGAGCGCCCCAAACCATATCTCGATCAATAAATTCCATACCATTCCATAAGAGGTAAGACTCCCGGCAAACTCCTTCACGATTTCCTCCGAGCTCAGCTCGCTAGGAGCTATCGGTGTAGTAAGACGATAGATTGGAGTGAATTCAACTCCAAGTGGCGAACCCGTCGGTCACAAAACGAGATTTCACGAATTGAAAACGCGGGCCAAGCGAAGCCATTGAACTGCTTGCGTCGGCTCATTTTCCCTCAGGTAGCACTCCATGTGACATCACTGAACGCGGAAACGAGGGGAGAGCTGACTCTCGAAGCAATGACAACACATTTCGCAAAACTTTCCAAACGATCGAAATTTGCGATTTAGCATTTGCTCGAATCAACGCGCATCCCTCCATTTCGCTCTATGGGGACCTCCTCCTCGATATGATCCCGAACAGACGAGCACAAGCTGATGTGGGATGGTTGAATACGTTCCAAGTTGTGCCCTCTAGTTATTCACGCATCACCCAGCCAGCACTAGCCGTGGAATCCGGCTCCGCTCACAGAACCTCATTGCTACAACACCAGTCAGCTCGATAACAGCTGGTGGTAGTCAACTGCTTCCTATAATTGACGATAAAAGCCTATCCCCGTTAGATTCTAAAGGGACCCCTGTATCAGTCGTCGGTCCCTTCCGAGCTCTGACTTTCGCCCGACTCACCCAAATTGAAGAACCCAGATTCAAAGCGTCGCCTTCCTCAAATTTTCAGCAGAATATTATGAGTATGCTCGTGTACCGTATTTGGAATGTGAGACAGATCCGGAACATCGTACCTCCATTTTCCTCGAATCGGAGAAGTCGCGAATCGTCTCTTCCCGCGAAGATGGTGTTGGGAGTCTATGAACATTTGCCAGCTTGGTACGCATCCTGCAACACCGCCCTGTTCGACAGTGTTCTCCTATGCGGCTGCCGAAACAGACCGTTCGTTCCTGAGGATCTACGCGCTGTCCTGCGTGGTGGTCCATGTGTCAAGAGGAAACGGAGCCGGCATATCGCAGTGCAAGAGGAGTTCGAAAAAATAGACAGGCGATCGGGTGTGATGGTTGACTCCCGTCGATCGTGTGCGTTCACACTGGTGATCATCGATGCAGGATCCGAACTGTTCTGTAGATAGACCTCGACATAGATCATATAGTGTTGTATTTCCAAGGCAACAAGCTCCTCCAAGAGGCGTATATCACTAACTTCATCGATATACAGCCAGTTCGTAAACATGGAGGTTGTTAGATCCGGCGATTAACTACAACGAAGCGTTTCCCGAGACGCTATGAAAGTAGCGGTCTTTGCGAGTAAAAACTTGCTTGCTAATCCACCTTTCAAGTCTCACCCTCGTGGTCGGGATCCTATCCCGATACGCTTCATTGGTGCAATCAAGATCCTGACCAGTATTTATACATTTGTCCACTCAGAGTTTGTAATGGTGGCTTTCTCCATCGTGTACGTTGACCTTCTCGTGAATTTCACCCGTCGAAATCATCGAACCCGAAATGAACCCTGACTTGCTTGGCTTGATCAGACAAAAATGGGAAACCCGTGACGGAACCGACGAAATTGATTCCTTGTTCGCGAGGGTGCTTGTGCTCCACGTCGTGGAATTTTTCATGAAGGTGGTCTACACTCTTGCCTACGTTGCTGAAAACACTCTACGTACAACATGATACATCCTGTTGCTAATCTACATCGCTGGAATCGCACTGCCTTTGTTTGAGCTAGCGAGAAAGAACTCAGTCCTGATTTCGATCAGTTACCAGAGAGCGTTTCATCTTTCGAAAGTTATTTCACTTGATTCGCCGAACGAAATGATGATTCTCCGGTTTCGTGGAGATTTGGACGTCCGGGGGGTTGCGGTGTTCGTCAGTTTCCCTTCACAGGATCCCAAACTTTCTGAGATTCGTTGGTACCGGCATCACCCGATCAGCCGTTACACTCCAATTCGACCACAAAATTCTTGGACGGATCGCGAGTTTGAGCCGAGCGTGAGGACGCATCATCGAACAGGCTATTCGGAACGGAAGTAGCCGATCGACGCACATATTTAGAGTTGTTCCGTTACAGTGTCCTGGAAGAAGTCTCAAAATCGTTAACGCAAGTAATCGCTATCGAGGATGAGGGCGCCCGAGAGAAAAAATTCGATTTAGCAACTCTTGATGAACACTGACTGGGAGCTCATTCTATGCCCGAGTCCCGTCCCGTTTCAGAGAGTTCAATCATCTCAGCCGATTGAAGAAGGAATCTTCTGAGGTCATCTATCGGAGATGTCTCCAGGATTCGGAGTTCACGAGAAACATATCAGCGGGACGTTCAATGGAGAAAGTGCGAGATGGGATTTTTCAGTGACGATGGTGGATGGGGTCAAGGTTTCCCGAGGGTCCGACACAAGGAGACATTTGCGGGGCTCATCCGTTTCTCTACGATTCGGATTTCCCGAGAAACACGTGCGAAAAACATGAGCGGAACCTCCCTTCGGTGAAGTGCAGGATGGAGGTGCTTCAGTAACGATGAAGGATGAGGTTCAGGTTTTTCGAGGTGTCTGATGCAAACCACGCGCTGATTCGTCGACTTGGATGGCTTAACCAGCCGTCATCGAAGATCGATTTGGACTGCAACATGGGGTGGGCAAGGGGGCACTCGAGGAAGAGAGGTGAAGCCATTGATGACCCCTGTCCACATTCAAAGATACATAGGACAGGCTTGGCTTCGATCGCGTCAATTCATTGATGCCGGGGATGATGCAGCGAACTCCCCCATTCCCTCTGAGAAACCTTTCCTCGTATCGAAACATTTTGGCACTCTGGGCTGAAAATTGTGCCCAGACACCTCGCTCTGGGAATCGTAGTTTTGACAGTCCGAGCCCGGGAATCATGATCCCTACCATCGGAGTTTTTGGCGGGAACACTGGAACTTGGAAAATCGATCAAGTCTCGTTTGACGTCGGAAATTGGTTGACCGAAATGAAACTCTCACGAAGTATCATCCCTAGCTTAATGAGTCATGGATGGAGTTCGATAACATTTCCAACTAATTGAGAGGTTTCCGAGAGGATTCCGGTATATGGGCGAGGGAATCCGTGTTCAAGGAAACTCCGGTTCTGAAATGGCAGAATAGATGCGATTCGTAGTCGGAGGACAACAGGGAGTATCTTTCTCCACCCTTGCTCCAGCTTTCCAGATTCGTCCATTCAATCGATGGACACTCGACAGAGTGCCAGGCTGGTGGTCGGTCTCTGTTCTCGGGCTTGGTCAACCGTGAGAACTCCGCCGGAGCTCACACCGGAATGAGCAGAATAGGCCATCGATCACCCATGCAAAACCGCTCAATGCCTCGCGAATCGATGTAAGAAAGCTCTTCGGGAGCGTATCAGAGCGCCGAGTAGCTCAGAGGTATCGGCGCTCTCTAGCCAAGTGTGTGGTCCCGGTGATCTGTTGGTAGGTTCACTTCGCGTTGTTGTCTGACCCGATCAGAGAAGTTTCAATCGCTGGGGTCTGATTGGCTGATAATACTCCTCAAGGGCAAGCATATCCAAAGGACCCTGGCGATATTTTAAATCTTGACAACGCTCAGACTCCTGAATGTTCTGGTAATCGTGACGATGGATCTTTCGGAATGGATCAGTCCGTACCTGCCGGTGGGGCAGCCGCCTCGGCGAAAGCCTCTGCAATCGTGTTCCGCGTCATCTGCCTCTCCCAAGGCTTAAGAATTCGAGCTCCATGTGCCCCCCCGGTCAAATTTAGTTCTACGACTGATTTCCGCAGTAAACATTATTGTGAGCATGATCTCTTTACCAATGGTTTGGATCTTGCAACCGACCCCTGGGAGCGGCATCAGTGCTTCGAAACTCACAAGCCACTCCGGCGGGTTCCTCTCCATGTTCTCTGGCTTTTGTAGTGCGCTCGTCTTCGCTCGCGATCGTGAAGACATTTATAGTCTGCTCCAACCGCGACAAAGGCGCTTCCAGGATATCCTCCTCCCCTTGTTTTGCGCTACACCGTTTGGTGTGATTATGTTGCGTCACATGTTCTGGCACTCCGTTTCTCTCATCAGCCTCCTGCCTATTCTTCACATGCATTCCGAGCTCATCATGGTGAGCGTATTCATCATTTACACCGACATGCTCGTGAATCTGACGCGCCGAAATCATCGAATACTGGACATCGTGCGCAGGACAAACTCAGACTCGTTCGGCCTTGACGGTAGGGGATCTAGTTTCATATCCCGAGTCCGCAAGCTCGCGTCCGGCAGCGCGGCCTTTGTTTCTTAAGTTCTCTCTTTCGTGTTTGTTTGCATGGGCCATGAAACTGTGACCACAAGCATGCTGGAGTTGATGCAGTGCAAACAACGGAGAAGGCTCAACGAAGCATCATCAACACTCCTCCGTCATTCCCTCATCGGTGGGGAGGGGGGCAGGAGGGGGGGGGGGGGGGGGGGGGGGGGGGAACTGAATTTCGACATGGTACACGGCAGGTTCGCAGGAGCAGTCCTTCAATTGATATCTCTCCGTGAGTCTCGAAACACGAGATAAATATTCTGTCTGTCTGAGAGTCCTTGTAGACGGTGGTGTGGATTTGCCTGGAACGCAGCTTGACCTCGAGCTCGGATTCTCTGAACGCCATGGGGAATTTTCGCCGCGAATCATTTGCCTTCGATTTTCCAGAGTTCCCGACCATTTTGCAGTGGCCCGGTAGAAAGCCAGGGATCCCACGCGCCGGATTTCGTTCGGATTTCCCGCGAAGAACGATCAGTGATACTACCGAGACCGCGCTCCCATATCGAGTATGACTCCGTGAAGGGTGCAATAAAGTTCACGTCTCTTCACCTCACATCCGAGTCTGCGGAGCAACGAGTTCCCGCGAAATTCGGGACGTTCATTTGCTGAGCAGCGTCGGCTGGCGGAATCAGAAACCAACTTTGGGCGGATGACCTTTTTCTGAAAATTCAAAATTATAAAGTCTCGACGCCTGAATTTGAGAAACGCTGTTGGACAACGACTGGAAACAGGTGCCCAGGTTGAGAGCAAACTTCCCTCGTGTTTTCCATGAGTGGACGGCTTCGAGGAGAATCCGGAGATCCGACCCTCACTTCTCTCGAAAACTTCCTGGTCATCGTATGCAGCCGGGAGTCTGGGGCAGAATGCCAAGGCTCAATGATCCAAACGCTGGCGGAGTCCCTGATTGTGAGTGAACCTCAATATGTCGGAAAATCGACTCCGGTCTCGTTTCCGCAAGTGGTCATCCATATGTATGCCTGAAGCCCGATGTCGGTTACATCTTCGTAGCATGATCTCCTCGACGGTTCTCCTGCTCAGTGGACTTCTGTACCACTCACATTGGAGGATTCTCATGTTGACCCTCAATCAATAAACATGCTTCAAAGGCTTGATATTACTCCAAGAGCAAGAAAAAAGAATGCTGCCAAGCATTCGTGCAGCGACACCTTGTACCGGAAAACTGACGCAGCTGTGGCATTTATCGTTTAGATGATCGTTTGGAAGATTTCGACCCACAGAATAGGCAAGACAGTAGAGTCCAATCATATCGGAGCTATGGGTTAGTCCAGGCCTAAAATACGAGTTTGCAGTTGCAGTTGACCAAAACCTGCATTTTCCAAAAACTGCAGTTTCTTGCAAGGCCTATCGGCAACACAAGGTGAGGACGTCAGATCCAGCTTCTTGAGAGCTGTTAAACAAACGCCATCTGCCTCGGCCGGCCTTCGTCACTGCCCCGAATCGATGGCCTCCGACATGACCAAAGCCAACGGTCGGATACCCACACTCATATGACCGCTCTGACTTTCCCGAAAGAAATCGGAGTGCCCGAATAAGGGGCATCCGTAGGGCTCAAATTTGTCGCGGTCAAAGAACGCGATCATCGCAGGCGAGCCGCGGTAACGAAACGGAAAACTGAGTAAATCGCTCGAGATTCATGAAGAGTGGTGAGACTGTGTGAGTTCCGCATTTAGCTTAATGAATATTGAGTACGAGGTGCAACGATGCAGGAACACACCATTTTCTCCAGTTGGACACGACATGAGCACCTTGCAATGTGAGAGAGGTCCTGTCACAGCCTGGGAATTCGTCCACCTCAGACGATGAGGGCGGATTTGCCTCTGAATATTATAATGTAGATTTACGTTGAACTTGATTTGTATCCAAGCTCTAGAGCACACCGGCGTTCGGACGAAGCGGCGTGTTGTGGACGACCTTATTCGGCTCAGCGATGCTATGGGGGTCATCTTTCAATACTTTCGAGCACATGCTGAGGGACCGGCCGGAACGCTGAGGCAAATTAGCGCCATTCGAGAAAGTTTCGTGAAGCGTTGGGCTGCGGCAAGCCTGAATTCCGCGGGGTGACTGAAGCAATTGGAGCCCTTGATTGAGTTCAAGGACATTCTGAGCTGCGCCCTCGCCAAGCTTACTTCGTCGAACTCAGGAGCTACTGCAGTGATTCGAACGTTCTTGGTTATCGCGGTGGAAGCCGGAAACGACGGAAATCGCGGAGAAGGCCGAAGATGGCGGAAGAAGCCGAAGATCGCGGTTTCCGCGATTTTCTTCCAGCTCTAGGAATCCGTGTTACTTCCTTTTCGATTCAGAGATCCGAGAAGGAAGGTATGGTTGAGAAAGTAACCACTTGAGCTCCATTGAGCCGTCTCGCGATTCACCATCGGAAACTGTTCAGAACTACATCGTTTTTAACTCTGCAGTTCTTCTAGATGTATGGCATACGTACTGCTCTCCGGAGCTCGTTTTGTTTGAACCTAAATGAGCTGACTTTCGCGACTGGAGAGCTTCAGACGACCCAACATTTCGACGCAGGAGATTTTCGCAAGCTGGCTTCTTGGAGATGGCGGATCCCAAGCATGGGAATTTACGTGAGAGGGCCGTTTAATGATTTTCTCTTTCAGGAGGAACTCAATCCGTCTGCACGCTAGCGTGCTCTCTTGGGTGAATCAGCCACAGCCTGTTCCGTCGATTTTGGGCCTTGCCAGAGAGCAATTCTCGCCCCCGACGAGGCTCTTGAACGACGAGCTGCGCGGAGACGTCTATGAGAAGTCAAGAAGACTCAGTGTCTTCTTCTTAGTTTCGGAGAGACCGCTCTAGATCGGATAGGCATCGGATTCCTCGGCGAAGGAATGAATTGAAAGAATCTGATAGCTGAGCTCTGATATTCAGAGCCGTAATTGAAATCGAGCCGATTCGTTATTTGTACTGCCTGGAAGGAAAATCCAGCGGTGACAAGTTCTCGGATTGATCCGAGCCACCCGGCTCTGCACTTGTTCGGTCGATCCTGAGACTTTGCTTCTACCCGGCAGTTGCACTGGTCTGGTTCCAGGATTCCAGAAGATGGACCTGGGTTTCCGGGAGAAGAAAACATAGACGGATCGTCGCGGCAGCTGCACACCCGGCTGGAAGGATATTGCAGCTCTTCACCGCCGGGATTTCATTCAGAATCAGCATGCCTGAGAATGTCACGGGAGAAACGTATAGAAGACGAGATTTTGTACGAGCGAAATTAAGGCTAACACGATCGCTCGCCCTCTTTCGAGCTCTGGAGCGCTCCTCGTTTTTTTCGATGGCAAGGTAGTGGTATAATTTTCCGCATCGAATGATTGCGGTAAAAAGTCGATCAGTTGACTCTTGACGGTTCCCGGCTAGTTAAATGGGATTATCCAAAGAGGAGGGTCGACTTTGAGCCGACTTTCGGAACGCGATGCTCTCCCGATCGGTGCGAATATCAAACCAAAACACGCGCCATCCTCCTAGGTAATCTCCGATCGCAAAAAAGAAAAGAAATCCCGAATCCGATCGGTTTTTGCCTTCGCACCTCGCGACCGGCTCCTTTGAGTACGGATACAGGATAGGGAACAAGATAATGCTTTCGTGTAATCATCCATTCGGAAACACTCTGTATATTTATTCTACAACTTGATGTACAATTCTGTCGCAACTCAATCAAATATCCCTACGCTACCAGAATCTTTCTCGTACGGCACCCCAGGATGTTTGATGCGGTGGTTGGTATTTGTCTCGGAGGTTCTCGATCGCTTTTTTCACCTGCAAACATGACGTTCGAACCGATGTATGAAAATGAGAGAAGATTTCCCGCTTCATTCCTCCATCGAGTCGATCCAGCTGCCTTTCCGTCGACGGACTCGAGCGTGATCAGTAGAATTCGGGTTCCACGGCCAGCTCTCCCCGCAGCAAAGTACCTTCCATCAACTAGGGAATCTCTGTGGTACAGTACAACCTCGATTCTCTCAACTTTCAATTATTTCAACCTCTTCGCGCATCGATCAGTTGAGTTATCGAGGCTGTACTGTACTCAGTGTTGATCTCCTCAGTCTGGACTAGGGGTCGCAGAGCCGGGTCCGATACTCGGATGCGGACCCGGGTATCCGACCCTAGGTCCCGGGTATCAGACCCCAGGACCCGGGTTCCCGGTTCCGGACCTCCGATGCCCGACTACCGATTTGGAGAGTTGATTCCGAGGTCGATACTACCATCATTTTCGGGCTCCGTGTACCCGGGTATTCGAGGCCGCACCCGTTGACCCGGATATCTGAGGCTGGACCCGTGGAACCGGGAATTTCGACCCCTACTCAGGACATTTTTTCGGAACGCATTCAACTTTTGTGGGACCATTCGAATCCATGTCTCAGTATCAGTTCCTTCGTACTTGCAAGGTCGAGATTGTCAAGCTTGACGATTGAAAGGCTTCCAGTTTGATAAGATTAGCTTACCCTCTGAGCGAACACTTCAGGCCTTTCGTCTTCGGCGCATCTGAGCGGTTCACCCAGGTAGATCCTCATTTTCACAGGGAGGTAACATTTCGGCATCACGAGGGGTACTTTGGTCTGGGCGTACCATTGTTCCATTGTTTCTGGAGTTACCCGCAAACTTATCATACCCGTCGTTCGAGCGCGGTCATCATCGACGATTTTCCGATATCCTCCTAGCAAGGAGCTGTCGGGACCTCACCTGATTGGCTGAAAGCCGTTAACGGCATCGAATGCTGGAGGTTGGTGGTGAACATCGGCACAACTGGGACGCCGGTCTCCTTGGCGATTTTCGCGAAACCGATCCGAGATCGCCACTCCAGCCTATGAATCGGAACCGATTTATGTAATTTTGAGTTCGCTTGCCTTCGGGACGCTCTCGGTCGAAATCTACGATGGTTGAAGAAGACAGTCCAAACAAAGAAAGAGGATCCGAATGTGGAACAAACTCACGAGTAATTCCTGCTGAACATCGCTTCGTATGCACCTCCCGGCGCGGCAGATCTCAGATGACCCTCCTTCAAATCATCGATGAACTTTCGTCGATCGCTGCTGTAGTCGTAGAGCTGCAATCGATCTGGGACTGAGCACATGGATTCGAATCTCATGTCGGTTCGGGTTTCCGTGAGCAGCAAGGTGACGAATGTATTATTCAGATGCGGAAATTACTCTGAGTTTGTGGAATGATGACAATGTTTCCTCTGACCTCGATAAGGTTTCGGAAGAACCAGTTCTGGTGAAAGTTGATGTCTGCTGATCCTCCAATCATCCGTCCGAATTTGAGGTAGACGTAGCTAAAGAGGTAAGTCATGTCTATAGGAACGAAGGGAGCGTGATAATAGACGACTAGGCCGCCACCCTTCGGCAGGTTCTGAAGACCATGCAGCTCCATACCTGCGCAGACAGGAGCTTCAGCTATGAGTTTGATGGCAATTGGCTTCACGAATTTTGAAGAACAGAGCTCCCGGTCATTTTTAGGGGCAATCTCCGATACCGAGCGTTCTCTTCTATTACGAGGACGAATCGAACGACTTTGCTCACCATGTAAAGCTTTGAAGAAGAGACGACAAATGAGCAGTTGGAACCTCATGAAAAGTGGTCGTAAAGAGCTGTCCTTGCCTCCATTGGTGAGTAAACAGAAAAGCGCCGTCGTCAGGAAGTGCACGTAGGTGAACAACAGGAAGATCGTGAAGGGCGAATACCATATCTGTCGGCGGGAAGTTAGGAGGAAGTAAGTGTTTAACGGCCAGGTGCTGGAGCATCCCAATGATAACTAACGAGAACACGTTGCACCCCGAACAAGCCACGGCTCGCCGAAGATACCCGCGCAGGCTATTCTCTGTGACTATGGCTTCATGGCGCCCGGGTTCCCGTTGGAAAGGAATGCAGAATCCCCAAGATCGCTCTGATTTCCGAGGTGTATTACTTTGCCAGAATTTCATGTATCTTTCCAACGCTCCGAGACAGCTGAGCATAATCCTCTTCCCCTGGACATTGAACGTTCTTTTCTCGGATAATCGCGGGGGATCGATGGCGCTGGAGGCGGAAGTACCTTGAAAACCCTTTAAGTTTGGGAATCCAGGTTTTTCCCTGAACGGGGAGTGAACGCTGGCGACACGAGGCCCGATTGACATAACGTGCCGATCGTGAATAAAGTCAGATGGCCACGTTTCGTCAAGAAACGCCTTGGCCGGGTTGCTTTGTCTCCCTGTTCGATTGAGAATCTAACATCCTCGAATTATAATATCAAGTTATCGCACTCACGATTATCGGCCGCAACCACCAGTTCCTCCACAAAAACCTCAAGTAGAGCGGATGAAAAAGGATAGCTGCCCACACAACATAAATCAGGCCCCTAATAGCGCTTCTCCTCAGCGTCTTCGGGAACGACGAGCCCTTCATATACTGCGACATTCCACACTTTGTTGCTGCCTCAGTCTGAATGGTGACTCCGCTCGACTAGTGACTCTGTCCTGGGCGCGTCTGACCCGTTCGATTCGCCAGCGGATGACCTGCGAGCTTTTTTCGCCTTGCTTGACTGCGACAACACGATGATTGTTCACGGGAGCGATTCCTGAGATTGGATAATGGGAAGCTGGATGGTTCAACGAGCGTGGAGATGATTCGAAAGGAGATGACATATATGCGAGGAGGCCTGATAGGACACTTATGATGTCGGTCTGGGATTTTGCGAGAGCACAATAGCTAATCAGGCACACTCGAAAGCAAACCGAGTCGTCAACATGTGAGTTCGAGCCCACTATGGAGCATTGGAAGATTTGCGTCAGTCTGACGTTCTCCGATACCGTCAGCTGCGAAATTTAGCCCTCTAATATTCTCAACAAGGGTAAGCACATGCATGAGTCCCAGACAGGAGGTGCACCTCAGAAGCGATGTCTGATGCAGACGAAAGCGAATGGGGGACGTTTTCGAAAATCGGCTCATCGTAATCACTCGGCCCCGACACGGAGATGAACATTCAGCGTAGTACAGAATATCAGGTGCTTCTGAGCCGAGGCTCAGACGGATCAGAGAAAAGGCCGACTCGTCGCAAATATGCTTTGAGTCTCTGAGAATGGTTCTGGAGTGAGTCCGTCACGATGCAGGCTGGGTTCGAAACGAGATTCTTTCCTCGATCAAGAGATCCCCGATGTCTTGAATGCCGACTGACAAAAAATGCAATCCTCAAACAGAACCCGCACGGCAAGCTGGATCGCCGCTCCATTGACCGGAACTTGACCTGCAGAGATGCAGGGGTTTTATTCTCATGTTGGAAATCTGGGGCATCGGAAGGTTGCGTGAAATCGAATAGACTTCTCGCGATAGAAATATCCCTCGGGGCTCCTGTTTGGTGTGTTTAGCGCTTCTCGAACAGAACGGTCCATCAGGGACAGACTTGTACGCTGACCGATATCGCCCCACTCTAAGGGATGACATCCTCGGGCGGTTTCCAACATGAGTGATCGGAAAGTGCTTCTTCGTCTTCTCCGTTGGAACTTCGGGGACTGATGTTCAAGGTCTGGAGGTGTCCACCTTCGGGCCTGACTTGGTGTTGGACTGAGGCTTCCCTCAATTCCTCAAGGATCTTTTGAAAATCCGATTAGCATCGCCAAGAACGCCGATAAACTAGGCTCACAGGTGCTGTGAGTTTTCGAGTTTCGCACTCGCCTCAACTCGGGGGATTCCATCATCCGTGGACCATGCGCTCTGGCGAACTGAGATATTCCATTCAATTCTCCGTCTCTCCATTATTCGTCGTAGTTTGAGAAGTGCACTGAACGCACCCGGAAGGCATTCGGACCCGTTCCGTATGCTCGAATGTATTGCGATATTCATAAGAGCCACAGGGGAGAAATCTCTTGGGGTCGCAGACCCCCGCTCGAGTCTTTCCAAAGAGACGCCTAGCTAGTTTCCAGTGACACTTGGTTCACGAGAGATGTTACAGAATTGGAACCACTGTTCTCAGAGTGCGCTCCCACCACAGAGAATCCCGAAATTCATCCTGTCTGGTCCACATGAAGCTTACAAGAATCGGTGTCAAAGCGTCAAATTTTCATAACTCGGGATGCCCATCCATGGGCTGTCGGAATCAAGGAGCAGCTGTGAGACTTTCAGGACTGGAATTCGGGTTTGGAGTCTCCCTCCGTTCGCGAGGTGCGTAGTAGACGCGTCTCATGCACGCTGGTCGAGTTTCTTCCTGAAGGCTGACCAGGCTCTGTTTCATTCGTTCTCCTCTTCGACGAGGCATTGGGAATAACATAGAGAGCTTGTGGAGAAGGCTCTTCGGCGGCCAATCATGTGTGGAGGGTCTCCTTGTGAACGCTATCCATTTCGTGGACAAAAAAAAAAACGTTCTTTCAGCCTGTTCTTAGAAGCTCAATACGGAGAGGTCCAAGATCAATCAACACGAGGAACTCAGTACTTCCTCTCCCGAAGTAATATGACGCATCGTGTTCATTGATCTGAACACGGCCTCCTACTAGAATGTCTCATTCTTGTCAGTGTTCTGACCATAATTTGGAATGAGATCATGCTGTGTTCTGCGTTCGATTACAATGATCCACCATAACAACCCGAAACAGAGTCGACACCCGGGGCGTCGCGCAGCGGGCCAGCTGCAGAATATCCTCCCAGAAATGTGCCGAGATTTCTTTCCGGGAAACAATTCTAGCTCAGCTGCCAGCTGACCATCCTAATGAGCTCGCCGTGCGCACATCGTTGGTGGAATCGCGCGACACACATGAGAAGGCTCATGTCAGATTCCCAAACATGCTTCTCATGGTCGTGTCTGAATCGTTCAGAACATAGGCTGAACGCGCGGAGTTTTTGCACGAAACATTTCAATCGCCTGGAGCCACTCCCATTGTTCACGGAAGAGCTCTTTAGGACTGCACCAGACGCGACAGCTCGAGAAGAGCCAGTGGCGTGTACAAGGGGAGGGGGGACCCCCACCTTGGGATGCCCTCAAGTGACCATCCTCCCCCGGGCGCTTATTAGATTCAGCTTGATTCCGGAGTAATCCGAGCTTCTACTGCAAGCGTAACTCTTTCGTTCTTCCGCGCAGCACGGTGCTTTGGTCACCATTTCGAGATTCAGTTGGTGTGGAAGAGACCCATCTCCGCTCCCAAGACTGCATGGCTAGCACTTTTGCTTTCCGCATCAGGGATGGGCTTCTTGAAAGCGGAAAATGGGTGTTTCCCGTCTTCGCCCTGCGGGAACATGGGAGGCGGGCATCTCCTGCACTTCGTCGCTAAGCCGTGTATTGAATTAATGCAGGATTTCCGCGCGGGACTCTTTTCCGAGCAGAGTACAGAGACTGCAGTGCAGACCACTTCAGAACGTACCCTCTCCAGTTTCTCATTCTGCGAAGCCTGATTCCAGGCTGGCAATGGGTGAAATCATTTCCCGGGTTCTCTACTGAGTGCCAGGACTGAACCATCCCAGAACCGAGTCTCGAGTCATTCTCGAGTCGTCTGGGAGGGATCGAGGGAGCCAGCATCGTTGGACTGAAAGTTCGTCCTCCACGCCGCTATTTGGGGCTGTAAAACCGAACTTTGCTGATACTCTGATCGTTCCTGAATCGGAGAATCTGGCAAAGCATCGGACCCGTCTTCTCTGCGTAGTATTACAGGGTGGCATTTTATATTTCGGGTTTTTGTTGCGGCAATAGCTTTGACAATCCTTGGATTTTTTTCAAAATCCGTTCTTAAAACCATAGCATTATTAGTGGGGGAAGGATTGAGGGATGCGTACCATTAGACCTTGAGAGAAACCAAGTCGTCTCGCTCGGATCATATCGAGGCGGTGGGCCTTATTGCTGAGATTCGTATCCCGACCACGCACGTGAACGAGCGCAACCCGAGTAGGCGACCTTCCGCCGAGTCGGCCGCGCTTCGCGCGATCGGACTGCGGTTTCTGGCATCAGGACCACGTTGCTTCTTATTATTATTATTCGGCTGATCCGGAGGTCGTCAAACTTTTCCGACATTACCCGCAGCCGCAGTACCCTGCGATGTCGCGACACACCGTTTGACGACCCCTGAGCTAATCGGTAAATGTTGTTACTCACCCGTACCGCTGGTTGGTCGTTGATAATTGGAACCGACTGGAATGCTCGAATACTTTGCTTGTGAGTATGGGGATGAGAATATTATTTTAGGCGTGCGCGGGACCCATGAACTCTGCATGCAAATACCCGATCCAGAGAGTCCGAGGGATATTACGAGGGAATATTCATCCCAGGCTCCTCTTATGCACGCCTAGGGCACAACAGCCTATGAGCAAGAGCTCGGGAATGAGGAGCCCCTGCACGTTTCGCATGCGAGTTGATGAATGGAATTATTCCTGTCAGATGCACTCGGGACCAATCTATTATGCAAGAAAATATCGGCCCAATCGAAGGAATCCGAAGAGCAACAATTGACAATCCTTCATCCCGGACCTTTCTGATGGTTATCATACCTAAAGCGCAACAGCCAATGAGCTTGCTATCAGTCATGGAAAGTCTCCCCACCCCTTTTGTGCTCATAAAATTCACATGTCCTGTTCATTTTCGAGGTTATAAAATCGTCATCATCATGCTATTCGAACACGGTTATCAAACGTCGTCGCTGTCTTCATCGGTGACGGGAACACTATAATAATGAATCCAGAATCTCTGCTGGTCTCTCAATCTTTGGGAGATGACGGGCGCTGAATGAGTCGTATACAAGGACCGCGACATGTTAGGAGCAACCTATTGGGCGAGTCCCGTCGGCACTTCCGCAATGATCACGTCTGACTGCGGCAAGACCGATTCCAGGCACATGATAAATTTGGCAACGGTACCTTCCTTCCTCTTCACACGCCGCGACCGAACTTCAGGCGATTGCCGAAGTTACCACGCATGTTGAGGTTCATGTGTCTTTCATCATCCTGCATTTCAGCGAGGTAGGGTACTGACTGAGAAAGCTGGTAGGCCCCGGTGGAAAATGTCTTCAGATCCCTCTCTGTCAGCTCGGGGAAATCCGGCATCACAAAAGACGTCACGGTGGATCATAATCTCCTCACTCGGCATGCGCCGCAGAACCTCGTTGAACATGGTCGGATTGGATCCTAGAAGCTTACCAGAAGTATTGTTCAGGAAGCACTCGATTTTTGTCGGAGCTCTGCTCTTGGAAAGGAGGTCAATATCCTTTCGAAGATCCAGAATACGGTACTCCTGCTTCATAATGCCATGCACTGCTCCCATAGCCCATCGGATTTTCGCCCATAAAAACTACTTCAGGCGTAAGTCTGGGTAGAGAGCTGGGAAGGTTCCGACCTTGGTGCACAGCTGGCTGCGGTTAGGGCCCTCACATATGCATTTGCAGCACAAAGGCCCGGTATATCGCTCCAAAACTGAATGGATCCAGTTCAACAGTGAATGTTTCGTGAGTTCAGGTTTGGAGTCTCCCCGCCGAACTGCCGGCGAGTCGTTTCGCTCATTCTCAACGTTCCGGTTGAGCACATCTGCCGAGAAAGCGGCAATGATTCGAATAGCCTCCGCGGATTTCACGTAACCAAAAACACACAAAAAGTGTGCGGGGGTTTTCCATTATTGATCGCGAGCTGATTGGCTGCTGCACGATGGGCACTATAACAATCAGAGGGGCACGGGAAGAATAATTGACAATTGTTATCCTTTGGACTCTCTCGATCGAGCTGATACTTCCACGCATACTGGATGGGTCCCGGGTGCACCTAACATGAATATTTTTATCCATCAACTCGCATGCAAAACGAGGGGGGGTCCTTATTACTGAACTCAAGCCTATTGGCGGTTGCGCCGTGGGCACGATGCTCATCACAGCGGTCCGGGATGATGAGCTGCCTATTTCGATCGGGCTAATGTTTCCATGCGTAATCGCCGGCGCACTTGACATGAATATTTTCGTCCATCAACTCGCGTGGCTTCCTAGCGTCGTGCATCCTGGAGTTTAAGAGTCTATTCCTCCGTATGGGAGAATTTTTTTATCGGAAAGGATACCGTTCTGTAGAATTTCTCCGATGAAATAAAGCTGAAGGCTCCATCTCTTCCCGTTCTCGAGCACCGAATCTTTCTTCGCTGTT
This sequence comes from Phytoseiulus persimilis, assembly GCA_037576195.1. NCBI lineage: Eukaryota > Metazoa > Arthropoda > Arachnida > Mesostigmata > Phytoseiidae > Phytoseiulus > Phytoseiulus persimilis. Next base: position 13,668,486 of record CM075103.1, read on the forward strand.
TTTTTTCTCCTCATGAAAATTTTCAGGGAAATTCGAAAGAATAGAGGATGATTGGAGTGAACTAAATATCGGGCAACTTCGCCCCAGGAGAGGGAATCCCCCCATGTAAGTTACCGGATTCCTTGTGAAGGTTCCGGAAGCCCGAAACTCATTCGGCTGCACCTTTTCGAAGTGGTCATTGGGAAGGCCCCAGGAAATGGGTGACAACGCGTTAATGGCCTTACTCTCTGATAATCCGTCGATGGCCACCGACGAGATGGCGGAAAACTTTAAAGTTGACGTTTCAATGATCTGGAGCGCCCCACAAGACTCGGTTTCATCTCAAAACTTGATGCGCGGGTGCCGCATCGAACGTCCGACACGCTCAAAAGTGACTGAATCAAAGTCGCCCCAACTCTTCCGCGCGGGCGGGAAAGATAACTACTCCTGCATCGAATCGTTACAGGTGACGAAGAAGGCCGACTTCTGGAAGCGGAGCTATGAGCGATCGAACTTGAGCGCGCCGAACTTTCGCAATCATCCAACATATTGGGGGGAGGCCATTGGCTCTTCAGGAGTCTGCTCCCCCGCTGGAGATTTTTTTTTTGAGCAGAATCGCATCGCAGGAACACGACACATTCTCCCATCCAATCTGGAACGGCGTGAATTCCATAGGGTCCTCCGACCAGTGACTAGCATGGAGTAAGACACCTCAAACTCTAGTGCTACCTGCTACAGTAGCGCCTGCAAGTCCTGCTAAGCTCGCACTCCAGGCGGCTCTCGAGACGGAAGGATGACTCCTTGCTCGACGCAGCTGCGATTCCGGAAGTCCCTCGACTTCTCAGAAATTTTCTATCGAGTCTTCGTCGCTCGATACACCCTTCCTATCGCTCCGTATGATGAACTAAAGAAGCCGAGCCCCTTCCCTGAGGATCACAAGTTTGTAGAGGCAACCTGGGAATGGGGAGATTAACCGACGGAGCTCAGTCTTATTCGACGGAACTCGATGTCTCCTTGGCTCAACTTCTGTCATTTCTCTCCCTATTACTTCTGACAGAGACCACTATTGACATAACGTGGTTCTCCTCTGATCTGCGGGACGGAAAGAAAGAACTCACGCAGATTGTCTGAAGAAAATTCTACAACCGTTCCACCCCAATCAGTGTTCCCAAGTGCTGCGCTGTCGCCATATTGTTTGGTGAGCGCCAGTTGATATACCATTCGCTCATAGTGCGGACCAGTGTTGCAGTACGACACTCCAGAATCTAGTCGATTTTAAACATGGACAAGGACGCGTTGAAGAAACAAATCGAAAACCTCCGATACCAATCTCAGATGGAGAGATGGCCTCTCAGCAAAAGCATTCAATCGTGAGTGTGTAGAAGTTGTTCATGGGTTCATCGTTCATATCAGACCGATCCCGGTTGTAATGCCTTCCGGTTCCATCGACCTGCAGAATGTGATGCATGAATATTATCCGGCTTCAAAGCTTCTCTGATTAGGGCCACCAGGGAGTGCACCGTTCCCTAGGGAAACGGAGTCGTTTTCTCCCGACGAACCATGACAGAATCGAGCAGGCGAATCGCGGTTGAGCGTATCGATCCTTGGGCTGAGGGTCCCGAGGACTAAGTATCTCCAAGATACTCCGCAGGAATTCAGCGCTCTTAGAATTTAACGAACGAACTGAAATGAGTTGACAGAGCCGGTTTGAGACGCTTGGAGGGATGGGCGCGTATGGCCTTGTTCGTTTCGCTCTGATGCTTCACACTTGTGAAAGGCGGCTCAACTGCGACACGTTCGCACTGATAGAGCTCGATCACTGAGTTCGATCGTTTCTCCATTCTGGGTCCGTTTGGATCGGAGATACGTGCCTCCTGTCTGGATCGCTCGATCATCAATTCGATTGATGCTTCCGCAATATTGATCTCTTCCCACCATTGAAGCATTTGCGTCTCCTCGGAACGGACAGGAAATTATTCCTTTCAGTGGGAATATCGAAGCTTGCTTTCATCCAAGGTCGACGAATTCTGGGAGGTATTGCTCACCGGAATTCTTTGAGGGCGGATTCCGGCGGACTGTATCATTGGTCCGTGACCAGGGTGTGGAACAGATGTTTCGACAGAATGTGAGAACGGCATCCGGTGGCTGCTAGCCTCATAGCGGAGCAGGCCATGATTCTTGTGGAAAGAAAAACATTTGAGATCTCAGAAACCGAGAATGAGGTTCCCGTGCATCGAAGGCAAAGAAGCACGGCTCTAACTCAGATACTCTCGCAATCCCTCAGAATCCATGAGCGCAACAACTGACTCAAAATTGACGATCTCTCGTTTCAGGATGCGAGACTACATCGAGGAGAATGAAAAATCTGACCCTCTCATCCACGCGCCCGATAAAAAGAGTAACCCGTGGGCTGAAAAAGCCAAATGTATATTGTTGTGAGACTGAGGAGGTAACCAGAGAGTGAAAGAAGGAGAAAAAGCGAGCTGAGAACGAGAAGGATATTACTTGACGACGCCAGCTGCTTCAAGAGGCTGCCATTGAGTATTGACAAATTGTACAGCGAAACCTTCACTATTTATAAATCTATGACGGATTGAATAAACAATGCAGATTTGAAACACAGAAACAGAGCGCACGATGACATGTAGATAAGAAGATAACCTCTCCCTCTGGACGATTCGTGGTACAAGTAACTAGCATGTTTGATTTCTAGTCTACCTGGGCCTCATGGAAGGTGTGCCCGAGTCCATAGAACTCCACTGAAGTATATCCTGAAGATCCAAGTGGGGTGTTCTCTTTGAACTTATATGTTAGGCGAATCACGACTCCTCGACTACAATCAGACATTGAGCTCCAATTTCTGGCGAGAGGCTCCCGTTGGAAGAAATTTCATTTCTTACGGAGAGCTCGCCTGCGAGCGAGGATCGCGGGTCTCGGGAGCTTTCCATTACGGGCCTTTCCATAATTCATCAACTTGGTCATCCCTTCAAAAATCATCCAGTTCTTGAAGATCTCAGAAACATCCGGACGAGTATTGCAGAATCATTCGTTCAGGAACCTTTCCGAAGACTCATTGCCGCTCCGAAGCCTTAGAGTTTGAGTCTGAGCGATCCAACGCTCAGTAGTGTGATGATGTCCGAGCACTCTGCCCTCGAACGCCTCCATTTTCAATTCCTCTTCGGACCTGACACCCAACTTCGCATAACTTCGGTGTAACAAGTTGAATGCGCCCTTGTCTCTTTCGCTTTTCCTGGTCGATCGATGGGCGACATCATAGTGCTTCAGTGGTTTGCCTGTCGTCGTCTGCTCCTGACTTGGACCTGCGCCGGCGCCATATTGTTTTGTGAGTGCTCTCCTAGGTGTGAGTATCGCCCGCAGAGATTCTCAGAAAGTGCCGCGAGCAGAGAAACTGAAAATGGATAAGGATTCCCTCAAGAAACAGATCGAAAATCTGCGCTATCAGGCCCAGATGGAGAGATGGCCTCTCAGCAAGAGCATCCAATCGTGAGTGTCGGAACAGTCGGAGTGATTAGACTGAGACAAGTGATTTCCTGACGGCTTGAGCTATTTTTGGGTCGACTATATTTATGGGAGAGTTCTCACCCCTAATCGAACTCGACGCGCTCTTTGACGACCGATTCCCCCAGGATAGAAGGAAGCTGAAATGCAAGATCTTCCTTGATTTCTGCGGACATTGCTTGTGGTCATTCAAGAGGCCACTGGTTGAGCGAGCTGCCCAGGTTTTGGCGCAGGAACATTGCGGCATTAGTCTCAAGCCCTATAGTCAGAATACTTCGCCAGCAATCTGGACCTAACAAGATTTGAGCTCAAAGTCCCTCCCACAGTTTCGAGCTTGTATCGGGACCATATAATCGATGGTAGAAGGATGTGGGATGTCTGCAATGGAACGAGTGAGTTAGTGTGGATCCCGCATTGGCTGGTTACGCAAGGAAAACTCGGATCGATTCCTGATGACCGCGCAGCGGCTCTACGTGCGCGCATACGATGGATTCGTGGATGTCTGGCAAAAATCGGGTCCCCGTGGGTTCTCCGAGTGCAGAAGGCGGCTCTCCAGGGGCTTGCCGAGGCTGGGGAATACTCTGGTCGGAGCGGTTTTCGAATGCCAGATCGATCCCATCATCCGTACCCCGCGTAGATTCCGTATCAATATCCGAATGGTCGATGGAGTTGAATTTTACCGGGTCAGGACCAACACCGGCATGATTGAATTGAGGTCTGAGGCATACCGCGACCCTTGATTCCTTAGGGCGGGCGATTGCCACTCCCGTTCAGGGCAGAGAATTATTCCCCGGCTGGGGCGTGAGCATGAGCTTTCTCAAGGCTTTCGCGCATGAAAAAAGTGCAAAGGAGTGAAGCCCCCCGAGCAGAGGTCGTCAATTTTTTCGGACATTGGTACCCCAGGGTGACGAGGGGTGCCGCAGCCGCAAGCTCGTCGAGCAGGTGCCGAACGGTGGAGAAAGATGCCTTTCCTGGTTCTTACCGTACTTCGGGGATGATTCCGTTCCGATCTGGTTCTATGGAAGCGATTCCCAGGTCGACCTGACCCCCAGAAACATGGTCAGATCGAACTCGGAATCACCTCTTAGGGCCCCGAAAATTAAGGTCAGATCGACCTCGATAACACCTACATGACAACTAAAAAGTATGGTCGGATCGACCTCGATAACACCTACATGACAACTAAAAAGTATGGTCGGATCGACCTCGTAATTACCCGCACGGAATCGCGAGAATAATGGTGACATCACCACCTAAGTATGGTCAGAACGAAGAAAGACGTCGTTTGGCCTCATTCATCACCCTTTGCACCCTCGGCACCGTAGTGAGTCGCGAAACACAGTTCGACGACCTCTGCTGTAGAGATCCTGATCTTCGGGATTTCGTCGACGGGAAACTCTGTCCGTGTCATATCCCTCCCGAATAATCGGTTGTCGATCTGAGCGCGGGAGTGCAGAAAAATACGAACTAAGCCTCTTACCCGTTTCAGGATGCGGGACTACATCGAAGAAAACGAGAAGTCCGATCCCTTGATCCACGCTCCAGATAAGAAAAATAACCCATGGGCTGAGAAAGCAAAGTGTCGAGTGATGTAAGAAGCTGTCATAATAGCCTACCATGAAGCCATCATTCCTTCAGACGAGAGACGTCTATTGAAGAAGCATCATGTGAGGAACTGCCAAAAACGCTGCTGGAGCCTGCTGGAGCGGAGAAAAACTGCAGGCACCTGGAATCTGTAGCTTCGGACCCGCCTCAGGACTTCCTCCAACGTCTTCTAGAAACCTTCGAATTCTGCTCCCTTGCCGCCCCATCGACGAGCCACGATACCAACGAGCTCAGAAAGTGTTGTGGTGCGAGCTCCTGTTCTTATCAAATATTATCTGGAGGATGATTTACCGTTCATGATGCGCTTGGTTACGAATTGTACGTCTCTTGGCCACTGATTTATATACCAAAGATATGTAAGAAAAAGGCGATGGAGCGAATTATCCTCCAGACGTGAATGAATCGAGTGTGCGGAGCCACGCAGGATAAATTTGGATGACTGAATATGTGAGTGGATGTGAGGAATTCCGAAAACAGGAGAGAACTTCGATGACGGACCCGTTATCGCAGTCTAGTTCTGGTCTTCGCATTTTCTTTGTCCACGTTATGATTGAGTTGTAGACCGAAATTGATTATCGGGTAATTGTAGAACAAATGATGAACGCTCACGTTTTTCATCGTCGAGTGAGGCAAACGTCCACGGCGACAGGATAACATACCTATACGAGAGTGATTTCGAAGGTTTTGAAGTTCACATACAATATTCCAAAGCACATTCTGGAGTTTTCCAGGAGTTCCACGACGAGCTTCACCTCGGTCACTTCTTCCCTTTCTTTTCTAGTCAGCTTTCGGAATAGCGGATGAGTGGAGTCCGGAGACCCAAATATCGTATTCCACTCATCGATTTTGCGAATCGACCCGAACAATATAACTACTCTGTTCCGTTTCTCTTGTGAATCCTAGTCAAGTTCTGACGGATAACTCCAAGGAGCGATTATCGCAGCAATGTGTTTTTTTTTTTCGCCAGACATCGATGGAAACATGAATTTATGACAGATGGATTCGCGGAATTGTATTTCTCACTCTAGCAAGAATAAATTCACTTGAACGAGACGATTGCAGCCTCTACCATTCTATCCGTTGATGGATCTCAACCGGCAACTCAGAGGATGAGACGCTTGACGAGATCGACACCGGCGCTCGACTCGGGCAAAGTCCGGACGAAAAACCAAAGCTCGGCGACTTCGAAACGTAAGGAGGGGGGTTTCCCGCATTTTCCTGCCGGGAGAAACCATCCAACCCAATCCAATCTATCGGAAACGTCTCAAAAAATCTGAGATTTATTCGACAGTTTCTCGGCTTGTAAGCGGACTTCACTCTCCATGGCGCCCGGGAGTGATCAAAGATTCCCTCGGGCCGCTTGCTCTTGCTCGATAGCCTCGAAGAGTGCCTTGAAGTTTCCTGCACCGAAACCCTGCGAGGAAGATCGAAGAGTGTTGGAATGTTCACTGCGCGAGCAACTTCGAAAACGTCGGAAAATCAGTGGACATAACTGGGATGCATGAAGAAATCTGACCTGATGATTTCTCCGTTGGATGATCTCAATGAACAGCGTCGGTCTGTCTTGCATCGGGCGGGTGAAAATCTGCAGCAAGTATCCGTTGTCGTCGTAATCTATGAGGATGGAGAGTTTTTGGAGCTCATCCAAGTCCTCAGCAACCCGAACCTGTAGTTCGGTCAGAGAGTGGAAATGATCTTATTCTCAGGACGGATAATTTATTGGACCAGTGTTTCTCAACTTCGGTGTGGTGGGTCACGGAGACCCCTGGTTGGCTCATGAAGTTGTGTTCGTTATATTTTGAGTTCAAATCGTATCTAATTGTTGTCCCTGATAGGTGGCGTTGAGGGCACGGTGGGACACGGGGAGCTTCTTGTGGAAAAAATGGGGTCGGATGGAAGTTTGCTTGAGAAACACTGCGTTAGACATTGATCGCTCTGTACATTCCCGATTCGGGCGCTATTACGAGGTCAGAGTCCCCGATTAATCCTACCTTCGATAACTGCAACTTGTCTCGCAGCTGCTCGTAATACGTATCAGGAGCCTTCAAAAACGTCATGCCCCGAGCCCTCATCTCTTTGATCTGAAAACAGCGGGATCGACCATGAGCTCGGCAAGGGTCCGGTTTGATCGTCCTCTCCTGTGATTCATATCTGAGTCTGTCTCAAATACACGGGTCGAGCATCCGATAGCCTCCCCAGTTCAGAAGCAGAGAGATCATTGCGCAACGATGTTTGCTACTGACCGATCTTATAATGTCATCGGTGTTGAGAGCAATGTGCTGCGTTCCGGGACCACCATAATATTCGACGTACTCCTGAATTTGAGATTTCCTCTTTCCTGGAGCCGGTTCATTAACTGGCATTTTGATAGTTTCGTCAAAGTTCGTCATCACGATGGATCTTGGGGAGAAAATCTAGAATTAAATATCCCATTTTCCTGCTGCCGTTCCCGAAGATTCGGGCCGGCTGGTTCTCCCATCCTGGTACGCTTCGCTCGTTGTCGCTCTACAGTTTATTTGAAAGTCATGAATCACGCCGGGGAACGAATCATGGTCACTCGGGATCCAAAGATACCATTGAATGCACGAAACCTTCAATGAACTCGAAAAAAAATATATTTGGAACGCGGTGCGAGGTCTTTCGAGGACCGAACCCCAACTCAAAAAACCACCGTGAATCCTGCTCTAGGGGATTGCCATCCTGCTAGCCTTGGTGTGATTCTCTACAGCGTAACATGACTCGGATAAGGCCGAGTTGAAGGTGATCATGTCCAGACCCAGCTAGACAACGATAAGATTCCGTTCTGTCAACCTCGCCACGGAGATCCAATCTGGTCATGGATCTGTTTACCCAAGAAAAGGCGGCGACGTCACTCGAGCAAGAGGAACCACCGTTAGTTACGGTCCCTGTGAACGAGGGTGTCCAGGAAAGTGTCGGTTCATCACTGAATCGATTGGATGAGCTCCGCGTCGCTCGAGGCGGATTTTCCGCCCCAGGTCCGAGCTTCGTCAAGAATACATCCACGTGAGTGATCTCGTGATGCGTTTCTACCGAGCCAGTCTCCGCACTCTCTTACCTCAAAGCCGAATATTCTGTGTGGATCTGCTTGTCATCGACGGACCAGAACCTGTGGAATTGGAGAACCTTCTCGTACCACTCAGCCACCGGGACCATCTCGTCATTCGGCTGGTTCAGAACGCAATGATCGACGAAAAGGACGCCGCACTGTTCCCTGGAGCAGAATTATTTCGATGAGCAAACAAAAATACCAACGTAGAATGCTCGTGACAACCCATTCTGTTGTCGTTCGATATACGGAGTCCAAAAGACACAAGGGAGGATCACCGGAGAAGGACGCACCCTTTTCGAAGTGTCACTGAGGTGTTGTTGGGATTCGCTTCAGGATGGGGATGGAAATTCGGGAGGAAAGTTCCATTGTAGTTTCCAAGTTCCACGAGAGTGTGCGAAGTATCACCACACTGGAATATGTTTCCGTTGCTACTGGATTTCTCTTATGCGCTCTATTTTCGTGAGCATAGTTCCCTTATACTGCCTCACGCTCATTCAGATGAATAATCGAAGAAACCGACTTTCTGTAATTGAAACTCACAGTTCTCAGGGTGGCGAACCTAACGGACCCCCATTCGTCACTCTCCTCGGAGATGTCCCTGACGATTTCGGCACCTCGACGCTTTGCGAAGTCCACGATGTAATCCAAATCTTCAACCGCGAAAGCTATGTCCTTGACTCCGTCGCCATGCTTTTCCATGTGATCAGCAAACTCTGGAATTTCCCACTGAGACATAGAAGGTTCAAAATGATCTTCCGGGCGTCCGCTAGCGTGGCGTCTGTCTTCAGACGCTGAAGCCTGGTATTATGAGAGCGTTGACGGAAGCGTTATATTTCGAACCTTTGTTCCCCGGGTTCAGAGGACTCTGGAAAACGAAGATCGCGTCTTTCTGCCGCACAACATGACTGACGACATCTCTGTGACCTGGAAAGCGGGGAGGTGTGAGAATGACCCAGAGGCTGTAACAGAGCCATTGAGGGTGGGCCTTCTGCATTCAGAGATCGGTGAACATAGAGTAGTTGGAAATCAGCCCGCCCTGGGAGTTTCGGCTATGGTAAACCCACCGGTCTCAAGTCCGCGGTAGCAGAGAGCTTCGAATCCAAGTTTGTCACAGTAGTACGATGCCGCCTGCTTCGCGTTCCCGACCCAAAAAGTCACGTGATGGAAGTTCAAGAAACGACCTCCTTCAGGTTTCGCACCCTTGTCGGTGTAAGTCGTCTGTGGAGCAGCGAGAACCCAATCGAGCGTGTCCCCCAATTAGAGAAACAGATCTACAAACACTGAATATGTCGCGATGGATGAAACAAGAGGATTTCGTTACCATCGTTCAGCTGCACAGTCGCAGAGAAAGTCACTGAAAATGTTGGAGCTCGCCTGTCGCGCCTGGAAGATATCCCTTCAACATTCTACACTGGGCTGGTGAAAGAAAGAGAAAACAACTGGAAAGAGATAATAAGCAACGTAGGCACCGAGTGTCTCATTATCTCACTTTCTTCTTCATCGCCGTAATAGTCGTTTTGAGATTTGCAACGACCGGTCGCTATTGCATCCGAACCACCCATATTTGAGGAGCACAACCGTGGGTAAACTCGAACACTACCTCACTGTTATAGACAGGGAGTTTTTGCACTGGTGTAATTCGCGCGAATTTCGATCCACGAGATATGGCATCTTGTTGTGCCCTGATTCCTCATCCACTGATTATGGATACCAAACAATCTCTTGATTTCCTCCGAAGATTCGGGGATTTTCCTCCCATTCCACAAATTGGCGTAGTATCTCCGGTCTCGGACACGCTCCTTTGGGCGACCCGGGTGTTGTTCGGGCTTGTTTGAACTGCTTCCCTGAGTGACTCATCGGCAGTCGACTCGTGTACACGAACGACCTGTATAATCCGGTTCTCGAGAAGCCAACGTGAGGCCCGATGATCGTGAGATCCATTCCATAGGAGAGAATAGGAGGAAGAAACGATGGGTTTCGGGAGTCATGCCATGTTCCCTGGAGCTTCTCGACGAGCAGACTGAGTTTACCGCAGTTAACGGGACGTTATCGTGGTCTCATAGGAATTTGATTCATCGATTGCGCCCGATATCTGGGCGAGCCGGAGTGCAACATCTTCTACGAACCGACATGTATTCGGTGTAACGGGAACGCCTACACCTGGATAGAATATCCATCCTTCGACTATCGATCATCACCATTTTTTTCGTCGAGATTCATACTCCATCATCATCCACAAGGCCAGTTCACAGATTGTGTGGATTTCTTCAAGAACGAACCACGTTCCGTCCGCTTCGCACCGAATACAGGAGTTATGGAAATCATCGTTGATCACCGTTTATGGTTGTGCTCATGAGATATAGTCACTGAATACCCGCCGTCGCTGGGAAATGTCAAGAGATCACTGAACGACTCTCTGTCCAACGTCTTGAGAAGAATAGTGCTGGTGGATGAGAAGCGAGAGGAAATTATGTCATCGCCCATGTCGGAACCGAATGCATCTCGCTCAGCTCGTTATGCGGACTCGAGTTGCTATAATCTGCCCTGAGAGCTTGCCGCAGCATGAGAGCACATTACTTAGATGACATATGCGAATCTTTGAGAAATCTGCTGGAAGACCTCATGGCGACCAATCGGAATGAATGGGCGCTACCCCATGGAAGAAGTACATCCAAAAAGAAGGCTGGCCGAGCAGAGTGGATAGCCGAGCAATGTGAGGTGATGAATGCCTCATGAATGCGCACCAGGATCCGGAGTGACTGGCTAGATTTGTCCGATGAGCATCCAAAGCTAGCCGAGACATACCAAGTGCCTTGATCCGCTCTTTGCGATTCCATAAACATGAGATTTCGGGAGCCTTGACGAGCTCCGACCCTCCTTCTGAGCTGCTCCAACCCACTCGTCGGATTCCATAACCTGCGAATGATTCGATGTGAAACTGTTCAGAGGTCCCGCAGCACAGAAGGTTTCTTGAAAACGCAGCTGCAATGACATCCTCAAGAGAATGGAGGGGCGAGAACAGGCCGGGGAAATAATTTGTAGAAACGCCCCGCGGTTGATACATTTGTTGCATTCAGGAGCTCTGAGCAGCGGCGTACTTGGCGAAGATGCCGCCCGAGGCGAAGATCCCACCAACCACTCTGTCCTTCTTCTTCCCTCACGTTTGTGCTCATGATCGTGCAGATTTTCGCATGACAATGGTCTTGGAAGAGCTCAGATTTATTTCTAGTCATTCGGCTTCATCCTTATTGTTTGTCATTTGGTTGCATTCTCAGTCATTCTAATCTCACTCTCAGTCATTTGGTTTCATTCTCAATATTTCGGTCAAAATCTCACTGAAAGGCAATGACACATATTACCAAGCTGTTGTGAGGCTGTTCGGAGCGACCCCATCCCGCTCTCCGGGCGATGGCCGGGCCCGGAGCTTACTGTCATCCGCAAAGCTGTGGATGGGGCTCGAGGTGGAGACGAAAAGGTCATTGATATGCATCAGAAAGAGAGTTGGAGAGAGTACTGAGCCCTGGGGTACGCCCCATTCAATCATGGTCTCCGGTCCAATTCGTCACGACTACCCGATCTCCAGTTGGAGCAATGAATGAAAGCGCAATCAAAGAGCTACAACGAAAAAAAGGTTCGGCCGTTCCGATAGAGTTAGAAAAAACCCGAGCTTGCTGGAGAGATGCATCCCTAAAAATACCGCGACCCAGATCCCCTCTTTCCAAAGTTGATTGATTGAGGTGTCGGTTGATTTTTTCTGCCTCGGAAAGAAAGCTCGCTGAATAAGAAATCGCAAATATCCATCGCTCAGGATCATGTACTTGATGTTGACGGATATCTCAGCGAATCCTCAGCTGTCGTCCTTCCGTGGAGGCAGCTGGAAACCATGGCCATGGGCGTTCGTTGGAGAAACAGCTTTTTCAGGGAGATCCCCGCGGTTCGAAAAGCTTCACGGAAAAGTAGAACTCACTGCTCCGGTCTACGGGCTGCACCACATGAGCTGGCGAGATCTCGTTGCACAACCATGGAGAATCCAGGTCTGTCGGCTCTGAAAATGAGCCATTCTCAATCGGTTCAATCTAGAGCTCTCACGAACCAGCGATACCGTGGAGCGCTTTCGAAAGAGAGCGCCATCCGCGTCGTCCTTCTCTAGGCGTCCGCTGATTGGTCGTGACGTCATGGCTACGCAGCTGCCTGTGACCAGCTGATCCAGTGTTTTGCTATAGGTGCTGCTGCTGCTATCCAGACAGAAGAACAACGAGAAGTGACTGAGTGAACATTGTTCAGCCTGGGAAGGAAACCCTGTGAAGATTGCTTCGTTCGACGACGTCGACGGTCATCTCTGACTGTGGAGTCGCTCTGTGCGGCAAGTTTCCGCAGTTTCGAACACGGAGGAAAATTGGAAACTGTTTCCGAGGAACACGTATAGCTGCTGCTGCGAAAGATCGACAACGGTCACATCGAGGAGATCCCTCTGACCAGCGAGCAGCAACCGTCGAGATGCTCGAGTTCCAAGTTGTGCCGGAAAAGTCGCTCATCAATGATGACATCCAACTTGTTCTCGGTAGGTGAACGGAGTTTGCCCCGACGAATCCATTTTCGGTGATGGTGGTTACGGATGATAGTAAGGAAGCGAAACAGTAAATGTTGGCAGTGGACCACCGCGTCTTCTTCTGATATACAGAAAAACCTTTTGGTCAGAATCTTCCCCGCAAGCCGATCTGGACACGTTGAAGATAAAATGAATCGAGTGGCTATTTTAGAGCTTCCCACCAAATCAGATCGCTCGACAGATTTCTGACTTGGAATGCAGGGAGTCAGGGAGGAAAACTTGTGAAGTCACTCTCTGAGAACGCGCCGATTCGAGCTCGATTGTTTATTCCTAAATGTGCGACATATGCCACGGCGATTTGGCCCCCTCTCTCCCTTGAGCAACACCACGGGCTCCGAAACCGTTTCTGATCGTGTCGTGTCAGATCGGTGCGAGCCTGGGTAGCGTATGCGAACAACGATAACTGCGAAATTTTCTGTTCCTGCCTGAGATCAGTCGGAGTCTCCGGTTCCGTATCGACGCACACGTACGAATCTATGCAGCAGTCCCCGAAGAGAAAATTCGTTCGAGAGCAGAAGATGCTGGCTCCATATGGATTATATTCCAAAGAGATTAGAACGTAAACATCGCACAACTGGATCATCTCTAACGCTACGGTTACAGAATCGGCTTTGTTACGCGGTATCTGCGCACCGTTTCAAACTATGTCGCAAAAAGTTATCCGATGATTCATGTACGATTATTCTTTCCATCAGCACTTTCGAGAGTCTCCGGTGATGACTAACGAGAAGTCTATGCATCTACAGCTGGGTCTCGAAGACCGAAACCACTTTACTTCAGCGATTGATGTCCTCTCTGAATCGCCGGATTCCCACAAGTCCGGCGGGAGCGCACTTTGTTTTCTTCGATCTTATTTACAAAACGAGCGAAGGCAATCCGTTACGACGACTTTGTGCGCAGTGTCATGTGAAAGTGCGAGCCAGTGACGTCACTTGGCTTGACGTGGAGCAAAAAACGTCTAGCGACTGTCGGGTTGGACCTGATCCAGATTCTTGCCATCCTCCGAGTAGTTTCGGAAGGAACGGTTTCTTCTCCTGACGGAACTCGAATAACTTTGCGAAATCGTTCCATGCAACGACAAACGCGCCCGGAATCACTACGACGCATTTGGAGGCGATCGTTTGGAAAGTTTCGCTGATCGCCATTCGATGCTGCATATGAGCGAGCGCACTCGTCATTCGATAGATCGAAATAGGGATCCTTGGAGCAAATATTCTCAATACGGTCTTACGTTACAGGTATGTCGATCAACCAGGTCATTCAAACTCTACAACGACAGTTTGAAAGTATCCACTCGATCGAACTCAGCTACTCGGATAAGCATCCGCTCGCCGGCGACATCGTCTTGCATCTGCGGCAGGATGGAATCCGACTCGTTTTCGAGCCCACCACCCAAAGACTTAAGGTTTGTGATTCGCGTTGATCAACCTAATTCATGAGCTCCCACAGATCTAGTCTACACCGATCTCTCGTCATTCATGCGCTGAGTTTAGATTCAGCTCCATGAGCTGGTCCCGAACCAGTGGTATGAATGGTCGAAGTCCTGAGAAAGGACAAGGAAACGGAGATATTCTCGATATTATACGCCTCTCCACGGGATCGGTCGAAACATTCCAATCACAGACCAGTCTTCGACTTTGATTGACAATCACTCTCCTACTCACAGCTCATCGAAGTCACGAACCTGTCGAAAGTCAAACTCACCTATTCCGGAACGGTCTTCTGCTCCAAGGTTTGTACCCGAAGCCATCTTCGGTTCGACTGTCGAGGTCAATTCCAATTTCGCGGGCGGCCAATACGGATCCCGGTGTTGCCAAACATGAGTTGAAGATTATGGAGGCAATGGATACAAATCTACCTTGGAGTTAACATCGAGAAATCGTCTGAGCAATGAAAATCCCAAATGGATCCACAGTCCGATCTACACTCCAAGAGAGAAGATGCATTACGCGCGTTCGAATTCGCGTAATCGATTGCACACCACTCATGAGCAACTTGGCTTCCAGGATGTTCCTCCCACCCGCGATCAGATAGACGAAACTTTCGGCGCTACATACCCTGGAGGTGAGTGTGACAATGCATGGATGAAGCTCACATCCACTACTAACAGTCAATAAGAGCTACTCGTGATAGCATACTTTCTCCGCCATTGACTCCCCACCCCACGAGGAGTCTTCGGAGAGTTTCTAGAATCAAAAATAACCGTGTGTCGCGGATCAAAATAAGTTTCTTGTATTTCACCATCGTTCCTTCAACATGAGTAGGATAGGCGGCGTCAAACGTCTGTGAAATGCGCGTATAGGTTGTATATGAATATATTCACTGTTCGGAGGAGTAGGGTAAAATCTTTGGATAATTTACAAAATGTCGTTGCCGTTTCGAGGTTGGTCTCCCCGAGGCTGATTGTCAAGCTTTCTCTTCTCGAGAGCTCCCGTTCTCGCTCCTTTTCTCGGTCTTGTAGACAACTGCAGCTGCCGTGGTCCGGGAGGACTAGAGTGATTTCCGATTCTCGATCCTTTCGTAGTCCTTGAAATTGATTCCGTCGCCCCTCGGTTTTGATTCTATCGTGGGCCAGAACCACACAAGTATGTAGTGATCCCCGAAAACTTCCTCGAGATTCTCGGTGAGCGTAGGGTGTTTGTACTTCTTGACGTCATGCTTCCTCTCGTATATGGTTTGATTGTTGATGATGCACGCGATCTGTGAGGGATGAAGTTACTATCGCAAGCAAAAACCAGGATATCTCTGTTGAACCGGTATCCTCTAGGGCTTGAGGTCGCACCGAAAATATCCATTGAATTGAGCACTCACCTGACTGTAGAGCAGCGTGGCGCAGAACATAGCCACACAGAACTCAATCAAGTTCAACGACGCGACTAAGGAGCCGTAAATGTCGAAGGAACCGAAAATCCATCCGAGATGAGGGGCTAGCTGAGCTAAGATGAGCTTCCCGCGATATCCACCCAAGAAATGGGTTATCGTGAAGTCGAGATGCATCGTGAGGGAATAGATGGTGCCCAGCCAGATGTAGAAAACTCCCACGACAAAGTACCTCTGGTTCCCGAAGGCGACGCATTTTCCCGCGAACATGCAGTGATGATCCTGCTTGAGAATGCAAGCGTCGCACACCCTGCGTGGATTCAAATGTAGTCCTGTCTTAGTTCGGGATTTCATCGATGGGGACGGAGGGCCCACATCTTCCCGTCTAACGATTCCAATTTTCGAGGGGCGCTCAATGTCTACCTGCAGTGGTAACTTCGTGGCGGAACGTTCAAGTGGCATTCGTGGCAATAGAACCAGTTCGGCAACAGGACCGACGGCAGAATCCCGGGCCGCAGTTCGCGGGCGGAGGGTTGGGACCAAAGAAGTTGCGTCATGTTCAAGGCGATGTTGATCAGGATGTAAAGCGCGAGAGGTACGTGGAGGAAAAGATAATCCGAGACCTTTGGCGCAACGTAGAAAACGTCGAAAGCGAATATCTGGAAGCAATTTCCGGCGCTAGAATCATCGGAACGATCGGCATCCTATTCTCTGAGTGCATTGCCCAATCCAAATGCTTGATGCGTACTCGATACGATTTTGCGGCACTCACCGAGGGCGTCATCACCAACATGACGATGAATAGTGTGCGATCCCTCTTCCCCCTCGGCAGCAGATCATTCCGCGAGACTGGCAACACGAGTTCGTGGTCGCCGGCCGCGGTCATCTTCGCTCGTGGATCGGTTCCACGTAACTTCGCAACCCTGCAGAGGCTGAAAATGAATTTTCGAATGGGTTCGAGGGAAGCTGGTTGTTATGAGAACCGTTCGGAATGCATCGTTGTCTGCTCTTTCAAACGCTCCATAGACTGTTGCAGAGACGAGACCCGATGTGGCCGATGACATTGAAAGTCCTGCTCAGTCGTCATCTGATTCGCGCTCCGAAGAAACTGGGCTTCTTTTCAAATTCAAGAACACCTTCGGAGTTTTCGTGAAGTTTCTCTCGTCTACGGCAGCGGTTTCCAATCTTTTCGAGTCGGAGGAACCTTCCCATGAACGCTCGGGGGTCCCGGAGTTCACAGTGACTCATTTTGCACATGTGAATATCAGATGCCTATTGCCATTGGGAGTGCCTGGTCAGTGAAGTAAGGGCAATGCAGTGACGATAATTTACTTTCGATTGACAGCTCGCTTGCATTAACTCAGTGTAGACGAATCCACCATCTCTGAGGACGACGATTGCTGCTGTGGATGACGATGAAGAGCATGTTAAGGTGCTCAATGAATGAGATTTGCGTATGGTGATGGCCCTTTCCTGCTCTCGATCTTCTTTGAAGGACGTAGAGCATGCTTTTCGACGCATGGCGCGAAGAGAAGGAGAGCCTTCATTACGCCTCTGGTGGCCTGAATAATTAAGGGTCACGCGCAATAACTACGCTGACGAAGCCCTCCTGTATCCAATTCTTCCGTTAGAGCGGGAACATTCGTTCGTCGGAACGCCTCTCAATTCAATTGAATTTCACCATGGAGAGACCATGTATCTTCGATCTCGGACGAGTGCTCTTGGCCGCTTCCCCGCTAGTGGCGAAATCTCGCGACTAAAAAAAACTGAACAAGGGGATGCTTGGAACTAGTGTATTACTGATTCACGAGTGAAACGGCGGTGAAAGAGTTCACCGAGTTTCAGGTGCTGTGTCGAAAATCCGCAAGTCGGGTGCTACACGTTCGCTCCGACGGTGTTCTCAACTCGATTTATCGGACAGCATTTGATCGCATCGAGGACCCCCGGCAACGCTTGACGGACTCCCGGTTGGGAACCACTGCTCTAGGGAGTCGGGATAGTGAACCCGCGTGGGAAATACCCGTCTATAGAGCTCCGTCCGCCGGGTGACTAGAGCCGAACTTCCGCACACGATGCCCAGTGCACCAGAAGGCTGTACCACACTCCGAACGACATCGAGTGACTTGCTAGATTCTCTTGGTCTATGTCGCCTCCAATGCAAAGAGACAGAGATACGCTCGAACCATGGCGAACTCGGGCAGCACGGAAGCAATGAGCCAACCAGATTAGTGCAGGCTTGTAAGCTGTTGCACTACACACATGGTTCGACTGGCCACTCAGGACAGCCGCACCTTTCTCCGACCTTGAAATCGGGTGGACAGCCAGAGATTCCACTCGTTGCGCTTTGCCTCATTCGATCTAATCTGACGAATTCGGATCGGTTCCAAGTTGCGTTCCTGGAACTCATCTGACGTGGAGTGAGGGAGCACATTCGGGGGGCCCGGGGGAATTCGCCGTTGCTAGAGTAGATGCGGGAGAAGAGCATGTAACATTGGACGGAGTTCATAGGCGTCTCGGACGACGGATGTACTCCTTCTCGTGGGGGTCGCCCCTCTGAATTACTAGTTGCCTTTGACTGGGAGGTGGAACGCGCACTCGCCACATCCCGGTCCTCAGCCGGTATGCGACAGCGGCCTGCCCGCCGTCAGCTCCTATCTCTGAACCTGCCGGCGACGGAACCTGTTCAAGCCTCAATCATGTTCGGAATCAGTTGCTATGCCATGGATCTTGTAGCTCATGTTCGAGACAGATCGATTCGTCTCCCAAAGTGAAGACTCAGATCGCACGTCCCATCGGAGCAGTATTTGCAATCGGAGTCATTCCTGACGAGCTCAAGTTAGCGTTGCTGGCAGAGCTTTTCCGATGAATGCTACTTACTTGCTCCCTTTCCGGCACCCAGTCGAGGCTGGAGTTCAAGCTCTTGTTGGGCACTCCATTGCTTCTCAGCGTAGTTGGATACGCACTGGAGTGACTAAGCCGTGTGTGGGAGAGAGTTCGTTAGGCACCAACCAGGTCGCCATTGTGGACGGCCTGAATCCGCCTGAGTGACAGGCGCCTGGGTGGATTGGGATTCCAGCCGCATATCCGATAGATGTGGGTTTTTCCTCTCCTAGGTTGCCCCGAAGAAACTCGAGAATAGGCTCGGGTATAAAATAAGGGAACGTTCGTGCTGAAGAATCACGCCCTCATTGAAATTAGTGCATTTTATCATGTCGATGTTATCGATTCATTGCGTGTGAGATCATGTAGATAGAGTGGAATGAATGAACCGTGATTTGAATCGTTTTTTGCATGGCAGCGAGTGGGGTCTCAGCGATGGGAGGGGGTCGATGAGGTCTGAGAAGTAGCTTCAGAGCTCGAAGCGGGACAGTGGTAACGCAGATCGATGGCGGATTCAAATAACAACTTGCGAGGACAGGCACCGCTCAACTGGAATCTGGAACGTTGGGCGTTTCCCTCAGAGCGGACACGCTGGGAGTTTCCTCTGCATCTCAGCTTATGGCACCGCTACTGCAACACCAAGGATAGATAGAGACAATCCAACAACGGCGACTCCCCAAAATGACATGAAACAATTTCGGAAAATCAGAAAATCGCTGGCTCAAAGTTCCGAAAAATGTCGCGGAATCGGCGAAGCAGCATCTAGGTCGTATCTCAGAGCGGGGAAGCTATCGGTTCTTTCCCTTACTTGTTGAAAATTCGAAATTTCGAGATCGAATTTCGAAAAATCGAGTAATAACCAGACTTCGAACTGATGAACTCAGCTATGAGAGACTTATTTATCCCGCTCTCTATATGGATAGATGGCAGGTATAGAATGATGAATGCATGCACCCTCTCAGTCTGGTGATAACTCAAACTTACTCCAAGCGGATCCTCAGTTGAGCCCGGAAGTATCACGTTTGCCTACTTCATCCGATTCTCGTTATTTTTCCAGAGTTTGACGCGGATGCGAGGATGTTCCATCAAAAGTTCCGAGGTCTTTGTTTCTCTTTTGCGGCTGACACCAAAGCGAAGGACTCTAACGTGAGTCTCTCAGTGATTGATGAAAATTTGGCTTGATCGATCGTAAACGAGTCCCCAGTGTCCGCGCCGCGCTCGCCGCGACAAATCGGTAAACTGAGTCGTGTGTGACGACGTATTCGATCTTCCATTTGCAGAGCCTCCACAGCTCCGTTGTATCAAGAATGTCAATTTACACCGGCACCTCCCACAAAGACACAGTGTGAGTAGCACCTCTGAGCCTGCTCGAACGAGACGTCCTACTGGATCAGTTTCATTGACACGTGTTATTGGAGTCCCGTTTATGGATTTTGGAAAGAACTCCTGGCAGTGTTGAACAATGAGATTTTCTTACAGACCCCCTCCCCTGCCCCTGAGCACGTTCGGAGACTCAATTTTCTTGGAACAGCTCAAGGTTATCCGAGATGAGGGTCAAGGACCTCGAAGCCCTGGACGGACCCGAGGAGTACAAGTCGAGATCGTGCTCAAGGCATCCTACGACCGAACGAATATGGCCGCCAAGAAAACGATGAAGAGGTATAGAGGAATCATCGAAACATACCCGCCATCGACGATCGCCTTTATCTTGAGAATCGTGTTGTTCCCTGTACTAACTCCGATCTCATCCGCAGAACCATTCTGTTCGGAGACAGCGTCAGCGATGTCGTCTCGCTCATAGGGAGCCCCTCGAAAATTTTCTACAAAGAAGAGGTTGGTTTTTAAAACCTGTTTCGCTGTCCACGATCGTTTAGTTGGGGTCGGATCGGAAGCTGTCACTCTAGACTCGAACGTGGATATCATTCAAGTTCGCTCGGAATCTTCTCATAGTAAATACTCTCTTGCAGGATAAGATGCGAATCCATTCACCGAGCGCGACCGAAGACGAGACTGGTCAGGAAATGCGTTCGGACTACTTTTACAATTATTTCACTCTCGGTCTGGTGAGTTGGAAACAGTCAGTGAGTCGGGAGTCGATAAGGTCCCGGACTGATGGTCCTTGCTCTCGGAGTACAAACTTGCTCAGCCCCGAACGGGATTCAGGGGGGTTCCGAGCGCGACCCCTGTATTGGAGCTTAAGTGCTTCGTACGCGCTGGAGTGAGTTTGATTTCTCATCCATGCATTGACCACTTTCAGGACGTTTTGTTCGATGCCAGACGACATACTGCCAAAAAGATTGTATTGCACACGAATTTCCCTGGTCACTACGACTTCAATATTTATCATCGATGCAATTTTACGATGGTTCTGCCCTCTTTGGAGCAGGGCGAGCCGAAGGTCGTAATCAACACATTCTCGAAGGTAAGATCGCGAACTGTCCACCTCTGCAGGACCTCCGTTCAGCATGTCGCGGGAATGCAGTCTCGTCTCATACGAACATGGGGAACTGCCTTTACTTTTGATGACATCGAATTTCCGCTTTCATTTCCAGTGGGATGCTATTTCCACTCGTCTGGTGCCCCCCGAAGAGAAACCTGTTCTCCTGAATCGAGGTTGCTCGACGAACACCACTAACCCTTTTGGCTCAACGAGCTGCTATGGTTGTTGCGGAGATGTCATAATCGAGGCGAGTCCGATCTCCCATTTCCTTGATTCCTACCGAGCTCGTCGGTGTGTTCTTAGTTGAGGTGGAAAAGTTCACTTCAAAATTATGTCTGGGTCTTCCCGAAGCTACGTGAGTCGGTTCTACAATCCCGCCTGCTTTACAATATAACCTCTCGCTCACAGGTGATCAGTCACAACAACCATATCGCATCAGTAACCCTCTTCGATTCTTCGCTCCCATCGTAGCTCGGGGTGAACCCGTCGATATCGAACGGCTCCGTCAGATCGGAATGATCGGAGCATTCGCCTTCTCGGGTCTGATAGATAGCGAGAGGAAACCCCCGAACCGGGAAACTGTCGTCTAGGAGAAGTTGTCGCTCCTGTTATCTCCGGAACTGCGGAGAAACCTCCGAAAATGTGGAAAAAAAAGTGAGCGACCCGGAATCGCCCACGGTTCATGAGGAGGAAATACATGTGTTGTAGAAGCGTCACTCCGCATTCTGAAAGATCTAATCCATGCTGCCAGCTAGCGTTTGGTTTTTTCGAATAAGTGATCCTCTCTAGCACGTACTCGCTCGCATAGTGATCTTTGTAAATGCGTACCAGCGTGCGAATATGTGGTTTGGTTGAAGATGTGTGTTTGAGGAAAGATAAGCGGGTGGCGTTTAGTTTGGACGAATCTGTATGGTAATCGTTCTCGAACTAGATAAACGAAAACCAAGAACTATCATAACCATGTTGTAAAATTTGAAACTGATAGAAACATGCCGAAGCAATGTGGTTAGCTCCAGGGAAAGCGTGGAAAACAACTGAATTTCGAGAAGCTGTTGGAAAACTGTCCATTATGATTTCATCAAATGAGCGAAGAGAGGAAGAAGACGTCGACATCCATAGGTGGCGAGTCTTTCATCCGACGACGCTGTGTTAAGTCTATCTTAAATTCTTCCGACGGAAGAACTATTCATTGTGTGTCGTTCCAATATCTTGCACGAGCTTTGCGATAGGCCTCTGGATATGCAGTGATGTAAATAAAATATTTAGCCCATCGCAGAACTTCGAAAATATGCGTCTCCGTAGATGCCAATGAACACGACTTACATGGACATACATGAAAACCACAAAAATACGAACAAAATCCATAAACAAATCTCAGATCTTTCCATTATATTTTGAGAATGAGTGAGCCGAAGTGATTCCTGAGCTCATGCCGTATTCGCTCTGATTGAAAGGTACTGTTCAAGTGTTGGGCACTTTCGTCACAGTTCAGGAAATAGACGGGCATGCTTTTCCCCCCATAAGCCTATGATGCCGCTGCAGAATGAATTGGGTCTTTCTTATTATCGGGCAGCGTTTCGGACATCCGAAAACACAGGCGGTCAAATTCTCCAATCAGAGAGACTCTCCTCGTTCTTGTTTTATAGCGAGGCGCTCGGTATGCAGTGACCTGTGACCCAAGAGGTTCAAAAACCTATCGTTCACGAGAAGGGTAATGATATCAGCTGAAGTCAACTTCCCAGTGAACAGATCCGTTCTCACATCAGTCGATGAAGTTAAGGTTCTCACGCCATTTAGTTCATGAAGCTCGTGGTCCTTGGGAGCGAGTTCATGAGTCCCATATTCGTTGATTCGAGTTTGTTTCATGGAGCCTCGATAAAATCCTCGTTTCGAGGATGGTCGAAATCCGGTTTCCAAGAGTCAATATCAGAGTGTTTCGGTTATCATTCGCCCCTGGCTTTTTTTCGCGCAAGGAAACTGTACAAAGCTCTGAGATGTCATTTGGAAATCTTTCGATGCAGCATATGCACGAAGAACACATCATCAGCGTAGTGAATATACTCATGCCTCGATGAATCTACAAATCAAGCATGTAGCAAGTTCAATAAATATGGAGAGAGAATTCTTACACAATCCAAATCGATATGTTGTCAGTCGGTGCTCGGGGTGCGTGCGTCGAGTACTCGGATGTGCTGAACAAAGTTCAGAACTTATCAGTCTCTGAAGTCTGGCTCCCTGAATTGTATCTGGATCGTGTTGTATTGTGTATTGGAAATTGTCGAAGGGATCAATATCCTAGTGTTATATGAAAAACTATCGATTCCAACGTGGTGGCATCTCATGCTGGCGGCAACTTGATATGCACAGCTGTACTTGCCTTGCTTATCGTCTCCGGATGCCGTTGGGGCCGAACACCGACGAGTCTCATCGTTCTCCGCCGGAATGCAAAGTTGAAGTTCTATGCTATCTCCGAGCGACCCTGATCCTGATGGATAGAAATTAACGAAGTAGACATTTTTGGAAGAAGCAGAACTAGATCCTCACATGTTGACTCTCTCCGAGAATTCGACCCGAGGGAGGCTGCCTAGCGCGGGTCAGCCGATTGGCATTCTCAATAACAGCAGGGGGGGAATCATACACGGAGGAAGGAAGAGAAAACCTGTGATTACTTAGGGCAGTGACGAACATTCCAATTTATTATTCACGGAAGCTCCAGAGCGTTATTTCTGTTTCTTCTCATAGAACTCATAATACTCAGAAACTGTTCCATTGCGTTGAATGACTTATTTCCTGCAGTACACATCATTCAAGCAATTTCCAACCAAGAGTGCATCTCCCACATCCACTTACTTCAACGCTTACTTATTCGCGCATCAGTTTCTCACTCCACAGTTCATCGAAATCGAGGATCCTTATGAGAAGAACAATTCAAGACATCGTAACTCCAAATTTCTGAAAGTCAATTTTCAGTCGGAAATTCATCGAACAGACTCCGGGCAACGTTATTTAGCGTCGATTACGACGTTCTGAATCTGGGTTCTTCAATTCCCCTCCTTCCTCGTAGATTCACGTTCAAATCATGTCAATTACGCGTATGAATGGCTTACTGGAGTTTTCGATGGTGAAACCAGCATATCGAATGAGCAATCCGAAAAGTAGTTATTTGCATAATGCGTGAAGTCGTCGAGTTTATTACGACCTCTATGTATTCATTGGTTCTCATCCTCCCTCATTGAACGCGTAGTTTTACCGGAATAGTATGGAGTAAGACTTATTCACTCATGACTTATCGAATCGGAGCTGATCCAAACAATCAATCACACTCGGGCACTCCTGCAACACGCATCCCACCGGAATCAGGATCGAGAACCAAGAAACCGTTTTAACTGACTCCCATCGTGACGACGGAACGAGAGGTTGAAATTAATCTCATTACATCACAGGAAAAGGATAAACAATCACTTTGGCATCGATCTCTACTCTATCACTCGAAATTCTTCGATAATGTGAAATCAGTGCTTGGTTTTTGTCACTCGAGCTTCCTTCGGCTCAGTAGTCATATTCATGCAATTTACCTCGGGGAAGACACATGATCGGTAAACGATTAATTACGGGTAGAAGCAGAACAAGGCGGAAGAATCCGGTTGCTGAAGCGTCGCATTCACAGACCAAGAGATGAAGCCCTTCATACAGAAATTCGAAATCGACTTTTCCAGGAGAATCGCGCGTTACACATCGACGCTCATGCACCCACATGCGCACACTCTGAGCCCGATCCTGTTTCTTGGGGTCATTCCTGCCACCTGCATGGGATTCTTCGTCGAATTGAGAGTCAAATCGACAGGAAGCTCCCTCTCCCAAGTAAGCAAAAGCAACTGACATAGGCTGAGCCTTGAGAGATCCCAGGTCCTCCTCTCCGCGTGGAATAATAATTTTGCAAGGGGAGAACGATCAGACACATAGGAATCGGACGAGGAATCGAAACATCAAATGAACTCAAATATCGGATTCGGCCCCGGCTGCTGGGAAAATTCGATTACTTCCAAGAGCTGAAGTTGAAGCACGATTCACGGTGACATCTTCGCGTGGCCATATTGGAATCACCCTACTACCTATTCAGGCCGAGTGTGAATCATTACAGGTTACACAAGGTCTCACAACGGTAGTCTTCGAGACCTCGAGAAGAACCCGGAGCAATGTCATCCAGGGAATCACTGGGTGCCGAGTGCACGGTATTGCCATGGGAAAGCCTTTGTGTCCTTTTGTTTGTGATATGCAAGTATCTCACGCTAACTTGAGCGCTTAGTACGCTGGGAAATTATCTGGCGACGTCGGGTCCGCCATGCCTTCGGGTTGCTGATCGAGTCCCATCTCTCCCCCGACGTTACCGCCCGGCCCTGCGGAATAGCCGGTCTCGGTTACGCCAGCCTTGTACGCCTTGAATTTCAGGAAAGCATCCGTACCGTAGAGACCCATGCCAGCAATAGAGAACACCTGCGGATGGAGCGACGATGAGCACGTTCCTCGATGCGCAACGAGGTCTCCAGAGGGATCCCTCCTCCCCACCCGCTCCTCCCCCAACACGGGGGAGCTCCTCGTCTGATGGTCTCACAAGCCGGATGGAAATTCCACGATGATATCGACATTCCCGAATAGAATTACTGCCGCCTGACTCATAGGTATACGAGAGTCTATTTTGTGGACTATTCCAAACCCGAACGATACTCACCGCCAGTGCGAGCATGTTCCAATCCTCTGTCGCATTCAAACCAGCAGCTAAAACGGCGATTAGGTAGAGCCCTGCCCATATCGCTGTGTAGGAGAGTTCCTGCGAGCAACAGTCGTGTCAATTAATGCGATCATTCGCGGATGGCTGCGACCAGGTCTCGAGGGCCATCTGCAACTGACTCTCCCCTCGCATCCTTCAAAGGGTAGAGCCCTCACGGAAAGCCGGGGACGAGAAAGTTCAACCACAGCATTGTTAAAACTGATGGTGAAAGAATTTCCGCTGAGGCTCGCTAGCTCCGAGTCGAATCTTTTCTACCGCAAAGCATCTACAGATCGAGATTGCATCCTGCCCGCGGGTCATGGACAAGGAGTCAAGTGGCCTTATACATACCCTCAGCCCGCAGCTGTCCCCAACCATTCGCAATGAGAGTTCGTGATCTGACGGAAGCGAGACTCACCACTTGAACCCATGGGACGACGGGTATCTTGTCGAAAATGTGCAGCAGGTAGAAGAGGAGCAACAGAATCGTCACCCAGAAGCCGGTCATGGCGACGAAGTTGAACCAACTCGTTGTTCCGCTGTATTTCGGGTCGCCGAATTCACTGAACACAAAGCCGATGAGAGCGTTACCCTGGAAGCATGAACAGGTGTTTCAGATTTATCTATCAGAAGAACACGTCCTGTGGAACTTCACTCGAACCACAGATAAAATGGTCAGCGGAAGGTTCGGGAAGTGAGATCCTCTCCGGCACTCACCAGTTGGCACATTTTCAGATAGCCTGGAATGGTCCGGAGGTAAGACATGTCGAAGTACTGCAGAACTGCCTGCAGCTGGGCTGCATCGATCGCTCCAGCCATTTTCGTGCCTGTAATGATCTGCCGGTCGGTGTTTTGACGGAACAATGCCGTTCAGAACCTGCGATTCTTGAGTGCGCTCTTATGTGAGGTCGTTGATCAAACTCTGATCACAGGATTAAGCTCCGTCAACTTCTGAACACTCGAGACATCGATTCTTGAAGACTGAGACAGGTGGAAGAAAGATCTTTGCTCACCGGGAGGATGCGCGAATGTCGAATGGTGATCAAGCAGTCGTTCGATTTCAGTCGTGGGGGAGCCCGCGTGGAGGCGCCAGCGATTGCTCGGGCCTGTTGCACACTATGTTCGAGTGTCAGCGATGGCGAAGTCGGACTCTGCGAAAGAGCTTGAAACTGCCCGAATGGACGATGGATTCACTCGAATAAGCACAACCGACGCAAGATTCGGACAGCTACGGATTCGCTGACGTCGCGACGATGGTCAACGATCTCTCTATCCAAAATGGTGGGTTTGGAACAACCAGGAGAGGCTCGGAGAAGCACGGCTTCGCCTGCAATGTCTAGAGGGGGATCCGAGAGAGGGCGCCCCGGAACGTTTTGCTCGAATGGGCAGGGGGTGTACGGGATATTCAAAGGGAAGAAATAGGATATCAGGAATTCAACATCATGACGTCGAAGGATTGAACAAACGCGATCGACTCGGCAGCGCAGGCTTCCTCGAGTCATCGGAGAGGCGAGAGATGAGCCTCGTGAGTTACTTCTCGGCAATATTCAAGAGGCTAATTTCCCCAGATCCCCATCAAGACTAGGGGGAATCATTAAACTCGGATTGTGAACTGAATCGCTTCCTATGCGCCACGATGACGGCCTTGGTCCAATTTTCCAGTCTCCCGCAGTCGCCAATAAACGACCAAGAAGCGGTGGTGGATAGAGGGGCTCGAGGGACAAGCCCTCGGGTTCGCAGGCTCATCATAGTCGATCCAAATCATCCACATGATGTTTTTCGAGCAGAAGTTGCAGGAGTTTCCCCCCCCCCCCCCCCCCAACACGAGTGAGAGATCGGAGATGCAGTTCCTGAGTCATGCAGGAGCTTTGAATTCACACCGTCTGATTTTCGACCGGCTCCAAAAGTTGCATCGGAAGTCGGTGAAACACCTGCGACTCTTCGCAGATGTTCGGATTCACCAAATCAAATAGCGAAGTCCAGCCGAAAGTGCGGTTGGGCGGAATAACTTTCTCGCTGACAACAGACTCTCTGAAAATGGCCACAGACTACAGAGACCTATTTCTCCAGCAAACGTCGATCCTTCTCGGGAACGCTCGTTCATGTGATCGAATGCTTCGGGATGACATCCGATCCTCTTGGATAACATGTTTCCTGAGCACGTCATCCGAAATCGGATCTGATCCCACGCGGCGTCCAAGATCTCATTTGGGGCCGGCGACACACGGAGTCTATATTCGTATGTCGCGGGGAGAAAACTGAAAGACTCGGCGGAGACACAGAGCCAAAGAGCCATTTCGCCGTGCTCCTCGCGGACTCCGAATAATGATCTCACTACTTCTCCTTGTATATTTCCATTACTTTTGAAACCGCCGACTGCTGATGGCAAATCGGAACGACACTCGGAGCGAGACCAACGAATGACATTTCAAGAAATACGCGCAGAACATCGACTGAACGTCTCATCATGGAAATTCTTTTCGGGATACGACTCGCTCGCGTCGACGGATTCCTGAAAGACCGGACTGCCTACTGGCTTCTCTACTGGCCTGGCCATTTAGTGGCGAATCACAGAACCCATGAGGCTGGCCTCATGGAATTTTGAAATCTGACACGAAAGAGTTGGATCAGGTGCGTGTGGAGACAACCGCAGATAGATTCACTGGAGAACCGACTGAGCAAATTTCACGGGTCCATAGGCCTAGCCTCATGAGTTCTGTGATTCGCCAGGTTCGAGCTACGGAGGCCACTATCGAACAAACTCTTTCGTGTTCACAGTTATGACATCGAGAGGCAAACACGAGCAATCCTTCGGCTTTGAGGTCCTTCGGCTGTCTTCCGAGATGTCTCTAACAGGCTTTTATACTTCCGAGTCATCGATGAAATCATGGGGGACATTCCGAGACGGATTCTTGATAACGACGAAACAACCGACCTCCTTGAAGCCTCGAGCCCAGGCATCGAAAACTTGCTTGATTAAGGGAATGTTATTAAGTCCTGCGAGAAAATTTCGCGTTCTGGAATGGACTCTGAGGCAATCGCGAGTCATTATGGAGTCGCGATAAATCTCCTACGGTCCTAAGATTCAAGAACCCAAATGAGCATCTTCAGGGCCTAGCAAAGTATGAAGTCACACTTTGGGACAACCAGTGAAGGCGCCAGCTTTTCTCACGTGAGGCTGAACGCCGTTGTTGTTGTTGTCATCGTCGCCACCGCCTCGATTTTCGACGCTCCGGGTCGCCTGTGGCGCGGATATCAGTCATTTACATGAAGGAAGCCAGCTGTATCTACAAGGAGCCCTCGAAACTCAAACTCGGAAAACCGTCGACCGCTTTCTGGGTGAGGGCCAGAGGCCCGTACGAGATGCTTGAGAGATTGGAAGCAACTACTGAAAACTGCTGAAACTATCGGGAAAAGTCACGAAGAAATATCTGTTAGGCCATCCTCATGGATCCTAGAAAGTATGCGGCTTCAGCCGTAATAGACCTATGCCGGCGCCGCCACTGCGTACAACCATGAGCTAAGATAGAACTTGAAGCCTGGGACTTCCCTAAAACGCGCGAGATCTTCCCGACGTGATTGCCGAAGACGAACTCCTGTTGCGCTGCCCGTCAGGGGCTCCATAGAGTCAGAACCGACTGCAATCCGTTTTGGTAACATTGATAAACATACGAATCGCGACTCGTCTCCCTCAAGAAGTATGCGGAAGAATGTGTTGTTCCGATTTTTTCAATACCTAATCTCGAGGACTCAGGGGTGGGACCCCAATCCAGGCCTCGCTCTCGAATACTCAATCCAACGAGCCCTTTCTCTCCCATGCCCCTGGTGCATTTCAGGTCCTCACACACAGTGACCTGAAGTGTAGATTCCACGACACGAGCGAGACATCTGAGGGAAACCGTCAACCATGTCCGTCAATGAAACGAGTCTGAGCGGAACTCGATTGAGGATCCTCGCAAGCATTTTTCGGTTATTCGAATCAACCCCGTTCGGGTCGAGTCAGGGTGCAGAGTTTCGATGCAAGCTCAACTTCATTTTCCGAAGTAGTAGAGTCCTTCGAGCCCAGGCCTCCCGGAATTCAAATTTTCGCGCCATAGAAGGAGAACCGTTTACCGGCTGCCAGAGTTGGTTTTCCGTTGACTTAGTCTTGTGTGAAATCCACCAATCTCCAGTGTTGAATAATTGACGACATCCAGGGAGTTATTCAGCGGTAGCGGCATCAGAGGTGATTTCTAGAGAATTTTCCTCTTGTCAGTATCTTCAGACTTCAGCGCAGGCATTGCTCCGATCTCAGAGTCAAGTTGGTGCTGTTCAATCATCGTTGATAATCGAAGCGGTCTCCTTCGTTCTTGAGACTTGAGTTGGTAACGCACGCTGAGGTAGGTTCCTGGGATGTCGGCTCAGAAGTGAGATAAACTGAGCTGACGCTTCCTGATGAACGACGACGAGTCGCCGGAACGCTCGAAAAGAAAACTCGCCTCGCGAGTTTTCGTTGTTTTCAGTGTTGGGAATTTCCATTCTGTGAAGAGCCGGCGGTGCAAAGACTTTGACCGCTTGAGGTTTGTCAGCTCTGAAGGTTTGCATGGAATCGAATCAATAGACTGTACACCGTCGAGTTGCCACTGAAAAATATTCCCGCCAGTTTGGATTGAACATCTTCCTTTCCGATGCAACTACCGCGACTGGGAACTTCTGAGTTAGCTCATGACACTTATCCAGCTGCGTCCCGTTTGTATATGTTTTTCACTCAGATCAGTGATAGTTGCGAGCGACCAGATGTCATGAGAGGATCCCGTCCGTTGTCGGCGCCAAACAGCGGCACCGCACTTTGGGAATTCACCCTTTGTGACTCTAGCTCCCATTGTCCTGTTCAACGCTTATCGACGCTTGCTGTTACACGAGATCTTTCCATGGTGCCCTATTAGAATCGTAGCAGCTACATCAAGTTCGCGCGTGTTCTTCGCGTGAGTGGTCTCGCGCTGTCGTTTTCCGGAGTCCGGCATGTTCTCGCGTGAATTCTGAGACCGCGATCGACGTGCCTCATCAGGAGCGACTGCTGAACTCCTTCGATTTCGCTTCAACGAAGCTCGGGATAGATTGAGTACACGATCTTGATTCCCTCCTTGGAAAGTTTTTCGTGATCCTCTCAGAACGAGGGCAGAGTTCAACGACGTCGGTGGACATTAATGCAGAGATGGCTCAGTTCTGTCTTCGCTCGATTAGAACAGCGCCTCCTTGCTGACGTCTGAAATTCTATACTCGCTCACGTCTTCTATTTCTTTTCCATTAAGAACCGCACGGCTGCCAGGATGGAAGCCGTAGCAGATTGGTCGATGCATGTCGTCGACGATCTGCGGGCGTCGGTGAGTCCAGCTTCGGTCCTATCACAATGAAAATCATAGCCTCAGGTTCGAAGTTCGGATCGATGGTCTTTGAACTGCTGGACCAGCTGGACATCCAAGATCTCCTTTATTCGCAGATATCTCGCGTCCTCGGCCCATACTATACTGCAGACCACATCTTGAAGTTCACCATAATTTACACTTTCCTCTCGTTTCTGTTCGAGATGTACCTACAGTTCAGACAAGTAAGTGTCAGCCCGCTTCATGGGAACGAGTATGTCTTGGATCTTTTTCCCAGAAACAATTGCGGCGGAGAATTCGGAAAGTTCTCTGGAAGGAGATTCTATGAACTCGACTTCCAGCACAGGATTTATGTCAAACATGAATACGTTCCGAACGAAATCGTCAGCATCATGGACCAGAAGAGCTTCACCAAATCGCGTGTGTACAACATCGACAAGTCCATCTACTCCATGATCAAAAATACCTGGTTCCAAGTCACGTCACAGGTGAGATTTCTTCGGGCCTGTCTGGAATCGACCCCATGTCTCAAAAGAGCCCAAACAATCCGAACCGTAAAATCCGCCAGTATTCAACTGCCAAACAAATTATTCTCTTCCAGCTCACGCTGGTGTACTATCTCAACGCTGTCATATGGAAGGTTGCCGGTGCTGCGTTGACTAAGATCGGTGAGTTCACCCAAGATGCGCGACCATTGACTGCTTCGGAAAAAAAATATTTTTTTCGGATAATTGCAGGGGAAACATCAGAAGCCTAATGAAACCTTTTCTCTAAATTGTTCTCGGCTCCTGCAGGTCTCGACGCTGGCAACGAATACCTTCACCTCTGCATGTTCATGTGCCTCAGTTCTGTCTGGACCATGATCCTAGCCTTGCCTTGGTCAATCTACTCCACATTCTGGATCGAAGCAAAACATGGCTTCAACAAACAGGTGAGAGCTGTTAGTCAATGAATCGATTTCCTCCCTCCGCGCCTGAGCTACGTGTGGCGCTTTCGGGAATAGTTGGTTCCCCCTCATAACTCCGAAGAAACGATCACTCCATCAATATATCCACAGACTCCGATGTTTTTCGCTAAAGACAAGGCGAAGGCATTTGTGGTATCTCAAGTCATCTTGAACCCCATTGTGTGTGGTGAGTAGGCAGCCCCGAGGGCACTTCATGCAGCGCAGTCAAGAACTAACAGGAATTGCAACTATTACGGATCTCTGCAATCAGCTCATCCCATTTTTGTTTTTCTAGCTGTGCACTACATCCTGTCAAACTACGGTCAGATGGCGTTCTTCTACGTTTGGCTGCTGATCTGCGTGGTTTCGATTTTTTTGATTACGATATACCAGAACTTCATCGCTCCCTTGTTCGACACGTTCAAGCCGTTGCCGCCGGGAAATCTCAGGTGAAGTCCCTGCCAAATAGTCCCCCACAGGGAGTCGGACATTGAGCTTGAAGCGCCGCATCTCGTGTTTTGCGTTTGTGGATAATGAACGATTAATGTTGCACTCCTCAGGTCAGAGATCGAGGCGCTGGCTGGGTCTGTTGGCTTCCCACTGGGTGACATAAAAGTGGTTGAAAGTTCGAAGCGATCATCTCACAGCAACGCGTACTTCGTCGGACTTTTCAAGCAGAGGAGTATCGTTCTGTATGACTCTCTGGCAAAGAGCTACAATCCCGAACAAGTTCGTTGCTTTGCCCTGACTTGCTTCGTTTGATGATGACTTTGAAAAGAATTCAAAATTGGAGGATCTCCTCTTTTCGGATACGGAATTTCGCAGCTTTCCGACGTTTGTTTCGGAATTACAGACGAAGAACGATGACGAAGCAGACAAGGAAGAAGGCGACATTAATGACGAAGACCATCTAGCTGAGAAGTCGGCGGCTCCGCGAAAAGGGTGCACGGACGAAGAGGTCCTTGCCGTCCTCTGCCACGAGATCGGTCACTGGAAATACTCTCACACCTACATCTTGCTCTGCATTGCACAAGTTCATTTCTTCATTGGCTGTCTGACGTTCTCTCTCTTCACCGAGTGCAAGCCGATTTACGAAGCCTTCGGTTTCTTCGACGAACAGCCCGCCTTCCTCGGACTGCTGCTCGTTTTTGGATCCGTCTACAAACCTGTCGATGAGGTACGCCCTCGATCGCTGAAAGTCCATTATTGATTCCGAATCCGATATTTATCATCCCGGTCTCTGATTCATTGTCTATTTTCCTACAGATTTTCAACTTCTTCTCGATGTACATCTCGCGTCGATTCGAGTTCCAGGCCGACGACTATGTGCGGAAAATGCACAGAGCGTCGTACCTGAGGGAGGTTTGTGACTCCCTCCGAGATTTTCATTGAAAATTCTGATACTTCCAGAGGATTCCTGTTTCGCCAGGGTGTTCAGCAGAAGGCAACGACGCCACCGACTGAAGTTCACATTTCTTGTTACAGGCCCTCATCACTCTGAACAAAGACAACCTCAGTTTTCCGATCACGGACTGGTTGGATTCTGCGGTCAATAATTCCCATCCGACGCTTCTGGAAAGGCTGGAAGCTCTCGGAAAAACAGACTAATCGAACTCGACTACTTAGTCGAAGCTCAACCTGGCACGCGAGGTTCCCGCTCAAACGTTGTATCTACATTTTCCCATAAGAAATACAAAACACCTCGAGAGTTGGAGGAGAGAAAGAGATGCGCTCAGTTTCCGCCGATGACAAAGCTCGCCATCGAATCAATCCTTACTACGAGTAAGCTTCGATCGGAAGCGAGAAATATTGTACCGGTTCCGGGTGGAAGAAACGATTGCTCGGATGTACGATAAATAAAATCAATGAGACGTCTTGAGTCTCACTTGAGTGAGTTGTCACCTTTGAACTGTTGTTCGATTGACTAAAATACAGTTTTGTCTGCGCTGCAGAGCGGACGGTGCCGCAGGGGACTGGGTAAGCCGAAGTCCTTACTGTTCCTTACTATCGATTCGAAGCGACGCTCCAGCATCGTTCCGTTCTCATCACGTAAGATGGATCTCTGGTGTACTCAATTTCACAAACGAGCGGTCTGACCCGATGGGAGCTCGCTCGCTCAATGAACCAGCCACATGCCCGCGCAGAACTCTGATCGAACGCATCATATTTAACATGAGAAACCCCTGATTGACCATCCAGCGATTTTACGCCGCTCTCCGTGGTCGTGGGGCAGCGGCCCAACTACTGTTCCATGCGTACCAGGCTAATCTCTGCAAAGGAATTCTCAGCGACGCTAGTATCCGCGGAAGACAGCCGGAAGCATCTCCCACCTGGACTTCGGAACACCAAATCGTCATCATTCCTCATTTGTATTTCCGTTTTTTATTTCGTTTCACCCCTTGCTTGAGGGCTTTTGTTTTCGCGGGTTCCCTGTCAATGCCACGTCGTGCTCCACACTGCGCTTCGAGATGACATCTGTTACATCTGAAAATTTCGCAACAATAAGCTTTCTGGTACGATTTCAATCCAGACGTCTCTGGGGACTGAAAATCGTCCTATGAAAAACAGGATTATTACTTTGCACAGTGGGTCCATTTCGACTTCACACATCGTCTACATGAATCACAATGTCGGTATTCTTCGTGATTTTTCGAGCAGCAGTCTCTGCATTTTTCGCAGTGTCTGTTCCTTCTGTGGACCCATCGATCACACTGAGCGCAGAATCTGGGAGAGTAGAGTTTATTTTGATTCCCTGTTGGAAAAATTTCTAGACCCGCCAGAGGAGTTGGAGGTCTGAAGCGGGCTGGCTGGGTCCTGAAGCAAACTCTCACTTGTATTCATTGTCCGGCAGAGGAATCCAGTTCAGTGGGATGTTGGTGAACATTCGAACAGGACTTGAAGTCTTCATCTTGCGCTGATTCCGGTACCGGATCGAGTACTCACACATTTTCAATCCGGGGAAATGCAAGTTCACCTTGGGAGAGGAAGAGAAACGATGAATCAGCTGAGGAGTATCATATCGGTCCATATTCGTGGCTCTACGCAGTATTTTAATCAGCGATGGTTTCGGAAAACCCCGTGCACTACCTGCGCTTCATTGAAATAAGGGAAGACGAGAACGATTTTGGGGGAGGCTGCCTTCTCGGTGATTTTTCGCAGTGTCAAACTTAGTGGTCCCAACAAGCCTCCAAATGGCGGATCAACGAGGACAAGGAATTCGCCGAGAGACTTCGCCGGCGACGGGGATGCTCGCTCTAATTCCGAGCTCAGGAACTTCCACAATTCACTGTCTTCGCCTTTTCGGAAACAATGTGCATTGAACATGTTGAACCAGGTGAAACTTTTTTCCCCGAAGAACGCCTCGAATCTCCGATCAATGTCAGCAAGGTGACTCCAAGTGTGGGGGAGTGGCTGGATCCTCTCAAAAACTGTCGGCGTGCCGATGCACAGAACCTGCAAAACGACTCAATGCTCAAGATTCAGGGTGGAGTGTGAGGCTTCTTGATTCCGGACCTGGGATTGAGGATTGAGTATCTTAAAAGTACAACACTCACTTTCCTGAATCTCGATGCAAGATCTACAAGGAAATCCAATGTGTCGTCGGAGAAATGATACTGCGCTGTGGATTTGTTTGTTGGCAATTGATTCAGGAAGGTCGACGGGTTAGTCATTTGAGCTGCAGTGATCGCTTCGCAGCGATGTCCGCCTGTAAACTCAAGAACTATCAATCGGAACGGTCCCTCTCCGGAGGCTCCCCGGGATGATGATATGTGAGATCGGAACGATGTCCGAGCTCTCCATCCGGAACGCTGCTTCGAATCGTTCTCACATTGGGAATCTTTCATGATCTTGCAGCAGTCTTCACAGAGTCGCGATGAGTTGCTCAGCTCTTCCGGGGGGTCCGCATGACCTTCTTCGGGCAGAACGTCCTTCCGAATATCATCCCAAGTCTTACTTTTCTTCTTCGCTCCTATTGGCACGTACAACGGGCAGAGTTTTCTGTCACTGGAAATTTGAATAGGAAGAGAGGTATTTCAGAATGGTCTCATGAAATCTTGTGTAATTTATATTAGTCACAACTCCAATGAATGGGCTCAAAAGATCCCAGAGATGGCCAACATATCTCTTTAGGTCGGACGAATCGGCATGCGCGCGGAAACACTAACCGGCAAGCGGAGCAAGCGAAGAACTGTTTTCCGACTCGGTCGAACAGCAACGCTGGGCCATGCGGACAAGCTGGCGAAGTTTTTGGGTCACTTTGTAGAACTTTGACAAACTCTGTTACATGAGACATCTGTAGTTACACAGGTTCACTTGCAGCGAAATCCGAAAATCACAAATACACCCCTCCCACGTCAGAACGAGTACAGCACTGGCGAGCGCATCGCTCTATAACTTGGAGAACTACGGAGTCTGTGTTGAGTCTACCGGAAAATTGTCGAGTTTCGCGTTCCAGACCATGCCACTGAAACCTTTTCTGTAGTGATTTTCGGCTAACGTGCTTCAGAGGTAAGGAACGCGAGTCAGAGGTGGAGAGAATTTTTATGAGAGGGTAACCACTGTTTACAAAGCCACGTGGTTTCAAAATTGGCGCCAAGTGCTCGACCTGCGCGCATGTTCCCGACTCCTCGGTCCTTGAAGGTGAATGTTCGATAATCCATTTGCGAATTCGAGTGCAGGGTTGAGGATTATCAAGCCACCTCTCGAGCCGCCGGTCCAGTTACTTTGCCCGCAACTCAAAATTCCCGTTCACAGATGATCACAAAAAAGAAGTCACCCCTGACACCGTAGACCGAGAAACAATGGAAATTCCACTCCATTCTTAGTTTCTCCCATAATATGGAGTTGGAAGTAGAAATCATAAAAGTCGCTCTCCCTGCATTGCGGTCAAATGGAAATAATAATATGGATGCTTTGCCAAATCACCGTTTCGAAGCCGTGCTAAGAGAACGCTACCCTAAGAGTTAACTAGGGGAACATTCACCGATATCATGTTCAGCAGTGATGTGAGATGATTTTAGGAGGAAAGGGTCTGAGCGGTTTTTGTCCATGGTCCACGGATTTCGCTGAAAATTACACTGAGGCATCCCGACAAGGACTGGAACTACCACAGCAAGTTTCAACCTCCGGCGATCTTCCGTTCGCTAGAAACAATGAAGTTAAGTCTTTAAAAAAAAAACTTCATCTCGTCATATCTCGTCAAAAAAATCGTCATATCTCGAGAACCACGAGGGCTACAGCGCCGATCGACTACTTTTCGGAATGCTCTCGCCAAGGGCCATGTTTTGACGTTATAGGATTTAAGATAGCAAGAAACAGTGCAATTTCTTCTTGTCTCCGAGGCGTGCCGAGGTCCCTTACTTCGAAACAACGTTGTACAGCGAGCTCCAAGCAGCTTCGGTGACGCTTCGAGGCGACAGAGCAAAACCCTGGTCTGATCGACATACTACTTTCATCAAATGAATAGGGAAGGAACACTTCGATCTCGCTGATATTTCCCCAGCACGTAGTAGGGTCCTAGGACTATATTTTAAGGTACTTACCGGAGTGGCCACTCGCCGGGAAGTAACACTTCGAGTACCAAAATCATAGAAGCGACCGACCGATCTTAAATCCTATAACGTCAAAAGATGGCGATACAGGGATACTACAGGCCCATTCGCGAGGCAATTGGTGCACATCGAGGTTCTGTTCTGGGATGGACAAAACCATCAAGGTAAATTTGGATGCACTCTTATCGCCGCACGCGTCTGAGCGAATGCAGTTACGAGCAGTGGCGGACTCTCAGATCAACCCGAACCGTAGCACCGGATGACCAAGAGGCTGAAGAAGTTGAGCAACAGGATCAAATAAAGAAGCTGAATCATTGTTTCCCGAGAAGTTGGACTTTTTCGTTGTTCTGTACGTGGGTTTCCGACCACTGCTCACGCGCCTCCCGTCTCGAATAATCAGGCTGACCCATTCGATCGAACGGAGATCTCGGTTAAGGCGAGCTCACGCGAATTGAGCAGATGACGAACTTTTCACAATACTCATTCGATGGTTCCGTCCCGTTCTTCCTGTCTCTCGGCTCCAGTTTCACAGAGGGGATCCGGCTCCAAGCTTCAGTTGTACCGACTCGCCAATGCTCGCCTTGAACCCTTGCACTTTGTTTTTGATGGGAACCGTGCTCGAGCCTCGACAGTCTGTCACTTCGGATCCCGTGTCGATAGTCATCACCTCAGGGAAACTGATTCCCTAGAATGTTCTTCTCGAAGGGGTTCTCCCTGTATTTGAGAACTTTCCCGAACTCTCCCGAGCAGAGCTGACCGGAAACTCTGCTCCTCAGTTCCTTCATGGAGGTTCCGCGCAGTCGCAACGGGACTCGTTAGCTAGCGGCTCCTACTTGGTCGCATTTGGACCGGAGCTCTTTGGTCATGGGAATCGCCTCGTCTAGAGATTCCCGGGGTCGAAATTGTCGAGCCGAGTCCAGATATACGGGTTGAGTCGACAGTTCTTGCTGAAAAGCAATCACATCGGAATCTGCGGCCAGCATCTCCACCACCATTCATTCCTTTTCTGATAAACACGAGGATGACTCCGGAACTAGCCCTACGATATGGATTCCAAATTTCCCCATAACCCGTGGAGAGGGATCACCGGAATTTTCGGCCAATGTCAGTGGGCAGCGTACCATAGCACGCGTCCTGTGCATTCCCTGCGTTTCCGGGTGAACGAGTTCGGAGTATGCTCCGTCGTCGACAGCAGTCTCCCGAACCAGGCCATGGTCTAGTCTGCCCATATAATACGCGAGCATGCATGGAGAGGTGCCGAAAGCCAGGTTCGACACATTTCAACCGCTGTGTAACGCCCCAAATGCGATGCTCGGTGTGATTCCATTCCGACTCGGTCAGAGAACTGTGTTCGATTTAATTGAGCTGCGAATGTGCAGCGACACCGCGCTTAGAAAAAATACCCTACTTTCCTGATGATCGGTCCATACTGACCCTCGTTTAAGGGTCGAGAGAATCCATCATGTCTCTGCTACGTGCTTCAAACTCAGATAGAATTCAGATACGAGGAATGGCAAGAACGATTGCTCGAGCGTCGTGCAATTCAGGAGTCACCTCTCGTAGAAACGTATTAGTAGGACACAACCCGTCCGTTTCCGGTCAGTTCAGAGGTTTCGGGCTGTCCGGAGAACGTACTCCCCTGCTGCGCCAGGAAGCTCGGATCTTATCGCAATGCGCGGAATCACAAACGGGCTAATGAATTCGAGCCCACTCCATCTCACGTCTCTCTGCGGACTCGGGTTTTAGTTAAAAAAAAAAACAGAAGTTCCTGCTCGACAGCGAATCCATCGACAGCCGGGATTATCCTCGAATCGAGTCAGAATTGCGATCGATTCGCCCAGTTGTCAGACGAACACTGCTCAAGCACGGTCAAGGACTCAACAGATTTAGCCCGAGCCCCTCTCAAGCGTGTAATGCTCATAAGGTAAGTGTACGATCGTCCAACGACGGGAGCAACCGTAGCCACTGGCTGCCGCCGGCTCAGCAACAACACTGAACGCTCTGTTAGCGAAGCGTGCATCAAACCGCACGCCGAGTACGAGTCGTGCAGCATTGGCGTGTGGGAGCTCAGAGCTCCAACAGTACCGCGTGTGTGCCTGCTGTAACGTCAACTTCATCTTGAGCTAGAAGTCTAGAAGAGCAAAGAACACTCATTCCAAAGGACGTCCAAGGCTTTGCAAGGAGTTCTTCCATAAGGTTCGGCCTTCAAAGACCCTGGAGGGCCTCTCGGGCACCTGAAACAAACACCAAACTCATCAACGAACTCATCAACTCGACCTCGAACACCATAGACTGCATCCAACTCGAGATGAGACGGACCAAGAACGTCGCTCTAACGGCTGTAGCCTTTTGGCTGGCTGTAGAAAGTGAGTAAGATTTTCGGGATATGATTCTGTACTTCCGACACTGTTCTTGAATGAACTTCCTTCCTTCCTCTCTTCTCCGGACCGAAGAAGACGAGAGACAAAGGAGGTCGAGAGTTTCGGAGTACCGAATCGAGTGCAGGGGTCGGATCGGTATATGTATTCGTTTTCAGAGCATGAAGGAAAGCAGTATCGCTCAGCGTTCGGAAAACATCTTAGAAAGACCGCTTAGACGCTACAATACTGATTTGGTATCCATTTTGTTCCGGAGTTCCTGCTCCAACATAACAAATGCCCCCTCATCTCCATCACAGGTGTGATCTCGACTCAAGTTGAGCTGCGGCCCGTTCTCAAAGGCGACGAATCGCGCCGGACTACGATGAAAATCTGCAAGAGGGCTCTCGTAGACTGTGACCCAAGCGCACGGAGCTGCCTACTGTAAGTTCTCCTCCCCGATGAATTCCCGGACGAGAGCCTGAACATGCATCCAAGAAATCCATCTAGGTATCGTGGTGTGTTTGTCATTCAGCTTCACTGCTCGTTCATTCGCGGCGAACACTCGCTAAGCGGTCCGGATACGAGGCGTTCATGTACCACTCATATAGGCAGGAACGGTGATGGTAAGAATCGGTCGCAAAGAGACGGCCGCCACGAAGTTCTTTCGAGCCCCGGTTCTGATGATCCCGCGGAAGAAACGGGACTGTTCCGTATCTGATAGTCTCTGGATCAAATCTCCCACGGCAACGGAAACGGCGTAAAATCGCTCAACGCGATGACGTCATCGACATTCATTTGCGCCAGTGGTTAGCAGAGCGTGCAGCGGGGGCTCGGCACGCCCCGATGGCTTGACGCAGGTCGCGACCTTTTCAAGGGCGAACTTCCGATAATTGCTCTATTCGGACGAGAATCGCTGCCTTGGCCCTTGTTGATTTCGGAGGATCTGTGAAGAATCAACGCTGTTTTGATTTCAACGGGACCAAATCTGAGCTTCAAACATTTTTTCTCATTCTAACAGGGAAATGCCATGTGATCATGGGACCTGCAACGATCTGGGTTACTGTGTATGTCATCCGTGCTGGGATGGCGAATCCTGCGATGATCTACGTGAGTTGAACTCATTCCTTAGTCTTGCTCTAAAATGCTCGGAATGAATCGAATCTATTGAGGACACAGTCCGTTACCCGCTTCCGGATGGGTAGGGGCTATCGGTAGGGGGAGGAGCTTCGATGATTGATTCTAAAAATTAAATTCTCAACGCTTCTCTTCTCTGTCCTCCTGAAGTGGATATGTGGGCTCCATCTTTCGAACAACGCGACGTTTCGATCACGGTTCTCAACCCGTGGAGTGACTCTCCCATTTA
Organism: Phytoseiulus persimilis; assembly: GCA_037576195.1. Taxonomy (NCBI): domain Eukaryota; kingdom Metazoa; phylum Arthropoda; class Arachnida; order Mesostigmata; family Phytoseiidae; genus Phytoseiulus; species Phytoseiulus persimilis. Next base: position 13,709,760 of record CM075103.1, read on the forward strand.
TACGGTCAACGCTTTGGACAGGTAGGTCAGGACTCTTTGTTGCATGAAGACAGAGGAAAACGATTTCCCAAGTCTGTGACTCGTGGAATTTCCTCACGTCGCCGACTCCTCCCCATGACAGGGATATCAACACCACCTGCGCTGATGCTCAGGGAGCTCCCTGCAGCTGCGCCCAAGTCTCCTACGCTTTCATCTCGGGCAATCAGAAGGAGGTAAGTCCCACGAATCCCACGAATCCCACCGCCCCCGCTCGGTGGGATTCGATGTTTCAATAACCCGGACATCTTGAATTTCCGTGATCTATTGACAGGTTTTCACCTTGGATGAATCTTCCGGACTCCTCTACATCTCGGATCCGACGCTATTCTTAGAGCGCGGAATTTTCCATTTGGAAATCGGGGCATGGAGTAAAATCACGGCTGAAAACGGGACAGACCCCGATAGCGTGCTGAAGCTCCGAGTTGCTTCCCAAAAGGTTTGTCAGAATCGAACTACTCCCGGAACGAGGGTCGAGTCTTATTCCTCTGAATTCGCATCAGGGTGTGGCGTGAGTGAATGCTCGAACTGCATCGTCGTTTGATATTTGTGCTGAGACTCGCATCTCTGGAGCAGGGCGCGGCCGAGCATCCCCTGAACTCGATTTCCGACCATCACCGAGGCAAGCGGGAAGTGCAAATCTCGCAGGACGAGCTCGTCCCAGACGAAGACACCCAGAATTACAAAACGGATTTCAAACTCACTCTCAAAAGCGGAGAGCCTGACGCCATGGAGATAGGCAAGGTTGGTCGTCTGCGTGGAATCTCCCCCCAGGTCATATCAACTGCTCCCTGGGCACCCGAATCATTCGTCTCCAGAATCCGAATCTCTCGGAATAGACTCCGACCTCGAACTTCGTTTCAGAGTCTCCACTTCGAGCTAGTAGTCTCAGTACCTCCGACTGAGAGACTCGACCTCCAACTCGACATTTTCACGAAGGTCGGTGCTTCAGGTTTTGCTTCCGACTCAATGTGAGAGACTTGAAGTTACCGATATTGAGGACTTATGACTTGTTTTCATATCAAGGATGTAGTCGCGGATTCATACAATCCGGTCCTGAACATTTTCAATATCGAAACGAAAGTACCCCCGGAGGTGACCCTCAGCTCTGGAGAGCCCCAAGTCAGCAAAATGCTAAGCAACCAACAAGGCAGTAATGTGGTGCGTATCCATCTAAGGAGGAGCTGAAATCACAGCCCGAGCTGAACCTCGAGTTCTGTTTCCCTGGGGGAAGGAAAGCTGTACTCAAGATCAAGAAACTATAAATCGAGGTGGTGACACTCTTTGCTCTCGGAGAAATGGTGCTGAAGCTCGGATGGATTGATAGATTGATATATTTTTTCTTGCAGTACGATCGGATCATGATAAATTTCGGTGACATCATCAACCCCGACACCTTCCGAAAAATTATCGTCACCTTCTCAGTGACGGCTGTTCGCGTCAAGTCGAACTTCAAGGTTTGGAAGTCATCAGGCTCGGCATGGTGCCTTTCTAACGAGTGCCCTTGAATCTCACCCGCTGCCCTGAATATTGTGACCGAGCTCGATTAGCTGTGGCCGAAGCTCGCGAACGATTAATTTTCAAACTTGAAGACATCTAACGAAAGCCATTCCCCGTGTAGATTCATTACGTGACCGTAGGAGCAGAATACGACTTTGAAAGATTCATCTGGATCTCTCAGACCGAGGTCTCGATGCAGAACGTCAAACCGGTGGGTAGTTGACGGCCACCCTTTGGATCGAAAAGCTATGATTCCTCTTCATCGCGCGTCAGCGAGCTGACGCGATCCGGGACGCCTCGGCACCTCATCTCACAATTTCTCTGATTACTGGGTCGATTCGAGATTCATTAGCCCTCAGTTTCCGCCCGCTTTTCTCGTATTCATGGAGATTTTCGGAATTCCCCGCAGAACGAAGACGAGAAACTAGTTGAAGCTGATTTCGACGGGCCGAGAGAAATCGCAATGGATAGCGCCGGGATCTACACTCTGGACGCGTTTATGAAACTGAGGTGAGTCATCCGGATATTGCCAGCAGAAACTTGCGCATCGGCATCTATTCATCGGGAATGAAACAATGAATGACGAATCTGCTGTTCAACTGATTGTAACGGCTGCTTTCAGGTCGGATAAGGTTTCAATCAAAGTCAGCGGACCCACAGCGTTAGAAGATGTCCTGAGTGTTGGCAATCTCGGAGTCGCAGGTAACTTGACATCGAATTCTCAACGGAGGACATAGTCAACGACATGAGGTTCTGCTCCTCCGTTGTCCTTCATTCGTTCGCTGGGAAGCGCTGAATACTTCGGAAACGATGACGGTTATCATAATCACAATGACAATAACAGCGAGGGAAACCACGCGAAACGATGTTCCTCCGACGAGTGATCCTTCTCCAGGGTTCGGGATAAACTTTATGGCCGTGCCTCAAAATGTCGACCACTACAAAACTGAACGAGTTCAATCGGCCACGAAAGAGAGCTTCAAATCAGCATCGATCGATCTTGGAATCATTACGAATATCGGCTCCGTCTACCAGAAGCCGCGAACGCCGAACAACGAAAATAAAGTGAGAACTGAAGAATGGCTGCGCTAGAGGAGGGAATCCCCGATGGTTCTTTTGGGGATATTCAGTCGGTGATCCGCGGAAAGATTAATGCCGAATCTCCCGTTCAAGGTGTCATTCACATTCGGTTTGTTCGCTCTGACACGGCCCGATACTATCGGAAACGAGGAGCAGTTTTCCGTCGCCATCGAGGGTTGCAGGAAAAGTCCTGTGCAAGACACCTTCCGAGTCAACATCACCGAGCGAAACGACAACGAAACTGTTAGTTTACTTCTCAAATAGAGAGAGATCCTCATGAGCGTTACCCACAATTGCTCTGCTGGAGCCAGATGCAGATTATACTGAAACAATAATCGTCGTTTCCAGCTGAGCAACATAGAAGATTCCAGAGTAGTCGCCGCCCCCCAGAGGGCTCTCTTGGGCAACCTCCTCCAGTACGAAGTACACCTCAATCTCTCGAGCTCGGCATTCACAGAAATATTCATAGTTCAAGTGAGTTACCCCTGGATCCGGTCTGAGAGCCCTGGGAGTCGTCAGCGGCATGTTCCAACAGGTTATTGCTGGATATCGGCGCTCGCAGAAATCATTTGAGCGGTTATCTCCATTCGAAGTTTATTCGTGCGGAAACTCCTATCGAACTCGCGGTCAAGTGTTCGATTGACCGTGTGGAGTCATCCGTCCGTCCTGTCGGAATTTTCAGCCTCTGTTGCATCATTTACAACTGTGATTCTTCGCCGACAGTCACTCGAAGCGGGCAACCCAGTAACTCTATGTTCAGCTCGATTTGATCAAACAAAAGCGGATTCAACGTGATTTGGGCCAACAGTTCAAGCACGAGGGCAACGAATGAGGGCGAGCAAGTCACAATCGACATGGGCAGGATATTCGTTTCGGACCAGGTGAGATCCTGGCTGCTCAGGGCGAATTTCATAGCGACGCTTCCTCCCACAGAAGGAAGGAGAAGAGCTGGAAAACAGACTTCGCGAAGCTGACCCGATTCAGGGTCGGGGCTGCTGCGCTCAGTTCTGATTACGGAGCGCATCTTTTCCTCTGATCCAGAGAAGCGGTGTTCAAGCCGCTGAGAGCACTGCGGTCCTGCACGTTTTCTTCTTCATGGATCCCGAGTTATCTGACGGTCCCAGAGGAGAAGCCAATCCGGCACCGGTGAAGCTGAAGATTGGCAAGCGCGAAGACCCAGTGATCGTCCAACCGAGCCGCTCATCATAGAGCCCAAGGTGAGTTGAAACAGCGACCATCCAGCTCTGCGCGGAGCTCCGAGTCACCCCGCGGCCATCGACGCGGAAGCTTCTTTCTCACGGTGGCTGCATGGTTTCCAGAGATACATCAATCCGCCGGAGGTGCGAACGGAGGACGCCGTCACCTGGAGAGAGATCTATGTGGGGGGCGCTGTAGCATTCGACATCATCGTGTCCCTCCCGCTAAACGCGTTCTATACGAATCTGTCGCTGAGTGTCACCGATCTCAGCAACATCAATCTGCCCGGAGCGCACATCTGCCGAGCGCGGGTGTCCCATATCGGTCGGGGACTGCCCTGCGCGCAGGCTCAGCGGGATTCCCTCAACGAAAACGCGATAACGAAGATAAAAGTGTGAGGATAATTGCCTCGGATTCCCTCCTTTCCCCGGGGCCGGGGAGCTTCCCGAATTTCTAAACAACCAAGTCCTTTTCTAGCCAACCCGAACGTCATGACGAAGATTCCGTGTTCGTGCAATTCGACCGACTCTGTCACGTTGGCACATCCCCCGGCAATCAAACGGAATCTCAAGTGAGTCCGATTCATCGAGGACGAATATCGGAGTTGTCGGAAGATGTTGTCGTTGGAATACTTCCTCACCCGTGCTCGATTCTTGACAGGTAATCATAAACGTGGTAGCAAACCTCCAAGGAGAGCAGAGTTTCACGAACGGTCAACCCTTCCCCTTGCACACGGTGCTCTCTCTGAACAACAAAGCCTTCTTCCAAGATGATCGGAAATTCATCATGGCTCGACCGCCAGCGAAAGATTTCCTCAAGGTTGGCATTGTTCGATTGATTGATTGATTGGGAGAACTTCAAGACCTCGGAAATGTGTTGACGATTCTCGATGAGAGCAGTCCGGAGTCTGAGCAAGATTCGAATCGGAAGAGATGGATCGCACCTCAAGACTACCTCGTCCTTGCAGAATCAAGCAGCGTTCGTATACTTCAACAACATCAGTCCAACATTCGCTCCGGGAGGCGTTGGCGAAATTGAGATCGTGCTCAAAACGCCTCCGAAGAGCATGGCGCTCTACCTCGTGGAGGTAAGTCCCCGAGATGTTCCCTGAGAAGGAAAGCTCAATCGGATGGTCGCCTTCTCTAGCGGGGTCGAAATATTCAACACCCTGAAAACCTCGTCCTCTCGCAGCTGTCTTCGAACGACCCGGACGTGAGCGTTTGTATTTTGAAAATAAAATCCATCGGCGACTCGATGCCCTGTGTGGAAGAATCCACGCCGGCCGACTACTTACTGCACTCCGACCCCGACAACGGCAACAAAAAGGCTTCTTTGGCCCTCAACGCTCTTGCCAACGTCGGTGAGTTGTGTTTGAAAGCATCCATGGTGGGGAAAGATTTGAGCGTTGAGTGAAATCAGAGCATTGCAGAGCTGTTGGGTTATTCACAATTTTCCCACCCGCAGGCACCTACCCGATGAAGCAGGGTCGGTTCCTGGACCCGAATTCGTTGGTTTTCACAGCGATCGTGAAAATCGGTGAGCGTGCCACAAGGAACAAGGCGCTGAAACTCAAAGTTTCCTACGGTTCGAAAGGCCAAATCGAGGACACCGTCATCCTTCCTGTCTCCACTTCTCACAACACCACCGGACTCGTCACCACAAACGGAGTAAGTGACGTTGTCGAGTTCTGAGGTTTCATACTGGCAACGAGGGAAAAACGAAAGTTCCACGTTATTGATCCAAACCCTTGGCGGATCCGCTCCCCACTCGGGAGATTCCAGAACATTCCTCCGCACCGGGCTCAAAAAGCCTTGTGCACTTCCAGGGGTCTATTCCACCACGCACGCTCCAATTGGCGCCTTCCGAAGCGGCCCTGACGTCAATCGCACCGGGTGCGATAGCCATGGTCACACTAACGACTGAACTGGTAGAGTTTACCTCGTCAAGGCTGCGTTTCGACCTCACACTGGACGAGGGTGTCGTCCGCACCACCGATTTGGAAGTCTGCCATGAGGGCATTAGTCACCTCGGCAAAAACTACCCCTGCTCCTCACCCGATCAGTGGAGCAAACATGGAGAAGGGTATGTTCCGATGTTACAACTGGAATCGTCTCACAGTCGTCGACAACTTTCTCAAAAGCTCCCAAAACCTATTTGAAATTCCCTTCCAGTGAAAACCTCCTCGGACAGTACAACCTTGGTTTAGTCTGCAATTCGTTCATCGAACGATCTAAACAGGAGGACAACTATGTAGGTTTTCTTGCGTCGACATCCGACATGATTCAGATCTGCGTTGTGCTTTTGACGCTCGAGTTCTCGATGAGCGAATTGCTCAATACCGATACGTGTTCGATGACATCGACGAGAGCTTGAAGAGAGGAATGCTTTCCAGCTCCGGTTCACAGTCCCCGTGCTGTTGAAACCCGAAGCAAATACGTAGAAGGGACTCAACTTGCCATCACTTCCCAACTCGTCACAAGCGGCGGGAAAGAACAGAAGAGCCTGCAGTTGACAGTGGGCGAGAAAGCCGAGCAAACAGTCGGGAAGGTGAGCCTGAGAGTCGGTTTTCGAGCCAGCGGTTCGTTCCCTTCGCGGAGCAGCTGGGAAGAATCGGTTTCGCTTCAGGACACGGGAGCGTCCCTTTTTGTTCTCTGGAGGCCACATCAGTGCCTACGCGGTCATGTCAGGCCCCTCAGCTCGAGAGTCTCTACTACGTTCATTTCCCCTCAGTTCTTCGAGCCATCCGTGAAGCCGACGAAGACTGGAGAAGAAAGTATCGGTGTCCGGCAGCGAAGATGGATATCTTTCAACATCACGGTTCCGAAAGGCGCCATGACGGAGGTGGCCGTCAGTTTGCAGGGCGCCAAGACTGAAAAGGTGAGCGCCGAGCTGGAGCTCACTTGTGTCCCTTGTCAGGAAATTCTCGTGACAATGTGTCTGAGGACCGCCAAGTTCATGCGCGCCGTAGTTCCCTTGCATGATTGGAAAGCACGAGCTTTGATGAGACTGTTTCTGTACGGGAACGATTCCCTCCAGATGGCGATCGTCGTTCTCCACGATCTCCGTATCTCTGCCGTCGGACGAAACATTCCGTGTTACCGAGCCAAAAAGCTCGACGTTAAATTGAGCTCATCGTTTGGGAACGTTCAGCATGACAAGGCTTCGGCACCTCTGGGATACTTTGCCAATCCTGGTGAGTTCATCGCGTGACAGGTCAGCCTGAACATACTTGTTTGGCCTGTGTGAACCGAATGGTGAAGCGGGTTTCTTCATTCCCATCCAGGTTACAGTCATGTGCGAGGGCGCTTCCAACAAGGAGACGATGATATCGTCCTCGAGACTCTGGTAGAAATGACGGATCACGAGACGACCGATGATGGGAGCAAGCATCCCATCAGTATCAAGGTGAGATCGAGTTCTCTTACAACGTGGGGCTTTGTGGCTCGAACTTTCGGAATTCTTCACAACGAATCGAACCGATCCTTATCTCAAGGTCACAATGGCTGGATGGAATGGAGAGTCCCAGCAAGAACTCCTCGTCGTTCGTACCGGCAAAGAAGCGACATCCATCGACGTGAAGCTCACCGTTAACGATCGAGTTCCTTTCCAAAGGGGGTGAGTACCACGCCTTTTCTCAATCATAAGTTCTTGGAGACTATCTCGTGACGTCCTGCGCTGTCCTTCTCCAATCTCAAAGCTCTACGTTCCAGGGAGGAAATTCCCGTCATGGCCGAGCTGAAGCATTTTGCGACATCCTTCATGGAGCCCACTCGAGTGGCTCTTCGCATCTTCCTACCTAACTTCGTTACTTTTGGAGGAGTCACCGATGTACATTCGGGTTCGAACTATAAGCCCGAAATCAAGAACGCGACGAATGGAGTTGATATCATAGTGAGTTCAATGAGCCAAGTCCTGATTTGATCAGACAAGAAGCTTCCGGATATCTCCGCACTTGTGTTGGAATGAACCCGCTCAATTGTTTGGAGATCGGGCTCCGGAAATCTCGAGTCCGATGGTACCCCGCACTCGATCGATGATAGTTAGATCTGAGAAGCTCAGGCATTACCCATCAATCCATGGATCCATGGAAAGTGCATGGATAGATTAGTGAGTTTCAATCACTGCCGTGAGACCTGATGAAGTCAACCATCAAACACTCAGACATCCATCTCCTTATGTGGATTGATGGGGAGTATGAAATGATGAATGCCTGAACTTCCTAGCCTCAATGACAATCCACAGCCGCGCCTGGTCGTCGGCTTTTGGTGCGGAACTTGCTGAGTTCTCCGTCGCTCGTTCCAGCTACCCAAACTCCTGTTCGCCGACGAAATTCGTGTGAATATGACTCTCTTGTCGGATCCCGAAAACCGTCGAGGCTACGGTACGGGCGTCATCGAAGCGACGTCTCCATACAGAGTGGAATGCGAATACACGCCGAGAAAAGATCGGAGCCCCGAACCGTTCTGCTCGGAACAACATGCGTTGACATACAAGCTCAACTCAGAGGGTAGGCTTGGAAGAACTTCTGCAATTCGGTTGGACTATTTCCACCGAGCTGTATAGTCGCATTCACCCCAGCTACTTTGATATGAATAATTTCTTTTTCGCAGAGTGTGTCCTCAATCTCGGTTTGGAGGATAATACGATCAAGGACTGCCAAATCACTGCATCGTCTGCATCCGATTCGCAGCATGCGCCGTTCCACGTGCGTAAAGGCAGTTCTTCAGGTAAATTGCGATGCTCTGATGGGGTACGAAGTGGTTCAAGATTGTCACTCAACTCAACGGTCTGGAAATTGTGTCTGGTGTTCTTCGAGATAGTTCCAGAATCTAAGTGAGTTACTGGCCGGTGAGACCTATGTTTGAATGACTCATTTCTGCTTCCAGCTTGGTCCCCCGCCATAAAAGACGGGATGGACGATCCGTATCTCAACATTGCATTCCTCAGGGTTACCCGAGTTTCTCAGCTCGAGGTAATCTATGTTCCCGGTACCCGAAGAGTACATAAATATCGACTCCAAGCCAGCAATGACGGGAGGAACTGGCAAGAACATCTGGGGGTGAGCTATCTCGTGCTGCCTCGATTTTGTTGCGATTCCACGAAGTACTCCCTCTCTCCGAAGAACCCACTTCGGTCTGTCGATCGAGGTTGTGGAATAGGTTCCATCGACCAGAAAGAGCTTTGCAGCTTTGGAACTTGATAGCGATGGAAGATTCACGCGATCGGCATTCCACAGATCCGAACACTTTCGTACGAAAATGGTGTCGCGAAAGATAGGCTTCCGTTGGCTGTGCAAGCCCGGCATCTGCGGATCATTGTTGTTGAGGCCGCAGACGAACACGTCAAGGAAGATTTGAATATTGGGATGCAGCTCGAGCTCTACGGTTGTTACATCGGGCCCTTCTCTGAAAATGGTTCGTGCAGTTCTCTGGGTATCATTTTGAGACCTCCGCCAAGACGTTTGATTGAGTTCAAAACTGTGAGGACCGTAGAGTGGCGCTCATGGAGCTCTTTGGTCTTCCGTAGCTCTGCTGAGCGTAAGTCTCCAAAACTAATTCTGACGTTTTCCTCTCAGAAAACTGCCCGGTCGACACAACGTGGTACACGAACATTGAATGTGAGTCGGAGCGACCTTTTTTCTTCGAACGACGAGTTAGAGCTGTGAATAGAAAACAAGGTGGGGGATTCGAAACTCACCCTAAGACTCTTCGACCGAATTTCAGCGATGAGAGCTCGACATGTGACAGTAGACACAAACACCGACACAGTGTACTTCTGCGACTTCAGCGATTCGAGGTATGCACGGAGCAGGGGACGGGGGTTGGCTTGTCGCACTTCATATTCAAATCTGGCTCTAAATCGTTTCCCTGAGAACTCGGATACTCGATCGCACATTGTGATGTCTGCCGCCTCCAGCTAAGCTCTGAGCTTCCTGGAATGTTTCTGACGAAGCATTGATTCCGATTTCAGTGGGAAGCACTGCATGTCATCTTCTGATGGGGGCGTCACGTGGAAAAGTGAGTTGCAATCATTTCGTGAGGAAACCCGCCTCGATCGTGTTGCGGGGTTTAATTCTTGGATTCGATTCGGGGGATCATATGCTTCAAGCAGAAACGCTCGTGAACGAGAAATCGAGTATCCTCCGAGATTCTCTCCCTCGATGGAATAAAGCCCCGTAGTGGACATGATGTTCTGTTTCACTGCATGTGGAAGATGAAATGGTTTTCCATTCCTCGCAGTGCAACCGGCTTTCGTCGGCCGTCTAATCGGATTCGATCAGAGCAAAGGAGTCGTCTACGCTCAGGATAAAATGACGAACGGCTCGTTCATCGCCACGAAGGACGGCATTCATTGGATGTCAGTCAGCGAGAAAGAGGTTTGAGCCCCACATCCAGAACCCGTTTTAGCAGTGCGATTTCACGGATCGCGATGGACGAGTCCACTGAGCTGCAATTCATGTGAGCGTGAGTGAAAATTTTCTCTTCAGGTCAACCCTTCGTCAATGGCGAATTCCGTCGTGGTTCCAGGGAAAGGACGAAAATCCTTGATCGGGAAAGAAGAGTTCAACTTCGGGAAGTGGAAAGGTAACAGCGAGGATTGCCAGCGGTCCGCTTGCCGGGAATGATGACGCGATTCTTTGTCAATCGACAGCCCGCAGCATATCGCATCCGCGAGGAAGCTAAGACTTATAAGTTCATTTCCAGCGACATTCGATGGAATGTTCTTCAACGAGGCAGAATCCCCCGCAGCTCGTTGGGGATCGTGCTGCGCGCCGCGAGGAGGAGCCACGACTCTACCCCCGACCACCGAAGACACCACAGCATCTTCACCTGAGGAACCAGCTCAAGCGTAGACTTCGCGATCCCGACCAACAAATCTCGTACGGGCGACCACTGAGCATACAACTTCATGAAAGCATCCGGAGAATTCTAGAACCTTCAACGAGTAGTGTTTCAGTGACTTGAGGATTTGGAGCCAAACTAGGTGTTTGGGAGATTTCGAGCTAACTCTTCAGCCACAACGGAAATTCGCTCAGTCGTTCATGGTCGAAGGAAGATCTCGCACCGTGAAGTCGGAAGATAAAGTCTAGGTTCAAGCCGAACATTTTCCGGACTAGGTTGATGGGGTGGGACAAGGCCTGAGACAAAATCTCAAGTGGTGGCCCGATCTTAGTGAATCAATAAAGACTACGTTTGCATTCCATGATTCCTCTTCTCTACCATCCATGGCTGGAGAGAAATTCGGGAAGAACTTTGATCGAAAATGAATCCAATGAATTCCGTTACATCGTGCAGAGATTCCGCGTTCTCGGCTACACCTAAATCTCAGGGAAAAAAATCTGCCTGCGACGAACTCCCCGGTGTTCGCAATAGGAACATCAGGTCATATCTCTGATGAGTCAGAACGGTGCTCTCCTCACGACGTATGTTTGGAGTCACGAAAACAAGGGCTTGTGTACGCGGAGCTGGGTCGTTGAGCTCTGTGCTGATTGTACAATCGACTGATTGCGAAAAATATGCCAAATACGCTGTTCTCAGCATACCCATGTGTCGGCCGCCGCTGGGGCAACCGGCCGACGAAAAGCTTTTGTGGAGCTCATCGTCTTGACAGTGTATGGTGAAAGACGCCACAAAGCCCCAACCTCGCTCTTCATTCGTGTTACGCTGCATGGAAATCGATGTTGTACACATAGACAGTGCTTCGAATCATTCATTTCCTCCCGACGAGACCACGGTATTCGAGCTGCAACTCGACCGAATGCGCGCGCTCGGCCAGGCTGACACGTCGTCCTTCCAGAGCCAACAGTCGTGGGCTTCTGTGGGAAAAGTGACCGAAAAAACTGTTTCAAAAATGTTACGAGAGTCAAATGGGTGGGCTCACAGAGCATGCTGGCTCTCAACTTCGGCTGTTGCTATCAGTATTATGCGCATGGAGATGAGAACCCATTCCGAGCGTCAACTGGGCCGGCGAGGGACAATCGATTATTTCGAACTGACCGTGGGTCTTGATTGCGAAATGCTCTTGTGTGTATTGACGGCCACTTGTGAGTAGAGCGGATCTCCTGCGCGACTCATCCTGAGCGGTGTCGTTCCTGGAAACATTCGACAACGCGAGAAACTCGACCACTCGCTCTGGGTCTGGCTCGCAGCGCGTAGAGATCCGAAGATCGAATCGCGATTGAGAGCAGTGCACAACCTCGTTCCGCCAACCATCCAGATCTGGCCACAACCTCGTGTGTGTGCGCCACCGACGTCCTGGTCCTGCGGGATCCTTGTTCGATCCAGTCGAGCGACTTGTCTTCCCCGACCTCGAGCAGAAACTTCCCGATCGAGCTCCTCTCGAGCTTCGATTGACGGAGGAGCCAGTGGACGACCTCAGCCCCGGCTAAACCAGATCGAGCATTCTGTGTCATCTGGCAGAGTTTTTTTTCGATGTTTATAGAGGAGAGAGAAATGCCCGTCGCACGCACCAGGAATCCAGGCGCATTCCTCCTTGCCGTCCAGGAAACGGATACCGACGAATGACAGAGATGTCCGAGCAGTCAGGATCGATACGTGTATTGATTCGCTCTGTGGCTCGTGGGCCTGATGTGACTCCTCAGGATATGCTTTCGCTCTACACGTGCAAGATCGCTTGGTTGACTCGTTCGTACCAGTTATTCGTTGAAGTTTTCCGGTCACAGCAAGGGATCCCTGGGATGGGCTCTCCGCGGGAGTGATTTTCGAAGACTCACTTCGAACTATGACTTCGATTCTGATGCTACCACTCATAAATGTTGAGGCTATCCGACGAAATCGATATTGCAGCACGGAGAATTCCGTAATCCTGTCGCTGAGCTTTCCACAAACAAGTAGCTCCTAGTGCGGGTTATCAAGCGGCAAGCCACTTTGAGCCTGCCACCGACGACGAGGGAGGGTCTCTCTCATCGAACCTGGTCTGGGACACAAATCCTCCAATATCTAGTCTATGGAAGACACGAATGAGCTAGTTGATGGAGACATTCAATTCAGTAATCGAGCCATTCGATTGAACATCAGTTCGCTCCCGGGAACCTTCTGCTGGGAAATTTTCCCGTTCCTGGAATATGATCATCAACAGTTTACCCTAAGATCCCCAAGATAACGAACCCTTATTTTTCGATTTCCTCCGAGGGAAACTTGTCAGATAACAAACTTATCGGATAATGAAACTATCGGATAACTAACTCGTCGGAGACGAGATCGTCAGATTGCGAACTCGGCAGATAACGATCGCGTCTGACGAGTTCCAGAGCTCGACGCGATTATTTCCACTCCAGCGTAGTGAATGAATTCTCATCGCAGGTGAAGGGTAACCCAATTTCAATTGAAAGGAAATTCAACTCAGTTCACTGGAGGGAATTCTCACATGTCAGCTCATGCTCAGCCGTCGCTAGGATGGAAGTTACCGGTACGGTACTGCGTCCACCCACCACTACTTTTCGAGCCGGCATCGGCATCCTTGCGAGTTGCGTAGCGTGCGCTAAGCGAGATAGTATTCGACCCGAAGTACGGAATGGCATTTTTCAGGCGGGAATCCCCTAGTCCGATTCTGCTCTGGGCATAACTTTGTCGATTCTTTGATTTTTCTGTAAAATCAAGGAATTATCGATAGAGGTATTCGAGGCGCTCATTTCGATTCATTTCTGATGTGCATATCATGAGAATCGCGGCCAGCAGATGGTTTTGAGGATGACTGAACTTTACTTTCCGAAATCTTCCTTGAAGTTATCAGGGAAAAGCTATCGAATTTTGTCGCACGGAACTCGTGGAGGTCGAATTCGCCTTAAAACCGATTGTGGCTACCTCGTTTCTACGAATATAGGCGACTGATCGTATCGAGGCTTCCTTTGAAGTTAAGGAGGACTTTGGCGACCAACGGCGGAAAACTGAATCAGGTTGACACCCAGTGCAAATCGAAAATCGTCAAATTGACAATGCAGCTCAATATTCGGATGATTCACCCATTTCTGACTAATTTCCAGCGGAGGAGATACCTTTGATCAGGGGTTACGAGAGGAAATGTGAGGAAAACCGAACTAGACGACGGGCAGCGCCTTCAAAAATGGGCGCTTGACCAGTCCGTTGTGATGGAGTTCTTTGTTCTGTCGATAACTTCTGGGAGGATCTCGAGGAAAAAATGGGTCCTTTTCAAGACCATCTTCTGGCCATGATTCTCATCAAATCTATTCCGAGAAAGGATCGGAATGACCGCCTCGGTTACCTCTATCCACCACTCCCTGATTTTAGAGACGAAAACCAACAATTGAGAAAATTATAGCCAGAACAAAATCGGGCTCGAGAATTCCCGACTGAAAACTGCCACCCTCTGGTATCTTGGTCACGATTCATGGCTCCCGGGAACCGAGGTTCTATCGTGGTCTCCCTGAAGTCTCTGAATCCCGTCTCCCGCGAATAAAGATCACAGACAGGCTGTCCTGGTTGGAAGTTCACGGTACGGCGCTTCGAGTACCCGCCGGTACTTTTCGAGTCATGGCTTCATTTTGATTGGATGACGTTTTCGTGACGGCGCAGCTTACACACCGTGCGCTATGCGAGGTACCTTCTGACCCCAAGCTTCATGCTGAGTTCACCGTGAACATGAGCGTTACGAATCGTCCACGGGTACACGGGTGCTCTTGGGGACCCGGCCGAACCTATGGTTAATTAAGGTCGGACTACGTTTTGGGATGGCATAGGCTACGGAGTCTATGGACACATCGCTGACGGAATGGTTCCAACCACATTTGTATTTCGAAACCCGGAATTATGCCTGCGGCGTATCCTAAGTCTGAGAGTTCGCGGTCGTAGATCATAACGGACTCCGATTTTTGAGACAAAATCGAAGAAAAGGTTCGTTATCTGTGAGGTTTTAGGGTACATCGCGTTCCTCCGCGATTTTTCGACGAACTGTAGGCTTCGCGGACAATTCTTTGGACGAAATCTGTGGTCGAGATCCCACTGACGTTATGAGGGTGCCTCGAATTGGGTCGTGTGAGGGATGGAGCTGTGGATACTTTCATCTCTGACGTGTCCTCATGAAAGATTCAAATCTTGATCTCGAAAGGGGAGGGCGCCCACCGAGCCTCGACCATAACCCGCTCCCTAGAGGAAATAAGGATCCTCATTTTACTAGCTCTGTCGACATTTAACCTTCGATTATCCGGAGAAAGCTCAGCGGGGCGATCATGATCCGAAGTACAGAAGACGACCATGATTGAATCTCGGTTCAATGCAGCATGTTCCATGCAGGAGTCATTCCATAATTCAGTGCTGCGCGCATAAATTCCCAACAGCGTGAGCTGCCCATGCGGAAGCGAAGTATGATTTCACGCCCCGTGTGCGCGGCCCAGTCTGTCTGTAGAGCCGATTTCCGTGGCACCCGGAACAGCTGGTTTAGACCAGAGATCCAGCGCGAGAGATCAATTCAACGAGCGGAACAAAATAATGAGCCCTGTTCTTCCATGTGATTTCACAAGATATTCATTCGATTCTCTGAACTGAGAAATAGTCACCAATGGTAAGCTATGTGACTGGTGGAACTCCGAGTTGAAGCGAAGCCTGAGAATCTCCCCTCAATCATTCATCTTCTGCGATGCTTTTCAAGCTTTTTTACTGGGCGAATGAGCTAATACCCTCTACCACTGAATTCTGGTAACTTTGTAGGGGCCGCGGTGCTTCCGAGCACAGCGGACAAAATGGGTCCATGTCCAACGGCTATGTTTCGAACATGTCAGCGACGTTTCCATGGATACTGTGGTAGTCGCGGATGAGCTGCTCGAACAACTGGAGAAAAACGTCTCTTTAAAAGTTTGACTCTCTCTCTCTCTCTCGCCTCGCACGAGGGCCTCGAGTCTCCTGGCTCCCGCCGAAGGAGCAGTTGATTGCGAGTCTCACCTCAATTTCCTTGAAAACCCACGCAGGAATCTCCCCTCGCGTGGCCTTGGCCTCAGACTCTCGAGGCAGGCTGTTCGACGATGTGACTTGCTCGTGGCTGCGATGATGAGCGCCCATGATGGATTCCGCCAAAGCCATGGTCGCGCTGCCGACGGCCTGCTCGGCGCTCGTTTCTTTGTCTTGATCGATCGATGAGCTAGACGTTGTTTCGACTTTATGCTTCTGAGATCCGCTGCAAGGAGGAGATCGGTTCCTCGTCTGCTCTCAATGGTCCGGATGGCCGCCAGTATCTCGCGAACGATGGAGCGCTCACCTGAGGCTGGAAGGTTCCTTCTGACTTGCAGTCTTGCCACTGCCGCCGAATCTACCTCGCTTCGAGTCCAACAAGCTGCCGAAGACTCTGAACGTTCCCCGACGTTGCTTGTTCGCCATGCGCGAGCCAGCGTTCTTCTCATCAGTGTCCGAGTCTTCCTGGTTCGAGCCGTGTTTATCTGTGAATGATTTCAGGTTGAAATTTTCGAGCCCGCGCGACGAAATATATCGGCATGAAAAATTGGCTGTAGGAAAGGAGAAAAATTTCCCCCTCACCGTGATCCTTATCGTGCTGGGACTTTTTCTTCGGCTTCGGACTCTGCATGAATTTCGCCGCCCTCACTCTCAGAGATCCCCCGCCAATCCGACGGCTCGAGTTCCTCCCCGTAGTGTTTTTGCGCTCGGCCCATTGCTGTGGTGTGTTTCAGTTAGAGAGATATCCTGGATCATGAATCGACGTCGTAGAAATCCTCTTACGTGTACTCTGTGATCTTGGAGAGGCGGTGCTTGCATTTTCAAAGCTGACGGTCTCGGGTGTAGGAATATGGCCACGACTTATTGTGAGTTATACTTGCGTCAATGTTGAGAATGGTCGCGGGGTCGTAGATGTGTTTGTAGACTTCCTCCATCTTCGAATCCCAGTTCCTCTTCGTCTTCTGCGCCTCAAGCTCTGTCTGACCGAGGTTGCCCTCCAGGGTTTTCAACGTTTCCGTCAATTCTTGGAGTTGTTCTTCGAATGCCAGCCTGTCGTTGCCTTCTTCGGGGATGGCTTTAGGTTGGGTTTTCTTAGCTCTGCGCAACTGTTTCTGTATGGTTTCCAGCTGAGGAAAGAAGTCAGAGTTTGAGGGCTTTGTTTCTTGTCCTCTCGAGCACTGGCAGGAAGCGGCTGAAGGAAACAAAGCCGTCGATCGTGTCCGTGGCTCAGCTGGTGGCTTCGTCCCCCGAGCTTTTCATCCGACTCCCGTGAGGCTCCACTCCTTACAGACCTTGAGTTCTGTTGAGATTTTCCGCTGCCGCAAATGAGTGGCGCGTCTGAGAGCCTGCTGATGCGCCATGATGTTCGCATGTTGCTCCTTCTCTTCCTCGGACCAAGAAGTTATCAGTTTCGGTTTTGCGCCCGGATTCGTTGCTGGTGCGTCGTCTCCGAGACCTGAAACTAGATTGGACCGTCTTCGATCTCTCATCCATTTCTCCCGTCGTCAGGACTCTGTTTCCATGTCCCAGAAATATGAGCGAACGAATCTTTAAGATGAACAAGCTGAGCGGATGCATACCTTGGTTGTGAAGGGGCAATTTAGCTTGCGATGCCTCCGCATTGTCCATCACAATTACGGGTGCTTCCCTCAGCAGCTCGTTCAACAACTGCAGTGTCTGTGAGATCGCTCCTTGGTTGTCTGGGGCTGACTCAATCGGCACGAACGACGAGCAGCCTTCTAGGTTCAGGCCTTCGATGTCTAGGGAGGACGCCTGAGAGAAATATGATATGCGACGTCTCACTTTGTGCGTCGATCTCACTCGTCAGCTCCTCCGCTCACGAGATAGAAAGTTCCCAAAACATAACGTACGGAGATCCTGCTCTGAATAGCTGCTACCCACTCCTCGGCTTCCTGCAAAGTCTGGGTGGCCAGCTGTAGTTGATTCGGCGTACTTTGCGGCCTCAGCGGACAGGAGATGCAAACGGAGCCGAAGTTCGCACTCGAGGACTCTCTGGTGTCTGTTTTGTCGCTCAACCTCAAGTTGAGTAGCGGCTTCAGTTGTCCCCGAGGATTCTGTCCGAAAGAAAAGAAAATCAATTCATTGATGGACCAGGATGCGTACAGTACGCGGCTCAGAGCGAGAGCTGATGAACTACTCGGAGACCTCATTCGTAAATAAGGTTGTCTCCGAATCACCGCGCAAGGTCTCCGCGGGACGTCTGAATGACCGTGGGGAAATCACCGCTAGTTCAAACATCGGAAGAACGTTCTCGGCGGTTTGATTCCGACTCGCGGCGATGGACGTTCGACCGAAGCCTCGACCAACGAAGCAGAATCCACATGAAGTTGACTCGTGGCTTCTCCTTCCGTTCACGCATATGGAGGTGCAACGCAGCTATTCGACGGTAGCTAGGAGAGCGAAGAATTAGGTGTTCGAATGCGATGAATCCATATGGAACGTTTAGCGAGAGAGCGATCGAGTGGAAACCTCCCGAGCGATCGACATGGCCACAGCGAACGCCCAAAGGTTCGGCCAACCACCTCTGGAAAACCGACCCTCGGACAGATCTTCTCCCTTCCGGGGGTATTCGACAATGGCTCTGTCTGTTAAACACCAGAACATACTGAGGGTAGAATTCGAACGGTTTTCGCTCCGCTTGACACGAAGTAACCGACATTTTACGCTCGAACAGGCGACGTTCATGTGGTAGGTTCGGCTGCCCTTCTCGCTCCGAAAACCAGAGGGATCGTGATCGGAGACACCCACCTGGACCTCGGCTTCCAATCTCCGAGAGGAAACGCTAGATCTTAAGAATGCGTGCAACTCAACGGCGGGGCAAAACTCGAGGCACGTCCCTCCAGGATGAGCGCGATGCGACTCGAGCCCCTCCCTCGACAAATGCTTCACATATTCGTAGTTGCGCAGAATATACGCAGCCTGTTTGGCAGCGCACATATTCCCCTCACTGAAATAGGGGACTCTCTCCCGAATGAAAGAGGTTTCCCTTCTAAGGTTGTCTGACTCGTGATCTCCCCGGTGTTCAGGCTGAATGCACGAGGCCTGATGAAACTTCGCTCGCTCTCTTTTTTACTAACCTCTGAATCCGACTGCATGAGGTAGCTTCACGGTCTCACTCACACATCCTGCCAATCATGACGTCCGGTGAGGGCGGATCTATCGAGAACCCAACGCTCTCGCCTTCGGTCACAGAACACTGAATCCGTGCGCTTGCTCTGGAGCAGTCCTTGCCGCACTGAGAACTTTCGGCCATCTACGCCTTGTTCCAAATATAACCGTTTAAATTTAGCGCTCCGACCATGGGAGGACAGCAGCTCCGGTGCCAGGGTCGAGAGGCGAACAACTACCGCGAGGAGAATTGAGCCATGATAAGTTGATTCTGCGGCAGCTCGAGCGAGATATGGAAGGCTCACTCCCATCGCTCAATGAGAGCACCACGATTTCCGCGCTAGGAGCGATTCCGTCCCCGTTTGGCCCGAATCGGAGTTATCTGCTAGACGGCCCTCGTGCGGAGGATGCCTCACGAGTCGCTGTTTCATAGGATGCCGAGGAATTGAACAAGAATCAGACTCGAGGAAGGGACTCCCGACAGAGTTGGGAACCATCCGAAGTCGGTGCAGGATGGCGCTAGAACCACTCCGGTTGGCTCTATCCCGACGGGTAGTCTTGAGTAGGCTATATCTGCTCATATTCACTTACGATGATCACGAACGGGTACAGCTTTTGCTCGGAGCACTGCGCCTCGAGTTGACACGGCTGCTGCTTCACTACTTTCGTGAGTGAGGAAATGCTGACTGTAATTCCCGGCAGAGGATCCAGAATGTTGTGATAGGCGTCCAAGTGCTTCGAATAAACGGCTACGTACAACCGGAACCACTCGTAGTCGTCTGAGAGCACGAAAAGGAAACCATCCTGTGAACATAAAACAGTTGAAACCTCGCTTGTGAACAGCTCGTGATGTCCACCATGAAGTCGGGCGAGCAGCACTTCCACGGAATGAGCAGCGCAAGAAGCGTTGTCCGGTTGGAACTGGTTGCGTAGTCCCCGGAAACATGGGGAATACTCAAAGTTCGGCGACGGCCATTGGCAACATTCTTTTGAGAAAACTCTAGGACAAGGTCCCCCGATAGGCAAGCGCGTGTTCGTTCTGATCAGAGTCCCAAAATAGCTCAAAAGCTCTGCGTCCATTCCTCTTTGATCGCTCAAAAGCTTCTGTAGCGATAATGGAGGCTCCAGGGAATGTTTTCACCGTAGCATGCCACACGGTGGCATTAGGCTATGCTCATCAGGAAAGTGGGTTTGAGAGAATGGAAGGTCTAGATTCACCGTTACCGGATCGGACCGCCAGCCCGCTGCGCAAGAACACGTTTTCTCTCCTTTCTCTACGATCGCGGTCGGAATATTGGCGTAGACTTTGTGGGCCGGACGCTGAGCCCACGCGCTCTCGGATGCCCATTTCCTTCTCGGATGCGATGCCGATCCAACATCGGGCTCCGGGTTGCCCCACAGCTTCAGGGCGGGAACTCACCTTCAATGGGAGCTCTTTTCTGTAAGTGTGCGAAGACGGTAGGTCGGTCAACGAGTCCCTGGACTCGGTGAACTCGTACTCCATTTCCAGATCCTCGGTGCACTCCTCGATGAAACTGAGTTGAGATCCATCGAACGCGTCGCACAGCTTCTTGCTCTCATCCGACGATGCGGTGTCGTCCTCGCGACAGGTGGACGAAGCATCTGCAGAATTAGGCGGACACGTTGGTTGTACTGAGAAGCTCACCGACTCACTTTGCTGCGATTTTACCTCTTTCGTCTGCGTCCGTTCGTCTGAGTTTTTCCTTTATGTGCACCAACCAGTCAAGCATTTCGCTCACCACTCGGAGTCTGTCGACGTCTGACTATTCTCGAACAGGCTCCCGACCAAGCCAATGTTTTAAATATAGCGCTCGACGCCGGGGCCACGTAGTCTCCGTGGATCATCCGGGGTTTATACCTCTGTCCCTCTATCACAGGTGACATCGAATCAGGGACTCACAAATAAGGCGGGACAAGGTCCGAGCGAACGAATAGCGATCTTGTGTTCGCGCTTCGGGTGAGAACGCGCGACGTTGGAGCTCCGGTGTCCTAATAGTGAAACATACGAACAGGAAGCCAGGACAACTCCCAAGACCGACGGCTGCCAGAGTCCTTGCTGTGAGGAGCAAGTGAGAATCATCATCTCAGCGTTTGAGTCCGCCGATCGGAACATCGGGCAGCGAACTTGGTCCTACGCTTCTGGTAGGGGAGTAGGTTTGTGGAATGCGGGCCGTTCATCGCGGCCAATCCGTTCCAGGCCCGACAGCAATCAATGAATATCGGCGAGCGGGGCAACGGGTGCTTTGGACTTTCTGATGTTGTAGCCAACACCATTGCAAGAAACTAAGCCCACGCATTCCTCGGATTTGCTCAATTCTAATTTCTAGTGATCCGGACACGGACAGGGATGTTAGATGCATGTTCCCGCTCAATGAGGCGAGGAGCCGCGGCGTAAGCTCCACGTGAGTGGAACGAGGACTTCAGGGCACGGCGTCCTGATTCTCGAAATGAGAAAACGTTCGAAGCTCCCCATGGTTCAGCAGTGTCCCCTAACCCCTACGCTCAGCTTGCAATCGAAATATTCGTAGGAGTTCTGTCCGAAGAATATCTTGTTCTTAGTTATTGAACAATGATTTAGTCCGTTAGGCACTGCGAAATCTCGGTAGAATGGAACCGCGATGATCAAACCGCGAAGTAGCGGAGAATACTGAATCACCATGAGTGTGCGACCAGGCACTCTGGGGGGGGGGGGGAGGCTGTCACGGAGGACGATTTCTCAAGCGTCAGCTCTGGACGAACAGGCCTCGAATCGAAACCCGACTGAACGGCTTCACACTGAGAGGGATTCAGAATCTAGGAGATTCTTTCCGTTTCGAATCCTCCTGACCGGTCTCTGAGAATCGATCCGGCGCTTTGGTTCGACGCTCTTGTGAGTGCCCGCGACGGAGAAGAAAATGGTTCATAGCTTCGTCAGACGTATCTGATTCAGAGCTGAAGATGGCGCAGCGGAGAAAATGAGGCTGAACGGGGGGCCGTCGGAACAATTATGAATATTCCTTGATCAATCCACGTCTCCGCATACTCACCCATCGCTGAGGCGGTATTGTCAACTTCACGGGATGGTGATCTGTCACACAATGTCTCGCTCGCTCGGACTGACATTCCGGATACAACCCACGGAGCGATGCGAGTGCGAGGTCATCACAAACGCTCATCTACGAGTGCGGCGCGCGCCGCCCTCCAGTATGAACGTACACTCGATCGTGCAGCAGGTTGAGTGGGCTTCGCGTGCGAGCTTGATCCGCAAAACGAACACTATGTATAGCTCTCACGGCATCGCAGGAGCGAAATGACTACAAACTGATGAAAAGAGGACTGACGAAGCTCGGGATGCCATCAGGGAGGGCCTCATGGTCCATCAAGGCTCGAACGTCCATTTTCCGATTTCGAGAATAGTTTTTCAGCTTCAGGGTTTCATTCGAAATTATTGCGATCTCTCTGGACGTATGATTGCGACCGAGATTATTTGGCGAACATGAGCCGCGGCTGCACGTCGAACTCGGCCTCGGAGTCCTCTCGAGCGATCGGGGTAGAGAACTTCCCCCGGTTTCCCCCGGAAGGAGTTGCGCTTGTGACTATCCCCTCATTCTTGACTCTGATCATAATCCCCGCATTGCCAGGAGAGCTCCGCAGCATTCGTTCCACTGTTGGCGATTCGGGGCAAGAAACGACGAGGAACCCGAGAGTTCCGACAGAAATCCAACACCATTGGTTTCGAACTTCGCGGGCTGAGATTCCTGAATCTGAGAATAGGAGAGCGGAATCCTCTGACGTGTCCGACGGGCTCGGCTTCTGGTAGCCTGACAGTCCCTTAAAACATGAGCTTCTCCATGGACGACGATAGAGACAATCCAGACGCAACGTGGATGATGGATACTCGGAACCGTTCGACTCCGATCTGGATAGCAGCCCCGATAATTTTTGCCGACTAGAGTTTCCGAATGCTGTCAACCTCGCTTCTGTTTTTCTGAACTTCGAATCCCCTCACATTGCTCGAGAGCAATCCGGGGAGAATCCTCTGAGTTCTTGCGTAAATATGGCATCAGCTTCCGTTGCGGCGCCAAAAGAGAATACGATACTTCATAACAAATAACTGTCTGAGAGCTCGGATTACATTTCTCAGCGCGGCGGTGGAGCGGCAGATTCGTAGACCTCATTCATTGAGTCCCCAGCCACCGAACCTCGTTGGAGAAATCGCTAGTGAGTAATATCCTGTGAATTTCACTCAATACAGATGAATTCGACTCTCGGATGCGATATTTTATCGAATTCGAGTGCTTCGAGATTTCCGGGTCTCTCCAATCTCGTCGGAGTTCGACTCTGGGCTCAGCCGTCCTCAGTTTCGGCTAAAGTTTAATGGTTTCCGTCTACACGCAGGTTTGGTTCCCGATTCGGAGCTACAGATCAATATTTCCGGACATCCACCATGTTGGCTTTGTACCTCCTCGTCGCTCTCCTCGCTTGTGCTGTTGCAGAGAAGCCGTCATGCGATCCGAAGGCTCTGGGCGCTTCCATCGAGACGACTCTCCCTCTGACCTCACGTTCTGGTTGCATCTGTGTGTCGAACCAGGGTTGCGAGCAAGGGGAGCTGGAGGCCACCGCGGATTCT
The DNA here is from genome assembly GCA_037576195.1 of Phytoseiulus persimilis. NCBI lineage: Eukaryota > Metazoa > Arthropoda > Arachnida > Mesostigmata > Phytoseiidae > Phytoseiulus > Phytoseiulus persimilis. Next base: position 13,733,253 of record CM075103.1, read on the forward strand.
TTCACGTTCGAAGGCCCGGTTCTCGGTAAATGGGTTGGAAGCCGAAACGACGATCATTGGAATATCGAAGAACCACAAACGGCAGTCGGACACGACCTCATCCCAATCAAAGAAGGGAATAACATTGTCCTCTTGCTCTGCGACAAGGATAGAGTGCTAAAAGAGGTGCTGGTAGATTTGACTGAGCGACCAGAGGAGGCAGAGGTTGATGACCTCCGAGAAAAATACGATCTGGACATTGGCGAACACATCGACAATTGTGAATTTTCGAATTGAGAGTTCAATATAAACCTGCATTGATTCACTCGATCGGTCACATGTCCTTGGACGGCCAGACTTCTGTCAGCCGCCACATAAGTGCGGCGAAACGCAATTCCGGATGGGAAAACCACTCAAATATTCAAGTACCGAGTTTCTCACATTTCCAAACCGATTTGGGTCCCTGCTGCAGGATCAAAACACCGGACCAACTGAGGGAACAGGAATTTGAAAACTTTTGGTGAAGGACGAGGATAATTTGTTTCTTTGAACGAACTTCTCACTGTGGAAACTGAACCTCGACGAAAAAGCTTGGAACATGACTCGGAATCTGCCAATTAGCCGCTTGCTCATCCTGGTCCTCGATGGGCTCACACCGGATTCTCTTCACTGTTGTTATTGAGGTCGGGTCTAGACTATTCGGTCCACAATGAGGCCGAGTTTGTCCTGGATCCCGATTCTTAATCCCGAACTCACTCCGCTGTGGAATCTTGAGCAGAAACTCAAGCATATGGATCCAGACGAAATTCATTTTTCCATCTCGATCAGGCTGTTATCCATCGATTTCGAACTTGAGGCGCGACTCCATCAGCGAATATAAACAGCTGAGACTGAAGTTTCCGCAGGGTGGGCAGGTCGAATTTTATCCGGAAGAACAAGATCGGCGATCGGGCTTGGAGGCGATCATTTATTGCAGCGTCAGAAATTCAAGTTGGATGAGCTGTTCCGACGATAAGATGAGTGGTGGCCCTCGTTCCGGCCCGGCTTTGACAGTGATATTGTAGGACTGTGAATGATATCGCTCTTGGAAGTTCTAGTCCTAGTTATCATTCATTGATACAGCTACCGAAAGAGAGCCTCGACCACCTCGAAAGAAATGGCGGGGGGCCGGACAGATAAATCTTGAAGGTTGCTTGGAAAGGAAAGATCATGGAGACATTCTGAGTTGGAACATCCGACTTACCGCTCGCTACGCGTTCTCCGGCGGACGCAAGACTTGAATAACCGAGTCATCCGAGGAAGGTGCGTCTCCACTATACTATAATATCCAGACGAAGAAATCACAGGTTTTGTCGTTCAACTCCAGTGCGGGTCTCTGCGTTAGCGCCTGTCCCGAGTGAGAGCGACGCCGTCCCAACTGATCAAATTTTCCTCTAGTTCGATTATGTTTACCAGCTCAAGGAACATGAGGAAGGAAATCGGTATGGCGCCTACGCCCCCGGATACAGATGTACGTCATTCATCGTGTCAACGACAGGTGTGGTATATCGGCGTGATCTTTTCCCATTTAAAATAGCGTTTAGGCGCATTCTATGGTGTGCTGGACTATTCCATTGTTCGACGACATTCGCACCACCAAGTAATGGACTCTCTCCATATTCTCTCCTGCTTTCTCAATGTTGCCCCTGCAATGAACGTGACCCTAACGAAAGCTGTATTTCTTGAGACGCAGTAAATCGTGTTATCGATTTGGAGGCCCTCTTGTGTTCGATGGAGATCGTACACTCTGAATATCTTTGGAAAAGAGCTGCCGTATCCGTAGACTGATCCGAATGCCATTTCGGTCAGAACCATTCAAGCATGTAGCTGGGCAAGATTTTCCCTCGCGAGAAGGACCTCACAAAGGGAAGACCATAGGAGTTGCAAGAGGGATTCTGAGCGCGAAAGAGGGAGAATTGACAATGGGTAGAAAGCAGAGGAGCCATGGGAGGTGAACGCATCGACGGACGACCCAGAAGAGGGGAAAATTCAACTGGAGTATGGACCTCATAGATATAATAGTAAAAGTGAAGGAAAGATTGAAGAGATTTCAACCGAAGATTCTCCAGGAAATCATCTATAGCAGAGGTCGTCAAACTGGGTGTCGCGACACACCAGGGTGCCGAGGATGCAGAGATGGGCGTAATCATAATCATGATTATGACTATGATTATTAATCATAGTCAAAGTGTGATTACGAAAATAATCATACTTTGACTATGATTATTAATCACATCTTGATTATGATTATGATTAAAAATCGTAGTCAAAGTATGATTATGAATATCCTCATGATTGTGATGACTATATCCATGTATATGATGACTATTCTTTTTATTATTGTGATTATTATTGTTTCTGGTATACTCAAGCACCCGGTGGAAGGATGACACGCACACGAGGTGCGTGCGGGACCGGGGCCCATGGACGAGGGATCGATCTTGACCGTACTTTTTGAAGTCAAGGGAAGTGATTCCGAGATCGATCTGGCCATACTTTTCTGAGTATGGAAGAGTGATTCCGGGATCGATCTGACCATACTTTTCCGAGTATGGAGGAGTGATTTCGGGATCGATCTGACCATACTTTTCTGAGTATGGAGGAGTTATTCCGGGACCCATCTGTAACAGCCAGTTGGATTCTGGAGGAAGGCTAGCTCGGATCCCGGAATCTCGTCCATGGACCCGGGCCCCGCACGCACCTCGTGTGCGTGTCATCGTTCCACCGGGTGCTCGAGTATACCAGAAACAACAATAATCACAATAATAAAAAGAATAGTCATCATATACATGGATATAGTCATCACAATCATGAGGATATTCATAATCATACTTTGACTATGATTTTTAATCATAATCATAATCAAGATGTGATTAATAATCATAGTCAAAGTATGATTGTTTTCGTAATCACACTTTGACTATGATTATTAATCATAGTCATAATCATGATTATGATTACGCCCATCTCTGCGAGGATGTCGCGGGTTGACGAGGGGAAAAATAGTGTTGAGGGGTGACAAGGGGTGTCGAATGAGGCCGAGCGACGTCTTTCTTCGTTCCGATCAAACTCCGGTGATGATTCCGACATCCTTCTCGGGACTCCATGCGGGTGATCCGACCACACTTTTCAGGTGTCATGGAGGTGATTTCAAGGTCGATCTGACCATTTTTCTTGGGGTCCGGTCGACCTAGGATTCATCTTCTTGGACCCAAAATGAATGGTCGTATCGACCCCGAAATCACGTGTATATATCTCCAGAAATATGGTCAGACGGAATCAGCTTCGAAATGCGGTCAGAACCAGAAGAGGCATCCTTGGGCCCCGTTCGGCACCTCCTCGGGGAGATCACGGCTGCGGCTGCCAATGTCGGAAAAGTTCGACGACCTCTGATCTATAGCATAGACGGGCCATCTGTCGAAAGGAGAAAGATTCAGGACTTTATATATTAATTTATTGCATGTATCTTACATAATGGAACTTCCGTTCATCCGAGGTCTTCGAGCCTCGGTCCTGATTCACTTAATAGAGCGTGGTAGCGCGGGCAGCCTTGTCCAAAAAGAAGGCAAAAAAAGATTCGAGACTGAAGGACAGGCTCTTGACGCCGATAAGACGAACTTGACGAAGAACTTGATTCGGTGTGGTCGATTCGATTTCATTTCTATGAGTAACGCTGACATTCTCCTGTTCTTCTCCCTACCTAACTTGTTCGAAAAGATTTTTTGCATTGATGGTCAATCCCCGAAAAGTGATTCTGTCATCCAGGCTCATGATCATGACCTAATAGACCAGAATTGTTCGATGCTTCTGCATCACTATTAATACACACGTACCACTGTTGCAAAGCTCTCAAGAGGAGGAGATCCTGTGCTTCGGACTCGATGAGAACCGGGTAGATGTGACCGTTCGTGATTCGTTATTTCAAGGAGAGACACATTTCAAGGACACTTCGAACTTTTGATAGATTCCGGAATGACCTCTATGGACCCGCAGAGGGATGTGGTAGAAGAAGTAACTGTTCCAGAAGGAGAATGAAATTTTCATCTCTCGACGGCCTGGTAATGGATGGTCGAATCGCGAGGAGAGCTTTCGAAATCAGATCAGTCTTTCTGCGATGAATTGTCGGAGGAAGTTGAAGTCGTCCACGCCGAAAAGTAATCCGAAGAATACCCGTTTATCATCCCAAGTCCGCGCCAACGGCTCCTGTGCCGAATCGTCCAACGAAAGAGCTCCTACGAAATTGTTCTTTTTTCGGATGTTTTCGAGGGGAAATAACACGATTGGAATGCGTTTCGTTCGTTCAATATTTCCAATCATTTTGTGCATCGACTTGAGTCCAACAAAAAGTTCAGGAGTAGCGGCAGCTTTGGATATGAACTTGAATTCACTATGACTCGCGACTGCTTGCCGTATAGACACTAAAACCATCTGCGCCAAACCGTCCGCGCTGAATTGCCCATGCCGGATAGTCGATCGAGGGACTCCCCACGACCTCCGGAGTATTCTCAAGAAAGGAATGCAGAAAGAAGAGACCGCTCTCGGAATAAATATCGTTCATCACATTTCACACGATTACAGAATTCTGATGCTTTGCGCTCAGCAGCCCTTGAGGTCCTTCTCGCTGATGTCAATATTGTATTTCGATTTCAGGTCAGCCAGAACTTCGGAAGTCGCGGCGTCTTTGGTCTCGAATTCGACGAAGTTGAACTCAGGATCCTTGCCCGTGGTGCAGAGGATGTAGACGATGTGGTCGCCTCTGTTGATGGGTAGGCTGATGGTATCCTTGATATCTCTGGGATTGTCGGCGAGCTCCAAGTGCTCGTTCTTATCCTTCACAATCCATGTTCCAAAGAATGCGGAGATGTACGTTATGGTGTCACCTTCCACTTCGGCTGTGAGTTTGTCGCAAGGACCCCCAGTTTCGCAGACGCACGATTCCCGGTTACCCAGATCGAAGACCGCCCTCGCATCAGCACCGAAGTCCTCAGGCTTGCACTTAGGGTGCGCGAGCACCAATGCTGCGAAAGAGGCGAAAGTGAATAGACGAAGCATGTTTCTCCAAGTTCAGGCTGTGCTTTCCGATCATACCTACAGGGCGCGCTATTTTATGCCCGGTCGAAATTTACGTCCTGTAAACGCAGGTTCCCATTAATCAGGTTTGCTGAGATTGTCGTAAACATGAGTGGTCTGATGTTCATCGAACTATTGAGCTGATTCGTCGTCGAACACAGACATGCGCACTGGAGACAGAGAGATTCGGGTTGATTGAGCATCCAGACACGATGACTCCGCGAGACTTGAGGGAGCCCGCACGTGGAGTGTTGTAAAACCACGGTCATCTCCGAACAGAGTTCAATATGTGTGCCTAAGAGAACGTTGAGGACGTTTGGGGCGACATAGCTGAGCCCTGGCGTGATCAATATGATACTTTTGTCGAACGGAGAGGAAAGAAGCACTCCGATCTCTCTGATACTTTAACTGTACGTTGGGGAGCGCGATGGGGATTCCTAGGACTCCATGTTATCCTGATAGTCTCGACGGATATGGTGTATTTCCCATGTGAATACTCAGATATGGCGATTTGCCGTAGTCTGTGGAAACGGGCTATGGGCAGCTAGGTCATAAGCTAGTTTTCTCGTCTCTGGGTGAGCTTCAAAACCCACTTCGATCGAACCTGCGACCATCAACTGGTGTAGGTCCCTTTGGAAGGAGCTGGATTACAGCCTTAGACATGAATCTGCAAGGAGTAGCCTGACAGCTTCCACAGATATTTCCTAATAGTTGTATTTTGATTGTTGAACAGAGCTGAATCGTTCCTCAGTTGTCCCCGGAAACCCAACATGGAATGACAATCCGTTCGTGCTCGCAATGAGCGAGCTTGTCCGCAGATGAGAACCGGTACTGACTCCAGCATGGAAAGAAGTCAGAGTTTATCATAGATTGCGTTTCAGGGATAACATATCGCACATCCTACACAGCATTACCTGGTGGTCAAACGGTCTGATCACGGAGGTTAACTCGAGGGTCACTGTCCGAAATCTGGGGAAACTGGAATGCAAACCGCTCCTAGTCGATTCAAAGCACCGGAAGTCGGTGTTCCGAAGGGATTCTCAGGACGCGTTGGCTCTGATTCATAGCACAGTCTGGGTTGTGTGTTCGTCTCGTTCGACTTTGAGAACGAACTTCGCAGATGCTTCGAGGTCAGCACCGAATTGATCAGCATTGGTGCCGAAAATGATCGACCGATGGCTAGGCCAAGGGCCGGTGAGGCTTGTACCGCAACCATGAACCCGCAAGGACGCATCAACGCTTCAGAGAGAACAAGCACGCAGTGTCAGTGAGCGTATCGATCCTTACCGCTCCACGTCCCTCTTTGTTGGTGTTCTCGTCATTGTTCTCTCGTAATCGTCCCGGGAGTTGGCCGCGTTGAGCCGATATTACCGAAAAAATGTTGGGAACCGCGGCACCTTGGGGTGTCACGACGCACAGTTCGACGACCTCTGCTCTAGGCCTTTCTGAAAAATGTTTTACTGACGACATCGCCCATTGTTCCTCCGAATCAATTGGTTCAACGTCCTCTTAGCCACGCACATTGAGCTCTGTCCGGAACTGCTCGTGGTTTTACAACTCTCCACGTGCGGGCTCCGTCAAGTCTTGCGGAGTCATAGTGTTCGGATGCTGAATCAAGCCGAGTCTGTCCGTCTCCAGTGCGCATGTCTGTGTTCGACGACAAATCAGCCCAATAGCTCAGTGAACATCAGTCCACTCATGTATACGACAGTCTCGGCATTCCTAACTAATTGGAAACTCGGAGAAGGAACCTGCGTTCACGGAACATAATTTCTGACTGGGTATAAAACAGCGCGCTCTGTAGGTATGACAGCAAAGAGAAACATGCTTCGTCTATTCGCCTTCGCCTCTCTCGCAGCATTGGTGCTTGCGCACCCTCAGTGCAAGCCTGAGGACTTTGGTGCTAATGTGAGGGCGGTTTTCGATCTGGGCAACCGGAAATCATGCGTCTGCGAAACCGGGGGCCCTTGCGACAAACTCACAGTTGAAGTGGAAGGTGACACCATAACGTACTCCTCCGCAGCCCTAGGGACGTGGGTTGCGAAGGATAAGAACGAGCACTTGGAGCTCGCCGACAATCCCAGGGAGATCAAGGACACCATCGGCCTCACCATCGACAGAGGCGACCACATCGTCTACGTCCTCTGCACCACAGGCAAAGATCCTGAATCCGACTTCGTCGAATTCAAGACCAAAGACGCCGCTACTCCCGAAGTTCTGGCTGACCTGAAGTCGAAATACAATATTGACCTCAGCGAAAAGGACCTCGAGGGCTGCTGAGCACAAAGCTTCCGAATTCTGTAATCCTGTGAAATGAAATGAACGAAATGCATTCTGAGAGCGGTTTCTTCCTTCTCGAGTAGTCCTCTGTAGAGAAAATTCCTAAGGTCGTAGGGTTTTCCCGATCGATTATGTGGCATGAAACAGTTCAGCGCGGGCGGTCTGGCGCAGATATTATTGGTGTCTATACGGAGTCGTCACTCAGTGGCGTGACTGAGCAGAATCAATCGACTCTCCACTTTTCCGACCCTCAATTTCAACAGGCTCGTGGATCGTCAACTCTCAACAGATTTGCGACACACAAAATGAGTCCGATCTGTCTTCCCCTCTGATATGTACCCATCAGAGCGTGGACCCACCGAGAACTCGAAGTAAGCTCACATTTTGTTCCTCCTCGCGAAGCCGCCCATGGCTCACGAAGGAGGCCGATCCCCAGGGTTCTCACGGCAGATAGAAAGCTCATTCTCGGGCGAAGTATCCGAAAACAATTAGGACTCTCATTCAACTCATCGACCCTGTGACGATCGAACATGCTTGGATAGGGTACGATACGGTGAAGGTATGACCAGCGGATCATCGATGGAGTGTAAATTTTTTTGGAGTTCTCCGATTCAGAGCTGGATCCGCGTTTCATTGATCTGGTGATGGTTCTCAACGAACAGGATCTTGGTGCGTAGTCGGGGTTGGGCGGGTCGATTATCAATGGGGCCTGGAAGTCAAGGCATTATTCCAAAATAAACTTCGCTTCATGTATATAAGAGTGCATTCACATAGATCATAGGCGCCAGGATTACTGCTCCATGAACGCACGTTGAGAGCGACGAGGTATTCTGAGCTGAATCCACAGGCGACATTAGACAATATTTAGATCTGTTCGTTCTCTAGACTCGTGGGCTCAGATCGAACCTTCATCAGCTCGATGAATGATGTCTTCTCGACTGAAGAGTTGGGGCAATTTGAGGATCAGACAAACAACAGTCCTGTGTGGATAGATGGTCTTAGGATACAAGGATTACCAATGCCTAGGGTGGAATCATACAAATATCTAGGGATCGAACTGAACGCGAAAGCACTTTGGAGCTTCGACCGATTCGAAGTCTCCAAAATACTCTGGAGAGCTACAGCAGTCCCGCAGCTCACACACTGCTACGCAGTGATTGCCATGCCAAAAAGACCGAGAAACCACATAGAAGTCAGGCAGAGAGACGCGGGGAGACGGGCTCTTGGCATAACGCACTCCACTATAGCGAAGGAGTTCATCGAGGGAGAACTTGGATGGAGCTCCTTCGATGCCAAAGAAACCATAAGCAAAGTGATGTTCTTCGAGAGGATAAAACAAAGAGATCCACATAGATGGCCAAAACTTGTCCTAGAGACTACCGAACTCGGCAAAACCAAAATCAAAGCATCCGAGAGACTCAAAAACCTGAGCATGCAATTTGAAGTTGGGGGCATCCGACTGGCCAAAATCAGATTCGACAAGCCGATGTGGAAGACGTTCCGCAAAGAACTCAAACTGAGGGTGCGGAATAAATTGGACGCCACCCGGAGAGACAGGATGGAGTCCAAATCCACACTTAGTACATACCGACGACACAAAGAGACAAGAGGAATCAACTCCGGACTGTACGATAACTCCCACGGAAGTCAACTCTTAGCGTTAACCAGCGCAGGAATGCTAAACACCAAGACCCGGCAACATGACCGCGATTCCTCCATCGACATCAACTGTTCCAGATGTGGAGCACCCGAAACAGACAGACACGTAGTCTTGGGGTGCGAGGAAAGAACATTCCCCCTAGAGGAGTTTCCCTTCCGAATCGGACTCTCATCCAATAGCAAACATAAAGTTCTGCGAAAGACGAAGGTGACCCTAACTAACGGGGAGCGACAAGATCTGTGAACGCAATACGACTCACCCCTGGAATGAAAGGGACCATATGTGCATATGGAAGATCAAAATAAATCCAATCCAATCCAAGTGGAGACTGCAAAGTGACTAAAACCCAACTTTCGAGGCTCTACTGTTCTCCATGCTGGCTCGTTCTCCCCGGTTCGCTCTCCTTCAAGCAGAACTCAATGACCACCCTCCGGCTCGGTAAGCGAGCAACACGACCGCCGCGATTTGGTGAAGGGCTGCAGTTGCATGAACAGGAAATTCACGACAGAAGTTTGAATACCGGCAAAAGAGAGGCTCCAGGGAGTTTTGACGGATCCTGTCAAAGAAGCTGAATCACTGCAACCGAAACCGCTGGGTTTTCCCAGGCACAATACTATGGGTCAAGGATATGATGCCGATGATCATCAACATCATCATCGCGAGTTTTTCATGACGGAATCAAGGTTTTCAAACCTGTGAATATTTTCCTGATAACACAGAATCTTTGCGGAACGATTTCGTCCATCGAAGTGGGATTCGATCCACAATCCCCTCACTTTTCCGTCGCTGCAGCAGACGAAATCACCCCTTGCAAGGCGAACAAGGATGAAACGTGTTGAAGTGACATTTCCGAGATGCTTTTGAGCGTACTGAGAGAAAGCCCAGCTGATCCCATCCATGGGACCGTTCAATTAGTGGAAATAAATAACCCGAAAATCTTCCTGGGCCGATATCTCCGCTTTGCCGCGGCCGGAATGCTCGATTTCTATTATCATGATTATGGAGAGAAAATAGGAGGTCATAATCTTGGTTTCGCCGAAATCGAAAGAACGCGATTCTCCAATCATCGATGATTTCAGTAAAATCACCCGTGTGAGCACTTCGCTTCTTGAATCATGTCGCGTGCAGGATTGCATCGGAGAGACGGCTGTATCCCGCGCATTCTGCATTTTCCATTACCTCCGTGCGTCCCACAGGAACGGAGCTGAAAGCGATTGAAATTAGGGGCCCAGAACTTTTGCATCCAAAAAATACAAATGGATCTCTCCGTTCCTCTTCAGATCCTGGTGGAAAATGTAGTTTCGACCAACACAAGATGGCAATCTCTTTCTGGTGTACAACTATTCACGAGTTCATCCTGTCAACGGCGCCAATATGACTCGTTGTTCTTACTACAGGTGCCGCTGCTCAAGTAGCGGCTGTGCCCCGGCGAGGCGAACATCTTGTACCATACAGTTCTGCTCAGTCACGCCACTGGGTATCGACGACGGTATGTATCGCGCCTGCTTGCGGGGCTTTATCTTATGGAGACCCGCGCTGAATTGTCCCATGCCAAATAATAGAACGGGAAAACCCCACAATCTCCGGAATCTTCTCTATAAAGGACTTCTCGAGAAGGAAAAGACCGCTCTCAGGATGCATTTCGTTCATTTCATTTCACGGGATCACAGAACTCGGAAGCTTTTTGCTCAGCAGCCAGCGAGGTCCTTTTCGCTGAGATCAATCTTATATTTCGCTTTTAGGTCAGCCAGAACTTCGGGAGTAGCGGCGTCTTTGGTCTGGAACTCTACGAAGTCGGATTCAGGATCTTTGCCCGTGGTGCAGAGGACGTAGACGATGTGGCTGCCTCTGTTGATCGTGAGGCCGATGGTGTCCTTGATCTCTCTGGGATTGTCGGTGAGCTCGAAGTGCTCGTTCTTAGGCTTCACAACCCATTTTCCTAGGGCTTCGGAGAAGTAGGTCAAGGTGTCACCATCAACTTCAACTGTGAGTTTGTCGCAAGGACCCCCGGTTTCGCAGACGCACGATTTGCGATTGCCCAGGGCAAAAACCGACTTCGTATCAGCACCGAAGTCCTCAGGGTTGCACTTGGGGTGCGCAACCACCAATGCTGCGAGAGAGGCACCTATAAGGAGACGAAGCATGTTTCTTCAAGTCGAAACTTATTTTGTTCTGAGCCACGAGGCGTTCTGCTTTTATACGGGGCCGTGGATCACTCTCCGGAACCGCAAACTCCCGCTCGGAGTTTCGCATTGAGTAACTAGTCCGAGACTGTAAAACGTGAGTGGTCTGATGTTTGTGGATTTACTAAGCCAATCTTTCGAATGATCTGCGCTAGACACTGACGGATCAGATTCATTGAGCGTCTAGATCCGGTGCCTTCCGCGAACTTCAGAGAGCCAGCGCGTGTAGTGTCGTACTACCGCACTCAGCACGTTGGCACATTTTTGGCACGAAGTCGGATACGAATCGAGGAACCTGAGGTGGAGGGCGAGAAAACAATGAGCGTTTCGAGGATTTCGTACGGCGAAACTTCGAAAGATTCCTGAAATTTGCCTGCCTGATCCGGAACCATCGTGAAGGACGGGGAATCGCCATCTTCGGATATGGATCCGTAGATAGGTTGCAGCCCGGCGGCTTCTCAGCCTTCCTTTGGGACTCGCGTTGCCAAGGCCAACCCGAAATTATAACCGGAGCTTCGACCTTTGAGAGCTCGCGCCGGATGGTTCCCCGACCGAGTTGCGGAAAAAATGCATCATAGGTCTTGTAGAGCCACATCTGGAGAACACATACAATGTGGCGGTGGACAGACGATGCTAACATGATCATGTTCTTCTCAAGTTTGATGACGTCGATCCACCACGTCTGTGTCGTGCCGGTTCCAAACGAGAAGGGATCGACTCCTCGCTGTTGGCGTGGCTTGAGCAGTGATATGTGTTACGATATGGAATCAATAACTGGCTCGACGGACTGTCCTGACGGTCCGAACACACTCGATGTCCCCGATAGTGCAATGCATCATGAGCGCAGATCGTCGATTGTGCCAATTCCCAGAGGCACGCGGTACCATATTCCATGACACTGTAGGAATGTCGTTCAGAATTAGAACCTGGCACAGATAATTTTGGGAAGAGGATTTTGGAATTTAAAGAGGATTCAATTTATATCAGAATTAAATCTGAACCATCTTAAGACCCAAGCCCACCGCCCGCAATGGGATTTGCGAGGCGATAGGGAGTGTTACTGAAGCAATACCGAAAGCTGATTCCGGGACACTTCTGAGGGCTGGCTGAGAGGTTCAGCCGGAAAACAAAGAAGATAATTTTGGGAACACCGTTCGACAAATACGTCCTGATCCTATTGACGGGAAAACCGCGACGATGACCTGAGCGGAACGCTCCGAAAAATAGGTATGTGGGTTCTTGTGTTCAGTAACATGAGTCCTCTACCCTTTCAGCCTCACTCTGCTCGTTTGCCGCAGCCCGACCGATCGATCGATCGATCGCTCGTGGTAGATGCTGCTCCCGTCGTCGAGAATGACCATCATCATAGAGAGGTAAATTCGCGAGGGTGCGGACCATCACGCCATATTCAGCGCCTCCTCCCCGCTCGTCCCCGGTCTTCGATATTGGGTTTCTCGGGGCGCTGATACCTTGCCTCCCCGTTTCATTACTGGCTGCGGAATAATGTGCCAGCGTGCTCACTGCGGTATCACCACACCACATGCGCCGGCTCTCACAACTTGTGCGAAGGCATCGGATCTAGACGCTCAATAGAACCGGGGGTTGTGAAGGCTAAGCACGATCACATCGAACTCGCGGACAATCCAAGAGATATGAAGGACATCATCGGCGCCAGCATCGGCAGAGGCGACCACATCGTATACTTCATCTACACCACGGGCGAAGATCCTGAATCCGACTTCGTCGAATTCGCAACCAAAGACGCCGCAACTCCCGAAGTTCTGGCTGACCTGAGGTCAAAAAACAAGTTTGACCTCAGCGAGAAGGACTGCTGAGCACGGAGATTCCGAATCCTGTCCGGCTTGCCAAAAAGTTCCCCAGTCGATTTTCTGCATTATCTTTTCTTGAAGATTCCTCCTGAGTTTTTCCTTTCGATCAGGAATGTTTTGATAAGCCATCGATGTCTGCAGGCGTTCTCTTTTAAACAGAGAGAATTAAGGCCAACTCCGGGCAGACGACCATTGATAGCAGCAACGGTCCAAGCGAGCTGTAAAGTAGTTGAGCGTCCTCAGCGGGAAGCATCCGGGAGTGTTCTTAGTGAGAATTCAGGTTGATTCGCTGAGCATGTAATCATCCTAATCAAGACCCGAGGAGACAGCCGCTCCTAAATCTTGGTCGTTATTTGCGAGCCGAAATGAGGCCAGCTATATTGCGGAAGACGGGAGCATAGTGAAGCCAGATCTTTCATGGGAAACGGGCCTGCTTTTGGTGCAACTGTGAATGACGCCGTCGATCGGTGTTTGGAGCAGGGCATCCTGTACCCTAATGCGTCGCTCAAATCCAGAGCAGCGCAAACTCATTTCAGAAGTCATTCATCGTCTGCATGAACCGGATCAGAAACCCATCCTGATTCTCCTCACCGGCCCAGCAGGAAGTGAAAAAAAAATCACTCTGGAAGCTTCAATGGAAACTTAAAATCGGTATACTCAACAGCATAATCCCATGAGCAATACAGACAACGCAGAAGTCGGAAGATGCGGTGTGACTATTCATGCCGCGTCTCGTCTGATATATATCAAAACAGGCGAACTCATAATCCAGTGATGCCAGTGCGATTGACCAAACGGAGAGTCAGCTACTCTAGTCATGTTGGAGGAAGAATCCGAAAGGCAAAAATCGCCTTCGCTTCGATCCCCAGGCCATGGGAACTCTCGCTTCCAACCGCCTTCGCTCTCTTCGACATGAAACTGGCACCTATCGCATCGTACGGCCTCCAACTGGTCTGGAACCGTCTCTCGGGATCACAGCTCGAACAGACCAACAAACTAAAAGCCAACTACCCTAAAGTCTGGTAGATAAGGGACTACTTTTTTGACTGAAAACATCACGGGAACTTCTGCTTGTGTGTACGCATGTGAATCCCGATGATTTTGCACGATGTAGCAACGTTCCGTCAATCACGGATGAGTGCCAGATCTTGAAAATTCCATCGATGACTGTGAATTCTGGGTGAATTTATGGTTGAAAAAGTAGTCCCTTATCTCCCAGACTTTAGGGTACTCGAAACGCGCACTCGGAGTTCACCGATCAACGAAAAACCGCCTCGTATACTGGTTAACAGGCTCTCCATCGTTCACAGAGCAGCTTCAGAAGACCTTCAACCTCACGAGGACTGAGGCCTTTGAGAATCATATCGAGCACTGTGTCACAAAAATTACCGACATCAACGAGGAATTTCTACGCACACCGGCGATGACAACTGATTGGTGGAAGGCACAAAACTGTAAGCTGAGACACCGGATTACACGGGGAGCCGTTCACGGCTTCCACCATTTGATCTGTACCCGAAATTCTAGTCTCCATCAAGTTGACGAAAATTGTGTATGTGAGTTGTGTGATGGTCAATGTGATCAATATCATATTTACAACTGCCCTCAAGCCAGCAGGGTGAAATATGATTGACTGTATATTTTTAACGAAAGAGACACCAATTACAATTGGTAATGAATGGTTTTCAATCATAATCCAATGATGCACTGCAGGCTCACCGTCAATTGATAGGAAACGTCAAATGCGTCATTATAGACGAATTCAGAGAGTGCAACTCACATCATCTCCATACCGTAAACTCAAGATTGCGAGGAATGACGGAGGGAGATCATAGTACCTTTGGCGGCTTTGATTTGGTTCACATTTTCTCGCGGAGCTCAAACAAATTTCGTCGGTCAGGAAGAAGTAATGCATCGAAACGACGTGAATATTTCTGCAGCCAGATACGCAAGAGGAAAACGAGATTCATTATCGATTCCGAACCCTCGACAAGGTGTAGAAGAAAATTAGTGATGGAGTTATCCGATTTTACTTCAATGATAAGGATGTCAGATGCTATAATGAGAGCGCCATCACTATGGCGCTAAATATCGTTACACTCGCTGCATCGGATTCCTGTGCTGTTCACGCCAAAGAGAATGACAGACGAGGAGCAATAGGAATCAGAGCCTGCGCTCCGTCAGTATACGAACGAGGGACTTTCAAAGGGACTTCCGAATTGTTCGTAGCAACCACGGGAATCATGAAAGCGAACTCATTCGTGCCGCTCTATCAAGAGTCACTAGTCTGTTGGCTTCTTCCCAACGAATGCAACCGATGACTTGCAGTTTTATCATGGTAGCTGCTCGACTGCTCCCGTGATTCGGCAAGTAAAGGACGAGCACAGACGACTGGAGACTGATTTTCTGCCAACTATCGCAGCGGAAATGAGAGAATTCGTACAAAGCGACAGAAAATCCAGCGTGGCAATCATCTACATGAAGATGCAGAGGCTACAGGCTCTCAAGGACGAAGTGTCAACAGAAACCCTTCCACCCGAAGCAGATATCTTAGTCTCGCCAGGAACATGGTTGGATCCTTCCTCGACGTTCCCCGCTCTAAAAGGCTTCAGCCATGTATAAGATCAACGGTCGGGTGGCGTTGCTGTGTACAGGCGTACAAGTTGCACCTATTTGTACCATCAAAGAGACGGACGGCCCATTTCTAACTGGGCCGTCAACATGCGTCGTATTCCTTCAGGTGTTATGATATCTATCTAGGCACCTCCGTGCGTGCGACACTGTCTCTTCCGCGCCGGGGACTTCCGTGCTTCACGAAGCTCTTTATCGACCGCTCCCTTCCTCCACGCCCGCCATAGTTCTCTCAGTTCGAGCGCCAGACTCTCAAATTGCCAGACACAACACTATTAATTGAATCGCAAATAATCGAGGCCGAGCAGTCAGATAAAGAATCGTATGTATCGTATTCCTCTCATCATCGCCCGGTCTTCGATAAAATTATACTATTTTCGATTTCAATGACGAAAATAGTTGAACAGCGCAACTCTTCTGTATCTCGCTCGGAGAGGATTATCGATCAAGTTGGCCTCAAAAATGAAACCGCATCACTCTCAACGACGACGATTCTCTCCCTCCCTTAACAGGGTCTAAGCTGTACGAGGACTTCCCGGTGTTCACGGACGGATGCTTTCCACACTTATATATAAACCCTGAACGAAGCAATGCTCGACGAGCTAGACGATTCCACCCACGAATCTCTATCTCATTATTCCGTGCCGTCATCTTCCAGACTCAGTGTATTTCCTAGATCGTGTCCACCGCCCGACCCGATGGGTTGATACCACTCGATTCGAGCGCAGAATTGATTTGAGCGCGCCCTCTGCAAGCTCACGGTTCATGCTGGACCGTGAGGAGTGGACCATGGCCTCCAGGCTGAACGCCAGGAGACAGATATTCGCCACCGCCGCACGTCGGAAGCCTTCAGCTCAAAAGATTGTTGTGCTCCTTTAGCCCACCCTGGGCCAAGAAGAAGCATTTTGCCGGAATGTGGAGTGGGTTTTTGAGCGAAAACTGTGAGCTCCCTCTCCGCAGTCTCATGTGAAGGACAGACATAGCCGCGGGGAATGCGTTGATTGATAGGGCAGCTCTCCGGTATTATCCGCCCATCGCGTATGCCGGATCCCGAAGGAAAAATTCGCATGTCGGAAGATACCCTTCAGAAGGGGAGCTCGCTAGCATCCCATGGAGCTTTGTGGTTGAGTTCGGACAACGCGACCCTGACCCGCTCGTTGAACTCAAGGTGACGAAAGCCGACGACAACGCCACTCGAGAATGGATGAGCGATAAGTAAAACCTCGACTCGAATGTCATGTTGCCTCAACCACATCGAATGACGAAACGACCGCACAAGAATATTCGGTCGCCCAATTCTCAACGATTCCCGTCAGCAGTAAAAGGGCACGCCGAAATATCCGCGAAGACAAACCAAAAGCAAATCAGAGATTTAGAATCCAACTGGACTGGTGGTTCTTTCAGCGCCGAGTGAAATCCAGAAGCCCTCTCCGCACTTTCCCAAAAGCTACCGGGAAAAACCAAGTATTCAGTTTCGTCGTCAGCGATGATACAGCAGAAATAACTGAACCCGTGACTGATACGACGCTAAGCGATCTATTCAGCGATTTCCTAGGAGGACTTGGCCGCCGATTTGACTTGTGCAAGACCAAACAACGGAGCGCCCAGTACAAGAGGAAGATCCGAAAAGCGGTTCTCCATGGATATTGAACGATGAGTCCCACATTGAAGAAGAGGGGAAGGAATCGCAATCAGGATGACCTCGTGAGCCCGACAGAACAGTTTTTCAATTGTGGGAGAAGGAGAGTTCTGAGGTATTGTCGAGCTGGCGACCCGAAAGTAGCGTTCCCGGTGTGAAGGTTCAGGAATAATGGGTTGATCCCCTTCCGCCTGTAGTGATAACTAGAGCCTGGGTGATTTTTCGATCGCATTGGATTGATTCGTTGCAATGAGGGGATAATTCCGAAGAATAAGCTAAACTCCCAGGCTCTAGTGATAACACATCATTAGACGCATTCGACACATGTTTCATATTAAGGTCAGGACGGACTGACCCACGATCAGCTACTGAACAACCATGTGAACTTGAGTTGGCAAGGGCAGGCACCCCACTATCAAATATCAGTTATCATTCAATCCAGAAATCGAAGCAACGGCCCAGTGATAAAAAGCCCACTGATTTCAGATCTCTCAAATCAAAGAAATCGCGGGAGACAAGATTCCACAGATGAACTTTGGAAGAGCTGCTCTCATCGGAGTCGAGCAATGCAATTGACATTGTGGCCATCGTTTTCGGAGCCGAGCCACCACAAGACGTCAACTACCGGGGAAAGCTCGGAAGTCGAAAGTATGTTCGCGTCGTCCACGACAGTGAACGCATCGCCACAATTACTTCCTGTGGGGCTCACACGGACAAATTCGACGACAAGGAAGGCGAGCCCGTCAACCTGAGTCAGATGGAAACAGGCGAGCACCTTGGTAAACATACTCTGACGTCGACCCATGCAACCCCCAACGACACCGGAAGTCGGGAGGCCCGGGAAGTTGAAGCTCGCCGGGGAACTTGAGGGCCCAAACAAGATTTCTATGAGTTGCTCTCGGCACCGCCCCCTCAAAATCGAGAGGAAAACCATTGTTCCTTGCACTCCGCTCTAATCCCACAAACAAATCAAACGATATCATCAGCAATAATAATGATCATTCGCAACTCACTACAAACAACAGCCGCGAATTTCTAGTGCGGACGATGACGGTTGCTCATGGTTGATTGGGTCGTACGCTGTGCAACAACCGGGACGAATATCTCTTCAAGAACCTCTGATGTTTTTCAGGAGTTGGGGTTTTGTGATCCACGACGTTGAGTGTCTACGCTTTCACCTGGTGAGTCAAGCCATTCGCTCGGTCAATCAAACAGGTTGGACTGTTCATTGTCCTGGTGGGAGTGCCATCATTCAGAACCAGGGAACAGTTTGTGCTGATTTCTTGCGAGTGTCCATCCGTCTGCCCCGTCGCGGACAGTACACATGGCTTGAGTCGCCCAGCAGAGTCCCGTTAGTCGCCTTGGCCACTTATCTGAGCCGCTGAAGGAGGAACGGAGGGGGAAAGACTTCGTCAGTAGAAAGGATTGGCGGCACATGTTCGTCACCTCACTTACTCACACATAAAGTCGGACAAATTCAGAAGAGGTCGTCGGAAAAGCTTTCAAGTGACTCCATGTGTGTTCGGACTTCGCAGGGCGAAGGAGAGATTGCCCGAATAATCCCAAAATTCTATGCAGTCACCCAAGGACAGGATTTCGCGCAGGAACTTGTGAGACTTTGAGGAGCTTGAGACTCGTCTTGCTGCCCACACGACAGATCGCCGTGATTCTCGTTCCGCATTTGGTTGGACCAACATTTAAATTCACGTGACAAAACTCGAGTCTCTGCTAGTTTTTCAATCGCTTGATCAGCTGTCCCCTGGTGCCCCATGCGTTCACTGATTCACGACCTTCGAGGAGCGTCCGATGAGAACTCCACTCAAGGGCACATGAAAAGAGGTCCCGAGTCCGGAATCGAAGATTCTGATAAGCAAAGTAAGATTCCAACCAGGAACGAGTGACTGCCGATAGTGCTTTAAGGCCCGACAATCGATTCAAAATGGCCGCAGGGAACCGCCCGGAGTACAGTGATGTTCCGAATGTTCTCAGCCCACGGAAAGATGATCGATATGCTACGAGCTTCGGGAAGGAGTTTCCCTGGAATTCAATGATTTCACGATAGCTGTACGAGCCCGCGCGCTCAAGGCTCTCCGGAGCTGATAGCATGCGAATTCGTTCATCCTTGTAGTTCAGCTGCGGGAGACGACTCAGGAGTCTTCCCGCCTTGGGCACGCCGTGGCCTTCTACCAGGTCAGGGTAGATACCAGCCACCGGCACACCCAACGACGCGGCGTCGGGAGCGCGAGATGAGTCCCCTCCCGGCGGAGCTGCCTCATGGGGGAGGGGTGAAGGCTGCAGGGAGTGCCTATGACTCAGACGACCACGCGCTCTCGTATAGTCACTCTGAGCTTAGCTGCAGAGTTCAGGGGACGACAAGCTTGAACGAGGAATGGAGATAGATATCCAACGGAATTGTTAGACTTTCCTCGGAATCTCGATCTGCGCACCCGAAGAAGGGATCAGAACGGAACAGAAACGAGGGATTCGAAACAGAACACGAAAGTGACGAGCCGTCGTGTTTTGAGAGACGAAGCATTTATTGTTTGTCATCTCATTCCGTTGAATCGATACAGTACCGTGTCCATAGATTAGTGCACGACACGTATGAGTATAAAGATGCAAAATGTGAGCTGTACTCAGTTGATAGAAATTCTTGGACTCATGTTTTGTAAATTAGGTTTTGGGATAAAGTTCACAATGACTAGATGTTCGGAAGTTTGTTCGGTTCCTCAATGTCTCAGGAAGATGACTGAATGCGGAAGCGGAGTCCGCGCCGCACCTAACCGGAGCTTCATAATTTGTGCTCCGCTGATGACTAGATTCGCATCCGGTTCCTCAAACTTTGGTGATATGAGAAAACGGTTCATGGCATGTGGGTCATACAGTCACACACCGTGGCACAGTTTCGCACAATGCCTACGTGAAGAGACGCTCCATAGGAGTGTCTTAGGGCTCAATCGCAGAGTTCAACCAAACGCAATTTGGCTCACAATTCAAGTAGGAGCTTACCTCCGGCGACTTCCAGACCGAATCTCGGAGCCGGGAGCAGCATTCTACGGGGATTTTCCAGAGCTCCGAGAGCTCCTTCTGATCCCAAAAATGAGATAAATATGAGATCATTCGTTCAGAAACGAGGAGCGAAAATCCGTGGGAATCGTCCCTCCAAGGACAATCATAACTCGAAGTTGAGCCCATGCTAGCTTCCTTCATCGAACGGTCGCCGACAAGAGGAGAGTTTCCGAATCATTCACTGCTCGTCTAGTTTGCATGGTTCTCGCAGCCGGGAATGTTCTCGCACACTCACACTCAAACTTAGAGGAAGAGTTGAAAGTTACCAAATTCTACACGGAGAATCTATATAATGTTGACAGATGTCAGCACGGTGGACGTCGTGATTGATGAGTTGATATCGTGTTTGGATCAATGCGCCTGTTGAGGGGGCTGGTTTGATCTGAACGGAAAATTCCATGGCACTCCAGCTCGAGTTTCGCTGGAAGTTCGGCAAAAGTGATTTTCTTGAAGACCGACAGGCGAAGAAACGTGAATGATGAGTGGGTGCTCGGCATGAAGTACTATTCTCTTCACTGGGCGCTGTCGTAAAAGTGTCCGGTTGCTTTGTCGGTCGCCTCGGTGGGGATCGGCAGTGGTCGGTTCTGCAACGCGAATAGATTTTCCAGCTGGAGCGTACGCAAACCGAAAGTTCATGAAAACCACAGCTCGAGGTCTTCGACGCGACGTTACCTTGGGTGCCTCTTTCCGGCTCCATGTTCCCGTGGTGTTCGCTCCCGGAGCCATTGTGGCGCTCTGCATGGCCACAGCTGCTGGGTCCGGAACAGTTCCGTACGTGACCGTGAGCTCGTTTCCGGCAGCGTCGACGTATCGTTGTGGCATCATGGTGCCGTACAGCGCCATTTCTAGAAAGCAGACAAACGATTGCATAAAACGAGCCAGGGCTGCCATACGACTCTCCTCCGGTCCTTTCGAGCCGATACCATACCTTGCGGCATCGGGGGTACGGCAATGTTCTTCATTTGTCGACAGCAAATGCACGAGGAAACCACGATCACGATGACGGCGAGAGCCAAGGCCGCCGCGGGAATCACGAGATACATGTTCAGGTAGAGGGGGATGTCGTTCGAATCGAAAATTTCCACGAGACCGTTGTCCGCTGAAAAGGAACGGATTCCGTCAACTCCGACGCCGAGGGAGCCGAGGAGCGGGTTCGTACGGAAGAGTTTCTCACATGATCTCAGGGTCTGAACTTTGAGAATCTGCGAAGGATCGCTCCTGATCGCGCCGTTGATAGCGGTGAGGAATATTTCGTAGGTGGTTCCGCTCCGAAGGGCTTCGAGAGTGTAGGCGTTCTCCGTGGAGTTGATGAGCAAGTGTTCCAACCACGCACCTCCGTCGGCTTGGCGATGGTGTATGGTGTAATCTGCGGATGAGTTCGATGACGGGATGAAACATGAGTGATGCTGGGTTGGTCGTTGGTTCGGACGTTGGGGGCGAAGCCTCGACCTCGAACGATACTCACTGAGTTGTTGACCACCGGTGCGGAGCTGCCACCGTAGTTTTATGCTGTCTATTCCCACCGCGTCTACGAAGAGTCTAGGCACTTCCGGGGAATCCTCTGCAACGGGATTTCGGTCAGACAGGAGCTATCGATAAGCCTCCGAATGGGAGAAAAGGATTGAATTCCGCCGCGGGAGCCTCACCTCCGGCGCGCGTCATCACGAGACTCTGAGGACTGCTTGGACCGGAGCCCGCGTGGTTGTAGGCCTGGACAGTGATGACGTACTCGGTGCCTCGGTTGAGGCCTTGCAGAATGTACTCGTGAGTGACGTTATTCTTTTGTTCGACCTGGAGAAATATCGAAGGCGTTCATTTTCCGTCGTCCTCGATTCTCATTCAAGATTTTCGAACCTCTTCCGTTGCATCGTTCGCAGCCAAACCGCAGAAATTTATTCGTTCACTGTAGCCGAACCAGAACCGACCCCGCTCTGTGGAATCAAGATCAACTCACTTTACGGAAAGATGAGGTTTTCGGTGAGGCTTTCGGCTTGAAGCCGATGTAGTACCCTTCGATATCCCCGTTCCAGGAGACTTTTTCGGGTGCTTTCCACGAAACCAGCACTGTTGTTGGGCCTTGAGTGATGGCGTTCACATCGAGAGGGGGAGCCTCAGGCTCTTCTTCATTCGTGGTGAACGTCACGGTTCTCGACGCCTCGCTCTTGCCGATCGCGTTCTCGGCCACCACGTTTAGAACGTAATGAGTTCCGGGCTGCAGCTCTCGAACCAGCGTGAAGTGTTGTGCTGAAGAAACTTCGAGCTCTTGTTGCCGGAAGTTCTGACCCTGATCTCTCCAGTAGGTCACGATGAACTTCGTGATCGGGCTGTTGCCGTCGTATGACGGAGTCCAATGGAGGGAAATCGACCGCGACCAGATGTCTTTCACCTTGAACGTACGCCATCCAGTTCAAGACGAGAGCTCAAAGCTCAGGGACGAATTCTTCGCATATGAATTCTTCGACGCGATCCGAGACAACCGGTACCGCAGATGGGAGAAACCTGTTCATATTACCTTCACATCCTGAGGGGCGCCAGGCACGTCTTTTACCACCAGTTTGACTTTGCGGTCGTCCGTTCCATATTTGTTCTCTGTGTGGCACGTGTACAGTGCTGAGTCCGCTCTGTCTGTTTCCCGGATTCGAAGCTCCGAAGACATGCCATCGGTAGTGATTGACTCGATAATTTCATATCTGATAGTAGAGAATCGTTATCAGAGATATCTGCTTCTCACAGAACTTCAGCGAACTCCATGCGGGCCCTGAGGAAGAATCAACCCACCTCGAGCTGGTTCTTTTGTCGAGTTTTACGTTGCCCTTCGACCAAACAACGGATATGGGATGGTCTCCGACAGCGTAGCATTTCAGTGTCGTGGTATCCGAGCGTCTTGAGGTGACAACGGACGCTTTTTCTTTGAAACGGGCTGGAACTGATTTTGGTACAGATGGTTAGATATTTCTTCAAACGGCCCTGGCTGTGGAGAGAATTTCGTTCGAGAAAAATAGAACCATCATCAGATGATTCTATTTTTCCGATGGAAGTTATTCCCAAGTATCATTCCACAAGAACCGGAACCGGATCGGAGCTATGGATGGTCCGATTCTCGAGGATAGATTCATCATCATTTGAAGGTTTGAACTCTTCCCAAAGTTCCACACGCCCCGCCGACTGCGATGACTTCGATTAAAATACCAGTGAGGTGAACAGCGACTGTTTTACGGATGCTCCCGAGTTCGTTGGAAGCATCGCAGGTATATTCGCCCTCGTCAAACTTCGAAACATGTTTTATTCTCAATAGACCATCTCCAACTCTCTGTTGTACATCGGTCGCTAGTGCCACATCGCCTGGAAATCGGAATCACAAAGTTTATTCCAGAGAAGCTCCTGCTCTCTGAGCCGGAATGGATCCGGAGGGAACCGGGCAAAGCCCCTTTCCAGGGAAAAACATTGACATACCTTTCGAAATCCGCACGCTCGGATTGGGATGCCCGAGAGCTTTGCAGTTCACCACAATCTCATCGTCTAGAACTGCATCAACTCGATCGGTTTCACTTGCCCACTTCGGTTTGAATTTCAACTCTACATTAACAGACATTTGATCAGAACCGAACGCGTTCTTGGCGGAGCATGTGTAGTTTCCGACGTGCTCAGAGCCGAGCTCGTTTATTTGCAAGCTGTTTTGATATTCATTCGAGTGCACGACTTGGACGCGAGGCAAACGGTCCACTGGATTGCCGTCTTTCGACCACTGGTAGGATATCGGTGAGGTTCCTACCGTCACTGAACACATGAGAGACAGCCGTCGTCCTTCGGTCAGATCCTCCACCACTTTGAAGGGTGAAATTTGGGGTGGAGCTGAAAAATGTTCCCGTGAGAAGGCCAGTCCGACAAAACAAGGGAGCTCAATATTCTCATCGGGAACCAACCTTGACCGCTGAGATATCCGACGAAAAAAGTCAACAGAATGTAATTCACAATCGCGCGCTTCATGGCGTCGAGCACTTTACAGGAATGGCGTCTTCGAGCTTGCCTTCACGGTACCCCTTGCGGTACCGGTGGCGCCGTCTTGTGGTACACATTGAGACTAAACCTGACCAACAGTGCGTGTATTTTTGAATTTCTGCGCAACAATCTGGGCATAGCCGAATCGATGGTCGTTCACGATTCAGAAACCTCAATCTCGAGACCGCTGCTAGACCTCATCCGGGGCCAAATTCGCAGACATAGTCGGCGAGGCCAAAACACAGCGTGGCCGTCGGATCCTGCGATACAAAGCAAGCGCGGGAAAGTTACCACTCAGAGTGACGAGGACGCTTTTGGAAATTCTGCCGAAGGGATTGGAAGCTGCACAATTATATTCGCCGCGGTCTCTCCCGGAAGCTTCCTGAATCACTAGAACACCGTCCTGGACCGAAGCTTTCGGAACTTCGTCTGAACCTGGAAGGAAAATATCGGGAACGTCAAGGAGACTGTCATCTCCGATCGAGTGGGAACGTCCGGCGAGCGAACATGATATAATCATTCAGGTCGCAATTTCGTCTCGCTTCTCAATCAAACTGAAGAAAACTATATTGATTGTCGCGATTCCCGAATTGCTCTGACATCAAAGTGAGGTCAGACCCGAGACATTCCCTCAAGTCTGCCTCCCTGAGAACGTATCGGTCGCCAAGAACCTGAGAGAATTCGTAAGTTTTCTCCTTGGAACTCTAAAAGGAATCGAGCTCGCTCGCACTCGATTCGCTGTTTCAGTCCACAGTTTTCACGGCCCTCATTGGTACTATTGGTTCCGCTACCATTGGTGCTACTCGGGAGAATTTGAATCTAACTCACCTTTGAAAAGCTCGAGCTGCGGTTCGGGGTGGCCAAGTGCTGCACAGTCGACCCGTATCAGTCCCCCAGCCACTCCCTGAACGATTTTTTCTCCCGACTTCCATTTTGGAGCAAACTTCAACATCACTTGCACGGCCATACGGTCGGAGCCGTACGCGTTTTTGGCGTTGCACGTGTAGTTCCCAGCGTGCTCGGCGCCGAGTTTCTCAATCTGGAGCTGGTCTTGGAAGTCATCGAGGTGAACCAGTTTCACATTGGGCAAATCACCCAGAGGTTTACCGTCCTTCAGCCAAGTGAACGACATTGGAGGAGTTCCGAGGGTGACTGAACACACGAGTGAAAGTCGGCGACCTTCTGAGAGGTCCTCGGAAATTTTGAACGGCGAAATCTGGGGTGCCACTGAAAAAGCCTGGCCATCAGAACTGGAGTGACGCCACGCTTGGCCAGGTCATTCCCGGAGTGGTCAACAGCCATACCTTGAGAGAGGACTTGTGCTACAGAAGTGAGCGACGCAAACAGCCAGAATGGAACACACATAATGGGACCGACGCGGAAACACACCCAGCAATCGGAAGAATTCGCAGCGTCGAGCCTATTCAACAATCGTGGGGTAACAGACCACGGTGCAAGTGGCGCCGTCTTGCGGTCGGGCTCTGAGTTACCTCGGTATTTACAAATGGCAACGTTGGCCCGGGAGTGGAAGTCAGGGATTCCCGAACGGAATATGAGCACAACGTAAGAAGAGTACGGGCGAGACACAACATTCGAATAGGGAACAATGGAGACGGCGGCAATACGACCAACGAGGGACTTCGAGTCGGATAGGAGCACGATTTACCGCTCAGGAGGACAGAGACAGTTTTCGTGATTTTTCCGAGTGTGTTGGAAGCTTCACAGAAGTATTCTCCCTTGTCGGACGATGAAACGGTTTCGATACGTAAACGTCCGTGATCCGAGCGACTTTCGGCGATTTCGCGTCCATCTGGAAATAACGGAGAACGGAATGCTGAGTTAGTGCGATCGACTTCTGTATTCGTATTCACGGGAGCGCTTCGAGCAATCGAGATTCTTTCTCTTGAGTTCGCAACCGTCGGCGAACTACGGTAGCCGTACAGAGTTGGGGTAGTTCACACCAGAAGCGTTGGGAGGGTTCTCTTAGTCCACACATCGGACCATTGCTAAAGTGAACGTCTGTCGAAAACTCGGTGAGCGGAATCGCTGCAGATGTTTTTTCAACGCTTTGAGATCCTCCGAGTTCCCTATTCGTCGATTCGACTCGCGAGTGAATCATCGATTGATTGCTAGGACCCACGCGAAGTTCCGGCCGTGTATCACAGCAACATCTTTCACTCCATCAAATGCTTCAGTTCGTTATCTTGTGACGCCCTTTGCAGCTCACTACGGAAAGGATAGCTTGGATCATTCATCGTTGTTTCGCAAGAGATTTGGTACTTGAAAACTTTGGAAGATTGATGCTCGGGCTCGACAACAAATCGGAGAAGTCCTGGGACACTCACCTTTGGAAATTTTGACGATGGGTTGGGGATGTGCGATCGCTCCACAGTTCACATCCAACGCTTCTCCGGCCACGCCGGACACACTTATGCTGTCGGACTCCCACTTCGGAGCGAACCTCAACACAACCTGAATCGACATCCGGTCAGATCCATAGGCGTTCTTCGCATTACACGAATAGTTCCCCATATGTTCCGCGTCGAGGGACTCGATTTGCAACTGGTCTTGGAAGTCATCGAAATGCACGAGTTTCACGCCTGACACGTTGCCGAGTGGCTTCCCATCTTTCAGCCAAGTGAACGAGATTGGGGCCGTCCCTGACGTGACCGAACAAACAAGCGACACTCTTTTTCCTTCCGAAAGGTCTTCGAGTACCTTGAAGGGCGATATCTGAGGCGGGGCTGTAACAGCGTCTGGTAAGCTCAGGACTACAAGTTAGGCCTCATAGACGAACACCGAGAACGATCGAAGCGTACCATTCGTTGCAGCCTGCACAAGAGCTCGAAAGCATACTAAAACCATGAGTTTCAACCTCGTCTCCATTTCACGATCCGGGCTATCACGCGTCTGTACGACACATGGTGCTTCAACGCAATAGTGAGCAGGATAAACGACGCTCAGCATCAAGAACCTCGGTACCAGTGGCGCCGTCTTGTGGTCGGACATTGCGACTTTGCCGTCGACCAACCAGGGAAGCCGATTCGAACCTTCGAAACTTTTTTCCGCGCGAAAACTCAACACGAGTTGATGAACTCGAGATTCCGAGTGGAAGGACGGAGAACCGAGACGGAATGAAGTTATGGAACTCAGAGATCGTGAGCCAGGGTTGGTGACGGGGAGTTGTCAAATTACCACTCAGAGTAACGGATAATGTTTTGGAGATTTTCGCAATCGCGTTCGATGCTTCGCAATGGTATTCTCCTTTGTCTGCCGCGGATGCCTGTTTTATCAAGAAGCGGCCGTTTTCGTTGGCCAATGGAACCGACAGAGGAGCACCTGAAAGAGGGGGAGGCGAGGGTTAAAAATTGATGAACACAGACAATCTAGTGACAATGAGATCACCTCGCAGCCTGCGACTGGGAGAACGCAGGGCTTCGAGCACTAATTCTCATCTTCGAAGGAATCCCGAATGCTCCACACAACTTTTTCCAAGGCTTTGAGACTTGATACAGAGATGCAGGACACGGACGCCTTCTCGGATCCGACAGGAACTATCCTCATGATTCGACCCTGCATTATCTCGAGACAGCTCGGAAAATTCGATAATTCACCGCGACTCTACCCCGAAATCTTGAGGGAGAGGGAAACTTCGTTGCCGAAAGACTACATGTCGAGAGAATCATATTTACCGCACATAGTCTCAGACAAAAGTCATGTATCTGCTAGGTGCGCGACACGAGAGACTCTAGAGTAGGACACGAACGAGAGAGATGATTCCCAGGGAAGCATCGGATCCGTATCTAGCTTTCTCCACAGAGAAAATAAGGAGCAGCTATTGAGAGACCGTAGAGAGCAACTCACCCTTGAAAATTCTCACATCGGGGTTCGGGTGTCCTGCAGCCGAGCAATCGATTAGGATTTCATCACCAGCAACTCCAGGAATACTTTTGGCATCACTATTCCATCGTGGGGCGAATTTCAGCGCAACGGGAACAATGATCCTATCCGTCCCGTAGGCATTCTTCGCGTCACAGGTATAATTGCCAATGTGCTCGCCGCCCAAGTCGTCAATCTGAAGCTGGTCTTGGAAATCATCGATGTGGACCAGTTTCACTCTGGGAAGTTTCCCGATCGGGATGCCGTCTTTGAGCCACACGAAGGATATTGGTGGTGTGCCGGAATTCACCAAGCATATCAGCGAAAGCCGCTTGCCTTCCGCCAAACCTCCGAGGCTCCTGTGCTGGGCGATCTCAGGAGGAGCTGGAATATTCCTGAATGAGCGTCGTTCGTCTGGGTCGACCTGACCCTAAGCCTAGCCGATATACGAACCGTTGGCGACGCAGAAACGCACAAAGCCGACAACTAGACACCACACGATCATAACCCCGTCTGAGCGGTGGCCAAACCACACCGAAAAGGAAGCCATCATTTCTACCGGCAAGCCATGTTCCCTGAAGCACAGGTAGCGCTCCCTCGCGGTACAATTGAGCAGCCATGTTCCTGGGGAACGATTCGAACTGGACGCGGAAACTCCGCACGGCCTCGAACGACTTCCTCGGCGACACGAAGGATGCATTTCGGAGGGCAGAAATCAGTCACAAAGGTGGCCGGAAGCTCCATCTGAGCTCACCAATATCGGAACTTCAAAACGCGCGCTAGACATTTAGGCTCGCATGGGGGAATCTTTACCACTGAGAACCAACGAGAGAACTTTCGAAATTTCCCCAAATCCATTCTGAGCAAAGCACCGATATTCTCCCCGATCATCCAACGCGACTTTCTGGATAATGAGGATGCCGTCTTGGACAGAATATCTTCCGTTAGGAGGAACCACGCGGTTGCCTGGAATGAAAGGAGAATTTCCTGTGGGGATATTCGGGAAACTCGATGATGATTTGCTGAGAAACCTTCGCAGATCCTGACGCATCAGGCGTTTCTCGACCGAACTATCGTAGAAAGCGACATGTGCACCAACGTGCTCAGGACTCGAAAACTTGAGTTTTTTTTGGAGTGCTTCGATGATGAAAGTTTACTCCTCACCTTTGAATATGTCCACTTTAGGCACAGGGTATCCTCTAGCTCCACAATCCAAAGTCACGGACTGTCCAACAAACGCGTTCACACTTTTCAGCTCCTCACTGTTCCATCGTGGTTTCAGTTTCAGCAGCACTTGGAGCACGAGGTGATCCGAGCCGTGAGAGTTCCTGGCGGTGCAGGTGTAGTTGCCGACGTGCTCGGCAGCCAAGCTTTCGATTTGGAGCTGATCTTGGAAATCGTCAATGTGCGAAATCTTGACTCCTGCTAGGGTTTTCATGGCATTTCCGTCCTTGAGCCAGGAAAATGCGAAGGGCGGTGTTCCTGAGCTCACTGAGCACATGAGTGACAATCTTTTGCCTTGCACCAGGTCGCTGGGTATCCTATGAGGAGCTATTTCCGGCGGAGCTGAAACGATAGGGGTAAATACCCGTTCGGTTTTCCCGGAGGAGAGCGCATTCATGAGGCTTACTCACCAGATTTCGCAGAACTTTCAGAAAAATACAAAAACAGGAGGCCGATGAGGAAAGGTGACATGATCCCGCAGTGTTGTAGATGACGCTCGCAGACTGAGGAACTGTAGGCTTACGCTGTACAAGAATCTTATCCTAGTGGCGCCGCCTTGCGGTACAATTGGCAATCGTGAGGGTTGTACGCCTTTATTTGAAATCTAGGTACAGAATCTTTTCCCTACCGAACACAATCAATATTATCCGGTTGGGAATGCCACGGATAATTCAGCTACGATGCTCCTCCGAAAGAAGGATTCTGCACAAACACTCGATTACGACACGGCGGTCGGTCACGCGGAAGTCCATCAGACTCTCGGTAACAGCGGGTTCGAGGTAAATGAAATGTGTATTTGAGTGATGTGACGGAAAACATATTCGATATGCTTATGAATCACCTCCCCACACTAGAGTGGGGTGCCAAAAAGAATAGATGATATTGAATGGTTCGCTACCTATTCTGATCAAGGGTAATACATTTTCAGAGTAACGAAACAGCAGGAGTATCGAATAAATTATTCAGCAAAATTCAGCAATCACCGACACTCGCCCCGCGAATCCGTCAAGTAGCCTACCGCTCAAAACAACGGACACAGTTTTTGAGGTCAATCCTTCAGAGTTCTCTGCCGCGCATCGATATTCGCCCCTATGAGAGGGAATCACTTCTCGGATTGTGATCAGTCCCGATCGCTCTTCCACGCCGCGTGATAGAAAGTTTCGCCCATCTGAAAGCGTTGTGACAGTGCAAACGGTTGAGACTATCTCTCAGACGTATTCTTCCCCGTCGGCATGCCCGATCGCTGTGCAGAAATACTGCTATCTCGGGCAGCTGTCCGGAAGCCTCCACAGACCTTTGGTGGTGCTGAATACGGGCGTCGGGAAGCCGATATAGCGACAATCTATCTCGAGTCTCTGGCCCACAATCGCCAGCATTGTTGTCTCGTTCGACAAAAACCTCGGTTTGTACTTCAGAGCGACAGCAACACTCATCTGGTCGGTCCCGAACGCGTTCTTGGCCGTGCAGGTGTAGTTTCCCACATGCTCGACGGACAGCGTTTCAATCTGCAAAACATTTTGGAAGTCGTCTTGCAGGGATATTCTGGTTCCTGGCAATGAACCGATCGGGTTGCTATCCTTCAACCACGTAAAAGAAATCGGTGGCGTGCCAACGGTAACGGAACACATCAGGGAAAGGCGGCGATTCTCGACCGGATCCGCCGGCAACTTGAAAGGAGTTACTTCAGGAGCGACTGGAAGTTACGCGGTTTCAGTGGGGCTTGTCCTGTTCGAGGTCGGAGCGAGTTCGAGAAAAGTTTCAGGAATCAAGTTACCTTGAGCGATGGACCGACGAAGAAGCACACCAAGTACTAGCAGAAGCATCGACGCCATTTTCATCCGATAACACTAATCCCGGTTCGGGACCGTGACCGCTTGCCTGCTCAAGGCTTTGTGGCAAAAGCCTGATATGAGTGGCGCCGCCTGGTGGGACCGGTGGAGATTTTTCGAATTGCGTCAAATTTGAAATCTCAATCCATATTCTCTCGCAGCGATACTCGATAGGGTCCGCGCGGGAGAGCCCGGTTATCGTCGGACAAAGAGTGATAATTACCCTGAATAACCGATGATACCTATGACAGGATGTCTTGTATTTGTGCCCGCTTTTTGTCGTGGGCTCGACACTCCATGCTCCTCTGAGCAGGAGAACGTTCCAAGATCCGTAAACTAACTCGCCGTAGCTAGCGCTCATCCAATTACCGCTGAGTATCACGGAGACGTTCTTCGAGATCCGCCCGAGAGCGTTTTCTGCTTCGCAACGGTAATCGCCCTTGTCTTCCGTGGTTACACTCTGTACCGTGATGACTCCTCTATCGAACGATAAGCGTGAATTTGGAACGATTTCCTGCTCGCCTTGAATGGAATTCCAACCCTGAGCTTCCATCTTTCGTTATCCGAACGAATATCTCCCTCGTTCCGAACGGACTCACTGTGGAACACTCGCAGAGTTGGAGTCGGGTATCCAGCTGCAGCGCAGTCTATAGCTAAGACTTCGCCCGGTGCCACATTGAGCTCCCCCAGGACGCTCTTCTGCCAACGAGGAGCGAAATTCAACAACACCGGTACCGAGATGTGATCCGCGCCGTACATGTTCTTCGCGTTGCAAGTGTAGTTCCCCACGTGATCGACGGTGAGTTTTTCAATTTGGAGCACGTCCTGGAAGTCGTCCATATGGGCTATTCTCACGCCCGGCAGGTCTCCGATCGGCTTTCCGTCTTTGTGCCAGACAAACGAGATCGGAGGGCTCCCAGAAGTAACTGCACACATGACCGAGAGACGATTCCCCTCCGAGAGATCCTCCGGCACTTTGAATGGCACTATCGCTGGCCGTACTAGAAGTTGGACGAATCGAACATTGAAATTTCGCTTCGACAACTTCCCATTCCACTCCAGAATCAGAATGGAAGCGGACAGATCGGGAATCATGCTCACCTTGAGCCGCACAAACATCGCTGAGCAGCGACACAAATGCTGTGACTACCAGGCAAAGGGCCATTTCGATCACCGGATAGGCCTACCCAGCGCGGGACGCCATAGCCATTCTTGGGTTCGGCACTGGACAGCAGGACCAGTGTGTCCCCCTGGCGGTACATTCGAGTATCTGCTCGGTCGCCGTCGATTCGAAATTCAAGCGTTCACAGTTTGGGATGGAATCGGCGGAAATTATTCCCGGAAAAATCGTCAGGACTCTCGGTTTCCGAGCAGGTGGGACGAATTGTGAGACAGCTCCCTCAGCACAGTGGGAAGCTCGTGCGGCTCTGGAGAGCTTCCGAAAAATATTCGAGAAGCGAAATGAGCATGAGCTTTGTACGGTAAGTCTCTGATGCCCGGTGTCTAGTTCGACACGGGCGCCTGATCACGATTCTTCGCGCAGTGCGTATGGAAATTAGAATAACAGCTTTCCGAAGTTTGACACCGAGATATTCACCGCTGAGCGCGACCGTCACAGTCTTGGAAATTTTCCCAAATGAGTTCTCCGCCTCGCACAAATAGTCGCCTCGGTCGTCCACGACCACATCGTTCAATGTTAGCATGCCGTCGGCCAGATGAACGCGCTGATTCAACTCCAGTTCTTTCTCTCCTAAAACAGGATCCAGCGAGTCAATGAATTTGTTTTGAGCGCCTCCGAACTCTTTCGTGTCTCTCAGGGATCGTTCTTGGCACTCACCGTGCAGAATTCGTAGAGTTGGGCGCGGGTGACCCGTGCTCCTGCAATCAATCGACACCGCCTGGCCCGATACGAAGCTCTTCGATTCAACCATGTCGGCACTGGACCAGCGAGGCGCGAAGCTCAGGAGGACAGGAACAGTTATGTGATCGGCACCGTACATGTTCTTGGCATTACAGGTGTAGTTGCCAACGTGGTCCCCGCTGAGCTTCTCAATCTGGAGGACATCTTGGAAATCGTCGATGTGATTCACTTTCAAACCGGGGAAATTCCCGATCGGTTTTCCGTCTTTGTGCCACACAAACGAAATCGGTGGACTCCCAGATGTGACAGAACACATGATCGATAAGCGATTGCCTTCGGATAGGTTCTCTGGCACCTTCACGGGAACGATCGTGGGTCGAACTGAGAAGCGTCGGAGTTAGGGCTCGTTGCATGGGATCGACGCCGGCTTTCCAAATTCAAATCCGCATCGAATGATGCTGATGAGGGAAAACTTCCCAAGACTCACCCTGTGCAAGTGAAACAACATCTCGCCCAAATATGACCGCCGTGAACAAAACTTCCGCCAGCATGGCAGGACAGATACCGAGCTCACTTTTGGCAGGACGCCATACTGCTCGACAGCACACTGAATCCAACCATGGAACCACTAAGTCCCCCTGGTGGTACAACTTGGAAACTCTGTGGATTTGAATTTTCGTCCAAGCAATGAAACATCCATGAGAATGATCGAACCGTTGCGATCTGTGTGGCTCTATTCGAGTTGATTCCCGAAGGGAAGATACATCAGGTGCAGTCTCTTCGAATCAACAGAGATTCGGCCGCCTGGGTCTTCGCCTCTTCACTCGACGAGCAGATCCTCTACGCAATGGAAACGCTCTGTCAGGGATTCCCGAACATATCGCACCTAACACGCTCCTGCATGAATGTCGAATCAAGCTGCGGGCCCTCTGGAAACATCCCCGAAAGGCTTCACAAGCAGGTTTGCCCATGACCACTGGGATCACAGCAGTCATATTTCGACTCCTTCGTTGCCGACAAGGAATGAGCCAAGCGTTAGCCGAAGCGCTCTCGAGATCCTCCACCCGAGGTGGGAAGATGCAAATAACTCTTCGAGGGATATTCGGAGCGTCGTTTCTGGCCACCATCCATCTCAGTACCACCCATAGACACAACTGAGACCCAACCAGATCAGAAATACCAAACCCGCCTTGAGACGCATCGATGCGAATTCTTAAAACACCGGAAAAGTGGTTTGATGAGCACCTTATATATTGTTCGCTCTGAATGGGTAACTATCGAAATGATCGTCGAGGAGTTTCTCAATTCGAAGTTCATCACGGAAGTCATCCAATCGGCAAATTTTCACCGCGGCGATGATTGGGAATCTGTCCGCTTAAGGGGAAATCCGAGATCTCCATGAGTGCGGTAATCTGCCCAACGTTGACATCGATGAACGAAGCAGCGCAAATTAGCGGAACCATTCTGTTTGTCTCGACTCGAGCCCATGGAACCTCGTAGTGCAGAGATGAGTGGAGCGGTCAACGAGAACTCCCGCATCTACGCGATGGACAAACTGACAACGCCTCGACGCTCTGATAACGTGGTCTCCGTACAGGACAGCTCATTCCCTCTAGCGGTACATTTCGGCAACTCTCGTCCATATGTACGATCCGGAGCTCAGTTCTGGATCCGTGAACCGATTCGACAGAAAAGGTAGGAGCTGCTAGCTAAGTGGATAATTTTTGTTTTGGAATAGATCCCCGGCGATCAGTTTCTGACTGCCTCTCCTAATATCTACCAGATTTACCACGCAATAGCAGGGTCATCATCCGAGTGACGCTACCCGAAGGATTGGATGCTTCACATTTGTATTGATCACCATCACTATTCGAAATTCTCCTTATTATCAACTGCCCGTCATCGTCAACAGTCGGAGCCTTGATTTCCTTCTCGCCTGGAATTCAACTTGGTTTGAGAGTCTCGAACGGAGAAATCAGGCCGGAGCAGGCTCACAATGAGTCTCCTGAGGAAAGATCCGCACACGATCGACATGGAATTCGATGTTCAGATAAGTTCCTGCTCTGGAGCTCACCTTTGAAAAACTTCAGCGTAGGCTTCGGATGCCCCCGAGCCCTGCAGTCGAAAGTGAATGAGTCGCCAAGAACTCCGCTGACCGACTCCGGCGCTCTCTCGATCACAAACTGTGGTTTCAGTTTGAGAACTATTTCCACCGCCATATGATCTGAACCAAACATGTTTTTCGCAGTACACGTGTAGTTCCCAATATGCGACGCCCCCAATTTCTCAATCTGGAGGTTGTCCTGATAGTCGTCAACATGAGCAAGCCTGATGTTGGGAAGATTCGTTATCGGAGACCCATCTTTGAGCCACGAGTACGAGATAGGTGGTGTTCCGGACGAGACAGAGCACACTAGAGTGAGTCGTTTACCTCCCTCCAAATCGTTCAGCACTTTGAAAGGGGTGATTTCAGGCGGGGCTAGAACCGCAGAATCAGATCTTGTGAGCCAATGTTGGTGAATGATTCGCATTCAGGCTCCATTGATCGGTAATTCCACAAGAGAAACATTACCTTCAGCGTACACACATACAGCTTTTAGGAATAAAACCACTAGTAAAGCACTCATCGTATCGGAATGCAGCAAGGTAGCCATTTTGTAAGCTCGCGGCTGTGCAGACCCAGCCTCGTGAAGGTACGAGTGGCGCCCCCTGGCGGAACAGAACGTAAGCCTCCGCTGCCTGTGCTTTTTTCGAAAAAACTGCCGTCGCAGGAACGCATTTTGTCAAGATTCATTCAAACACCGGGATAATTCAGTGGGTTTCCGGAGGACGAGGAGCAATCGCCAAAACAATCAAAACCACGACTGTCATCGGGTGCCACCAGATGCGTGCTGGTCATCAAATATCGTCCCGGAACCGGGCTCAGGTGTCATCATAGGAAAGCCTTCTGCTCTTCCCCGAATTACCGATCAGACTCAGCAGAAACTCGCGTTGAATATCGCCCATAGCGTTGGAGGCTTTACAGTAGAATCGTCCTTCATCTCCAAGATTGACATCACGAATCGTGACGAGGCCATCTGTGACTGATATCCGAGCTCCGGGCTCCAGGAGAGTTTTCTCTGCAATACGAGGCTGATGAATCAACGTTGCTCGCAGCCAATCTGCACTCCCGATTGCTGCGCCCTCGAACCAGTGCAAACCTTACCTCGACGGATTTCGATAGTCGGTTTCGGATATCCCACAGCTGAGCAGTCCAAGCTCACGTTATGCCCAGGAATAACATAAACTGTTCGTGACACATTAGAACTCCACTCAGGTGTGAACTTCAAGACAACTCGGACAGACATCTGATCCGACCCGTGAGAGTTTTCGCAGCGCACGTGTAATTCCCGAGATGCTCAGCAGTTAAACTGGGAATCAAGAGTTGTTCCTGATAATCATCCAAATGAACGATTTTCACAGTGGTACTCGAGGTGAGCAGGGTGTTGCCCTTCCTCCACGCGAACGATATCGGTAGGGTCCCAGTGAACACAGCACAGGTCACAGCGAGGCGTTGCCCTTCTTCCATGAAGTCGGGCAAACGAGCAGGCGTTATCTGAGGTGCCTGCGCGGCGTCTACAGACTCAAAAATGCCTGCCAGAAACACCACGAAGCATCGCGTCCACCTCATGGTGAAACTATCAACACCCAGGTGCGTCGGGTCCATCGGAGTTTGGCCTACTCGATATCTCGCAATACATGTGGCTCCCCCTAGGGGGACAAACCTCAAATTGGACGGAGACATCCCGCAATACTAATGGAGCGGACTCGGTGTAAGGAGTAAATTGAACGAAGTACGACGCAAGCGAACTTCAGCCGAGGTCAACAACGGGAATCATCATCGATAGGTTCAGTCCCCATCAAGGCACAATACGTCATTTTCTAGAGGTAAAGCTACGCTCGGATATATCTGTCGCCTCCCGCTCTTGGTGTTCTCCCGAAAATCCTCCTAAACAGAGCTTTCTACTCTGAGCTTCGCTCTGTCGAATGATTGCATTGATTTGCAAGATGTATTACCAGTCAATGCCAAAGTGACTAATTTATGAACTTTGCCAACGGAGTTCGTTGCTTCGCACTCGAAAACGCCTCTGTCCTCGACGGACAAGCCCGAGATTTGCAGGACCCCCGTTCAGCAAGGCGTATCGTGAGGTCGGGGTGACTTCATTGCCACCTGAAAAAAGTGAGGGCCGCGTCAGAATGGGAATGTCTTGAAGATCAGCACGGAGGTGGCTTTCCGAAAATGGAAAGCAATGACTCGAGATAATCTCATGGGGAACGAAAGCGTCTTCAGTGCTGAGGAATCATGGATCGTCGAGAAAGCACCTACCTCTGAACATTTTCACGATTGCGGGCGGGTGTCCCTGAGCGCTGCAGTTCACAACAACCGAGTCTCCAGCGACTCCATTCACTGTTTGAGGGCTCGGCTGGAGCCAAGCCGGCTTGAGTTTCAACAATACTCCGACAGAGATTTGGTCTGATCCGAAAGCGTTCTTCACTGCACAGGTATAGTTTCCTATATGCATGGCCGATAATTTCATAATCTGGAGAATTTCTTGGTAATCGTCGTTGTGCACGACTTTGATCCCTCCGTCCTGAGGAATCGGGACGCTATTCTTCCGCCACGAGAATGTCATGGGCAAACTCCCTTTTCGAACCGCGCACATCACAGCGAGTCTTTGTCCTTCCTCTAAATCGTCTGGGAGTCTCACAGGCACTATTTGGGGGACATTGGCATGTGCAAGGGGCAGCAATAAAGTCAGGATCACGATTCGAAATTCCATGGCAGACGCTCAGGACAGGGAAGCTCTGAGAATTCTGTCGGTACAGCAATGGACGCCTCGAGCGGCAATATAAGGGTCACTAAGCACAGGTAGCTCCCCCTAGAGGGACAGACCCGAATTCAAATCGGAGCACACTTTCGAATTTCGGCGCGAAAGGTACTTGAAGCGCCCGGGATCCTCGATAAATACCAAGAGTGAGATCATAACCCGAATGATTGAGGCAAGTGGCCTGCTCCGATTTTAGAATTCCGTGGCGTTCTCCGGATATCGAAGGCCCAAAAGACAGCTCTCGAAAAGCATACACTCTTCTGTACTCCTCCAGAGCCCAGAGCCTGATCGGCGCACCTGAATTGTCTACCATGTCTCGAGTTCGATCACCTCGTGATGGAGAAGCAGTTGCTGGCAGAAACACTTTTCCCGTCAATACAAGCGAGAGAGTTACGCTGTGAAACTTCGGATTCACCGGGAGACATCTCTCAGAATTACGGATGAGATTGAATCGGCTAAGATGATCTCTGATAGGCTTGCGAGGGCAGGCGAGCTCTGTTCGAGGTTGAAACGGAGAACCGAGCGCAACTTGCTGCAGCATTCGCTTGTGTCCCGCTCCCAATGCTATATTCCTAATGTTAAGAATCCATTGATGTTGGATCCCCTCCTCTCTGAGAATAGATGACCGCCTGCCTCGATGAGATTTCTCGCCCCTCAGAACAGAAGGTCTTCCGCGACAGAGGATGCATGGGAGGAGGTAAAGTTCCTCATGATCTCTCCTGAATTGGAATACGCCATGGAATATCCAGAATCTCTGGGATGGTGGCCGAAATTCTGATCGTTGGATCAGCGCAAAATTCAAGAGAGCTTTAATGAGAGATTTTCGGGTAGCTCGTCGATCACGGTCTCCATTATAGCCAGGTAAAATTTCCGGCCACATTTAGCTGCCGTTTTGATTCTACCAGATGGACTCCGGAACAGCCGTACGCAGCGCCAAGCATCACCGCCGAAAACGTCGTTGGCGTCACGACTTGGCATTCTCCAGCGCCGAGATTTCTCGCGGCGCACGGCTCTGAGGACGGTTCAGTTCCATGTGGAACCGGGAATTTATACCATCGTCGATGCTAGATGTCCGACATGACCGAGGGGAGATATGAATTCAGAGACGACTTAGACACAACCTTATAAAGGATCACGGGTCCCCTGCTGTTCATCCAGGAGTGTCTCTCTCTGTGTCTCTCCAGGAGGAGAAGGTCGGCGGGAAAGTCTCAGGAACTTCGCCATACATCATTCAGCCAAAGTGCCTCTCCAGGTCGCCCGTGTCCCCGAACGTCTGAATGTAGAGGATTCTTCTCAATTGTCAATGCCTTTCGGCGGAATCATGTACCGGTCAGTGTGATGGAAACTGGTTTCCGTATAGAACCGAGAGTATTGGAGGCTTCGCAGGTGAATTCGCCTTTGTCTTGTGGCGAAATGGAATCGAACGGAGTAAACCGTCATCGATGGAAATTCGACTCGTTGGCACCAATACAACGTCTCTGCAAGAATGGATTTCGTGTACTCTCAAAGCACCTTTCGGATTCTAGACAATGCATCATAGGGACTCGATCCACAGAATGCTACTCTCCGTCGCAAGGCTCACCTCGGAGGATTTTCACGGCAGGTTTAGGATGACCCTCGGCACGACAGTCTACAGACGCTTTCTCGCCGAAGGTTGCACTTATCACGCTGAGAGTCGCGAGCCAACGAGGCTTAAACTTCAGAACTACTGTCACACTGACTTGATCGGAACCGAAAGCATTCTTCGCTACGCATGTGTAGTTCCCCGTATGTTCCAAGCCAAGCTTCTGAATTTGCAAAGTTTCGTGGAAGTCATCGCGCGCGATGCGGACGGTGTCACTCGTCATCACTGCTGAGCCATCTTTGCTCCAGGAAAAGGCTATCGGAGGCGAGCCCTTGCGGATCCCGCAACTGAGAATGAGTCGTTGTCCCTCTTCGAGATCGTCGGATTGTTTGAGAGGAACAATTTGTGGGGCCGTTGCTCCCGAAGTCCGTATCGAAAACATCACTAACACTAATAAGTTCAGCGAGAACGGAGACATGATTTCAAAGCGAGCCGCCATGTTGGTGGCTTGGGGACCGGTTTTGTCATACACTTCGTGGTACTGGTGGAGCCCCCTAGTGGGACAAGATAGAAACAGTTTCGATGTGCGAATTTTGAAAATTTTCTTCCCATCGTATCCCGGATGGATCTCATTTTCGGAATGTCCGGAGAATCCACTCCGGACGGAACCGGTCCCAGCGGTGTTTCACCGTTTCCGATGCCGAATATTACTATCGGCGTATCACGGGGAAATGTTTGGTCGGAGTCAAGGCTGCCGTGTTGGGATTAT
Source organism: Phytoseiulus persimilis (assembly GCA_037576195.1). NCBI lineage: Eukaryota > Metazoa > Arthropoda > Arachnida > Mesostigmata > Phytoseiidae > Phytoseiulus > Phytoseiulus persimilis. Next base: position 13,773,625 of record CM075103.1, read on the forward strand.
CTCTGATCCTCGACAGAACCGTCAGTGGTGATGAGACTGCATCAGGCTCAGCAACCAATTTACTCTTGCGTCGCCAAAAATCTTCCTCTCTTGGGCCTCTCGTCGATACGGGGCGTTTCCGTAGGAGATCCGGGAGAACTTCCATCCGCCGAGGATTCGGCGAAGATTCCGATGAATCTCTCGCAGTAGAACAGCAGGGAAGTGCACGAAAATGGACATCGTGAAAACTGCACAGCCGCTTGGACCTCCGGAGTCAATTCTGAGCGGTCAGATAAACAATGCGATAAACGGAGCCTCGAAATCGGAAGGACGGGTCGAAGAGACGCCGAAAGGGTAGCTGGTCTGGCTCACGAGCGCTCGAGAAGCAGCAATTGTGATTTGTCAAACTCTGATGCCGATGATGAATTGAATATGAGACAAGTGGAACGTCGATATACCGGTGAGTGAGATCAAGACCGTTTTTTCGGATGGTTCCAAGATCGTTGGAAGCTTCGCACGAGAATTCGCCCTTGTCTTGAGCTGAGATTGAGTTGAAACGTAGTTCACCGTTATCGATGAAGATTCGACTCGCCGGCGACATTTCGACGGTTCCTGCAAGGACGCGTTCGAGTCAGCTGGACACTCGTCGCTCAGGATTTCGAGAGCAGCTTTTCCTAGAAATGAGTTCATTCGAGGCTCACCTCGAAAAATTCTCAAGATGGGCCTCGGGTGGCCTTCTGCACGACAGTCGATTGCGGCTTTTTCGCCGAAGCTAGCGGTTGACGACGCTTGGCGCCGGTAGCCAACGAGGCTTAAACTTCAGAATGACTCCTACACTGATTTGATCCGAGCCGAAAGCGTTCTTGGCCACACAAGTGTAGTTCCCGATATGTTCCACGCCCAACTTCTGTATTTGCAAAGTTTCTTGGAACTCATCACGTACGATGCGCACAGTTTCACTCGATATCACCGTAGCACCGTCCTTGCTCCAGGAGAACGCTATAGGTGGCGAGCCCTTACGGATTCCACAATTGAGAATCAATCGTTGTGACTCCTCGAGGTCGTCAGGTTGTTTTAATGGAACTATTTGCGGAGCCGCTGCCTCCAAAGTCCGAAGAAGGGACATCGTAGGCACGAGTAACACCCACAATAGATGAGACATGATTTCAAAGAGAGCAGCCATGTTGGTAGCTTGGGGTTAGTTCTGTCGTATTTTTCGAGACACAGGTGGAGCCCCCTAGTGGGACAAGGCTTAAACACCACGATTGTGCCAATTTTGAATCCTCCCTGGCCAAGAGGAGAAAGGGAGAGCCGTCTCATCCGACCTCGGCGCTCCACACATCGAGCCCACGTCTCCTCGAGTTCCCGGATTTCAGTTATCCTCCACCGGAGACCAAGTAGATGTCTTGTGGCGATGAATGGGCCAACGGATGGCTTCCAATGGACCTGAGAGTGGGTCGCGGAAACTTCGACTCAAGCTTCTGGAAAACTCTCTCGCCGTTTTTTCCGCCATGGGAATGCTCGGTAATTGACCGCCGCTCGTACTAGCGAGTAGATATGTGCAAGATTAGGATAATTGGGGAATACAACGGCTGAGCACTGCCTCCGAAAGGTTGTTACAATTGAATGCTAGCGGACAGTCCGTCCCGGGGATCACACGTCATGAGGCCATCAGGAACCGAATTCAAGCGGCGGATGCTTTTTCCGCAACGGTTTCTTTCTCTGAAAATAGTTGCGTCCCGCCCCGGTCGGCAATTCCCCGCGTCACTCCCCTGAGTGAAATGAACGGAGGAATCTATTCACCCGTGAGCGTCACGACGATGGACTTCTCGATCGTTCCAAACGGATTAGCAGCCTGGCATCTGTACACTCCTTCATCGTCAGCCGTGACCAAAATTGATCGTGACCAAGCCCTGCTCGATGGAGATCCGATTCGAGCGTACGATCTCGATGTCTCCTGCAAACCCAATATCATAATAGCCAGGGAACTACGATACGGAGGCCTCGTCTCTTTCGGGAATCGGACCGCAACGCTCCGAGATTACCTTTGGTGATGGAAATTTCTGGCGGTGGCTGCCCCCGACACTCACAATCCAAGGTCAGGGTTCCCCCCAACAGAACCGCGACAATCGTCGAATTAGAATTGGCCCAAACGGGTTCGTATTTCGGAATCACCGTGACACTAGCCTGGTCTGACCCGAATGAGTTTTTTCGCGGAGCAGGTGTAGTTGCCTACATGCTCGGGGGTGACTCTGGAGATCTGTAGAGTTTCTTGGAAATCATCCATGTGCAATATTTTGATACCATCACCAGTTATCACCGGAACTCCATCTTTGCGCCAGGAGAACGATATGGGGAGTGAGCCTTCGCTGATCGCGCACAAAACAATCACTCTTTGACCTATTTTCAAATCGTCCAATCGCTTCATCGGCACGATTTGGGGTGCCGTGGCACAGGACAACTCACACCACTGAGACAGAAACACGGTCAAAACTAATTTGGAGGCAAACACATGATGTTCCCCGAAGCCTATTCATGGCGTCTATGAAATCGGCCCATCTTGTCGCGCCGTGAGCTCGCTATGTTCCTCATCTGTTGTACGCGTGGCTCCTCCTTGTGGTACTCAAAGGAAACTTCCTGCACTCGTGCAGGAACGCGCGAGATTCGGAATTCCCTCGACCTCGGATGGACTCCTCGACGTCTCGCGGAGTCATCACGGAACTTTCATTGTTCCTTCATTCACGGAATCACTTCAGGACTTTCATTGTGATTTGGGTTCTTCTGGGACAGACTGTCCAACACGCACGCGAGCGGATCACGAATCGTCCCCGGCGCGGGAGAAAAAAAGAAACGGGCTTCTTTTGGCTGACTCCCCGCCAGACTCCACCAGGGGGAGAAACCCGCGGCTCTTAGTGAGCTCTCAACTCGATTCGCGCTTCATGGATGCGAATCTGCTTGAAACTCAGGGTCGGAGAGGAATCTTTTCCAATTCACTTAGCCCACGAAATATCTTGGAAATCCTTCCTGAGTCTTTATCACAGAGGAAAAAGTAGCAAACGATGCTAGTTCATCGTACCGGTCAGAGTCAATCGGATGTGCTTCCGTATGGTAGCAATGCGGTTGGACGCTTCACAGACGTATTCGCCGCTGTCCTCATTGGAGACGTCTTTGATTTGGATCAAACCGTCCCCTGCTCCGGAACGTGTACTCGAAGAGTCAAGACCTAATACACCTAGAAAATAATCCGTGCGCTAATTAGTCATCCGCGCCTAACAAAAGGGAGCTTTCGGATCGAGCTCAAATCTAGGCTGACCTCTTAGGACGGTCACGTTCGGCACCGGATATCCAGTCGCAGTGCAGTCCAAAGTGAGGGTCTCACCAGCAACGGCACTCACGGTTTGTCCATCTTTCCCTGACGTCCAGCGTGGCCCGAAATTCATAGCAACGGGAACGGAAATTTGATCCGAACCGTGGAGATTTTTTCACCGCGCACGTATAGTTGCCGACATGATGAGGATTCAACGACAAAATTTGGAGTTGTTCTTGATAATCATCGAAACGCTGCACTCTGACCTCAGTGCTCGGCACGAGAGGAACATTATTCTTCCTCCAGGAGAACGAAATCGGTGAACTTCCTTTCTGCACAGCGCACAGAATCAACAGCCGTTGGCCTTCCTCCAGTCCCTCTGGTGTTTTCACCGACACGATCTGGGGAGCAGTGGCCCAGGCGCTCGAATATATTGCGAAAAGTTGAGCAATCGTAGAGATAAGCCTAGCGTCCATGGCCGATCTGCTCTAGTCCGCCATCTTGTACGCGCCTCGTTGGTACGCTCTCCTTTGACACTTCTGGGACTCGTGGCTCCCCCTGCCGGGACAAAACCGAGTCTACGTCCAGGCGGCGTCCGGACTCTGGAATCTTGTGATTCCCTGAACTGAGCCGAGTGATGTACTTTCAATCCATTCAAGGAGCCTGACTTCTTGACGTTCTCCGATTCCCCCAGCTCGTAAATGAGAAACGGGATCGCCCGGAAGAATCCCGCAATCCAGGAGGCCAGGAGTGAGCAAGACATACGATTTTAGTCCGTCCCTGTTCCGCTGAATGGCGGGGCCCGCCGCCAGATGTCTGTAGCAGTGCGAGATTATCACAATTGAGGATGGGACTCGTCATGGGGAGGAACCTGAATGAATCGCGCCTTCATCAGCGGGAATCATCTCCGCGGTCGTTCAGCGAGCTGCAGCCACTTATTGAGGATCAACCAGCCACGCGCGCGAGTTCCCTCATTGATAACTATTCCCGTTCCCTACTCCCTGCTTTCCATCGGATGAATGCATCCTTGCAATGAATAGCTCGATGCCGTCAAGAGAATCCTCAGGAACGGCTCGCTTCTGTCCGTGATAGATTCAATCGAGCTTGCCAGTCGCCGACGGAGTGCAACTTATGGAAGAACCAGCGGCTGATTACCAGTCAAAGTGATCGAGAAACTTTTCCGTGTTTCTCCGAGAGCATTGGCCGCGCGACACTCGTACTCTCCTCTGTCGTCCGGCACGAGAGGAAGTATTTTAATGATCCCATGGGTCATTGATAGTCGACTCGAAAATTTTAGCTCCTTACGCCCTGAAACAGCGATATAACAACATGTACCTCGACCTGATTGATATTCGGCTCCGCAGGGAGCTTCGGAAATATCAATTTTGAGCTTGGACATACCCCGAAACAGTGCGATTGATGGCGTTGGTTGACCTTTGGCAGCACAGTCAATGCTCACGGATTGTCCCGCCAAGCCCAAGACCGTTGTAGTTTTTGGGCTCGCCCATATCGGTTTGTACCGAGGAACCACAGCAACACTCATCTGATCGGACCCAAAAGCGTTCTTTGCTGCACAAGTGTAATTGCCGACATGATCCGGAGACACTTTGGCGATTTGTAGCGTTTCCTGATATTCATTCGTATGAACGATTTCCAGAACAGCGTCCGGAACGACTGCAACGCCGTCTTTTCGCCAGGAGAACGATATCGGAGGAGTCCCATCTCTAATGGCACACAGGAGAATGACGCGTTCTCCCATCTTGATATCGTCCAATTGTTTGACAGGCACTATTTGGGGGGGCGAGCCAGAAACCGATCGGAGCCACAACAAATCCATGAAAACTTGAAGAAGGAGCAGCTTCAACCAGGCGGTACTGAGGTCCCCCATGGCGTCTATGACTTCGGCCATTTTGTCGCGCCGTGAGCTGTATGCGCCCTTATGAGACGGCACGGGTGGCTCCCCCTCAAGGGACCGAATGGAAACAATTGCCACGCGTGACCTAGCCCGCGAGATTCGTCTCCAGTCAAACCTTTGACGACAAAGAGAGCGTTGAAGCGAATTCAGCGTGATGAATTCACTTCGATCATCGGTTCTAGTCATCGACGCCAGCAACTCGTTCATCCGCCAGATCTGCACTCGGGTATTTGTTGCAAACAAGGGGTTTTCGATGACGTTGGAGGTTCGAGCCACAAAACTCGGGGCTCTCAAGTCTTCAGGAGAACACTCGTTCCGATCGAATCAGGAAGATCGAGTCCAATGATGTGAGAGCAGAACGGAAGGGAAGTAAAAACGGGGTCTGACATAGTTTGCTCACCGTTGCCCCTCCGTGATACAATCTCGAAATTATTGTCGGTGACTTCCAGCATTCGGGCCGATCGAGCCATTGTCTGACTCAGTTTGGCTGTCTACGTATCCACCGCGTTACGATGGCACCATCTTCCGCTTCACACTCCCGAGGCAAGGTCACCGGTCGAGAGCGTGATCCGGGGCTTACTGTGGCATCCTGCTCGACTTTGAGAAATTCCGGCAAAACTCACAAGAACTCAGCGATTCACTCCGAGACTCCAGAGAGAGTCATTGAAATTCTGGGAGAGGATGCTCTGGGAATGGAGTAGGATGTTTTTCCTTGAACCCGGACCCGAATTCTCTTGAGAAGCTACCCAATTTCGAGCATCGATCAATTGGAGTTGAACTCCGCAAGTTTGGGAAGGGCGTTACCGATGAGGGAAATCTCGAGAGTTTTCGTAACGACTCCTGTAGGATTGGATGCCTCGCACACGTACGACCCGCTGTCTTCCCTCCTGACGGCAGCGATTTTGAGAGTGCCTCCACTTCTCTCCACGGTTGTCGACGCTATGATTTCTTGGGCTCCTACGAAAGTGAAATCAGATTTAATCTTCATTCTGAGCGGTGAAGCTAGGTGGGGAGGCTGAAGCCCAAGCTGCTGCTTCATGGAGGACATCGCATTGGGCTCATCGATGTGGGACTCACCCTTTCGAATAGCGATAACTGGCGTGGGATATCCTCTCGCTCTACAGTTCAGCGTCACACTGTCGCCGAGCACGGTTTTGATCAGTTCGCCGTGATTCGATAGCTCCCACATAGGTGAGAATTTCATCAGCACGGGGACGGACATCTGATCTGAGCCGTGGATATTTTTCACAGCGCAAGTGTAATTACCCACGTGCTCGGGAGCTAGACGCAGTACTTGCAACTGCTCCTGATAATCATCCAAATGAAGGATCTTTATCTCATCGTCCGGTACGATCAGGGCATTGTCTTTCCGCCAGGAGAACGAGATGGGCAGGGTCCCCTTGCTCACCGCACAAAACACAATCAGACGTTGGCCTTGCTCTAACACATCAAGCGTTTTCACTGAGGCGATTTGAGGAGCCTCCGTCGATACTCTCGAGAGGAATTCAACTAGCGAAATCATGATGAGCGATATACTCCTCTGGTACATGGTTACCCTGTGCAGAGCCGTCCGCCATATTGACGCGCGTTCAGCCTCGTCTCAGAGCTTCCGCTCGGTACTCGTGGCTCCCCCTTACGGGACAAAACTGAGTTGCGCTACGCGACACGAAAATTCAAACTTTTTGCTCTCACAATACGTATCAGTCTACTCGTATGCCGAGCGCTAGGCCGAAGAAGCCATCAAGGGAACAAAACCAAGAAATCCAATCATCGGATTCTCTCAAGATGCCGTTCCCTCCCACGAGGGTTGAGACTCTTCCCCTGTGAGTGACGATGAACACGCTCTGTTTGAACATAACCCCATCCAGGGAATCGCATATCCTTGGGGATATTTCTGGAGCTAGTTTTTGACGCTCCAAGAATGCTCTGTCCAATTCTGAGCTTGTCGGCTCTCCTCAAATCCATTTACCCGTCAGGTGGATGGAGAACTGTTTCCGGACCTCTCCGCGATCATTCTGGGCACGGCATTCATAGTTCCCTTTATCTTGTGGTCCGATCGCTTCGATCCGTATGGATCCTCCTTGCCACGATATTCGATCCGAATAGGTCAGCTCATCTTGTTCTGAAAAGGGTTTGCTCATACCAATTGTCATCTCAGACGAGCGGGATGTTGTACGAGGATCTGATTGCAGCTCGGAGATCGGCCAACGATCTAGGCCTACCTTTGAAAACGCTCAAGGTCGGCGTGGGTTGACCGTGCGCCTCGCAATCCATCAGTAAAGTCTCCCCGAGTACACCAGACAGCACCGTGGAGTTCGGATTCACCCATTTTGGTTCGTATTTAGGGTAAATAGAGACGCTCGTTTGATCCGAACCGAAAGAGTTCCTAGCTGAGCACGTGTAGTTCCCAATGAACTCAGGCGTGACCCTGACAATTTGCAAGGTTTCCTGAGACTCATCGATGTGAACAACTTTCAAGTCCGCCGATAGCACGATCGGCCCACCGTCTTTCCGCCAAGAGAAGGAGATCGGAGTGCTTCCTTCTTTTATGGCACACAGGATGGTCACTCGTTGACCCATTTCCAGATCATCGAGCTGTTTCATGGGCACGATACGAGGTGCCACCGCACCAGCAGAATCACAGCTCAATATTAGCAACGAACAAATGAGATACAACACGAATGAGAGATAACTCTTCATGAGCTGCTCCATGGCGTCTGCGGGATCAGCCATTTTGTCGCGCCGTAAGCTTCACACTTCGACATTTCCCAGTACTCGTGGCGCCTCCTCACGGGACCAGATGCTAGCTATCGCCCAAAAGTGTGAGCGCGCTCAAATTCAAGCTGCAATCGGCAATGACCTCAGGCTGAAACCACGGGACTGCAGTACTTCCAGGAAGCCTGCTCTGGCAGAAATTCAGAAGGTTTCGCGAAGAGCATCGCTCCGGGCTTCGGAAGCGTGTTCAACGAAATCAGATCGAGTCCGACAGGTCTGGCCGCGTTCCCCGGTCCGTTCATACATAGCTCCCCGAACGTTCTCAGTTAGAAACCGTATTATTCAATGCACTTCTCCCGGCGAGGGTGAGATTCGGACAAACTTGAGTTTTTTGTTGCTCAAACGAACCAGTGAGAACTACTTTGACGTTTTTCCTGATCACGCCCAGAGTGTTTGTTGCTTCACACGTGTATTCGCCGCCGTCCCCGCCGGAAACAGCAGAAATCCTCAACACTCCGTCTTCGATACCGATCTCCGGAGATCCTTGAATTTTGGTGGCACCTGGAAACGACAGAAAGAAGTGTCAGTCGAAAACCACTGATTACCCAGAGAGGGTTTCATGGGAAACGGGAAGCAAAACTCGTTTGAAAATCCATGGAAAGACGATGGTCACAACTCACCTCTATAGAACACCACGCTTGGCTTCGGGTGACCGAGCGCACTACAATTCAAAGTCACGGATTCTCCGGCGACAGCGCTGATGCCTTCAGAGGTCTCAAGTAAATTCCATCGCGGAGGGAAATTCATGTACACAGGTACAGAGATTTGGTCTGAGCCGTGGAGATTTTTCGCGGAGCAAGTGTAGTTGCCAACGTGATTGGCGTTCAACCGCTGGATTTGCAACTGCTCCTGGTAATCGTCGAAATGATGGAGTTTCAGCTCCTGGCTGGGGACTAGTATCGTGTTGTCTTTCCGCCAGGAAAACGAGATTGGCAAGCTGCCCTTCTGAACCGCACAAACTATCAGAAGTCTCTGTCCCTCTTCTAAGACATCCGGAATCCTCACAGGGACAATTTGAGGGGCTTCCGAATCCACGCAACCAAGCAACGAACTCATCAGTAGAACGTGAGCACAGAAGTACAGGGCGTCCATGTTTGGTCCGATGTGGAACTCCGCCATCTTGACGCGCGCCCAGAGCCTCGAGTCTCTACGATAGCGCGGTAAAAGTGGCTCCCCCTTGCGGGACAAAATGGAGTTTCCCAGAAACAATACCGAATTCAAACGAGAATGTCAACTGTGGGGGATTCTCATGCCGTCTATTGCGGCAAGTTGTTTCGAAAAACATAATTCGTCGTTTCCGAATGACCGATCGAAACAATGATCACGCTGGTCGCGGCTACTGCAGGACAACTTTTCTACGGAGCCGTAGTGAATAATACTTCGAGATTGCTTCGAGGTGGCGCAAGCTTGCCATGACTGTCATGACATTGATCGAGACGATGAAGTTCGAAGTTTCTTCCTGGGCTCCTCTGCAGATTCTACACCCTCGAAACCCCGGTTCCCTCAGGATGCATAAGTTTCGTCCGTCGGCATTGAAGAACGCCGTCGACTATGGGAGCTGATGTGGACGAGCAGCCGACTCTTCCTTCATCGAATAAGCTGCATCAGAGCCTGGCGAATATTTCCCAGAGATAGCATCGGTGATTCAAAAGACTGATCTTTCATCGGATTCGGTGTTTCCGTCAATCATAGGAGGCTGGAGAAACCTCGACCGACCGTGCTCCAGAAGAGCCGCGAGATTCGAGGATCTCTGAGTTTAACCCAACAGAGCTCTCTCGGTCAGAGCGATGAAGCTACTTGGAATTCAAAACTAGTCACCAATCAGAGTCAGCAGAATTTTCCGCTTGATTTCTTTGAGGGAGTTCGAGGCGCGACATTCGTATTCTCCTTCGTCCTCAGCTATGAGTTTCCGGAACCGCAAGAGACCGTGGTCGAGCGAAGCTCGAGTTGACGAGAGAACCTCTTCCTTCCCTGTGAGGAGAAAATTCTCATGAGAAGAAACATCGAGTATTCGCCTGAGTATTCGTCCTTCTCAGGAACCAAAACAATTGTGGACGATTTTTGAACACACCTTGAAAAATAGTTACAGCTGGGATGGGCTGACCGCCAGCCGAGCAGTCGATCGTCAGAGGGTGACCCACTACACCGGATACTTTTTTCAGCTCTTGTGCAATCCAAATCGGTCCAAACTTAGGGAGCACTCTCACACTCGATTGGTCAGATCCGAAGGAATTCTTGGCTGAGCAACTGTAGTTACCAACATGTTCCGGAGAGACGCTCACGATTTGGAGAGTTTCTTGGAACTCGTCAGTATGCAAAATTTTCACATCGGACCGTTGTTGCACAGCCAATCCATCCTTCAACCAGGAGAATGAGATTGGAGGTGTGCCTTCTTTCAGGGAACACACAATGTTCACTCTCTGACCGAGTTTTATGTCATTCAGTTGTTTCATGGGTTCTATTTCAGGAGCACTCGCGATCACAATTTCAACGAGAAACAAAACTGAAAGTATTCTCTCGGTACGCGACATTGTGCTCATCATCACTCTGGAGTCCATGGCGTCTAGGCATTCGGCCATCTTGCCGCGCCGTGAGCTCCAGTCCCTCCAAATTCGCAATGCCAGTGGCTCCCCCTCAAGGGACTCAATGGAGAACTGGTGATCCTGCGATTCTGCCCGCGAAATTTTGAGTCATCGTCTAGAATGAGATTCCTTGCGAAATTCTGCCGCTCAGCAAAAACGCTCCCGTATGGCGCGGAGACTGCTCTCTCCGACCAGGTTCAACGAAACCAGTCTCTGACTCCGATGAAGGGCAGAGTGGAACTCAGAGGATGATCCGGTATCGGAATTCCTCGAAGGGTTTCTCAGGAACCGCGATGTGGAACTCCCAGACTGTACTTTGAATAACCGAGAGCTGCGTGGATCAGTTTCGACGATCGATCACATATTGGCGTTGTCGATGACTTGAATTCAATTGACCCGTCGTTTGCTGTCACGTAAGACCCCGCCGTGATCCGACCATGTGAAAACAAGTTTCTCAGTGATTTCGTGCCATTGCCCTTCCGCGTTGTGTCGCGCTTCATGAAGGTTTTTTTTGTCCGTGTGAGCGTTTCACTGGGAGTTTCAATAGATTCGTAACAAGATACGTATTGATATTCTACGGATAGACTACAGGTCCTCGACGGAGAACGGAATCTGAACGGTGCATTACCCGTCAGAGCGACTGAGACCTTCTTGGTCACATTGCCGAGGAAGTTAGACGCCAGACAATAATAGTCCCCTCTATCCTCGGGCACGAGAGACCGGATTTCCAAGGAGCCGCCCTTGATGGAGAAACGTTCAGAGGATGATAACACCGTTTTGCCTGGAGTCCAAATCCGAATGTATAATTAGGAATCAGAAGGTGCCCATTCGCCGAAGTCGTTCTCGACATCGTCCGGTACGAACAAGTGAAACTTATAACACCGAACCCGCACTACACACCTTTCGATATGGAGATAGTGGGCGTTGGCTGTCCTCTCGCAGAACAGTCCACAAACAAAGTTCTCCCGATAAAACCGGACACGCTAGTCGTATTTGAGTCAATCCAGAGCGGTTTGAATTTAGGTACGACAGCCACGTTGATTTGGTCAGCTCCATGTGAGTTCTTCGCGGCACAAGTATAATTCCCAACGTGATTCGGAGACACGTTCGAGATCTGAAGCGTTTCTTGAAATTCGTCGTTGTGGAGAATTCGCAAATCCGTTGTTTGCGTGATTGGAACACCGTTTTTCCGCCAGGAGAATGAAATCGGGGAAGTCCCTCTATTTATGGCACACAAAATGGTCACTCTCTGGCCCATTTCAACATGATCCAAAGGCTTCATGGGCTCTATCTGCGGGGCAGTTCCACCCGAAACATCGAAGAAGCTCGAAAGCCACAACGAAAACACCGTGGAAAACAATGCACCTCGTATCATGACAGACACTCAAGCCATACACGGCTTACTGGTTCCTCAATACTCGGCCATTTTGACGCGCCGTGAGCTTCGGATGTCGGAATTTCTCGATACTGGTGGCTCCCCCTCGAGGGACTGAATGGGAACTCTGTTCTCCCGTGTTATTCGCGCCCGAATTCGAATATTCGAGTCAACCCTCCTTGGAGAGAAAGTGAACCAGATCTCCATCATCAGGAAACCATCTCAATGTCGACCGGGATTCTCGGAGGCAGATTGTGGCAAACGCGCTGGCTTGAGTGAGCCTGTAACTCTTACCGGAGAGCGAAACTTTGATCAATTTCTCGATCCGCCCCAAAGCATTCGATGCTACGCAAGAAAACTGCTCCAGATTCTGTCCCGCCGCTGCATTGATCTCAACCTGTCCGTTCTGGACTCGGAAACTCTCGGAGAATCGAACTTTGTGGCCGCCTGCGAGTGCAACACAGAATTAGTGGAATGTGAGCGTCGTTCGAAGCTCAAGGAAAAGCTTGGAGTTAGCGCCTAGGAGTCGGTGGTTGCCGGATTCAGGTGAAAAGGAAACCGTTCCACTCACCACGCATCACTTCGATCGTTGGTTCCGGGTGGCCACGCGCAGAGCAGTCAATGGTGACGTTGGCTCCAGTCATCGAATGGATTGCCCTCTCGTCCGCGGCGACGTTCCAACGAGGAGCGTACTTCATGAGAACCTGAGCCGTTATCTGATCAGAGCCATGAATGTTCTTCACAAGACAGCTATAGTTCCCGAGATGATCGGCGGATAACTTTGGAATTTGCAGCTGTTCTTGAAAATCATCGACACGCACGATCCTCACACCCCCCGAGGGCACAAATGGTAAGCTGTTCCGAAGCCAAACAAACGATATAGGCAGGCTGCCCCGAACTATCTCACAGCTGAGGCGGAATCTCTGGCCTTCCTCGAGGTTTTGCGGTACGTTCACTCGACCGATCTGTGGCGCTTCGGATCGCACGGAATCGAGGAAAAAGCCGCTCAGCAGGACCACAAGGCAGGCACTCCTGACATCCATGACTACTAAAGCCTGCGCCGCCATATTGACGCGCGTCTCAAGTCAAGGTGCTCTGCTTCGACGATACAGGTGGCTCACCCTAGTGGGACAAAATGCAACTTGGGAGTTCCCCCACGAGCCGCGCATGGATTCAAAGCTTGGGGCTCACGTAAGGCATCGATTCCGGAAGTCGAAGAATATTGCTGAGGCTCAACCAGCCGCAGCAGTCAGAGGGAGACATTTGTGCGGATAATACGAGGCCTCGAGTCCGAGCTCGCAAGTCTCTCTCGATCGCGAAATGACGAAACCTCTTCCCTAGGCAGAGTATCATGACTCGACGTGAAGCGAATCCATTTACCAGTCAGACTCAATTGTATAGTTTTCCTTATTTCGCCCAGAGGGTTCGAGGCCTTGCAGAGATATTCTCCAGCGTCGTCATAAGTCAACGAACGAATTTGAATCAAGCCGTTCTCGAATCGGACTCGTTTCGACGGCGTCACTTCGGATTTCCCTACAAGAAGAATTGGATGATGAAGAATTGGATTATGCGATAGAGGGGACCAAGCCATGTGTTTCCTCCATTCAGATCTCATGGGCGATCTCGCGTGGGGTCTGGAGCCTCAATAGCACTCACCCTTCGAAACGTGCACAAAAGGTGAGGGTTGACCCCTAGCCGAACAGTCAATCGTCACCGGTTGACCGACCAAGCCGACGACTGTCTTCTGCTCACTGTCCGTCCAGAGCGGCTTGAATCTCGGGACGACGGCGACGCTCATCTGATCGGAGCCGAAAGAGTTCTTCGCTGAACAAGTGTAGTTCCCTACATGGTCCGGAGTAATCTTCGCAATCTGAAGGTTCTCTTGGAACTCATCGTTATGCAGTATCCTGAGTTCTTTCGACTGCACTAAAGGTGATCCATCCTTCCGCCACGAGAACGAGATCGGGGGAGTGCCTTCCTTGAGAGTGCACACGATGCTGACTCTTTGGCCGATTTCGATGTCATCTAGTGGCTTCATTGAGACAATTTTCGGCCCCGTCGAGCGTACTCCCTGGCTGAACATGATCACGATCACCAAACATAAGTCCCGCGGGAGGACGTGCATTTTTGGGTGCTTTTCGATGGCGTCCCTCACTTCGGCCATCTTGCCGCGCCGTGCGACCTCGCTATTCAGATTCAGCGGTTCACGTGGCTCCCCCTCGTGGAACTCAACGGAGTTACCAATCCGTGAACTTTGAGCGCCGGTTTCGAAACATGTCTTTCTTACAGCACGAACCTCCCACGTTTCAATCAGCGCTGGTTCATCGCGTCTCCCGCAATCGGTCAACGTATCGATTCGATGTAGCTTTCTAAGTTTGGAAACTATTTCGGCGGAGCAGGCGACAATTACGTGGCGTGGAGAGAACTCGACGTTCGTGAGAGAAACAGCAAGCAATCGACGGGCATCCGGCTTCTTGCTTTTCCCGTGATTCCAGACGAGCACTGGTCAGCAGTGATTGGAAAATGAAGCGGTTCCTCAAGCGAAAGAGCTTAGGAAAGCCGGTCTTCCGGCATCCCCCCGGATACCCGATACGAGGTACCAAGTCTCGACCGGATGCCTGGCGGAGATTTCTCTCCAGCTCCCATTCTGATACCTGAAGCACACTCAGGGAATAGGAGCGAGCATCACGATCCTCTTTGATTGAGTCGATGGAGATTGCTCGTGATCGTAACAAAATTCTTATAGAACCCCGCACAACTTTTCCTAGATATATTCTGACGTTACCAGTTAAGGTGACTTTTATCGATTTTCTGATATTTCCGAGGGAGTTGGAAGCTTCGCACGAAAAAATTCCGTTGTGTCGGGAGGAGATCGATTGAATTTCCAGGATACCATTGTGAAACTTCGTTCCGATGGAATTCTGTATATCTGAGCCATCTGTAAACGAACCAATGATCTGAATGATGCGCTCCTGCTGATTTTTTCTCCACCCCGCGGCTCTCTAGATACAGAGCACAGAAATGTCGCCATCGGTACACTCGCATGATTGTCTCGAACACGGAATCGCTACATACCTTTCGTCAAACGGACGGAAGGCTCTGGAAAACCCCGCGCGCTGCAATCGATGGTCACCCCCGTTCCCGCAACCACACTCAGCGTCGTATTGCTGTCGGGAGAGTTCCAATGCGGCGCGAATTTCATCACCATAGGCACGGTGATTTGATCTGATCCGTGCAGATTTTTCGCTGTACAGCTGTAGTTCCCGATGTGATCGGCGCTAAGATTATCAATCTGGAGCTGCTCTTGATAATCGTCGAGATGGAGGATCTTCACTCGCGAGTCTGGCGTCAGCAGTGCACTGTCTTTCCTCCACGAGAAAGAGATAGGGAGCGTGCCCTTCCGAATCGCACACAATAGAACCAATCTCTGTCCTTCCTCAAGATCGTCAAACTGACGGAAGGGAACGATTTGAGGCGCCTCTGCCTCCACTTCAATGAGGATCAGCCAGAAAATGAGGCTGGTACGGAAACTGTTTGCACCCATCCCTAGTTTTGGCTGCTCGGCCATATTGACGCGCGTCCAGCCTTCGTGTGTCAAAAATCTCCGATACTTGTGGCTCCCCCTCCCGGGACCAACTTCAACCTCTCTCAACGGCTCGAAATTTGGAAAGCTAGGTGGATCTCGCTCCGCATCCATAAGACTAACTCGGGGTCTAAAATCGCGTTGAATGTCGCACGAATCGGATGTCGGAGTCGATCGCGGGTCGAGTTGGGACTGCTCCCGTGAAGTCGAGCTATGGGAAAGCCGCTGGGCACTCCCCTGAGCGTTCGATACGGGTGCCTTGGTGCTCGAGGAGGATAATAACCTTGGAATGTTCTTTGACCACAACCGTTGCGTGAATGCAGAGCGGAAAGTAAATGAACTGTTCGACAAGCTCAATTCAACTAGTCCTTCGCGGTTACCGGTCAGTGATAAGACGATGGTTCTCCGCAGCTCTCCCAGGGCGTTCGACGAGCGACACTCGTAGCTCCCTTTGTCATCGGCCACGACGGGGTTGATTAGGAACAAGCCGTTTTCGTTTAGAATCCGACGAGAAGGTTTCAGCTCCGTCTTGCCTACAAATTTGTTTTCAAAACAGTTTTTTTTTCTGTTCGAAGCAAAGCATCATCGAGCCGAGTGATGGATGAGAACTAGAATCAATGATCTCATGGATATAGATCCGGCAAAAGTAGCAAACCTCGGAAGAGTGTGATGTGGGGTGTTGGTTCCCCCTTGGCGGCGCAGTCCAGGGTTACGATTTTTCCGCTGACACCAGGAACGGTTTTCACATCGTGATTGACCCATTGTGGTGGATATTTGGGGAGCACAGCTACGCCTATTTGATCGGATCCAAACGCGTTTTTCGCCGCACAGGTGTAATTTCCGACATGGTTGGGCGAGACTTTAGATATCTGAAGTGTTTCTTGATATTCGCCGTTGTTCAAAACGCTCAGCTCGTTCTTCTGCGAGACAGGAAGCCCATCTTTACGCCAGGAGAACGAGATCGGGGGAGTTCCCTCTTTCAGCGAGCACACGATGCTCACTCTCTGGCCCATCTTTATGTCGTCGATGAATGCGAAAGGCACGATACGGGGTGGGCTCGCGTACGACACGACACAGAAGCTCAGAAAACTTGAAATCCTCACTATGCTCAGCATTGCACTCCTATGCATCACACGATGACTGAGGATTTTGAGAGCTCGGCCATTTTGACGCGCCGTGAGCCTCATTCAACGCTTTCGGCCAATACAGGTGGCTCCCCCTTCTGGGACCCAAAAGAAACTGAGGCCAACGTGAGCCATCGCGCGAGGTTTCGAACTCCGCGGCGACTTCCTTGCACTTCGACTCCTCCCGATCGACCGATCTGGCCAGAGACCTTTCCCCATGAATCTTTGGCCTGTTGACTATGACACAGTCATGAACTCCAGGAGGTCGACTTACAACTCCACGATGGTTGATCTTCGTAAGTGATGCAGAAAGTACTAGTCTATATCTTGTAGTCTCAGGAAAATCGATCTGTCGATCCTCCTGGGTTTAACGAGACGTATCGACAGGGCCGGCCTTAGAGTGGCTGGGGGTTTGGTACGGGCGATCGCCGGGACGCATACTGTCTGGGCGCACTTTGGTAACACTCCCAGTAACTGTGGCTTGCAGTGGAAGGAGTTCTTCGAAACTGGAGCTCATCTAATCTCATTCGAGATCAACCATGTCAGATGATTGTTCATCATCACTGCCACTGCTCTCCGTAGAGCACGACGTTGCGAGGTCCTTGGATCTCCCGGACGTTCTTTCCGAGTTCGCATGACATAAGGCCTGTGAAGTTGTACTTTAAAATCCTTGTTCTTTTTCCCCGGAGTCTTGCTCTCAAATTGAATTGCGTTAATCCGTTGGGTGCCACTGATCCGAGACACCGGCCGGCGGTTGTCGATTGGTTCTGCATCATGTTAGCTTGCCCTGCATCAGTGAACTTGTCCATCTATCAAATCCCAAAGAGGCGCTTCCGGAATCTTCGCCCGGGGCGCCATTTGCCAAGAGGCCGGCCCTGCGTATCGAGTTTCATGACTTCATGACCAAAACCTCCGAAGCCTTGAATGAAGGCTTAACGTTGATCTTGTAATGGGCGGGTCCGGATCTCAGAAGCTCGGATTCTGAGAAAGTAACGGCCGGAATCGTATCTCACGCGAACACCGAGCCATGAAACTGGCTTCGAACACGAGACTCCGCGCCCTCGGCTGGACTCGTCGGACTGGCAAGTGAAAGCCTGTCCGGGGACCCCTAGTCGCGATATTTGCAGACTCTGTCTTCGTGAATCCTATCAGAGCCCAAAACTTCGTCGAGGAGGCAGAATATGATACCTCCCTGGAAACCTCGCTTTTCAAAACTTCGATCGGAACGACGACATCCTGGACGTCGTGCGAAAAGTCATATTATACTCGGAGCCAGAGCGGTGGCCAATCGATATTCGGGAACACGAGTAGTCCGCGTGAACCAGAACGCAGGGGAACCTATTGTGAAATACAGTTTGGCAAGCACCGATGTATGTATGACTGGGATCGGGGAGAACGGCTTTCTTGAAACAGTAAAAACGAGAATCTTGAGGCGAAACGTGGTTTTACGAAAAGAACGCCGTATTTCCCAATAGCTCAGAAGTGATTCAGAACATCTTTTTTCATGGATTTACCAGTAAGTGCCACTTCAACGCTCTTCCGGATTTCTCCGACAGAGTTCGATGCAATGCATTCGTATGTGCCTTTGTCCCTCGCCGTGACGGAGTGAATTCGCACGGCTCCGTTGGCTACTTGGACGCGCTCAGACAACTCCACCTCGATGCTTCCTATAACGGAGTGTATCATGTTGTGAGAGTGCTCTCGGTTTCAGAACTTCGGATGTCCAACAATCCGAGAGCTAACTCACCCCTCAGAAGACGAATTTTCGGAGTCGGGTGACCTCTGGCTGCGCAGTCGACAATGACTGTCTGACCCGCTAGTCCCGAGACCGAAGTTTTCCCAGGACTCACCCAAACTGGTCGAAACCTTGGGAGTACAGATAGGCTCATTTGGTCTGACCCAAAAGCGTTCTTTGCCGAGCAGGTGTAGTTCCCTATGTGGGCTGGAGAGACTTTCGTTATCTGCAGCGTTTCCTGGTACTCGTCCGTGTGCAGAACTCTCAGTTCAGCGTTTTGTTCAATCAACGCTCCATCCTTCCGCCACGAAAAAGATATCGGTGGGGTGCCTTCCTTGAGCGAGCACACCATATTCACTCTCTGACCCAGCTCGACATCGTCCAAAGGTTTCACAGCCACGATTTTAGGTGCGGATGCACTCGATCCGACAATGAGCACCACCACGACCACCATTTTCAGGCATGCTGCAGATTCCATCCTATTGAGGATGTTCATGGCGTCAGAGTGAACGGCCATTTTGTCGCGCCGTGAGCTTCCGATGTCCGGTCGGGTCAGAACAGGTGGCTCCCCCTCACGGGACTCGTGAGTAGCTTTCGGGAAACGTGAACACCCGCGGGAAGTCCGAATGAGATCGCCTGCCTTGATCTTCCGTCGCTGTGTTCCGAAAGTGACCAAGGCCATCCTCGGGCAACACATGCTGCGAGGAAAAACTCGATAGGGTCTGTAACGACAAGCTCTGAGAATTCCCACAGAGCGGAATCGCTCAATCGATTCCCTTTGAGAGTCTTGGAGATATATCAAGCCGTGCGATTGCTTCACACCAACTCCTATGAATGGACACGCGGGCCGCATACAATCCGTGGACTGGGCAATCCGTAGCAAACGACTTTCCGAGCTCATCTTCAAGTGAAGAGCCAGATCGATGCTAATTCCGGAATAGAGGCGAGGCTCATTCGATCGTATTCAATGTAGTTTTTCGCGGAGCAAAGTTACTTGCCGAAACGAGAGGGCAAAACTGGCGAGATCAGGAAACTTCCTCGTGAATCGTCGTCAAGAGGAGCCCTTCGCGCCACGCTTCGTTCGCTAGGGCTCCTGGAGAGCTCGCTGCATTGCATTCTTTCGTCCAATTATAGTGTCGTCTTGCTGCTCCGCCTGCGATCTCTGATATTGCTGAGCAAGATGCGCGGGTAACCCAAATGTTCACAACACGGAAAGAGGTTGACAGATTCATCATTCTTTTCTCTTGGGTGCAGACGAGTCAGAGAGCAGGAGCAAGTATAAGCCTGGATTCCTTTTTAGCGCCCTGAGCTCCGCACCGATCCTTCAAACGGTGCGAGTGGCTCCCTCTCGTAGGACTCCGAGGTTTTCCGTCCCAAGCCTGAGCTCGAGCGCAAATTTTGAATCCTCAAATGTCTTCTCCTATTTGTCCATCCCTCTATCCCAGGGGTGGGCAACTTGGTGCGGCCCGCGGGCCGCAAAATCTGGCCCGCGGGCCGCACGAGGTGCTTCGCGGGCCGCAGTGCACAGCACCATCGCGGCCGTGCAAACTCACGGGCCGCCACATGAAACGTATCTCAGCGAGCTCGAAGTATTCCTAATCCATGTGACATGTCTCCAGAGAGCGTCATCCGGCAAAGATGAGGTTTCAAGCTCAGGAATCGTTTCCTTTGGGTGCATCCGAAACCTGAGCTCCAGAAAAATCACAACACCTCGATGTGCCTATCGAAGAGTGAACACTCGACTCACTCGCCCACCAAGTTGAGGAGATTCACTCAGGTTGGGGAAGATCGTAGGAAATGTTAAATCTATTTTCCATGGAAGCGATTCGTCGTTTTCAAGCGCTTTTTGCGCGGGGCCCTGCCCGAACACAGCGGTCCACTCGCGGGCCGCATGCGGCCCGCGGGCCGCACTTTGCCCACCCCTGCTCTATCCTATCTGGAATAGCGCAAGCATGACTTGTATCGCAGACTTGTGCATTGAGACTCTCGAACTAGTGGGCGGTCATCCCGGTGAGTTTGAAATTGTGACCTCCTTCCTCTCAGTTTCTGGTTCCTCGAACCACTCGTTCCAACATATTTCTTTGCTCGGCTAACGTGGAGCGATCGCGAAGCATATCTGACGACTTCAATTATCTGGGAATTCTTGAGGTTCGGCATGTTACGTCGGGAACGCGACCCGTTGGAGATTTCGATTCTTTGGAGCCGACCGAGGATATTTGCCGCGAAGAGCAATCTGCTTTCTCTTTTTCCTGGGAATATTCGTTCGCGTAGGAACTGCTGACCAGATCGGACCGCTCCGAATAGGAACCTGATTTTCGACCGCAACATCTTCTTGTGCTGCGATGGCTCCCGGAAATCAGCGGAATTCGCCCTCAGCCAGCCACGAATGTCGGGATCAGAGGATCGAGAGTTATGCCAACCGAGAATAGTCATGGCGCTTGAGGATCGGAACACAGAACGATTCCACGAACGACACAGAAAGACTGCGGAAAGAGTACAGCTCTAGAGCAGGTGGATCGATGATTCCTCTGTGGGGTTTGAAATCTCGTGTGTTGAATTTACCGGTCAGCGAAAGCGAAATTTTCCTGCGGATCTCTCCCAGAGCATTGAGTGCTCGACATTCATATTCTCCTTTGTCATCTCCAGTTACGGAACGGATCCTTAAAACTCCGTCTTCGATCGAAAACCGGCCCGACGGACTGATTTCGGATTTGCCTGCAATAAGGCCAAAGTTCTTGCATCTCTCCGGGCATCATCGCACGCAGAAACAGATTTCCTCAGAAAGCGTCACTCCTGAGGGGTACCTTTGAAAAAACTGATGGCTGGTTTCGGCAAGCCCTTGGCCGCGCAGTCCAACGCCACGGTTCGACCGGCGGTTTCTGATACGGATCGCACGTCTGAGTTTATCCATATTGGTTGAAAGGTGGGCAGAACTGATACACTGATTTGATCAGTCCCGAAAGAGTTCTTCGCGGTGCACGTGTAATTTCCAACATGTTCAGGAGCGACTTTCACAATCTGTAGCGTTTCTTGATATTCATCGTTGTGAGAAATTCTGGCGTTACTCCCACCCAATTGGATCGGAAATCCATCTTTCCTCCACGAAAATGAAATCGGCAGAGAGCCTTCCTTCAAAACACACAGCACAGTCACGCGTTGCCCCATTTTGATGTCATCCAGTTTCACCGGAGCTAGCTGGGGAGCTGCACTGTTCCCAGAGCCGAGAATTTTCAGGAAAATTATCACTTTCAGGACGAATGTGTAAATCGGCTGTCTCCTGCGTCCCTCCATGGCGTCTTTGCATTCGGCCATTTTGTGGCGCCGTGAGCTTGGTATGACAGGATTCCGTCGGTACTGGTGGCTCCCCCTCGCGGAACTAAAAATTACTCCCAATCGGTGTGACCGACCGCGCTTCTTTTGAATTTTCCCCCAACGTCCTCGAAGAAGATGGGCTTCAAGCTCTAATTTCCCTACTCGAGTCAGTTTACATTTGATGCGAGCAATGCATTCGGATTGTGATTGAATTGGCCTCTGCCGTCGAGCCTCTCTCACTTCAAGAATTATGGAACTAACATACTCGGAGCATTCGGATCGCATTCTGCTCACGCATGTCCCATGACAAAAAGTACGTGAAGAGGGAGTTCAGAGGTCGCATGAAAGGCCGCCAACAAACCGGCGTTTGGAACTACCAACAACTCAGAGTTCCAAGACATGGGGATGTGAACTTGGGGGAACTTAGGCAGAGAAATTCGGACATTCCTCGCCCAGAAAAGCATGAATAACATTACAAGAGATACTCCTCGCACTCTACCACTTACGTTGAAAGAGAACTTTCCCCGGAATTCTCTTCCGATGTTTCTCGCTCAAGCCTCGAAGACATCCCTGTCAGGAGGACCTACCGACAGGTCCCGGATTCGATGCGACTCGAAGAGAACAAATCAACGTTTACTCCAGAAAAAATCATGCCCTCAGATGGAAGCTCCACGTGGAATTATTGGGTGCGTTCACGGATCCGACCACATTGGGCTTCGAACTCCTAACCGAGGACGCAAACCTCACAGAATAGAAATTACGGGGGTTGCCTGACCTCTTGCGGCGCAATCGATGATTAAATTTCGACTTGAGATGCCCGAAACATCCGTGCTCGGAGTTCACGTTCGGATTAACCCAAATGCATTTGGGCTTTACCGCCACACTTATCTGATTGGACCCAAATGAGTTTTTTCTGAGCAGCTATAGTTTCCAACATGCTCTGTGGAGACATCTGTCACCTGCAGTTTCTTGTTGGTCGTCATTCTAGACGAGCATTATTCGTCCAATCCAACCGTCATTAGACCAAGTTTGTCGATTGCGGATAAGGGAATGAGGTTCACTCGCTATTGTTTCTTTCATCGGCTTGAAAACGAGTTGGAGTTCAGAAGCAAATAGTGTGGTCTGGCTCGTTTTTCGCGCCGCAACCTCCTGTGTGCAATCCCTTCAAACGTGCGAGTTGCTCCCTCTCGAAGAACTCCGAGGTTCTCCGACTCTGGCGCAAGCTCCGAAGCGAAACTAGAAATCTCAGAGGTTTTACCCAGTGGGTTCAGCCCCTTATCCGACCTGAAACAGCGCAGGCGGTACTTGTAACGCACGCTTGTGCATTTGTACTCGCGAATCAGTGAGTGGGAATCCCGCCGAGGGGAAGATCATGACGTTCTTCCTTTCCTGGAGCTTGAAAACTCGGATCACGGAGTTTTCACGCATTTCACATGAATACAGACGATGTAGAACAGGGCTCGGTAAAGTCAGGACCCGGGCAAAAACTGCTGCCCGAGGCCTAAAATCTTGGGCCCTGGTGCCGATTAGGGATCTGGCCCAGAGTACGAGCACACATCGAATCATTCAACACCGGAACCCGCGCCTCCATCGCTCTCTGTGGGGGAAACATCGGGCACATTCCAAGTTTCGGGCCTCGACACCAAAATTGGAGTCCCAAGCGGAGGAAGTTTGACGACCTCTGATCAAGAACATCCGGGTACGGCTGGAACGCTTTCACTTCAGGGTATACGCTATCGGAACGAAAGGTGGCGGAGGAGTCCCAGTTTGCCGCTATCTCCGGCTCCTCGGACCGCTCGTTCTCGGGTATCGTTGCTCGGCCGACGAAGTAAAATCGCTAAGCAAATCTGATGTCATGATGACTCGAAGAATCTTGAAATCGCTGAGGCTCAACGTGGTCCCTCAAGAGCGGGAACGGTTGAAGGTCTCGATTCTCTCGAAGCTACCGAGGATACTTTATGCCAATCGCAATGTAACTCTCTCCCATTCGTTCTCGCCGGAACCGCTGGCAACATCGGGAGGCTCCGAATAACAACCTGATTTCCGACCGTGATATCTCCATGTGCTCCGGTGGCCTCCGGAAATCGGCAGCATTTGCTCTCAGCCAGCCAGGGACATTGGGATAAGAGAGATAAGCCAACCGACAATAGTCCCATGCACTTGGGGATCGGATCACTGAAAGATTCTACTAACGATATCCCATAAAAACTCAGGCGAGACTGCTCTGAAACTGCCCGATCGTTGATGCCCCAGTGGGGCATGTGTTCTCGTGTGTTGGATTTACCGGTTAGAGAGAGCAAGATTTTTCTGCGGATATCTCCCAGAGCATTGAGTGCTCGACATTCATATTCTCCTTTGTCATCTCCAGTTACGGCACGGATCCTCAAAACGCCGTCTTCGATCGAAAACCGGCCCGACGGACTGATTTCGGATTTGCCTGCAATAAGGCCAAAGTTCTTGCATCTCTCCGGGCATCATCGCACGCAGAAACAGATTTCCTCAGAAAGCGTCACTCCTGAGGGGTACCTTTGAAAAAACTGATGGCTGGTTTCGGCAAGCCCTTGGCCGCGCAGTCCAACGCCACGGTTCGACCGGCGGTTTCTGTTACGGATCGCACGTCTGAGTTTATCCATATTGGTTGAAAGGTGGGCAGAACTGATACACTGATTTGATCAGTCCCGAAAGAGTTCTTCGCGGTGCACGTGTAATTTCCAACATGCTCGGGGCCAACTTTAACAATTTGCAGTGTTTCTTGGTATTCGTCGTTGTGAGAAATCCTCAGGTTACTGTCACTCGATTTCATCGAGAATCCATCTTTCCTTCACGAGAATGAAATCGGCAGAGAACCTTCCTTCAGAGCACACACCACAGTCACTCGTTGACCCATCTTTATGTCATCCAGTTTCACCGGAGCTAGCTGAGGAGCTGCACTGTCTCCAAAGTGGAAAAAATTCAGGAGAATCATCACTTTCAAGAAACATGTGTGAATGGGCTGTCTCCTGCGTCCCTCCATGGCGTCTATGGATCCGGCCATTTTGTGGCGCCGTGAGCTTGGGATGACAGGATTCCGTCAGTACTGGTGGCTCCCCCTCGCGGAACTAAAAATCACTCGCGATTCTCGTGACAAACCGCGCTTGTTTCGAAATTCCTCCCAACGTCTGCAATCCTAGTTCGCTTCTAGCTCTGATTCCCCCACGTGAGACAGCTTCCGTTTGATGCAAGCGACGCAGCTTGATTCTGCCCGAATTGCCCGTCGCATTCAACCCTCTCCGACTATGAGAATCATGGCAAACTCTACTGAAGGATTCGGGACCGGCTCCCGCTCACAGGAGGCTCATGACTCATTACTGGTATTGTTTCTGGCCGAAAAAATCGACAGCCTTAAGAGTCCCCAGCGTCTCAGATTCCCAAGATTCGCGTATGTGGAGTAGGCGAGCGGAGACATTCGCACACTTCTCGCTCAGGAGAACGTGAGAAAAATTCCGAAAGAGACTCCAAGCTTTTACCGCTCAAGTTGAGAGAGAACTTTCTCCGGATTTCTCCTTCGGTGTTTTTAGCATGACACTCGAAGTCACCCCTGTCAGGAGGACCTATCGACCGGATGCGGAAGGTGCCGTTTTCGAATTCGATGCGATTCGAAGAGAACAAATCAACGTTCCCTACAAAAAAATCGTGCTCTCAGATGAAAGCTCCCGATGGAATGATTGGGTGAGTTCACGGATCCGATTGTATTCGACTTCGAACTCCTAACCGAGAACGCATACCTCTCAAAATGGAGATTTCGGGCGGTGGTTGACCCCTTGCTGCGCAGTCGATGATTACATCTTGACCAGAGATGCCCGAAACAGAGTTCACGTTCGGATTGACCCACATGGGTTTGAATTTAGGCACGACTGCCACACTGGTCTGATCGGATCCAAATGAGTTCTTCGCTGAGCAGGTATAGTTCCCAACATGCTCAGGCGAGACATTTGTTATCTGCAGAGTTTCTTGATAGTCGTCATTGTAGACAACCTTCAAGTTTGTTGACTGCGAAAGGGGGGCTCCGTTCACTTGCCACGAAAATGATATTGGCAATGTGCCCTCCTTCACCGCACACAAAATAGTCACTCGTTGGCCAATTTTCACATTGTCCAGGGGCTTCATAGGCTCGATCTGAGGCGCCAAGGCCATCGTGACATCGTTCGAGACGAAGATCAGCAATAGTTGGAAGGTCCCACACACGACGCGCACACTCATTGCCATCCCTGAAGCGTCAATGCCTTCGGCCATTTTGTCGCGCCCTGAGTATAGATCGGCCTGAGCTCCAATACACGTGGCTCCCCCTCACGGGACCCGTCGGAAACCTCGGCCTTGCGTGATATAAGGCGCGCGTTTTCAAATCGACTGTTACTCATCAATGGCCACGAGTTTTCCGAAGTTTGTTCGAGAACATACGACCCCGTTCCGAGATGGCTGCCTGCTTGAGATGGTGTCAGCCGGCTCCTCGCCGGAAACTCCACGATTCCAACCTCGATGGAGCGACGATCACACCTTCGAGGAGCCCGTGAAATGCAGCACTGCCATCCGGCGATCGTACATGACAGCAGCGAAACTGGATTTCCAATATTGCTCAAACCATCGCTCGGCCTCACAAAACATGTTACTCAATCAACCGTCACCTGGAGTGCGGTTAATTCCGCTCGCGTGAAATTACCAGATAAGGTCAGCTTGATTGTTTTCCTGATGTTCCCGACCGAGTTTGAAGCCTCGCAAAGGTATTCCCCGCCATCGCTCCCAGAAACGGATTGTAATTCCAAGGTTCCGTCAGATACGATGTATCGTTCGGATGTCGGGACGTCAACTCCATCTGCGAAGTGTTATGGGGATGAGCAAGTCGGAACGTACTACGTTGTGGCAAGACCTGATATTCGATCGAGACAAATAGTGTGACGCGGTTCCGATTCAAGCCAATCACACACCTCCGTGAACCGTTTATTCTCTCACCTTTCTTGATAGTGATCAATGGCTTCGGGTGCCCTTTGGCACTACAGTCCACAAGAACATGCCCTCCCGCGACACCGCTGACAGCCTTAACGTCATCACTGACGATCCAACGAGGAGGGTATCTCATTGAAACGGGGACGGTTATCAGGTCCGATCCGTGAAGGTTCTTAGCCGAGCAAGTATAGTTCCCCACGTGCTCGGGACGGAGCTTTCCGATTTGGAGCTGTTCTTGGTAATCGTCGATGTGCTGAATCGTTATCTCAGCAGACGGAACGACTGGCGCATTGTTTTTCCGCCACAGGAATGAGATCGGCAGACTGCCTTTGCGGATTGAGCAGATGATGCGCAACCGTTGGCCCTCCTCCAGATCATCATCCATTTTGTTTGGCACTATAACCGGGGCCTCCGCCAGGGCCTTCAGGGAAAATAGGGCTACACACACGATACAAAGAGTTCTGGCGTCCATGGCTGCTGCAACTCACACTCTGAACAAACCCGCCATCTTGACGCGCGCCCACAATGAGTTCCTCCTATATTACTCCTTGATCGACACACGTGGCTCCCCCTCATGGGACAGAGCAGAAACAAAGAGAGCGACTCCTGATTCGAATCCTGAGTGTGACCAGCAATCACTTCGAATAATTTCAGGATACTTAGTTCGGTCATAGAAACAGCTCCGATCGAAGTTGAGAGGCTAAATCCACCCTAGTCCGTCCTTGCCCGAATCGAGCACGGAGAAGTCATCCAAAGCCGAAAATCCCTCTCCTAAACACGCGTCCGAGTCATGGCGGACATTTCCGCGCACCGCCATCGACTCCGGAGCTCCCTCATACTGGGGAGAACCGAAAAGTGCAGAAACTGTTGTTTAGGATTCCAAAGCCCACTGGAGCCATGCCAAAGATAATGCAGCAACTTGATCAACGCCTCGGTGTGCCTCGATTCCCACATTCCCACCTGGAGCTCGAACCAAGCAATGCCTTGAGAATATATTCACCGGTCAATGAGACTTTCACTGTTTTCCTGACAGTGCCTAAATCATTGGATGCTTCGCAGGTGAAATCGCCTCCGATGCCAGTCGAAACGGCGGGAATTTCCAGGACCCCGTCTTTGTGCGGTTGGGCATCCGAAACAGTCATATGGCTGTCACCTGCAAAACATCAGCACATTCGAAACCCCTCTCTATTACCGAAAATCTGGGGGAGTTGCTTCGCGCAAGGAGAAGTCTGAGAAATTCTTCGCATTCGAGTCTCGGCTAACCTTTCCATATTCTGATAGTTGGTTGCGGAAAACCGCTGGCTCCACAATCGATTACCACGTTTTCACCCACGACTGTGCTAACGGGGTTCTCGGGCGCCGCCATTTTCCAACGCGGAGCGTATCTCATCACAACGGGAACCGAGATCTGGTCTGAGCCGTGAAGGTTCTTCGCAGAACATGTGTAATTGCCCGTGTCCTCGATCCTCAAACGTTGAATTTGCAACTGTTCCTGGTAGTCGTCGAAATGTAGAATTTTCACATTGCTACTCGGCACCAATACCGCATTATTCTTTCTCCAAGAGAAAGAAATCGGGAGAGTTCCCTTGCGGACCGCACATCCGATCAGGAGCCTTTGTCCTTCCTCCAGTTCATCGAGAGTTTTCACCGAGACGATCTGAGGGGCCTCCGCCGAAACAGTCGTCGATACGAGCAACAGAAATACTGAGGTTCCTAGCACGCCCATGGTCACCCAATAGAACTCCGCCATTTTGACGCGCGCTTGGGGCCAGTTCTATCACGCTCATAAGGGACCTGTAGCTCCCCCTCGTGGGACAGAATGTAAGCTTCGCGGTTTGGCTCCGATTTTGAACATTCTCACCGACTCGACTCACGAGGCGAAGACGGAACCTTTCCCAGAAAGGAATCTGCGTACAAGGAGAGTTCAGAGGATGTCGAAGTCGCGGCGCTATTTCGCTTTCACTGCTTCAACAATCGACGAGAGAGTCAAATTAAGTCTTAACCCAGAGAGTTCTCTGCGACGGAGCGGTAAAAGTCCGCATCCGTATCGAATTCTCGCGAGTGGGGTCGGAAGCCCGCGCTTCTCGGTCTCTCTGAATACGACAACAGTCAGATAGTATGATGAGTCCCTAACCTCATTGTCGTACGCTGGAAATCAAGGGCGGCCAAGAGACTTATCTCGTCCATACTCATTCAGTGTGACCGAGTTCTTGAAATGAGCTCTCACAACGCTCCCCTGGGCGGAGCAGCCGCAGAATATTCGATCTAACCGGTTGGTGCTGAACTCTGTCATGACCTCGACTCCAAGGATGAACCCCAGAATCAGATTGAATTTAGATCGGTGATGCTCGACCGCACGCAGCGTGGTGTGAAAGACTAATACCGATGAGATGGAGACGTAGAGTTCGGTGAATCCTATCGATGTCATTCCAAGCTTCACAAACGTATTCGCCACTATCGCTCAGTGTTGCCGCTGAGATTCGGAGAACGCCATCCTTCATTTGATACCTTTCAGAGCTCTCAATGACACTGAACCCTGTAACTGTGAGCGTCCGATCAGTCCTGTGAAACGGAACTACATCAACAGCCCGATTGATGCCCTCTCCGGCTCCTATGGAAGTTGAGGGAGGGAGCGTGACCCAACAGTGATAGGCTCACCTTTGCGAATGGTCACGGTCGGCGTTGGGTATCCATCGGCGCTACAATTCAGCACAGCGGTGGCACCAACGATAGAACTCATTGGCTTCTCGTTGGGAGCGATCGCCCAGCGCGGGCCGAATTTGATCACAATCGGTACTGTTATCTGGTCAGAACCGTGAACATTTTTCACAGCGCAGCTGTAGTTACCGAAGTGTCCAAAGTTCAACTTTTGAATCTGGAGTTGCTCCTGGTAATCATCCAGATGGAGAATTTTCACATCGTCGCTCGGAGCAAGCAGCTGATTGTCTTTCCTCCACGAGAACGAAATCGGCAGGGAGCCTTTGTCCGCAGCGCACAGGATCAAAAGTCTGCGACCTTCCTCGAGAACGTCGGGGATTCTGGCTGGAACGATCTGGGGTGCTTCACCCAAGGCCGCAGGGCGAAAATTCTGCACGAAAAGAATCAAGAAGTACGCAGCCCTTGCGTCCATGTTCGCTAGCGACTCAGCCCTTGTACTCCGCCATATTGACGCGCGCCCTGTGTAGGCGATTCGGATACCGGCGGTACTCGTGGCGCCCCCTTGTGGAACAAAATGGCTTTACCGATGCGCTCCGCCAGATTCGAATGTTCGGAAGCCTCAATTCCATGATCACGTGGAACGTCTTCGAGTTCAGGCGTGAACACGTTCGAGTATCAACCACAGACATCCAGTTGAACCAGCGAGGCAAGAATTGGAATTATTCCCATGGTTTCGCTCCATCAGCGCTCGTACGCCGAATCCCTCGGGTAGTTATTCTGGATCTTTGCGAATTAGAGCCGGGAACAGCTCCATCACGAAAGCACTCGATCAGTGAATTTTCAAATGAGTTCCCGCAAAGCTCGATTCCATCGCGAGCGGGGACTCGGAGCTCCGAATTCTCCTAGAAGTAGCGCGAAGTCGTCGACAGTGCCTCTTTCAGCTCCTCAAGAGAGTGTCGACTTATTCGATGTCTCGGTCACTTTTCCAGGCGATACTTCCGATCCGACACCCTCAACTTGCGCGATTTCGTCGCTCCTCCCTGCACTGAATCCACAGCGTGTCCCCAATCAGGTGAGGGCTGGGCCATTCGAGCGAATACTTCTCTCAACCTAAGATCGCTGCCTATGTCCAATTTCGAGATCGAAAAGATGAGCTCGGAATCGGATCAATCTATAAATAATCTCGGCAGTCCACATTACCCGTGAGAGAAATTTTCACAGCTTTCTCAATACTCCCGAGAGTGTTAGTAGCCTTGCACTTCATCCAACCCGCATCTTCCGAATCGATGCGTGATATATTTAAGATGCCGTCGCTGATGATGTAACCTCCTCTTGAATGGATCTCTTTCTCATCTGAAATGAGCGGTCCGTTGAAAACACGAACACGAGTTCACAGATTGGATTCAGGCCTCGATGGCCACGTCTCTCAAACTCACGCTTGTAATGACGTACGACCGGGGCAGGGAAACCCGTCGCTGCACAATTCACTGTGATCGAATGGCCTGCCACTGCATCGATGATGGCATCTGTCTTCCCCAACACCCATTCTGGCGGTGATTTGATTACGAGTGGAACCGACACTTGGTCCGATCCGTGGATGTTACGAGCACTGCACGAGTAGTTGCCGGAATGATCGGCCCTTAGTTTCAGAATTTGCAGGGTTTCCTGATAGTCCTCATGTGACACTTTTACATCGTCTCTCAACACTACGGGCACGTTATTCTTCCTCCAGGCGAAGGAAATCGGCTGAGTGCCCTGCAGAGCTGCACACAGAATTGCGAGTCTCTGTCCGAGTTCCAGATTTTCGGGTACTTTCAAGGGTGCCAAGTGTGGAGGAGACGCGTTGACACGCTCGTGCATCAACGAGAAGAGCATCCACATGATATGGAAAACGATCATGGTGCTATACGACCTCTCGTTGGGCACATGACAAACTACCCTAGCTGCCATTTTAGACCCGCCTCAGCGTGCCTTCCTGGCCAAGACTCGATGAACGTGGCGCCCCCTAGTGGGACCAGGACGAGACCTCCAGGAGTCCCAAAATTCGAAACGAACTGCCATCGACCCCTCAATGCGTTCAAATTATGGAATCGCGCTCTGAATATGTGGTGTCGTCTTCCGGAGTCTAGCATTCTGATTTTCGACTGTAACACCAAATACCAGTTCCCATGGTTGCCTCAGCTAACTCGAATGAATTAACCTCTGCTGAGCGTTATTTCCGGAGTCGGGTGACCACGCGCCCTGCAGTCGATCATGACTTTTGCATGACGATGGAGCTCTCGATAATTTTGGAAGCGATGGTGTCTCTTTGCGACTTCGGTTCGAATTCCATCAACACTAGTATCGACATGTGGTCACTTCCGGAAGCGTTCTTCACGACGTACTTGTGGTTGGCCACGTGGTCATGATTTGTGATTGCTCCTGGTACTCATCCGTTTGGAAGAGCTTCACAACCGATGACCGAACGAGGGAGAGATCGTTCTTGAGCCACCAGAAGATCAGGGGCTGATTTCCTCCCAGGACGGAGCTTTCAATGGCTTTTCGCTGTGTTTTTTTTGAGGTCGTCCGGCACTCCGATCGGGCTGATGCCAGACGCAACACCTATACAGTATCGTCACACGCAGCGAGAACCGCGAGAGTGACAACGAACAATCGGATCGGCGTCATTTCTGACATCGCAGCGATTTTGAGCTTCGTGTGGAATTTGAATTCTTCGACGAAAGAGGTAACGGAATAGATCGTTCTCGACGAGAATTCCATAGTTTTGAGTGCGTCTCAAAGAGATCAATGTGCGACCAATGCATAGCAAAAAGCAGCCCGAGCTGTTCCATGCAGTTTTACCAGTTAACAGAACTCGGACGGTTTTGGACAGTACGCCTCGGGAGTTTGAAGCTTGGCAGTGATATTCAGCCGCATCAGACTGTTCGACTTCATTGATCTCGAGGAGACCGCCAATGACATGGAGTCTTTTCGATGAGACAACCTGGACGTCGCCTGCAAGATGAGTTTCTTTTAGTGCGAGATTTGGGATTTTCGACTTCGGGGATTCTCGGCCCAAGAAAGTGTTTGATAGATGCTTCTAGTCACATTCAAAAATCGTCAACTCTGGGTTGAAGTCATTCTAATTTCGGGGATGGAAGATCCTATTCGTGAGAGGAAGCAAAGACCCTCGTCCCCCATTCTAAACTATTCTGCGAAATCGACGATCTCGTAATCAGACAGATGTTCCGCACATAGGCTGGGTGATCGATGTCGGAAAATGAAACGATTCATTCCGCAGCTGAGACACTCTGATCGGCGAATTCGGAAAAAAATGTGGGCTTGTGACTACCGAGAACCGACACTTCCGTGGAAAAACTCGGCTTTCGAGAACGGGAGGACTTCCTTCAGCTTTATGAGGCGAATATACAGATTCAAAGGCGGAGCGGAAAGATCGGAGGAAGGAACTGCGGATTTACCTTTCTTGATGAGGATCGTCGGCTCTGGGTGGCCGGTAGCTCTGCAATTTACAATCACCGCTTCCCCAGAAGTTGCTTGAATAAGATGCGTCGCGCTCGATTCGATCCATTGTGGTTGGAACTCCATCAAAACTTGAACGGTCATGTGGTCAGACCCATAGGCATTCTTCACAACACATGTATAGTTCCCGACATGGGTTGAGGAAAGTTTGAGGAACACCAACTGCTCCTGGTACTCATCCATTTGGGCAACTTTAACTTCCGCGGAAGAGGTCAGGGGTGTGCCATTTTTCCTCCAAGCGAACGAGAGCGGTTGACTCCCTTCCCGAGCGGCGCACATTATGGCGAGCCGCTGACCTTCCCTAAGATCATCGGGGCTCGTCACCGAATTGATCCTTGGTGCAGTCCCAGCGAGGATGCCCTCGAAAAACACACAAATTCCGAGACACCGTAGGAGCATCTCCGGCGGCGTCATTTTTGAAGTTGCTGCCATCTTGGCGCTAGCTTTTGGGCTTTTCCGTTCCACATAGATACACGTGGCTCCGTCTGGTGGTACTATATCGGAATGATTTCACGACTTCTATCTGAATATGACCGCGGAAATAGGCATTTCCGAGTTTATCTCGCAGGAATCGATTCAAGTCAGAGTTTCTCTCTTCCATGAACCAGTGAACCAGGTTAGACGATTAAGAGGGGGTCTCACGACTTAATTACCCTTCAAAGTAACTTTGAAAGACTTCGATACTGAGCCGATGGAGTTGGATGCCTCACAGGAATAGACTCCTCGGTCCGAGCTGCTCACGTTGCCGATCTCCAGGAGGCCGTCGACGAAAGATATCCGATCGGACAGTTCTAATCGATCTTTCTCTGAAATAGCAAAAAGAGATGTCATCAATGATATGTGTGTCCGCTCAGGATCATCGCATACTCGCTCGGAAATTATGGGGAACGCCCTGGAAGTTGAATCTTCCATTCATTAAACTTCGCGAAGTATCAAGACGCTTCGATATCGGAACAATATTGCGGAGGTCAGGAGTAGGACGGCAACGAATGAGTGGGGCAGCGCCGAATGAGTTCATGGCATTGCTTTTTTCTCAAGCTGCTTTTCAGGCGTCTACGACGAGTTATTTCGCCAGCTATCGACCTACTTGCCTTTTCTGATGCGAACCTCCGGCTCAGGGTGGCCCTTCGACCTACAGTCGAGGACGGCTCTGCTCCCGGCTGGACTCTCAATCGATGTCCAGTTTTCAGGTGAGAGCCATTCGGGTCGGAGCTTCATCAGAACTCGGACAGAAATGTGATCCGATCCGTAGGCATTCTTCACTTCGCACGTGTAGTTCCCGACATGATCAGTGGACAGCTTCGAAATCTGAAGTTGCTCCAGGTATTCATCTGACTGCCGGATTTTCAGGTCTGATCCGGGGACGAGCGGAACGCCGTTCCTCCTCCAAGAGAACGAGAGAGGTTGACTTCCTTCGAGCACTGCGCACATTATAGCCAAACGTTGTCCTTCCCTGAGGTCATCCGAGATCTTTGTAGGCCCTATGCGAGGGGCTTCCCCCGCGATGACCGATTTTATGCACGAAGAAACGACAACAGCTAACAACAGCCTGGGCGGCGTCATTTTGAAATGAGAAGCCATCTTGCTACAGTCATTGTGATCACCAATGGACGGTACACGTGCCGCCCCCTAGCGGGACCCGGCGGAAAGCGGTTTACTGTTAAGAGCACTGCGAAACTATCTGCAAAGGGTCTTCCGACCGGAACGAATAACAAAATCCCAGCGTTTCATCAGTGATAATCACAAGGTAGAATACGTTCTCGGAGGCGCTATCCGAAACACATCCACATACTCTGAAGCCCGCGGCCACCCAGGATTTTCTCTGGGGGTAAGTTGAAGGTTTCTAAACTATTCATTCTCCAGCCGTGGCCCAGAGCACGAGAGTACGAACCCCGGAGCAGGACAAAAATTATGTTATGTATTAACCCGTATCGTACCGAGTGCTACTGGTCTGAATATGAGAAGACCCCAAGCACACGAAAGGTGTATTCTTGGCTTATTACCGGTGAGTGAAAGCCTGACAGTTCTCTCTGTTGAATTGATCTCATTAGACGCTTCACAGTTGTAGGATCCAGCGTCCGATGACTGAACGTTCGAAATCTCAACGTAACCATTAACCACACGGATCCTTTCCGAGTTCGACACATCGATTTTCCCTGTGAAGGAATGTTGGTTATTTCTGCTGTTCTGGGAATCGCGTGCGAATAGAGCAAGAATTAACAAGGGTATCGATTCCATGGACCATGTCGATATTCATCTTGAAGCGAGATCTCTATTTTGGTCGACGGTTCAGCGAGCATGATCACAAGAAATATCAGGAAGACCACAATCTCTTCCAGGTCATGCCCGCGATGCTCACCCTTCAGCACGTGCGTAGTAGCTCCGGGGAACGCCGATGCGCGACAGTCTATGACAACAGTTTCTCCCGCCACACTTCTGACCTCCGACTCGTTGGAAATCCATTCAGGGCCGAATTTCAGATTGACGGACACGCTCATTTGGTCCGAACCGAAGCGATTCCGCGCTGAGCAAGTGTAGTTGGCAATATGCTCAGCACTGAGTTTGTCGATTTGCAGCTGATCCTGATAGTCGTCAGAATGAACGATTCTGATACTCGAGGAGTTCAGAGGGGCGTTGTTCTTCCGCCATGAGAAAGAAATCGGGGGACTCCCCTTCACGACGGCACAGACGATGATGAGTCTCTGCCCTGCTTCGAGAGGGTCCGGAAGTTTCATCTGAGCAATTTGAGGTGGAAATAAAACTGAACCAAGTGCCTCA
Source organism: Phytoseiulus persimilis (assembly GCA_037576195.1). Lineage (NCBI taxonomy): Eukaryota > Metazoa > Arthropoda > Arachnida > Mesostigmata > Phytoseiidae > Phytoseiulus > Phytoseiulus persimilis. The sequence continues at coordinate 13,809,247 of CM075103.1, forward strand.
CAGGACAGAATGGTCGTGAGTGCCAGCACAGTCGAAAACATGATTCCACTGGGAGAAGCCATTTTGCAACCGCCATAAGCTTGGGCATCTCCCAGCTCAGCAGTGAAGGTGGCGCCCTCCCGTGGGACAACTCACAAACTTTCGTCTCGCGGGTGTCTTTGTGGAGAATTGAAAAGCTCGCTGGTGTTCCCTCGAGAAGAGGATCTGCGATGCAGGACGGTCGACATAGTGGAATGCACGCGAGAACTCCGAACGGATCATTGTGTGGCGAACGAGCCACCCAGATGTCGTAGAAGGATAGGCTAGGAGATGAAACCTGACGATCTCAGAGGCATTGGCGGCCAGCAGTGGTCCGCAGCAGACTCCCCATCATCTGCGTAAGAATTGTGCCAAGAGTAGAATCATCCCAAGTTCTCGCGAATCATGCGTGACGCCAGTCTTTGAGCTGAGCTCTGGTGTTTGGGCCACGTTCGGCTGATATTTCCATTCCACTCTGTACCTCCATGAATAGACGGAATATCTTTTCGGCCAACATTGACCAGCGCAGACGATTTTGAAGTGGTTTCAAAATTCGACGGAGTTTACGGTGTTGATCGCCTTGTGCTCGAGCTCCTCAGAGAGCATTCGGCATCTATTTCGTAATTATTCGATGACTCAGGCAGGAGGAGCCAAGCGGTAAGTTGTCGATTTTTGATCCGCTCAGAAAAGAAATCCAGGACGACGAGTCAAATCCGGATCAAGGATCAACCATCGTCGATCTCCCGATAGATGTCGCTTCGCCTGAGTCGTCGTACAGGGCTCACTATTGGCATGAGCAGAAGACTGCGTGCCGAGTCTTGAACGAAAAAGTCATGCAGAGCTACTCACGCCCCTCAACAACAAACTCCCGCGAGGAAACAGTGTCGGCGGTGACGACTGTCCCTCCTGATACCCAAATCTTTACAGTTTGGAATGGTGCCCCGAAGCGCACGAAAACAGAATTCTAGGTTGACCTTGGAAAGGTTGAGGTGCTGGGCTTTGAGGGTAGGGTAGCCAGCCTCGGAAGAATTCCAGCAATAGCAAGTTGCTCTCACTATTGAATTCATCGAGAGCTGTACTGTTGCCCGGAACAATGCGGCAGCTTTGACTGTTCATTCATACAGAATATTCTGATTCGAATCCTCAAAATTGTTAATCTTTCAAAGCACTGACGATCGGATATGTCTCCACAGCTTTTTAATATTCTGATTACCCGTCAGTGAAACTCTGGTGAATTTCGAGATGGATCCCACAGAGTTCACAGCCTCACACATGTAGGTTCCGGCGTGCTCTACCTTCACCGCTTTGATTTGGAGGACACCATCACGAGCGGGTATTTCCTCGAGATCTGAGTGCCGAGTCCCCACTGGAATGAACGTTCGGCTCGAATGTCAACTCAACCGATAAATGTAATCAGCACAAGGCCCAGGAATTCTTGGAGGCACTCCCGAAATTCTGAGTTTGAGCTCCACGGAGCGTCTCAGCGGGCCTCACATGAAACACCCGAGAAGAGAAGAGAGATGTGTCCGACTAACCTTTCGGTCGAGTGAATTTAACGATGGGCTCGGGATGACCTTCAGCTTTGCAATTGATTTGGATATCCGAATCAGCGACAGCGACGATGGAAGTCATGTTTTGAGAGGAGACCCATCTAGGCTTATGCTTCAACAATACTCGAACAGACATCTGATCGGAGCCGAAAGAATTCTTCGCGTTGCAAGTGAAGTCGCCCACGTAGTCCACATCGAGTTTGAGTATTTGGAGAGTTTCCTCGTAGTCCCCATTGTGACTGATTTTCACAGAATCACTTGGCACAACGAGCTGATTGTCTTTTCGCCATTGGAACTCAATGGGTGGAGTTCCTTTTTGCACAGCACAAAGAATGCTCAGTCGCTGTCCCTCTTCCAGATTTTCAGGCAGGCGTATGGGCGATATTTGTGGGGGTTGAACGCTGTACACCGAACTTATAAGTGCCAAAAGAATGCATGAGCGGCGAATCATATCCGTCATTGAGACGCCGTCTCTCAACTATTTGAACAAGGCGGCCATCTTGATCACGCCGAGCGCTCTCTTTCGGCATTGTATAGAGCAGTTCCCGTGGCTCCCCCTGGAGGGACCATCTATAAACCAATCCTCGGGATATTTTTCGAATAAAATACAACCTGCCGTCTCGCTGTCCGACAGCGTCAACTTGCAAACCTGAGTCCTGATTTATTATTGGACCTCTCATGTGAAGCCGAACGAAGCCCCGATCCGAAGCGAGAGCTCGATGCTCTCCAGAGGAAATCCGAGTTAACCCCTGTATCAAATCATGAGAACCGTTTTCCCCCTCTAGCGGCCCCGTCGAGCCACGATTGTCCATTCGCATTTTTCATACCCTCACCTGAGAGCTGAAGAGTGATCGATTTGGCTATGGATCCCATGGCGTTTGTTGCATTACAAGTGTATATCCCAGCATCTTCGGACTTCACAGGGTCAATGATGAATTCTGTCGGATTCAGACTTTCCGAAATCGGACGCCACGGGTCTTTTCCTGAAATCCCGGAGTAAGAAAGTAGACGTCACTATATCCGGAACTCACAAACGAATTCATGGAAGCCTGGCAAGTTGTCCTTCCCCGTCATTGTCGTCGGAGCAATCGAGTCGCATGAAGCTGCAATCTCGCTAAACTGGGATTTGGATAGCCCAACAGTTTTCTCCGGATGCCCCCTCACACCTGTTATGGGAGACGATCCTGCGGGCCAAGTCCCGGAATCCTCACGACAGCTCATGCCGTTAAACTCAAGCGCGACGGAACTCAACCAATTTCAGGTTGCTCACCTCTTCGTACTGTAACAGAAGGTCTGGGATGACCCGCGGCCGCACACTTCAGGGAGACTTTCCCGCCTGCGACTCCCGATACAGACGTGTCGTCTGAGATCCAAGACGGTGGAAAATTCATGATGACTTGCACACCGATCTGATCCGATCCGTAAGGATTCTTGGTTGAGCAGGTATAGTTCCCCACGTGCGAAGACGTAAGGTTGAGGATCTGTAGGGTCTCCTGGTAATCGTCGTTGTGTGAAATTCTGATGATCTCGCTTTGATTCACTAAACCTCCGTCTTTCCTCCATTGGAAAGTTATGGGCTGCGTCCCTTTGCGAACTGAACACACAATGGCCAATCTCTGACCGACTTCCAAATCGTCGGACAGTTTCACAGGCACGATCTGAGGGGCGGTATTGGATCTGATGACCCGAATCAGTGTCGCAACCAGAAGAACACGCATCGTCTGTTCCACTATCATTGCGCTGATGCAACCCGTGACCAAACCAGGGACAAGATATTTTCAAAAGCACGCCATCTTGGTGCCGCCGTGAGCTTCCGATCATACAGCTGCGTAGTACACGTGCTGCCGTCTGGTGGGACTCTGGGTAATCTCGATACACGGCTCGTTTTTCGAAATCCGGATAACTTCCCCGTTATCATCCTCCAGCCGCCGGATGACTGGATTATTCTGAGCAGTCTCGACTCATCGTGACATTTCATCCCGAAACCCTGCAAACTTCTCACCGCTGCCTCGGATACCGATGTTGAATCCGATGTCCTGCAGTCTTATATCCCCGTTGGACTCATGTGAACTTTCAGCTCAACACGCAGGGGTATTATGAGTTGCAGTGCATGGCTCCATTCATGTGCTCCACGCTCCATTCCTGTCGGATTCTCTGCAGTCTCCCTCGGGAAGCCTCGAAGCGGAACGCAGGAACGACAGGGGTGTCCTCGCTATCGGGCCAGCAGCCGTGTCGTTCGGCTGGGCGACCTCGCCGGACATTTTTCCGAATGAAGGGTTGGGCCCTGTCTCCTACTTGAAAAATAACCACGTCGACGCGACCCGGGTTCGCACGCAGTCAGGTGTTTCCGCTTTATCCTCTTGTAACATGCTTCTGAATTCCAACCTCTGCCTTCTATGATTGGCGCGGGAAGAGCTGAGTCATCTTCTAAGTCTCTCTTTAGACCAGGCGGGGATTGTTCTCCGTTTGAAATGTTTCATCTTGCTCAGCTGAACTCCCTGTTCGAATCCCGAGCGGAGCGTTGGCGACGGAGAACATCAGCGGACCGCGATACGAGCGTAAAGTCGTCGTCCAAGAGCTCCTCGGAGTGGATCGTGAGGGAACCGGCGAAGTTGACAGCACGCGTTCCGCGAGAACAGGATTTTTCTCTTTCGCGCCCCGGAACTGATTTCGCGATACTAATGACATGGCCGCAAGTTTGTCGGCAGTAGCGAGTCGGTCCGCAACGTGGGCGGCAGACGCCGAGAGGCTCCGGGGGGCGGCACGCAGGCTGTAGTGGACCTTTTGGGGAGGATGTTATCTCGAAAAAGGCTCAGGAGCGGCATTCCCCGGAAGTTCCTACTGCAATTCTCGGTGACTCTTCTTAATAATCTTGAATCCTATTTTAGTCGCTTAGAGCTGGGTCCGATTGGGCGACGAAGTGGGGAATCGCAGTTTGAAGATGGAATGAAATCTGCCGAGTCGGTGCCTCCGGTCGGCAAAGAGAATCATTCCTATTAGTCTGCTCCTACCCTCAGAATCACCACATGACCTCAAAACAATGTTCGCGAGTTCAAACAGGAGATCCATCCAAATTTCCCCCCAGGAGTGTGTGATCCCAAGGAAATGGAGGCTCACATGGCGAAGCGTAACCTCTCCGGAAACGGGTCTGATCGCAGGAGAACTCCCAAGGAACGAAGACAATGTCGTGGTTCGGCGCCCCTGTGGCCCGAGCATTGCGTCCCATGACCGCTTCCACAACATATCCAACCCGACAAAGAGCCCTCCACCTATTGGGGTTGATGCTCGCTCGTTTTATGAAAAGTCTGCATCAACCACTCGAGGTGCCTCCGAAAGCTTTTCTCTTCCTGAAATCGGTTGCACTCTGACTCGGGCTCATCGCTCGCGATGTCCAAGAACACTGATCAGGTCCTTGAAAAGGATGATCAAATCCATGTATAGGATGAGGGCGGCGTAGATGTGCTCTTCAGGATCGATCTCAATTTTCTTGCCTCCCATAATCTTCTGCGTATCAACAGCAAGGTACGCCGTGAACATAAGTGCGCCGCATGCAGCTTGCACCTTTTGGGCTAACGGTGTACTCACGAACAACAAGACGAAACCAGAGAAACAGAGACCAGTTAGCAGAACCAACATGATCCCCGAGTACTCCGTCAGATCCCAATCTGATTTAAATGAGAACAGAGTCACTGCGATACAGCTGACTGAACTGATTCCGGCCGCCAGCCATATCGCTTTGGTATTGTAAAAAGTCGTGAATACAGCCGTCATGAATGACATGGCAAGAGTGAACACGCCAAGGAGGATGAGGTTGGCGGGGTAGGTGCGACGGAGTCCGGGGCAACAGACGATGGCGAAGTACGTGAAAATGTACAAAAGGCTGCAACAAGTTGGGGCATTAGGTCTCGTTTCGAAAGAGCTCGGGCTCGTTTCCGAAACTCGTTATCATCACTCGTCATTGAAGCCAGGATGCTGAATTTCTGAATGTAGTTGAACGCGCCGATGAACGCTACTCACAAGCTGAGTGAGACAGTTCCGTCATTCTCTTCGACCCAGTCCACTGCAGACTCACTGGAGTTGAACAAGATAATGAAAGCTGTGGTGATCGCGAGTTGAACGGAGAGGATTGTGTACACCTTACGCACAAATCTGCTCCGGACCTCTTTCGTAGAGAATCCGTTTCCTTCTAGCGGCGCTATCGATGAGTACAACTTATGAGCATTCAAATTGAGGCAATTTCCAACTGCATTTTTTCGGGTCATAACAACGACGAATGCATTCGAAGACTTACTCATGCTGATTCCACGACAGAGCTCCTATTCGCTGAAGCAACTGCTTTCGTTGTTTGTACTGGTCCGCGAGCATACTGTGGAGAATCAATACTTGATGGTCTCGTCAGAGGTACAGATGTAGATGCCAGAGTGACAGCTCTCTCCTGATGAGCGATGCACAAAGATTGGAAGAGAGGGAACTCGGAATCATCGTTCTTGATATCCTTCATCCGAAAAGTTCGTGCTAACTCCGCGCATAACTCCATACTGGATTCGTTTTGGATTGATCTCACTCCGCTTCACATATCCTTACGATGTATTATGATCCGCTTCGTCTAGCGGTTCGTCCGCCCTCCTTCTGGACCATGGAGGTGATATCGGCATCAATCCGCACATTTATCGGAGTCTAAATGAGTGATTGCGGACTCGATCTGACCATACTTTTCGCGGTCTATGGAGGAAATTTTGGAATCCATCTGACCTCACTTCTCGGGATCTAGCGAGGTGGGGAGCTCCCTAGTTCGATCGAAGAAGTTGCTCAATTCAGTGAGGCTCATTGTCAGCAATGGCCATATCTCCCGCCGCGCGGCGCAGCTGCAATTCGTTACGTGCAAAAATCGGAGCGCTAAAATATGACAGCTCATAACTCCGCTTCCAGAAGTCGCAGAAAGCTGATGAAACGCTCAAAATAGGCGGAATTCAGTCAGCTTTCAGATGTATGTCATTCTGATTCGACAAACGACCTGCCAGCACCTTCTTACTGGAGGGGTCAAAAATCGAAGAATCGCGATTTCCCGATTCCGGCGAAACTAAGATAATGACCTTCTGTTTTCTCTTCGGAATCATGAAGTTCGACGAAAATTGAGCCGATTGATAGAAAATTAAGCGATTCGGCCGCTGCCAAGCGGGGATATCGGCCTCGGAAGTTTCGATTTGTGGCCCTCTCGATCTATGCCTGGAACATGAGGCTCTCCGATGAGTAACGTCGTCCGTTGATAGATTCGACCCGAATGTGTATCTCTCATCGCTTCTGTGTCTATTCCTCATAGAAGATTCGGCACCCGGGTGTTCCCTGATCGTCTCCGTGACCTCCGATGCCTTGTGTGAGATTTATACCTTAGGGCCGCCCTCTACGATGACTCAATCGTGACTCCCTCGCTTGGAGTGAGTTAACGGTGGACGATCTGTTTGGCTACATCGATCTGGCCCGTCGCCAACCAGGGACTCCTCTCAAGTCTGTCTGGTCACGGCACTAAATGAATCCACTTCTGGCGCTCTTTCAATCATTTGCTCATAGTGAATGGTATCGATCAGCTCATGGAAAATTATCCTTCCCAGGGAACTTCCGATCATCTGCTTACCCGGCAAGGGTTTGTACAGAGCTGTGCGCCGCGAGGATTTCGACGACCCGCCACAGGGAAAGCTGTCCCGGTGCGCTACAAATAAAACTACCCGGAGCGTCACAGATTCCGCTTAGAGGCAATGGCTAGTGGAATTACGCCTGGTCGGCGCTCAAGGATGTGCTCCGGTTTCAACGGATGCATGAGCGGAGAACCCAAACTTCGCGGAAGTCGGTGCTCACTCCTCTCGACTTCTCATTCATCGGGAGAAATGCCCTGAGATACCCTCAATGGAAACTGAGAAGAAAGTTTGCCGACTTCCTGCCCTCTTGGCAACCTCATTTGCTCAATCGCCTCACCAAGCTCGCTCCTCCAACCGCGCAATCGCATACCTTGCTCCGTGAGGCTTTGCCTATGGCAGTAATTGATGGTTGCAATGATAGATTTTGAGTGAGTAAATATCGTTTAGCACTTCCATGTGCGTTTCTCATTAAATACGCCCGCACATCAAGTCGAGGACGCCGCCGAGACTTGTCAGTCCGTGGTCGAGGCGGGTGTTGCTGTCCGAACAATGAGATCAACGGCTGGGCTACTCGGGGGCGGTGGCAGCGATGGATGACATATTTATACTTTAACATCGAGAAACTCGCCCCCCTGCTCAACGCAAGGCTTAAGCTAAGGCTTAATGTGAGATATGTTCATTCCAGAAATTGAACTTGAGAAATCACGCAATAGCGAAGACAAGTTTCATATCATGTCTGGGGATGATGGGGGATAGGATGGTGGTCCGGAGGTCGATTCGGAGTCTACGACTGTCTACAAGAGCCTAGAAGACCGCCTACGCAACCTTCCCTGATTGCAAGCCTCAATGAGAGCTCCAGTAACATCCGGAGAAACGATTCAATGTCATATTCACGGAGCTTGGTTGAATCCCACGAGAAAGACTCCAGAGACAGCAGAAAACATTTTGCGATTCGCGACAATATTTCTCCATTCCAGTGGGAGGCTTTGCTGCACTGTGCTGGTACTTCGTCATTTACACATGTAACTAACTATGGGGCTCCGATTTGGCTTCAAACTTTGCTCCTGATGAACCGAAAACGCTCAAATTCTCTCGAAAGGGTTGAGAATTTCCGCGAGACACCCTCATTCGAACTCGGCATTCATTCGAGCGATTCGAGATTGAGTCCAAGACTATTATGTGCGCCCCCTGGGAAGAATCAGGAATCATCAGAAAAAAAAGTTTTTCTCGATTGTGCCCCTAAAATTGGCCGAGTTTCGGGTGTTGTGAATTTCTATCGAGTCTCCAGGTTTTGGGACGTCGATTCATATTGGACAAATTTGAAGCAAATTGATGAGTAGGGAAAATTGAATATCGAGGCCACCTGAATCACGAAGCTCAGCTGTCTGAACATAAGATTGCTTAACAAACAACGAGGTTCCTGCTCGAGCAGTGGGGAGCTGCTGATATCGTGCTGGAGGTCTCAGTCAGAGTTTCGGTTGGAAACTCACTCATTGGAATAACTCGTTCAAAAACCGTGAGTGGAGCAGAGGCAGGGCGGAGAGCTGGAAGCATGGAGCCACCGTGGGCGACGGAGAATATTTGTATGATTCGCCCTTGACATCTCCCCTCGAGATAGAAAGAAAACTCATGACTGGTTCGCAGCTCACCTCACCGAGGACAACACATCTAATACTCAACGTTTGCGCGGGAAACAAGCGGTCAAGTGTTTTTTTGCGAACCCAGACTTTTCCCTATCAGTAACGAGCAAACTGCAACACAGAAAAGTAACGACATATACCAATAAACCGGATGAGGAAAAAGTTTGACAAATGATGCAGACCTAATGAGGGCAAAAGTGCTTCTGTGCCAGAGACCGCAGTCCAATCGGGCGTAGCGCGGCCTATACTTCTCGGCTGAAGGCTTGGTGGTAAACTTCTGCGCCCAGGGGAGTAGCTGGGCGAAGTGCCACCCGGGGTGGGTGGGCGAGCGCAAATAGAACTCGATAAACTTGATTTTGAAAAAGAAATCCCTCATAGCCAAAAGAGCTTATCGCCAACGTCGAGGAAATTCGCAAGCAAATTACCAGGTTTGCGACACAGACATCGATCTTGTGGTTATTGATGAACTACAGACGCTCAAGCAGACATCTTTCGACAGTTGCATTCCTTTACTGCGTTGAAACAAGTCCAATAATTTTATCGAAGCCGTTTTCGCTCGAGTTCGAACTGCTCTTCGTTCATATTGAGATAGTCAGATTCTATTTTTATGGTTCAGGGTTTATTTGATCTGACTCGTGTATTTACGAGACAGCCTTTTGATTCGGTCGCGAGCAAGCTCAGCGAATCCTTTCCAGTTGGGTTACCATGTTCCCAGAAGTCACTGTGTCGTGCGAACCAATGTATGATTCAGCTCACTGGCCGAGGAGAGCAGTGAGGAGTGGAAATCATCTAAATAGCGGAACCCGTTGCACCCGAAGATCACATGGGCCAGTTTTCGGAGCGAACTCCACATCGGTCGCAGAATTTGTCTGGGCAGTCTTCTGTAAGATCAAATGTGTTAGCTCATCTGTAGATTCTTTTTCCGCTCCAATGAAATCAGCGAAAGACTCATCCTGACGTTTCCCGCGCGCGGGCGTCGCGCTGATATCAGTTCCAGCTACGGCTCGAATCGAGGTATGGCGTACTTCCAGGAATGGCTTACTTTCTGAAAAGCACGGTTCTACTGAACTCTACGCGCCGGATTGAGTATTCCGCTTGTCAGGAGAAATCGGGATATTTGCCGGCATGAAAGGAGTCCTCGGAACTTATCCTGCTCCAGGAATCATGGATATTGCACTGCCCAATAATCGTTTGCCGGGACACAGGAGGGTCGTTCACGAGCTGCGATGCATGTGATCTCGGCCGTGGATCTTCTGGCCCCGATACACTTCGGCTCCGAGGTGTTTCGGGCATTCTTAATCGTGTGATGAAATGAGCGGACAGCTTGATTTGCGTCCAGAGCCGAAATTTATCGGGGCCGAGCTTCTCGCGCTGTCATATCTCGTGTCCCCAAGTTTTAGCAATCGGCGTAGGACTGTTCCCCAGCTATCGATTCCCAACTGCAACAGTTCTGACTCACAGAGATTTCACCTTGAGTGTTCGAGAAAAACTTTCGGCGAATGAACGTGCCAAGTTCTCACATCGGGCTGATCCGGTGCACCCCTTTCTCCTGGAATCAGGAACGAATCGCCATAATGTGGGCCGCACTCGTCTTCCCGATATTTTCTCGAGGCTATTCGGTGGGTATTGTGAGATTGTTGGCTCGACCGGATTCTGAGAATTCACAGATGAAGGCACGGAACGAGGGTTCAGAGATCATAAATTCGTTCCATTCTTTGTAATGCTTATCCGGACTGGCATTGATATCGATAACAACAAGCACGCTGGAAAAGATGGCAGGTCTTCTCTCATTGTGCTGACTAAGGTGCTCTGAGGAGAACGCTTGTTTAGTCCTGAGGAAGCATATCGACGGAGTCTGGAGAGAACACGGGTCCGCAGAGAGGACTGCATGTTTTAGGTTCTCAAGAGCATCTCTCAACCTTTTTCGATGAATATTAGCAGGTTTGATCTCCTCTCTGCATCCTATCTATCAGATGAGAGAAAAAATCGCTAGCTTATTCCTAGTTCTTATCGCAGACCTGCCTCAGCAGGAGCGCTGTTCATCGCAGCATCTATTGGAACCAATGCTGCATTCCCTGCCTGACTGCCTTTGAATTGCCCGTCGATGATTGTCAACCGGATATTTGTGTTTATGGGATCCATTACTTTCCGGCAAGTAAAGCGCACCGGAGTCTCGACAGCGAAGCGCTCGACCCCCAGCTTGTCGCGTCTCGATCTCGAGAAACGAAGGAGGGAACGGAAAAGTAACAGATATCGTCTGCTCAGACACAGCGAATGCTCGGCAGCGCTGCAGCGTTGGCTGAATCACCTCTGTTGGATTGGCGAAGTTAAAACTTCGGGCCGCGAGGTCGTCTGCGGAATACGTCGCTGGAGACAACAGCGAAATGTGAACCGCAACGCTCAGGATCTATCGACTGAGCTAGCCGGGACTACGAAACGTGCTTCGTGATTGTGACATAGAGCAAGAGGACGGCACATGCGCGGCGGAGACGACCACATCTGGACATTAGGTGGGATTGTATTTCGCAGCCACAACACGTGCGTGCCCAGAGGAAGTGACGAAGCCGACACCGCGGGTCAACTTTAGGCCAATTGAGAACACGGCATGCAGGAAGAAAAGTGCCGTTTAGAAGAATACCGAGAAGCGACGAGGATGCCATGAGACACTCTCCGAGCTGTGATGTGTAGCCCCGACGTCCCGTCTCATCTTTGTGTCAGTCCCAGCGCCTTACCAGCCGTCCCGTTGAACCAACGTAGCCCCCAGATCCCGAAGTTCCCAAGTCGATTCCCAGCGCTCGACATCCGAGTAAGTCCATTCCCGCACGAGATCCTGCGAGCTGAGTATACCAAACGGAGTCTTGAAAGACGGGAGGGCGCAACGAAATAGTACATCCCACGCACTTGCAAGATTGACGACCAACAAACATAACCAGCAGAGCGGACCCACCCCTGCATATGGGCTTTATAACATATAACGAAATGTATATGAGCAAGGAATGGTTAACAACGCAATAAATCAGTCAACTATCGAATCTGAGCCTCCCATAATCGAAGCTCAGTGTGCGCCCAGGAAGCTCCTTCATGATAGAAGCATGGTCGACCGATAAGGCTTAGCTTGGTGAGCGCCTCCTGAATTGAAGGGATATGTTTTTCGTATCCGATATTTCGATGCTTGTTTTTCGGTTGCGGGGATTGATCTGGCTTTCTGGTTGTTTAAGCCCTGCGTTCTTGTTTTTCAGCCCTCCTGGGGAGTGCGAACTGTAATTTTTCAAAAGCAGGTTGTTTCAACGAGCGGCAACAGGTTTCAAATTAGTGCTTGTCACGGGTCGCGCCTTATTATGGAAACACGTTCGTCGCATGGTTGAAAAACCCGATTCTGCCGGCGTCGGAGAACGTTCTGTCCCGTTCTTGACCTCAGATGGCTGCAATGGGCGCTTCAGCTCCAGAAAGCATCGTCACGACAGCCCTCGAATGTGCAGTTGCCATGCCGTGCACGGTCGGCCTAACTCTCTTCGGATGCAGAGGACGTCTTCTGACTTTCATTACTCAATCCTCGAGAACGCGCCGATTCCGACCAGGAGTCCCAGGTTGACTGGAAACAACGACTGATAGCAAAGTTCGTTCGGTCTCCAAGAATTTTCTTAGTCATTTCGAGGGTTCAAGTCGATTCAGGGCCATTCTCTCCCCGTCGAGGAATGACATAAGCGGATCCCTTTGAAGTCTTGTCGCACTGCGTCCTCACGCTATTGTTATCGTTTGTTCGAATCGCTCGGTAATCAACGCAAAGAAAACAATTCACACTCGAGAGGATCGTCATTAATCACATCTGCGTGGGATCGCGGTCAGTGTCTCCAGAGATTTCGGAGGCCATGACGCCGACGTCCGGGTAGCTGGAAGGACTCGACTCCAGCACACTTTGTTTTTCGTCGAGTGACCCTTGTGTCAGAGTCACATTGGGAAAAATTGTCGATCTGCGCAACGTTGTGTCGATGTATTCACAACAAGTTGATGTACGGAACCTTTCATGTTCGATCATCTATCGTCGAGCATTCATCAGCCCGGGACCTGCACGAAGAGTAGCAGCCGGAAGCCGATTGCAAAGCGCTCTATCTCGGTTTTCAAAAGTAGGGTCTAGTTGGCCTCCGTTACGTGGGTAGAGACCCTTCAAACTCGCTGACCGATGAGGCTGGTGTATGAAGATCGGCTTCAGGCTGGATGAATCTGCCTTCCAGTGGACGAGCGGGTTCCGAAAGAGGAGTGATACATTCGAAGGTCTAATCTGGAGAATCCGCTCTTGAGGGAGTCAGACAATATTCATGGACAGACCAATCCATCTCCTTTTCGAGATAGACGGAGCTTGTCCGCTAATGTAGATGATTGATGTTACTCATAGATCATTGGATGAGACTAGAATTGATTTCCCGTGGGGGATGGAGGTTACCCATTCCCATCGATTGTGAATCGCTAGGTCCAAGATGGCTTGAGCAAAAACCCGTCTCGGAACGTTGCGAGTACCCTCTCCGCGCACAAGCGCGTTCCGCAACCCTCGACGTATGGCGACGGCTTCTCCGTTCGCTCCATGTCCTCCCTTCTCTTTTTGACTCGACCTCCAACGAGTGTGTTCCGTCTCGAGGTGCTGGCCAGCGTCGAGTCATAATCCACACGAGATTCCTAGTTGTTCTCATTTTTCCCACACGAATTCTTAAGAATCCGTAACAATGAGGAATTTGGGAATTCAAGGACTCGACTCATGGTACAGTCATGGTAGTATTTCAACAACCTGCGCGAGGATGCCGAATGGGTGCGTTGCAGCTTCCTCCGATTTCAGTGGTGTCAGCTTCAATCGCTCAACAACCTACGCGAGAACCCTGATCGAAGGAATACAGAGTCCGAGTCCTTTTTCCCGCGGTGGAAGTTTGACAACCTCAACGTGGTTGTTATCAGATGTAGAGTGTGCCATTTTTCGACCGTGTCCGGCCGTTCCAATGTTGACATCGGCTCCGGCTCAAGTCCGAGTTCTGCCTTTCGTTTGCAGCCCACCGTTGAAGCTCTATCAAGGACGGTTCTACCGCGACTGTCTACGTGAACCATCCACATCCATGATCGAATCTCGCGGCTGAACTCAACTTACAAATTCCGCTAGCCAGGCCTTCGTTTCGTTCTGCTGTGGATTCTCCGCGTTAAAAGCTCTTGCCAGCCAGCCCAGTATCTCACTTAGTGGCCGACATAATCATCATGAATGAGAACAACAAAACGACTCGTATCTGGTTTCCTCTGGAGGCTATACTCCAACGTGTGGTAGATCAGCGGACATCCCGGAACATTCTGGAACTCAGTTGGAGCAAAGAATTCATACGAATCCAGAGCTCCCACATCGAACGATCCCGCAGCGGTCGGGGAGTCCGCCGGTCGATGAGGAATCGAGGTTGACAAACACTGGGTCAGACGTAAGACGCCGCGGGCGATTTCCACCTTCGTGAAAGGAACACACTCGTGATGTGAGCCGAAGCAAGGATCAGGATTCACCAACTTGTGGAGAACGGCCACGATTCGATCTCTTTGCAGATGACGAGGTCATCCCTCGAATCATGTGATAATCCCCTGGATCACGCAGAGATATGTGGATTATCCGTCATATTCGAAAGGACCGATCGGGAAAATTTTCGGAGCCTGGTCGGACACCTCAACTTCGATCGATCGTCTCGGTTCATGCCTCCTACCACCGCTCGTATTCGGGTAGATGCCGTCGAGGACTCTCGACCGAACGCATTAATGCTATTCCTGAAGAACGGTCACGACGCCGACGATTTTTTCAGTGAATCGTGAACGAGTTCTGTTCCTTGCCTTTTTTTTCTCCTTCAACCGTCTGGAGTTGGCGAAATCCCTTCGGACAGGATGGCTCCATGTCTGGAATTCCATCCAGTCCACGAAACGGACTATATGAAAGCACTGGTTCTCGCTTCGACTCGAGTCGAGCCCACCCGTCTAGATAACGATCTTCCAACCGCTGAAACTCTAGAGGTAGCAACCTCGTCTCGTCAATGTTCTCTCCGCGGCGCATTTGGAGCCGACTACACAGAAAACGGCTGAGCTACACCTTGAGAACACCACGGATTCGAAGAAGGTTTACCGAGATTCGAAGCTCGATGGAGCTGGCAGAAGTCGCCTGCATTCGCGAAATACTGACAGCGTCGTCGGTTACTCATGATGGGGAAGGAGGAAGCTCTTGCGCATGATACGGCGAAAGCTTCTCCCAATGCATTTTTCCCGAGACCTTCCCATGGGGTAAACCCCCCTGACCTCTTCTGTTCGAACGACTTCAGAAAACTTCCGAATCATCGCCCTGCCGAATAATTCGAGACTTTGAATTTGAGCCCGGGCGGGACCGCCGACAGAGGGCGTGTGTGACAGCCGAACACTCGCGCCTCTGTGAATCGTATTCCAAGAGAAGCCGTTAGAGCATCGCACGTGTCTGCTGTCAAGTGTGGTTCCAAGTTTCCGTCATGGCTCGTACGAAGCAAACCGCTCGCAAATCTACCGGAGGCAAAGCTCCTCGGAAGCAGCTCGCCACCAAGGCAGCTCGAAAGCAGGCTCCCGCGACTGGCGGTGTAAAGAAACCTCATCGTTACAGACCCGGAACCGTCGCACTTCGCGAGATCCGTCGTTACCAAAAATCGACCGAGCTTCTAGTTCGAAAGCTCCCGTTCCAGCGTCTCGTTCGTGAAATTGCTCAAGACTTCAAAACCGACCTCCGCTTCCAGAGCTCGGCGGTGATGGCTCTCCAAGAAGCTACTGAGGCCTATCTCGTCGGTGTCTTCGAAGACACCAATCTGTGCGCCATCCACGCGAAACGTGTCACAATCATGCCCAAAGACATTCAGCTAGCTCGACGAATTCGTGGTGAACGTGCCTGAGGGTTTCGCTCGAGTCCACGAGCGCAACCTACTGCGAGGGCATCATGGAAGAGAAACTCTGGATTCAGTCTGGGCGACCACGGATTTTCCGCCGCGACCAAGGTGGAAACGCTTTCCTATTGGAGGAACGTTCCTACTCAATAGATTCCTGTTTCCATTGGGAGGAGTCGTGCTCATTGTGTAATAGTGTTCGCAAATGTCTGTTGATCGTGCAACTCACGCCTGTTGGAAAGGGAAAAGTCTCCCTCCTTGAACGTGATCGTTGTTTAGAGCGGCACGTGTCGGAAGAGGCGCAGCAACGAGGCCCTCAATGAATCTAAATGAGAGACTGCGAACTCTCCATTATTATAACTCTGTCGAAGAACAACTTTTGTGTCATTTTCCCGTGAATTGATGGTAATCACAAGCAATAAAATAAGGAAGCACTTTGTTCCGTGCATTGTAACCATAAGTCCGTGTTCTCCATCGCATACCCGAGTCTGCAAGGAACCTTTCATGGATCGCAGAAATGTCAACAACAACGTTGGGTAGCGGGCTATCGACGTCAACGAGAACTTCGCTAATACGCGAACATCGACCTCTAGGTCTAGGGCTTCCACAATCGAAATTCGAAGAAAAATAAAGGCGTCCGCCATGGCTACCAGAGGAAGCATACTGTGCTCCAATCGAAGCAGGTGCGAGAGATTTCAGAGCGAGAACAGCCGGTAGCAAGCAGAGGGCGAATTCCTCTCGGTTCAAATGGTTGCAAGAAACGTTGTTGGCGGTTGCCTCTTGAGCTGTGCACGGCACTAACCTGGATAGGAATCAAAATAAGAAATGAGAACACACGCCGTGGATGATGCAGTCAATACATCCAGAGTAGGAGAAAGAGTTGCAAGTTCACGGGAAGCGCTCCTTATCTTTCATAGTTCTCTGGTTGTTTCGAATAGGATAAGATTCACCCAGCAGATACCCTGAGGAGCCGGGGGTTCCCAACCAGAATGGCCTGTCCAGAGAAAGATGGCGAGGTACATCCTTCGTGCGATCAACGCGGCGTTTCTACGGCTCCTCATTGACAGTCATACCACCGCAGCCGAGGTACAATCACAGCCATAGTCTATTTTTCATCAACATTGGATGCTTCAATAAGAGCTGACTTCGCGCCTTTATGAGCATTTCGAAGACAACGAGAAAAAAAGGTACTACGTGGAGCAGGAAATATTAGCGTTCCCAAGTTGGTCGAACGAAGCCGACGTATAGAGGAGAGGGGGCTAGAGGTGGACGGGGTACCCATGTAAGTACGATCCAACGTTTCGAAGGCGGAAGCGTTTGAGAGCGAAGTCGTCAACTTTCATTTCCCGAGGGGAGGAAGGAGGGGGGAGCGGATGACTGGTACCCACTGGTCAGCGATGGCTTGTCTCGTAAACGACATTTGTGTCTGTTAGCCTCGGGAGGGGCGAAATCGCTTCTCACAGAGTGTCTTGCAGTCCCTGGCAGAGATTCGAAGGAAATCCGCTGCCGACGAAAAGGTCGCAGTCGGCATCAGGGGGTGACCGGAGAAGCTCCTGTCTCACAGCGATGCAAGGAAAAGAACGCGCTCAGGTCGAGCCTGACATGATGCAGCTCCCTCGAGTTATCTAGACTCGCACGTGCACAGATAAAGAGACGTCGCTGCCAAATATGGCAATGATGCATCATTTCAACGAACATTCGGCTCTGTTGATTCAAGGAAGCGAATGCCTTTCCGTACCTTGACGTCTCTGGACAGGAGGCTTCCTCGATGGTCCTGTCCCGGTCCCACGGCTGTCGAAACCGTAAAGGGTACATCATATTTCCGCTTCCAGTGTGAAGAATAACCGTGGTTGGGATCTGCTTCCGCTCGCAGTAGTCACCGTGAGTGAACGACCCGGGAGGACTCCTCCACGGTGGCATCTTCCTCCTCGGATTTTGTTGCGAAGGTCTCTTCGACCAGTTTCCCAAGGCTCGACAAGTTCCGACATGCTTGTTTAGGAATCAGAAACTTCAAGATTTGGTTGCTCTCTGAAGCTGGAACGCCGTTCCAATAGATTCTCGGGGATGCATTGTTTTAGATTCCGACGATGCGATTAAAATTTGCGCCGGCGATACCAATGGGATAACATGATCGAGCTATTTCCTCAACGAAATGTTTTCCGTTCCCCAGCGAGAGTCTGACCTTCAATCGAGTTCAAACATTCAGAATCCCACCATTCAATCAGTTTGAAATCCAATGATACTCGAATGTGCCTGCGGGCGTAAGGGCCGACAGAGGGCGCGTCTGGCGGCGGGACGTTCGCGCCTTCGTGGATTGTGTACCTCGAAGAAGCCATTAGAGCATCGCCCGCAGTCTGCTGTAAAGTGTGGTTCCAAGTTTCCGTCATGGCTCGTACAAAGCAAACCGCTCGCAAATCCACCGGAGGCAAAGCTCCGCGAAAGCAGCTCGCCACCAAGGCAGCTCGAAAGCAGGCTCCCGCGACTGGCGGTGTGAAGAAACCTCATCGTTACAGACCCGGTACCGTCGCACTCCGCGAGATCCGTCGTTACCAAAAGTCAACTGAACTTCTGATCCGCAAGCTCCCGTTCCAGCGTCTCGTTCGTGAAATCGCTCAAGACTTCAAAACCGACCTCCGCTTCCAGAGCTCGGCCGTGATGGCTCTCCAAGAAGCTGCTGAGGCCTACCTCGTCGGACTTTTCGAAGACACCAATCTGTGCGCCATCCACGCGAAACGTGTCACCATCATGCCCAAGGACATTCAGTTGGCTCGTCGCATTCGAGGCGAACGTGCTTGAGCATCTCGTTTTTCGTGAATCCACGAACTTGATCATTCAATGATCCATCGGAAATAAGATTATCAAACTCTAGATTCGGACCGGACGAGGTACATGAGTGCTCGCCACAAGTTAGTTGCGACGGTGCAAAGTGGAATCGCTTTAGAAACGGTGGAGTGCTCGTCGACATCATTGAGGAGCTTTGGGTTTTTATGGAGAATAATTGTCAATACTATGAGAGAGTGCTTGAGATTTCCGCAGGCATCTTGCGAGTCATGCATCTCAGAGAGGGAAAAGTCTTCCTTCTCCAGCTTGTTTGTTCCATCGCGTCATATGTGCCAAAGGAAAGCGAGACGAGACTATCCGCGGCGGTATGAGCGACGGGTATCGTTGATTTGGTGAGAACTGTCACTATTGTGTCACTTCGCGAACGACTGGACAATGGAATTGGAGGAATTGTGCGCGAAAAATAAACGCAGAACTCTGTTTCGTGCTCAACAAAGATGAACCAAGACTTCTAAAAATCTGTGTTCTCGTATAATCATGTGTCCGACTGCCATTCTGGTCTGAAAGGCGAATTTGCTGAGATGAGCGAGGAGCGTGGCCTACTATCTCGCTACAGTTCAGGTATTGGTCGTCACGGAACGGCCTCGAACGCTATTGATGGGAATGCTTTGGATGGGCTAGATGGAGGAAAGGAGCTCCAACTTCGCTCCACGAGCAGCCATCTTCGTGGGTGCCCGTATCGGGATCAATAACTTGAGTTTCTGAAAACGATTCCCTCCTCCCCCCTCCCTTTCGATTTACCTCGGGTGTGATCCAGATGATCTAACTAGAGATTCCTCTCACTTGCTTATGGAGACCGAATCTCGCCTGAAGTGAATCTGATCCCAGGGAATGAAAGAGTATTTGGAAGCTGAGAGGAAGAGCTTCATCTTTCTCCTCTTACTCGCAAGTCTTCGGCTCAATACTTTGATAATTTCGTCTGATTCTGAAACGGTAGATGCTTCTGAGAAGTTGTGACGAATCACTGGAGAATTCAATAATACCAATAGAGGATTGAAACAGTTGGCTCTCCCCAGGCTCACGCAGTTCAAATACGAACAGTATAAGACAGCAGGAGAAAATTTGCTACATGGAGGCAGAGCATGAATCTTCAAGCTTATGTCAAGTCCCTCGTCATCAAGGGAGTTTCGACTCGAAACTTCCAGCATCGACCATCGGCCCCACACTGATCGCAGAAGACTGGATGGTCGAGTTCGACGGAGCCAAATCGATAACTTGACACCGAAAACAGAGTTCGCGGCCAACCTCATATCCATGATTTCACTCCTTCCTTGATGTCGATTCAAGCATGCTGCGATGACACGAACATGGGGAAAACCATGGTGACTTCGGAGATCCGAAGCGATTCTCCTCGAGAGTTCAACAGTCGTGGAAGAAGTCGTCCAAGTTTGTCGAAACTCATACCGAGCCTGGATCTTCTACCACCGATCACCCGAAGCTTCGCAAGATACAATCCAAGAAGCAGTAGTTCGTGTTGGAACGGGGTCCAACGGGAGTCTCTCCAATAGACTTCCTGTCCAATAGCCCCCCCCCCCCCCTCCCCACGGCTGGAAGATGCAAGCCTGAGCGCTGATTGGGGAGGATTACGCAAGTCACTCATGCATTCAGGGCGGCGGGAAGTCTTTGTTCCGGGGCGAGAGAGCGCCCCTGAACAGCTCCCCCGGGATACCCCTTCTGTGCAGGCAGAAGAGGACTCGCGATCTTCGAGAGTCGCGTTGGTCATGCTCCCGTGATTCACCCTTAGAAAGCAATCTGCATCATTTCGAGCTGGAAAAGAACTCAGGTCGATAACTTTGGTATTCCAGCAAACGTGGTCTCAGGAGTCTGCAAGGAGCATTTCCCACGTGCGACTTACAATTCAGATTATATTCATGGAAAAGCTCCGATCAGCTCGCTACAAACAGTGATCGCGTCTTTCCCCTTCGTAGTATTGTACCCAAATGAATATCGCAAAATAAACAACGTTGAAGACGAAGAATATCGTTGGCACAACAACGCGAGCCGCCCATTCGATTCTTCTCGCGATTTCTTTCCTATCAACCTTATCCTCAGGGGTCGACGTCCTGACGAGGTAACAGACGCAGCTGGAAGAAAAATTACGAAATGAGGAAGATGCCTTGATCCTCTCATCCTGGTGATCCTGTGGGAATACCTCCACAGGACAAAGCCTTCCTCGAGATCAAAATCAGCAATCACCAAGTCGGGCGGACCGAGAATCCTGACCCACCACGTCTCCATGAGGGAGAAATAGATGAAGATGATACAGACGGCTTCCCAGATGTTCAGTGCCATGAGATCTGTCTGCACAGGCAGTTGCGACCGCAGATTCGACGAAATCGCTTGGAAACCGAGTCGAGTCATCATTCCGATGATGCACCTGCGAGGAAGGATCGAGGTTCAGTGCCTGGGTCCGTCGGGAAGCAGACACTTGGTGTCCCTGTCCTCTGTCGATCATCGCTGCTCAATAAGGTACCGGGCGGAAGTCTGTGGGGGAATGTGCTTCCGGTCGATCCAGAACGCCATGAACGAGGAGGTGACGGCGACGTTTGATGGCAAGAATCCGTTGTAGACGTAGAAAGAGACCTCGCGAAAGAACACGAACTGGATGCAAGTGCAACTCGAATTACCTGCACGGAAGGTCAAGGAGGAAATAGTCGACATCGTTCCTTAGGTGTCGTTAAATAGCTCCGAATCTCCTACTCACGCAGCTCTGAACAGGGAGAGTAGCCCACGGACGAGAGATGAGCACCCTGAACCCTGAACCCTGAGGACTTCGCAAGCTTGTTGAAATTCATCGTGAGTTTCTTCTCAAGTTCCGCATCTGGAACAATTGAAGCGGGGGCTCATCCTCCGCGATCTACCCCAGCAAGGTCATTTTGCCTCCGGAGGCGGTTGAATCTCTCAGAATGGCAACATCATGCGCGTCAACGTTCCCGAAAAGACTCGCCTCGACTGTAATCCAGAGCGACCTCCAACATGCATCGCGGCCAATCGAAGGGGAAAACGCGAAAGTTGCTCTGACACAAAAGTCCAATGTTGACTCTGGAAGAGAATCACGGGACGAATAATCTTCAAGTAAGTGCCAGACACGGATCATTGAGCAGTTCTGCCGGAGTTTTCTTCCTCAGCCGCGTCGAGGCTCGCCTTCCACCACGGAATCTACTCTCCTGATGCTAGTTCCAGCATTCGCCCCCCAAGTCTGGTTCGGGTGTTTTCAGCGGGAATGTTAAGCTGGATGAAGCGAAATATGAGCCGGAGACGGAACCCGACGCCCGATTCCTGATCAGGAGGGTGGAAACGGGGCAGAGTGGGAGCTTCGACGCGGTCGCAGCGGAAACCTGGGACGGCCGGTCATTATACCAGAAGTGGCCAATGCCTCACACCAGGTACTTTCACCCTGCTCGGGAAGAAATCTTTTCCGCAAGTGGACAGAACTTATCAGGTACAGAATATACCCAGAACTACAAATCGAAGATAGTGGAAAACCTTTCGACGACATTCAACGTCCCGTTGTCGAAGTGCCGGAAATTCAAGACGTTTCGTTTTCGGTGCTGCATAACCGACCTCCGGGGTTGCAGAGCTATGTGGGGTGACCAGACGTCGGAGTACTCGATTTCCAAGGTCTTCAAGGAAACGGGGAATGCTTTACTCGATTCGAGTCGTCCAGCCCCATGGTTTGATGGAGAATAATGTCTCAACGAGACGTGATGACAGTTCACGACGACGCGTTCGCACTCACCGCTGTTTGCTGTAACCAGGGCCCTTTCAGATACGCGAGTCTGAGATCCCTCCAAGAGTAAGCTTGTACGAAAGTCAATTCGAAAGCCAGCTGCGCGTACTCGACCGAGAGCATCGTCATCTGATACTGTACGGTAGTGGCTGGAAGGTGGATGAGCTCATTTGTTACCCGTGACTACGAACACTCCATCGGTGAGAGATGTAGCGATGGGTAGCTCCGACACAAGTATTGGATGAATGAGAAAAAGTCGGGCATTTTTCCGAGCCCTAATTCCCATGTTTCCGCGGTCTGAGCAGGTGCGGAATCAAGACCATCCACGAGATGCAACGTCAACGAAGCGTTCCTCACACAGATCGAGTGGCCAACCATGACTTTGAATGAACTTCCTCTTGCAGAAGACGCAACACGGATCCGATCGTGAAGTCACGTCGACAGATCGGGGAGAAACTTCGGGACACTTCTCACTTACAGGGCGGTCAAATCAGGTCGGTTTTTTTTTGCCATTTTTCTTTCAACTGTTATTGAGAGCTCAGTGGGTGGATTTCGGTATTTGTTTTTGCAAAACGTGGCTCATTCATTCGACTTCATTTCTGAGTCATCCTTCCTCGCTCCGTTTCAATCTCTGTTCTCCGTATATTGGCGAATTATTTTTTCCCTCAACTTCGAAAGGCTCGCAAATTTTCCACAGGCGGCGCAGCCAGGTTCGCTCGACGTTATGTGGGAGGGTGTCCATCTGACGGAAAGTGCCTGATAGTAGCAGCTTCCAGCTCTCAACTGAAGAAAACTAACGATCCAAAGCGATAAAATCGTTCGTTTTTGGCGTTGCCACCGAAAACTGACCATCGGGACGGGAGCCGAGTTCTGATGGATCAACAAATCGACCGGGAAATGTCTCATAGATTGGATGGGAGAACGGATACGCAACTTTACCATGGGCTCCGTGACCAGGAACCAGTTTTCGAGGAGTAACAGAGCTCTTCTCGGTCAAGTTTCGGATGTTCCGCGGCACCCGCTATCGTGGTGACATTTTGCTGCTTTGGCTCGTTAGTTCTTCCCAGTTGAGAGCGGGAACACCCGGCACTTTTAGTCTGATGGACACCCTTCCACATAACACCGAGCGAACTCAGCTGCGCCGCCTGTGGAAATTCGCCTGAATTTGAGGGAAAAAAATCGCAAAATTTTGTAGCGAATGTAGTCGAATGGTTGAGGCACATTTTGCGGGAACAATTTTCCGAGATCGGCCCACTGAGTTCTGAATACCAGTCAGAAGAAAAAAATCTCCACCTAATGTGACCACCCTTCTCTTCTCCACAACGCTTCTCTTCTGCGGCGAAAACCCGGATGAGGCTGAGTCTCATCGGGCGACATGTCGAATAGACGCGGACAGTGCGTTACCAAGTCGGCGGGTCAACAAATGGTTCGCGCGCCCCTAGCTGAGAGCATTGATGTCGAAGTTTGAGGTTGATTTGAGGAGTTTGAGCAACGAGAATCAGCCTCATCATTTGATCCCATCTCTGACGATGGAGTTAACCGGAGCTCGAACAGGGATATCGCTTGACGTCTTGCATCTAGCTGCTTTCCACAGGCAAGGGTTGTTTCAGAAACTCGGCTCGCGGAAGTTACGTCAGGAACTACCCGAAACTTCCGATTCACCGTATAGACTCGAAGAATGCTCAGAATGTCAACGGTAGAGTTGATCCAAGCAAGCAAGTTGATCGACACCGTTGCGCAACCAATAATAACTCTAGTTTTCGAGGATGAACGTCCGGAAAAACTTTAGTCGGTCACTCACGATCACCAGTGAACATCCTCTTATCGTACTTTTCCAATATGTAGGAACGTATATCCATTTGCTCGGACACCGCTCTCACTGAACGCTGACACCTGGAACAGGATCCGATTATCCGGAGGTCCTCGGAAGCCTGATCTTTGGAAGATCGGGGAGCAACATGGAATTGAAGCTCACATCGTGGACGAGTTGTGATAGGTGCCTAGGATCACGCAGACTGGGAGGCACATAAGGAATATTCGGAGAAACATCTTTCACGGAGCAGGCTCGGACATCAATATTCCAGTGCACTAATGGAATACTTACGTGCTGAGATTCAAATTAGATCAGCCAGCGTCATGGTGCTCCGTATGACCGCCCGTGACGGCTCGCTCCGGGGGCCGGGGCCACACACCGACTTCCTTTCTGATCCCTTAGAATGTAAAAAAAGTTTCGTTGCTGCTTGCATGATTCGCAACCCACCGAAGGATCTGTGCCATCGCCGCTCCACGGATAATCACATGAGAACCGTTTCCACCTCGTTCCGAAGGAATGTCCTCGGAATTCTCTGACCGGATTTCGGACTGCCAAGCTGTCAAATCTGTGGAGGTGAAACAGTTTTCGGACTGTTTCTGTCAGAAACGTTGTACGTCTACAACAGCTCCGGAGTAACTTCTAGCAAGTTCGAGTCGATGAACGAAATAAAGTGTCATGAGAGTTTTGTGAGTGTTATGAGATCAACCTTCCCGACGATGCTTCGTTTGGAAACTCCAGTTGTTCTTATCGGCAGTTCTAGAGAATCCGCACAATTGTCCTGTAGCATTGAGAACCAATGCTATCAGTCGCCTTCGTTACGCACTTCGAGCGGCCGAGAGGTTTCTTCCTCCAGAATTTCGGAACTGAAGGATGAGATGTGGGATGATTTCGTTCCGAGCAGATAAGAATCATTAAATCTTCATCACGATACTTCAAGATTTCAGGTCTGGAGCCGGGAGATCTCGACTTCAGTTCGTTCACAAGTGAATGCAGCCATAGATAGCAAGAAGTCCTCAACTGAGTCACAGAAATTTTTGAGCCAGGCTCGCTTCTGGCGAGGCTTCCCAAATACTCGGGAAGCGATAGAATCTCGTATGGAGATACACCTGATTTCATCGTGAGCAGCAGTTAACAATAGGAAACAGAACCTGAACTGCAACAGAATTGAGAATGTTTTGAAATTGGAAAATTCTGACTCCACCTATATTACCGACGAGAAACTTGAGGTTCTAAAACTCTTCAAAAGCTCGGAGGTGTACAATATATTCTATGGGATCGCTTTTTGTTTTCGGGCAAGCTCTCCAGTGTGCGGCTTCGGTTCTGCGGATGATGCTCTTGAGCGGGTGCACCGTCCAGTGTGATATTCTCATTTCCGAGCTTAACATTCTCCAGCTCATGTTCTTCCCGCCAATATAGGCGGAAGTTCCACGGGTTCACGAGCTACGCGAATAGCAAAAAGCTGAATGACTGCTTTCAGAATATCCGTCTCATTCTCCTTCGGCTTCTTCCTCGCTATCCCCGAAAAGAGAATGGCATCTGAACGTTGTCGCCGCCGCCGCCGTAGCTCCCCGTGCCGCTGTCTCTTCTTTGGTGTCATTGTCTCAAATTGAAGATTCCCATTGGCGGCAGCCGATCGATCAGCTGTCAGAGAGCTTCACGGCAGGCTGACCGTCCACGGCTGGAACTTCGGTGACGGCGAGAAGAAGAACTTCCAACTCACGTTGATTCGACCACTCGTGTCGGCGCCCAGTTGGAGAACAGCGGGGAGACTGGAAAATCGCCAAAATTTTCAAAAGCCGGAGCTCTTCCACAACGCTAACTGTGTTGAAGATGGATCGAAGCTTCCAACTCGGCTTCGAAGCGTTCGGGCTCGAAACTTCCGAGTGGGGGTCTTCCGCGAGCGAGATCAATGACTTCCGAATCGAATTGGCAGTTTCTGCGGCGGAGGAGAGACGTCCATTTCGAAGAACATGCCAATTTCGCTGTCGTGGATCCTCACTCGCGTTCTTCGCATCGCGTCACATCTCTCCCAGGCAGGGGAAAGGGAGTTCGGATGCTTAAATATTCTTCTCTAGACCCCGATACGCAACTTCTCGGGAAGTAGTTCTCAGCACACATCAGGTACAGAGCGGGTCCGGCCTCCTCCGATCTCTAGATTCAGTGAGTTCAGCTCGAGCCGAGTTAATGGGCCTTTCCCTCCGTGGACATCGATTCAGTTTTCGCAAAATGTACCAGAGGTCCTAGGCTCCGCCGAAGGACGGAGTGCGCGTTCCTCAACTAGATCATGGGATGACCTTCCTCCACAGATTCAACATGCGCTCAACGGCTCTGACGATTGTTGGGATTTTGGCGCTCGTCCTCATCACAGTGAACGGGGAGCCGATCGACATCGAGAAGACCACGGTGTTCCAAATCGATAAGCGGCTGTCAGGAGTGAGTAGCGTCGCTGAACGGCAACATTTTATTCGGTGATTGTTTCTATTTTGTTTGTGCTGGTTCCCTGAAGAAGTTCTCAAGAAGATGGCAGCCCTGACACGCAGCCTGATTGCATGATGCGACCACAGTGTCGTTCGGATTCGATATTCTGTGACGCTGGACACCTGTGATTGTGTTTATGTATGAGACACTCCTCGCGTTCTCCCAGACAGATATTCCAAGGTCGTCTAATCGGATGACGCCAAAATTCATCGGTCGGATCATTTTCCAAATGATCGCTTTCTAATGCTGCTCTCTCTCTCTCTCGCGATCGATTTCCCTCGGATACTCCGCTCCCCGCGGATTCCTTGAGCCGGATTCCGAATTCACAGTAGGCTCGCACGGTTGAATAATGTCAGCAGAGTTCGACTCAAAACATACTTTTGAATCGGACCGATTCTGTCACCAAAACACAAACCCGCAGAACTGCCGCAGGGATCCACCGCGTGATTTTGCGATCCCGAGCCGAATCCTGCCACGATTCGAACTGACCGAGCTCCAGCTTATAAGCCGCGGAAAACTGGTGAAAACCGACGTTTTGATCAAATTCCAGGAGACCGATAAGGGAGGCTACTACCACGCCTACGTAAGCACACGGGACAAACGTTGTTGTAAAGTCAAGATAACGATTCAGGCTGATGCCGCTCCGATAATCGACTCCCAGTGCTGCAATCCCGGCCGCTGCAGCGGTGCGAACTTGTGCTGACAGAGATTCCACGCCCTATTTATGTTAGATATGACTCGGGACAATACACAAATTGGAGACTGAAAGAGCTCCTCTCGTGCGGCTGGTATGATGAACCGGGGCGCGTGAACGAGGGCGACTGATCGGAAAATAATTCGTCGATTGGAGGCGATATTGGTCGATGTATCATATGACACTCGTGGATGCGTATGCCAATAAAGTGAAGTGAAACGTGGCGAAACATGGATATATTCTGACCCGGGTCCAAACAGCTTCGACGCACGGTGAACAACGCATTTGACTCGTAAAAGAGTGACGCACTGGTCTCTCTCAAACGCCGATCCTCTGACCCAAATGGGAGGCAAGCAGAGCGTTGAAAATAGTTCTCGATGTGACACCTGATTTCGGTCCAATTTTTTATCATTTTTAACTTCGGAAAGACTCTCGATGTTCGAATCTGGTATAATTATTTTTTGACAAGCTCAATAATCGACAAGGAATATTCCGATTTGGTTCGAGACGAGACAAAACATCGATACGTCTTGGAATCCTCCACAGCCCGTATCGTCCGAGGATTAAACTCTCAAGTTGACGTTCGCGCTGCTGTCCTCTTTTCTCCCGCTCGCTCAGCACGACTCGGAATGCGGATGATGTAATCTTTCGAACAGAAATCATTTCTCGCGGCCTTGTCTCAAAACCCGCGGTTTCCATTCTCCCAGCTCTCCTCCGGATACGCATTACTAAATTCCGAGATCGATGCACAGCTCGCATTTATTTGATCCACAGTATCACGCAAACAAAATAACCATATCCACTCACCGAACGGGCAACGTACTCGAGTCCTGTTCGGATCGAAATAAATAACAAGCTTGTCTGTTCATCCGCGTGAGTTTCCAGAGTCTACCCGACTCCTGGTTCTAGTTCATCTTTGTACATAGTTTTCGCATTCCAGCTACTCCTAGCTTTCTCACTAACAAAAAACAGATCTCGTTTCTGGTCAGCTTCCGAAAAGTTTCTCGGAAGCGAGTGAAATATCCTCCCGCGTGCATTCGACTCACGCATGAAAGCCATCGAGCACATCGAGAGTGCAGCGTACAATTGGCTCTTCTCAGAGATCTGTGTGCAGGACGGTGCATTTTCCTTTCTGCGGCTCGGAGTCCATCTCGCCCATGTAACCCATCGAGGCCCGCGGGTTCAGCGAGAGTCTCGAGTACACGAGGGAATTCCTCAATACCGGCCTTGATCCGAAGCTGTACGTGTGCTTGTCGTAGAGATGGAGGCAGCATGCCACGGGGAACCAGACCAACGACAGCGTGAGGATCAGCAGCGCTGACCAGTGGCGCTTCATGACTCCATAGATCCAAGACGGACTCACTTTCTGGAAGATGCTCACGATCCTCGAGACGATGTCCTGGACCTTCTTCAGACACTTGCCCTGCTTGCAGAAGCCGTCGGAGCACATTGTCCCATCTTTCAGAACATCGAACGGCTCGATCGGGAAACAATGCGAGGCGGTGGTCAGTCGACAGCAACGGTGGCATTCCAGCTGGCCATAACACCTGCACGAGTTCATCCCCAGCGACTCGCAGAACGGAATGCACGCTCCGTCCCGGCAGCTTCCTTTGTCGAGACACGTTTCGTTGTCTGGCACGGGTTTCTGTCGAGGACACCGCTCGGTTTCCCCGGAACAGAACGCGTCTCCCAAGCACTCGGACGGAAGACGAGCCCTGCATAGCGTTCCAGCAGCCGCGAATTGGCATTGGTCACAGCACGCGTGGTTCATGTCGCTGCACATGGCGCCCGGTTTGAGTTTGCAGGACTTCGAGCAGCACGGATCGTTGTCTTTGATGGGGCCGATGTCGCATTCTTCGTCATCGTCGACGATGAAGTTCCCGCAACGGTCGGAGGCCAGCTCGACGAAACACTTCGCTTTGTATTTCAACATCGCCGCGATCTGACGGATGCTGCACGGGGAGAACAGGCGATTGTTCGTGTCCAGACCGAAGTTCGAGTGGGCGTTCATCAAGTACAAACCCCCTTTTTCGGGGGGCGGCATGCACTCCGGGATGTCGGGGTCATGCTCCGCCCCCCATCCGTGCGCGAGTTCGTGGGCCACGGTCAGGTCAGAGACGCGGGTCAGGAGTCGGGTTCCCATGACAACCGACGTCGAAAGTCCCACGTTCTCAACGATGAACTTCCCCGCTTTGCTGTCCAGGTACCTGCGCGCACAAATGCCGCGCTCCTGGATCGGGTGGCCGATGTTGGCGAGACCCAGGGCGCCGTCGAGGTTCCTGGCGGTGAAGAGATGCGCAAGACAGACCCACTGGTTCTCAGTGCTCTCGGCTGTCGCGAACGAGTAGAGAATGTCCTCGACCGGAATGGATCCCTTCATGTTGAAATGAAGTTGTTCTCCGGCGACTTCGGTGGGCTCGCGGAAGACGAGCACGTCCCGGATCAGGAATCCCATGTTGAAGTAGCCGTCGTTGTCCTCGTTGGTGAACATGGTCTCGTTGAACATTTTGTTGACTCGCTGGATCTGCGTGACCATTTTATCGATGGTTTTCCGGAGACTGCTTTCGCCTACAACTTCGAAGTAGGTGTGGTCTGCCACCAGCCGTACGGAGCACCGTTTCTTGTCGGGGGAGAGGTCGAGCCCCGGTTCAGGATCTCCTGTCATGAAGAATCGGCGAGGCCGTTTCACGACGGGGCAGCCGCGAGCTTCAGTGATGTTCCCCATCTCGGCGTCTTCGTAGAACACGCGGGGTTTCGCTTCGTAGGATCTACGTCTCCCAGCGCTGGAGTTAGTTATATGAGCACCCTCGATTGTGTACACTTCGTCCTTCAGGAAAACGCTCCCGCTCAGCGAGCTGCCTTCGTGATGCAGCACAGCCCTGGAGCCGGGCTCTCCGACGACTTCGCCTTCGAGGTAGCGCTCGCTCAGTTTCCGAACGTCGACGTTGTGTTCTCGCACGGTGCCGTTCCCGTGGTTTTCGAAAACTCTGAATCCACGCGCGAAGAGGTTCTGGGCGGGATGCGCTCTCACTTTGAAATGCTTCCCCGACTCGGATCTGATTTCGACTTCGACAGGGCGCTCGAGCACGCGCTTAGTTCGGCTTCTCAGATTCAGGAGCGGTAGTTTATCCGAGTCCGGCTGTTCTTCTCTTCTCTCAACAGAACCGCAGGTGGTCACTATCGTTGCGATCACCGCACCCAAGAGTACCGGGCTCCACATGATTCACCGTCGCTGCACATCAATGACTCATGCGAGACGCTCGTCGGCCGGCGACTAGAGCAGGAGTGCGCTCCTGGGATGATTGTTATCAGTAGCCTCGGCTCTCTCTTTTTGAGAAATGGCAGCTCACCTGGAAGTATTGTTTGATGCCGGAACGGTTCCCAGTCCTCGAAACTCGGTTTTCGAATAGCCTGTCCGAGCCGTCTTCCTCGAGTATCGAGGCAAAAGCGCAACCGAAATGTGGCAGGCCCGACGTTGAGTAATGTGCGCGCAGTTTCATCACGAAATCGAGTCCAATAGATGTTTGTATTGGCTGATTTGACTGTCGGTGTTCCGTTCTTATATTGCGCAAGCACTTGACCCTAATAGAGACTTGGTTATCCCATTCGGAAAAACATCAACAAAGAATGATACATTGCGTTGCATTCATTTTCTCATTCATCATTCCGTATGCCGTTCCACAACTTCCCCTCCGGGGAATCGCCGCCGGGAATGTGCCCACCGTTGAGGAGATTTGTATGTGGACCACCGCCAGAGTATGGAAGGGAACGGTAGGGACCAGACACGGTCAGCGCTGAGTTCCTAACATGAAGCTCTTGTTCAGGCTTCCCGCTCGAGACATGGTCGATGCTCGCTGACCAATCGACCATCCTGGCGTCCCCGTATCCTATCTGGAAGCGATCAACCCTGCTCCTGACCTAGGGGCCATCGATGCACTCGGCCAGCTGTGACTGAATACGTTGCGGGATTTTCGCTCCACTTCCACGTGTGACGACTTAGGACTCAGATGCTCGAACTGCATCGTACCGGGGAGTTTCCTCGGTTGCTTTTGTTCCATCGGACTCATCGCCCGCTCCCACGCTGCAGTTCCCGCATTATCTCTGTGCAGCCGCTAGAAGGAACTTCGAAACAGGAATCTCACTTGAAAATATCCACCAAATGTTTCAATTAGCTTACGGCGCCTGGAATTCACGGCTCAGATGAGAAACGTTGCCAGGATTCATCTGTGATTGCATGAAGTCCTCGAAAAACTCGTTCGTTCGGAATTCTCATCGAACCCCCCAATACGATCCATTGGGCTGACCTCTTGAATCCACTTCTCCTGGCGTCATATCCGCCGATAGGAGCGCTCCAGGTTTTCGTCGACGTCGTGATAAAATCGATGATATAAATGTGGCCGTATTTATGGACCGGTTGGAACGTCGGACGACTCCGAGAAGGGATACACGCGAATCCCGATCGGAAAACTATCCGCTCGATATCGGCCAGAGCTAGTGGACGGAATCACAGAGACATCGTGGCCCATGCTTCTTCGATGACCCTTCAACAGCTGACGTCCTCTCCTGTATGCACACACATCGGTTCAGATGTTCCCGCTGGATTTCGGCCAGTGTCTCTGCTGTACTCGTGGGGATTGAAGAGTGTGTGCGGGTCGATTTGTGTTCCGTCTGGAGCTCTCGACGCGGATCGCCCATCGAACCATGGATGCTTGGAGCACATCTCTGCGTTCGTCGAAACCGGCCAGGTTGCCCCAAAAGGTTAGGATAACGCTCTCTTCCCGGTCCGCTGGTTGCTCCCGTTGCTCCATTTGAAACGGATTCTTTCTGTCCGTAGGTTTCCTTCATGCCGTCGCCTGGTCGCAAGAGATCGCTCAGCAAAGCTAGTTTGAGTGGAAGTAAGTTTTCCAAGCCCCGTCAGGACGTCTCGGCTCATTGTGTGTAGCTCATGTCTGCGTGCGTGGAACACTGGCCACATCGAGGAATGCTCCTTCGAGAGATCGAAAAATGATTATTGTCAACGTTTGTGCGATGTGCTGAGTGTTTGATTATTGTGAAGGTTCTCCTGTGACTCCAAAGAAATCATGTCTGGAGAAAGTAAGGGCCTCGAGTCGAAACAGCGTGATGAACACGACTTTCATTACGAGCCGAAACGATGCCGTGAACAGGACGTTCATCACGAGCCGGAGAGAAACAGCAGATTGTAGCAGCGCCTCCCAAGGCCTTGCGATAAACGATGTTGAGAAAGCCTTCATCACAAGCCGCAGAGAAACAGCTGATCAAGACAGCGCACTCAGGAAACGACAATCAGACATCAAAACGTCAACGCCGGTGACGCTGTATCCGAGCAGCGAGCGACTAAGTCACCAAGCAAAAATCTCACTTGGTTTCCACTCAAGCCTGGGGAGTCGATCGAAGAAATGTAGGTGCATAATCAGCAAATCAATGAAAATTTCACTGTCCTTCCTCTGGTCGAGAGCCGGAGGGGAGGGAGGGTGTTCTTTAACAGACGGACAGCCTCCGGGAGTTTGAGGGAATCGACGCGCATGCCCCTGATTTGAGGAGGATACGTTGATTCCTTCCGAGGTTCATCAAACTTAATAGGATATCTCGTCGACATTTTCCAGCCGAAACTTTCCTGGAGAAAGATATCTGCGCCAAAGTGGATGATTTGGAGAAGCAGCTGGAATTGTACATTCAGGTGCAGTATGTTTTGAATATCACTCTGTAGAAAACCTGGGTCGCTATTATTTCCTGTTTTCTTCGCGACAATCATCCGCAATTTCGATTCAAACATCTCATTCCCAGTCTTCGAAGGCCGCAGTGGAAGAATTAGAGAAGAAAAACGAAATCCGCGCCAAGGAAACGAAACTCCTCAGATATAGGATGGACCAGTTGGAGTAAGTCAGCGGAACTTCGAAACCAATAGTTCGCAATCGTAATTTTTGTTCTATCCTCCCGACTCCCGAGAGGAAAATTTCCATAAAATACCCTTAAAGAAGACCCGGAGGAGCCGTAATGTGAAATTCTACAGGAAATCCAATGTTTTCGATCCGACGGCAGTGGAAGACAACGTCCGCACGCGAGAGGAGTTGGATAACGTGGAATCGCTTCTCAATACCAAAACTCTGGAACTAGAATCACTCCGAAAAAGCTATGAACGTCTCGAGGGAGAGCACTTAGCACTGAGGAGATTGATGGATGTCAAGGAAGCCGAGAACCGCATGCTCGAAGACCTATTGGAAATCGAACGGGAAAAATCCAAGAAGTCCGAAGAAGAACTCGATTTCGCCGTCCAGGAAAACGAAATGATCAAGAAAAAAATGTTGGAATACGAGTCTCGAATGGTCGCGCTCCACAATGAAGTTCTGGAGCTCAAGGGAAACATCAGAGTCTTCGTGAGGGTTCGTCCCCTCCCGCGCGGCGAGCTGAAGTCCTGTCTTTCGGTGAACAGTCAGACTTCACTGACGGTTTCCAAATTGTGCTCTAGAGATGGGTCGACAGCCACCCTACCGTATCGCTTCGATCGCGTGCTCGACACAAGCGCGAGTCAGAAAGAGGTTTTCGGTGAGGTCCAGCAGCTGGTCGTGTCGGCACTCGACGGATTCAACGTCTGCGTCATTGCGTACGGTCAGACGGGGTCGGGTAAAACGTACACTATGGAGGGTCCCCAAGGTGCGAATCCCAACGACGTCGACGATGAACGCATCGGAGTCATCCCGAGGGCTTTCAGCGAGCTTTTCGACCTCATTAGAGATCGCAAAGACCAGGATTGGGTTTACAACATCCATGTTTCCATGCTCGAGATCTACAACGAGATGATTTTGGACCTTCTAAATAAACACACAGAATGCAACATCAGGATTGCGGCCTCGGATTCGAACAGGACCGAGATCCTGCAACTGGAGAACGTTTCCTCCGTACTTGTGACTGACAGGAGTCAGGCGACAAAACTATTCGAAAAGGCTCGAACTCAGAGAAAAGTTGGAACAACAAAGTGCAATGGTCGTTCGTCCCGCTCTCATTGCGTGCTCCGTGTCCATGTGAAGGCGAGGAATAGTTCCTCGGGCGCAGAGCGCGAGAGCGTTCTGAATTTGGTGGATCTTGCGGGCTCCGAGCGTGTCAAGCAGTCCGAGGTGGAAGGTATACGCCTCACGGAGAGTCGAAAAATAAACTCCTCGCTGACTCAGCTGCTCACAGTCATCATGAGTCTCGGAAACAAGGTAACTCCATCATTCGCTCAGAGAATGGAGGACAGAGGGTGAAAGCTTGTTTCTAGGCAGCTCTGATCTCTCTTGTTCCAAACATCCGATCCAATGAGTTTCAAAATTTGGTGGAGTGCACTAACTCCTGAAATTCCCGGTTCCAGGCGGCTCACATACCCTACAGGAATTCGAAGCTGACTCATTTACTGTCGACATCGCTTGGTAACAATGCTAAGGCCCTGATGATCGTTCACGTTTCACCAGCACAGATCGACGTGAGCGAAACAATAAACTCGCTGAGATTCGCACAAAAGGTCAACGAAGTTCACATTGGTCCCCGAAATGACAGCACGAAGGATAAATCTCATGGCTAGCCCGAGCCTTCGAATGGTTCCCTCTGACTTCTCCCATCGAGGCATGGAAGAACCGATTCTTCAGGCAGTTGGTCGCCAGAAGAGCAGATGGGACGTTTAATTCCTCCTTAGAATTGATCAGGGCGGGTGGAAACCATATGCTCCTTGACACTCCACCGAGTTGAACGTGCAAAAGTTGACTTCGGAATGACGGTTGGCTCCATTGTATCAAGGGGGTTTCATGCTAGCTCGAATTATGACAGGACTTTGTGGAAATTATAGAGAAAAGGACTCTCAACCTATAAAATTACATGATTGCACGTATGGTGTGTTACTCCTATCGCTGACAGACAAACGAAATGTGACGGAAAATGTTCGAGAATCCGTCGAGGATATGCGGGTACGTCCATATTCTGCGATAAGAACTACCGATACGTCAGTTCGCCTGAACTTATACGTGAGCGTTCCCATCCAAACGACTACTTGTCTGGCTAAGGATCGATTCAAAAGCTCCGAGAGCGCCGAATAGGAACGAGGCGCCGCTGGTGTAGTGGTATCATGTAAGATTCCCATTCTTGCGTCCCGGGTTCGATTCCCGGGCGGCGCACAGTTTTTTCCCACGAAAATCACTCAATTTCGGAATTTATTCTGTTTTCGAAGCAGAGAGGGACTCAAAAAACCTTCTCCGGCCTGATGCGACCTGTTCCAAACATTGGGACGCTCTCCACACTGAACCCGTGCGCGGCCGGCGCCTCAGTGAGCGAATATGTGTCAACTCAATGATGGAGGCTCCTAAGTGTGGAGGGCGGCTTTGCTTGCGGGTCTCGATTCATAGCTCGCCAGGGGGTCAGAAGCTCGATCGCAGTGCACAGTACACACATAGTGAGAGTATGACTCCCAACTCATTTCGGGGGTATTGGGAGTACCTCTGAGTATATCTCTTTCCCAAACGGAACGATTCCCGTCAGCGCTGCGCGAAGAATGATTGCGATGATCACTCCTGATACAACAAAGAATCGGCTCCTGTCGTAAACGCATTGTTTCCTCGGCAACGTATTTTGGCGCCATCTGGTGATAGAATCATGAAACAAACCGGTGATCCATTTATTTCTCGTATTTTCCTCAGTCTCGCGGATAATACCCTTCTCTGTACAATTCCCCAGTTTCCATCGGCGGAGCCTTGGAAGGTGAGACTTTCTGCAGCAAATGGAAATCCGCTTGGCACTCGAAAATTCGACGAGCTCTCATTCGGGAAACCGGAGTCCCTGAACAAAGAGGATTTCTCCATTCTTTCCGTGAAGGAATCCCCCCAGGAAAAAAAAAACATTACATTTCAGGGGCCGAGGACGCAGAGGAGGAGCAGGAAGGAACGACATTCACTTAACATGTTCATTGGCTTTATTCATCATTTTCCACGCTTCATGAGCCACTTGGTCATTGTCATCGTCATAGGTAGATAAATAGAGTGATATTTACAAATATATTAGTGAAGACGTCGCTGAATAGTCCAGTACGTCTAGACTGGTAAACGACTGCGTGCAAACGCGGAGAGATGAATGGCAAACGAGCTGTCCTGAAAACATGGAGGGCGGAGGCTCTGTCGTTGAGTTTGCTTCAATTGCGATTCTTTGTTCTATTGCGTCGTTCTTTCTCTCGTACGTTCAATCGGAGGCGGAATATTTGCACCAAAAGTTGCACATAGTGTCAATGCGTTTCGATTCACACATCCTACGCTCACGCGTGCACTCGCATGTAGTCACTTAATTCTGAATCCGACAAATGAATCTTCGCTTCCAGCGTAACTTATTGCGGCATGGAGTTCCCGCTCCCGAACTCAATCGGTGGGAAGCGAGCCATTCCGGTTTGAGATTTTGTCCACTGCCTCAGGGAATTCGTGACTTTCACGGACCTGGTGGCCCCGAGAAAGCATCTGAAGACCCGTGGAGACAGTCAGCTTGAGGAGCCTTGGAATTCGCGAAGAAAATCCGCGAATGTTCCTCGGATACACGTAATCATTATTTGGAATGCACTTTTGAAGAACTTCGAAGGAGCGAATTTTACAATCCTGAGAGCAGGCGTGACTCGATTTCTCGCACAGCCTCGTCGACTTCTCGAATTTCGCGAGTTCTCGCCAACCAGGCGTTGGTCGACCTCAGCAACACTGCTCTCTATTCACAACACTTCGTGTTTCCGTATCGAGCCGATTCGAATCCAGGAGAAGCTGCTCTTCAACCAGGTGAGGGGCGCGAATCACGGCAGTCACGTATGAGTCCTACGCAATCGCTGTCGATTTGTTACCCAAACAGCACTTGAATGTCAGGTATTGAGGTCGGCTCGGCTCCGCGTTGTTCGTGAACAACACGACGGCATCGCTGTGTGAGATTTATACTACTATCTAAGGACTATTCTAACGGCAATCAGCAACGTCCAACGAGCGGCCGCGCGGTTTGCCTTCGATGCTTTTCGTCGATAACATCGTCCGTCGGCTCCCGGAAAACCGTCGGCCGTCGAGAACGGTTTTCACTAAACATCCGATGTGCCTTGTAACGCGTTCCCGATCATCCGACGAGGGTACCAAGCCCACCGACGGATTGACCGAACAGATCATCTCACTGAAGAATGCCTCAAACGAAGTGTCGAGGGTCAGGGAGAGCTCGTCGTGTTTACAACTTGAATACATCTCGACATCTTTGGCATGATTGCTCCCTTTTGGATACGTAACGCGTTATCTAGTATTAATTAACATTCCCTGGGTTTCTGGGGACGACACTGAGCTTCGGATATTCTACAAATACAGTGTCCAAAGACCTCCTCCACCGGGACTGGCCGTCGAAACCAGGATTTCCGACGACCGAGCTCCCTCCCCACGACGCGTGGTGTCGAGGGCACACGAAAGTTGAGTATGAGAAGACTGAAGTATTTGTTTTAAATATGCGAGACCACATAAGCAGCGCCAGGAACGAGGTCCGATGAGGAACTTCGAGTCCGTCGAAGAAGCAAACGACGGAATGATATGTAACAATACAAAGCCGCGAGCCTCACCCCCTGGAGGACGAAGTGGAATCGAAGGGGGAGATGAGTGACTTTGCGGGGATCTACCTGTGGACTCCGGAGACCGAGTTGGCTTGATTCAGAATGAACTCGGGACATGAGACTAACTCGATTCTATGGGTTTCCTAACGTCGTCGCGGCTGCGTCGGGTTCGTTGCTCAAGTCGATGATTGTTGACTAACTGAACGCTTGGCTAGCTAACGAGCTGTTGGAGGCGGGTTATGGTCAACGCGTCGGCTAAGTGGAGGTCGAAATCGAAGGACTCGTCGGTGAGTTCATAGTTGCCGGACTCCTCGACGATGTCGACGACTATCTGCATCTTCTCTTTTGGCAATTTGGCGATTTTCGCTTTTAGGGCGTGAAGTTTCTTGTAGCGACTAGCTTCTGATTCGGACTCGGGCGACGACCCGTCGGCGTCCATCTCCATGATCATGGCGTTCAAGGCGCTCGAGTTCGAAGTGGGGCGCTTCTTCTTCGCGTCAGCGGGGGACGCCACCCGCCGGGGGGCCTGAGATTTCGGTGGGGGTAGGGACGGTTTCAAATCGTCGTTCGGAGCATTTTTCACGTCTTTGAGTGTTTTGGATTTCCGGTTCTGGTCCGGCGGGGACGGGGTGAACTCAACGTCGTTGACGTCGTTGGCATTCGCCAGCGGCGGCGAAGTCGTCAAGGATTCCTTACTTTGAGGCTTTTTCTTGGGCTTGGCAGCAGCGCTCGCGGCGTTCGTCGGAGGAACTGTCGACGCGGAGTCTTCGGCGCGAGGCTTCTTTGAGTCGGGTGAGTCTTTGTGGGACGAGGATTTCTTTTTCTTGCGTTTGAGGTCGTCTTTCTCTTTCTGATTGGGACTAGATGAATTGTCGCGTTTCTTCTCCCGAACGACATCCTTCTTGAGTTCCTGCGCGGGGCGGAGAGAAGTGGTTGTTAGCTCGACAGGACATAGGAGTTTCCCGGGGACTGGACGTTTCCCCAGAACCAATCGATCGTTCCAGCTCTGCGACAAGCAATCAACGCCTCGACCCGATCGAATACTTACAGAGGGCTGAACGGGGTTGGTCTTCCCGTTTGAGCTCAGCGTTAGTGTGAGTTTTTCGTTCTTCTCGGCTTTGTCTGATTTTGAAGAATCCTTGGGTTTCTCGTCCTTGCCGCTGACAGAAGCACCCTTGTCCTTTTTGTCGCGTTTGTATCCCTTGTCTTTCTTGTCTTTCCGTTTGTCTTTCTTACCGTCCTGAAAAGAAGCGTCGCTCCATGACATCCCGTTCCCAACATGGATCAGCAGGACCCATTAGCCGATTGGTCGCAAAGCAAGCTCGCGACGGAAATCCTTACCTTGGCATCCTGGCCTTTGATGATGGGCGCACCGAACAAAACGGAGAACTGTGCCGATGCTGGAGGTGCTGCCGTCAGGTGGGGAGACTTCTTCTGAGGCGGCGTCGGTGGCTTTTTCGCGGGTGACACCGCTGTCACAGGAGCGGCGGCGGCGGCCGCCGAAGTATCCTTTATAGTTGCGCCACCTTTGAAAAGCTTCGAGCAGAAGTCTTCCGGAGGGTTATGGAATGTGAGCTTCTCGCATCGAATGTTGCTGAGCGGCTTCCCATCCATGGAGAGGTAGAGATCGTAGATGAACTGGAGCTTCTTGGGCTCCTCTTTCGTTTTGAAGTAGACCATGATTGGCATATTGAAGCCTGCATAGCCGCTCTCAGACACCTGGCGGAGAAGGACTGGCTTTAGTGACGATCCGGTCGAATATTGAGCCATTCCTTGCTCGAGAGTAACGATTTTCCGTAACTCTGATGCTCCGGAGATGTACCTGGTATGGGGGATCCCGCAAAGTTCTTCTGGACTTAGGGAAACTATCGTGCAGTTTGAACACGACTTTCTCAACGAAATTTTCAATTTTGCAGCCCTCCGGCCCCCTGACGAAGACGGTCCAGTCATGCGTGTATCCTTCGGATGTCGGTTTATCCTTCAACACGGCCTTGTGCCCGAGCTCGATCTTCACCTCCAGTGAACGAGAAGACATTTTGCGGCTTCAACAACCGCGACGGGTCAGCTGTGAATGGAAATCGGAAATTGAGAACTTATTCAGACAGGGAAACTCGTGCAGGGCTCACGGGAGAGAGCTGTTGCTCCGGGTTAGCCCTGAGACCATCCCTGGTATCTGCCACATTCAGACGGATTCCCATCGTCGTGAGCGTCGAAAGCTTTGCCCGCACTCGGGCTTCCCGATCCTCCGACTCGGGCGGGACAATCGAGTTCCTAATCATACCACTTCATACTCTCTTCCTCGCTCCTGCGCAGTACTCCGGGAACTCCTTCACGAGGAACAGCAGGCAAATCAAGGATCTATCAGATTTTCGAATGGTAGGAGATTTGCCCCCCGAGACGACAAGAAGCACGGAGCATTCTCATCAGTGTTCCGCTTTGTCAAGAAGGCGTTCTCAGCTCGAGCGGAGTTACAGTTTTTTCGAACTCGATCAACGATGAAAAAAGCTTTTCCGAATGGGACCGCCGCGGGCAGCGCCGTCAGCGTTCGGGTCCGGAGTCTGGGCCCAGAGTCTTTCGCTTTGCGGAGTCATTGATCGTTCTCAGTTACAGGATGTGGGCGCAGAACTAAATAACGGATCGGCGCCAAGCATTCAAACCGGCTGACAGCTTTGAACCAGGTGTCAACCACGTGTGTTCCAGTCGGTAAACGAGGGAGACAGTGGCAGCTGCTGAGACCTTATGGAGCATGGGTTTTCGATGCTAAAAGGATGTAACAGAGAAGATCCGCCCGCGCCCTCCCTTTGGCAGATCGTGATTTCGATTCCGGTGCTCTGCGTGCACATCTTACATCAGACCTGAAAGTTTCCGCGGGGTTTCTTCGAGGCCTTTGCCGCGCGAAAGCCACCGTTCATCACATGCACTCCTGGCGTTTGATTTCTTTTCAAAGATCGCCGGCTCGGAGACGTGCTCGAGTTTGGATAACGGGCAGGTCTCTTCCGGAGCGGGAGCTGGGAAACGAGTTGATCGGAACGCATGGAAACGGGCGAGAAGATGGCGCCAAAGCACTCCCGGAGCGTCACACGAAGCACGCGACGCTCATAACTTCCGCGTCTTTGGAAATACATTTGTCCTTGCTACATTGCAGTTCCTTCGATCGACTCGGAGGCCCCGATAAGCGCCTCTTCCGAAGCTTTCGAGGAACAGATCGGTTTTTACGCGACCCAGCATCCGTTCAGAACTTTCGGCCTCAGAACAAACATCGGAATCACTCTCTCAGTCTACAAGTGTCACAATGGTCGTGTGATGCTACAAACGTCCG
The DNA here is from genome assembly GCA_037576195.1 of Phytoseiulus persimilis. NCBI lineage: Eukaryota > Metazoa > Arthropoda > Arachnida > Mesostigmata > Phytoseiidae > Phytoseiulus > Phytoseiulus persimilis. The sequence goes on from CM075103.1 coordinate 13,850,456, forward strand.
GGCTTCTCTCGGCTTTAGAACGCTGTAGGATCACAACGTCCATTCGTAATGTTGTGATCGCAGCTGAATTTGTTTCTCGTTTGAGATTCCCTCGCGTCACATGTTGTCGTCAGCAATCGGCGTCTAACTGAACAGCAGGAAGTTACGAAGACGCCAAGGCCGAGCGGCTTTGATTGAATGAATTGAGGACTGACTGTAAGGGAGAAACCTTGCTTTCGAAACTGTGTTTGGCTCTGGAATGAAGACGGATAAAGCGACCAAATGCCCAACAGTCTTCGTAAAGCTCTCGGCCTCATGCTCAGCAGCTCTGTGGGGGCATTTCGCAGAGTGAGAATCACTCGGTGGCGGGGGTTAGAGCTATCGCCATCTTCCCGCGATATCTGCGAGCGCGTCCAACGGAAATTTGGAGGTCCTTAGCTCCGCAATCCGCGAAAGCTTCGCGTTGCAGGCGTCTTTGAGAGCTGCCTCTGTGAAGTGCCAGCCTGATAATGCAGCGAGGAAAGATAAGCAAGGAAACATCTCAACGAAGGCGGAGCGGCGACGGCACGGGGAGCACGGCGAAAAAAAGTGCCGCTCGCGTCCCGATGAAATCAGGATGACTTCGAGTCATTAAGCCAGACATCCAGACGGAGAGAAGTCGGCTCGGAGGACCCGGGAAGACTGGAGACTAATCTCAGCACAGGCTGGAGGGACGAGCTGCGGAAGCGATAACGAGAGCGAGGGAAAGTTCCTCCAGAGTTCTGGCGGTCTCAAAATGAGCAACCGACGAGGCGCACGGACCCCGGGAGCCCATCGGAATCGATCCAGAAAGTAGCCTGTACACTGCCGTGTTCCTGGAATCGAGCGCATTCGCTCCAAACATCAAGAAACAGACCTCCCCAGAATCCACCTCGCAGGGTGAGGATACTGAACACGCTCGAAGGAAAAACGTTCCATTCGACGGCTCGTCACAAGAGTGTGATTAATGATCACTGCATCGAATCGAATTCCAGACAGTAATGCGTGGCGAGGACCACAACATGAAATAAAGTGACATTCACGTCGTGACCCTCTAGCTTTTCTGGGAAGCCACACAAGACGCAAGTACAGCTCGAGCTCTCCCTAGCCCAGGATAAAGTAGGCTACGCAGTCCCAGTGTTGAACAACAACGTGAAACACTTCCACCTTTGGGGTTTTAGGGCGGTCTCAGCGGCAGGGTGAGTTAAGGTGCCTCCCTTTCTGTGCAAAACCGCTCGGTCAACGAGCCGCCCAGTAGGACACGCGGAAGTCAAGCCGCTGAGAGAGCACTCATGCCCACAATCATCGATTAAAGAGAGGGCTCGATGTAACAAACGACAAGATAATTATAATGACGGCCCCCATCTTCCCGAGGCTCGAAACGACTTACCGCATCACAGCTAGAAATATGAATCGACTCGAGAACATTGGACGTCCATCGGACGCCACTTGAGCTACATCGGGGAGTGGGGCACCCTTCCGTTTCGGGAATACCCCACAACTTGTTTAGATAAATCAGAATTGCAACAGAAACAGCGTTGGCCGCTGCTGAACACAGTGATCAAGGACCAAAGCCACCACCACCACCGTAAGAGAGAATACAGCGCCGCAGCCACACGGGTCGTCGTGGAAAGGGCTTCTAGCAGAAAGCAGACGGCCGCCTCACCGCCAGCCTGTTATCCTGTTCGGCGCGTGCCGCTGCTGCTACCGATGCCTTTCGTGATGATGATGATCAGTTCGTCCGAAGAATCTCGCATGTTTTCATCAGGTCTAGCTCGACTGGGCCACTGGCTGTGGAGAAAGCTCTCCGCCTGGTGCTAGCGAGCACCTCATGGGGAATGCTTCCCCCGCGGCGACTCCCGACTCCCAAATGGAAAATACCAGGTTTATTCGAATGAAATTTCCGAAAGGAATCGACGTCACAAACCCTGGGCTCGAATCAAAACCAGATCATCGCTGCAGTGCCACAGAGCCCGTCATCGAGTGTTCTTCATTCACATCCACGACAGAGAATAGGGGAGCATTTTCTCGTCCAAGCTCGAGCTTGGCCGAGGATAGAGAGATTTCGAGATCGATGCGGGGCAATATGAAACAACAACAGAGATCGCTCCCTACCTGTCGATGACTGATTGCCAATCAATTTCATGGAACGAGTGGGAGGCAACCACATCCTCTGGAGAACACCCTCTGTAGTTATCGGCTCTTATCCAATGTATCAATTTCTCAGGGAACTCGCGAGAGTTCAGCCTCCCGTTGTGTGATCAGCAAAGAAGTTTGTGTGGAGTGAACAACCGTTTTTCACGCATCATCTGAACGAAGTATAACATTTTTGAAAAACTCACAGTCGATCGGAACATCGGGGTGCAGTCTTCCTCGCAACATTCACTTGGATCAATGTCGACTCGTGTCGCGCGCAAGCTCGGATCATTCATTGGGGAGCAGAAACAAAATATGGCAGGAAAACATTCGAAGCCTGACCCGGAGCTTGCTTGCGGCTTGTGGTGTTCGCTCAGAAAATGATCGACCGGATCCAGGCGCGCGGTCAGAATGAACTGAATGACTGTTATTGGATGGGCCACCCCGTTTGCGATTTCTGCGACATGAGAATCTCGCCCATGGAGCCCCGCGGGAGTGCTCCAATCGGAACGGAAAAAACCCACTCATCGTTGAACGGGGAAGCGATCTCACTCGCCTTCGATTTCCTTGGGATCCGCGCGACAGCGCCCGTTTCCATTCCACGTTCATCAATTTGGAATAGCTTCCTGATACCACCCAGCCTCGGACGAATTTAAGAACCCTCGATATTTGAAACTTTGTAAACAAACATGGCGGCACCCTCCTTTCCCTGAAGCTCTGGATTGTTGTTGACGTTTGAGTTTCTCCCCGCGTCAGGAACACTTGTTTGTCATTGCGGTAGACAGCTCAGAATTCGCAGCTGGAACTGGATCTTATTCCCAGACTGTTACCAAGTGATTTGAAAAAGTGCCATGGAGCACGGAATGGTTGCGCGAGGGATCCAGCAGGATTGGTCGAACAGGGAGTACATTGAGATCATTTCGGGGAGCATAAAGAAGATCGCCGACTTTCTCACCTCGTTCGGTTAGTAAGTGGTCAATGGAATGTTTACACTGGATCTTGGTTTTCGCTCTGGATCGGCAAAAAACCTTCCAATTGTCTGGGCCTCCCAAGCACTCTAAAACTCCGCATTGCTCCTCGATACCGATGAAGTTCTGACGCTGCCCAGAATAAGGTTTCGGGCTCTACCTCTTCGAGCCAGGATGAATAAACTCGGTCGTAGAGCACTGGCTCTGGGAACTTCGAACTTCGGAGAGCATTCGTTATTGAGACTCGATGAGAATTGAGAAGAATTTAAATCCAACCACGGCGGCTCGCATCGGCTATGATTGAAGTTCACTTGGCTGAATGCTCAGATGAACGATCTCACACGAAGTCTCCTGACCATTACGTCGGTGTAATTAAGGAACAAAACTGTTGCAGACATGTCCTGCAGAGCGAGGTTGGCAACGCTGAACGAGAAGCTCACAGCTCTCGAGCGCAAGATCGACTACCTCGAGGCCAGGGTGAGTTTTGAAACTGACCGATCTGGGATCACTTGAATTCGAATGCTGGTAAAAGAATTCTTACCTTTCATCGCATGTTGAATACGTACACTGACAAGAAATCACCGGGAGTCTGATTTTGAACCTCACGAATCACTGGCTGACATAAACACTGGTTCTCAAGGACTGAGCTTATTGTTCGGAGCCACTACAATGAGCAGATGGCAACTGAGTTCCGATCTGAGATGGCGATCGTTTTTCAGGTAACCAAAGGCGAAACTCTCTCCTGAGATACGCAACCCGTCCTTTCCTCCGGAGAGTCGGCGTCCCAATCGCGAGTTCAGAAGTTTCCTCCGAGAGAAACAGATTAACACAACAAGTTCCCGTCAAACTGATCAAACCAAAAAACTGAGTGAGTGTTAAGAGCGATCAACATGAAATAGAGGTTCGATCATCGGAGCTCTTATGAGCTGATTCCGGTGCTCGTTCTCGAAGGGGTGGCCCGCTCTGTAGCCCCAGTCGTGCATTGAAGCCGGTTCCGGTTGAAGTCCGTAAATAGCTCACACGAATCGAGATCTGAGGTCGTTCTGAGATCCTATGGCCAGAACGTTTCGACTGACTAGCGACCGCTAGGAATGGAAAACGTCCGCGAGTTCCTCCCTGTACATTTGGGAATGAGATGCAGCTCGTCAAAGAGGCGAGAAGGAGTCGGTGACGCGAATCAAATAAGCTCCTTTTTCGTGGATCGAATAACGGAAAATCTAGATCGACCACCTGCATTTGGTAACAGCACGTTATGCCGATTGACGGTCTGTAGTCCAGTGGTGATCGATTTCCGGGGATCCGGGACTCTGAACTACGCTTCCGGCACGCTCGAAAGCTCAGCCATGACACAGAGTGTGGATAGGAATCCGCAACTGGAAAGTATGAAATTCCGTCGGAGAGCAAGAGAACCACGAGATCTACAAGCTGCTCTGGGCTCTGAACTTTGGGCTAGGAATTCACTGAAAGTTGCTGATCGTCAACAACCGTACCTGCTCACAGGGGACGGCGGAGCGGAGAGAGTTATTTATTCGTTCGGACCGCATCCCTGAGAAATGGAGTCTCACGGAGTTCTCGAAAAGCTTGGGGGATCGAGAGGGGTTATTCCGAAAGCGTCTAATCGAGCTTTTGGGACCGTTAACATTCAGTCTCCGGAACGTCCCAGTTCGGCTCAAATATGGGCCATCATGCATTGCTGGGACACTGGTAAAAGTGACGTCTGCAGGGAAAGCGAAGCGCAGGATATCTTCTGATCTCGAAGAAAACTGCGCCGAGGAGGCCAAGAACATTGTGTCTGAGAGAGACGCGCTTGAACTGGACACGTTTGTTCAGCTCCGATCCTATTGGAGATCGGGATCAGTATCCGACGTCAAAGACTAACCGAGTATAACTCAATTCACCTAAGAAGTCGGATGGATGGGATTGGGCTATGGATTTCAATATCAGAGGCCGAGCTTGGGATGTTCGTGGGGAGAGCCACTTTCGACTTAATTCTGGGATAACAGATGGTGATGATACACGTAAGAATGGAGGGGACCACCCTTATCGTTCCCCCTGGCACGCCATTGCCCGAAATCTTTGATCAGCTCTGGGCCTACCTTGCGCCATTAATCCGTTCGGTTGACCGTAAATTCGACGAACACTTCATTCTCTCGGCGGCATTTAAGTTCGAATTGTGAGATTCCGCGCGAACCCAATGATGATGAGATAATATGAGATAAGGGGAGATCGGACAAACTAGGAAACCTCCGACAAAACAGCCGAGCTGTATAATTTTACGCAAAAATGGATGTGGTATGTTTTTGGAATCCAGCTTGGATATTTCCTCACGCGATGCGGGGACTTTTGTGTCGTGAAAGGCTGAGGGCTTCCGGAAACGACAGCTCCATTGATGGATGAATCCGTTCGGCTGACCGTAAATTCGACGAACACTTCATTCTCTCGGCGGCATTTAAGTTCGAATTGTGAGATTCCGCGCGAACCTAATTAAAGAACCGCTCGCGCTGAACGTAAACAAGCATGGCGGCCTCCTCCATGGCTAGAGAAGCTCGGGATCGCTGTTGACATCCGGAGTTTCATCGATCTCTGTGGTGAAATCGACGCGTTTGATTGTCCCAAAACGCGTACTTGGATTGACGTTGGATCCATTCTGGGGTTTTCACGGCGTTTGCCTCCAACCCGAAGGAAGAATCATGGAGCGGGGTATGGTCGCTCGAGGAATCCAACAGGATTGGTCGAACCGAGAGTACATCGAAATAATCTCCGGAAGCATAAAGAAAATCGCAGACTTCCTCACGTCGTTCGGTCAGTTGGTTGTTTTTCTTCTCATGTTGGATTACTGCGTCATTCGTGTGATAGCATTGTGAGCCATGGGTTACCGCTGGGCGCTAACTACCGGGAACAGTCAGGAACTGGGTGTGCGTTTTCATGTTGCAAGCATTGGCGGATTTGCACGATTTCTTTGATGGCTCGCTTGTTGAACACAGATGTTGGTTGCAGACATGTCGTGCAGAGCGAGGTTAGCTACCCTCAACGAGAAACTCACTGCCCTCGAGCGCAAAATCGACTATCTCGAAGCAAAAGTGAGTTGCCGGTTCGAATCGAGAGGTTTCAGAGGTCGGGCGCTGTGGCTATCATGAGTATGCGATGGGAATGTTTCGATCCGGCTCGACCTCCGTGGAACTCCCGATGTAAAGCAGAGACAAGAGAAGAGACTATTGTTGGTTGGGACGAGAAGCCGTGTTCGAGACTGTTGATGAACGGTGGAAACCCTTGTTCCAGGTGACCAAAGGTGAAACCCTCTCCTGATCGACGCGTCCAATCCTCCCAACCCCATCGCAACAAAGCCATCGAGAGGACTACACCGCGGAGAGCGCCGGAATCATCCAGACTCCCTGACGGAATGTTCTCATTCCGGAGATGTTCTTCTCCCTGCTAGATAGAGTCCTCGGTTCAACGGCAGTATTATCGAGAGTATGAAATACAAGAGGAGTTGTACCCAACCGTGAAGATACAGTGTCTTCTTCCTCCTCCGTTGAAGATATCAGGAACCACAGAACTTCTTTGCGCCAACCTCGTTTCAGCCGCGACCTTGACGCCCCGAGAGCCGGTCAGAGTACCACAACGAGCTAATGAATGATTCACCGCTTCCAGCTCCCAGAATTTTCTCCTGTCATTAAGAAGCAGTATCGTGGTCAGGGACCGGGGTTGGCTCGATAAGGTTCCCAGAAGAGATAAAACGAACATGGATCAGGAGCGGTTCTACATGGTCGGGCTTGAGAGACGGGGTGCGGTCGATATACTGTAGGAATTTCTTCTTCGGGGTTCCCTACCATTCGTTGCTTCCAGCAGAGTCAGCAACTGCAATCAGAATCAATGCTCGAAGTGCACGGTGAGGAGATTCCAGAGGAGAACTTTGCCGTCATTGCTGTATCGCCGCTTTGTAAGGGGACTGAGCCCGGGCCGATATTCACCGGACTCGACCTCCTGATCGTCTGATTCAGGAGTAAAAAATGCGGTATGAGACCCGGCTTCGGTATTCCCAGTAAAAGGAATAAGTGGCAACCTGAGATAAGGGGAGATCGGACAAACTAGGAAACCTCCGACAAAACAGCCGAGCTGTATAATTTGACGCAAAAATGGATGCGGTATGTTTATGGAATCCAGCTTGGATATTTCCTCACGCGATGCGGGGACTTTTGTGTCGTGAAAGGCTGAGGGCTTCCGGAAACGACAGCTCCATTGATGGATGAAGCGATGGATCGGATATTCCTCATTGCCAAGGCGACATGCCTAGTTATCAAGAATCGGGTCGCCACAAAAAATCCTGCAGTTCTGAGGGTGGAGAGCCGCACGGAATTTTCCGACGACCTGATATATGATCCGTGATCTCCCCAGGTTGGGGAGCGTCGAGCGGTGGCTCGCCGATATTTTGGAGATGCCAAGAACAACGTCCACTCGTGAAGTATCCACATTCGAATATGCTCAGTTGCGGCGTCTTCGCAAAATCAATGGAGTCGAACTTGGTCGCCGTTGTGGGCGGGACTCGAAGCAGGAACGGTATGATTGTTTTTTTTTTTCCAAGGGAATACGAGATAGAAACTATAATTAATGTAATTGCCACAGTTCATTCGAATCTATTTATTCTCGGATGCTGACAACCGTCGAGATTTCTCTCCGATGAAGTTTCGGAAATTGATAAGTTTTGTTTCGAACATTTCGTAGAACCCAACGAGAGGATAACTCCCGAACGATAGCTGCGCTTTAAGAGCCTTCCGAAGTCATCACTGGTTTTGTGCTTGGAAATTCTTCATAAACTCGATCAGTTTCGAAGCCTGCTCCACGTCCATGGCGTTGAACATCGATGCTCGGATTCCACCAACGGATCGATGTCCCTTGAGTTGAATCATGCCCGCCCTCTCAGCCTCGTTGAGGAATTTCTTCTCCAGGGCTTCGTCGCTCCTGATCCGGAACGGAATCGTGGTTCGCGATCTCCAGCTTTTATCTACCGAGTTAATGTAGAAACCGTTGGACGATTCTATCAGATCGTACAACGCTCCGCTCTTCTTGGCACTGCGCTCCTGCATTCCTGCGATACCACCATTCTTCTTGATCCATTTCAGCGTCAGCCCGAGCATATAGATCGCGTAGGTCGGTGGTGTATTGTACAGTGAAGCGTTGTCCGCTGTGATTTTGTAATTGAACACAGAAGGACAGACCGCGGCAGGAGCCTGAATGAGATCGTCTCTCACGATGACCACAGTCACTCCTGAAGGTCCGAGATTCTTCTGTGCTCCGGCGAAAATCAACTGTAAACGCGGAAGGGACAGGGGTTGTGAAAACGAATCAGTTCCCAGCTTTCTCCTGATTTTTTTTTTCAAGAAAGAGTTTTCAGCTGAATAATCGAGGTCGTCTCACCCCGAACTTAGAGACGTCCACGGGTCTCGTCATGATGTTGGAAGACATATCGCAAACGATGGGACATTCAGCCGCGGGAACGTGCGGGAATTCGACACCGTGAATGGTCTCGTTATCACAGTAGTAAAGATAAGCAGCATCTTTAGATGTTGTCCAGGATTCAGTGTCCACCGGATTTTTGACGGCCGGAAACACTTCCTCCACTCGAATGTACGACGCTGCCTCTTTGGCTGCTTTCTGGCTCCATGTACCTGCGAACTCGTAGTAATGGTCAGGGCACGCTTTCAGGGGCAACATCGTACACGCCCTGCCTTTCGGGAACCACCTCTATTCGACGCATGGTCAGAACCACCACGGAACGGTCTCGAAGCCGGAATCATCGAGCTGATTACTGAGATCATCAGGAGGCGATCGTTATCTGATAATCATCGGCAATCGGAAAAACAACGGGACCCAACCGGGTCTCGACTGCGGCGTTCCGTGATAAGGTTGATAAGATACGAGATAGCGAGACGCTCAATCGCGAAATCACATCTAATACTATGCTTTCGAACGAAAGGAAGTTCTGGAGGAAATCGAAATGAACTTGGGATTGCGAAAAACTGGATGATGAGGAAAAGAGGGAGACCCGGCTCGTTTGCTTGCACAGTGAAACCAGGCCGAGTCGTGCGCGAGATATGAGAAATTCTTGAAGCGTTGGATCCCTATTATTTGGAAAACAAATGGTTTTGCGAGGCCTCTCACCTGTAACGAAATAGCAAGCCTTCTGTTCTTTCAATTTCGGGCATAGATTCAGAGGCACAGCCGCGAACTGCCCGGTGCCTCCGCCCTGCATGAAGAGGACTTTATAGTTTGCCGGAACATCCATGATATCGCGCAGGTCCTGCTCAGCGCTCTTGATGATTTTGTCATAAGCTGCTGACCTAAGTGAGAATTCGAAGTTTACTGCATCGGCTTCTGTGAGGAATGAGATTTGTTTTTCTTTTTTCTTTCAATTCAATCATTGTCGCCTCCGTGATCCAGCGAGTTCTCTGCTTAAGCCTCAACGAACGAGCGATGAGAATGACTGACGGGAAGGAACGCTTTGAACTTTGCGGAGAGCTGAAGTTCCTCCCGCTATAAAACTCGCCTGTGACTGAGCTCCATCACTGAACAGCCCGAGCCGTCATAATTGAGCATCTCCTGTTGGGCGAGCTTCAAAACGTCCAGAGGGACGGCGGACGGTCCGGCGGAGAAATTCAGAACGCGGCCGTGATCACCCATGATTGTCTTTGGAAGTTGGACGATTCTCCTGGAAGTCGGTAAATTTGGACCTCAAGTCGATTTAATCGGAAGCCCGAAACTCGGAGAGTCAATGACGACTCCCGAGTGCTTCGCCGGAGGATGCGGAATCTATCGGAGATCAACGAAGAACGGATTCAGCACGCGATATTTTCGTCCTGTTTTCTCGGGCTAATCGGTAGCTCAGATGGGAGAGCCACGTTGTGAGGAGAATAGAGGAAACGCAGCCCGTTCCATGGGGCGGCTCTCTGAGATTGACGTTTCCAGTTGCTGAGTGCGCGAAACTTCCACGTTGCCCATGTGAGGGATATTGCTCTTGCTTCCGAGAGCAGAGCAACGGCCTCCGAATCGTTGGCCTTGGATTCTCTATGACGTGCCAAGGGATGTGACGCAGCTAACGCCGTTCGAATCGTCGAACGGGTCCGGCCGCGGTAAAAGAAACCTCACATCGAAGACTGCTCTGTTTGGGGATGATTGAGTCGACCGTTTTCCCGGGAAATCTCTAGGGTACCCCATGGCAGACCTACCTCTAGAATGAGCTCCAAGTCTTGCACTGAGCGCTGAAACGTACTCTTATCAACTTGTCCACTGTCAGCCCTTTGACGACAGCATTCGGCAACTCACTCTCTCAGTACTACAGGGTCGTTTAGAGAGGGTGCTTTCAAACTTCCCGCCGTGGCGATGAATGATAAGAGCGAGCGAAGATCTCGCAGATTCAAGAACTCCGAACTTCGGAAAACCCCCCGTTGTCCGCTTCACTGGGAATACCCTGGATGTCATATGGGGTTCCTTAAGGCTCCCTCACGAACCTTCCGTCTTTCTTTTCAAGCTTTCCTGTCGGCGATCGCCGAACCCCTTCTTGCAGCGAAGCTTCTGCTCAGAGAGGCGCAGAATCTCGAAGAAAACCATAGAGACCTGCTCTCCAGCAATCGAACATTTTCACCATTCTGCGATTCAGAATTGATTGAGTGCTCGACTCCGTGACCATGACCCGATAAAAGACCCGACAGATCTTGTTCCCTATCTGGAGAAGTGGCTCGAAAAGATCGGCATGACTTGAGCATCCGTCGAGCTCTAGGGGTGGAGGAACCCAGCTCCGATTCTCTTGCTGGATAAGTTCAGTCCGGGTGAGTCGAGATCGGCGGCACACAGGGTAATTCTTTCGTCTCGATGAGACGGAGTGTGCATATCGTTCGTCATCGATCTCAGATCAGGTACGGCTGACCGCCGGCACGGAGAAGCGCCTTTCCGAATGCTCAGTGAAGGAATCCGCGCCGGGTTTCAACAGCTGGCGTTACGACGAGTCGTAGTTTAAGGTGTCCAGGCTCTGAATAGGAATCGACGCCGCGGGTCGGATTCCATTTCCGTTTTTCAGCTTTCCGAAAGCTAATTTCTTTGGGTTCGTTGGCTTCAGGCAGCCGCCCTCCTCTTCATTTGCGTACGGTCATGCAAAATTCTCCAGAACACTTTTTCGGAACTTCCCTAAAATGCATTGAATGAGGGATTTGCGTGTGGAGCATTCTCTACGAGCTCGAGTGGATCCCGTGTTGTCCGAGAGTTGGAATCGTTGGAATCATAGCTCCGTAAAGTGATCTGTCCATCTGTCCACAACTGTGAAAGATCTGTCCAACTGCGAAAGGCTCATCGTGCTTCACATGCATGAGCCTCTTCAGAAACAGTTTTGGTCGGAGGTGTTCCCTACATCGCTGGAGACAATGCGGAGTGGATGAAGATATTCCTGAGATCAGTCGCTAGAGGCCTCGGAAATATCGTCCCTGGGATCACTTCGTCACCCGAGGTCATAGTCAATCGATGGGGCTCTCGGATTGCTGCGTTGATACACGGGCAACTGTAGAAGCTACCATCAATGTAGCTCTGCATCGGCTGACGAAGCGATGTCGCTGACGGATGAGCTGTCGTCTTAGTCTTTGTCAATTTCACCGGGGTCAACTGGTAGATTGAGCTGGAAGACCTTCTTCTCTTCAGGAGCGATCCCATTCCAAGAGCGCGCCGCTATCCCAAGCATCCACGATGAGTATGTGAAAGGGAAATGCAAGACGGAAGCTCACCTCCTCACCAAGGGCATCCCTACCCGAAGTAACACTCCTTCCTGAGTCCCACGGGAATATGGTCCTTGGTGTGAAGTTCGACCATCGATTCAGAAGATGCGCCTGTGGGATCGAACGGAAATCTGTGGGACAGTAGTGCTCGCAGTCCTCGTCGATTTCAGTTTCCGAGCGACAGCTGGAATAATTCATTCTTGGTCTGCTCATCGCAACGACGTTGAAACTTCAAACACACCCTCCCCAACAATCGACGGCGTCGAGGAGGCTCGTCGTTCTGATCATCATCATCCACAAATTATGGGTATTTGATGAGAAGGGGGATACTTGCTTCGACACCGCCTGTGTACATAGCCGTGTAATTGGCTATGTTGAGTTGTGCGCAACCCGAGCAATCTCAGAATGATTCTCCAGATTGCATCAGGGTCGGGTACCAGTTACCCGAATCCCAGTTACCTGAATCCCAGTTACCCGAATCCAAATTACCCTCTCTCACCGCTAAATCCTCATGCGCTGAACTCCATGTCCGATTCGCGCGCCGACAGAACTTCGGAAGTTCAAGTCAGCCAATACTGCCTCTCCCTCAAGGATGACGTTACCCAAGAGTTCCAGTCCCCTATCCCGATTGAAGTTCACGATATTTCTAGTAGGTCTCCGTGGAGACGTCCTTCACAAAGAGCCTAACCTCTGACTACCGCTGATTTAATAGCGTGTTTTATACTTATTGGCAGCCCTGGCTGCGAGCTCGGAGAAATCAACTTAAACCACTGATATCTGATTAACGGGGTACCGGATCGGGCTCCCAGTTGCACGACTGGACTCGCCAGACTCTCTGGATGCAGACACTCCGCCCCGCAGGGACTTAGCCCTGCGGGGCGCCCCCAAGTCCCCGCTCGGGAAGGTAGGAGAATTAAACCGGTCCGGCCACGTGGTGACGAGCTACCGGCACTTGAGTATTGGCGTGGTAAAAATTGGATTTTTTTACTAAAATTGCCTAGCTGACTAGTTCTTTTTGTTGGTATTTTCGACGAGGCTCGGTGACCTTCGTCGAAAGAGTCAACGGAAGTTTTCCCTAATTTTTTTTTCCGTTTTCGAGATATTCTCGAAAAACGGGCTTTTCAGGGGTTTTGGGTGGGACTCGATCCCCAGGAACTCACCGGCGTGTGCCACTCTGCCTGGTTCCTCCTTGGACTTTGCCCGACCTGGGACTAACTTCAGCTCTCGATATTACCAGTTTTTTAACAACTTCTAGTTTAACTACTCAAACTCACTCCGTTCAGCGCGTGGCCTACCGTTGGAGTGACTTGGTCTTTGCAGGGCGTCTACGCGCAAGTTTTTTAGAGGGTGAGGTCGGTCCGGCGGCGCCGCTAGGTTTCAGCGGGAACTAGAGTGTCTGCATCCGCCAAAGAGCCTAACCTAACCTAACCCAGCACTGTACTTCACTGCACGAACACGACTTTGAATAATCTCTTTGGATATTTCTTTCAGTCAGTTCCTATGCTTCTCCTAGGGATCCGTCGTGACTCTATACCTAGACTCTAGAGCGTGAGGATTTGGCGGTGAGAGAGGGTAATTCGGAGTCGGGTAACTTGGATTCGGGTAACTGGGATTCGGATAACTGGGATAGGACGGCATCAGGATGGTAGCATCGTTTGATGCTTATCTTTGATGCCAAACGAATGCACGGCTGCGAAGGATGCTGCATTCGACAGCTAGATCCGAAAGATGGCATACACAGCCATGAAGTGCATTTCTGAACATTTCTGAGGTGAAGACTCGTAGGCGAAAGCTCGAGAAAATCATGTAGGACAGAGCCTCTCATTGTGAAGACCAAGAAATCTACCTCCGACTTGTCACGAGAAGACCAACATGAAACTCCCGTTGAGTTCAATTTTTTATTTTCCGAACTTCATCAGTTTGCCAGCAAAAATGTCATTTCCCGTAGTTAGTCACTGCCCGATGGCTCCGTTGTTCGAATGGACGGTCCGTTGCACCGGTGGGAACAGCGGTTCTGGGTTTTCTCTTGCGACAGTTCCCTGCAGCGCTCGTCGAATATCGTTTCAACCACAGTGATCAGCAGAGACTTCGAGAATCATAGATTTTTTCCAACCGAAGGCGAAATACCCAACCGTTGCGCCGAGGACAATTGCGATGCAGACGTAACCGTTGAACGTCATGAAAAGCAGCATGAGCATGTATCCAATGATCACCTTCAAGTGAGAGTAATTCTGATTCAAGTGAGCCGTGCCTGGACACGAATGGATGTCGACAACGATTTTGGTCCAAGTTCCGGATTCATGTCACGAATCCCACAGATTTCGCCGCAAGGATGTCGGAATTCAATTCTAGTTCGAGATCGCGAGTCGAAAAACATTCAGACTCACGTTCTGGAGCGGTAAATCAATGTTTTGGTCACTTAACAAGGAATACGAGCACTCAGACCTGTTCGAGCCCCGCTTCAATGAGATTTTTTCGGATTCCGGAAACCTCACCTGTACAGCGTATAGCACTGTTTGAGCGAAGTGATGGGGTGAGAGGATCGAAGCGGTCCAGGATCTGTCACTTGTGCTTATCAAGGACGACGAGGAGCCTATCTGTCTCGACTTCATATACAGAGCGTCACGGAAAGCCCGTAGGGCTTCGAGCAAGGCTGCCATCGCGAAGATGATCGCGCATGAGACCAGCATGCCTGAGAACGATTCAAGTTAATTCCATCGACGAAAAATTCGCTCGCTCGCCCTCGGAAACGCGGCTCAGAGAACATCCGCGATCTGTTAGGTGCAACGGTTGCCAGGAATCTCAAAATTTACTCACCCAGAATATTCCTGGGATGCCAGCAGTCGAACAACAGGGTCACATCAGTCGAAAAGTTGAACGTCATCTGCATCATGGACATTTGCATCGAGTGACTGCCCGCGGGGAGTTCTGTCGATGCATGATCCGCATGCCCCATGTGTTGGTGATCCATCTTGAGCTGAAAATACGGGTTTCAGTGAGAATCCACTCGGAATCTCGTGGTTGCGAATGCTCGGCTCGAGTCGTTCCGCTTTAATCGACGTCCGTGCTACTTGGCAGACTCGTGAGATCATCGGAGGTGTGACCTCCGCATCCCCTGTGACTAATCATTGCACGAAGTAGAGCGTTTCTTGCCTGAACCGGCCGTCTAGTTTTCGGAACGTATTTTCCGATTTCGTTGAATGGGAATCCGAGCATCCGGACCGGAGAGGCTCAAGTCATCGTCTCTGATCGATCGCTGACATTTGTGGAGTGCAGCGCGCGTTATATTCAATCAACTGTCCAGATCCGATTTGAGAATATTTCCCATGTAGTTGGACATTCCTCCAAATCACACCCGAGGCTCCAAAGTTTGTTCCGCGTGATTCAAGGACATGTTCTGCGGTCACAACTGAGACCTTCCAAGCATTGCTGAGAATAGCGGAAAATTCCAAATGATCACCACGATATCTGCTCTTGAAGCCCCGGAACTTCGATGAATTCTTTGACTCGAGTTCCCTTGGTGAATTTACGGAACGAGCTGGGGAGCGTGCTCCAGTGCCTCGGGCTTCTGGGTTTCAGGTGGAGAAGCGGCGCTCTAGACTGGAAAACGGCCTCATTGAAGGAACGAATCGAACGAGTGAACGAATTGATAAGATGAGATGCGGATTCAGCGCTCGCTCCGCTAGATGTTGTTTTCCTTCTTAAATTCTCCGGAGCTGCATCCAGAGCTCCGAATCGGATAGGACCGAGGCCCCCGCGATTCACTTTCGATGCTGGCAGATTCGGAAGTTCGCTTCCGAAGCCTGTCGTCAGATCGTCCATCCCATGTTTTCTTTACGTAGGTCCAACTTCTACAACGCCTCTAGCTGATGACGCCCATCCGCCGACGATGAGAAACTTTCTTCCTCCTGAAGCATGAATTCAACTGCTAGCCATGTGCGTTGGAGGCGTTGAATCCGGATTGCGATATTGATGCGAGAATGACGAGAAGATTCCCATGAGCTTGAACAGCGAATCCATGACAGGTCGCAAGCCGTTATACTCTGAATTAGAAGCTGCGATTAGCAATCCAATCGAAACGGTAGGGAGGTGCTGAGTCGAATGGTCTCCAGATGACGAGCGAACTTTGACCCGGAATCTCGCACCGGAGTTTGAAGCTTCATGAGATTATCCCAAGTCCTCCTGATCGAGATGCTCCTCAAGCTCGAAGACCAGTCACTTGTGGAGCGTGCTCCTGATTTCGTCGTTTGTTGATAGCATCGATTCCAAACAGCGCGATCCGTCGAACATGGCGGCGATGGACGGAACCGCAGGGTTCTCGGGCCAGGAATCTGAATCCAGGACCGGGAACGAGGGCTGATATTTTGAGGGCCGGCTGGTATCCATCGAGCCCGGTACAAGACATCTTTTAGTTCGCGCTCATAGGTATCATGGACGCACACCATTCAGCCGATGCTTGGATGGAATGAATCGAACCCTCCCCCCCACCTCCGATGGGCTCATTCGAAAGTGAGCCACCACTCCAGGTTCTTGGAGGGATATGAACCCTGGCTGAAGTTCAAGGGAACACGGTGGTTCCAAGACATGGAGAATGAGACCGGATCTTCCGTGAGTCGTTGTTGCAGTCCATTCTTGTCCGACATCCCGTGACGGACTCCGGTTCTACTTGAAACGACGAGGAAAATCGCTCCGACGAAATTCACCGTAACGCGTCCTTGAACGGTCCTCACCCAGTCACCGGACTGTTTGGCGCAGAGATGGCGTGCGCAGTGCCAAATCGGTGTAGTCGTCTGTTGGTTCGAGTCGAATCACCGTCGTTGTGTCGCCGGGACTCCGTTGGCTCATGGCAACCACGAATTCCGATCCCCTCATCCAGCGTCACTGATATCGTATACCTCCGGCGCTGTTCTTTCTAATGCTCGTTCCTGAATACTCACGTCGCATCTTTTGGTAATTTCACGGAACCCATCTAGTTGCGGCTCTCCAGGCTGGCCCGGATGTGAAACCCAGTCGCCGAGCCACAAAAGCTTAGGAAACCTGTTGTGTCTTCCGGGCGAATGAAGGAGCGTAAAAAGAAGAGAAGCCCGCTCTTGCAATTCGTTGCAACACTTGAGCGGAATGATAGCGCTATAGCGATGCCGAAACATCTCGAAAATCGTCTTCCGCGTCACGATGCCGGCTACGACTTTGAGAGTTTCCCCAAAAATAGCCATCGGATTCCCTTTTCCTTTTCTGTTCGAACTATCAATCTCTGACTCCTTCCGAAGATTCTCCATGATCGACGTTCCGCATGTACACCAAATTCCCGAGTCGCTGATGTTGCAAACTTTTTTGCGCTTTCAAACTGCGGAGAAAAAGGCTATTTGCTCAGACGCTCCTCGAGAGCCACGACTCAATTTCCAGACGGAAGATCGAAACTCCGCCCGTTTGAGTCGGGAAAGCTGGATTCGATTCGCCGATCCTAATGAACCGAAACTTCGGACGTTGATGCCAGACGCGGAGGTCAATGTTTTGGGCCTTTCTTCGCGTTCTGCGTCATCTCAACACGATTTCAAACTCGAGGGTTGGTAGTGCGGCCCGCTGTCGAGGAGCCAGAGTGTTTGAGATATGTACTTACAAGATTGCGAATGTCTCGAAACAAGCTACCGTCCGTTGAGGCCTGACGGCTGCCGTGCGTGGTCGGCTATCACTTGACGTCCAGCGCCGACTTTAACAGACTTCCACTAAATCACCGCGGGCCAGCAACTCAGCGAGCTGCAACTCAATGCATTGTAAACTTTTTGTGCGAAGGGCCGGTGCTCGTGCTCTCCGAGCGAAAATGATCGGTCGGATCCGCTCTCCGCTATTTCAGCTGCCGCCGCTGGTGATATCACGTTCTCCGACAGGCTGCGAACGTCAGACGCAAACTTGGACGGCGATCTCCGATTGAGCTCATAAACACAAACGCACTCGCTCACTTGAATCGGAGTGATCGAGTTCGACGACTGTTCCCGACGATTTCGCTAAAGATTATCGAATAGACTTCTGAAAGGAGAAACGTCCGCGCAGATCGGCTGAGCGGCACAGATGGCGAGTTTTCCACAAAAGCGATGTCGACGGCCGCGAGCGTTGCGATGGTGTGCGGCGGTGTGATGCTCTACACAGTCGACGACCACCACCACAAGTCCTGTCTTACGACGGAGTTCCGCCGTCGACTGTGAAGCTTGCAGGCGGCGAGCGCCAAAGTGGGAGAGTGAACGCTGTTCCTCCGTCTCTTGCCGAGACCCCCGAATTAAAAAGTCTTCCTCCGCGCGCGGCGGATTTCAGCGCTGGATGAAATCGAACTAAACTCAGAAGTGGCTCGAAGTCGCTCCGATCTCAGGGTCCTTCGATGTCTCGCGCTCTTTCCGAACGAGATCATCAAACTTGCAGACTCTGTTGCGGGCAGTTATCCTGGTTGGACATCGAGCATGAGAAATGAATCCGTACGAGAAAGATGGCTGGTAGAGATATGTCAAAGATGCGCCGATTCGACTCTGTGCCGAGTTCCGAAAACTTGATGTAGTCACTCACGCAGCCGTTTTAAGGAGCGCTCCAGGACAGATTATCCGGATCGGCGAAATAGTAGTCCCTGTGACAACTGGGTGGAATCTCATATCGGAATGGCTATTGAGCCGGTCGGCTTAACTCAACTATCCTCGTTGCCGTCTCGAGCTCATCATCTGGAGCCGTCAACGAGAGCCCTGAAGATGGAGATCACCAGATTAGAGGAATCCTTGGAAAATAAGTCGTCCCACAATGCTGGCGAATATCTCATTTTGATGAAACCGTCTATAAGCTTCCACTGGACTGTGTCCGGTCCAGAATGCTGGACAGGGTTTCAGTCGTTCTCATTCGGGGATCTTCCTGATGACTCTTTCCCGAAACGACATGGAG
The DNA here is from genome assembly GCA_037576195.1 of Phytoseiulus persimilis. Taxonomy (NCBI): domain Eukaryota; kingdom Metazoa; phylum Arthropoda; class Arachnida; order Mesostigmata; family Phytoseiidae; genus Phytoseiulus; species Phytoseiulus persimilis. The sequence continues at coordinate 13,869,228 of CM075103.1, forward strand.
TTCCCGAAAGGCTTCATCAACTTCCTCCGCGACCAGGACAGCCTGGAACTTGGATCAAATCCACTTCGTCGCCACTCCGAACACGCCGATTTCTCCGCGGCCTTTTTCGGCGGCTTGTGATCCGAATGAATTGTTTTGTTCTCTGCAAAAACTCCCATAGAATTTCTGAAGCTGACCCGAGTAACGTTATCAATCCAACAGTTTCCTCCTACATCCCGACGTCCAAAAGACCAAAACAGGAGGAACGCATGATGTCTGCCAATTGGGGATGGTTTGTAGAGCGACATTCGGCAAGATCTGCTTGACAGCGCGTTCTTGAACTCAGACCCAGATTTTAAACTTCAGCTGAAAAGCTCATCATCACGCGTCATGACAACTCGGAACTGGTGCTACGCGTCCGGACGAAGCTTCCCGAAGCGTGACACGATTCACTGGAGTTTCCTCGAGCCTCCTGTTGGTTATCCGCGGGGAAAAATCTGAAGTTTAGAAGAAAGCGACGCCATGGCTCAGAGGAACGTTGACGCTCCGCGCTAGCTCCAGCCTCTGGTCGCCGAGGTTGATCGACTTTCGGCGCCCGGCCTTCGTGAGAATGTCCGAACAGGGATTGGTAGCCGAGGAAACTTGTCTCTGGAAACTTCGAGTGTATCCTGTGTGTGATCACGAGTCAGGAGTTCTCCTGATCGAGAACCGCATGGACGGCGTGGATGGGTGAACCGGGACCGAGAGAGAAACCACTCCAAGATGTCACGTGCCGCCGATCGACTTGGATCGCTCTCGATGAGCTCGGCGTGTTGGGAACGACGCGGACGACGAAACGCTCAGCGAGTTGATTCGATTTTCCAGCGACCACGACTCAACGGGGCTCGAGAACCAGAACGACTCAAAGTCGGAACGATGTGAAACTCCGAACGTCCCAGCAGAATATGGTTTTCTTTTCTCCATGATCAGCTGAAGGTGACGTTCCCGCCCAAGCGAGGCGGTGCCATTCCAAAATTCATTTTGATCGGGATCACCCAGATTTCCCTCAAGATAATCATCACGTCTGGAAATATGGATCACGTGACGTGTCGAACTAGCGATTCGTTGGCGAGAACGCCACCGTTGGCCTTTTTTATGGCGAGCATAGTCGCGGGCGTTCCCAGCAAGTTTCAAACGACTCTATCCGGCAACGGATTGACCGACTGAAATGAGCGATAAAGGAGAGCGCTCGAAGCTCCAGGAAACGGCTGTGAAATCTCATTCTCTTGGTCAAGCTGACTATATGATCATAAACGCGCACGCGTCAATCGAGAAAAGGAATTCTTGTCGGGTCCTGGAAGCGCGCCCCGTCAAATCCGCTGGCCTTAAATCGAGTCAGCAAGTCCTAGGGTGGGAACTCTGACTACTGTCATCCAAAAGTCTTCGCTCCGGGATGCGAAGGGAGCGACGGCGGAACGACCGTGGAATTCAGAAAGTCTTCGTCTCACTCACCCAGGTTTTTGTCTGGTTCCAGATCGCGGTCCCGAGGGAGCGCCTGAGCATGGACGACGTCTCAGGTACGATCCCTCGTGCGGGAATTTCTGCAGATATTTCGTCCTATCTCACAGAATCACGTTTTTCCATGATGATACATCATTAGTTATCCTCTCGTTGCTCGTGGCTCTCTCGACGGTTTATGATCCGAGCCAAGCGACGATCCGGTGATTCCGTCGGGCGAGTCCGAAATCCGTTATGGCTGCTGGTAGCGTTGACTCAAACATCTGAAGGATGTATTTCTCAATTACTGTCGCCCTTTCGCGGAGGAGTGATGGGTGGTAGCAGCCACGGTTCGCTGCCTTCTCACGATTTTCACGTAATCGGATGCTGGCGTGCGTACCTCGACGCAAAAACGTTGTTGCGAGCCTCTATGATAGTAGACTTTATTATTCTGGGTGAACAGGTGGCTACAGATCGTCTATAACATGCAGGTGCGTCCAAATACTAGAGTGGAGGCCGTGAGTGGCTTCCCCGTTGGAGCGACGACAAATACTGCACTGAGAGCCTTTCCAGCAGTTGCTGTACGAGACCGGGGTCCGCGAAACTGCAAGTCGATTCGCGTGAATTCTACCCTCGAGCCTGTGCCATCGACCCAATGATTCCGTTGAGCGTCAGTTTGCATTTTCGGAATCATTTCAGAGCTGTCGGCAAGTCATCGATACGACTCATAGAGTAGGAGCGCGTCGCATGAGAGTTCCCTCACGATTAGGGAATCTGATTTCCCGTCTCGGCCTTCGCTCGAACTGTGAGCTCGTTTCAGTAATCGGTTCGGTTGTGAACAGTTACGATCACCGAAGATTTTTCTTCCTCAATTTCAGACGTCATCCCTAAGGAACCGAACAACCCGGGTCAGGTCCCTCGCCCGGCTGCGGACCCTCGATTGTTCGGATCGAATCCCTTGTATCGACTGCCCGGATTGGTTCATCCAACGACGGAACAAGTTTATTTTGACCAACACAGCTCAGCGGTCTCGTTCGGGCTATCGCCAGGTGGGTAACTCCACTTTGAGCGACGGAATTTTCGTTCTCGAACTTACATTCAGAAACAGAGTCCGCTTCTCGGTATGACGCTCTGTCCTCAAATGTTGCTTCTCTCTGTTCCTCTGTGCAGGATGCAGTTCCATCTCTTTCGGAAGCCGGATCAGCATCGTCGCCGTCTCATCTGGGGTGTGATCCCGACCCCCGATGCGATGACGGAGGACCGCAGGGCGCTTCAACGATTTCCGCGGATGGAAACGAAAAAAAAAGGGAATCACAGCCCAAGATTTTCACTTGTGTCCATTGCAGGAAAAAGTTCACGAAAAACTTCGATTTCTGTCAACATTTCAGGTAGGGATGTACCCGTCACGATTGTGATTGATCATTCGCAACAAACCAATGGAGCTGAGCAAACGAATCCGCTTTGTGCCGTAAGGCGAACCGCCTGATGATCCGACGACGGAGTCTCCGTTTGAATGTTGACCACCGCTCGATATTTCCGCAGGTCCCACACTGGGGAGAAGCCTTTCTTGTGCGTTGTCTGCGGACTCGCATTCGCCCAGAAGAGCAACGTCAAGAAGCATCTGGCGACTCACATGGTATGGAATCCCCGCCGGATCGACGGGGGAACTTTCACCACGACGGGTCATTTACCTCGAGAAACTCTACGTGGTTCGTATGTCTTCAACAACTTCTTCCGCCGACGGAGACGATCTGGGGATTCGTTCACGAAGCTCCATCTGGTCCCCGGGCCGATGCATTGCCAAAGCCGATTGCTCAGCTCTGCAGCGATCTTGGTCCTTCTCGATGTCGGATGGGTGGCCTGAGTATTCATGGAGCGTTTCGAGAACCTTCCATGCAACCATTCTCCCACCAAAGAAGACTTTGCGTTGCAGGCAACAGTATGGACAAGGGTTTCGAATGTAGATTTTGCTCGACAACTCCATTTTCGACCTACGCCGAGTTTAGGACGCATCTGAAAACGCACAATTCCGAAAAGGTGATTATCTCCCCGCCGAGCAGTGTCTGGAGGTGGGCCCCGTCCTGAATGGCGGAACTCGATCATCTTCGGCTGTTTCAGGTTTTTCAATTTATTCTACCGTCCTGTGAACACACTCCGAGTAGTGCTGAAGATCTTCTGAATCATGTCAAGGACCATGAAATCTTCAAAGAGTACAAGTAGGTCATGATGATTCCGTTTAGTCGAAACGTCGGTACCCTCATCGGCCCGTAGGGAAGGAAGCCATCCAGATCCGAAGTTGTATGGGAACCGGTTCGCTAAATACCGAGATCGCATTGCAGGTGTTCATCGTGTGACGATGTCTTCCCGAACTTGTATCAATTCAGCTTCCACAATTACAACCACAGTCAGGCAGAATCCTTGGAATATCAGAGGAATTGTGGGAGACGCGCACAAAGATTTCAATACAAATGTGAAATTTGTCAAGATCGATTTCCGGAGCCCGAAGACCTGAAGGAACACCGCGAGTCAACGGGACATTTATACAACTGTCCACATTGCAGCAGCAGGTACCACGAGCGAACGGTTTTTCCATCGGCATGTGTCCTGCGGGTTGGGCGATGAGTTTTCGAGAGGCCCAGCTCCGAAGTTTGTGGAACATACATACATGTGCCTCATAGCGCTCGCTCTCCCCTTCGTAGAACTTCCCGACGCAATGAGCTCATCCACAAGGCGGGTCCATCGCCGACGGAGTCCAAATTCACTTTAGACCTGAGGTGATGAGCTCGGCGTCTGAGCTAACTTCGCGGAACGTCCCGTTTTTCCAGGTTCGCGGAGGAACGTTACCTGCGACGCCACTTGGTTGTTCACGAAGCCGAATTTCCGTACCTCTGCGAGTTCTGCGGCAAGGGCTTCAAGCTGAAACACCACCTGACTTCGCATATTCTCACCCACAACGAAAAATCTTTCTCTTGTCCGAAATGCTCGAGGGCTTTCGCTAGACCCGACCAAGTTGTGAGGTTTGTGCAACCAAGACCCAAATCACAGTCATAAACCCCGTTGCCTTTCCCAAGTTACTTCTCGTGCAGAGCGACTCGACTGTGAGATGATCCACTTTCTTGTTCCAGGCACGTGAAAGCGGTCCACGAACCTCGAGTGCTCCAGTGTGCGAACTGCTTGAAAACCTTTTCGCGCAAGGATAAGCTACAGGAGCATTCGAAGTATAAACGAACTCGATGTCTGCCTCTCCTGGACTCCGCTTGAGCTCGAGTGATAATTTCAATTCGTTCACCGGGATCTTCCGATTCAACTTGATGAGATGGCGCCATCGCGCCCCGAGGGAGATCGTCCCAGTTGGAAATCATCGGCCTGAAAGGACACGAGATTGTCTATATTAGTTGTGATGTGGCGAAGAGGATCTAGGAGTCATTTGTTACGCGAGAGTTCCTCCTATTGGAAATGTATTCTACAAACAGTAACATCCGTATCAATTTAACGTGCTCGATTGATACTATTCATAACCGCGAGGGTATTTGTAAGTGCTTTGGACAAGCATCATCAGGTATCTGTCTGATCAGGGAGAGGGTTGGACATATGTGTATGACAACACTGATCTCGTCGAAGGCAACGCTCTTCGATAGATACAACTCCTCTGATGGTGCTCGAGTCGTTTGAAGGAAAGAAAAAGGTAATAAAATCAGGGAGGATAAACACAGCGATGCAGTCGGACCCTTCATTCAGTCACTAGAATTCAATGGAGCCGATATGTCACTTAACAGCGAGAATCGAGATGAATTCTCAAGAAAGAGTTATATCTATCTCATTGATGGAAAAACGATTTTTTCTTTGATAAAATCGCATGTTCCGTTCGAAAAACCGACACGATAAGCTCTGGAGAGCGACGAATTTCGTCTGCATTCTCGTAGCCTGGGTGATCAGCTCAGTTTAAGCGAGAGTAGTTTTTCGCGTATCCAGATGCAGGCACCAGCATATCATGGATACATGTTGCTCTACAATGTTCTCGATCGCCGTGGGCAATGGTCTACTGAAACCACCCTGCGAATGACGCCGCGGTTCGTCCCACACTGCGATCAACTTCATTCTACAATCTCGACTCCGATGGATGCTTTCAACGCTCTCGATTCCTGCGCAGACTCAGCAGGCTTTGCTAACGCGATGCTTCCACGAGTTACGCTCATGAATGGACTCGACATAAGAGTTGTAAGCCGTCGATTCGATCCGTGCACGTTCGAATCATCGAGTTGTCGCGAAAACGAACACATGTTCATTGTGAGACGGATGTCACAGTGATGTTGTTCGTTTGCGTGATCCACATGTCCTGTCGACCCCATAGCGGCTCGATTCGAACACCTCGAGTCCAACCCGAGGGAACTGGTCGACTTGGCGAAGTGTGTCTGGAAACCACTCCTGTCATCGGGTTGGGGACAGTTCCGCAAGAATCGATTACGTCCCCGTGTCAGACGCGTCCAAGATCATCTCCGATGGTTCTCCTGATCACAGCTTTGTTTTGGAAAGCCACTTCCAACGTCATGTGACCGAAGCACAAGCCGGGATCGCCCTGCTGTCGCCACGTTCCGCAGGAAGTCGAAAAATCCGCGGTTGACCACGATCGCCGCAGACTTTCGGCTCTGATACAGAACCCAGCTGAAAGCGGGTCATAAATCGTCTGTCAACCCGCATAAGCTCCCAGCTCAGCACTGCACTCGAATCACTTGTTTCATCAAACTCCAACGAACGGACCTGGCCTCAATCAGAGCGACAACGTCTCAGGAACCTACCTCTCCGATTGAAGATCAAGTTTCCCGAGGAAGTGCTGAACGGAGGACTTTCGTTTAGCGGTGGCAGGTCGCGGGAACCCGTCTGCATCGCGCGCCCGTCCGGCCGCAATAATAAAGACACATATGCGGATCTCTCCCATATCGTTCGTGTCTCGGAGCACTCTTTATGGAGTCGACGAAGCGTACAGTGCTCGGTGCCAAGTGAACCATCGATCGCGGTGACTGCTCCGACATGACTTACCCAGTACTCGTCTTCATCCTCCTCTTCGTGTTCCCTCGAGTCAGGTAAATTCCGCGAATCCCGTTCTCCCTCTGCTCAAGGGCCAACCTTCATCGCGGCCTGGAAGCGCAGCAGGCCAATCCCGATAAGTCGAGAGCAACAAGCTAACAAGAGGAGAGTTCAAAACTCCAGGTGCTGGCCATTCTCGGTGGAGGCACACGGATCGCGCGAATGGTTCAGGCAAGCAGACCATATATCCAAATTCAACTCTAACAGCACCCGACTCTACACCCATGGCGCGATCGTGGGTGAGATCGGTTTCAACGAGACCCACCGTACGACCAAGTGCCGCTTCACTGAGTTCAGGTAAGCTGTGAAAACCGCATCTGTTTCACGTGAAGAAGGGCTCTCTCGATTCCAGTAGGAACTCCTGAAGCGGGAAACCGCGGGAGCAAGGCTAGTCTTCGGAGAAGATCTCTTGGATCCTCGAACTCCGAGAACAAGACTCGAGAGTTCAGCTCCGACTCGGCGGGAATCGAAAACATCGTCTTTTCACACGTCTTCGAACGCACAATCCATAATTCTTGCTTTGGAGTCCGAGTGTCATGAATCCGCGCAGACAGGAAGAACAGGAGGTCCAAGAGCTCAATTCTCAGAAGTTCGATCGTCTCGGGCTTGGAATATCTCAAATCCACACGTTTCTGTGACGCTCCTGAAAGAGAAGTCACCGGCGCGGCATCACATCGGGTCCTTGGGTGATGTAGCGAATTTCGTCATTTTGAAACGTCGAAACCAGGGACGCGATGGGTTCGACGGAGAGTGTGGTTGCGGAGAAGGTGTGCGATCGTAACTCAGCGAGAACGTCGTTCCGGTCTCGCGAATTCGACAGTTCGGGAACGCGGCCGGATTCGTTTTCCGGTCAAGTCGGGACTCGGGAGAGATTCGGAAGCAGTGGAAACGAAACCAGATCCGTCGACAGTTCGCCTTCACAGAAATTCGTTGCCAGAAATCCTCCGACGGAACACCTACTCTTCCGACGACAAACGACTCATTATTGTTTGAGTTGTCTCTGTTCTAAAAATTCTGGGGACAACGCGCGAGCCTTTCCGAGGATCTCCCTCCAAACCAGCTGGATTTTGATTATTCTCATGCTCGTCATCCGTCTCTCTGCGACAGGAGTCAGCGAAACTCCGCGGCCAACCTGTCTCGATGAAACCCCGTTCCGGCTCCGTTCACGTCGATTGTCAGGGACGGTCATCTCTCAACGCGAATCGAATAATCTGCCGGCAATTTTCCACTTCGCAGAAACGAGACCGAACGCGACTTCCTCTACGAGAAGCTCGGGCGTGAGCCGGAAGTCGTGGGCTTCAATGAAATGACGGCGATGATAGAGGAGTGTGGAGCTAGAGTGGTCAACAAGCGAACGTTCCCGCGTTTCTCCAATCCGATTTTCCCGGGTGAGCGAAGTTGTCGTTTTTCGTTGACTCGGCTGCTCTGAAACAGTCCGAGCAGCTCGCGCCCCGCAAAGACTGTCAGCTTTCTCGAGGTGCTAACCCTCTTAGATTTCATCGGAGCTCGGGACATCAGCGGGAATTGACTTTTTTGCTCCCTCTTTCTTCGCAGGAACTCTGTGGTGCGGGCCCGGGGACTCGGCAGCGGATTACGAGTCGCTTGGCGTCTGCGCGGAACCAGATGCGTGCTGCCGAAACCACGATCTGTGCCCGATCAGAGCTCTCTCGGGTGAGGCGATGACACCTCGAGGACCGAACCGAGTGACAGTTTCAGATTGCCGGTGCGATTTCGCTCTGAAGAACTGTTTGGAGAGGAGCGCCGAGAAAAACCACGTCCTCGGTGCCAGAGTCCTGACAGTGCTTTTCGGCATGAGCGTTGGATATTGCCTCGCGGAAAACGGGACGGTTGTTCCCACAAACTTCAAAGTTCTCGATCTTTTGCGGTAGCTTTCGAGAACAAGCTCTCAAATCCACTCAGGAGCTCCGCAGCTGTATTATTGTTTTTGTGCACGGTGAGTTCGGATCCCGCCGCGGAGCACGGTAGTCGAAACTTATCATGTCAACTCTCACTAGTCAGGTGCCAGAGAGCGACGATGGTGACAACCGGAACATTGTGGTTGCGACGGATATTTTATGAATTGAAAATGACTACAGATGGTACTTCCAGGAGTACAGTGTATATTTGACTGAATCAGAGCCGATTCTAACAGAAAATACCACTCAATCCCAGATTGTCTTAAATCTTGTTGACCGGTCCCGAAATTGAGAGGCCTCTGGTATTTCATTGAATTTCATTCATTTTCGACTCGATCTCAATCTCGATTTTGCGGCGAATGACAGAGCTCTTCATATGGAATACTGCTCCTCGAGCCTTAGTGGTATCGATGTCAGCTCTTTCTTCCGCAACAGATTCGTCGCTTGATCAGTTCCACAACCCATATTCACACTGACGCTTCGTGAAAGGAACGACAGAGCAGCGCATCCTGATAGAGATGATCGGCCTCTGATCATCTATTCATTGCATCTCGTGCTCCTCGAGAGGGTCAACTCCTGCTGAAGAAAGTGGCACTCGATAGTTCCAGAGGAATACAGCATAGTTATTCAACAACAGTGGCCACTGCGAGGCGTGCCGTGCTCTCGCCCCTCCCGGAACAACAACAAAAATGTCCCCTCTGAATCAGGCTCCCAGGATCGATCTAAGTGATACTTAGGAAACCGGGTCTTGCTGCGGCTAAGAACTCACTGCGTCGTGATCAGTTCCGCCATCTACCTTCCTTCTGAAAAAGATTCACCACCAAAGCAGCGGACATCCAGATAGTGCATGGCTCGCCGATAATTTTTCCTACACGAACAAAGCTCCGCGAGATGGAATCATCATTTCCGGGTTGAATTCTCCAGCGATCATCTCACCGCAATGAGCCCATGTCTGCCCCTCTCCGAAAATTTCCGTCCATGACACTTTCCCCCGAACGCATGCTTCCCGCATTGAATCGGGAAATCGAGGTCCATAGCCTCTCGCGACCAACGGAGCACGAGAGGCCGAAACCTCCGTACAACGGAATTATTGTAATTGCAGTGGCGTACTACAGATGGAGTGCTTCCAACCATTTCCTGAATTGAAGACATACCTCTCAGTCTTTCACGTACGAAGGTCGAATCGCACTCCGGCAATTCCCCATGCTGTGGGTCGACGAAAACTTTCTACGATACGGCTGAAATTCTCTGTTTTTTTGGTTTTCGTGTCGATCTGATGATCGTCCCGGGATGAAGCGGAGTTGAATTCGGGACCAGGAGACCATTCCCCATCGACCTCGAAAAAGTTCAGGGGGAGTCTAAGATTGATTTGAGGGAAATCTGCCATTCAGTTCCTTGGGGGAGACCTTCGTTCACTGGTGAACGGCCCTCAATGGTGACGGGTGCTATGACGAAACGATTTTCATGCACGTTGGACTCATTCCCGGATGGATTCGGAACCGTCCTGAAAATGATCTTGTATCTTGCCAAGAGGCGGTCCTGGGTTGATTGTGAAATGACTCCCGAATCCTCCAGGGGACGAACGTGGATCTACAAATCTATTCTCAAGCTGAGGTTGAGATGACGTCGGGGTGTTCCGCGAGTGATTGGGACAGTTCCGGTGATGAGCCTGGAAGTTTTGTGGGGATCATGTTGGATCTTAGAGTCGCTGTTTTCCGGGGTTGAATTTAGGAACACCCTGGAGCTGATTCCGGGTAGATCTGGAAATGCCTCCGAGAAGATTTTGAGGAAACCCGGATCAGTCGATCGCCTTTTCCTAAAAGTCGTGCGCAAACTGATCTTCTCTTTGCGACTCGATCACGACATCCCGGGAGTGTGACAACTATTGACGTGCGCTCCCGTCACGGGTTCTGAGTGTGAAGAGCGGGGAGGGGGGTTCTTCCATTGCAGTCAGAAATTGCATCGAAGCATCCACGGTTCCCTGGAATCTGCACATCCCTGAAATTTTCAGTTGGTGTCGGCGGCGGAATTGACGTCAAAGATCACGAACAGTGATCGGGGCGACAGTTGACCACTAATTGAAATAACACGGGGAGGTCGATCGGCAGCCATGACTCAGTCAGGATCGTGTTCCAAATCGAATGACTGCGACCCGGATTCCCGATCAGCTCGAGGACGTTCGCGCGGCTGCTCCGGATCGGGAATTCGTTTCTCTCATCCATTTATCGCGACATTCCTGACACAGTCGACCTGTTCAGATAACGACCTGAGAACGGGGCAACAGGCTCGTTCGCTCACATGTGGCTTCAATAACCAAATTTCACGTCTTTGGAAAGAGCTTTCCATAGCTCGAGTCTCAGATTCTGTCTGGTGATGTTCCCGATTTCATTAAGAGTCTGGGAGTCGCTTCCGCTCTGCAAGACGATGACATGAACGACTTCGACGTTGACGAGCCCGGCTATCATTAGGTCCTCCCTAAGCCGTACACGTTGATCGTCTCGAAGCTCCTGGAACAGGGGTTCCCGGACTTTTTTGGCCCGGGCCCGACTCGGCAAAAACTCGGGCCGTTCCAGGCATCGATCGAGAATGCCGCTCAAGGATTCCGAGCTCCATTTTCCCCTGAATGTTCCATCGGAAACACGGTATTCGAAACGAGCAAGGATGAGCATTCATTCGTGAAGGATCTCATAGATGACGATTTTCAACTTGAATGTCCGTGCAACGAATGAGCTCGTCGCCGGCGGGCATCGATCAGGGAATCGGACCTGATTTGAACGCCGCGCCGGTCAGGATGAGTCGTGGACAGTTTTAGAGCTATTCCCAGTTTTCCAGGCCGTTTTTTATGGTTCCATGAGCGCCATATTTTGCGGCCTCATTTGGGATGCGGGACTGAGCAGTACAGCGGCGATCCTCTTCTCATCTCATCAAGGACGTTCCAGTGATTCCATGTGTTGAGAACCACTCTCCTAGAGAGGAGGAAAGATCGAAACTTCCTCTCAACCCATGACAGTGTCAGTGGAGTTGAGAAGGCTGACAGGGAGGACGGCGGGAGAATTCGCGTGCGGTCGTAGCCTCTCATCTCGGAATTTCCCACACCAGATCGCTACCTAAGCTGGGCCGGAGATCCGCGTCGCGTCGGAGCCACACCGAATCTCATCGATGATGGGGAAGCGTCACCTTCTCTTATTTGGAGAATCCTGTGCTTTCTCTGATCACGTGAAGGCACCAATCAGTTTCCGGAGCTGCAATCTGCCGGAATGTCTCAAGTGTGCTGCACAAAAACCCGGCTCAGCTCGTTTTTGCTTCTCCTCGGGAGCAGTCACAGCCATGACCTGCTGAGTCATGTAAGCAATGTGAACGAGCGGATCTGCGGGCTCCCTTCTTTTCTATCTTCGCTCATTTAGTTTTTCGGAAACAGAACGTATGACCGTTCACCTGATGTGGCGACTCGGAATTCAAATTTGAGAGGGATCCGCAACTTGTCGAAGAGCTTCAACGAGATCTCGGCCCTCGTCCCCGAAGCGACCGCTTCGTCTCACTCGATGCCCACATTCTAAAAGATTCTCTCAACCTCCGATTTTTCGACCGAGTCGAGTGGAAATTACCCCATCAAGGGCCGGACCGAACTTTGTACTAGAGCCATGGGAAGGCAACATGAAGGCCGAATCTGTGGGAGGCAGTCGGGAGGTTGGCCTCTCCCACGGGGCCCGGCCTCCCGAACGATTTTCGGGATTGATTCTGTGAACTTCTTGTCGATCTGCGCCAAGTACCCTGGAAAGTGTCGCGAGCGAGAATTGTCTGAATCAGTTATTCAAAATATCCAGAATTGTTATCACGGTTTTGTCGGGTGCGATGGGATCATGTCGCGACGCCGACGGCCCGGTCTACCATGAGCCGAAGACACTTATCTCTTCGGCGAACATCGTTTGACAAACAGCCGCCTGATCGTGGATGACACAACAGGCCAGAATTCCGTTGTAACCGTTGTAATGTTTGTTGACGCCGCGTGTATCGATTCGCGCGAGCGTGTTACGTCAGCCTTTTATCCGTCGATTGATGACAGGGGAAGAAGCGCAAAGAAGAAAAAAAGACCAAGAAAGTGAGACTTCCATCAGCTTCACTGCACGTCCGCTCGCCAATGGCCATTGCTTCAGTATCTCATTCCGAACGACACCACAGAGAACTATCTCTCATGATCGTTGAAGATTAGAATTGCTCGAACGTTCTGCAAACATTCCAGACCCGTGCTCGCTGACTATCTCTGTTGATCCGTTCCCTAGAACGACCCTCCGATAACGACCATGGATCGTTTTTTCGATAAAGAAAGAAAGAAATATCTGGGTTGAGGATCTCTCCAATTAGAAATGCCTTCGGAAAACGGCGAGTTTACAGCAATATCATGGTTTCTCATTCCATTCCACGACATACCGCAACGGAACCTTCAGGAATTCGTTCAATTTCTGTTCAAATCCGCCTGCGAGGACATTTCACCGCTGGTTATTTCGATTCGAAGGATCGGAGAACCTAAATTCGACAACGAAATCCCAAAAAAAAAGCATTTTCCTCACAACGTGAATCACGTATCGATATCCACTTCTGGCGTTGCGCAGTAGGCCTGCGCGATCGGTCCGCGGGCCCGTCGGCGGGCAGCGCGGAAACCGAATCGGCTCTCAGAACCCGACACGATCGGATAAAAACTGGATCTTCTAGAGTTGAAACCGTCGACTGAGACCCAAGGTCAGAACAGTAAAGTCTCAGAACTTGAATCACATTCGGGATAACGACCACTGTTCTTTTTTTGCGAATGGACGCCCGAAAGCGGCGACTCGCGTCCGAGAATGCAACGCAGCTTTGCCGAACATCGGGAAGCTTCTTCCAGAGCCGTAGGCGCTGAGTCATAGAAAGTCGTTTCGTTGTTGAACAAAAGGGAAGAGACAACAACAACTCCAGAACCAGATTCGTCTCACGTCTGCCAGCGATATTTCCCGTCGGGCTTCAGTTCGGCCAGACAGGGCGCAGAAAAACGTTTCGCTTTCGTTCTTCTACGATGATCCGTCTGCATCAAAGTGGACCGGGTCGGACTGCCCCAAATCGTCTGGCCTTGCTTCTTGCGTCACAGCATGGTAATTCTTCAAAGACAACACCAATAACGAGAAAAGCGGCGGCTGTGAACGCGGCGACAGCAACAAATTCAGGGAGCGAAGGTGCGTCAATTAAATCGTTCCGGTGACAGAAGTGGAAGCGCTGCCATTGTTTCAAATCGTTGCGTGCTCCATGATAATGTCTTTATGATCGCAAATTCCGAATCAGAAGCCTTCTTGCAGTGTCTGTGATTTGCTGGGAGTCTGTTTTGCGGAGCCCTTCAAAACGGATGAACATCTTGAACTTTCTGACTCTGAAGTTTTTGGCTGAAGCTTTGCTTCACGTTTTTCAGAGCAACTTTGTGTTTTGTAAACTCGGCAGAAGTGATCGCCGTTGGAGCTCGGGAGATGCGAGCCTCAAGTCCGCGAGCCCTAAATCATGCGAGACCGAATTCCCCCGAGTCTGAAGACTTTTTATCTCAATGTCAAGCTCGACGAAAGTCCGTGAACCTTCTATGCTCCTCACATATACTCGCCATTGTGCTAGGGCTCAAATGTTAGATCCCAAAGTTCCAAAGTGAGATGTTTGCAGCGCGTCCCCTCGCAGCGTCCACGTAGTATTCCATTCTCCAAATTGAACTTTCTGGACGCTGGGGAGACTTGCTAGACTCGAGTAGAGTACTCCTTCCAGGATTCTAACATTTGAATGGAGCATTTCGAGGATTTGGATTGCGGATTCGATCACGGAGAATGCCTAAAAACTCGCTCATAGCAACGCTCGCAACATAGCAGCTTCATTGAATTTGATTGCGTCTCCCATCGAGGGGAAGAGTTCTCGGGCTCGCGGGAATTCGGGCTCGCGGAACCCAACCGCTGGTCCTAGTCCGATTCGGCACCCTCCGGCAGCGGAGTCCAACTCTTTCCTCCCGGACTAGGGTTGAATCCACGAATTCCCCGTCGGCACCATGATCCTGAAACAGAGCAAGACAACCGCATGAGAACTGACGTTCGCTGTGTTCATATTGGATGGAAAATACATCAGAGCCCACCAGGAGAGACTTGAGGGCTTGTTAGGAAGCAGCGTGGACTCGGTTCATCTGGTTTGCGGACCGAGTTTCCCAACAACTTCTGCAGGAGAACATTAGGAAGCTGCATGCGTCGAAACTCGCTGGATTTTCTCGACTTTCAGAGTCCCCTCGCCCATGTTCTCCGTTCACAGAGACTCGAGAGAGCTTCCGTCATGATATGACATACGAGCCCTTCTCAACAATGCTCATGTATTTTCCGGTTTCGAGGACTTTGAAGGTTCGAGTTACGCCCTCTCGGAGTTCCGTACCTCCACAACCTTATCCATTATCCTGTCCACCGGAATATATCCTTCGCAAAAGAATCGCTTGTTCTCCGGGATTAAAGTTGCCGGTAGCAGAGACGAGCAACACCATGCCCCCGGATTTCAATCCGTTCTCACCGGCGATCACCGGTCTTATCTTTATGCGTCACCTCTGATCGTCCATGCATTTCCTTCCTTCGGAGAACATTTTATTGACGTGCGTGGCTGGAGGGAAAGATTCTGGATTCAGACGGACCCTCGTGCAGGATCGAATCTGAACCAGTTTCATGAATCGATCCTCGAATGATGTTCCCAGAAAAGTCGAGCAGCGAATTCCTCCAAAGCGAACGATCGCTGACGAACTGCCGTTCAGGTATGTTCCATTGCATCGCTGAACAACTGAGCCGTCGAAATCAGAATCGTTTGCATTTGCCGGGATGATCTCGGGTCTAACTTTTGAGGTAAATTGGCTCCTCACTTGCGAATCAGTGGACTTTGAAGAAAAGGGACGAGGTCATTGAGCATCGATGAAAATAAGTCGAACCGGGTCCGCAAACAACACGGCATCGGCCATAACTCAACGTTTCCCGTTTCCGATTTTTCACCGATGAAGGTTACTGCATGACAAGGTTACTTCAGTTCATATATCATGTGTGGCAGATATTATGTAAGGCGAAAGAGTATTCGGCCAGTTTCTAAGGTGTGCTTTCGCAAGCATCTGAACCCATGGTGATAAGAAGATACCGCATACGGAACCCGGCTAATTGCAAGCGGGTGGCTCAGAAAGCAACGGTGAACGGAAACGTTCAGAAAAGTACTTTCCGGCAATTGCGAGAAGGACGCCGGACTGTCTACGGAATCTGTGGACAGCTTGTTGGCACCATGGACAGCGGACGAATGCGTCCCAGCCCTGCGAGGCTTCTCCTCCAGGAATGAGTGAGCTTCGGACGGTTCACGAGGAGGAATTCATACTAGATGTCTATTCGAGATTCACTCCGAGGGGGGCATCACCGGGGAACCTTTACCGCGTCCTCGCGTCTCCGACAATAAGCCTCAATCGTGAATCTCTGGCGAGAGGGAGTTGACCTTGGAGATCTTCGGCCAACCTTGAAAGCTTTCAGAACTCGGATTCGTGATTCGTCCATTGATCGTGAGCTCAAGCTGTTCAGCGCCTGGTCGCTTCCAGCGCTACCGTGGTGTCGGCGGTGTTGGCGACGACCTTGAGGTCATTACGACAATCGAATGATAGAACATTTGTGCCTGCTCCTTGCTCGACTGGCTGGTGGCTGCGATTCCGACTCGGCTCCGCGAATTTTATCAAAACACCACCGATGCCGGGCCCTTGTGAGTAAGAACCGTCGGCCGGCAGCACATTCTGAGAACACGCGGGAGCAGATATTTCGACATCGGATCCTGATCGTCTGCGCACGCCAATCCGTAAACCACCAGAACGACCGACGAACTCCGGATTGTCGTCCTGCAGATCGACCTCTGCTCCGACTATATTCTCAGTTTTCATCACTTTAATCGCCATCATCATCGGAGTCATCACCTTCCGTTCATACTAAGTTGCAGTATCTTGTTTGCTGTGGTATCCGTCGCGGGTAATTGATGCCAATAATCCCTCATCCTTCGGATCGGTATAAGGGAAGTATTTCACCCACCAAGGTTTCCATCTGCAGATCATTGGCGATTGTATATTGAGTTGGACAGCGTGTTCCACGGACGATTCTCGGGACATTTTGGCGGGCAAAATCGGGAATTCTAGGAGAAGCTGAAACATCCTCAGTTCCCAAACTCGGAAGCGGAATCGGATGCGACGAATGTCGATGGGGTCAGAGTCAAACGAGAAAATGTGAAAAATGTTTTTTTTTTCTCCGCTCCAGCTCGTTACCGTTCCTCGTTTCCTCAGTGCGCTGATCGATAAGTTTTTCTGCCAATGAGTTGAGCAACTGCTTCCGAAACACAAATACTTTATGTGCGCGAACTCTGAGATAATCAATGTGTTTGGAAATAACGATCCAGTTGAATGTGAGCGCCGAATGACATCAAACAATTATGAATGTATGGGAATAATGATGTTGACTTTCACTGGGACCCGGGTGAAAGTATCGGTTCGAAACAGCAGGTGAACGATTACGGGTTGTATCACCAAGGCTCGATGAAGGAAGGCATCTGTGTGAATTAATCTCAGCCATCATGACAGAACTTGTAAGCCCTGGCGGCGAACAGATTGATTAACCATTCGAAGGGTGTGTTCTGCCCTTATGACAAACCTGCTCTTCAGAACAGGAACGAGGACGTTCCGTCCGACAGTCTGTCCGCTCTGATGTATCGTCCAACTTCACCCTTCGCCGTTGCTTAATGCTGCATCCATAACACTCGGAGAAGGAAGGGAAGAGAGAAAAAGAGTCTCAATGACGCAACGTTCAAGTTTCTGATTTTTTTTCGCGCCGAGCCGCGCCGCTTGGCCCAGTTGTGTCTGGTCAAGGCGGATTAAGCTCATTCTGGGAGAGGGTACTCAGTGTATACGGAGCCAAAAAAATACATCGATCTATCTGTTCAAAGAATTCACTGAGCTTTTCAGACGACCCCAGACGAAGTTCGATTTATTTTGCATACAGGGATCCTCTCCCAGAAAATGGTAGAATAGGGAGACTACATGAATGAGGGGAGTGCTCGGAAGGTGCTGTCAGCTCTGAGCTTCGAGGGCTGCTTGTTGTTGTCGCCGGTGGCGCGATCGTCCAGACATGACAAGCATAACGTATCTTGAGCACAATTGACAGCGTCATCTCATAAGAATAATTACTCAACACAATTTACACGGTCAAATATCCAACAGTGAAGTTTTTAACTGGATTGTAAAAAGCATCATCTGTAGCAACGAACTTCAGGCGAAAGCTCTGACTGGCCGAAATACGATCAACTTCGTAACTTTCGAACCCATACTTGATCAATGGATGAACGAATAAACCTCTGATACATTGGCTCATGGTTCTTCCCATGGATTGGCTGCCACTGATACGCTGATATATGCACTGGTAGGCGAGAATTTCGATGACACACCGTGAAAATGCTATCGGCTGGTAGTTGAAACTAGAAAGAGCACGGAATTTTCGGACAGAGAATTGAGGTCCGTTCGGAGTTCCTCGAATTAATTTCCGCGCCGTGGATTCTCAAAGGGACGGAGCTGAAAAATGTGCTCTCGAAGAAGGAGCCAACAACTAACAATAGCATCAAATGCTCAGGGCAGAGTTGGCTCCACTCGACGACGAGCATACCTGATATTGTTGCAGTTCTGTTCTCGGAAAGATTTAACATTTTTTCTCTCTCTTCGTGGTGGATCATCGTCGAACTTTCGGCGAATGCCACTTTCCTGTTTCACGACTCCGTTCGTCGGTTATGTCCGCTGGCTATCGGAGATTGCGTCAGTGTTCAGACCCAGCGATCGACTGCATGGCGTTTTTGTCTTCCTATCAGAAAAGAAATTCAAAGCTTCTCGCTCTGCACCCGGAACACGGAGCTCCGGCGCTGTATTGAAATTTTTGATGGAGTTCTGATGGTGTTTTGTGAGCTTGACAAACCGAATAGAGTCCTGTGGCTTCTGAGAGCTTCGTCGGATCCGATCAAGGGAATGAAGTTGTTTATGCCTTCGGGGAAAATATCCAGAGGAAGGTGACAGGGTTACAAATGGGTTGCAACACATCATCTGATGATTCCTCGGATCTTGAACGTCTTGAAGACGGAGCGCTGACAGAGTCATGGCAGCACAGTGGTCAGCTGATCTTCAACGGGTTATCCTCTCATTCTGCATTCGTTTTTTGCAGTGCATAATTCGGTCGGAGCGTAATGACGATGATTGAGCTATCACTTGTTCAGACGGTCCAGACCAGATCAGTCATCGGCCCGGGACGATCGAGGGAGCTCGGTGGTATCTGATGAGGGCCGGAAGGACAATGGGTTTCCGACCTTTTGTTTGCAGCCTTAGCTAGCGGAACCAGTCACTCTTCGTTTCTCTTGTTGTTCGACAATGAAAACGGTCGGTCGTTTCAGACCGAATATTTATTGGTACGGCCAGAGGGGGAGGGTGATTTACCTCATGACTCGGATACCTCGTGAGCTCGTCATGCCGACCAAAAAAGTGCCTCTAAGAAACTCCAAGTACCCGAGGTTCTAAGCTGAAGGGATGAGATGACAGAGAAATGCCTGCGATTATGAATGTCACCACCAAACCCGCTCACTATTCCCAGGAATCCTCAAGCTGAATGATGATCAATGAGGATTGTTCCAGGGCAGTGATTTTTAACCTGATGCGCGGCTTCCCTCGAAGGGAATGTACCCAACTGCCCCTGTAGAAAGGAGTTATTCCCCTTGCACCCCACGCTAAGGCCTCCGAGAAGGCTTCGTGTGGAGGGATGTGGAGAACGGTGCGCTACTCTCGAGTGCACACATGGGCTCGTTAACCTAAGGAAACAAGCTGCCGACGTGAGCGTCCACCGGTTTGACAACGTCGAGTCGCAGCGAACAAGAGCCAGTCACCAGCGCTCGCATTGTTTGCCTCTGTTGCCCCTGACGCTGCGCTACAGTCATCATTTTTGGACCCGCTCCGTCATATTACTAAGTGACAGCCCGCAAACACAGTCTCGGAAAATACTTCCTTTCCCTGCTCACTGAGCCTATCTCCAGCGAAATTTACCAATAGGCCTGTTTCGAGGCTCACAACTGTGATATCCGCTCAACATCCTACCACGGCATAGGAATCGACGCACCGGGCTGGGATCCTTTAAAACTGCGTACGTAACAATCAGCTACGTCGGCTATATTGCGTCTTTTTTGCCGTTTCTAGCAATGTCGGAATCGTGGAGGTTAGATGGCCTCAAAATGAAAATGCCTGCGAATTCTGGAAGTGTTTCCAGTGAAAACCTCCGGAAGCCCGTGGCTGAACCCCTGATATCTCTCCACGCTCCTCAATCGAACCCGTTCCGGTCGCTGCGGGGACCGCTTTGTTCGAACTCTGTATTCCTCCGAATTCACTCGGGGGCCTTTTCGGAGAACGCGTCGATCAGCAGTGGGACTGAATTCGTTGCTCAGTCATCGGAACAGCTTATATCGCCTTCTAAGACTTTCTCGGAACAATTTCATCCTGCAGTGCGATTCTCAATTTTCAACAAACTTTTGTCAATCACGAGGTCGGGCCTTGCCTCCGCTCGGTTTTGCGTAGTCCCTCCATTCATCAGGTTCTCCGCCATGTCTTGTCCTTACACTCTGTCCTTTCGTGCTTACCGTGAAAGATCAACCATCGATCGCACCCTAGTTCATGACCGCCCAGACGGAACGGAGGATCTGATCTTGTCAGCGCGAATCTTCAAACTCACTGGCGTTACAGGGAACTCTTCTGCACTTCCCCATCCGATAGCCAGCCGTCGAACGCATCGGAGTCGTTAGGCTGTCAGAGCCCCATAATAATCTGCTAGTGAACGCTGTGTGGGAACACGACGTTTTGAAACTCTCATGCTTCCAGGCATGATCATTCCACAGAAAAAGACCTTCAGAAGAAAATCTGCCCATTGGGACAGCAGCCATAAACTAGAAAGACATTGCGCTGTGGTGGCCAATGGGCTTACAAAAACACTCGATGTTTTGCTGGTGAAGCCAACAAAAAAAAAGCCCTGCTCCCGCCTAGCTCCAATACTCTGCGACCTTCATCGTTCCCACTGCGAGAAATGACAGAGCTGAGCTGCGGCTCTCTTTTGATCGCGACTCCTGCGCAACGGTGTCCAGAATCTGGCTCTGCTCCGGTATTTCGGGAAGTGCCATCGAGTGAATTCCCCTTGAAGAGTCTTACGATCGAGAGCTTCGTGGCAACCTTGACGCTTCACTTCCGTAGCGAAAAGATGGTTCTCCGATGTCAAAACCCTTCCTCTCCTTAGTCTCCGAGACTTTCGTGACGAGGTTTAGAGGAAAACAGCCCAAATGTGATCTCACCACCCCGAGCCTCGTTCCTTTAGCTCAACTATGTCGCTCATCGAAACCGCCGTGTGGTTCGATGTTGATTGTTGCACTCATTGTACGTGCAATGTACAACATGTAGTTTGTTCGACGGCGGTTTCGTAAGATCAAGTTCAAGGCATCTCGTACGTTGTATCAAAGTTTTCTTTGTTCTGGCGTTGTTGGAGGCACCTTCGACGTCGTGACTTGACGCACGCGCCGCCCCAAATACGACCGACAGACGAAACGAATCATTGTTCCACGGCTATGGTTCTGTTACCCAGACTGGCTCGAAGAGCTAATAATCGAACCGAACGGCGACTGGCTGCCACTTGCATATTTTGAATGCGCTCGAATGAGTGCCCTGAACGCGTGGTCCATGAATTTTTGTCTCAAGGATCGCGCGACGCTTGATACTTAATAGCAGCCCAAAAGCCGTTTCTGCACTAAACGGGCCGGTTGTTGCTTTCGCAAGCTCGATCCGGCATAATTCAACCTTCTGTCTCATGATCTTCACAGTATTTTCGAAGACACCCAGGAGTCACCGACTTTGATCCCTCCGGAGGCGAATCCACTTCGCGGGTCGATCTGAGCAACTAGGGTCGGAGCTCTTCCCTTAGATTAGCCTTTCACAGAAAACAACTCGGAGGAAACGGCCGGAGAAAGAGCCTTCGAGCGTAGGACTGGCGGAGCGATCTCCAAACTGTTCTATCGCTCGAAAATGCTATGCGAACTCGTTGTCTATTCGAATATTCTGACCAAGCAAAGCTCACAACGAGGGAAAGGTCGGCGAGAATTCTTTCACCAGATTTCGCGGCTCTCAGCTTATCAAGCTGATCTGATGCATTCGGGAACTGTTTTTGTCTGAGATTATGCTTCTGGTAGAATTGGTGGGCCAAATCGTTGCTCCATTTGCATCTCGACGTTACGGGTGGGAAGCACATCTCACGATATATATGAATCGAATCTCGGTTCGCACGAAGAAAGTGGGTGCTTAACTCAATCAGACCTTTGCTTCTGGTAAAAAGACCAACCACAGGGAACGTCCCTCTGAGGAATTAGTCAACACAAGACTCGCTGACATCGGAACTCTTCGAAAATCACGTTGATAGCCAATCAAGTTCTCAGGGACGATTCAAGGATACGCACCAAGACCAGTTGGCTTGCCGTATATTGGGAAAATATGAGCCACGTGGGACCGTCGAAACCAGGAGCAGCGAGCTCGCTCGGAGGGGGAGACTGAGCCTCCTTTGACGAGGATTTCCGAAGTCTTGCTGAGGAAAGAATTTGCAGCGGATTTGGAAGCGAGCGTATACTCAAGGTCCTCGTGAGTCTGTCCAACTCACACCATCCGCTGCAGTGTTTCCGATTCCGAGCTCTTCCCGCAGTTTCAGGGACATCAGAACGCACTCTACGTCAAGATTACGACGATGCGTTTGTTGAGACCCTTCAGGAGCTCGAGTTGTGGTTCATGAATTTGAATCTCACTCGACGGAGCTATGGATTGTCGATTTCGGGGAGATTCTAGCACGAGGCGTGTGGGGCTGGACTCAACGCTGCTCCGTGTTCCTCGAAAAAAGTACATCAACTAGCGTACACGAATTTCCCAGGAAGATCTCCGCGTGACATCCGTGAGATGGAGAAACCACGATGCTCGAGTACATAATTCGAGGATCAATCACATTGAGCTCCTCAATACCCGCATTTCACTCCGACTCTTCGACTTTCTTGAAGAAATCGGGAAGAATTGGATCCGCTATGAGCGATCGAGGCCAGAGGACTGGGGAGCGAGGACTCAGTTCAGTGTCAGGAGCTTGATCAACTTGTCGCTGAAATCGCGACTCATAGGCTCCAGTTCCGAAACAGGAGAGTCTGGATGCAAACGAGTAGCGCATCCTCTTCGACGAGTCATACTTGAGGAGGTGTCTGCGGCCTCCACGAAGTTTCTCGGGGAAGATGGTCAGCCTGGCATCTCTAACAGCTCCCCGGATTTTTTCACGCAAGGGAAGCACTGGAAATCACAATCCCCTCCTCGCGCTCGCCAAGTGTCTGCGGGGAAAACGCTGTTCCCGCGCATACCGGACGTCTAATGATAGATGTGTGTGTGTGTGTGTGTGTGTGTGTGTGTGTGTGTGTGTGTATGTGTGTTGTTGCTGGCGTTGTCTCCAACGCGACGCAGTCCAAAATCATGAGGGCCCGACGTGTATTTCATTCGATCTTGAAATCCGACGCGGACGATTTTTTTCCACTCGATCCTATTGACCGAATCGGCTTCGTTCTCAGAATCGAAAGACAATGGACCAGTTTCGTAGCTCTTCACGTCTCCTCTGCAGTAATGCGGAGAAGGGCCACATCGCCGTCTTCATTATTCTGATTCCGCGATCCGTATCTTGGGCTCGTCTGAAAATCTGAGCAATAGAGATAATGAAATATCGATACCATCAGACACGGATCCACATTTATAATCGAATGAACGAGCGTCGTACGCCGTGGCTCGTCAGGGGTCGCACGTACCTCGTCGTCAGTAACCCGTTTCTGCTTTCTGTATCTTCAGTGGCGACTTCTGCCCTATCAGCTTTGTTGGGAAGGTGTTACATAACAGCGTTTGCCCGGAGAGGAGGTCAACCCGAAGCCCGGCTGGACCCGAGGCGGTGCGACAAACGGCACGACCGGCTAGCTAGCAAGCGCGGTTAGTTGTATAACGCGCGTTCGGCCACATTGAAACCCCTGGCGTAGTCCAAGTGTGGGTGCCAACGGGAGAAGATGCGGCACAGGTGCTTTTTGGTGGTGGTCAGTCTGATTCTCAGTTTGGGTGCGATTGGAGCGAGCCAGCTAGACATCCCGGAGAACAGGAACGTGCGCAGTGTAGAAACGACCACGGAGGACTCCGCCGAGCTCGGTTCTCAAGAAAGTGATGACTCAGGATACCGAAAACGGAACACTACTGTGGATCTCGAGGCTAAACTGAGTTCCCTGATCGATTCAGTGCTCGGAAAAATGTCTGAGAATCACGCGGCATCCGGAGCGTTCGACAGTCTCGAAGAGAGCTGCAGCCAAGCCCTCCTGAGATGGGTGGTAGGACTCAAGAAAATGAAACCATGGGCTCTGAAATGTAAGTCCAGGTCATAGCGTGTCCGATCTGTGCCAAGGCTTCCACGGCCCGAAGGAATCCCATGAAATCGAGTGCGGCAGATTGCTCTGAACAGCTGATCTTCTTGTTCGAGTACCTGCCATTTCTAACGCGCACCCCGTATCGTTGTCAAACGGGCTCACTCGTTATCGACGACGCGTCTTTCTATCGTGGTCGGGACCAGAGTCCCACGGTAGATATTTCCAAGTGAATAGAGCTTCCGATCCTCCGAACTTCACTCTCGAACTTCACAGGAAGTTTCGATTTGGAAGTTTACCAAAGACATTCGAAACATGCGAGACCAAATGGAAGATGGCGACGTGACGAGTCTTATGGACTCAACACATAACTGAGACGAATGAACACCGGTTGCGGACCTAACCGTGACAACTATAGAAAATCTCCCTATAGGGCATACCGATCAGCGAGAGTCAACCTTTGTCGTTTTGCAAGCTATTTCGCATCGCCTCTTTTCACTCTGCATTTACACTCTCGTCCCAACGGAATTGGGTCGAGAATCTCGATCGCGCGAAGTTCAGAGACTCCTTCGCGGGAAGAAGAATCGAAGGAAGTTATCATTCAGTTTTCCGCATTTCTCCCTAATTCACCATGGCATCTTGCAACCCATCCTGTCATGGAATCTCCTCCGGCTCAATTTTAGATCGATCG
Organism: Phytoseiulus persimilis; assembly: GCA_037576195.1. NCBI lineage: Eukaryota > Metazoa > Arthropoda > Arachnida > Mesostigmata > Phytoseiidae > Phytoseiulus > Phytoseiulus persimilis. Next base: position 13,893,882 of record CM075103.1, read on the forward strand.
ATCGATCAGCCGATCCCACGATCTGACCGGGACCGACGATCGATTAGTCCTAGATCCTTCCAGTCTAAGAAGAGTACTTTCTCCTCGAAATTTCCTCCCACGCCGGGGGCACACAATGAGTCTGCTCCAGATCTCCATAGTTCCAGCGAGATATGCCTCTCGCTTCTTCATATTCTTCCCTCCATGTTGTCCCGGAGCCTCAGGAGTGACCGAAGAGGTGAGAAGAGCAACGATGACTCAAGCCTAGGAGGGAGACTCGGGACAGCCAAGTGACTTCACGTTGTTCGGGCTCAATCTGAAGCGAATCTCGTGAATCCGCTCCCCTCCGTAGTACGAGTCGTCCCGCTGCCCAGCCCGTGAATCCTCGGTAGACTCCGATCATGGAGATTGGGATCACCGGGCATCGAATCGTTGCAACATGGGACGGCGGAAGAGTTCTGGAGAGAGAGCAAGTAGAACATGACGCGACGGGAGATTTCCTGAAATGAGATTATGATTGTGAAAAACATTTTCAACATCGTCGACCGGAGTCTCCTTGGAACATATTAACCACATTGGAAACTCATTCCGGCCGATGGACACTTTTCACACGCGTGAATTCAAAGTTGCTGGGGCGCACCGTTATGAAGAACGGTGCTTTGGCGCGCCGACGCATTGACTGGCTTAATATTGTTCAAACATTTCGAACAAGAAAGGAAGCTTGAACAAGAAAAATTCCGGCACATTCCGTGGCACGTTTATGCAATAGGGAGGCGTTGAAATGCCAACGCCGCTTCAGAATTCAATCCATTTTTCGCCGGTTCAGAATTCTCCCAATCCCCAACGAGTACCATTAGCTCCGGGCCGACACGCTAAAGCACTTACAAGTGGAGGTTTCAATACCTCGCAAACATTTCCGACCCTCAGGGTGGTCGGGCGGGAGTAATGATCCACAGTTTCTCGTTGGCGTGATCCTCTGGCCCGCACGTCCCTTGTCAGATTCGCTGCTGACGTCCGCCCTTGAACGAGTTTTATCCATCAAATAGAAGGATCTCGAACAGCTGATCAGGAACTCTCCCAGACCATTCGACGCTCGAGATCAGAAGCGCTGATCATGACTGATCCGATGTCAGATTATTTTTCTGAGATTATTCCTGAGCTCGGTGATCGATCGATTCAAGATTGGAACCTTACGATCAAATCGCCTCCTGCAGTGAGCACGTTGTACGAGTTAGCTCGCTCCAATTCCCCATGGTGTGTTTTTGTATGCATGAAGTGTTCATCCAGCTTCACTGAGCAGAAGTGTTTTCGCTCGATACAGAAACTCACCACAGAGTCGTCGGATATTACGACACGGATAACATGATATGGCCGAGTTTTCGGGTTTATTCTACTCGTTACTTCTATTGTTGGAATCACGGAAGCGTGTCCAGAGTGCTCTTGGCACGGACGTTATCCAAGTGGAATGTTAACACTGGGTAGAGAACGGCTCGAAACGATCGATGAAGCGATGACTTGAAAAGTTCTTGAACGAATCATCGAGTTGCAGATAAACGAATGGAGCAGTGAATGGAGTCGTGAACGGGTGGGAGTTACGGCCCAGCTTTCGACCACGGTCGGCTCTCCCAGAATCGGATAAGACGTAGCCTTAATCATCACGTTCGCGATTAGCATCGCGTTCGATCAGCGCCAGGATTTTCGAAACTCTGTCTCGGGGCCACGGAAGGATTCTGCCGCCTGCAGGACAACATTACTTTCGATGTGAAGGAGAGTTTCGTTCCGAGGACTCTCGCTCTGCCCCCACCTGGCTCGTCGAGCCCATTTTGCGGCTCGAGTTCGTTCTCGCTAGAACGGTCGGAGAGAAGTGGGGGGGGGGGGGAGGAGCGGGAGGATGAATCACATCAAGGGGCATCAGTGTTACGGAGTACAGAGGAATTCTACGAGTATGACGCTTTAGATGTTCAGAACCTTATGAAATATTCCATCGAATTCGACTCCTGCCGACAACTGTTCAACCGATGACTGTCGAGTTGGTCGCAGCTGTTTCGCACGGTTATCCATCTAAATGCGATCTCACATCGCTCCAGGAACACCGATCAGAAACCCGGAAATCTCCCAAAATATTTCTCGTGTGGCGAGAGCCAGCGAGAATGTTTGCGGAACGGAACGATTTTCGATCATATCAACTTGGACGGCAGGCGGGACAGCGGCGGAATGGGATGGGAGCGAGGAGCCGGAGAACGTTCATGAGCTCGAGCTGACGCCAGGTCCGGTTTTCACGCACCGCATATATCCTCGAGTCGAATACAGCGCGTCCTCCCTCAGAGATTCCCCTCGGAGCTCTGAGCCATTCCCGGTCTGTTCACGCTTGCGATCTGAATAGAATCGGCGGAGTCACGGAGGCCATGCCGAGTATTTTCCGTCACGAAACGTTCCTCATTTTGAATGCTTTCGACCGACACGAGACGAATGCACGGGAGCTGCATCGAGGAGTGGCAAGATGCTTGCTCAGGGCTCTGGGTGGATCCGAACAACGGATGGCGGCCGACGGGTTGAAAGCTCAGATGACAGGGTGCGGCGACGTGTGTTCCGAAAGATTCCTACATAGAGTCTCGTCGACAGAGATGATATCATGAGGAAGTCAATTGGTCGGGCACTGGGGGTCAACGAAGATTCGATAGCGTTTTCACTTCATCCCTGTTTCGCGAGCTCTGTGCCTCTTTTTTTCTCGATCGTTGGTGGAGCTCGGGCCAGCGGAGGGCAAGGTTGAGCTCCTTTCAATTATATCGCTCTCTGCTGATGAGTCTGTGGAATGGGATCGGGAAGATGGCTGGAATGCGGAAACGGCCTCAACAGAGTTTCGTTTCTCAAGCTGGATTCTTCCTTGTCAATTTCTCGGGCTGTTTTTTGACGGCTGCGTTGTTGGGCTCGCAGCTCGACGTCTACTGGGATTCGATGCCGGAGGATTCCGTCAACGTCGTTTTCCATCGACTGTCTGTCGACGAGAGCCCGTGGTCTTGATCCCGAAGGAGCCGCTCGGATTCCATCCGACTTTCGGGCAACGGGGATGACCTGACTCACGGACTCGGGAGTGAGCTGAGGACCACGCTGAACCTAGCGGCCGACGGGGTCATTAAGCAAGGTTTCCCTTGGGCAGAATCTCGAGTTTTGTAATTTTGCTTTGTGGCTGCTTCTCTCGCTCCTGTGTCAATGCCAGGCCACGGGAATATCCTACAGATGTTGGTTTTACGTATATGAATACTTGGTGTGTCCGAGTGCAGGATATTTGACTGTTGGACATCGTAGACGTTGTTGCGAGTTCCGGTCACGGTATGGAGCTTCGTTTTCGACTCCCTTCGATAGATCACGATGATTCTCTCGAAATCGTTGTATAATTCCAGCAGCTCAGAAAGGTCCTGATAGCTCGATTCAGATGATTCTCGCACACTTCCCACGCAGCGTTCATGAGAGTTCGGCCGCGTCTGTATTAGGAGCGTAACATAATTGCAATCCGAGTCATCTGGCGCACAGTGACATCACCGATTCCTTGGAGTGAGGGCCCATTTGGCGAATCGCTCAACGTTTGAATCAGAATGGCGCGCTGAACCGGCCGAGGGGCACACTCCGGTCATAACGAGTATGGAAGGGAACAACTTATACTCGTGATTGTGAACCCATTCCCCTCCGCGAAATCCCCCACTAGCTTCATTCAGCGGATTTCCGCACATTTCCCATACAGAGCTCACTCGAAGCTTAGATACGTCGATGTGAGGAGCCGATGATGTTGACCACAACTTCCAGCTGTAAGTGGTGTCTTCTCCAGGCTCTTCTTCAGCGTACGCCTTCCCGACTCTGTCGCGCTCAAAGTGCGTCCTCGGAAGAATCAATGATGGATTATTCACCTCATGATCCATGCGGGCTGCTTTGCTGACATTCTCTGATGATATATACTCATTGAGGAGCCGGAGATAGGATCCGAAGCAGGGACTCCTATTCGAATGGTGTCGAGGACCGTAATGTTGTCGGAGTCGGGAGAAACGTCTCCGATGGCATGAAACCCGTCGAACGAAGAAGCGATCTGTGCCGGCAGTGTAAACATAGCAAGCGACAAGAAGCAAGGGGAAGATACTTCTTCGCTCTAATTAGCCGTCAGTGTTAGAGCAGGGAACTGAACACAGGCCCTGAGGCCAACTCGCGGCAAAAAAAAAGGATGGCGGAAGACCCAACAGATACGGGGCTGTTACTTGTTCCTATGGAAGAGGAGTTGCCTTCAAACATGAAACCCTCGGGAAGCGAAAAGCTTCTCCCCAGAAGGCTTCAAGGGTGGCTCACGTACTCGGTCATCTCGGCTGTACTGCTTTTCAGAAGAGTTCTCATTAGTGTCAACGGGGCACAACGTCCAACTCCTCAGACCCCGCCGAGAGCGCTCCAGACTGTGGATGAGAGAATCTTCGTCATTGAGGCATTCGAAAAATCCTCAATGACGGAATTTCCACAGCCCTCGTGGCGGAGAGGCATTTCTGGAAACATAATTGTAATCGAAGTCATTCAGCTAATAGTGACAGCAGCGAATCCTAGGGAAGAGCGATCACTCGAGTCGGTCGGGGAGTCACTCAACTCTTTGATGAGAATGGGGCGCTGAACCGAAGAAGGGGCATGGTCCGCTCACAACGGGTATGGCACGAAAACGCAACCACTGATTGTAGCATCCTCCTCCGCGGAATAGATGCATGGTTCTCATGTCGATATCGTATGAGAAGGGGTCGTATCGGAGCGAGTCCCAGCTCCTAATTTCCGATTCGAAACGAGATATTCGATGCATGTCAAAGAGGTTGAGGGAAACGTCAGACTCAGTTCGATGAAGCCAAACAACGGTCTGCTCACGCTCATCACATCGAACACACTCCATTCATGAGAAGGAACTATGAGACTGGTCTCATTGTTGCGTGGAGGGTTTTGCGAGTTCGACATCTTTTCTCTAAGAAGACCTCAATCAATCACCAGCCGTTGACCATTCCACCCGTCTCGATGACTTCTGATTCGGTCACTCTCGGTCATTCCACGAGCCACGATTGATAAATAATTCCAATTTTTCAGTGCTCGATGCGATGGGGCGCCCGCCATCAGGTCTGGCCTCCGGCACGATTTCGGATCTTGGACAATACGATCAATGTTTGAGAACTGTTGCCAGGTAAGCAAGGTACCCGTTTGCCATCCCCGAGAACGTCGAATCAGGTTCCTGGAATCAGGTTCCCGGACACTCCCTCGTATGGGAACAATTTCCGTCCGCAACTAATGTCCTTCTTCTCTTCTGATTGATCATCATCTGTTTATCCCTTCTGATTCCATCCGAGCTTGGTGCCGCGAATTCCCTCGTTTGGAAACGATCAGTGTCTCCAATTTATGTCCTTCTTGTTCTCTATCTGTTCATCATCGACTTTTTACCAGTTCTATCTATTCATATTGTGGTTCCCGTCGCAGATTTCGAACGCTGCATCCGCTGGGGTCGGGGCTCGCGTTACGACTCTTGGTTCTTCTTCCAGGGATCGAAGCGGAGACGAAGTGTTCCGGGGCCAATACTGCTCGCTGTTCCTGAAGCCCGCCACGATCGACTCCATAAAGGGTTTGGCTGGGAAAATGATCCCCGAAGACGAGAATGAGGTGAAGTCTTAGAATGAGGTCTTGTGCCGTGTCAAACTCGGATCAATAGTCGCTATGACATGCTGAATGTTCACTGATCCATCTCCGGAAGAGGTACAGAGATCGTATTCCTAAAGAGTCGATGAAATTGATCTCCAGGCCGCACTAGATCTCCAAGTATTCCTCGAAGCGAATCAAGACGTCTCTCATGGTCTCCGAATCGGAGTCTGTGTACCATCAACGTGTACGGGCAGTGACATGACGAAGCTGGTGAATTCCGGTAGGAACAAAGTTCCCGTTGTTTATCGGCAGTTATCATCGGGTTCCAAATTGCTGTACCACTCGGGATTCGAGAAAATGAGGACTTTTACAGTTACGAGCGAGTTCGCTCTGAATGCGTCGTTCCGAGGCTGCGCAGTGAAGCAGAAGACGAGACTCCAAGCGTACGAGAAAGTTCTGATGTGAGTGCGAGTTCCCTATGATTTACACCTCGACCGAAGAGAAGTTCTGCCTCAAAGCAAATCTTTCCCTCTCAAGACACTGGGCTGAAACTTGAGTCTCCTGAGATCCCATGAGATCAGCTTCCTTGCTTTCATCATTGACACCATGATCTACTATTTTTCGCTGACTCAAGATCGGGATTCATGTCTGAAGTATCAGTGCCCTCAATATTCCATGGATCACTTCTCAGGAAATGAGGTGCTACGGTGAAATTCCGGCACCATGGTTGCGTAGTCCAAGTACGATGCCTTTATTTTACTACGGCGCCGTATTCCATGAAACGAGACCGAGGTCGAGTTCCTAGTTAGGAAAAACAGCTCCGCCTCTCCTCGACCATGTATACAATTCCTTGCATTGATTAGCGAAACACTCGAGGATATTCTGTGTCAAAGAGATCGCTGATCCGAGTCGTTCACTTCATCAGGGCTAACACGATCCGAGTCGTTGGTCTCGTTCTGTTCTCACAGGTGCGTCGTCTCACTGATGATCTCATTTGTGATTGTTGCGACTGCGTTGGACGTCTTCATGCGATCTCGGCCGGGGAAGTCCTCCCTCGTAAAAAGTCTCTCAGGTATGACGAGTCCATGACTTCCCATTTAGAGCATCGAGAGCATTCTCGGAATGGGTCGCCCAATTCGTTAACTCCTTCCGTGTGAGGGGCAACTTCAGAGTTTATCGAGAGCGCTACGCGGGTAACCGAAAACCGTCGATACTTCTGGGCGAAAAATCGTCAGCTGAAGCGGCCTGAAGACCAAGGTGCGACAATCTCACTTGTGTTCATTGCAGTCGGAGCGGCAGGTTTCTACATTGAGGCATTCTCTGCCGTGACTAATACCCAAAAACTGCTACACGTTCCCCTCAAGAAAGACATGCCCGAAACGCAGAAGAAACTTGCGTTTTTCCACGGAGTCAGGTATGAATAATACCGACCACGTGGGGATATCTCGCGAGAATATTCATTTGAAGCGAGTTTGGAAGCTCTCAATACGTTCGGTTGTGATGAATCCGAATTCCGTTGAGCTTCAAAACGATCTCGTACGGCACGGAAGACTCATCAGGTCTAGAAATCAGCGCCCAACTTTGAGAGCAACAATAGTTCTCTCTGGAATGATAACTTCGCTCGCTTCCGCAGATTTTTCAGCTCGTGCTGGATCATCCTTGGACATGGATACCTCACCATCGAACCTTCGGCAACAGGTTTCCAGATCAAAACTCACTTGTTTTACGCTCTAGAAACTCGAAACATTCTTCGGATGATTTATTTATTCATGAACTCAGGTCCGAAAGACGAATTCCTGCAGAAGTTTTTCCGGTGTGTGCATCCAAAAGGTGCCAAGCTCTCTGACTTTTCAAATCGGCAGGAGAACTGAGCCGGGCGATGCAGTTTGGCCGAAGTTGGCTGTGGTGCCTCGTAGGAAACGCATATCCAGCAGTTCAAACATTCCTCTACATGAGGTGGGTCTCAAAGGATGAGCTACGCACGGCAGCTCACCGGTTCTCGAGGCGGGGTTCACGCATCTCCCTGCTGTGTCTATCTGCGATATTAGAGCACGAAATCCCCGAGTTCTGAAAATTGAATCTGCCCCAGAATTCGTTTTTCACCTTCTTTGCAGTGGTTTCCTCCTCGCATATAATTACCTGGAGTTCGAGAAGAAGGCCGGCGCCAGAATGAGTACATCCTTGAAGGTCACGACACTCCTCCTCCGACGGTACGTTGGTGAGCGACTGGAACTCCTACGGAGTTGGTCAGACAAATCTTGTCGATATGTGATGAGCGAGCTGCTCCCGAGAGACGAGTGGGTGAAGATTATCTGGCGGGGCTTTCGCCCCAGTTCGGAAAATATGTTTGACAAAGGAGCTTCTGCGCTCGTCGGCCCTTCCACTATTCGTGCATTGATTCAACTTTTGATCGGGCGAAAATCTGTGGAAAACAATCCACTGCTTGCTTTGACGGGCTGTAATGATGCGAATGCGAGATTGAGCCGAGATTGAGATTGGTTATAGTTATTCAGGGAGGGAAGGACACAATCAAGGCTCGTTCTGGCGCGACTCCGATGGCAGTTCTCGCCGCTAAGCTCACTTTGATCGACAAGACGGATATTCAAATTCTTGAGATAATCATGAACGGACCCTCCCTAGATCTCGTGAGCTCCATGTTGCATCTCCAAGTTCTCGGTCGACACTCAGCTCCTCCTCCACTTTCGTCGTTTCTGGGAAATAGTCTCCGCGATACGCTCATAATCTTTCGAATCTTCTGGGGAACGACGTTGCGTGAACTCTCACTGATTGAAGTCGAATCAGCAGTCGCGGAAACCTAGATTTTGAGCCCAGCAGGAGAGTAAGCTGGTCTGCTTGATACGAGGAGCCCAGACGGACTGCCCGGAACATGGTCGGAACTTTGTAGCGGACAGTTCCAGTGGTGTTGTGGGTATTGATAAGCACGAAGATGCAGGGAGTTCAGGCTCGGATTGGTTCCGTGATTTGAACCTGGGTCTAAGGCCTCGCTTACACTGTCCAAATCCTGTGTTTCAAGCGAGCGGCCCAGGGCCGAGCGATCTCGCGTCGCCCAAGGGCGCCCGCGCACGTTTCAGGGATAGAAAACCGCATGGCCATCTCGAGTAAAGGCTGAGGGATCTATCTGGCCGCCTCTAAGAGCGACAGACTTCATCGTGAAGGTTCGTCAGCCGTCCATGCGTCATTTTCGAGGGGTATTCATTCCGGAGAGGCGTTCATCAGAGAATTCACTGTACTAGGCCTGTTCAGGAATATTTGTGAGCTTGCATGCTTATGCGAGTCTTTGGCCCTAGTGATGACCAACTGGCATCGACCTTCCTCTCATCCTTTGATGGTGAATAGAATATGGTTTGGAAATAGATCAGGCCTCGCAAATTCCGTGAGAATAATGGCAGTTTCCGATCGTGATACTCATCGCGGATGTATTTCTCACTGTTGTGATCACTAGGAGGACTTTAAGCATGGTCAAAGGACTTTGTGAACGATGCGCTAGCCATACACTCAATTGTCGCATTCCAGATATATTCGTGTGACAGCTCCCCTCATGTTCGTCGTCGGCTGTTGGCTCCTGGTTCCGCTGATGTTCGACGGACCACTACAAGGTATCAGTCATCTCTAACTTTATTGTTCAGCCTTCGATGACGTACTTCCGGTTCTCGAGCGTCCCCTCCGGAGCGGCTCATGCACGGCAAACAAGATCTTGTGGCTTGAGCGACCGGTCGGAGAGAGAGTACACTAAGGAAGATGATTTTCAAGATTGTTCCTCGTTCCAGTGGAGCATTATGGAGCGTTTTTCGAGACCTGTCAGCGTAATTGGTGGAGAGTTCTACTCCACATAAACAATTTGAGCGACTTCTTCGACATGGTGAGTGATGGATGACGACACCGCTTCCCCCATCGCAATTTTCTTCGAGCTGCCAAATGTGCATTTCTAGCTCAGACTGTCATCGGAGCAAAGACCCCCAACAAACATTTACTACTCGATTCGAATTCCGTTGCAGTGCTTGCAACACACTTGGTACGTTGGCGTCGACTGGCAGATTTACATGTTCATATGGGTACTCCCCATACTGATGACGAAGCGCCCTCGTCTGGCCCTCATTATTTCGGTTGTCTTGGTTCTGGTAACGTCCACGATCGTCTTCGCACAGGTTGGTCATGAAAAATTTCATTGTTTTCCGTCAACTAGTCCCCTCTTCCGAACCCAACGTCCATGGCTCAACAGCCAGTGCTGGCTGATGGGTGTGAAGGTGGCGCGAGAAGATAACGGAGACCGTTCGGACAAGAGTTCTCTGAAGTATCCCTCCCCTCGACTATCAGTTTTCATTGCTGGCAAAGGAAACTTCATTCCCGATTCTTTGAGATCTCGGAGGATTCCGGAACCTCCGCCGCTCTCGACTGCGGGGGATCTCAATCATTAGTTTTCCCCTTCGCTTTCAGGCCTATGTTTACTCCTACCAACCTGTTTCGCTATACACTCAGCCACAGTTATCGTAAGGGTTCTCAAGATACATAAACTATTGATATATGATCCTCTCTGCTAACTTCCGACACAACCGAGTTAGTGACGATGATGTTATGATACTAATTGATAAAGATCTTCTGTGGCAGAGCAACGATGGAGATGATGAAAGCCATCTACTATCGGCCGCATGCGCACGTAGCGTCTTACGTCATCGGAGTCGTGATGGGCTACGTCATGGTGAACTGGAGCGAGCTCAAGCTCAGCGAGGTACAAGTCAACATGTGAATCCGTCTTTCAATCGATCCCCGATGCAATTCTCTTCCGTCCGACCTTGTGTCGGTTAACTCGATCACGTGTTCCAGTATCTCCGCTATTCCGGATGGACCATCTCCACGGCGGTTGCTCTGGCCGTCATCTTCATACCGTATAAGTGGTTTGTAGCGAGCTCCATCCTCAGTTTTCAACTCGCATGAGAGAAATCATGCCTGTCGGGAATCAGTAAGCGGGATTCTCTCCGAAGTCGACGACAAATTTCTCAGAGGGCCTCGAATCTTGCGATTGCAGGTTCAGCGGCGCTCCTTGGAACGGTTTGGACTCGGCGGTATATGCCGGCTACGCGAAGACCGCCTGGGCTTTGACTTTATGTTGGTTGACGGTCGTCTGCGTTCGAGGTTACGGAGGTGGGTTCATTGGGTTTTTTTTCCTCGGACAGTCACTGTTCCTGTCACCGTGTCTATCAGATATTCCCCACAGCCTCCTGGGTTCAATCTCCTCCGGGGCCATGGTCGAGGCCTATGATTTCAGGAATCAGTAGAAGTCGTTCAGCGGATAACCGGGTGATCAGCTGAGCCAACCAAACATAGAGCCGAGGTCGAATATTTTCGGGATCGAGCTTTTCGTGGAATATTTTGCCTTGCCTGCCCTCCCCTCTATCTTGTATCGGAATCCAGAGCGGCACATCTCCATCTTGTCAGTGTCCGGAACCCCCATTTTTCCCATCGTCCCATTTTCCGCGGTCGGCTCTGGAACACGTGCGGTCCCGAATACCGGCTAAAGATTGATCTGAAGGGGGAAATCCCGAGGGTGGGTGGCGGAAAGCGTGCATCAGTGTTTCCGGTTTCCTTGATCAGAGTGAGGAGAGAATCGTCGTTTACAGGTCCCGTGAACTCTTTGCTCAGCTGGCGAGCACTTGTTCCCTTGAGCCGACTGACTTATGGAGCGTACCTGATACATTCGCCACTCTATCTCGTTCGGGCGGGGATTCTTCGCGAGAGGTTTTCCATTCAGCATTATCATCTGGTAGGACATTAACATTTCACAAAACTCCGTCCATCTCTACGCTCTCTGTCAAGGGTCTATCCAGCGTTATGATTCTCGAACTTCCTCCCTTCAGGTGATGGAGTTCTTCGGCTGCCTTACGATGGCGTACCTGCTCGCGTATCTCATGTACTTGGTATGCGAAGCGCCTGTCGCTCGACTCGAAAAACTCGTGTTCGAAGGGACGAGAAAGAAAACCCGGGACGAACCCTCGACAAGAGTCGTCGCCGTTAGGTTGTGACATTTCACTCGAGGATCGGTCAGGAGTGAGGCTTGTTGCCCTGGTAGCTTTCTGAATGATGTAACTAATCAACTGTACAAATTTAATTTATGAACGCTCTCCGATGCCAGCTGAATCGGAGAGGAGCACTGTACAAATTATCCAGTGATGTAGTAGACGGAGGAGGAGAGTCACCACTTGTAAACAGTATTCATCGATTGTGATGCCTGCGGAAATGGAAGCGGGGGCTCACAGACCGAGCTTGCCTGAAAAGGGGGAGGTCGGGGCTCTGAGCGAGAACAACCATATCTCACATTCCCTCATTTATCATGTAATCACATATGTTGTTTCCGAAACGCATTCAGCCGGGCGGGGAGAAGTCCGGCTGGCCGTCCTGCAGGTCAACTGCAGACAACTCATCGTTACGTCGAATAAATCGTTCCATGAACCGAAGAAACGGGTACAGTATTCGCGCAACGGCGCAGAAAAGCTGCAACCTCGTACAGGGAACTAACGAGGTTCGACCAAACGCCGTCCTGCGCGGTTCATCCACTGATGAAGATTTACAGTGAACGATCCAAAATCAGTGGTTGTCGCTCGCCTCGACGTTTGCGGAGCTTTCTCGCCCCCGCTGCACGAGAGTTCCATGGAGTGGAAAATCACTCAACGGAGGCAGACGTAAGAGCCTGTCCACATTGTTTTCTGACGTCGACGTTCGACTCACATCGATACCTCCATTTGGAGAAAAGTGGAGAGAAACATACTCATTGTAGCCTGGTGACGGAGAATCCCATCCCAGCCGACTCTCATCACTGCGTATCACATTACCGTTGAGAACTCGAGAGGTGCTGATGGAGCCCCCATGCAAAACGCCGGAATGCGGCGTGTTGCAGGGTTGTTGCGGTGGTTCTGACGCCCACTTAATTTCTCTCACAATCAGAAATAATTCCGTTCGAAACATGAGAATCGGCTGGAGATCATCAATCACCTTCAGTCCTGGGGTCCGCGAAGCAGCAATGCGGAGCTAATTGCGTCGGCGCTGATGTTAGAGTCTTCGATGCTGCCGTTCTCCGGATTTTTCCGCGTCGAAATCTTTAACGCTTCCCCCTCTAGCATTGGATTGCTTCGTCTTCCAGAGTGATTGGCTTTTGCCCTTCCGGACGACCATAGGAACTCGACTCCGAGCCCCCTCGCGTAACGCGAAATCGCGCTGTTACCGTTATTTTGATCGTGGATTTCGATCAGTGATCGAAAAAACCTCTCCATTGCAGCGAGTCAAGTATTGAGATGAATCATGCAAACGTCAATTCTCCATGATCCCATCCTTACCGTCCAACAACTCCGTCGAGTACTGCCAAGGAAGACATTCTCGAGCTCTCGGAACTCACGAGCGTGTGTGGATCTGAGTCTCACTCCGGAGCGGAATCGGAATCCTCCGTGAGGTGAACTGCGTGGGCGAAGATCCGCAGCCTAGAATCGATTGCTCTGCACGAGAGGTTATTTAATGGGAGCCATGCGATCTAGACCAGCAACAGCAGCCCCCACACGTGCAGACGGTCTTTCTAACGAGAATTCCTCGAGTTCACCGTTGTTGAGTCCGATCGAAACGAGAAAATTTGTATCAGCGCTACAAACTTTCTCGGGCTCAGGTGAAATATTCTTTTCCCGACCTCGTACTGTGAACGGGCATCTTGGAATATCCGGGCTCGACCTCACAACTCCAAGCGGAAGCTGGAGCAGGTTCCGAATCTTGCTTGGTTTCGCCCAGTCCTCTGATGATGACGATGGAGAGAGTTCCGACAGATCCAACAAGTTCATAGAGACCATGGACATTCTGCAAGACGAATTTTGCCAACTGATGATTGCATGAGGATCACCTCAACGGGGTAGGAATTTCCACCGGGCGCTCTAGAAAAAGACTGAGCGAATCTGCCTCAGTGCAATGAGCACGTTTGCTCGCAACGGAATGAAGTCAGGGAAATCAGAACAGTTTTTCAGGATCACTGTTCGAACCTTTAGTAGAGGGAGACCAATACCACAGAATACGGTGAACAAGGTGAAAGCGGGACAACCAGAGTGACTGTGCATCCGCCGCTTCCAGAGTCCCATTCGATTGACATTCTCGTCAGCAAGCCTGTTGGTCTAGCTATGTCAATCTTTTTTTCGTGGGAAATCGATTAACGCGAACGCTTCCCACAGGATTCACGATTCTCTTTACTCTAACCGGATACAGTTTGCCCTGAAAAAATTCTCGTTCGCCGGGCTTTCGCGATGATAGGCATTAGATTGACGAGAGCTATGATTGCTTCTATGCCTGACGTCAAGGCTGTAGTCCGAGCCGTGTCACAGCACGAGACTCCGAGGAGAGTAACTTGCGAAAAATCAACGAAGTGACGATAAGTAGAGCTCCCATATGACCGAACAATTTTTCGCGAAAAGCGGACATTCGTCCAGCGGAAATTTTGCCTGAAACCGGTCAAGGAGGCGGACATGCAAATTTCAGACTTTCTCTAGATAAATTGAGCATTTGAGAGGATTGAATGAGGACCCCTTTTATCGGAATAGCTTAGGTACGTCACAGGCTTTTTATACGTCGAAAAGTAGGTCCGAATAAACTGAATCGATAAGGGCCTTTTTGTGTTCGATCGTGACAAGCTATGTCTCCTGTCCGAAAAAAGGTTCTTGTACATGGAAAAGAGACGGGTCATCGACTTGAGGTTTCAGCGAGAGCTGTCCGCAGGTTTTACTTTTATCTTCGAGACGAACAATTTGATTTCCTCAAAAATTTTCATGAGGGTGGAATGCGGTGCTCAGAAATGTACCCCAGCGTGTAATCACTGGCTCAGGTGGTTTCATATCGACGAGGCCGCCAGAGGGCATTACCTCCATCGCTCCGCAGATGAAGAGCAAGGACCGATATTCCGGCTGCTGGAAAACCGCTCTCCACTCATTCCCTTACAATCCCGGAATCATTTCGCGCTCTGTTGCCCGACAAACGGACGGAAAAGGACATGTCCGGTCATATGGGAGCTTTAACGATAAGTCATCAGAACTCCTGGAGTTCAGAAACTGCGATTCGTCACCTCTGAGTCTTTGTGGTAGACCCTCGGGCATGTTTTGCGTTCCATTCAGGAAAGGCGCCTTGCATTTTTCGGGCATTGTCGATGCCGCTCGGTGAGCCGGTTCTGACCGTCGGTAGAAGTCTCAAATGGGTTTAAAAAATGCTCTCCGGCCCAGGGAAGTACAACAGCCGCCATGATTTCCTTCCGGTATGATACTTCGTTGATTTTCACACTCAGAGCCAAATTCTGTTCCATCGATTTATTGTCGGAGATCTCGGGCAGGGTTCCCTATTTGAATTCCCTTGCCCCAATGGACTGAACGCTGCTCTTCGACAGGAAGGGACAGGAGTCTCAATCGTACGACTGAACCAGCGATAGATCCAGGATGGTTCGCGAGCCATTTGGGTCCTTGAGTTCGGAATGTGATCACTGAATATATTATCTTGATGTTTTAATCTGTGAAATTTCATCGGTGATGGAAAAACTCTCGTCGTGCTCGCTTTTGCGTGAAGTGCGAAGACGGTCTGCGCTGTATTTGAACTTTCACAGGATTCGCAGGATTTCACAGGACGTGGGACGCTTCGTTCTGGGAAGTCAATCTTGCATTCATTGTCCGAATAGAATCCTCAGAGGGAGGTGCAAACCCTGGATACAAGATATCTCCGGACTCGATACTCTCTTCTGGTGATTTCTCAATGCAGTTCGAACCCAACTAAATGTTTCCCTCCCGAGACCTGACTCAGTTGTCTTTCCGCATGATACAATGTTGAGCTTCGGCGTTCAAACAACGACCAACGCTCCGATTCCTCGGCATCGCTTCCTCCGTTAAAAATCCCCCACCCCCCCTGTGTTTGTCTGTTTTTCGATCCGCCTGCGAACTGATGGAAAATCTCCGATTGATTCAGGTATGTCCGTTCATCAACAGAATGCGGTCATTGTTCGATGCTTCGAGGAAGCCCGAGGCGAAACAGCTCTCTCGAACTATGAACCGATTTTGGAATGCTCCGGCTCGTCGTAATCGGGAGCTCGAAGCCCTCGAGGGGTGCGATCGATCGAGCACCTGAAAAATGGGGAGCGGGGCTGGGAAGTTTCTGAACGCTCTATTACCGAGCTCATCGAGTTCAGCTCAGAAACCATCCCGAAGGGTTGATTCGAGAGAGCGGGAATGGAGAGGTCTACTCAGGGAGCGATGGCGAAGAAAGCACCTCCTCCGATTCACGGCGAGTGCAGATGTATAAAAAGGGTTCCGACCGGAGCAGTTTCACTCGGTCTCCGACTTCGGACTCAACAGCTCCTACAATCGTTTCACGACTCACTTCGACGTCTCTCCTCAACAAGAGAAATCATGGTTCAGAAAGTCGCAATCGTCGGCTCGGGAAACTGGTGAGTAAACCTCCGGTCCTCGCCCTCAGCGGAAAGCCACGTCGGTCGATTCTCACTCGAGAATTTGATCCGAGTTGAGACAAGCGAAAACCCATTCTCAACGAGGAACCAGTTCTGGCTCGAATCGTTGTTCCGTTGCCCGACTTCATCTGGCGGTCGAACTTCCTTGCCCCCCCCCCTCTCTGAGTTCGACTCGAGAGAATCGCAACTCGAGATTTCCTCTCTCGAAAATCAGGAACGTTCGACCACCGGGTTTTAACGCTTTTCTTCTGATTTCAGGGGCTCGGTTATCGCCCGAATCGTCGGAAACAACGTGGTCACGCAGCCCGAACTCTTCGATCCGACGGTGAACATCTACGTTTACGAGGAGCTGGTCAATGGCAGGAAGCTCACGGAGATCATCAACACTGAGCATGAGAATGTCAAGTATCTGCCAGGATTCAAGGTAAAATAATTCATTCCACTGCGAGCGAACTTGTTTTGGCTGTGTCGGGGTCTTTGCCCATCAGTAGGATGGAGAGTCGACTTGGA
This sequence comes from Phytoseiulus persimilis, assembly GCA_037576195.1. NCBI lineage: Eukaryota > Metazoa > Arthropoda > Arachnida > Mesostigmata > Phytoseiidae > Phytoseiulus > Phytoseiulus persimilis. Next base: position 13,910,494 of record CM075103.1, read on the forward strand.
GTTCATCACGTGTTGACATCTAACGAGATCCTCGGGTTGCAGATCCCTGCGAACGTGGTGGCCATCCCTAACGTGGTTGAAGCCTGCAAGGATGCTGATATCATAATATTCGTCTTGCCTCACAAGTTTGTGAAGCCTACCTGCACTCCTCTCGTTGGCAAGATTAAGAACACGGCCGTCGGACTGTCTCTCATCAAAGGTGAGGAATGTTTTGCGATGCTCATCGACTGATTCAATTCGGACTCAACGTGCGAGGCTGCTCTAGAGGGAAAAATTCTCCAAGCGAGGGTGAGGAAATGCTTATCTTCATTTTTCCCGATTCCAGGTTTCGACATCGTGCCGGGGAAAGGCACTGTGCTGATCTCGAACGTCATCAAGGAGCTTCTAAACATTCCCTGCGGAGTTCTGATGGGCGCAAACCTGGCGAACGAGGTGAGTCTTCGGAGCAGCTCTTCACGGGGATGTGCTCCTGTCTTGCTCCTCACCGAAGAATACTCCCCGATACTGTTGAGTAATCAAAGCTTTTCTACCACAGGTCGCCGCGGAAAACTTCTGTGAAGCAACACTCGGTGTCAAATGTCGTGAGACAGGGAAGCTCCTAAAGAAGTTGGTGCAGACCAATTTCTTCAGGATTCGCATTACCGACGACATATCTGCCATTGAGATTTGCGGCTCCATCAAAAATATCGTCGCGTGCGGAGCCGGTTTCGTTGACGGCCTTGGTTTGGGTGACAACACAAAGGCTGCTGTTATTCGACTCGGACTGAAGGAAATGATCGCTTTCGCAAACGAATACTATCCCGGAGCTAAGCTGGACACCTTTTTCGAGAGCTGTGGAGTGGCTGATCTGGTTACGACCTGCTACGGTAAGTTGACTCTTCGTGCGAAATGCCTGATCATAAAGCCGACGAAACAGCCTGGGCATTGCGTTCAAGGATCTTCTCCCCCTTACAATGTTTTCGTCTCCCTCCTTCGAAGGTGGTCGTAATCGTAGGGTCTCGGAGGCTTTCGTCAGAGCGGGCGGCAAGAAGACGCTCGAGGAACTCGAGAAAGAAATGCTGAATGGACAGAAGTTGCAGGGCCCGGAAACCGCAGCCGAGGTGAGAGGGATTTCCGAGAGAGAGGGAAAGAAAGGAAAAAAGAGAGAGAGCGTGCAATGCTGCATCGATAGGGTTGGGATCGCCCAGTAGATTCAACGCGCCTCGCTTCCATTGCAGGTTTATGAAATGCTCAAGCTCAACGAGCAGCTCGATAAGTTCCCGTTATTCGTTGCGGTGCACCGAATCTGCATCGGAGAGCTCGCACCAGGAGAGATGGTCGAATGCATTCGCAACCATCCTGAGCACGTGTGAAATCCCGCCTGCTAAGTTTGTTCCGACTGATCGACCTGCGAACCGAAACTGGAACCCGTTAGATTCGACTCCCAAAAACCTCATCGGTGCTCGTCGAGCTGAATGTTATAATAATTCGACATTGTTAACAAAAGTCCTCTTAGAAAGTATCCTCAAGCTCCACGCAGGAGCGACACTAGATCGCTGCAACCCGTGCTCCTGTTCATCATGGCCTGTTCTGTTAAGCCGAGTCGTGTTTTGCCTTGTTTCACAATAAACTTCTTCAGTTTCGATTATCTCTGCATTCTCATTGATTATCCCGATTCCCATCGTGTCCGCGTCGCAGATCCCGGATAGCCGGCTCGGAAGAGTCATGAGGCTCGGTCAACAGTCATCAAATCTTGAAAGGATGAGCCGCTCGGGCACGAAGCTCTAAACTATTTTTTCTCAGAGCCAGGCTGAGCGATGCGAGTCGGTATGAGTACTTCCCGTGCCGGCGGCATGAGTCGTCTGATTGGGCCATTCTTGGGAGTGGTCGAAAAACGTTCTTTAACTGAGCCGCAGTGGGAAGTATCGGTGTTCGACCCAACCACACTCGCTCGGGAAAATGTCAACGTTGCAGCGCGAACCTCGTCGTGCTTCCGATGCGCGACGTGGACCTCACCGGACCTCAGAGAGTCGAAGTTTGTGATTTCTGGAAGATATACCGCTTCGCCAAGTCCACGGGTTGTCAAAGTGTGGGGTCGAGCTCAAAGTACTCCAAGATCTGGGAGATGAGGGGCCATTTTTTCAACCATAAATATACCCTGAATTCACAGTCATCGATGGAGTTTTCAGGATCTGGCGTTTTTCCGTAATAAACGGAACCTTGGTACATCGTACAAAATCATCGCGATTCACGAGCGGGCACACAACCAAGAGTCCCAGTGATGTTTTCAGTTCCTCATCTCCTAGATTTTAGGGTAGTATATCTGCGTCTAATGGATCGCTGACTCTTGGATCTCAGTCACGAGTGAACTTTCACGAATGGTCAGTCGGGAAGCCGGTTCAGAATAGTTCCATGTGGACGAGGTAATAGTTCCGGCTGTGGCCCAGTTTTCGAGTCTGGGAGCAGTTTCATAAAAGGACCGATCCGAATGAATCATGTTCCGTTACCTTGCGGGAGCCATGACTCGGCACCCTTCCGAGCGGTTCGTGCGCGTTTCTTGGCGATTCGAATTCCAAAACCGAAATCTCCCGCAAGCGCAGCGAGCCGTACCCGATAGCAGGGGCAAAAGTATTACAGCCTCTGCGCTGGAATCGGCCTCGCGCGGAAATCGGCAAGCATAAATCCCGACCAGGAAACGGTTGGATAAGCTGCAAGCATTAAGCCGTGTACACAACATTGTGACGGGGAGAATCCGAAAGCTAGAGAGCGAGTCCGCGGCGTGTAGAATCCTTCGCAGCAGGTGGTCTGATGTGTTCAACGAGTCAGAGATGTTTTTTCCTGGAGGCGAAAGATCTCTCCCCCGTAGAAACGCGTTTGCTCCGTGTGTGCACCGTGTTCACGATGTACTCTCATCACCGGAACTTCCGGAGCGCAAAGTCGGGGAGGATGCTTTTTTCCAATTTCTAGGCGAAAAAACAAATGCCTGAATCGCTCGAGAGGGTGCCCAAAAGGGCATCCAGAGAGAAACGCAACGTGAGTCCAAAGAGAGTGCTCCAAAGACCAACAACAGCCAGAACTGTTATTTGTTTCCATGCTTTTACCGCAGAAATGCGTTCTACTACGGAAGTGAATACTGGGGTGTAATTGGCAGTAGATAGAAAATATCGGAGAGGAAGAACCGAAGCGGGAGGCCTTTAAGATGGCGGTCGTAGCGGGGTGAATCTGAATTTCATTCATGTCATTTCACGATTGGGATTTAACGATACGCAGATATTTGGTTCGGATGAGGGCATGGGAGATAGCAGACGACTAAGTTTCGGAAATTTGAAGCACTTGCTCATGGGCGTTCGAACCGTGGAGCACGGAGCGTGCTCCCATGCCGGCCGAGGACAATCGACAGAAAGATTCACGTGAAAAAGGTCGAGAAATGAAGAAAAAAAAAGCGGTAACCTACGGTGATTACTCTAATATCAACCGGGCCTGCATAACAAGACTTACCGTTCTATTCAGGAGAAAAATCGATGACACATAAACGAATACATCCAATCCATGGACAGAGGACATACTAATGGCAAATATGGATTCATCGCTCATACTCAACGATTCCAGCTGTGCCTCCTATGTTGTGGAATACATTAATAAGAGCAATCGCGGTATGTTCAATCTACGTCGGCAGTGCCATGAATTACGCGCTCGGAAGGACGAAGAATATCTTTCGACTGACTCAACTGATGTGCCCCATCTCGACGGATCCTCCTAGAAACAGCATCGTGTTCCCCATGTGAAAGAACGGATTCCTGAAGTTCCCAGCCTTTTCCGTTGCCTAGATCCAAATCTATTAACAAAAATCGGAAATAGTTCATTTAAATCCGCATGGTCAAGAGCAAACTCAAAACCATTATATCTCGAGAACCGCTTGGCGTGCAGCGTCGAACGACAACTTTTTGGGAAGCTCTCTTCGAGGGCTGTCTTCTCATATAGTCAGTGATCAGATCGCATGATTTCGAAGGCGTGAAAAATGGAAAGTTTCTCAATTAAGATGGTTCATACCCTCCCCAGCCGGCCAAGAATAGGCGATAACCAGAATGTAGCCCCGAGTGCCCTCTTCCTATTCGAGACGTTTCATCCAAGTCGAAGCGCAGCCTTCGGAGTTATCGCTCCCAGTGGTGACCGACCAGACTCTCTTTGACTTTGGAAATTCGACCCAAACGCGCTCGAAACGTTCAAAAGACTGTGGAAATCGCTGAACCACATCCGGTAGTCTTTTCTCCTCCTTTATTTTCTCTCCTGAAGGGTCTTCGACCCTCGAGATCGCTTTCTTCGGATCTTCACTCGGCATCGGCAAACGATGCGACGATCGTGAGGGCTGTCTTGAGGAACCCCGCTCTCTTGTCTCTCCTGAGACCGAACGACGCTCTGGTCGTCGACCGTGGATTCAAAGACTCCGCGGACTCCATGTAAACTCTCGGATTCCAAGCTTTCATGCCAGCCATGAAAGGGAAAAGGAAGCAGTTGCCGCACAACGAAGCCAACGCCTCCCGCTTGGTGACGAAGATCCACCGATCGTTGAACCTGTACACGGCCGAAGCGCTGAACGCCCCGCGGTCCTCGAGATATAATGATTCCAAGTTTGGTCTTGACCATGCGGATTTGAATGAACTATTTCCAATCAATGTTAATAGATTCGGATCTAGGTAACGGAGAAGGCTGAAAGCTTCAGGGATACGTTTTTTCACATAGGGAGCAAGATCCTGCTGTTTTTGGGAAGATCCGTCGAGGTGGAGCACCTAAACCTACCTTATCCGGCTGGACCCTTTGCATCGTAATCGTCGAGTCTATCGGATCTCAATCTAGCAAGGAATATTTCGCCCCAGAAGACCAAGTCAAAGATTCATGAACCGCAAACACAAAAAGTGTGCAGACCCTTTGTCTCAGAAATGTGACCAAATATGACTTGAAAACCAAAACGTCGGCAGGAAGCTTCCCATGGAAGTGTGGTAGAAAAATTGGCGCGGAAACCCGGGGCGCCTCCGTATCGAATCGTGAACCGCGATCGGGAACGTTTTCGCCCAGAATAACGACAAGAGGCATGTCCCGGCAGCGCATTCCGGCAACCGGGGCTCCCGGCCACGGTCCAAGGACAACAGCCTCCATGATATCCTTCCGGTATGATTCTTGGTTGATTTTCACACTCAGAGCCCGTAAAATTCTGTTTCATCGATTAATTTCCGAAATATCGGAACGAATCGGTTGAAACTGAAACGAACAGCCACGGGTACCAACTCACTACTCCAGGTCGGCCTGCAAGTGCTGATCTTCAATCATTCTACGACAACGATTCGACTGTTGGTTTGACGCTCCGAAGAGGAGACCATCAGATGGGTCCCGTAATCAACTTGGCACAAATCTCCCTTGCAAATGCTCCTCAGGGAGTCCACCGCATACAGAACGAGTCCGTTGGGCGAGCTGGTGCGGAACTCGAACACCAGCGAAGAGTTGGCCCCTGTGAACCACTTTTTGAACTGCCGCGCCATCCGGATAGAGGATAAGAAACCCCGAAAGGAGTTTTGCCGCCGTTCTTTTCCCTCAGTTCTCTGCCATTCTTTCCTCGCCATTCGTTCCGATATTTCGGAAATTAATCGGCGGATATTTCAGGCAGGGTTCCCCATATTGAATTCCCTTACCCCAATGGACTAAACGCTGCTCTTCGACATGAAGGAACAGGAGTCTCAATCGTACGACTGAACCAGCGCGATAGATCCAGGATGGTTCGCGAGCCATTTGGGTCTCTGAGTTCGGAAAGTGATCACTGAATATATTATTTTGATGTTTCAATCTGTGAAATTTTATCGGTGATAGGAAAACTCTCGTCGCGCTCGCTTTTGCGTGAAGTGCGAAGACGGTCTGCGCTGTATTTGAACTTTCACAGGATTCGCAGGATTTCACAGGACGTCGGACGCTTCGTTCTGGGAAGTCAATCTTGCATTCATTGTCCGAATAGAATCCTCAGAGGGCAGTGCAAACCATGGATACAAGATATCTCCGGACTCGATACTCTCTTCTGGAGATTTCTCAATGCAGTTCGAACCCAACTCAATGTTTCCCTCCCGAGACCTGACTCAGTTGTCTTTCTGCAGGATAAATGTGAAGCTTCTGCGTCCAAACAACTACCAACGCTTCGATTCTTCGGGATCACTTCGTCCGTTCAAAATCCTCCTCGTTCTCTGGAGCCTCTCCAGGATTCTGGCTCATTCGATGGTGTTTCTCTATTTTCGATCGGCTTGTGAACGACCCGCCTGATGGGAACTTTCCGCTCGACTCGAGTATGTCCGTTCATCAACAGAATGCGGTCATTGTTCGATGCTTCGAGGAAGCCCGAGGCGAAACAGCTCTCTCGAACTATGAACCGATTTTGGAATGCTCCGGCTCGTCGTAATCGGGAGCTCGAAGCCCTCGAGGGGTGCGAACTATCGAGCACCTGAAAAATGGGGAGCGGGGCTGGGAAGTTTCTGAACGCTCTATTACCGAGCTCATCGAGTTCAGCTCAGAAACCATCCCGAAGGGTTGATTCGAGAGAGCGGGAATGGAGAGGTCTACTCAGGGAGCGATGGCGAAGAAAGCACCTCCTCCGATTCACGGCGAGTGCAGATGTATAAAAAGGGTTCCGACCGGAGCAGTTTCACTCGGTCTCCGACTTCGGACTCAACAGCTCCTACAATCGACTCACGACTCACTTCGACGTCTCTCCTCAACAAGAGAAATCATGGTTCAGAAAGTCGCAATCGTCGGCTCGGGAAACTGGTGAGTAAACCTCCGGTCCTCGCCCTCAGCGGAAAGCCACGTCGGTCGATTCTCACTCGAGAATTTGATCCGAGTTGAGACAAGCGAAAACCCATTCTCAACGAGGAACCAGTTCTGGCTCGAATCGTTGTTCCGTTGCCCGACTTCATCTGGCGGTCGAACTTCCTTGCCCCCCCCCCTCTCTGAGTTCGACTCGAGAGAATCGCAACTCGAGATTTCCTCTCTCGAAAATCAGGAACGTTCGACCACCGGGTTTAAACGCTTTTCTTCTGATTTCAGGGGCTCGGTTATCGCCCGAATCGTCGGAAACAACGTGGTCACGCAGCCCGAACTCTTCGATCCGACGGTGAACATCTACGTTTACGAGGAGCTGGTCAATGGCAGGAAGCTCACGGAGATCATCAACACTGAGCATGAGAATGTCAAGTATCTGCCAGGATTCAAGGTAAAATAATTCATTCCACTGCGAGCGAACTTGTTTAGGCTGTGTCGGGGTCTTTGCCCATCAGTAGGATGGAGAGTCGACTTGGAGTTCATCACGTGTTGACATCTAACGAGATCCTCGGGTTGCAGATCCCTGCGAACGTGGTGGCCATCCCTAACGTGGTTGAAGCCTGCAAGGATGCTGATATCATAATATTCGTCTTGCCTCACAAGTTTGTGAAGCCTACCTGCACTCCTCTCGTTGGCAAGATTAAGAACACGGCCGTCGGACTGTCTCTCATCAAAGGTGAGGAATGTTTTGCGATGCTCATCGACTGATTCAATTCGGACTCAACGTGCGAGGCTGCTCTAGAGGGAAAAATTCTCCAAGCGAGGGTGAGGAAATGCTTATCTTCATTTTTCCCGATTCCAGGTTTCGACATCGTGCCGGGGAAAGGCACTGTGCTGATCTCGAACGTCATCAAGGAGCTTCTAAACATTCCCTGCGGAGTTCTGATGGGCGCAAACCTGGCGAACGAGGTGAGTCTTCGGAGCAGCTCTTCACGGGGATGCGCTCCTGTCTGGCTCCTCAACGAAGGATACTCCCCGATACTGTTGAGTAATCAAAGCTTTTCTATCACAGGTCGCCGCGGAAAACTTCTGTGAAGCAACACTCGGTGTCAAATGTCGTGAGACAGGGAAGCTCCTCAAGAAGTTGGTGCAGACCAATTTCTTCAGGATTCGCATTACCGACGACATATCTGCCATTGAGATTTGCGGCTCCATCAAAAATATCGTCGCGTGCGGAGCCGGTTTCGTTGACGGCCTGGGTTTGGGTGACAACACAAAGGCTGCTGTTATTCGACTCGGACTGAAGGAAATGATCGCTTTCGCAAACGAATACTATCCCGGAGCTAAGCTGGACACTTTTTTCGAGAGCTGTGGAGTGGCTGATCTGGTTACGACCTGCTACGGTAAGTTGACTCTTCGTGCGAAATGCCTGATCATAAAGCCGACGAAACAGCCTGGGCATTGTGTTCAAGGATCTTCTCCCCCTTACAATGTTTTCGTCTCCCTCCTTCGAAGGTGGTCGTAATCGTAGGGTCTCGGAGGCTTTCGTCAGAGCGGGCGGCAAGAAGACGCTCGAGGAACTCGAGAAAGAAATGCTGAATGGACAGAAGTTGCAGGGCCCGGAAACCGCAGCCGAGGTGAGAGAGATTTTCGGGGAGGAATGAGAGAGAGGGAAAGAAAAGAAAAAAGAGAGAGAGCGTGCAATGCTGCATCGATAGGGTTGGGATCGCCCAGTAGATTCAACGCGCCTCGCTTCCATTGCAGGTTTATGAAATGCTCAAGCTCAACGAGCAGCTCGATAAGTTCCCGTTATTCGTTGCGGTGCACCGAATCTGCATCGGAGAGCTCGCACCAGGAGAGATGGTCGAATGCATTCGCAACCATCCTGAGCACGTGTGAAATCCCGCCTGCTAAGTTTGTTCCGACTGATCGATCTGCGAACCGAAACTAGAACCCGTTAGATTCGACTCCCAAAAACCTCATCGGTGCTCGTCGAGCTGAATGTTATACTAATTCGACATTGTTAACAAAAGTCCTCTCAGAAAATATCCTCAAGCTCCACGCAGGAGCGACACTAGATCGCTGCAACCCGTGCTCCTGTTCATCATGGCCTGTTCTGTTAAGCCGAGTCGTGTTTTGCCTTGTTTCACAATAAACTTCTTCACTTTCGATTATTTCTGCATTCTCATTGATTATCCCGATTCCCATCGTGTCCGCGTCGCAGATTCCGGATAGCCGGCTCGGAAGAGTCATGGGGCTCGGTCAACAGTCATCAAATCTTGGAAGGATGAGTCGCTGGCGCACGAAGCTCTAAACTCCTTTTTCTCAGATCCAGGCTGAGCGATGCGAGTCGGTATGAGTACTTCCCGTGCCGGCGGCATGAGTCGTCTGATTCGGCCATCCATCGGTACCGCACCCAAGAAGGTCGAAGTTTGCAATTTTTAGAAAAGAGATCACTTCGCCGCGTCCGCGGTTCTTCGAATCGTGGGATCAGGTTCAAATTAGTAGCGTCCCCCTCACAAGTAACCCTTCACTAATGGTCGGTGGGGGACGGTTCTGAACAGTTCCATGCGGTTTGTTTCCTGTGTGAAGAATTCGGAAGAGAATAATAGTTCCGGCTCGGCTGGAGCACCGATGTGAAGGGAGTCATGTCGCGTTCCCTCCTGGACGCCATAACCCGGCGGCCTCTCGAGCCGTTCCGGCGATTTTCTTTGCCTGAGAGCTGGGAAAGAGACGCATTCTTTCCAACCCTGTTGAAATCGGGCGTTTTCTGTAAATTGAAGACGGTGACGGCCAATTCTCGTGCGAAAGAATCTCCGCGCGACGTCAACTCCTGCGCAGGGCCGATTTCAGCGCGGATGAGGGTCGCGCGTGGTACCATGTGGTAAGAAGCGGCCATTATAAATTTTTCCGTTTGCGAAATGCGAGAAAACACGGTCCTGATTCTAGAGGCTTATTGTCTTTTTGAGACGAGAGCTTTTGGTCAATGGACGGTGCGCGATTCTTGGCGACTTCGTAATTCATGGCGTTCGCACACATTCAGGATCAAAATCCTTCGCGAGCGTAACGAGCGGCACCCCATCGCACTAGCTACAGTATCAAGACCTGTGCGCTGGAATCGGCCCCGCGCGGAAGTTGGCCCTGCGTGGAAGGTGCCTCGCGCGGAAATTGGCTGTCACCGTCCAAGACGAGGAAGAAGTTCCATTGTTTTTCGAGACGGCGAAAAAATGTATTCCGCTTTTCAGAGCATATCCTCCGACCGGGAAACCATGCGATAAGCTGGAAGCATAAGCCTGTTTACACAACGCTGTGACGGGGAGAATCCAGCAGCTAGAGAGCGGGTCGGCGGCGCGAAGAATTCCCCGTAGCAGGTGGTCTGATTAGTCGAACGTGTTGGTGAGCGTCCCTCGTGTGAAAGTTTCTCGGGAAAACATCTCTGTCCCGTGGAAACGCGTTCCGCGGGAATGCCGCGTTCATGACGCACTCTCCCTCTACCTCCAAAGCGGTAAATCGGGAACGATGCGTCTTCTTCTCAGTTTTCAGGCAAAAATTAAATGCCAATAGGAAACGCAACATCAGTCCAGACAGAGTGTTTTCTTCAGAATCGATCCGAAGTCCATCCACAGCTGAATATGTGATCTATTTCCATGTTCTCCTTCTTGGAGACAAACCGGTTGAAACTCCAGAACCGGCTTCCTGGCTGACCAACGGTGGAGGTCTACCTGTCGGAGCAGTTTCTCGGAGGTGCCCCCAGGATATATGGAGAGCATCTGAACTGATTGTTAGCTGTTAGAAGATTATCATGTTCGATCCCGATGAATCACGATTTGGGTAAAGCTCATCCAGATAACATCTTCAAAGCCTGAATATATACAGCAGTCATCATAGGAACCGAGTGGACAGGATGCGACCCTGAACGATTCTCCGCTATGATGGAGTCTTGCAACGCTCCTTCCGGCAGAAACACAGACAGCGAGGCTATCTGAAGTAGTGTGAGTGCTTCCTTGACTCAGTTGTCACATTTCGGCATTAAGCCGTCTTACCAGATTTTGAATGGAAGTTCCACTTGTTCCCACTTCAGCGGCGTAAGTGGTGAAGGAATTTGAACATGTCCAGGCCAGAGTTGGTGTAGCCCCCGAATCCTGAAGGTAGCGAGCTATGATCGGTCCCACTGCACAACGACTTCATTTTCCCGCGAATCGCGGCGCCTCAAGTGTTGAAATTCTCACGAGAAAGCAAAACATGCTTTTGTGGAATAGTGAGCCCTCCTTCCACAAATGAATGGCGAGTGTCGGCTGTGTGAACGACGAAGATGCAGTCAAGAAAGGAAGGACTTCAAGATCAACTGCCACCTGATTGACGTCGCAAGAAAGGAGCATTTCCGGTCGCCGGCGCATCCTTCGAGTCGTGAGTCCTTGAGTTCCAGAAATGGAAGTTATTATGTATTCTGAAATAGATTCATGAGCCGCAAACCCAAAATGTGTCCAGACTTTTTGACGCCAAGATGACGCGATAACCAAAACGTCGGCAGCAAGCTTTCAATGGGAGTGTGAGAAGAGGTTTCGCCGCGGTAACCCGGGCGCATCCAAATTGAATCCCCAACCGGGATCGAGAATGCTTCCGACCAGAATAACGACAAGAGCAACGTATCGGAGGTTCAGCTCCGGGAATCGGCTTGAGCGGTGAACTTTTCGAGCAATGAAGCTCAGTAACGATCGTCGCCTCCGATGGAGAAATTTGACCGTATTTACCACCTTCTTGGAGGCAAGATGGCTAACTGTTCGGCGGTGAAGTTCATGGACCATTCTTTACCAAACGCTTCTCCTCTGCTGCTGTCGACTCGAACAACGTATTCTTGCACACTGTGTCCCATCCCTCTCAGTCAGCATCGTTGCCGAATCTGTTTCGACCGTTCGTTTGCCGAGGAGTGCCGTGTACGCACGGGTGCACGGCATGCATGATCTAACCAGGAACGATCGGCGATGGAGTCGCTGAATCATTGAATCGCACTGAGCGATAATCGTTTGACCATCCACCCACTGGTCGCTTCGCTGAGTTACGACTTCATTCTCATTGACTGCATATTCCCGATTGGGCTATTGCTGGGTGGTCACGGAGAAAGAATAATCGGTCCGCGGCGAGGCACGTGGAGGACAAGAACGCTTTTCACAAGGAGCCCCGAAGAGTTCTCCCGAGAGCTGCCAGTGGGAAATCCCGCTCCTGAGAATGCGCTCTGACAAAAATTTTCATGTGGAGAGATGAAAACCTCGCGCCTCACCGCTGCTCGTTATCCTCTCGAGCTTGTGGGTAGCCACCAAAATGCTGCCCACTTTCGGAACTTCTGTCGTTGGACACACTCCTGACGTGCGATGCTTCGCTGTTTTGCCTATCCCGTCCCCAGGAGTCTCCTCCCCCGCCACCTCATCCCCTACGGACATTATCGCATGCTCCTTCCCGGGTCTCCAGTTCACGGAGTTTTCAATCAAATGAACAGCACCGATGGGATGACGTGAGCCAAACTCGCACTAGAGAAATCGCGGGAATATGCCGAACTTAGAGGATCGATTCGGAAGTAAACACAAATCCTCGCTCGACCACGCATTCCTCGCCTTGTCGCGCAGTTTCGTCACCTATTTTATGACAAACGACTCGCTCTATGTACACTATTAACATTCCACACTGTTCACGTGCGTACAACCAGGAACCTCTTCACGGGAGCGCCCGCCGCCGGAGGAGGTGTCACACGTTGTTGCCTCGATGCGTGGCGCTGTGCATGACACGTAGCGTGACGGCTTTTCTGGCTGGCTGCTCGCCTGTCCAGCTCGCTGAAATGTTCTCGGCTTTTGCGACAGAAGCCTCGTCAGGACATCTGTCACATCACCGGAGATTTTCAAGCTCCGTTGGTCACGGGTGTTACATTGGTTGTTTCCCGCAGCGTTCTCTGAGATCATGCGAGCGCTCGACGGGAGAATCCAGAACTCAGAGGTGCTGAGATGCTCCTCCGGGAACATCCGGGAAAGAGACGCGCAGCGGCCGTCGCTATGGGAGAATGCAATCTTTATCAGGTATCACAAGATTGTTAGTGATCGTCCCCTCTGGATCACTCGCAGACATCGTTTGGGAGAGACTGCGGGGCCTATTACATCGATTTCGCATCCAGCAGCTGGCGTCGAAGAATGGCTCCTCGCAGTGGATTCCGGTTTCCGCCGTACGGCTCGGCTCGTTAAGTGTGAACCAAGCATATCGTTGGTCGTTATTCGTTCTTTCGTCGTTGCCGTTTTTTGCGTTCCGGCCGCTAATCGACATTATTCACGACAGTGCAACAATGAAATGATGAAAGCCATCGAGTATCGGTCACACGCTCACGTACCGTCCTACCTAATCGGAGTTTTGATGGGATACGTCATGGTGCGCTGGAGCGAGCGCGAGTTCACTCATGTGTGCGCCAATCTGTCCAAAGGGCGCACTTCAAATTCCCATTTTTCCGATCCCTATCTTGCTTGCGAATTTATTTCGCAAAGGCAAAGGGAGTGAATTGAGCACCGATCGATTCTGGGGTTCGGATACCCAGTGCATCAGTCTATTTTGCCATCTTCGATTCATTCCGTGCCGATAGCAGCATCCTCGTGTCATGGCTGAACTCTTCCTGAGACAGTTGCTGTGGGTCTGTTGTGTAACCCGAACGACCTCCGAGCTGGAGCCTGAAGCTGGCGCACTCCGACTAAAGACCTCCAAGTGAAATTGCGAAACTTCGAACGAGTTCACATACGATGACTGCCCGCTCTGTGACCTTGAACATATTTTTCGATGAGATGCCGATTGGTGCCCTCGTCTTCGTCGTCGCTGTTTCTGGCCGCCCCGTCTGCGGCCCGCGTGGCCAACACCGAAATTCATTCCCAGTACCTGGATGACGAAAATTCAGTTGCAATGACCCCTTCTGGGACCGTCTGGATTTGGAGATACAAGTCGGCTATGCAGGCGCCGCTTTGGCTCCTCGTTCACTCCGGCTGACGGTCGCCTGCGTCCGAGGATGCGGGAGTAGGTTGAAACGTCGTGGCAGCCGTTGGAGCGCTTGACAACCTGAAATCGATTCAGTGACCAGCACTCGTATTGAGAACCGACCGCCGGGACCCTGATCTTGCAGGACTTCCGCCTCGGCGCATGTTCACTGTTTCAACTCGGAGGCGGGAGCGGAGCTCCTCTGGGGCATGCTCAGGAATCATCGGTCCGAACGATCGGGTGAACTAGAAAAAACGGTTGTACGAGCCGATTTTGTCAGATCAGAACAATCCTCGCGCGAACCCGACTATCGAGAGGTGAGAGTCAACTGGCGGAACCCACCCATCCATTCTTGGTTCATCATTGCTCACCTTCACGCAAAGACATTCCAGCGAAATCGCAAACGTTCCATGGACTAGCAGCATGTTCACAGAACAAAGGGCGCGTGACTGGAGCTTCGCCATTCCAAAATCAACCAAAGATGTTCCATCTCGGGGGAAACTGATGAACAGGATCAGATGCCTACGTACATTCCCATGGATCGCCTCGATGCACCGGCTTCTCTTCAGGACGTTCCTCTCCGTCCGAGGTCATCACCAAGGTGCTTCACCTGAACGGAGCGCGGAGGTGACTGACACAGGGGTCGGCGAGGGGGACGGAGAATGCACGAACAACGTATCTCGACGGCGGACAGCTCTGCGTTAATTACAGCCGGATCGCGGCGTCACTTTCGTGGAAAATCGCTGGAAACGTTCGAGAGCAATTCACAGGCCCGACTGGCGGACGCAGGCGCCTGATTCCCGCCAGCTGCCAGAGCAGATGAGTTACTTTAATCACGAAAATAGTTTTCTCGCCCAGAGCTGGCTCGCCACGAAGCCTTCCATTAGTTCCTGAACTGGATCGGGGGAGCAGGTCGGGAAACCGACTGCGGAGGAGAACGCGGCCAGGAGATAGATTCGGCCATGTCCAAGTTGATAAGGCGCTAATCCAGGACCATTTCCACAGACAGCAAATAGCTGCCTGCAGGCCCAACTTGAGTCCGAAAGGGTCAAGCAGCAAACGTTGTTAGTGAGCTTTTCCTTGTCGGATCATTCGAATTCCTCCCGAGCAGGTCCAGTGATCGAGAGGGGATTGATTTCGCCTCGGTTCCCACATCAAGAAATCTCTTTCGAATTCGCAGCTGAAGCCAGGCGTTGTTTCAGCCGAACACGAACGTGAGCGCATCGGCCGACCAGACCATTCGACCCTGACGTCGCCCCCGGCGATCAGCAAGCTATTCCAGTCTTTGATATTCTGTTCGGCGAGGCTCTCGTTCCCAACGTCCACCATCATGCACGGAGAGCACGCTCGAGTGTCACATCAACACGGGCTAATAATATATGCGTTGAGGGGAGTTTGTTTTCTATCAAAGCCAGAGCGTTCACAACAAATATTTTCCGGCCTTGTAGACGCTTCTAGGACGTCGTTCGCTCCCTCCCACAGGCTCCGCCGTTGAAATATGCGCACGATGCCCTGAATCTCATTCGGTGTTCCGCAACCTGGCCTAGAAACCCTAGACTCCCCGCGATGCTGCAGCCGAAGGACCCAGGAAAGAGAATGCAGGCCAGCGCATTTATTTTTCACTGCGCAAAACCAGAACTCCAAAATTAGCCAACTATTAGCAACGTGCACTCTCATTCGCTCGCGGAGCAGCCCAGCCACCAGACTCTCCGCGGAAAGGCTCCTCTCACAAGGAAGGTTGTGACGTTCAAAACAGGCAACTGAACGCCTACGACGACACACCTGGGTGGCGATGTTCCGTTTATCGTAATAGAATTTCGGACGAGGCACTTTTTCAAAGCCAAATCCTCGCCGAGTCATAAACCGCGGACGACGTGTGTCGGAGCGGCGGATCGTGAGTCGTGAGCTGCCTCTCTCGTTTCCGCGGCTCCTATGAATATTCCGCACACTTGTCGGTGGAACGCTATCTTTGAAGCTCAGAAACCTACAATGGGGATGATATCAGATCCTGTCCTGGGAATCCTCACCTCTGGAGCCCCAGGCAGGTCGAGACGCGAAAATTGGACGAGATTCGCTCTCGCGCGAACGGCGTGAGTACTCGCCGAGGAGCGAGCAGACTACAACGATGAAGAATTTCCTCGATGGTTCAGGCAGTTTCACTCGTTTCTCTGCGTCCACGCAGACGAGCAACAGTTTACGTCATTGATCTGGAGCAGGGTTCCTCAATATCATTTTCCCTGTGATCCAGGGCGAATCATCGAGAGACGAGGGAATCAAAGTACGTCTCACGGCTATAAATCATCACCGTTTGATAAGGAAGGAAAATACTCCCAGACGGGATTCCCGTACCGACTAGGACTTCACCCTGTATCAACAGCGAGGAACTTGAGAAGGACGATGGATATCCTAAGGCGATGGGAGAACAACGAACTATGATCTGTGAACGCAATACGATTCACCCCTGAAATGGAAGGGAAGAAATGTGCATATGTAAGGTCCAATGCAATCAAATCAGATAATGATGACCGGGAGAGTGATCGGCAGAAGTATGAAAAAGGAGAACTCAATTCAGAGACAGCTTCCGATTCAGACACAATCCCGTCGGGGTCCAGGACCTGGCTCTACCAGGAAACACTGCCCTCCACGCGAGAGAGCTGCATGATGCGCTACCTCAGCGAGGACTTGCGGTGGAAAGAATGAGATCCCAAGTGCTAGGCCCACCGAAACTCCACTAGGCCAAGAGAGGTACGCCTACTTCGAGGAACACTGTCTCAGATGGTCAGACCTCCATGTCCATGAAAGTCGACGGGTCCAGTGGTCCTGAGGGACTTGCAACGATTGCTACAGGAAGCAAGGGTTCGTTTCTGGAACGGTCTGGAAAACCATAAGCCGGAGATCCGAGGGACTGCCTCCGCGGTAGGTACTAGCTGTCGCTCAATGTTCCTTCTCGATGACTCAAATGCGAATGAGGCTAGTGCTTCGAGGGAATTTCCAGCTCTCCCATGCGATGTCAGCTTCTATTCCTGGTTCACCGGTTCGAGATCAGATCGTGTGTCGCCACGTCCAGAGAAGGACTTCACGAACCGGTCGAGAGCGCTGCGAACCGTCACATTGCGGAAGTTCAACAACGAGCCCCCTCCCCCCCAACTATTATAGATACTTATCCTCACCAGGCCAAGCAAGCTTTATGAAGGACTTTCGACAAACAAGGGGATTCTCTAATCCATGGATGTGTGAGCGGATGTAAGTGGAAGCCGTGTCTCTAATGACTCATATGAACCGCTGTGCTCAGCTGTGACGGTCGGCCTTGGCGCAGCGGATGAAACGATATTGGCAACGAGCTCTGGCATACCGTTCTCCGGCTTGCTTCCGCTGCGTTCCCATATGGATTTTCACGGTTGGACGCTGCACGTCGAGATTAGCAAGTTGCCTGAATGCAACGTGCATGAGCGCTTTCGACATATTGCCGTTATACAAGCAGCTAGTCCTGAGGCTGACAAGTCCATTATGAGTCGGCAGATTGTTTCAGTGCGGTCGCTGCGGCGCACGTTGAGTACGTTTAGCGCTGTCGCCGTCATCTAACAATCAGGGTCAATGGATAACATTGCGCGAGCGTAGCAGCGAGCCCGATTTCCGAGCCTCTTCCACTGCCCTTGTGCGCGTCCGATCCCCGCCTTCCATTTTCCCCCCTTCCCCGAGTAGGCGAGGCGTGGAAGAACACCGAGACGTGTCTAGCTATAATCCATGGGCTCTGCACGATGAAAAGCTCACCATTGCATGAATTCGAAACGTTTAATCCCATTCCGGTTGTTCGAGCAATTTGACTTCGGATGCCGCGAGCAGGAATATCTCGTCGTAATATTCTCCGACCCTGGATCCGACAACTGTCCAACCCTTTCCTGTTGGGTGAATTCGGATCAGGTTCGACATTTTCAGCGCAGGGGCTCTTCTGAAGGTATCGACCAGGTCAGGAGGAATGGATTGACCCGCTCCTCTGCCGGCTCGCTGGTCCGCCTTGACACGTGTTCTGTGCTCTCATGTACACTCTGCGTTTGTTCAGTTTCACTTGATCGAGTTTATTGAGTTTCCGGGATTAAGTGTAAAGTTCTTTCAAGGCTTACGAGCAAACCGTACCCGAGATCGAGGCATTCAGAGGACGATCAAGGATAAATTGTAACAAGAAGAGGTCGATCGAGTGGAACCTCATCGTGAGAAATCGCAACAAGGAAATCGGCTCTGGGAAAACTTGACGGCTTGGTTCCGGAGACCTGAGCCCGGAGTTCTGCCGTACACACCAAAATATCTAAAGAGGGTAAGGAGGTTGCTTTTTTTTTCTTTTTTTTTTCTTACGAGTTGGAAGCACCCACACGCGTTTGTGTGAGCTCCCAGTTTAGAAGTGTTTTCAGTGAGTTTCCGAACGAATCGCCACCGACCTTCAGTGCTGTGTTTCCGAGGACGGCCGTGCATCCGTGTGTGTACTTTCACCCCGATTTCTCATCTCGTAGCGGCAGATCAGCCCGCGAAGATTTCCGATTCAGCCACAGTGAAGCAGTCGACTCCCGAAATTGGCGGGAAGAGGCGCTCGATGTCTGCAGCTTCAACGTCGTCAAACACTGGCGTCGCGCCTCCGTCGAAGTCTCCGCGCCCCGATGCTGATGTTGCCATCAGCGACACAGCAGAGATGAACGTTGACGCTGCCGAGGGCGGGAAATTCGAATTTCAGAAGCGTCGGAAGCTGCGTTTTCTTCAGAGGAAGCGCGCGATCATCTTCTCAGGCGACATTGAGGACATCACTGCGACCGCGATGGCGGCTGCCCGGCTCATGACGGGGAAGCCCACTGAGACGCGTATGACTTCGAACGGCGAACTTGTCGTAGAGGTTGACAACGATGACGACGCGGTCGCGCTCTCCAGCCTCCAGAATCTAGCTGATGTTGCTGTGACCCCGAGAGAATCCAAACCTCGAGTGCTCACCAAGGGCATGGTGTTCGGTGTCCACCGTTCTTTTTCGGAGCCGGTGTTGCTCGAGTCTCTGAGGAGAGTCGGTGTTACAGATGCGGTGCGCATCAAGGCTTGCGATGCTAGGCTTGGGGCTCTCGTTCCGACGGACCGCGTGATGCTGACTTTCGCTGAGGGGCTGCCTATCCCCGAACAAGTGTGCATCGGTCTAAATCTACACGCCGTCGTTGCCCACTACGAGCCGCTCCAATGTTACCGCTGTAATGCTTTCGGACACGTCTCGAAGAACTGTTTGGTTTCACCCGGTGTCTCTGTCTGCCGCCGCTGCTCCGAGCAAGGACACCTGTCGAAAGGCTGCGCCAAGCCTGAACGTTGCATGAATTGGCATGAATTGCATGAAACTCCGGTCCGCACTCCTCTAAATACGGGGCTTGCCCTGTTAGACTGAAGATCGTCGAGACCTGGCGTAAGAGTGCGTTGCCCTCTTCAACAGCCGGTGTTGCCGAAGTTCCAGTGGTCACTGCTGCTCCTGGGATTAATGCCCACGAAGACTTTCGTCTTGGCCGCTCTTATGCTGGCGCGG
This sequence comes from Phytoseiulus persimilis, assembly GCA_037576195.1. Taxonomy (NCBI): domain Eukaryota; kingdom Metazoa; phylum Arthropoda; class Arachnida; order Mesostigmata; family Phytoseiidae; genus Phytoseiulus; species Phytoseiulus persimilis. Next base: position 13,929,809 of record CM075103.1, read on the forward strand.
TCAGAAACGGTATTCGAGTCCCCCAGCTTACACAGGCTCTCCCCCCGGCTGCAGCTGTTCCTCTGACGGGATTCCCACCACCCGCCCCCGCTGTTGCTACCCGCAGATCGGCTCCTGGCCAAGCACCCGCGATTGACATTGATGCTCTCACGGATACAATCTGTGCGCGAGTCATGGCCTCCGTCAGCGAGCACTGCGCCCGTCTGGTTGATAATATGGTTACCAGCATTCTCGCAATGATCATGCCCAAGTTCGCTGAGCAGATCCTGGCCACCGTACGCCTCATGCCCCAGGATACGGCTGCGGAGGCGCCTGCCTTCGATTTCGAAGCGCTTGTCCATAACGCCTCCACAGCGAGTTCGGCCGAATCTTTGCAACGTAAACAATGACCCATCCTCTCACGCAATCGGATTTGAACGGTGCGTCGTCCTCCTCATCTCACCGATTCTCCGCTTGTAAATTCGTCGCCCGCTCTCAGCACGCTCTTCGAATCCATATTGGTCGCATGCATCGTTCAACTCCTGCCCAACTTGCACCGGACAGCATCGCTTCATCTGCCCCTTCTTCGGCCGCAGCGGCCACTCCGACGCTAGTCCCCGAGTCCCTCGCTCCCATTGTTCAACGTATCACTTCTCATCGTAAACGCTCGAAGCTCATCTGTATTATTCCCCGCGGTGTGCGGGCTACCGTTGCGGCTGAACTCACGGGACTCCTAACCGAGGTGTGCTCAGCCAATAGTCCCCCGGCCTGGTCTTCCTTGTTCTGTTTTACCGCGGCAGTCCCCACGATCCCCGTCGAAAGAGTTCGTGGCCGGTCCCTCACATCCCTCATCCGTGAGAATCTCAACCGTTTCCACAGAGATAAGAATCTCCCGTCACAATCGGTTGCGCTCGTCCGACCCCACTCGGCTCACGCTGACCCAACGGCTCGATTGGTGCAATCAAAATTATCACAGGGCGACGTCTCCGCGGCCGCTCGCACTTTGCTCTCCACCGATGTCACAGCTCCGCCGACTACCGAGACATTCCATCACCTAGAGTCCAAGCATCCACAGATGGTACCCCCTGCGCTTTATCCGCCCGCTCCTCGTCCACCCGCTTTCATCGATGAAATCCGTCTCTCAGAAGCCGAGGTCGTGGCTGCCGTACGCAGTTTCCCTATCAGTTCGAGCGGTGGCCCAGATGCTCTTCGACCGCGCCACCTGAGAGACCTCATCGAGAAGGACAGCAATTCATGTCCCCTCGTCGCTGCCCTAACGAAGTTCTGTTCTCTAGTCATCAATGGCAAGCTCCCCGATTTCGCCCTTGAGACTTTCACGGGGCCAATCTTATAGCGCTGCGGAAAAAAGACGGCGGCATCCGGCCCATCGCGGTTGGTAATACACTACGTCGTTTGGCGGCTAAGGTCGCGGTCCGGAAGCATAGGGAGTCCATTTGCCATCTCATCGCGCCGACTCAGTTGGGCTTCGGTGTCGAGGGAGGCGGCGGTTCACGCGGCAACGAGCTACCTAGAGGTCAACAAGAGCTCCGATAAGGTTCTAGTCAAACTGGATTTCGCCAACGCGTTCAACACGTTACGCAGGGATCTCATCCTTACTTCCATTCACACAAATTTCCCGGCACTCCAGCCTATGATTCACCAGGCTTACAGGCTGCCTAGCAAGCTCTTCTGGGAATATCGCGTGATTCTGTCGACAAATGGGGTCCAACAAGGGGACTCGTGGCCCCCCCCCCCTTATTTTGTATCGCTCTACACGGACTCCTCTCTACCCTCGAATCGGAGTTCAAGCCTTGGTACTTGGACGATGGCACGCTTGCGGGTCCAATGCCATCAGTTATATCAGACATTCAGAGAGTGCGTGATTTCGCCGCTGTATCTGGGTTGGAGCTCAATGTTGGCAAGTGCGAAGTGTCGACTCTTTCTGACGACGTACCCCTGCGTCTGACACACGTCGCTGGGGTCCGAGATCTGCTCCCCAGTGCCCGCCTTGTCGACAACGGCGACCTCGAGCTGCTGGGAGCACCCCTGTCCGCTTCTGCCGTCGAGGGGGTCCTGAGGAAGAAGCTATCTCTTGTCGATATTTGGTGCTCGAGACTCCCTACGCTTGACGCCCACCCTGCTCTGTTTCTCACCCGCTGTAGCCTCTCCTCTCCTCGGCTCCTACACATTCTTCGCTGTTCCGACACCGACGGGATTACAGCGTCCGCTCAATCTCGGATTTAAGCACCTGCGCTCACCTCGGCTCCCTGGTTCAGGTTAGGGACCTGGCCTCGAGCTTCTCTCCGCCAGAGGTCTCTTCCCACATCTGTTCCCGTATCGACTCCCTGTCAGTGAGATTTCGGCGCCAGTGAGGGGCCAGTGAGGGGGGGACCTGGCCTCGAGCTTCTCTCCGCCAGAGGTCTCTTCCCACATCTGTTCCCGTATCGACTCCCTGTCAGTGAGATTTCGGCGCCAGTGGATCGATATTCCAGAAAAGGTCTCTCAGGCCACGTCGGTGGCAGTGGTCACCAGAACAAGGCAGGCGGAGCTGCTCAGAGACGCCGCGGATGATCGTGAGAGGGCAAGATTACATGCTGCTTTCCATGCGACCAGTGGAAAATGGCTTTATGCCATTCAATCCCCGTCATTGGGCACGATGCTGGACAACAACACACTCCGCATCGCTGCCGGACTTCGACTAGGAGCTGCAATCTGCGCTCCTCACCAGTGCGCCAGATGTGATTCGCAGGTTTCCGCGTTTGGAGATCACGGTCTCAGCTGTTCCCGCAGTAGCGGCCGACATTCTCGGCACAGGGCTCTCAACTCCGTCATTTCGCACGCTCTTGGTTCCGCAGGAGTTGCCAGCAACCTGGAACCGACGGGGCTCTCAGGTAACTCGGCGCTCCGACTCGACGGCCTCACACTGTCGTCATGGAAGGCAGGGAGGTCTCTTGTGTGGGACGCCACGGTCTGGGATAGCGCCGTCGTACCGCACCGGCGCCGCTCGTGGGCCTGGGGTCGTCGCCAATATGGCGGAGGCGAGTAAGATGTCGAAATACAGAGAGCTGGAATCCCGTTTCATTGTCCAGCCTATAGCGTTAGAGACCCTCGGTGTCGCGGGAAGCTCAACGCAAACGTTCCTCGAAGAACTCGGGAGGCGAATTGAAGTTGTTACGGGAGACAGGAGGGTCTCGGAGTTCCTGTTTCAGCGTGTGTCCATTGAGGTCCAGAAAGGCAACAGTGCGGCGGTCAGCGGCTCTTTACCTGAGGCTTCTAATCTAGTCGGTATCGGCTAAACTCCCGCAGTGCATACAACCATTATCATCAAATAAATTGTAATTATTCTTTCCTTAAAAGAGGATACGAAAACTCAAAAAAATGACTCATGATTTTCATGCAAGAAAGCTAAGAACTCCGTTGAATTGAAACTTGACACTGCGAGATGGGCGAGTAATGGCGGATCGATCCTGAGACCGGAAGTGGGATTGCTATACGAGAATTTCCAAAATTACCCAGCGTTCCAGGGCAAGGTACGAGAATAACTTCGAACGTTTGAGCGGGGGAAAAAATGTCGAACTCCGAAAAAAATGCCACGACCGAAGAAATTACTGCGTATGAAGGAGTATCTTCGGATCCTTGGTCAGTGGTCGATGACTCCCGAACTGGTTTTCCGAATCCGGATGGGCCCTATGGAAACAAGGTTCGCACAGGTATCGCAGGCAGTCAGTGTGAGGGCAGAACAGACTTCCCGGCCGGGGTTTGATCTCCGACCGAGGACACTCATCACAGGGAACCTCGTCGACAACATACGGCTTCATCTCCAGGATTTTCTTCTTTTCCTGGATAAGAGTGGAATGAAGTGATCGAATCTGCCAGCACCTTGAGGACAAAAAAGCGCCGCTGAATTCGTGAACTTAGCAATGTTCGAGCCTGACAGAAAAAACTCGGAACTCACGATTCCACGGTGGTCGAGGTAAAGGATGCTGAGGAATCGTGCTCTCAATGCTGAGAGATAGGTCTCGCGGGAGAAGAATGTCGCCCGAGCTGCTCCCTTAGGGAAGTAGTATTCCTTGTCGACGTCCAGCCCCACGTAACGAACTCCAGGAAATGACGCATCTATCATGAACGCCAGCTCACCTGCAAGTGACATTGGCATCCCATATTTCAGTATTGAACAAAGCTGCAACGTTGCACCAGTTGCACAAGCGCCAGTTCCTCACAATGGACTTGAGTAGTGTTCCAACATCTTCCTCCGACTCAATATCCCCGTTCTTGCTCGTTGAAGGATGTCGCAATGATTCACATCCGGAGAAAGCGGAGGGAAACGAGGAACCTGGCCCGATTTAATCAGAGGTTTGGAGGAAAAGCTGTGAAGTTCGGATAACTCACTGGCTTTAAGATGTCGAGGCACGCCGCCTACGAAGATGGTCCGACGATGCAGCAGTTCCGATGGCTGGTCGAAGAAAAACCAGCGATTCACTAAATACCAAGGCCTCACTTGAATCCTCCGGAGCTTGAAGGGAGCTGGGGAGCTGCCTTCAGGGTGAAACGGCACTTCTATGTGGAAGATGTCCTGGTTCTTAACACAGTTGTTCAGTAGAACGTGAACCGAACTTTCGTCCTGAAGGAGAGAATCCAGTGGAAGGGTGGGATCTGTCGGCTGCGTTCTCGCCCGAGATGCATTTACTGAGACTTATCGAAATCGGCGGTTGGTCTGAATGGACTGAGTTCAACGTGTGGGCTCGGAGATGATTTTTGGGAAGAAAAACCAAGCCAAGCAGTTACTCGATTCGGTTGTTAGATGAAAGAAAACGTCGGAAGGTGGTTCAGTCAATACCTTGAACAGCAGGAAGGCGTAGCCCTTGATCTTAGACCCTGGGCCGAAATGTCTTTTGTCAGGCCACGTTACCGATACGAAACCGAACCTGGAGAAAAACATGAGCAGGTCCATCTCTGTCGAGACCGAGATCGGCAGTCCTCCCACGAACACTTTACGTGAGAGCGCCATCTTCCGATGATGGTGGAGCTTTTGCGTCCGTTGATACTCTTCAAACTGAGGTCGCCGCCAGCGAACACACTTTTTCACAGGGTACAATCTTCATCATTCTCCGACGACAGAAAACGGTGACGGAGTGGAACATAACGATGCCATCATCATTATTCTGATCGGAGCAGACAGCTCGGAAGTTATGGTTTCTGTTAAATTGAGGAGGTGAACGAAGTTATCCCTTTCGCGCACTCCACTCAAACAACAATCATCAGTATTTCGAGATGGTTTTTCGGCTACTCTAGCTCCCCCCTGCATTCCGTGTGGCTCCGTATCTTCCCCAAAGCTTCGATTCTGATCTCAGGGCTGCTTCCGACAATACGGGGTCCGAGTCGCCCAGCCGAGTCGAGATCTAAACGTCACGTAGATCGATTCGAGTTTCACGTCGCCAGCGGCTGGAGAAGAAAGGACCTTCTTGACCGCCCAAAATGGCTGCCTTCTCGGATGCCACGACGATCTTGAGAAACTTCCTCGCCCGGGCCTCCTCCCCATGTTGCCATCCCCTAATTTCGATTTGGTTCCCATCGTTGAATAAACGAATTCCACTCTATTAAGTCTTTTTCCAGTTTTATGAGTCCTCCTCGCGTGGCCTGACGAGAAGCCAGAGCATCGCGGGGAGAGGAATTTCATGGGCCCTTTTCATTCCGAATGAGTGTGTGTTTATTATAGGGCCCTCGCGTATCGATATCGTTCTCTTCCGATTCAGTTTAACACTCGGAGCGCAAGAAGAGATCCATTAGCTCATTAGTGCGACGAGAGCCGAGCGGCCGGAAGATTCCTGGTGTTGGAGAAGTAGCAGATGGTCGTCGTCGAATGCGACTATCACCCCACTAGGCGGTTTCCGTTCGGGTACTCACACCCGTATGCTCAAATCCGTCCTCACTAGCTTCGTACTCGATGAAAATTCATGTGATGGGCGCTGCTGGCCCGGCTACGATTATTGACTGTCGTGAATGATGCCCTTCTCTATTGCCCGCCACCGTAGGAGCAGGGAAACCGGTTGGGCGCAAGTTGTTCCAGGAAGCATTCAAGCCGGCTTCGCGCCGTCTGGGTTCACGGTTGCCATTGATCGCAGATACCCGAGCAGTTGCGAGTCGTATTTTTACTTCGCGGGATCCGGTTCCAGAAAAGTTTCAGAAGTGTCACTCCGATCAAAGATGAGCCCATTTTCTCTTTTCTGCTCTCGTACGAACTTCAAGAGCGATGTTTGACGTCTCTAACGATGTTCAAACACGATGTGGCAGTTTGATTAATTAGGGGAACGTTCTCTGGGAAGGTGCTGCTAAACTGCGACTCCTCCGAATTATTCATGATTGGGAAACAATCAGAACCGATTCCTAATGAATTTCCTCCTGATCTGCGGCCCGACGCTTGCGAATCGGCCCGGATGCCCGAAATTCAGAACGCCTTCGGCTCAAATTCCGCGGGTCGTGCTCACTTCCAGGTCCGGCTCCAGTTTCTCGGCTGTTCTGAACGAGAACTCTATTTCCGGTACTCACTCTAAAATCGTCCCGATCTTCGGCTCCTCAAGCTCGCAACTGGCGGGAACTCGACGTGTGGATACTGTTCCCATGGGGGGAAACGGCGGTTCGTCACGAAAAAGGTTATGGCGATGGACTTGCACGTCGTCCACAGCGGGTGGTACCGGTGGTAATAATAAAGGCGGTCGCAATCCCATACTCCAGCATTAAATCTTCATTCAACTCCCTCCCATACCCGCTGTCGCGTGCATCACGGAGCTCGCCGCCTTGTTCTGTTTTCAAATGGCGCCATCAAATTTTGTCATCTCTTTCGTCGCCCGACATAACGCCTGGAGACCTCCTCGGTTCTGAAAAGCGATCGCAGTGGACAACGGACGTCAAACGAATCCCGGAGGGAGCGCAAAAAGTTCCGGAGACGCGAGTTGTCTGGTCTCCGTCTGACGCGGCCAGGTCAGGCATTGGAATTCCGGGACCAGGGTTCTATCGGGATGTTCGACCGATTTGAATGATCCGGGAACGGAACGGATCGCATCCAGTACTTCCGGAGAATCCGATCATGAACACTGTCTCGTTCACTCTCCCTTCGGAACCGATCATTCTGTCGCTTCGGAACATCTGCTCATCCCGGTCACGAGTCGAAAGGTCGTTCTTCGAGACACCACGAGCAATATTCGAGAGACGGGGACATCTGGCAGCAGTATGCATATCCACCAGATTCAGGAGTTGATCGACGACCGATGAATCACCATCCCCGGTTCAGACGATGGTCAGGGCTGTGGTATCAGAGGCCGTCCAATACACAGGTGCCTCCTTGTTCCAAGAGCAAGGAGGGGAGGGGCGTGGAAAGAACCATCATAAGTGTGAGGAGATCGAGAAATCAGGGATTCCAGGAAACCGGACCCACTCGAGTCGCCGGCCAGCCCGTTCCGTGAGGGTCGGCCCGCTGTCCCGCCAGGTGCGAAGAACAGTGAACGGGCGGCAGCGAAGTTTTGTGCGTGCGAACGGCTGATGCTGCCGATCCGATGCCCGCGCGAGCTTACGTGTCGGCTCACACCATCGATGGAAGTTTGAGGATAACTCATGAGCTCTGTGCTGGTGCTCCCGTCGGTGCAGTGTTTCGATCTTCATCGAGGATGCCAACAATCGAGCAGCCTTGAATGGATTCGGCCTCGATATCCTCAGATGACCCGCTCGGCTTGTCATGTGTTGTTTCCGGGACAAAGCTCGATTCTGGCGGAGATAACGCGAAACATGGTTCGCTCCGAGCCGAAAGGTACAGACTGGCGGGAAGCCGAACCAGGACTCCAGCCGCGACGCTTCCATCGGACGATTGAGAGACAATTTGTCAATGTCGTGACTCGCACCGGATGAAACACAGCAATTCTCTGCGCACCAACTTGGAGCTTGAGAAGACGTGTTCCCCAGGAGGTCAAACGCTGAGATGACATTTCCTGGCTTGAAATGAGCCCAAACATATTTCTCCCGACTCTCATACTCTTAAATGTTCCTCCCCTCTACGGACGCGATCGGTCCCTATGGTTTTCGATCCCATCTCAGAATGGAGGAGCTCAACGCCGATTGGACTCCGCTCGTGATGCTGCTCGGCGACGGTTCTGAGTATCCGGCTCGGACACAGCAGGCAGGACTCGGTTGGGGATTTTCCCTCGTCTACGCCGCGCCAGCCGTGATTTCGCAGCGGCAGAGCGCGAAATGACTGCGAGCGCGAAAAGAAGTCTCTTCCAGAAGGACTGTTTGGCGCCGAGTCTTCTGGACAAGGAGAAGGTTACAACGAGGTCTCCCGTGATTTTTCATGGGATGTTGTTTCGTATTCATTGGGAAACGGGCCGTGAGAAGTGCTCCGCATACCTTCACGTCGCTGGCGCGCTCGTTTCCCCTTCGTTGCTACTTTCTTCCTACGGCTCTGACTCTGTAACAGGCTCGCGAACAAGCAACAAAACTGACCGGTCGCATCAACGATGCAGACGGTAGACGGCAGAGGTTACAGAAACAGGCGCCCGAAGCCTTTGGTCGAACGTTGCCGACGACCGTTGAAGAGAATGTCTCTTTAAATCAGTCCCTTCAGGCTTCTTATCTTCCACAAATGCTCCGAAAATCGTGTTCTATACCATATTGTATTTGTTTAACCTGTTACAGGGCCGGTACGTTGTTATCGATTCCCGGGAATCCATTGAATGCAGAGTCCGATTCGTACACGACGAAGGGACGCACGGATTGTTGCGAACCACTGTTTCAAGCCTCCGGGTGATTAACGGTCGAGTGAGTTTCATGGCAAAACGTGATTCACGGAGTTTGCTTCGGTACTGGGTCGAAGTTGCGCGATCCCGTGTTGTAGGGTCGACAATTTTCGGTCGGCGTTGACGCGGCTTACCCGAAAACCGAAACTGGCTTTCTCGTTTCAATGCCACGGAGTGGGTGGCTGCAAGCTCAGCTCAACTTGAAAAGATATCCGAAACTTTGACACAACCCGTCAGTTCTGAAACGGGAACCGGAACCAGGAGCGTTCTTGCGAAAACAGGACGCCAGAATCGTGATAGTACTCGCCTTGTTTTTCCATAACTGAGTTAGCGCTTGTCTGCAGCCGACAGATCCGAGTTGACTACGCAAGAGATGCTGGAACGGATCGAAGTCCGGCACCTGATCCTCACATGCTAGGGAGGGGCAACTTGTTCGAACCTGTGCCGTTCTTTGTTTGTCTCGATCTCAGCATTTCCCACAGCGAGGATTTCGGAGTTCCTCGTGCAGGCCTTGCGCAGCCTTGAGAGCATCATCTCAAAGAAGATTCCCACCCTAGCTGCGTACTGAGCTAAGGTATGTCCAGTACACCAGTGGTCCTAAGCGGAGCCCAGTTCAGTCGAAAGCGTACCTGTAGAACGGAGAATGCGCATGGGAAGATAGTCGATTCCTCGGGTCCTGCCAGGAGTTCTCCGATCTGTGAAGATTAAGGGCCCTTGAGCGATTCAAAGGGTTATGCCTCAGATGCCAGAAACTCAGATGCCAGAATGAAACCCTCCCCCGATTCAGGATAGATTCCCGCTAATTAGGCGGATTTGGGAGCATAGCGTCTTCGACGTCTGCAACAAGCGCGAATCATGCGGCAGACCCTCCTCCACACCGTACATAGGGTACACGCTGCATCGGACCCCCCGCGATTCATTGATGGTTTGCTGATGATGGGAATGAATGGATAGGACATTCGATGCATGTCTCCAATCTCGATCAGCGTGGACGTTTGGGGACTCGAGCAGCGGGGAAATAGAAAAGCGATCCTTCGCGCATTCCGAGCGGTCGCAGCCCCCTTCGCCGAAAGCTCGCTCAGCCTCAACTTGGCTCTTGGGCCGCTAGCTCGGCGATTCCTCACTCAATGCACGGAGTTAGGGAAGGAACTACCTTCCTTTCTACTCGTCGTTAGCGAATCATCACTGCCAGTGAAGGAGAGAGTGTAGGATTGAGGCGGGTCCGGAGACCCGCAATGAGGACGTCGTTGAGTTTTCCAAGTCGATCGAAAATAATCACATGTCCGGGTGGTTCTCAAGCTTATCCTGTTGGCCCAAGGAGGGTAACGGAGGTTGCCTGTGCTAGAGCCATTGGAGCTTGAGCTTCCCCCATTGAGCTCCCCGGTTCTGCCTAACTTCGCTCCTCCAATTCGCGGCCTCCAATAACCCGCTGAATCAGCGGGGACCCATCCGGAGTCGGGAGAGTGTTTTATTCTTGCATCTGAGTTTCTGGCATCTGAGTTTCTGGCATCTGAGAGTCTGGCATCTGAGTTTCTGGCATCTGAGAGTCTGGCATCTGAGTTTCTGGCATCTGAGGCTACGCCATTCAAAGTTTGGGTGGTTCTCACCTGTCCGGTTACCTAATCGATCTCGAGAATCACTCTCGCCAAACAAGAGTCCGCTTTCAGGCCCGTGTTGGAGCTCAAGCCATTCCTCATGTTGGTCTGACTGCTCTCATCACGAGGCTTGGATTTCTGTGAACATTGTCATGCAAGCAATCAACTTTGGGGCTTTCCCCAATTTCGTGCGTGAGCAGCCGATTTCCTTGTCTCGGCGCTCGCTCGATGAGTTTTCGAGATCCGGCAAAAGCTCCCAATGGCTCGTGGATCCTACGTTGGCCACGGAATTTCCGCGTTCTCTTTATGAGCAGACCGCATGCAAACACAATTTTGAAACTCAGTTCCGCAGTCCTTGTCACCTCTTCGTGTGCTGGGGGGCGACTGCTGCGAGTCGCCGGTGTGACACCGTGCGAAGATGCCGACGGGACTTCTCTCGCTCGTGGTCCATGCTCCCCATATGGCGCCGCCAGATCGACTCACAGCGATTAGGTTACAGCCCGGTATGATCTTGCCACGCGCGTTTGCCGCGGATCGCAAGGCTCTCTGACTCTCTTCGAAGCACCGGTTCCCTTTCCCCTGCCGATCGACGTCTGCCACCGCTGGTGCTAGCAGCCCGCCACACGACTCTTCAGAAACAGTGACGTCAGATCTGCAAAAACTAACTTCCGCAGTTCTTCTCCATGGAAGGCGCGCGGTATAACGTGTTCTACGTTGGGAAGAAGTGGTCGGATCGACTCGGCAGCCTCATCGGCGCCCATTTTGGACCAATCCCAGTACTCCTTCTCATCGGAAATTTTCCGAATCCGAGTTGCCTGGAATTTCGTCGAGAAATCGGCGAATTTCGAGGAGCACATGAGAAAGGGTGCCGATTTTGAGCTCTGGACCGATCAAATTTTTCCCTGCATCGGATGACCCCTATGAATAGCTCGGATTGGAGAGAGAAAAAATTGGTCATCTTTCCAGCCATCGATCGCAAAAAAAGGGAAATAAAGACTACGATCTCTCACCGAGTAATGAGCAGAAGATGGAAGGGCAAGAAGATTATCGAATCACGGCGACCATCCATACATCGAATCATCCCATTGGACGACACACACAATTGATTTCGCAATAGCAAACCAATAACGCATGTTCGGGCACCCAGGAGACTGGCATGACCCTTTCTAGAAGATTCTCTCTCAAATCAAGCAATCCGAGGTGTTCAGGGTAGGGAAACTGCTCCATCCTCGAGAACTGTGCAAATTTTTTTGTGCTCGTATGCTTCCTCCCGTGCTCCGAGTCTCGAATTCAGAGTTCGTGGAACTGTTTTTACTCAACGAATGATAAATGTATTACCTCCTCTGAGTTTCCGTCCTCCGGTGTGGAAGCTCCCGATTGTTTCGGGAGCCTATCAGGGATTTGATCACAATTGTGGGTCGGATGTCGTTGACAATGTTTACCGACTGAAGAAGCTCAAACAAAGAACTTTTCCACGACTAGGAGGAAGATGTCCCTGCTTAGCGGAAGACGGACGTGTATCACTCGATGTCGATCGGGTTGGCCTCTGCATAGAGAGAATAGGAATAATTAGAACCATGTCATGTCGCGGCAGCGAATAAGCCTAACGGCTCTACGTGGTAGTTCTGCCGTAGCTCTCGTCGCACGACTCTCCTCAATCTCTCGGCTTTCGACCCACCTTCCACCGCTGCACACGTCGAGAGAGTCAGTGGGAATTCATGAATTAGAAACGGTTCCTGAGGTCAGTTGGAGTGTCCCTCTTTCCCTCTTCCTTCCGCGGCATGAATAGCAGCAACTCAGGACGACTCGTCTATAACCTCGACATTGAATGGAGGCTGGTTAGGATTGAAGGCTTCTCGATTCTATTGTGTTACATGATTCTCATCGAGATCGTTCGGCTCATCTTGGAAGGAAGGTTCCGAGCGGTTTTTCCGGGGCTCTTTCAAGGAAGTTTCCCCAATCAATCAGCTCCAGAAACCCTCTCCAGAGCGGAAGGCTCCCAAAGTGAGCTCCGGGAATCCGAAGAGGTATACCGACCATTCTGAGAGGCTGCGCTAATAAAATATTGGGATCGAGCGTCACGTAAGTTGATATCATCATGACTTGATCACAATGAATCTCAACTCCGGTCAATTCTCGATCTCCGTTTCAGCTGAGCTCCGAGATTGTTCTCTTCCATCGAATCGATAACGAGATTCATTTTCTCGGAAAAGCAATCAGGATCAGCTCCAGGGTCGTTTAAGAGGGTCGGAGTTTGGCGCACGAACGCTGCGCTGGGGTCCGCGAGCTCTGTTCGCTCCAGCACTCTACTGCCCAGGAGCAGGGGTTAACAATTTCCCCGCTCGGTACCAAATCCGAAGTCATCGCAGCCGGTGACTGAGCATTCAACGACTTTTCAACTATTGCCTCATGAAGAACAAACCCATGTCTTGCTCATGACCCAGACTAGGTGAACGCTACTGGCTGATTATCCCTCACGGAACAAACAGAGGAGTGTCTCCCGCCCACGGAGCAATCCGCGGAACTTCTCCGCTGTGGTTGCGCAGCTTTCTTTGCTCAGGTAACATCCTTCCTCTACCTCGCCTGTGTGCTCATTACGTCCTCACTGTCCCAGTTACATAGTTTGAACTTCACTGAGGTACAGGTGCTACAAGAAGCAATCTATTGCGTCGTCGAGGAAGTTCGTGGGGTTTTGAGAACTCGGGGGAAAAACCGCACGAACTTTTTTGCACACCTGATACTGAGCGCGAACTTTGAGGTTTCCCGTTCTTCTTCAAATACTGGGATCACCGAATGTGATCTGGATTTTTTCTTGACGCGGAGAGAGTGACTTTCCCCAATTTCTCGAGAGCATTCATCTAGCTAGCCAGAGACTCAACTCGAGAACCCTTTGGAGCTTCAATAAATTTGAGGTGACAAAAATTCTCTGGAAAGCTACAGCAGTCCCACAACTCACATATCGCAACTCAGTGATAACCATGCCAAAGAGACTAAGAAACCACATCGAGGTCAGGCAAAGAAAGGCGGGACGGTGGGCCCTTGGCATACCACACTTCACCATAGCCAACGAATTCACGGAGGGTGAACTAGGCTGGAGCTCGTTCGATGCCAGGGAGACCATCAGCGAAATCATGTAATTCGAGAGAGTGAAACAAATGGACCCACACAGATGGCCGAAACTTTTCCTCCAGGCTACAGAAACAACAAACCTGAGTGACTTCGGAATAGCCAGAAATACATCAGGACAGCCAATGTGGAACGCATTCCGCAAAGACCTTAGAAAAGGGTGCAAGTTAAACTGGACTCTACATGGAAACAAGCAATGCATTCCAAATCCTCATTGGCGTGTTATCGGCAACACAAGGAGTCCAGAGGTCTCCAACAAAGGCTGTACGATAACACGCGCGGAAGCCAGCTTTTAGTTCTAACGAGAGCATGGATGTTAACCATCCTGAAAAAGCACCGGAACCGTGACCCTTCCATCGACATCAAATGCCCAAGATGCGGCAGAACCGAAACGGACAGACACGTGGTCCTGGGATGCAAGGAAGACTTCTTCTCCCCAGAGGAATTCCCCTACCGCATCGCCGAACACAACTCAGGCAGTCTTACGGAGGACGAAAACTACCCTAATAAACTGGGAGAGACAAGATCTGTGACAACAATTCAACTCACCCCTGTGATAAAAAGGGTTCATATGATGTATATGAAAGATGAAATAAATCCAATCCAATCATTCGTAAGAAATATCATCGGTGATTCAAGTTGTCTTGGTGGGTTCTCCGCTGCCTATTCCCCGGCTTCGACCCCACGTGAATTCTCAGGATCTACTGTACTTTGTTCGAGCGCTGATGATGCCAGCAAATTAGGCCTAGCGAAAATACGATCTCAGTCGAGAAAATATAGGCGAACAGGGGATCGTCATTCGTTGTTCGAGTTCAACGAACGAAACAGAACACCGATCCCGTTGAGTCAGCCTCGACCGCAGTGGTTCTTCTGGAGAGGGGAGGTTTTCGGGCTGATCTGTTTTTGGCTCATCGTCTCCGGGCTTGAGCTCCCGAAAATGTGCAAGAGTGCCTTAGCCCTTGCTGACTATTTCGTCTTCCAAGGCAGGTTCTGTATTGAATGCTCGTTCAAATACGCAAGTCACTCAACAATCGGGTAAAGTGGGCTGACAACAATGTCGGCAGATTTTCATCACACACGATGAAACGTTATCGAAACCTGAGTAATGGGTCTGCTCAAGGATAGTGTCCACGTACGCCCTAGGGGAAGAGAAGAAAACGACGTGGAGATCGATGAACACAGCAACGATTCACCGAAAATTCGCGCTCTAACCAACGATGGGTGGCCTATGAGACTTCCGAACAGAGAGGGCGAGGACCGGGACACTTAAAACAATCAGGAGAGTCTGAGACACATCCAACAGGTTCCGAGAAAAGTCTCGAGTTCGACGAAAGGAACTCCGGATCGGCCCACCGGCTGTTGAGATCCCGTCTGCCAAGGGGGGGAGGGGACAAATGTTACACGCCACCTGAGACAAAGCGGGAGTGAGAACGGCCTTCTCGTCCAGCTCAATATCGATTCAAGAAAACTTCCCCGGAGGCCGCAGCCGTTCGAGAGGATTTGCATCGCCAAGGCCCTCAGGCTGCTCACCGCCAGTTTCGAGAATGTTCCTCGTAGACATGCGCTAGTCCCCTGTTGGAAGTTCTGTGTCAACGTCCCATTGTCGCAACGGGACGAGCTCAAACTCTAGCACTAACCAATGCCTCGCCATCTGCCTCGAAATGGGTACGTCAGATGGTCGAATGGTCCTGAAGCGAACTGGATGTCGGTTTCGAGATACAGCCGTCCCTGGCTTATTCGCGCCTCGTTATTCGCGACCTCGCTTATCCGCGTTTTTTTTGAAATCGGGACACATAGTCCGGATGGATGAGCGAGGTCGCTGGGACCCTGCTCGAAACTTCAGGATGCTTGTTTCGATTCGGAGTCTCCCGAGCAACGCAGCCATCCGCCTCAGAAATTATGGTAGCCATACACTGACTCGAACAAGTGATTGAACTTATCCCACTCTTGGCTCCTGAAGACCAACCAACGAAGAGGCGGATCGTCCTCAGCCAGATGAGGAGGCTCGCAGGCCGATCACGACGTTTTCCGAGAAAGCTACGCGGCACCTAGGAGGGCAAGATACTTTGGTTCCTTACGAGAGTGACCGAAGCGGAATAGTCGTTTCAGATGAGCACTGGTTGAAGTTTCCATATGTTCACGAAGCTCCCTCCTTTTTTCCAATTATGACTTCCCATGCGGCTCGACTATGCGCGGTCGCCAATATATTTTGTTTAACATTGCGTTTGTCTCTCATCCATCTCCACGATTCGTTCAGTACATACTCACATAATCTGATACCTTCTCCCACTTTTCTCAATTTTCCGTCCGGAATGTAGAATCCGTCATCGTCTAGGTCAGAGGTCATCGAACTCTTTCGACGTTCGCAAGCCACGGTGCTGAGGGGTGCCGCAGCTGTAGACGAAGAGGTGCCCATTGGGCCGAAATGTACGATCCGACTGGAGCGAAATTATCTTCAAAGTACGACAAAAACGAGGAACGGCATCGTTTGGCTTCATTCGACACCTCTTGCCACCCTTCGGCACAGAGTTGGAGGACCCTGATCTAGGAGGTAACGATTAATAATATTGCATGAGTCATGCGGGCAAGATCCTACTGAGGGAGACATCGAAATGGGGCGTTCTCCAGAAGGAGATGCCGCGCAATAGCGAACAAAACCGAAAATTCGCTATTCGCGGGAATTCGTTATTCGCGGGATGTCTCGGAACAAATTGACCGCGAATGACGAAGGACGACTGTACTTCTATACGAATTCCCGCGATCGTCGCCGCCTCCGCTTCCACAGTTGACGCTGTAACTGATGACCGGCGAAATCGTTGATCAAGGCCCACGGAGCGCTCACAGCGGCGGCTGTTTCTCGGGAAGAAGGGGTGGATGCAGCTCGAGACCGGAGTTCCGAAGGGGTTCGTTGCTGAGTTCGACGTATCCGAGTTGAGCATCTACAGCAGCGGCTGTACTGAATCGCTCCAAGGTCACTGAGTTGACGTCGAGCGAATGTAATTAACTCGTGGCTGTATCTCCCGCTGTCCTAACGTCGAATGCGACCCTCTGGCTGGCTGTCTCGTGGTCGAATCACTTGGGACGTCGTCAACGAACTAGGAACTGAACGGGTATAAATAACAGTTGAACTCCGAACGACACGAAGACAGATCTTCACAAACGACAAGCAGCAAACTCGAAAGGATGTTACCAAGTGGGAGTACACACTGGTGAGAAACAAAATCAACCGCCTTGTTCGGCCTTGAACTCCGGTGCGAGTATTCTTAGTTCCGCTGCTGCCACTAAATCAACAAGTCTAATAAAGACGATGACCCCCGGGCTATTTTTTCGCTCTCGTGGATCAGTCTCGCCGGATCCAAGAATCTGGCGCAGGTTGCCATCGATGCTCTTCAGATATTCCAAGAATGCCGCCAGCATTCAGCGTTCGAGGAAGGCCGATGGGAGACCCGGTTTTTTCTGGTGTTGGAATCGGGATCTCAGGCTATCGTCACAGTGGCTGTATGTCATCCGCCTGTTCATGCTCATCCTATGAGTTGGCAGATTAGGTCTTTATTGGAGTCATGGAAACTCGTATTTGTGCAGCCTGTCGCCTTGCGCCAGTAGTTCTCCGAGTACGGCTGGTGTTGTTTGGCTGTCGGTGTGGATCTCGCTTGTTCCGCTCTCCCGATTCCCTATGCTTTCGTTGCAGTGGTGTAGCGAGCCTTTATGATGCCCGCGGCGAATTAGATGCCCCCCCCCCCCCCCCCTCTTTTTTAGGGTCTGAGAAGATGAATGCGTTCGATGCGAACTGATTGTATTTTCGTATGTCCTAAAACATAACATATGATGATCTGGAATGGAAATCTTCAGAGAAATGGAGACAACTCGCGCAAGCTGACCAAAGATCAGATGCAACGATCGGACTTCGTCCCCACTCTGAGGTCTTCGGGAAGAATCTTAGAAACCCTAATGTGGTAGGCATGGAGAGGCATTCTGGTGCCCCTGGCGACCTAACGCCCGGGGCGACCGCCATCCCCCCTCCGCCTCGCTCCGCTACTGTTTCGTTGCACTATTTCGGTTGCCTTATAGGGTAAAAGTACCAGTTATGGGCCACCTACCAGTTATGGGTCAAGTACTGACCACTTATGGGCCTTAAGGGCGGTGAACTTTTCCACGAGGGGACCGCCTCTTGTCTACTGCGGAGTCAACGGGAACAATATGAAGCCCTTTCACCCTCGGGAATCAGTGATGTCTGTGGAAGCTTCACCTTTGCACCGGAGCGAGAAGGCAGACTGGGGAGCAGAGTCAAATTCGATACATCGCCGTATAGTTTGTGAGACATTTGAAAGTTCGGTCGGATGTGGACATCGGAATGGCTTGAAGTTGACGGGGCGAGAGTCTCCCGAAAGTGAGTGCTCGAATCATTCGTGAGACAGCACAATCGCGAGCTGTGTCTCTGATTCGTTCCTATAGCAGATCTCGATTCGTACCTCCAATTTGCCGCTGAAGAGGTTCCCAGCCTGAATTCTTTCGATGAATCATCAAGAAATCGAGCGCGTTTCGTTGATTTGGGGAGATGGGCGGAAGGGAATCAGTAGATCGTTCCACGATTCACCCCCTCTCGAAGGAGAGGCGCTCCTTCCACACGAAACGCCTTCGGTTAGAGCAGTACTCTGCATTGCGTCGATGGCCCAATTCTGGTCAGTATTTGGCCCACAACTAGTAGGTGTCCCGTAACTGGTAAGTGACCCATAGTTGGTACTTTTACCCTACTGAATAAAACTCCGATTCCATCCGCAAGAAGAGATGTTTGTAGCATTTGAGAAATTCACAGGCTCTTGGGGATCTGTGTTGAAACTACATACTAGAACCAGAAGCGGGAGAACTTCAATGGGAAGAATCACGCTGCTCGCTGGACAACAAAAAGTCGACCACCTGTGAAGTCAACCGTACTCGAGGGCGCAGATCAATACTCCGCTCGAGGAAAGGACCAGATTAGCCAGCTCGGAGACCCATGTGCGCAGCCCGATGTGCCTGAGCAAGAAGAAACCATCGACGACTTGGAATGAATGAGGAAACGAATGAACCATGAGTATTGTCTCTAGTTCAATATGAGAATATCAGTAGTTCACATGCGAGCCACTCCTTCGTAGAATCGCTCTCTTCTCGAATTTGTTGTCGCCCAAACGACTCGACCTTGGCGTATTCGTCATGGTTGCATAGGACAAGAGCCGTTCAACCTTTGCGATAAATGGCGGTTGCGTGTTGAACTCTTTGAAGATCGCTGCAATGGGTGCGGAACGTATTGTGGGATACTTTAGAGGATCATTGAAGTATGACTTCATGACTGTTTCAGCCTGAGCTCCTGACTCCGGTTGCTGCAACTCTTCTGTGGAGTCCCGATCCGAATAAGGGTCGATCTCAAAAGGCTCCGGACCTGGAGTGCGCGGAGCTGGCCGCGCATGGATGTGCTCCTTGAATTTGTCCAGGACGTCTGAGGCTATGCACCAGAACTATACCTCCTCGAGGAGGGGCCTCGAGCTATCGCCGCTTTCTCCTGGCGCGGCAGTCGAGTAACCCCTTGGAGCGTTTCTCAACGCTTTGCTTGAGACTCACCCTCAGAAACCTGATTTTTGAATTTGATTATGATTTATATCATCATAACCTGATCCTGAGTGTTGATCATGATCATGATTAGGTCCAGCCCTGTCCCATTTCGACAATACTCGATTGATCGTCGTGGACCCCTGCTGTTCCGATGTTCCGTTTTTTCCACACCCTCACGGATTCTGTCGAGGGCGCCGCGTAGAAAACCTGCGGACTCGTTCTATTCTCTACTTTGGAAGCAACTTCCTGGCTTCAGGGGGACAAAAGACTCCACCTAGTACGATTCTGGATCACTGCATGTGCGACACCTCGGAACAGAATGAAGTACGTTCGTCATGAGAGCTGCGGGATGTTTCGTCTCCGCAAACACGTCGAGCCGACGTGAACAGGCCTGAAAACTTGCAAAGCGCAATGAGGAAAGCTCGCGTCATAATGAAGAGTCGTTAATACAGAGAGCTCCCTGCGAGCAGGCTACCAGGTAGAGCCAGGTCACTCAGCGGATTGTTTCAACTCGCAGGGAAGCCCCCGTGGGTCGATCGAGTGGTCACTTCGTGGTCGGATGATCGAGCTGTTATCTGGTAGTGAAAGGAGCTCGCTGGCTCTTTCGGAGCAAGGCGAAACGGAAGCTTCCGACTGACTCATAATGATGGTAAGTGCGTTGAATAACCAATATTATTATCACCGAGTATGAAAGGTCGAAGAAAATACAGATGCTCCCGTCACGTAGCGCGAGTACACTCGAAACGCTTTAGTATGTATTATGACCGCCGATGAGTGACTCCAGGATCGGCAGAAGGCTCCCATCTACCCTTCGAACTCATCTGATCGGGATGTTATTTGGCAGTTTTCCAGTGTGGTTCAGTATTCTTGTCAGGTTTCCAACGCGATCGAAAGCGCGCCTTCCCATGCTTCGTATTCACGCCGGGAATGTTCCTGGAAATATCAAAATGAGAGGTTTTATGAAGTCAGCTGTGTGTTCAAGAGTGTTTCAGAAAGTTAGGACTCAGACCTCTTGCGACTCGCTCTCAGTAACATCTAGGGCTCTCTGATGCCATGTATCTGGCTGTTCCGGGGAGGGATGAGTCTTTGAAGCATTCGGCGAGAGACTGAGTATTATCGCTACAAGATAAGCCGTTCCAATGATTTTCCTTCGCTCGCATTCAAGCATGCTCCAGAAATATTTATTGTCAGCGCGAAAATGAGTAGGGAAGATATTCCAACTGACTTTCCTGGGAAAAAAAATCAATGGCGCCGTTGTTAAACAGCCATTCTTGCCGACGTCAGCGTCGTTATTGCCGTCGCAATCAGCTCATGCCTGTTTCCGAAATCATTTTCACACCGAGTCTGGAAGGAAACGTCCTCTCCGTGTTATCTCGAGCGCATGCTGATAGTCGAAGAACTTGTTCTCTGATGTTTTGAAGTCGTCGTCAGATTTTCCTACCGCGATATAGATTCGAAGTTGATCGCGGTTAGGAAGCGTTCCACTGCGACGGAACTTATCCAACCTGGTCCAGCGTCCGGATCTCGAATAAACCAGAATCTACACATCTCCGATTCTCATCAGACTGCAATTCGTTGGGAACGGAAACCAATGGGATCGTTGAACACCTGATCGCTCGCTGCGAACCGTCGAAGAGTGACGTGATGAAAGGCTCAAATCAGACGGGGAGTCGACTACGGGATTGTTCTTAAGTAACCGACCGGGAATGGATGGAAGGTTCGGAGGAGATCGGGAATGGCTTATCTCATGGAGGCGAAATCCGAAAGGGTGGCGAGGAGGTCTCTCGAGAGCTCTATTCCTGGATTCCAGCAAGTTCGCAAGAGTAGATCAATACAGAGCCTCGGAGCTCAACGAAAGAATCACCTTTTGATACCATGTCTGCATTCATAACGGATGGGAAGTGAAAAGGGTTTGTACGCACGAATGGTACTCCAACGAACTCCGGAGAAGTGCCTCGATGCCAGGATGAGAGGAGATTCGAGACCCGGCCTTTGAAGTTCTCCTCAGCTTCTGATCCCCGGAAGTCAACCAAATCAATATTTCTTGTTAAGCAATGAGCGATATCAGACTCGTAATAACCCACTTGAAAGCGAAATATAATTTCAGGTTGACTCGGAACGCTCCCGAGCGCGTTTCTGAGTCGGAGACGAGGGCTCGAACGATGAAAAATTGGATTAAACCCTGAAATCGGCCGACGAGAGAGTAGATCGAATTGTTGAACGATTGCGCAGTTTGGCTCGTTGATTCGCTCCTTGCCTGGCGATCGTTGCCCAGCCATTCCGGCGGGCGAGTCGAAGTTCGAACAACGGAAGAGCGAACGAGGGACGGGCTAAAAGCGTAGAGGTTTTTTCTCGCGCACAACCGACCTTTTCACCTCATTGCACGCCAACCCGTTCGTTGAAAAATGATGCCCGTCCGGGGCTGACGCGGGCTGCCGCCCTGCGTGCTCTATCGCTTCCCGGTCCTGTTCTTTCTGCTTCCCGAGGTCCCGCGCCTCGATTTCCGTTTTTTTTTTCTCATCGTTCCCAATGTGAGCCAAGAACACCTTCCTCTTCGGAGATTAGGCCAACGTCTGCGATTCCCGTGCCGTTCATGAGGACAAATCTCTCACAATACAAACGATATCAGGATCGAGAACGATGGTGTGGGGGAAGATAAAGAGCAATTCAGCTAAGGAGAGTCCGAAACAACACTCGGGTCGACTCGACAACAGCACACGCCGCTGCAAACCTCGTGGTGAACCTTGGGTCGATCGCCGTCGTCAAGCGAGGTGGAGCGGGAACTTCTCGTTCTCCCACGTCGGGTCGCCGACGACTTCGCAATCAGGTTCGCTGACGGCGTGTGGGGGCCTCCGATCTGCCAGTCGTCGAAGCGGCACATGAAACGGCAACGAAGTGCCATCATGCACGCGCCAAATAGAACGGGGACGCCCTGGAGTGAAAAAAAAAGTGTCACAAAAGACGACGTAAACAGCCTCAGGAGTCGGGAGTGTGACTCTCTCGATCTGAACGCCTCTGTTGCCCCAACAGATATAGTGTCTATCTCTTCCGGGTTCGCCTGCGTCGCGATCTCGGGAGGGAGGGAGGCGGAATGGCAACGAGAACTCCGACAGAGAACCAGAGAAAGGACACCACCTGATGTGGTCTTTCCCATTCAGACGCCGCTCCGAGCACGAAACAGACGCAAAAGCCCGCTCAGAGAGTCGAGAGGAGGCCCACGGTTGCGTTTAGACTTCTCCTTTTCCGTCCGAGAATCAAATGAAGACTGAACGCTGTCTTGGGAGAACTTTTCGACGTATTCTAGCCAGTCGCTCCATCTCTCTCTATACCCTACAGTTCCACCCTACGATCGACTGCTGCGACGTGGGCCGAGAAAATATACAATATGAACGAAGCAGGAGGTTCAAGACCATTCCGAGAAGAAGGGACATTGATTGAGTTTCCGAGTGTGGGATCCCGAATGCAATCGTTTGGTAACCAACCGCGAAGTTTTGGAATTGGTCGAGTTATTCCTCCTGAACGATTCTTCGAAGTCTTTTGATCCCATCCTCAAGAGCCGAAGCGATCAACTAATGATCTCCGAGATTCGGATCTGGATGCCAGGTCCCGCGCGGAGACCGCGGGAAATATATTTTCGAGTTGGGCGAGACGGAAGCTTCCAGACTCGTGAGTGATTCATACGTCCAACAATCCCTACGTTCGCTAGGTCCGAGCTGCAACAATCAGTCCCAGCGTTGAGTCGCACGTGCCTTAGCAACCTGGGAAGCAATACTTGTGTTTACATGCGGAGCATCGAAACTCGATATAGAAGAATGGTCACCGGCCCCCGCCGCGGTCGAGGACTATTGAATCGGTCAAGAGCTCGTGGGAAAATAAAACTCGATTATTTCATCTTAGGTTTGAAGGTGCATCACACGGCCCGCAATCGATTCTGTCCCGACTCAACCATCGGTAACATGCCTTTTGTGACTGCCGTTAGACAGAGGTCGAGCATGGGATGCTCGGTAAGTTTGAGAGAAGGTCGCTCGCAAAAAAGCAGTTAATGACCAACGGAAAGTATGTCATGGGAAGACAGCTGGGGATCAGGAACACCGGAGCTTCATGTCAAGAGTTACGCGGTGTAACTTGCCGGGACCGAGCGATGCTAGGATTGCTTCATTTGATTGAAATGGACATGCCAATGAACATCAAGTCCATTCTGTGTGACGGTTTCCTTCAGTGATTGGACTCTTCCCTCCATCCTCAGCAACGGTTCAAGAAGGGCTCATATTGCTACAGGACCCTTGAACGACCAGCTCATGGCTACCCCTCCCCCAGCAGTTGATCAGTAGTTGAGGCTCAAGCTCCCCCAACACAAGCGCAGAGAGTGCCTTCGAAAAAAACGGCATGAAAACCATGTTTATTGATTTTAGGTGCAAGCCCTAACGCTGAAAGAATTCACCCTCTTTCCGCAGCGGAGTTTGTCGACTTCCGATGAAACGAGAGTTTTGAAATCTCTCTAGATATCCTCGAAAGCAAGGAATTCGTATCGCTGGAGCGTCGAGTGAGCGACTGTGGGCCGTAACTTTGAGAGACTTGCCTGCGAATCAGTCAATTATCGCCCTGGAACCATAAACCCGAACTTCATTGGGTTCCCACATGAATTACACGCGCCAGAACCCAATGGAGCGAATTCAGGAACTTCCGAGGCTTCTTTTTTGGTGCCTTCAGCGCATTCTCCTCCGTGAAAAAGGAGGGCGGAAGACTGAAAGATTCATCAGGATTGTGATTTCAGTTATCTGGGTAATCGATCCCAGGAACGTGTGAAAATTGAACCCTTTTCTCTTCTATCCCCACTACTGCTTTTCGAACCTCCACTTCATTTCCTTTTCAGTGAAGGTCCGAGTTTCAATGTTTTCGTCCGAATTTCGTCGATCGCGACGGTTCGCGTGCGTTCATCAGCTACCTCAAGCGCCCATTGCGCGTAAACCACGGTGCCTCACGTGATTTTGCGAACTTGGAACGCCATGCAAGTGAAACAGTATGAAAGAATCTCCAAATTGGGGTCTGGAGGAGGAAGTTTCCCCCCAGCATGAGGCCCATGGGAACCGGACGTTTCCTCATCTTGAGCATCTCAAGCTGCCTCACTCATGCACCTCTAGCGGAGTAATCATACTTGCCGCGAAGCACGCGATCGTGATCTTTCGCTCAAAATGATGTGATGAAAGTTCACAGCATGTGCGGAAAATGCGGGATCCGGTGTTGCGTGCCCTGAGTCCCGGAATCACAAGGCGAGCGGAGCAACGTATATTGCATCCGTTTCTTGTATAGTTCCTCCTGTGACCCCCACAATAAATATTCTCTCACCTTCTTCGCATTCAAAACTCAAAACCGGCGCGGACTTCGCTGCGAAACCCGAATCCGGGAACATGATACATACACGCGTTCGCTATGAAGCAGTGTGAGAGCTTGCTTGGATCTTTCAGCGACTGCGATTCCTGGGGACGAGAGAATCCGATTGACCCTCGATTCCGAGGGTCCGTCGAGACGGTCAACGAGGCTCTCAGAATCGATCAGACATACTTGGTTCAGGCGCGGCGCACACTACGAAAAGTTTCCCGATATCTCCGGGAGAATGCCAGAAGAATCCAAACGGAACAAATCATATTAGGGGCAGAGAAAAGTGCGTTGGGGAAGATGTTGCTAACAATGAGCTGCTACTTTGCATCCCAGGATAGTATCGTATCCAGAATCTGAGTTCTCCTCCAGCTCGCAAATCTCAAGGAACTTGGGAAAGCCGTGAGTGATGCTTCGTGACTCCGTGATCGGTTTGCTTGCCCGTCTCGCATGGTTTGTGATACGATGTCAAACTGCTAAATTCCTTTGGTTTGGTTTTCGCGGTATTTCAAGGAGAAATCGTGGGAAGGAATCACTTCAGCCGCAGTGTGCCAACTTAGCGGAGCTCTGAATAGAATCACGATACGAAGCTCGGACTCCGGCGATCTGCTGGGAGCCGCTCCAGGTCGGAAAGGATCCGCGGGATCGGAGACTCCGGGAACGGTCAACACGCAGGGGTTTTTCATACGTAAGTTGTCACGACTTTTCGACTATATTCCTGGTGTCTAGACTGGTTTGCATCAATGATGCATCTTCCTGTCATCTTTACTGGAGCGAGAGCAGAGCTTTCTGTCAGTTTCTGTACTCCGGTGGAAAACATTGATTCTGAAGCCGCGGATCTCCCGGTCCCAATGTGTGAAAAAAACGCGAAACAATCGCCAATATCCATGATGATGAACTCATGTGCTTCCCCCGCTCATAATTCCCCTTGCAACCCGAAAGAATATTTGACACCGATGAACCGTTTTTCCCGTGAGATGCATGATTTTATTCCTTGGATAAAGTTTCTGTTCTAGTGGGTGATCCCATCCCGCGACTCGCCTGTGGTCCTGGACTGCGAACCGTCACGAACAGCGCCAGCGACCGTAGATCAAACTTCTCTTCTGATCCTTCGCCTCGCCTATTCTAGCATGGATGGAAAAAGCGATAAGCAGGCAACCAATCGAAGAAGAATGAGGACTGAAGTTTTCCATCAGATGTCAAAAGAATCACGTAGAAAGAATGAGCGTCCGAGAGTACAACGCAGCATTAAAAAGATTTTCTACTACTCTCTCGCATTCCAAAGCTGCGATCGAGCCGCACATTTTTCATTCTTGGTTTCCGTGTCACGTTCCACGTGTTCCTTGCATTCTTCTCCGTTGGAGAGCAGCTTCGAGTCCCTCTGATTCCCGGTTCTGCGCAGCGACACAGCTTTCCTCCCAAAATATCGGAACGCCGCCGGTCCGTTCACCGTATAAGGGTTGCTCAGAGATGAGCTTCTTTTATAGGGAAAACGCATCGCTCTGTTCCGACGCAACACTGATCCGGTGCTAATACGCTTGTCGGCATGATTTTTGAGCCACCTCACGGGCTCTGCGCGGAGAACTCGCTGCGGGCAAGAGATGACTTTGCATGGGCCGGAGGGAGACAAATGCGGTCTTGTTGACCATTTGCAAGGTATACGGGTGGCCGGAACAATCACGCATGATGATCTCCGCTCTCCTGTGAGACAAGCGAAATTAGCAGGAGGATGTGAAGCCCCTGAACGGGAGACTACAATCGGAGCGCAATCGATCCGTTGGGCAATCGATATCGAACCGGGCAGCGACCCAGTCCAGCCGAGCTGCGGTTGTCTCATGAGCATGAAAGGCAAACTCAGTCTTTGGGGACGTTATCATCGTGGTGATGGTGGTCAGTGGTAAACAAAAACTAGGCTCACTGTCCCGTGTTGAACAAGATTGCCTTGCCCAGCGGCCCCTGATTTTCCCAGTTTTTTCCTTCTTGGACCTTTTGCTTGGATTGGTTTCAGGCAGGCAGGCAGGCTTGCCGGCTGGCAGACAGACAAGCCTCGGTGGTAACGTGACAGTTAGCTATAGAGGCAAGTTCTTATCTCTCTCACATCGACCGAGCCGACGACCGGCTTTCCGATGGAAGCCGTCCGGCTCAGATGAATACGTTGCCTCACTTTCCTGACGGATAACGTTGTTTCGGATAGATATGTATGTGGGCTGACTAGCACGGCCGACCGACCGCGAGCCCGCTCGACCGCGTGTCTAACAACGTCACTCGGTCGCTCCGTTGATTCGTGCGCGCGGGCTGGCTCACATTTTGCTTCCGAGCGCCTCGCGCGTACACTCGCATGGACAGTTCTGGGATGGGTGGCTCGTGACTCGCATACGGTGGGCTCGGAGCAACGATTCGAAGAACCATTGCGTCTTATGAATTTCCGGCCTCCATCCCGTTCCCGTAATTCCCTGATGGAAATTCACTTTCAACGACGTACGCATCAAATATCCCAGTCGACAAGGTCGGAGTGTTCCGCTAACGCTCTGATCACATGCCAGGACGGTGTCAATGTGGCTTTGATGGGACAGGCAAACAGGTTCATGATGACTGGAGCCCTTAGGTTCGGATGATTTTTCGAAATCACCCCTATGAACCGCTTGGAATTGATCCGTTGCAAGGAGAGAATAATTTCGAAAAATCACCCAAGCTGGCCGGTTCTGGTCATGACATACCGCTCTCACTATAGTAGGGGGCGAATGTTACCGCGGGGAAGAATTGACAGATTCCTAATGTCTCTCGATCACAGAGTGGAACTTTGATGAGGAAGCTGAAGAGCCAGCTTTGGATTTCACTAGACATGAATTTCCGAGACTCGGAACTCGGAAAATAATTTCGGAAAGGGAGATCCATCATCAACGGACGTTTTCAACCCACCAAAATCATCCAAGAAATGATTTCCGACTTGGGCATGAGAAACGGAGTATCTATAGGAGGATATGAACCGGTGCTCCGCCATTGGCTCCCTTGAGACGCTTTTCACTCATTCGCTTGTATGAGTGAGATTTTTTTTGTGATGCTGAGCTCGAAGAAGTGGATAAAGTTAGCAGTTCTGCGTCTGATAAAGTAAGGATGCCCTCACCGGAGTTTGCGGGATCTGAGAAAGCCACAGAAGAACTTGTGAGAACTTTCAGATTCGTTTCAGAACGTCTCGCATTCATCGAACGCGAGTCTTCCCTCCAATGGCAGCTGCCTACGGCTCTGTGGGTTTCCAAATGGAACAAAATCAGAATCGAAGATTCGAAATACTTACGACGCCTTTGACTCGACATCTCACGGGGTTCTTCACGCTTCCACTGTGGGCTCTGAATGATGGTTCCGTTGAGCTTGTGAGCTCGCCTCGCCATCCGACGATTGTCGTGATGTGCGCGCTCGAGAAACTCAATACCTCCCACACTTCTCATGTCACCATTTCGACAACATGTTGACAAAACTGCCTCCAGTCTGAAGAGATCGGCTCAGCTGGAAATCCACTCCTTCGAGCTCAGCATCACAAAAAAAACTCACTCATACAAGCGAATGAGTGAAAAGCGTCTCAACGGAGCCAATGGCGGAGAACCGGTTCATATCCTCCTATAGATACTCCGTTTCTCATGCCCAGGTCGGAAACCATTTCTTGGATGATTTTGGTGGATTGAAAACGTCCGTTGATGATGGATCTCCCTTTCCGAGTTCCGAGTCTCGGAAATTCATGTTTAGATTTCACTCTGAGCTGCTACCATCCCATCCATCCGCGACGATTCGAGAGCTTCCGAATCCCGAAATATCTGCTGTCGGGAATGTTGGGAACGACCTCGATCGGATTCTGCATCTCAAGCTGCAGATGGTTCACTGAACAACGTTTACGTACTCCATCATCCGGAGTAAGCCCGAAGGGGCTCCGTATCATGAATGTCTTAGATCTCAGTGGTTCCCGACGGGATTTGTGGTACTGAAGACTCGGGAAGCATCGCGAGGGATGATTGTTCCATGAATGGCTCCGCGCCGGATGGATCACTTTCAAAGGGATTGATTTAGGCCGACCGGTATCTTTCCCGGTCTCATGGTATTGCACTCCAATCAGTCGGTTGGCGCTCGTAGTGGAGTGGAAACAAGAGTTCGGAAACTCAGGACACGTGATGGATGCTGAGCGTCGGAGCTCCAAAGGGAAACCGAGGGTGGGTTGAACACGTGAAAGCCAGGTGCCGAGGCTCGTCCATCGTCTCGAATGACCGGTCCGACTGCGATGACAGCGACAGAACTGTAGATTTACCCTGGGAAAAAAAAAGGTCAAGACGTCGAAGCTCTGGGCGGAATTCGCGTGACGCGAAATGATAACAAGGGTCATATTTCTCGCTCATCAGTTGCATGTTGTTCGATTACTTTCGATCAAGAGTGATGTCTTCGCTTACATCACGACTTATTGGAGGGTGTGCTCAATTTCCACACAGGGGAGATGGAGAGATCACACTTCCAGTACAGCCTCGATGAATATAATCTTTTGCGATTCGAACTCCGAACAAATCAAACTTCCAGACACCGACCCTCGATCGTATCCTCCTTGCACGAAACAGTTGATGTAATAGAGTTTGCACTGTTTGAATATACGACGATAAACGGTTGAAATTAAGAGCGATCATGGAAGTGATCAACTCGAAAAATCGCCAGATGGCCGCAAACGGCATTCCTCTTCCTATGGCTCTTCTACTTTTTTTTTTCGCACTCACAGTCTCTTCTGTGAATCATGGGGTCTCCCCTTCGTGAGATGTTCAATCAAGGAAGAAAGTTCGTTTGTCGATGGACTTGGCTTGCTTCCACTCCTCTACCTATTCAACTTCTATTTATTGTGTCGAACTTCGCATGACCGCTATGGAATGGCGATTAAGGAGCCTCATGGTCTCAATTCTGGCGATCAGAGCAAGCCCATAATAGGAGGCTTGCCAACATGGAAAAGTGCTGCGCCTATTTATTTCGACCATGTAGGAGTGGCTCACGCCATGAGTATGTGGTGTACATGTTCGTTGGCTGAAGGTCGCACGTTCTTTGCACGTTGTGGTCGGAAGCAGACCAAAATTTGAATGAGCGACTGACTGACTATCAACTGGCCTAGAACATCAAATGAGTCGAGTTGAACAAACACGCTCCATTGGCTCGGAGCACTAGACCGCTCCGAATTCTCGCGGTCGTCATTCTTTTAGGAGGGAGTCCAAGGAAGAGCGCCGCATTCCTTCCCCGACGTCTTCACGGCCTTCGTAGCCTTGTGAAACGGTTTCTGATGAGTCGAAGATGCACGATTACGCCGTCCCGCCTCCTCCGCCGCTCGTTTCGGATTGATTATTATGAATGACCGACCGCGAATCTGAGGCCAAAGTGGCCTCACAAGGGCCAGCAGATCCTGGCGTCCACTGATTCATTCTGCGTTTTCCCCGAGTCCGGAATGTGCATAATAACTGCCGCACCGCTCTCAACCGAGCGCCGATCTTGCGCCAGAAATGCGAGGTCGGACACAAAGCACCGCGGCATTCAACATGTCTCTCAGGTCCTGAATGTGTAAAGGCGACACGTTCTGTAGAAAGGCGGCAAAGGCGCAACCCAAAGGCGCTTGAATGCCCGGTGGAAAGTAAGCAAGGCCTTACGCTGCTTCGGTAGGTGCACAAAAAGGTGGACGCCGTGTGAAGGATGGATAGGGAGCGCTGTCACTCTTCATCGGCTTTCCGTTCAAGCCCTAACATCCATTATGTATGAGATGAACTCGAAAGCAAGCTGGTCCTTGGGTCCCTCGGCCCGGGGGTTCTCGGCTGGTGGGCTCTCGCAAGCGAGCGAGGAACTCTCGGCCGGTCAGCAGACGAGCGTCAACTGTGAAAAAAAGCCGTGATGAACTTTTTACTGAGTCGTTGCTTCTTTTCTTGGCGGCTGCTGCTGCCGCAACCGCGGCGATGAGATTCTGTCACATGGAAAAGTTCTTCGTCCTCCTTTCCTGACGTTTCAAGAAGCGTGAACTGCACTGAGTCATCGATTCCTTTCGGAGTGAGATCCACCACCTCTATTATCGCTTCGACGGAAGCGGCAACTGAGCAAAATGCGCCCACATTGCCATCGGCAGTGACGAGCTTTGTCGAATTTCAGAATGTTCAGGGCTCAAGTTCGCCTCCAGTCGGAGTAGATCACGCAAGACCTTGTTTGTGAACGGCCACCTGCCTATTCTAAACCTCGAGGACTGGTCGAAGATTTTAACAGCTTGAAGAAATATGGACCAGCCGATGTATCCTCCCGTGGATTATCTCGTCAGCACAAAAAGTTGATAACCGATATGGGGGCGAAAGTGGTTAGCATCAGTCTTTGCTGTTTCACACACTTCATTATTTACGTCTCTGACACAATGAGTACCGAGATCTCTTCTCGAATCAACGAGCGAAGAATCGAAAAATGTGTTCCGAAATTCATGAAAGACATGATTTGAAAAACTCACCTCGAAACTAAAAATAAGCAAGCTTATCTGGTAGTGCAAAGTATTTTCATGGGAACGATTTATTGTTTTGAGGAGTCTTGAACGGGAAAATATCAATCGCCGATAATCATCTAAGAGTGCGCCGTTTATTGTACGCTTAGCCACTCAGAGAGATTGGGAGATTTGTTATGCAGCTAGCGAGAAAAATGCAGCCAGCTGCCTGGAGTTCGTTCTCCGGTGGGGCTCGGGGGAAGTCTGCGAATTTCAGCGGACGAATCCCTGGTTCAACGACTTTGCGCAAACGGTTCTCCACATGGGTTCTGAGGGTATATAAAATATAATGATCTCTGACATACCGTCTAGCAACACCCAACTGTCATGGAACGTTCGATTGTGTCCAATGCGTCACGAGAATCGCTCCGTGGAGACCAGAGTTGGGCAGATTCGAATCATTTTGATTCGAATCATCGGATTCGAATCAGATCGGATCAGATGTGATCGATCACGTGATTCGATAGCTTCTGAGTCGAATCATTCTGATTCGAATCATCTCCGATTCGAATCAAGTGATTCGATGATCCTGATTCGAATCATTTTTGATTCGAACCAGAGGATTCGAATCATGTTCTGATTCGAATCATTTTCTGATTCGAATCCCAACTATATATGATCGGCTTAGTTTGTCAGTTTGTCCGCACATTACTTTCCAACTCTGGAGGGGTGATTCCGAGACCAATCTGAGCATTACTTCCCAACTCTGGGAACAACTGGGAAGTAATGCTCAGATTGGTCTCGGAATCACCCCTCCAGCTTTTGAAAAGTATGGTCAGACTGGTCCCGGACTAAGCCGAGTATATGTAGTAAGGATTCGAATCAGAAAATGATTCGAATCAAACTTTGATTCGAATCAACTTTTGATTCGAATCAGCCTGATTCGACGGTTTTTGATTCGAATCACTTTTGATTCGAATCAAAGTGATTCGAATCTGCCCAACTCTGGTGGAGACCAGCATCCCAGCTGTAACGAGAGCTTCTAAACTCAAGCTATCCGGAGTTGCGGACCAGACTAAGGAGCCAATCCTTCCTTGAAGTCATACTTCCGTTGCGATGGAATTCGTTATCACGGGCGTTCCTGAACACCGACCCGAAGACTGGCCAAAAGAAATTAGTTATCACCCTTTTTTTTGTTGAATGAATTCCCTGTGTTACCAGGATCTTACTGTTCTAACTGAGCGAACCAGAGATCAGGGTTGTCTGGGTGGCCTCCGATGGATTCAAGACATGCCAATTTACGTTGAGTTCGAAGCAACGGTGAAGAATCATTCAAAGTTCTCATCACAGTCCGGCTCAACTATCTGACGACTGAGAAATGGACATCCGGGCAGAAGTAAGTGCTGAGTGGAGTCGGCCCGCGGACTTTCCCGAGGAAAACGGTCTTCATCGCTCTGATTGCTTCAGGCAGCCATTCTCCAACAATTAACTGATCGTTGGAATACTCCTTCATACTTCCAGAATCGGACTTTGCCGATTGCGTCCGAGGGTCACGCTATTGCTCGAAGTTTCTGTCAGTGTACGGCGGGGAATACAACGGAGGAGAATAATTTGTGGTGATGACGTTTCTAGTCACAGCGGTGTGTTTCATGGCGATATTCTCGCATTATACTCTCCGAGGAGAATTTTGCAGGATCCTGACATTTGATAGATTTCGACGTCAACGTGTGTATCTCAGCGCTGGATGCACTCCTAGTCGAACGCTCGAATTGTGGGCGCTGTTGCGTCGATCGAAAAGTCGAGCAAGGAGGTCTTCCCGCGAGATTGATCGACCCACACACAGAAACAAGGTCATGCAATCGAGGTGTATGAGATCCCGAGGATCTCGCGTCGCGAGTCGCAGAGGAATGAACAAGCTTTCACGTTATTGGAATCGTTATTTCGATCTGTTCTCTGTGAACCCGAGTCCGTCAGAGGCTTGCTGTCTCGATATCTGAATCTTGTAACCTCGATGGGTAATCCCACCGATTTTTTTCAAAATTTCTCATGGTCATAAGAAGCACGGCTCGGGAGAACGAGCGGAACTCCTGAGGCGATCGGGAAATGTGGGCCGATTCGAGAACAAAATGAGAGAGGGAGTATTCCGGTACTTCCGCGGTGTCTGGATGAACACGTTCCCCGCTCTGGTTTCCCTTCCCGCATTGTCGAGGGCTCGTCTAGAGTCGTTAAGGTGAGGGCGCTATCGCGGAAGTTGCGCAACCCCAGCCGAGCTAGAAATGGTTCATGTCAAATGAAACGTGAACTTATTGCTGATGGAGAAACTTCCGAATCCGAAGTTGCCGCGAGAATACCTCCATTCCGACTCGCTAGCGTCGCTCGACATTCAGAATAAACTGTTATAAATTCTAACGGAGATTTGCGGGGAGAGGTACGGGTGCACACATCGCGAATTCCGGGAATGGCGACGCTCGCTCCCCGATTATCGAACTGACTACCAAAACAAAACGAGAGAACGAGGAAACTCCGATGCCGTACCTCCAGAAGTGCCGCCCGGGTGGGCCGGCCCCCTCACGCTGCGCCTTTTCTTCCGAATCTTGTTTTACAAGCGATCCAGCGAACGAGAAGATCGCGTGACATTGTGAGCTAACCGACTTCAATTGCATAGCTCAACAATATGAAAGACCCCTTTGTCGTTGCGCATCGAGCTCTCCAAGATGCTCTCTGATAACCCCAACAGAATCGCCTGGCTGTTCGAGAGAGACGGAAGTCCCGTCCTCTCGAACAGGCGCCTTATTCCATGGTTTCTCACGAGACGTTTCAGAACGACAAACATACAACTCACAGCCGGCTTGTCCGGGAAACGAGTTTTACTGTTCGGAAGGAGGAATCTCGATTGAACCTGAGATAACCGGTTCACCCAGATCCCGGTGCCAATGTCTCACAAATCAACCGAACATGATCTCTTGCCGTCCCACGATCCGGTTGCTGTAGAACGACTCCAGATTGAAAGCGATCGATACAGTATTAGCGACTCTGGATAACTGAGAGCTCTTCCACGAAAGCAGACTCCGATTCGTGAAGCCCTCCCTCCGAACTCGCCTCTCGCTGGAAGGGGTTCCCTATTGATGGGAAATCACAACGACGAACCGGAGAGCAAGAGCCCGATGATCGAGTGAATCAGCGATTGTTCAGCCAAGACGGGGAAGCGGGTGCAGCATCGATCAGGGGATATTCTCATGAGCTCTTCAAGCAAGAGATCCTCCACGCCATAAGTTCCTCGAACGAGCGGTTTGTTTCATAGAGAGCTCTCCACAATGGGATTTGTCGCAATAGTGAGCCACTCAGACGTTTCTTTTCCTCATATCTACATGAATCTATCAGCTGCATGGCGAGACAGGCGTGAATCGGCCACGCAAGCATTAAAAATTTCGCGCACATTTGGGATGTAGAGGAACCTTCCTATGTTCATCCCAAATGAGTCGCCGAGGTCGTTCACAGCGGATTTTCCGTTGAGATCGCCGGCGTGGAGGAGGAAACACGAGCGCGATCGTTTCCAACTGACCTCCAACGGGATTCGGTCTGATATTCCCGCCGGGAGGTCCCGCGGGAGGGACTCGAGCAAACGAAGAAGTCTCTCTGATTTCGAATGCTTTTGTTATCGGAGTTCCTTTTATGAAAATTTTCCCGCTGTGGAAGCGCCAACGTAGACATCTGAGCGGAAACGGCCGAGGTGAGCCGGCAGTGCGCAGGCGGCCAACGACCTGAGATCTGAAGGTCTTATGAAAGGGAGAAAAAGAGATTTATATTCATGGAGAGTCAGCACTTTTCATCAGTCGGCGAACTGGCTGACAAAGAGTTCGTCGTAGTCCGCTGAGGAGCTTTTAATGTTCCCGAGTTTGATTAGAGCAGGGGACAAATTTGATTACACGACGCCGAGCGACGTCGAACGAACAACGAGATGGATGACTTGTATTGATGAGTTATAGAGGGCCCCACAGACGGTCGGGAGACGGAGTTTTGAGAGATGATATTCCCTGCGCTCGATGCGAGCTCAGCGGAAAGGTTTGATGGCTTCGGCCCGAGCGAGCGAATCCGGAATACCCGCATCGTGGAGCTCTGGATGAATGTAGACGCGGTCGGAGATGCGTGACTTGCTTTGGAAAATCATCTCGATTCAGTGGGAAATCCAAATATTATTACCATCGTTCGCTTCGAGTTATGCACACTTCTCTCAATAGACTCGCGCGGAAGAAAAATACGCTTGCTCGTGCAAAGTCAGCCGGTAGCAATCCAAGACCCGGCGGGGTGGGGGGCGCGCGGGCAGAGGGATCCATAGACTATCGGCTCGACGAACAAGCAACGGAGCTGTATATGCAAATGGATTGAGCACGCAGTCATACAGCCACAGCGTACATACAGCGACTCCCGCGCGTTCGATTGAACCGACAGGGACGGCCGCTGGGGCTCGCAGGGGTTGCGCTTGTGACTTTCGCCGCCGCCGGCTCTGCAAGTCACGCAGCCGCGGAAAAATTTCCGCAAAAGCGACGCATGCAAATCCACGACGAGTTCCATTTTTAGGAGGAACTTGCCTCCACGCACGAGTGTGGAAGCGAGGAGCCTGATCACAGGTTGGAGTGTGGGGAATCTCCGACCAGACGATGGAAAAAACTGAAGAACGTAGAGGCGGGGACGGGCGAATGAGGAGAGGGGACTGCATCGCTTCAGCCGGGAAGGGACAGCGGGTATAGCACCGCTGTGTTTTTAAAGCGGCATTCCACGGTAGACGAGCAATTGCGGCCGGAATGAAGTCGAGAGTTTTATGAAGGTCGCCTCGACCGCACTGCTTCCCGAATTCGCTCTGACCGCAGTCTCGATACTCCTATCGGGTTATTTCCTGATTCCGCATTCTTGTAGAACTCTCACGGCGGGGCTGCGCGATGCCCACGTAGCCGGGAGATCCTGGGACGCCGGTCGTGGAGATTTCCGGTGCGGATAAGATCTAGCAATTTCGGAATTCATTCTTTTTTGGGGATCGACTGAAAATTTTCCGGGAAGACCCCCACGAGAAACGGTGTGAGCGGCTTTTTCATCGGAACACTGAGTCAAAGGGTCATCGCGGAGGTCTGTACCCATGCCGGGCAGTTGTGTCAGCAATGGATGCTCGGGGCGATAGGAGGCGCTATATCATGGAATCGGCGTCTAGGAGGGCGCAACGGAGTTCAATCTTCTTCCTCGAGGCCCTCCCAAAGCGGTGGCATTCGACGAGGAAGAGAGAGTCCGTCATTAGCCAGAGAACCGGATCGAACTACCTCGTTACCCAGGAAAACGCTCATCCTACTCGGAAGTTCCGCGGTTTAGAAGACATGACGGAAATCGGGAGCGGAATATCGGATTCGATTGATTCCCGGGAAAAAAATCTTCGGACAGACGCGAGAACTCCATTAGTTGGTTACTTTCTTTATTCAGGAGGACACACACCGGATGATGAATCGTCGATCTCAACTCGTTGAGGAGCTACTAGAGGAAATGCAAGCTCCAAGGCTCTCAAAACAGCGGGATAAAATGAGAAAGCTTGGCTCCATTCAGAGTCACAAGATGGTTCGCTCCGGTTGACCCTCTAATGACCGGTCCCTTCTTGTACGTCGAGTCCGATCGAGCCACCTCGAAATCGATGGAATTTGGCATTTCCTCGACGCCTTCCGAGGAAGTCCCGAATAAAAATGAAGAACACCGCAGCGCTATCCTGATTGCGAATCCCATCCCGACCGCAAAGCACGACCCCCCGTCTCCGCATTCTCTATTGAGCCCACTTTGATTCCCAAGAAATCTGAGGAACTGGCGAAGTCATTGCCAAAAGAAATCAGCTCCGAAAAATCCCGAGCTGGAACACGCTGCAGTACAGCATCGGCGGGCCAAGAATCACGTCGGAATCCCCGCGGGAGAGCTTGTGCACATTTCTGCAAGCTAGAAAGTTCGGGTTGTCGGGCAATTTACGACAAAAGTTTGCCAACCACACCACGCAATAATGACGCTCGAACGAATGCTCCGAAACAAACATTCGCTCGTACTCCCGCGTCTCCAACTGAGATATCCCGTTTGGGCGATTCAAGGGAGACGAAAAACTATGATCTCCATCTCATTCCAGGCCAGTCGGACTTACTTTATCGATCTGACGATCACTTCCCCAGCGATCTCAAACGGCTCCCGAGAACTTTCCATTCTCCTCGCGAAATCGATGAAATCGAGGATCGAGCTCCATCCAATTGTCCCGGAGTCCGCGAATCTGAACGCGGAGAAATCCGCTCGATCCAAATCCAACGGGTTTTCTCTCAAAAACCGTCCGTTGGTGAAGGACGAGGAAAGGTGAGGGGGGCCCTCCTCGCCGCTGAACAGTCTCAGCTAGAATGAGGCATGCCATCTGCGTCATATCCTACTCAAACACACAGCTCCTACTGTGAAGGCTCGTGGTACTTCTCTCTCGCCATAATTTACCGCGGTATCGACGGTTTTCTCTGCTGATTCATTAAATCTAATGAAAGACAGAAACAGTCGCAGTCATCTGTTAGACTCCGTATCTGACTGACGACTCCGGTCCGCTTCGTTTCCAGATCATCGGCGTAATTATGACTCCCGTACAATCGGTTCTTTTCCTGTCTGTTGGGCGCGCAGTCGCACAGGCTGCTGATGAGATTATCGGTCAGAAGTGCTCCATAAATATCAAACAATGCGCTGGTGTGCTGTTCAAAGTGTAATATTGCCGCGCTGGGTTCGTTGCCTGTTCCGGATGGAAAGCAATCGTCTGGAAGGAATGGCTTCTATTGTTCGCGATGGACGTCCCTAGGTTCCCGCGTTGAGTTTGTGCGTTCATCCACGCGGAGCTCGCTTCGGGAAGTCTTTTCCGAGTTCCCGGAGAAAAAACTGTAACAACAGACGGCTACGGCTTTTCGCCGATGCCGAGTTCCGGAACGCCTGCGCTGAGTATTTGTTCAAGAAACTCCGGAACGAGGCCGTGCTGTTCCCAGATTGGATCACGGTTTCGATTCTTGCTAGAATGGAGTGTCGAGCAACTGGATTTATGCGAAATCCGATTGAATTGAGGTGATCCCGGGCTTTTTGAACGATTTCGACCGCTGACAACGTCAGATGGTTAGGTGAGGAGCCTGATGCTCACACTCCACTCCGTGAGTTGCCTCGCTCAGAGCATGACGCACCAACACGGCAACTCGTCTCTAATTCCGAAGCAGAAGAATATAACTGCTATGCCCGAGCAGAGCGAGTATTCAAGATCGATTGCATTCGGAATAGGGGAATTGTCGGGACCGGTCCGGGAGAGTGCACTCCCGTTTTCCCACAATTTTTCCCACGACGATTGAGGAATGGACAGTTGCTTGTAAGGCTTCCGTTTCCAGGTTGATAACTTGTCAAGGCTGTTGTCAACGATGGACTCCGGGCTCCGACTCCCCGCTTCCATTCGGGCGTAGTGGTCGTCGTAAGCTCAGGAAAGACTGTGCCAAGGGTAGTCATTGTTATTCCAAGGGTACATTCGGCGACTTCGGCTTGTTCTGCTCTTTCATGATGCTTCCTTGAGAACAACTGCGATGTGCTCGTCTCGATTCTCCCTCGAGGAAAGTATCGTTCGAAACAACGAGCTTGTTTCAACATGACTCCATTTAGAAGCGTCTCGGAGTCTCAGCCCTCTGTCCAAGTTCTCCAGTCGACGGGGCCAATAGTTGGAGAAGCACGATAACGGAGTTTATTTCGAGGTCGACGATTCCTGTTCAGAACCAGCGAGACCTCTCCGGGGAAACGTGAGAGAGCGAGAGAACATTTCGTTGTGTTTCGCGAGCACCGAAGATACGGAGAACATAGCCCGTCGCACAAAGGCGCGTCACCAGGAACTCAGTGAGTTTCCTACATGCTCCCCAAACTCCGATGGCATCCGAAATCTGAGAGCTTACAGAGGGGCTGAAGTCTCGATATGCGAATCAATCAATCAATCAACATTGCTTAAAGAACTGCCGTTACCTTGTTCTCTCCTTCCTTTATTCGAAGAGCCTCAATTTCGCTAATATATTTGGCATCTCCATTCAGAATGCTTCTCCCCTTGCGTCCTCATATAATTGTGATGATCGTCCTTCTCTTGCCAAAATGACAACGGGTTCCGCATGCGTCATTTGATCGACGATTTCCGGGAACTTCACGGCTCCATGTTGACTCTAGATCAGTCTCTGAAATAGTGGGAGACGGCCGAGTTTCGATGCCTGGCCCCTCACACGCTCGCACTCACTTCTTGTCTGCCCAAGGAATTCTGAATGCGGTTCATACCATCAGATCTGAGAGCCCCAACAGAGTCTGTCCAGATTTGGGCTCGAACAAACGCTTGTTTGTTATGTGAACGAAACACGTTGTGGCGGCTTCACGTTATCAGTTTCGGTTGGCGCTCTTCCTCTCTGAAGCATTCGGAAGTCGAGACCGTCAGGGTAACCTTTTCCGAAGGTTACCATAGCCATCATTTGAGCATGGGAAAATTTCAGTCAAAAAATTTGGGCCCGGCCAAACGTTCTTCTAGAAACACCGCTCTAGATGATAAGATTGGGCGGACAGCGCGGCCACTTTTTCCTTTCTCAGGGAGCAGTGAATTTACTGTCTGAGGCGAGAGCCGAGCCTCGTCCTGACCATGCGCGCTCATAGACGATCTTCTTATCCCGTTTGCTCGCGGTTTGTATACAAACCCCGTATTGATCGAACGCATTGCCCAGCTCTCTGATCCGTGCCTCCCCAGAAATAAATGCAAAGGGAATGAGTTCCAGGTCAGATCCCAACGAGAGAGACTCAATTCGTTGGTACGCTTGACTCCGCGCCTTAACTGTCGGCATACAGTGGTCCCTTACAAATCTGTGCCGCACGGAATTGACTCAATCGAGGAGCCGCGTCCCACTCTCGAATATTCGTTGAGAAGTCTCTCAATCCTATTTGAATGACTGGTGACAACAATGCTAAAGGTCTGGATACCAGCACAAACTTCGTTCATTCTTCCAATGGCTACACTCGCGTGAGCGCTATGGTACCATGCAGGAGGGTAATTGTGGGCACGCGGGCAAGCAGTGTGATCCCAGGAATCTGTGCCTCGGAAATATCACTGTCGACCCACATGTCGAAAAACTTCCTGGTTCGGTTGAATCGCTCGAGCTCTCTGATGCCTGCGCGCTCCACTACACGATCTAGACTTAGTTGTAGTCCTCTTCCAGCTGCCTCTGATCGTTTCCTGGAGAAACCCTTCTCCACTTCCCCAACCACGTTTGTTCACCAGCAACCACCGGAAAAGCTCCGACATGTTCCAATATCCTTATGGACAGTCCTTCTGTTTTTCACTCGAATTCGTCTGAGCTGAGAAATTTCCGATGAGGTGTGAGAGAGAGTGTCGCACAGATCGACGTTCATTTGGCCTGTAATGATCACAATATTCTCCCGACTCTGAGCGGCGTCATCTCTTTCGGCTCGCCCCAACAGAGTCCTCAAAGTGCGGAAATGTGTCTCTCGAAACCAGAACACGGCCGGAAGATAACAGCTAGACAACTTTGGAAGAGCAGGAAATAACGGTCAGATTCGAATAAACGAGCGACATCAACAGAAACGTATTCCCACGCCTGTGAGCAGTTGCCTCGTCCCATTCCTCGACGTAGTACTAACACAGACAGCCAACACTATCTTCGCCTGCTTCGAGTGGCCTGAGGTTGAATTGCCGGCCGGACTCAGTGCGGCTGCTGCTGGACGTTGACGTTGTTGTCATGAGCGTCACATGAGCGAACGTGCGAGTAATGGCGGCTACCCAGCACGAATGTGGTTGAATTTGCAGTCATTATGATATCCACGCTGGAAGGCACCGCATAAAACAAGATTATTACACATATCTTCCAAAGGACATTAGCGTCCGGCTCGTCCAGCGGGCTCGGCAGCAGTGTGCCTCGCCGACCGCTCCGCGAAGCTGAGGGAATTATTGAGGAGGGAAAAAGCGTAACGAGGCTAACGCACACAAACAGAGTTGAATGAGTAGGTTACCAGCGGACTCGGGAGAGTGGACGGGCCGGTGATAGAGGGCCTGATGACGGGCGGTTTCTTCCGGTCGCTGAAAACCTTCGTGCGCAACATGTTCCCCCCGGGGTACACTCACAATAAAAACGATTCGGGTGTCTTCATTACAATCTTCTGTTTGCTGCTCTGTGAGTGACGTATGTGTGTCTGCAATTGACTGCTATATGCGCTGCAGGCCTTGGCTTCTCACAAGTTCTCGCTTCCCCAGCTAGTCATTCGATTTCCTCGACTTGCGCGCGTGGCTCACTCGAATTTCCACCAAGCCCCCTCATTCTCTTCATCGGACTCCGCTCAGAACGCCGCATATCTTCGGAAACGAGGAATCCGAGAGGCCAGGTCAAGTTGCGAGAAGCTTCCGCGACATCCTGGAGTTCGAGAAATTCGATAAAACTGCTTTCATCCCTGTGGAAGGTCTTATAACACGGTAGTTTTCGGGTCCCGGAGCGAAAACTCGACTGCTTTGTTTAGGAGACTCCGACGACAGAAACAACTCGGGAAACATTAAGCTCACTGTAGCTGGCGATGATGATTAGGACGACGGAGAGGAGAAACAAGAGGAGAGCGAGGCTGTTGCCGACCGGCCGGCGCTCTAATGACAGGGCGTTTTTACGGACCGATCGGAACGGCGAGGACCTCATTCGCCTCGGCGAGGGCGGCGCTGAAGTTTTGCCTAAACTCGCTCAGTATTCCCGCGCACAGCGCTGTTTGGTGTCATTAGCCGCGCGGGCTTGTTTTTGTCGGTTATTTTCGCCCACTAAATTGTTGCGTTCACGGCTGAGTCTCTCTTCCTACTGTCACCGTGATTTGATCGACTCTCAGCCAAAAATCAATTATTCTGAAGAATGTTACCGTCGGCGGTGTTAGTTGTTCGTTGCGCAAAACCCTCAATTCGCATACGGCAACAGGCGGATCGGAGACCTTGAGCTCGGCTAGTGAGAAATAGCGAGTAAGCCCCATTCCTTCCATTTTTTTCTGGTTTTCGGAGGTATTCGAAAGTCCGAGATTCCGATTCTTCTTCTCGGACTGGTCGCAGGAAGAATTCATTGAAAGATGGAGAGGAGAGAGCCCTGCAGACCCTATTTACCGCAGTCACTGGTCTCTTACTATACTGATAATGGTTCCTAATATTGAAAATATTGAGAGTATTCAGTTTCTGCGGTGTCTTAGATCTGAGAACGGCTCAAGGACTGATGCTGTCTGACTCTGAGACGAACCCAGGGGACGAGATGGCCTTGTATAATGATCAAAACGAAAAGAATCATGTTGTGACATCGTTTGCTCGAGCCAGTGATTCTCGAATTCTTCAGACCCATCGCCCCCCGGGACGTCGGCCGCGGACCCCGCATTAACCCCATGACCCCAAAAAGTATGATGAGATCGACCGCGCAATCGCCTGCGTAGCCCCCGCAAATTATGGTCAGATCGGCCCGGAATCACCTCGGTCGGCGACCCGCAAGGGTCGATATCGACCACTTCGAGATTCTCTGGCTTCGGCGCTGCGGCACACGAAACGAAACGCGAAGATCATTGCACCGCTCCACAGTCACACTTTCGAATGACTCTAGGCCACCGGTTCCAAATGTTATCTTTCATTCTTTTCGGGTTCATCTGATTCCTCTCAAGACTT
Source organism: Phytoseiulus persimilis (assembly GCA_037576195.1). Lineage (NCBI taxonomy): Eukaryota > Metazoa > Arthropoda > Arachnida > Mesostigmata > Phytoseiidae > Phytoseiulus > Phytoseiulus persimilis. The sequence continues at coordinate 13,972,433 of CM075103.1, forward strand.
TTCGCCCCGATCCCCTCCATCTGAAGAGATGAACGGAAGGAGCACAGATTTCGAAAGCGGAATAACTGCAAAGCCTGGCAACGCGCGGATGGGCTCGTCGTAGCGAGAAGGTGTCTACCCTCCCGCATGAAGCTAACAGGGCCAGATTCGACTCTTGAAGTTTTTTCTGACGGTAGAGAAAAAAACTCCGGGTCGGTAGTGCTACATACACGCTTGTTTGGCGTGAAAACGTAGAGTATCGGCTGTGAGTCCTTGATGAGGTGAGTTGCGCACGGGGCATGATCTTTCTTTCATCGTTCATTGATTCCCGAGCTTTCCGAGGAGGTGCACATATTGGTCTTCGACTCAATCTCAAATTGCTCGAGCGAATGCCGAAATCGAATGGAGGCTTCTCCCGTAAATTTGTGACCCTTCCGAAGAAATCGAAGCTTTTTCGGTTCATCACTAGCAAAGTCTTAGGGCAGACCGGAGCCTCAAAATTCGTTACATAAATGACGAAGTACTAGCAGAGTGTACCAAAGCCACAGGTAACGACGTCTTCACGTCAGAAATGTGCCACTTTGGCTCGATTGCATATTCAAACAGGGGATTGCAGGGAAACCAATGGCCGTGGAACCTCCGCGGGAGCAAATGACCACGCATAAGGTCTGGGACACTCGCAATATCAGATGTTGAAGAGTCTCACTTTTGGAAATTTCAGAGCATTGCCATTCTGGATCGCTACTCATCAATAAACTTCTGTGGTTCCGCTGAGGGCACCCCAGGAGCTTCGTGGCGATCCACCCGAAAGCTCCAGAAGTATGAGTATATTCTACGTGGGACCCTGATTTTCATCATCCTCGACCGACAACGTCTTGAAACTCCATAAGTAATCGTAAACATGCTCCGACGGATAGTTACCTCCAACATCGATCCGGTCGGGGCAGTTTTAAACGTCTCGAATATGCATGCATGCAGCGTGTCGGACGTGAATTGATTCGAATAGAGGTTACTACTTTGACAAGTCCCTTGTGAATACTGCCAGCTGGCTGCTCGCTGCAGCGTAACGGAGCTGTGGGTTGCGCATTATGCATCGTTGGCGTGACATCCGCGATTCCGGAGGGCAGCGAGCTCTGGTCGTTCGCTGAAACCGAAGAGATATGCTCAAGATGGGATGAGTCCTGGTGAAATGCTCGGCCTCGTTTCAAGTGAGATCAGCCCCGACCTCCCACGGCCTCGTCGAACCGGGGAGGGAACCCCACAAACGCGGGATCTCGTGGCCAGTATCTGAAATAATCCCTGATCGATTCGAGTCCCTAACAAGCGCTACTCTCTGCGGAGAATAACGGTCTCGAGAGCTCCTTCGGAATCCCTGACTCAATCCTTCTCGGGGAGGGTCGAATCATCCGCTTGACATCAAGAGGAATTATGCAGGATCCCCTTCCCTTGCTCGAAAGTTCTCCACGAGGCGCATCTTTGCTCTTTCCGATTCCGAGAACCAGATCGGAACTACGATTTCCAGGACTTTTGATCTCAACCGATCTTGAAGAATGAGGGAGAAATGTTCCTTTCGAGCCCACCTGTAAAATGCTTGCCGGAACGCGCTCATTGGTTGCGAACTGGAAAATGCTGAATTTGTGAAACTTACCCATGGCAGAAAAATTCTCATATCGGGCCAAGCTCCTCCACAACGGAGAAACTTCATCTCACTCCAAAATCACGTGGCGTGGACCTCGACTCCTCACATGGAAACACGCCGACTCAAGATTCTTCTGGAAGTTGTCCAGCACGATGGAGCCCTAGCCCATATGAGTGCTCTCGTCTAAGATTGGCTCTGCGAACATGTCTGTTCGTTCTGGGATAAGAGTCTGCGGCCTCAAAACAGCCCGTATCTTAATCTCCCGGATTCCTACGTTTGGGACGAAATCGTAATGGAGTCAAAAAACAGAACGCACAGGAATGCGAATGCGTTGAAGGAGGCGATCCAGGAGGCGTTTGCCACCTCGTTCTAGAGATCACTCGAAAAGTGCGAAGTTTAGCCTCTGCCTCAGATAGGGGCATGTCATCTCGAGGTGGTGGAGCGAGATATTTCGACTTCTGGCGAGTCTTTCGCGTCTTTTCCCGTCGGCGCCGTCATGACCCCTGCCGAGATATTTGTTGGGTGCCTTTTTTAGATGAAGAAAGAAGATCCGGTCGACCGATTGACAACGTTTTCGAGTAGGTTCGGTCAGAATGATCTGATTTTACCCTCCATTAGTTTCCCGAAATTCGCTCCCCCAAAGAGTGACGCGGTCTTCCGCGAGAGGGAGCCTGGGGGCTGAATCAGAGTTTTCCGCGTCAAGCCTGACACTTCCGAATTCGATCGATTGACTTGGAAACATTCTCGGTCAGTCTTTCGGAGAAGTAGAAAGAAAAACCATTTATCGAGCCCCTCTAGGAAATGCAATTCTCGGCCGATTCAAGCAGATGGAAAAAAATGATGTGTCATCCTGCCGGCTATCGATAGCAAAAAAAATCTGGAATCGTTTTCCACCGAGTGACGCGGGAGAGAAGAGAGCGTGGAGGAGTTCCGAATTCGGATCGCTTCCAACGAATACATCAGCTCAGACCAGGGGGATGCAAGCCAAGAATCCGAGAGATCAGAATTCATTCCCGGAATCCTATCAATGTGCGGGATGGGAAGGAATATTCAGAGAACTCCACTCATCTCGAGGCAGAAAATGGCGGCAGGACTGCCGACTTCACAATCAGGGGCAAGCCCCTAAAGTTCACTTCCTTGACGCGCACAGAACATAGAACTGTGGGGAGAAAGTGCGGACGATTCTAACTGGACTGGACTCCGGTGATGCAACAGCGATCCTCTCAGACTTCTAAATAGCTCCCGTGAGTCATGCGGGGTAGGGGACGGACAGCAAGCCGGGAGCAGGGCCAATTTTCGAAGAGGCTTCGAGAGATACACCGCTCTTGATATTCATGGACGGAGCGCTCCGCCCGTAAAGACGGATGCGTCCACTGTCTGTCCAAGCAAGTGCCTGCATCGCCACTAGAGGTCAGCATCGAAAACAAACCTCTGATAGGAACGTTCTCTGATTTTCCAAGCCGCAGCTTGTTTTCTACGTTCCTCTTTGGAACGTAAGTTTTACCCTCTAACGCATCCGAACAAACTTGGCGGAGTGACAGGGGTTGACGATGAGACTCGAATTTCTGGATTCGGATGATACGGAAAGCACAATATTCTATGGACTCTCCGCCAGTCCACGGGGTGTTCCCGTATTATTCCTATCTCACGTAATACAGGAAATCAAGTTCAGTCACGATATAGGCGGAACGTATCCTATATCGACGAAACCAATCCATGGCGATTCCAATCGGTTGGTATTCTTGATACCATTGTGAGATTTTCCACGACGGAGAATGGCTTGGTCCTGGAGCGGAGTCCCGAGGAAGCAGCTTCGTGACACAGATTTTCGGCAGACACCGCACCCTGATTGAGACATGATAATGAGGATTCCCGAGAATGAGGGGATACTCGCACCAGGGAGGAAACGAAAGCCTTCGGGATCCTTCAGTTCTTGCCGCTTGAGAGAATTGTCATCAGTTCCATTGAAATTGGCGAGCGCTTACTCTTTTGGGGATCAGATGAAGCAAGATTCATCCGCCAAGATGCGGGACATAAGGCTAGAGCTGGAAGCGCAGCACGCGGAGGCTTGCAATGAGCTGTCATCACGCATGCGTCGCCAGCCCGAGTTCGGCTCGGTACCTTCACCCGGGTCGATTGGCCGAACAACACGTGCGTTGTTTGACGTAATGCTCCTCATCAATGCCGCGGCAGCCACGACTTATCCGGAGTGGACGCATGGAGTCGTTTTCTCGGAAGCAAGCCGCCACGATTAGGAGATTGAATCCTCGGTCTAATCGTTCTTCACGCAAATTCATTCGTACCCAACGATATCATCAACCTGATTGCGCGGAGCATGTCGTTCCTGGTGACTGAGCAGCCGCAGCCTCACTTCACTCGTGTTCACAGACTTTCAGCTGCTCCTTCTGTTCAAGCTGAACCGGAGACGCGAGATCGAACCGAACTGCCAGGTCGTACCTCCGTTTTGGGGGTGAAAGCATGTCGAGAGCATGCCACATACTTTCGAGCCCTCGCGGTGTGTTCCTAGGTGTGAGGAGAGTGTCTGCAATGCTCTCCACGCATACAAGCCAGATTTCAGTGCGAAGGCGATTGTTAAATGAAGCCTTACAGATTGGGTGAGCGCATCAGTTTGGGAAACCAGGTTTCTCAGCGTTCACGAAGCGGAGAGCGAATCTGTGTGAATATTCCCACTCATTGGGGCCGGAGCCGCGTGGTAAGGATTCTAGGTGAAATTCGCATCAGTGCGCAGGAGCGTAAGTTAGGGGAGGGGAAGAACGCGTGGCACGCGCCCAGAAGCCTCCGGAGGTGGCCTCTATCGGAGATTCCCGACTCCCGGCCCGAGCGGCGCCCTCGCTAGATACGACCCTGGTTCCACGATTGAAGCCAGGAGCGACATGGAGCGTTTGTCGCATCAATCTCGAGAGGGATAAGGTGTGGGCTCGATGTGACTCTCGAACTTCTTCCAGCATGACCCCCCCCCCCCCCCCCCCCCCCGCACTGGACACGCCACTGCTTACAGTTTCTCAAGGGCATCGATTCATGTTCCCTGACCGAATAAGAACGAATGCAGATTGCTGAGAAATGATGAACGATCTGATTAATCGATCAATCGATTCGGTTTCTCATCGATATTGAAGGATTTGTGTTTGGAATGCTGCTTCCTCGATACTGTTGCCATCGTTGGAAGCCTATATCAGCCAACGACCGGAAAAAATCGCTCGTCCGCCGGTCAAAGTCATTTTTCAGATTTTCGCGATTCCGCCTGGGGAACTCTTTTCGACAATCCTCGTCGATCTTCCGAGGGGCGACTTTTCACAGAGAAGCTGACTCCCATCATAGGAAAAGCACTGTCTTCATGTACTCCAGGTGACGATTCCGAGAAGACGGGAACCGTATCACAAGGACTTGGAGGAGAGCTGCGTGATTTCTCACATACACACAGCGGCTGTGGCCGCCGTTTTTCTGCAACCAGCAGCGAGTTTTTTTGCGGCATGCCGCTTTCCCCACTCTCGCAGAGTAGAAATCACTTTCAGGATCATCGTATGAGATCTACAGAATTCAGCTCATTGTCAGCCGAGGCTTCAGCGCGGGACGTACTGCCACACATCTTGTTTTTTCTGCCTGTGCTGCCGCGGATTTCGCTATTTCCGATTCCCCGCGAGCCTTCGACTTTGGCGATGAAGACCTCAACCATGAGTATCGATCTCTTGGAGGGCGAATACAGGATAACTCATGAATTCCCTCATCATTCCCCACACCCTCATAATTAATCTTCGAAATAACGCACAAGGTCTTCAGAGCTGAGCGCGTTTCTTCCGATCGTTTCCAGTCCCCAAGAATGATCATCGGTCGCCCCGAGATGGTGGCGAACGACCATCAGAGGCATTCCATGTGCGTTTGACAGCAGTGCGTCGGCGAGGGTCAAACTGACCAGCGTTCCGAATTAACGATCCCATAACTCTCGAGTTCCGAGACTTCGGAGCTCAAGATTCCGGCTGCCACAGCAGGGAATGCTCAAGTGTTCAATGATGACAGCAATGAGGTTTCCCTCACGATTCTCCCAGCTTCAGGGCTTTTTTGCTCTTGAATAGTCCCTGATGACGCAGAAATCTATCTTTGGAAGGTTGGTGAACCGAGGCGGGGGCACTCGAGGCGGCATTTTCGTCGTTGATGAAGTTAGCCCGGTGATCCTCTGAATATAACAGTGCGGTCTGCGGCCCCGGTCGTGACAAAAAAAACGGTGCTCACTGGTTTGGAACGCTCCCAAAAGTGAGAGCGGGAAGCAATTTTTAATTCAAGCTAGAATGACCCCAGGGGGAGCCCACAGAACGTTGTCGATCAGGATGCAAGGCGCGCGGTTAGCGACCGAGGCAATTGGAGTGAGTGAATTTCGCGAATCCTTCTCCGAACCTCCTAACCGGAACTTCGGGATTTCGGCCGAGATATAAATGCGGGAAACAGACATGCAGTGCTGTGCGGTCCGATCAGGAGTACGGCAGATATATCAACGGACAGTTCTCGACGACGGAGACTTGATTGTCTTTGGAGAAGATTTTTCATCGATTCCTCCATCAATCCGATGGGTTCGACAATAAGTCGATAACATATTCCAAGGATTCTGTTCGGAGCCGTGGGCTCGATTCATCCCCCAATTTCCAGCACGGCAGAGAAAACGTCGGAGTCTTTCACATTTTGTCATAATTTTGTCAGCACGGGAAATCGAGCGGGATCATACGACTCTCAGCCGTCCAACAGTCATGTGTAGGTTACTCTCAGTCTCTCGCTCATCGACTGGACCCTGACCCTCCAGCTGAACTTCCCATTCTTCTGGGTCGTGCGTAGATACATTCCCGCCTACTGCTCCTCTATCATACCTCCGTTGTCAGTTTCCATTCCTTTCGCGGCCTTAGTTCCCGCCGAGGCCCTCCCCACAGACAGCCATCTTGGTTGACTATGAATTTAGCGACTGCTCTTCTGTTTTTATTTGACTTCAACATTTTGGAGTAGGGAGCCCCACAGGATCACTGAATCTATTCCCAGAGAGAATCAAGAGCAAGTGGTTCGCTTCATCTGTCATCTGCTGCAGCTTCGCAGACGGTTTCGCTCCCGGGCGAGGCCGCGCCGTGTCTCGACGAGACGCACTTTCCCGGCTGAAGTCACCTGATACTCGATAACTAGGTCAACGCAATCTGATCGAAAGCTAATTTCTATCGGAAGTCGGCGAGAGAGCATACAAATGGCACTGGCTAAACGGATTTCTGTTGCTCCGGGAATGCTTGCAGCTGGAGCTCTATCCACGCGCTGGCGAAGATCTTCTCCGCTTCCCCTGGGCTCCTCTGTATCATACCAGGTGAATAATTCGCCGAGTTCTCGACCTGCTCAATCGGGATTCGAGCTCATTACCACCGCCCAGACTAAGCAAGTATCCTGCGTTGTAGCGAATCGATAAACCGCAGACTTCTGCTTCATTTTTTGGCATCTGTCGTGTGTAAAAGATCGGCTTCGTTGGTCCTCGTGTGAACTCTTCTCCGCCTGTGTCCGATTCCCAACGTCTTATTCAATCTTCCTCAACAATGGGGAATATTCGCTTTTGGCGATTCAGCTGGAAATAACGAAATGCTTCGATTTCTGGAGCCTGGAAGTTCAGTCATAGTTTATCAACCACCATCCATCGATCCGTGATCACATGAAATGGATACATCGAGACTCTGCAGAGAGTGATGATGATTTCGAAAATATTTCCTCATGTCTCAGATCCGCGAGCATCAACCAAACTAACATCGTTATTCAATCTCATCCTCGACTCCACATCTAGAAGCATATCTCACCGAAACTGATCGCGAGATATCCCGATATCCAGATATACTGAATGGTACATTTGTGCCAAAGAATTCTAATCACTTGCCAGGCTTAGATCTTGCGAAAGTAGACTGTCCTTCGGGGAGGAGATTCCAACGCTTCTTCTAGCACAAGGGTATTCATCGGATAGGAATCGACCGACAACTCGCGAACTTTCTGACAGCGCGAATCGATGGCATCCTCAAGGAATGAACGAGGCCCGTTCGGCAGAGGCTGCGGCTTGGACGAGCCAAGGAGCGCCGAGGAACCTCTGCATGCATGCCATCACACGCCCAGGAGCGCACGTGGAGCCCACTCAGTACCAGCTCCGGAGACCGGGTCCGAAATATTGGTTCAACTGTGCGCGGAATGACCCAGATCCATCTGAGAGCAGTGTTGACCGGGTTCAGATTAGGATTGATCATCAGAGATCGCAATTCCGCGTAAGCCCGCATCGGGCATCAGACGGGAGGTCCGCCCCGCGCATCGTCGAAGGTCGGTACGCCACTGTTTGTAGCTACGTTAGCTCGACTGTCTATGATGTTCGATCAGCTTGCCCGGGTCATAACTTGGCAGAGATGCTTGCGACTTCCCATGCGACTTGAGAAACCAGTCAGTCATTTTTTTCCGCACATACGTTGCGCAGGTGTCTCCAAACAACGTCATGTGGCTCCAGGCGAGTGGGATTAATCAACACCATCTGCGAGGGTATTCCGCCCACCGAAACGGGGGAACCAGAGCCCGAGAAAGCCGTGGTGCCGGGGGAGATTGTTCCCCGGCTCGATGAAATAAGTTGCCGTGAAGTTTCGACGGCTTTCGGCCACGGAAAACCCACAGAATCCAAAGCTACAGGAATCAGCCGGATCGGACACAAAGTATCAACTCCACTTAGGGGAGCTGGTCGCAACTGCGAGAACCACCTCAGATGAATAAGTGACGTGTTTCGAATCGCTAACGGGAGTTTATCCAGCCGTAGCCTTCATAGCAAAGCTCCGCAGCCCAAATCGATCTTCCGATAATCTGCGTCATCCTCGCTGACTCCGACCGAACGAGTTTCTGCGGATAGCAGTTAATAACTGGACCAGAGAGCAATGAACGTTGCGTCGGAGGAGGAGACTCGGCTCAGAACAGCTGCAAGCGGATGTTTCCGAGACCTCGCGTTCCCCTCTCAGCGAACTTTCCAGAACATTCGGATTCGGCCGTACATTTTGGACCGAAACCAGGTTTCCGAGTCGCTCCATGAATCATTGCTTCAACGCACTTGATTACTCCAATTAATCAGACCGAAGTATCGAACTCAATGAACACATACTCGAACTGTTGTCGTTTAACAGAAGGTCATGCGCTGAGTATGGATCCACAATTCCATCAATGCGCCGGAGGAGGCCGACCGAATCAATTGGACACTTCATTCAATACGTAGCCGTCTATCACGTGGAGACGTAAGAACGTCGTCGGAGTGTTCACTCTCAATGGAGTAGATGGACCCATGGGGAAAACGGAGAGTTGTGCAGTGATTTGGGCGATGAGGCCTCCGTTTAGGTGTAATGGCCTTCTTCACACAGATTGCTGACGACCGATAGCTGCGTACGGCTTCGCCCGCCGGACGGTTGGTGCTCCTTCCACGGCACACAAAGGGAATCGGACGGACACGACGTTCAGATGAACAACCTCATCGTCTTCCGACTCGAATCGGTCCGACCGGGGTCTAACGACAGTTCTCCAGCTCATACCGCGAACGACGTTTCTTTCATCTGTGACTCACTCACTCACGTCCTGCACCCCTCGGTGTCGCTCGGGTGGCTTACGTCCGATCAGCAAGAAAACGGCTGTTCCCGACCCGCGAAAAATCGGACAAAGTATTCGTCCACATTCGTCAAGGTTCGGGAAAGTTGTTGACTTCATTGGAACACCAGCAGAATTTTTCGAGCAGCGCAGTTGGGGGGACTCAGAGGCGATAGGGGCGGCGAAGCGGCCAGCAGAGAAACCACTCATTAGAAATGGTGGGTGTTTGTTGTAGGTCTCTCATTGTTTTGGAAGAAAGAAACAGACGGAAACCTTGCAAGCTAGTATCATTCGGAGCCGTGGACTTTCTCTTGGGATCGCTTTCCGCTTTGTCCTCGGAAGAAACTCTCGTATGGCTTCCAAACACGCGCTTCAACTTGACGAATGCTCCAAACGGACGGATTTGGACCATCTGAGAAGCGTGGGCTCGTTGTTGTGGGAACTCCATCTGCGCGATCGAGAGCCGGCTGATGTGAGAAGTTCGAATAGTGTGCAAGCTGAATGGATGATATTTATAAAGAGATGCCATCATTCAAACCCTCGGAGAGTTCCACCGCCTTCGGGATCGAACCTCCGGCGCTGGTGGCTCGCTGAGGTTGCCAGTCAGTGACCCAAACCTCTACGCCACACAAAGCATCCAGCAAACATCTGATCCAGGATACAGATTCCGCCGTCAAGATTCTCACTGAACTCGAGGTACATCCACAAAAGACGCCATCATACCCAATGTGGCAAGAATTTCATCGGCTCCGTTGCAGCTTCGATCCCACACACTTCACGCCGATCCTCTCACATAATGTGCGTGCTGAATATTGTTCACCATGCTCCGCAGATTCTCGCGCAGCTTTGGTGCCCATGAGCGGCACTTTTGCTCGCCTCTAAACAACATCGACCGAAGGAGATTTAATCGGTTGACTCTTCCCGTCCTAACGAACAGTTGAAGCAGCCCTTCTAAACGAAATATGGTTCAGCCCTGAGCCGCTCCGTGCAGCTCGGTCCATCAACTTTCAATCCTTTCAGCTTCCGATGAAAAAAGTGATTCAAGTGAAGAGGACGGCGATGCTCGACCTTAATTGACCATCCTGTATGTTCGGGGAAGGGCCAGCCCCGAAGAAGAGAAACTGAGAGAGCTGTGCCCGGTCTCCGACTGGAGATTTGGAACCAGTAAACTCGATCGAGGCGAACTCCGATAGAAGTAGAAACCGCTGATAATCGTCGTTTCGAAGCTGATTGCGATTCTCCCAAACGCATTCTCAAGCGAAAGCACGTGGGCTCCACGAGGTTAACTTTGACATCACCTAAAACAGTGCCCCCCCCCCCCCTGCACGTTCCCAGATTTGAGAGAACCGGACTGTTTAAATGGTAAGTCCATCTCGATATTTCGGCGGCACAATAGCCACAGTTCAAAAAGCCCGGAAATAACCTTTCCTTCATGCCTGAGATCGCTCGGACGGGAGAAATCAGTTTTTGTGACAATCCCCACTTCGGTGTCTTCACTTGTGGAGCTCTGAGGATCCCTACTCTGTGGCCGATAAGAGATTCCAATTCATCAGGGAAGGGTTCTATTACACAGGAAGCATTTCTTTTCCCGGTGAGCATCCCGAACAGAACATCACCTTACCCTTCCAGGTTCTGATAATTTTGAGAAAAACTGCTGTTTTTCTGAGCATCAGTCGCGGCTCTTCATTCTCACATTCCGGTTTTCGGCAAATCGCAGTAGTCAGGCTAACCAATGACGCCCTATGCAGGGTTCCTTGCGGGAACAGCATGCGTTTTTTCTGCACTACTGTTCATGGAAAATCACTCACACTCAAAGATGGGATCTCAGCGTCTCAAGAGTGTTGCGACACTGTCGATCGAAGATCGGCTAACGAACGGGATGAGCTCAGGACGCGATCGGCTCCCCATCGGATTCATCCTACTGAAAATAAACTAATTGTAAGTGGATTTGAGCCGTCAGAAACAAGTTCCATAACAAGCGCAAACGGCTGTGTAATGAACGGAAAAAAAGACCTGGATTCGCCGATCTGTTGGGCCAGTGCATTCTCTCGAGCCAGCCTCTCTCCACTTGGGTGATCCAAGTGTCGCAACCCGACGTGAGGACTAAACGTCACATCCACAGCCTCACGGAGTTGGCCAACGATACGGGTGACTTCTCATACATGGGAGATGATATGATTACTGCTGATAACGCGACCCGTGTGCCACGGTGCTAAGAACGCCGCGTATGGGATGGACTGGCCAAGCTCCGCTGTGTTGGGTGCGCGCCGGGTCCTTTTACCCCCGCTCACGTCCTCTGTCTTCTGCGAGTGTCTTGACAGCAAGTGTCTTGACAGCAGTGTGCCAACAGGAACACGTTTCTCGGCAACATACTCCCTATCTATTATATACAAACAAACAGGGGAGAAAAAGAGATTGAACGCAAGAGGAGACTTCCGCTTTCGGCGACTACACTATGACGAGCATAGCCACGGGCCACTTCCCCGGCTCGCGAGCTGATGCGAGCCGGCTTATGTTGTTTTGCTAGGCCTATACGTGCGCGCATGCAAGTCATCATTCCACCATCGTGGCGGTGTTGAATACTCGACGTGGATTTCTCCATACTCACACGGAGCGATCGACTTAAACCGCCCAAAAGAGAAAGCTGTTTGTTCATCGAGCGAAACAAAAATCTAGATCTGGACAAGTATGGATTGGAGGCTCGGATCCGAGATCGCTTGTTAAAAGCGACAAGCTGTCGGAGACTCTGCATCGATTCGGCCAGAACGGCTTCGCTCCCGACGGAGAACCATATGTACGAGGTCAGCAAAGGTTGCGGGATGATAACGCTTATTTCTCCAGTGATCTCTAAAGTGCCTCGTCTCTATCTGCGCGGAGTCGTCTCGGCAACGGTGCAGACCATCGTCGCATCTTCAGCATCAGAACGAGAAATCTGAAACATCACAACGAGTTGCGATGCCAGAAGCGACACTCAGATCGATCGCTAGCTCTCTTTGGTATGAGTGCTTGTCAGTAATCAGGCTCCAACTTCACAATGTGGATTGCGGGGCCCGTAGTCCAACCTCGTCAAGCATGCAGAATCGGCGGCAATCTCATCGAAACGAACGGCTTGGAGGAGATACTCGATTCGCGAGAAGCGTGGTATTTTTCGGCGGAGGCAATATGGCAACTGAGCCTCAACTCACAATTTCGAGTGCGATGCGACGATATGAAGTTTGATGTTGTGGGCAAGCGCGAGGTGTCTCGATAAACGAATCAGTTCGAACACGCTCGGGAACCAGAGCGGTTTGTGATGGAGTACACGAACGCCTTCTAGAACTTACGGAAGAATGACTCATGAAATGAAGGCGAAATGCTCCAGGGCCTCCTCAACTAATCCAAGACGATCCCGGCCTTCGACGCTGTGGATTGTTGCGCGTCCCAAGGAACCACGCTCCGGACACTAGCTCAACAGTGGAAAATTCATAACTGTGAGCGCGGCCCCATCCTAGTACAGAGGTGATAATCGAAGACACGCGAGAAAAGTCAATGTGGCAAACCGAGGAGGAATCTCGCTCACCGAAGATCAACAGGCTGCCACGACCAAGAGCCAATATTGGCTATCCAACAGAATCGAATTCAAATCAATCAAATTCCTGATCGACAGCAGCGCAACTCATAAGATATCGAACTCTCAAAGAGGGTTTACGAGCTCTCTGAAGGAATCTGACATCCGTTGGGAAGTCAAACTCGGTAGTCGACGAAGTCCGCCGTTTCCGGACGAGGCCCAATCATCTTGACGAATAGACCGGCGGCCGCAACAGTTAATCTTGAGCAGGGGAACGTGCTGTGTGTCCCTGGGATCGGAAACAGTTCAATCTCCGTAATGCAGCTGACGAGCGATGGATTCAACGTCCGAATGAGAGCAGCCGCGTTGACTCTAGGAAAAAATGCGCTCGGACCGCTCTGAAAATGGATTTCTGCTGCCGACAGGAGCTCGGCCCTGATGGGAAAGAATTCACCACCGCGATGCAGCAGGTGAGACCCTGTAGCCCTTCTGTCATGAGTCTTGAGTGGAAATTCGAGACCATCCTGAGGGAAGCCCCCTGAATACGATCACTCGAGGCAACCGTAACTTTCGAAAACACATCGATTTGATTGGCTCTTCTGAGCCGTGTCATCACATGATCATCCATCTCTCGGTTCCATGAGAGCTTCCCGAAGCGCTGAAATCCTTTGCACCTGCGACTTGCTTCTACCGAAATCCCTGCGTTACTTTCTTATGGTTGCTCAGCTCCACAATTCAACCAGGCAATCTTACTGAACGAACGAGGTTCGACACTAGAACCCGGGCGAGTCCGTGCCGGCGCGCGGGAGGGATCCGCGCAGAAAACTGGACTTGCGCGCAAACGTCGAAAATCGAGCCGCAACTCGCTCTCGCGTCGTCTCTTCGCCTTAGGATCTCATGCCTAAGCTTTGAAACAGTTCGCGGCGCTCTTCGAAGATCTACATGTATTCGAGATGATAGGAGCGAGAATCGGTCCGACTGCGCAGGTAGTAGGGAACTTTGGTTTGAAAAGGGATGGTCCTGAACGTCAGGTGGTCCCATTGTGCGCCTCAAATACATGGGCCTCTAAGGCTGGTAAACTCGGCGCCTGAACGTAGTGGTCCGATACCCCAAGTGTTCCCATCATTGTGGTCGCCCCCAACTCAGGTTTCACTGCACATGGATCCGAGCAGCGGACATCATCAAGAGTTAGACTCCCTTGACCACTGACTCCAGCAGCTTTTGGATAAATCCTAAAGGCGTTCATATTCTCGGTTGAGAGGGAAGAGAATTGAAGTATCTGTAAACGAAATCATTTTCGAATTCGCTGAAGTATCTGAGAAAAGCCACAAGGCTGTCAGCGGTCGCCCAGTCCCTGCTTTCATTGTTGCCGGAAGCGCTGTTTTCAAATTTAACGAACCTGATTTTAGAACACTAAACTTTTCAACGTTCCTACCTGCGGCTGCACCTGCCGCTGAAAGTTATGCACTGCCAAGACGATGCGGTCGTTGTTGATAATAATGTGAGCGGAAGCAGGAGAAACCGTCGACTGCAAAGTTTTTCTGGCGCGATTAATCTTCACTTGGGGCAAGCGGAGGGACGCAGTGAGCTCAGGACATGACGCGATTCCTTTATCGACGGAACCAGCCAAAAGAATGAAGAGAATCTCCAGACTCTCGATCGTGAACGTCCCGTGTATCTTCATAATTCTTCGTGCTTCCCTGGCGAGACTTTCGCATCGAGAGCCGGTTCGAGGATACGAGTGTAACACCAGTGCACGGAGCACTAGTTGTTGTCGGAGTAGTGTTGGTGAACGACGTCTCTGTGACTCTCGGGAGCATAAACGTTTTCTCAGACAGATGTTTGACTTGTGCTCGCATCGCTGCTCACAACTCGTTTTACTGTCACCCTCTGATGGATCTGCAGATAGATCAATAGACATCGAAGGAACAAACATAGTGTTCCGAGGTATCGATAAAACCATCCGTTGTCAGCCTTGGCGACTGTCGCAAAAAAACAATCGTCGCCACCAAGGACTGCGGCAACGACGGCTTCACCCGGGAGTATGGGAGCTGACTCGCCGGCGTTCCAAATTCACCGGCGTCGGCCGAAACGTTCGGTTTGCGGGCAATTCAAATTTTCTGAGAAAATTCAGATTCACAACCAGATAGAGGAGCCCGTGATCCACTGAGATCATAAAATTGCGGTAGCATGAGATGGGTGTTCGTGATTGTTTGTTCGGGACTTGAACATGCGTTATCAACAGCGAAACAAACGTCTCCTGAATTGCTAGATTTCGATTTCCTGAGAACAAGCTTAATCACTGATGCAGGAAGTCCAGTACTACCATTAGTAGCACTGTTGGCCTTATCCAGCTCGTCTTTTTAACTCGCAAATGTTCAGACGGGGGATTCCTTCAAACTGCTCCACCGAATAGGCGCGAACGAAGGGAGGTCCAGGCCTCCTGACGTTGGAGGGTCTTCCAATCCGCCGCACGGTCGTCTGTTGTAGGGAAATCGGTCCACATCGACATCTGCCACACGATATGCGTGAGGCCCGACTGATTTCAGCGGTTGAATATGAACCATGACTGTATGCTTGGTCCTCACAGCATTAGCCAGATGAGCATATTGGTCAGAAGAATGAGTAAGTTCCTGAAGCGATTCCTGAACGGCACGATGACAGTAGGTATTCGTCCAACGGTCTCAATGCGCCTCACGGATTCACCTTGCGAGATCCTTGGGGAAATGAACGATTTTTCTCTATTCACCGAGCACGAATGAAGGCGTTCCGAACTGACCAAGGGCTTTTAGGAGACCAATCCGGGAGATTGCTCCTCAGATGGTTCCGATGAATCCAAAGAGACATCCATTCTTTATTCAAGGGCAATTCAAGGTCCAGCTTTCCCTGGTTTTCGATGCATACCGTCCGCAGAACAGCCGCTCTGAGAATGGGGAATGCATGACTGGAGTTTTCAGAGATGGTCGTTCAAATATTTATGAAGATTCTTGTTAGCAAACCTTTTTGCAGTGCGTGTTCATTCGAGCGCAGTCCATCACACGCCTCTGTATGGGTAGCACAGCCCGAAGAGTTACAGGAACTGCCTTCACTGAGCAAATGATTCCCGTCATGCAGGAAACCTCCACACGGACAGGCCGGTCTTTCAGAAACCCGAGTAAGAATACGGCAAGCTCTACGCAAGATCAAGACCAAATGGAAAAAGGGGTAACGGACGAGGGCGGGTCGCGAGAATGAAGTCGAGGATTTGGTCGAGGAGAGTGAACTATGTAGATCTCCAGCTAAGAGAGGTAATCCTCAACCGAGAATCAGAGCCCTGAGTTCACGTAGGGGAGAAGTCCCCGATCTGACCCTGATGTACTCAAGCGGCACTCTCGGGCCAGGCGATGTGACAGCCGCTTGCGAAACGCAATCAATTCTAGATTACAGCCGAAGTGTGGTCCGAAACCTCCGGTGGCCATTCGACCCGATAGGCAGTTGACTGCTCCGATAGCTCCTCGAACGCTTCCCCCGCTGAGCTCAGGGGAGCGTGCGTGTTGCTTCGAACCCTGCGATTGGCCGTTCTCACCGCATACATCACCGGGAACGATTGGCGATCGATGTTCGCTTACCGAATTCGTATGCGACCAGGATTTGCTCTCGAAACATGCGAAGGTTCCTCACAGATCGACTCACGAGAGTTTCCCGCGGCCTCGATTCGGTCTTTTCACCGTGGTGATTTTTGTTGAGTGCGCGAATAAACTCGACTTCCGGCGAAGCAATGCAGCGCACGTCAACCTCATTCGCACCTCATCCGACTGATTCGAACGCGGAACATTCAAGGAAGCCGATTCATCCCGAAGTTTATTCCCGGAGGAACGGGTTCGCTGGTCAGAGCCGTCAGCATGCAAGCAAGCGGACACTCTCCGAGCCGCTGGAAAATTCTTGGTGGCGCACAGACGCCAGGCCTCTTGGGAGATTTGCCATCTCATAACCCTCCTCCAGACTTTCCAGCATCAAGTGGGGAGCTCAGATGCCCAACGCCTGGCAGCCTCTGGTGCTGGAGGCCCAAGAAACCTCAGCCGTATAATGAGCCATGGTTTTTGACTTAAAAACGTCGTTCCCTGTGGCTTTGGTGCACTCTGCTAGTACTCCGTCATTTATGTAACGAATCTTGAGGCTCCGATCCGTCCTCGAACTTCGTTCGTGGGGGACCGAAAACGCTTTGATTTTTCTAAAAGGGTCACGAAGTTACGGGAGAAGCCCTCTCTCAATTCCGAAATTCACTCAAGCAGTTTCAGATGGAGTTCGAGACCAATTTGTGCACCCCAACGGACTCCTTATAAACCACCATGAATGACCGTTTTCCTCGGTTGCCGAGAAACGCAGTGGAATCAATTGTGCGCGGAACTGGACGCCCACTCGAACTTCCCTTACTTCTCTGACAGGTTTTTCAATCTATCATTAATGCCCCAAAAATTGGCCGAATTTCAGGGTTTGATAGGATAAATTGGATACGATCGGCTTGTCAGTCGCTGGGCTGTGAGTTTCCGACAAGTCTCGAGGTCTTAGGACGTGAATTCATACAGGACGAAATGGAAGAAAATTGATGAGTCAGGAAAAATTAAATGTCGAAGTCATCCGGATCATGAAGCTGAGCTGCCCGGGCATGAGGTCGATGATCAAGCAACGAGGTTTCTACCCGAACGATGGAGAGCTATTCATCTCGTGCTAGAGATCTCGGAGTTTCGGTTTGTTTCACACTCTCTGCTCACATTTGAATGGCGCGTCCGGAAACCTCAGGTAGCGCTCAGGCAAAGCGGAGAGCTGGAAGCTTGGAGGTCGCCGAACGACCCGAAGGAGGTTTCGAAGAATAGGTCCTGGAATTGCTCCCTCGCGACTCGAGAGGATATCATCACTTGTTCGCAACTCACCTCACCGGGGTCAACAAAGTAGATAATCCACGTTTTAACGCAAAACAAGCGGTAGTATGAAGTACTACCATTCCAGATTTTTTCAAGTGGGTATTATCCGAAGGAGCCCCTCACTCCAGCCGAATTTCCCATTCTTCTGGGTCGTGCGTAAATGCATTTCTCCCTAGCGCTCTTCTATCTTCTCCCATCCTCCTTTATTTCGCACTCGCAGTTCCTTTTGTGAACCATAGGGTCTACCCTTTGTGAGTTGTTCCAAAAAAAACGGACTCAGGCCGAGGAATACCGGCGAGAAAGAGAATCACGATACAGACCGTACAATCGCGTTGAGAGATTGGCCCGCATGGCGCTAGAATGAACTCGAGTCATGTTTCCGAGGTACGGAGCGGGCTGGAGGGGAGACATCGATTCCCCAAACCTCCGTTCGGTCCATATGGCTCTATGCTACTGGTCATCGAATCGCCTGTTGAAGCCCCAAGGAAAAGCGTGGGCGTCCAATAATACTGCGTATTCCCCGAAGAGCTTGTCTTCTGTATCCCCTTCCAGAACAGCTGCGGTCAAGCCAAAGACCTTCATCTTTGCAGACGACAATCACAGACGGTTTGTGAGTGGGAATGGTAGTTCATCTCGCAATATTCTTCGGAAGCGTCGAACTCCCGGAAAATGAGGCAGCCGTAACCCTGATCCTAGGATGAAGGTAACGTGGAGATGGTTTTCGATACAACGCGGAGTTTCTTGATATACAACACAGTTTTCGAGAGCAACGACATACTTCAAGCAGCGCTCATCGAGTTCCCCGAGGAGCTCGACGAGTCTGCTGATACCGGAAACCTCTTCTCAAAACTTCCGCTCGTCTCGAATTCACTGATCTCGAAAATGTTCGAGGGCATTCCAGACTTTCCTTACAAATATTTCTTAATCAACTCTATCTTCCTTGGCCTCCACTCCCGCCGACTTTCCCGCCAACAGATTTCCGTTCCCTCGGCCTTAGATTGCTCTTCCCCAGAGTCCTCCCATTTCTCCAGCAGTACGCCAACAGGAGTTTCCTTATTAACACGAAATTCGTGACAAAAAATCGTTGCTTCAGTTAACTAAGATTAAATCGGTCGTTGGAGCAAGACAACGACGAGACGATGCCGTCCCATGGGACCGACCGGGAGTCACAGTTTTTAGACACAGTGGTGTTTCGCGCACGTGCGCTCTCCTCACTACCGCTACTCGGGGCCTCTCTTCTGAGTTCCGATTCCTGCTCAGGATAGCGAGGCCCGGATATTACTACAACAACAAGACGGGCCCCTCACGTAAGGTCTCCTCGTGCAGGATTCCGCTTGGAGCCGCCATTGTCGCTTGATTCAGCTCATTCTATGCCTAAGAAATCCATGCTCTGAAGTTCCCATCCAAACCGCAGGCTTCGAGGACACTCATCGACAATCACACACCAAGCAATGGGATATCAGACTCCCATCCGTCTCTTCCCGGGAGAGCTGCTTATCTCCGTTTTCTCAGAGACGACCAATTTCATTAATTGGGGTGCGCCGATAATTTCTCCAAGGGGCCATTCAGGGCTATAAACGAGAGGTGAGGGCTGGCCCGAGTTTAGACATGGGCTTTCCCTGAACTGGGGGCTCAGATTGTCCCAGGGACAGAGACTGCGGAATGTAGGAGGGGCCGGTGGGAAGTCGCAGGCTCCAACCGTCCGAGCTCCGCCACAAGAACGGCTTCCTTGCACATGATCCGTTCGGCAGTGTCGAGTTCGCTCATCCTATTCATGTCCAGAGGGGAACTTCGGGAAAATCTGGTAGCGATCATTCCTCTCTTCGCTCATTGCTGAGTTGAGATGAGAATTCCGATTCTTCGAACATTGCGCCACAAGGAAGAATTGAATTTGGCTTTCCGGTTGAGATCCGGGAGGAATCGCATCGCGGACGAAATTTCGCCAACGGATCAGTGATGTTTGGTGGGCTGATAAAATCTGTCGCCAATTTCGAGATCTACAACGATCCACGTCATTTTTTTAGCGAATTCGTGGAAACCAATCTCTTTCAGTGATGGGCGAAAAGGGGAAATGTAAGGAAATTCGGGACTCATGTTGACTGTTCGCTGCGAATATCCTCATGGACCTAATCTGGCGTGTGTGTGAATATCGACGGGCAATGCCAATGATTCTATACACGATGTATTTTCACCGATTGAGTCGTGATCAACGAACCTACCCGCGAGCGACTTGACGCAGAATGAGTCTGCATGCTGACGACGTCTTCGTCACTTTTCCGCCCGAGAGGTCGGATCCGAAACCTTTCAGCTGAGTTCTGTTGCTGTTGAGCTGGTGGCTGTGAAAGGAGCGCCGGACCGGAATTTGGTTTTGGTTATTGGACTTCCTCGGAAAATTCATGAATTTTCCATCCCATCCTCATCCCTCTCACACCGGGAAGCGCAAGGAGCCCTCAATGCAGCGGCGCCCGAATACTCCTCCCGGGCTCCCCAGCTATGGGAAGCCCTGACGCTCGACTGGGTTCTGGACCTTGTCGCGATGTCCTGAGATTCGAGTAGGTATCTGTTCAACCATCAGGTTCAGATGCTCATCAGTAGCATTTTATCACGTCATGATGTTATCGAGCAGAATTTGCGAAAGAATGCCACAACAGGGAGTTGACTCATCGCAAAGACTGAGAGTCATCGGAAGTTATATATTCCCGGAGATCTCTGATCAGATGGAGATTGTTGTAGGGGATAAACTGGACTTATGATCAAATCCAGTTCGGGCTTTACACCTACTCGATAGTGCCGCAAACTAAAACTCTGGGTGGTTTCAGTTTCGTTGCGGATAGCATCCGGCGCAACACGCGAACCTCAGCCGGTAGAACGTGAGCGAACGTTAAGAGTACTTGATATCCAACGAGATGAGAAGGTGCCTACTCCGCTGAGAACGGAGAGTACAGACTCGTTCACGCGGCTCCGGAATCAATAATTCCACACCGATATGCATAACTCACGATACGATAGCTGCCACCCCCCACTTTCGGGAGTCAGAAGTTCCAGTTTTGAGGATTAGACTGCTCCGAGGATGAATATCTGTCATTGTTCTTCGTTTTTGTTTCATTTATCATGGAGCTGCTGCATTCGGTCGTATCTTCACTGAATTCGACGCCAGTCCGAACCGAAACGGCATTTACACCATCAAGCACATTTCAATTCAGCTGATCATCATATGATCGAATCGCCTTTTCTGACGCGTTTCACTGAGTGAGTGAATCCGATTTTCTAGCTCCGGACGCGAGGCGTCTATCAAAACGGTACCGAGGCTATATACACTATGACTCAGTCATCCATTTTCAACGGGCAACGCAGTCAAGAAGTTGGTATCTGCACCAAGAGTCTTCAAAGCCGATCTCTCAAAGCTGCGCATTCATTCCTCTCGAGATGAGCGCCAGTGCGAGGTCTGGTTGATTAAAAATGAGGCCGGATGAGCTCTCTCTATCGCGCTTAATGTACACCATCGCGTAGGGCAGAAATTGCCGATGATTGCCATTCAGAGCGAGAGTGGAGTGCTCTCTCCTCTCTCTCTCTCTAGGTGAAACCTCGATCCTTGGGGACACCAGCAGCAACGGCTGTTATAGGACTGGCGGCCTTCACAAGCGAAAGGACCCCTCTCCTCCTCTATCGTCTCTCTCTCTCAATCTCTCTCGCTGTGTCATTCCATCTTGAGAGGGAACATAACTATCCCGATGTGACTCTTGACCGGGAGGTTAAAAACCGAGGAGGTTCCGAGTTCTTTGTCGTGTACCCCTCCGGATCATTCCCTCAAGGGAGCCATGACTCATGACCTCGTGGGTGGGTAATACGTCCCGCCGCCACCCCGTCCCGCTCCTGCAACATCTACTCACTTGACACTGACAGACGGAAAGACGTTGGTGGAACAAGACAGTTAGAGAACGCGGCAACGGAACACACGCACGCAAATAGAAGCAAAATCACATGGACATGGTCCCTCCGTTGCGCGCGGGGAGAACGTCCCGCGATACTCACTGAATAGAATGTAACTGTTTCACAAGGAGCAGTGACAGTCAACATAACGTGTCGTTGATTATGAGAACCCAGCCGTTTCCTCTAACGTTTGGGAGGTGTTGCAGGGAAGCTCTGTTGTGGTCGTTGGTCAGTCGCTGCTGTGTTTGTCGCCCCTTGTCATTCTGCGCCAACTCCCGCAATGGATGCTGTGGCGTTGGATCCCGCGGTGAAGTTCTGTATCGAGTTCTGCAGGCTCGCGGAGCCCGCCGACGGAGTTGCGCCGTCGGTGCGAGTCGTCTTGTACGTAGACGGATCTGAGCACTCATTCACGCCAGCGCCGTCTGCGCGATAATCAGAAGAGAAATGTCCCGCTGGGGACGTCCTGTTTGTCTCTCGCTGCTTTCAATGCTGTCAGCGAGGTGTCGCGCGGTAAAACTTATGTCGCCGTCGCAGCGGAGTTGTGAACAGAGTGGAAAAGACGGGCAGAAGGGAGCTGATAAGCGAGAAGAGCCTCTGGGTACGCGAACACTTGACCAGCTCGAATGAGGTTGCATTCATTCGTTGCGTTCCGTAAAAATTCCGGAAGCCAAGCGGCTCCGCTATCCCGCGACACCGAACTGGCACCTGACGCAGGGCTGTTCCTTTTCCAGGAAATTCCGTGTTAACACAAGTATCTTCGACGAACCGCCAGGCCTCTTCATCAGTCAACCGGATGGAACCACGAAGGGTATAACAGTGTTAGCGCGAATAATGGCCTTGTGAAACTATTTTCCGACGGTTCCGTCACATATACTCGGGAGTACCTCAAGCGTCGGAGAAGTTTGAGCACTCCCGAGGGTTCGTCCGAATTTCTCTCCTTGAAAGTGAAGAAAAATTAGTTATCTACATACAGGAAAGATTCGATGTCTCAATCTGCGGAGTCAACATGGCCCACCAATTATGGAATCGCAAAAACAATAACCCCAAGACTCCGCATTTGACGAAAACCTCTCTTTCGATTCTCTCTGGAGAGAACGCATCTGATAACGAGCTTATCGGAGAATGAAACGATCGGATAACTAAGTCGTCAGAAAATGAGCTCACCAGGTAGCGAACTCGACAGATGACAATATCATCCGACGCGCTTTCCGAGGAAAAAATTAGAAAAAAAAGGTTCGTTGACTGCGGTATTTCAGGGTGTGCTTTTGTCGGAAGGCTCGAAGCCTCCTGTATCTTCCGTTGACACGTTCAAGCTCGGATGGTCCCGGTAGCAAAGCTACAGCCAGTTTTAGCGGACCCAGACGTTTGAGGATCCACGCAATTCAAAAGAAGAACATTCATGAACGAGGCGACCCGCTTTCGCATAGCGATTACTCGATCGATTACTCGCTTACTCGATCACTCGCGTCTCGTAACACTCGCTATCTCCGAGGAGCGTCGTCACTGAAGGGGGAAAAAAAACTGTCGCAGGCCTCTTCCTCTCCAAATACTGCTCTATCAGAGTTCCGCCCCCTTGGATCGACGCATCTTGACCTTGCTGGCAGGTACTTCCGCGACTTGGCAGAAGTTAAAAGTCGGTTGGCTGATCATGTTGCTGAAAAATGAAGCGCCCTCCCGCTCATGTGGGTTCATTGTTCGCCAGGAATATTGCGAATAGTGGAGCAAGCAACGGCAGTTAGTTCGGCTGATTATCATCACCGAGGAATTTCGGAAGAAACATAGAGCTCGGGTGAAATGCGGAAAATGAATGCCCTCCCCCCCTTCCCGAAGCGTGTCCCACCTACCCGTCTCCCTCTGAGAAAATGAGAGCTGGTCCTCCCTTGGCTTTCGCCTCCAACAACACACAGCAGGTTTCGTTGTGATGCGGCAGCTCAACACGATTACGGGAGACCGCTTGCAGGCTCCGCTGAAGGATGCATCGAAGAGAGCGAGCTTGCAATGGCGCCGTTTGCATGGAGCGCTTCTCAAGCTCTGATCTACGGAGAAGCGCAACCAGGAGGGCGCCGAAACCACTGCACAGCACCACGATCAGCGTGGAAGAAAGTCCGGGTTACAGATTCGGAATGTCGGACCCAACCTCTGCGGGGTGGAGGCTCAGAATGCTCGAGCTCCCGGCCACTCGACCATCCGTTCCGATAGATTGTCCGTTGCCGTATGATACAATGGTCGAAGATTAAACGTGTTCAAGGTCAGAGAGCGAAGGGGACACAATGCGCTGCTTTACCGCTGTCTTATTCCATCCTCCGCCTGGAGGACCTCTCTTATGACCTCGAACTCGAAAACTACGGACTGTGAGGGAAACTCAACGAACTATACGAGCTTCTACTCAGGAGCTCGATTTCCCCTACAGGGGGACTGTAGATTGAGCTAGCCGGGAATGTGCTTATCCTCACAATATATAATCCGCTTCGTCTGTCAGTTTGTTAGCCAGCTTGTCCACCCTCCTTCTAGACTATGAAG
Source organism: Phytoseiulus persimilis (assembly GCA_037576195.1). Lineage (NCBI taxonomy): Eukaryota > Metazoa > Arthropoda > Arachnida > Mesostigmata > Phytoseiidae > Phytoseiulus > Phytoseiulus persimilis. Next base: position 13,996,572 of record CM075103.1, read on the forward strand.
GTGATCTCGGAATCAATCTGACCATAATTATGGGAGGCTAAGGAGGTGGTTGCGGATCGATCTGACCATACTTTTCTTCTCGACAGATTCCGGCCATTCGCTCTCTGGGGAAATGATTCCGGGATCGATCGGACCATACCCTTCTGGCTCTGGGAATGTGCTTCCGGGATCGATCTAAACATTATTTTCTGGGTCTGGGAAGATGATCCGCCATCGATCTCACCATACTTTTCGGAATCTCGGGAGATGTTTGTGGGATCGATCTGACCATACTTCTCTGGATCTGGGGGAGGGGAGAGCTCCCCGATGCGGATACAATTTTTGAGGAAGGATCCCGTCATAGCGGGAAAAATCGACTCCGGAGTTCGCCAATTTCCTGATTTCGACATGTCGTTCCCGAAGCCCGGTAGGTCGGAACGACGGTGGCTGCGTGCACCAAAAAAACAGTATACCCATACTGTAAATCGTGAATCGTAGTGCAGCACAAGAATAGAGCTTTCGACTGTTCCCTAATCTTCTGAAATAAGACGACTGGGTCGACAGCTATAGATGTTCCCACAATCCAAACAATCGGAACTCCGTTTGTTTTGCTACAATATGATTCGCAACACCGGAGTCGATCTTCTCTGCTGTGACGAGATTTTCCCTCGAAAATGCTGTACGCACCGGGAAGCTTTCTCCCCCCTCTACGAGATGCTCTTTTTCTATCATCAAAATTCGGGACATTTCCAGAAGAGCAACAGATGGTTGGAAAGAAGCTCCGATCTCTGGGGCGGCTTCATTTTATTGACCGCCTCTGTATATACACCCGCGTTTCCATCCACATCACAAATTATTCGTCTGATTCTGAACCGAAAGTTTTTTCGAAGAACGATAGAGGGTCGCAGGTTGACGAGATCCGGGGTTGCACACCATCAGTTATACCAAGAGCCGCGTTGCGGACCACGATGAACGTCATTCTCTCTGGATCGAACTTTTGTGAGAGGTTTCCTTATAGCTCGGCCTTCACCGCGCCGATCGCACACCAGTTGTTTGACGCGAATAGGCGATTCAGGCCCGTTCCTCCTGTCCGATATGGGGAATCGTTCATCCAAGTGTCATCCCTCCGCAATCTCGACTTGTGCCGACCCCGGAAGTTCCATCGGGGAGGGAAAACATCTGCATACATCCGCACCCCGCGATTCGCAACCAACTGGTGCCCAACCCAGCTTTTGGTGAGACCGAGTTGGTGTCGTAGCATCGTTGTAGATCGAAGCTATCGGGGACGAATTCTGAATGAAAAAAACTGAGAAATATTGCCCCTCCAACAGTCTGAGACGAGTGGCCCAAAGAAAACGGAGCATCAAGGAACGAAATATCAAGAAGAGTTCTGCCGATATTGCGGAACTGTTCACGACACATTTCTCTTGAAAAACCGCAGTTGATCGTTTCAATGCTTATCTGATCGTATTTAAGGATTTTGATAGAAACACGCTGATAGACACAGCTCGTTCTAACGAGTGAGGCTGTCCGCTAGGCTTTGCAGCGATTATTCAACCGCGGTTATTAACTAGGAATTGCGGCTGTAACCGCCATTCGCCGCGAGACGACGACCACTCAAGAGGGCTGTGATTCGGAATTCGGAGCTTAGAATTAGACAGAAATCAACTGACAGATATCAATGTTGATTTCTAGCCATTCAGCTCGGCACAGCAGAGTGGAAGCGGCAATGCTAGGTATTGCTACGGTCGAATAATATTCGGGCTGAATCATTGGAAATTATGAGACTATTGATGAAATAATGCTGACAAAGTCTCTCGTAAAACGGGGATCTAGAATGCAACGAACGGAAAACAGGACAATGTCCTCTTCGGAGACCGCGACGATGACCTCGGAGGCGAAAGCCGCGCCTTGGAATCACAGAAAACTGGAAGTAGTTCAAGTGAGGAGCCAGAGGATACCATCGACAATTTACGACTGGTACCCGCCGAAGAACTCGAGAATCATGACGATGAAGCACAGCGAGAGTCCGCCGAGGAATCTGAGAGCATTGTAATGATATCGGGTTCGAGCGGACACATCCCCATACTACCGCGGTTATTTGTGGTTATAACCGCGTTTTCCGGTCTTAAATCTAGGGTTTACCGCGATTTCGGTTATGGACCCGCGGCTATCGGTTCACCGTAACCGCGGTTATTTATGAAATCGGTTATTCGCAAAGCCTACTTTCTACAGCACTCACTGTTGAATGTGGCTGGACGGAAAACATTGCCGAGGTTGGAACCAGGATCCTCGACCCGACCCCAGGTCCGAGTCGCTCGGAGTCATGAACCTGAGTCTCTTTCCAGATATATGTGCTTTTTCGAAAAAAGGAATGAATCGTACACCTCGCAAGGGACGGAGACTTGGATAGTGAAATTCCAAAACTGAGCTGGCTCCTCTGTGCTCCGACCGCTGATTTGTTTGGACCGCTCATCAGTTCCACCTGCATAGACTCTTGTGCCTCGCCGACCGCGATGGTGAAAGGATCGATCAACAATGAGGAGCCGGGATCGGAGGAATCTCCCCTGAAAGCTCTTCGGAATCCTGCCCGGAAGCAGCGCCGATGGCTTCCGAGCTCAACCAGTAGCATTCTCGACCCCTCGAATTGTATCCACGATTCCTTTCCCTCCTCCAGCCTAAACAACCCGACTTCATCGACAAAGCATCCGACTTGGGAATGCTATCCGGTCAGCAGCTTCTCCTCCCCTTGCGATTCAAGTCGTTGAGGTGCACCAGAATACCGTAAAGGATCGCGATACCTCGTCAGAAGAATGGGTGGTTCAGATAATCAGAAAACCCTCTTTGCTTTCGCGGGAAGTCCGCGATAATCGCGCGCACATCATAGGAATTCTCAATCAGCCGTCAACTGCTGAATCAACCAGCTTTCGGCCGGTAGAGAACTTGAGTGACACCAGTTTCTCCTTCTCGTCCCGGACACGCGCACGGAACACTATTCCGGGGCTCGCTAACGGATACAGTTCATTGTCGATTCAACGACAGACGATCTGTATTCCCCATTCGGAAACACGCGCACATAAGGTTTCTCGATGCGGGATGCGATGTTATTTGAGAGATGGAGTCTCAGTTTCTTACCCAGATGATTATTCTGCCATCCATTACGGGTAGTTCATCTGTGTAGCCTGCCGTTAGTTCTCCAAGCTCTTTGTTGAGCTTCTCTGAAGTCTTGAAAGCTTCGACACGAATATCCTGTCCGGCTGGAGTACCATCACGAGAGGTATGGCTGCTGACTCCTCGATAGCTTCCGTGTCTGAAAAACTCCTCGAATATACAGGGTGGTCAACGTGAGTCTGAATTCTCAGGAAATTCCGATTTGTCCTCTTCTTCCTCAGAAAACTGCTCGTGAATTGTCTTGATTGAGCCGATCCCGTACGTATTGATCTTATTGGATGCGGCGAAATATTCTCCACAGTCGCTGAAGGAATGGCGAGGATCGATATAGAGCTCATTTAGTTCTTCCTTCCAGGACGAAAAACTTACTAAATTTTTGAGCGATATAAGAATGGTCGGATCGATCCGGGAACTCCATAGTCGGACAGTTTTCACCAATCTAAGAACTTTCCGCCATTGGAGAATTTTTCGATCTGTATCCATCGAGTTATGACCGGGAGGCGGAAGGATGAGGAAATTGCCGACTTGAGGTGACCACCCCGCATGAGGATGTGGGGCTGCGCTGTGTACGTAAACCCAGATTTTTCATCGATCGCGATCGACCAATACTCGGAAGTTCTTGCCTTCTGTTCCAGTTGGTCTCGTGTGATCAATGTCGTCGGGCAGCTCAGGTGATTCATTATGGCCATTCCAGCTAGGCAGACCTCAGGACACTTCTCTGATGACGGGTGACAGACTTCGTTCAACTGAGGATGCTTCTCTTGAGAGGAGGTCACTCTCTCTTGTAGCGAGTTTGTCGCAACTGTCAACTTTTCGAAAATTCGCCGTTCCCGGGTCAGAGGAGCTCCCGATTCTTCGGCTCGGAGTGACCCGCCGAAGCCTGTCAGCCGAATGATTGGTCAGAGGATTTCGACACACGTCGAAGTTCTCCACAGTAGACACACCATCGACAAATTAAGCGCGAAGCCGTCAAGATCGCAGGGAGTCCCTTCAGGGTTCAGATTTCCAGAGGACAGGAAGAGTCGCAGTTCACAGTTCTTCAGGCCGCACGCCTGGATCTTTCATCCGAAACGGAGGATACTCGGAGCTCCCTTAGCTGGAGATAGAATGATTTGAGGATAGTTTCTGTGTGCGAGAATTCATTCATCCCCAAAAGCCAACAGAGGTACCAGAGCGTCGCCGCCGCGGCAATCCGCGCTTCAAGTAACCACCTCTGAAATAGGAACCGAGACACATCGTTGTCATGGAAAGTCCCATTCGCAAGTCTTCCCACTACATCTGAGATGAATTTGATCCACAGCGAAGTCTCTCATACGACTCCGATATCACGTACTTCCAATGGTGAAAAGTCATGGGCTTCGATTCCCGAGTCGACGCCAGCCCTCGGGACATATTGTACGAAGGCTAGCAGCTTTGAAAAGCTCAATAGTTGCTGGCTTGAGATGCGGGGGTTTTTCCCGGACGAGAACGGTCATGAGGCATGACTTTCAGAGGTCAACAACAACGGAATCCGCTCGTTTGTCAAGTTCATGTTGGTTCTCCAAGACAGGGATATCTAGATGAGAACTTCCTCGTCAGAAGTATTCATTGACGGCGGTGTTCGTGGATTGAAACCCTTCCCTGTTAGGGAAGTAGCCCCAATCGTTTTGCCTGGGTCTCTTGATCGGTACCACTAATTCCTTTTTCCGTTTTGTTCGGCCCGTAGAGTGAATGAACTCGGGGCGGGTTCGAGACGACGACATTCGTCCCCACCAATTCGTTTCGGGGGGAGTAGCGGTAGCGGTTCTCAACCGCGAATTATGAATCAGGCAGGCACAGATTGGAGGATTGGTATGTTTTCCGACGCCAATCAGCGGGAAATGACCTCATTCATTACCCTGCGCTGCTGGACAGCGCCTTCGTATTTCATTTACTGAGCGCGGCATGTTCGGTAAAGACTTGGCCGCTGATAGCGCTCCCAATTTCGGGGAAGCGTTATGGACAATGCAGCACATTCACCGTTTCTCCTAAGACAACCCGAGTGCACCTCTGCGTCCCGTCCCCAGCGAATCAGGGGTCGGTTCATGTAAGTCAGGTACATCAGGTTTGTCCCCCTCCGGCAAGGGCGACACAAGCTGCGATCGGTTCGCTGCCGCCTGCACCGGTAAAACTATACGGATGTCGCTGTGAGCTCGTAGCTCTTTTACTTTCGAGGCGGGACTTGACCAGTCTTATCCATCAAGCTCAGCAGCTTATTTCAAGCTCTGATATTCGTCCGTCAGATCGGAACGGTTCTTGTCGCTGAGGCCCTGTAAGTTTCTGAGAGAGCGGAAACATCTCCGACTGCGCAGGATCAGGAGTTCGGGGCGAGCCCATACCAGTCGCGGAAGAGAACAATCACCTGCAAATCACAGTGTGAGATAGACCAACTATGCCATGAAGCAGAAAGACATATGGACCTGCACATCGGAGAGAGTCCTGAACCAGACGCGCTCAATCACTCCTCATTCTGAAGTCGACTGGACATCGACTTCGAGGCTTGGGAAGCCATAGGTGAGCCCTATCAATTCGCTCGAATCAGGGGTACTTCTGTGACTCCTTGGCTGAGTATGATATTGGACATGGAAAAGCTCGAAGCGTAGTGGCAAAAGCCTCAGCAAGTATAAAGGAGCTCAAATCCTTGTTGAGTTGCGTTGAGCTAGCGAGAGCACTCCTCGACATCTATGTATATCCGTTAGCTGAATCAAGAGATAAGAGCCACACAGGACAACGACTGGGTAAATTGAATAGCTGGGAGGATCACTCGAATTGGATCGAACACAGAAGGATTTTCCTCCGAAAGAGTGTTTCACCAGAGGTCCCGTCTCACCCGCGACCCAGAATGAGCTCGCGATGGATGTGGCGTCCACGGCGAAACACTAGGACATGTGATATTGGAATGCCGCAACGCAGACGCCGGACGATCTTCTTTGTTTTCCGGCTGAACCTCTCAGCCAGCCCTCAGAAGTGTCCCGGGATCACCTTTCAGTATTGCTTCAGTAACACTCCCTATCGCCTCGCAAATCCAATTGCGGGCGGTGGGCTTGGGTCTTAAGATGGTTCAGATTTAATTCTGATACAAATTAAATCCTCTTTTTACCACATAAGAATTTTTTTTTGTCGGCCGGGGATCGATCCCGCGATTGCTAGCTTAGCGTGGCACCCAAGGCGTTGGTTTATGCCACACGGCCAACGAGCCGACCTGCCGGACGATCTTCTGACCAGCCCGCGACTGACGCCGTGGAAGCAACAAAACGGCTTCTGGAAAGGTTGTAACGTGTAAACATTGGATCCGGTTGAGCTGTATGTGTATTTCGCGATCAAATACAAATAAAACCTTCAACCACAGAGAATAACGTGACTGTGGAAATCAGATGCTCAATGCTCACTCAGCCGAGAAGACGAAGGGTTCAGTGCACATGCCTGAACGCAAGTAGACTCTCTTCTTCAGGAAAAGCTGTTGGTCTGGCACGTTTCGCCAGGCGTCTGGTCGACCTGTCCCATTCCTCAACGGGATGAGTCTCGAATGCGATGTCGAAATTAGCATGAACCCCGCTCTACCCGGCATGCTTCACCATATCGAACTCATGGTGTGAAACCTCCATCTGGTCTGGTTCCATTCGTGAAGCTTCCTCTGGACATAAAAGGCCAGTGCCACCAGACGCTCGGATGGAACGCGTCAAGGGTTCAAGGAGAAGACCTGACGGACAGGAATTGAGGAAGGCAATGCGTGGTACACGTGGAGACCAGCCTGGCCCTCGGGAAAGCCATCTTGTTTCTTGTCACGTGAACGACGACACGAGCGATAATTTTTCGGGATGATCCTCTGTGATTATGTGGCCGTGAACATTTTCCGGAGCCACCCCACGGGCTGCCCATCACCCCTCCCTTCAACCGAAACTGAGCCTGTCACACGGCACCGATGAAGGAGAGAATTATCAGCTCGAGAGGGCTTTTTGGATGGTCTCGGAGCTGCGAAAGTGGCCGATTCCAAGCGTTCTCAGTGCTGGGCTGCTGTTAAACTCTTTCGGATCATTGTTCCTCTGGGAGGGTGGTTACTGGACTAGAATGACCGGAGAATGCTCCCGACCAGGAAACGCTTGGCTGAGAACTGCCATCGGACGGAACCGAGCGCAACTTGGCCCTGTGCGACCCACGCCGACGCCATATTGATTCAGCCGGGGTCGGGAACTCACTTTGCCATCTCGGCCTGCCTTGTGTTCGACTCACCGCTCGGCCTGTCGGTTTGCAGGCCCCACCACCGAGCGAGCCGAGAACTCACACCCACTTTTATAAGCCTCCCGTGGCCAGCAAGCCAGAATGCAAAGCTTTTCCACTTCCTTTCTCCTCTCCAATCGCACGTCCGCTCGCCACTTGTCCAGCTCTGACGCGCGCACGGCTTGGCTACTTACTATTTCTCTCGAAGGCTACCAGCTGCATGCACTGCTGGCTGGTCGACTGGCCATTAATCCCGGCTACAGAGAGAAACCGCCACGCTGGAGCGAGGTTTTCAGAAAGTGGTTCGAGTCGTTTCTCGACAACGAAGCAGGCGCTGCGAGAATTTCAATGAGATCGCTGCTTCGTCTCCCGTTCCTCTCGCAGGACCTGATGTGGGTCAGCATTTCGTCAATCTTCCAAGCTCTGAGCTTCACTTCCGGCGCTCGGGTTGAATACATAGTATGAGTTTTCAACCATATTCCGATGATTGAGATGAATACACTCATTCCCACTGGCTAACGAGACAATCGATCGAGCTTCGCGCGGTAGTTTCCGTCAGGTTACGAAAACGGTCCTCCATTTCGTCTTCTCTCCAAGTCTGATTTATTACACGGCCCGACAGTCAAAATGTAACAAGGAAACTGTTGCCTATGTTGAGGCATATCGAGGCCGTAGATTCCGATCCTATCGGCCGCTGCTTCGAATTCACTTTGTTTTCTCCGCTATATCGATTTTTGAATGGACCCCAAACCCGCATGGTCATCTACGAACCTGCTTTCATTGACTCAACAAACCAACGGGAGTAGACATCATTTTCCGTAGTACGGAGTACGGCAATTGAATTTCCGTACCGGTCCAGTACGGCAATTCAATTTCCGTACTTCCTGGTACGGAAATTCATTCTCGCCGCCCCGGTACGAAAAATGAATTGCCGTACTGGTCCGGTACGGAAATTCAATTGCCGTACTCCGTACTACGGAATATGATGTCTGAACGGGAGGCCGATGCTGGGCAACCTTTCGTGCTGGCCGCTCAATAGAGTACAACCCCGATTGTTTCAATTTTGATGATTTCAACCAATCGCATCTCAACTTCGATTATTTCAACTCTGCGGAACAGGCCGAAAGATTTCGACCGGAAGCGTATTTTTTTGTGGAAGACGAATCCATCGTTTCAGAATCTTCCATCGTCAATATATCTCGTATCATTCTGGATCGGTTAGCGTTCGAACTCGGACTCTCATTTCCCAATGGGTTTCGGAGTCCAAGAATGTGGGTGATTTCTTCATCTCTCGATTATTTCAACTTTCGGTTATTTCAACTTTTTTTTTGCATCAATCAGTCGGAATAATCGAGGTTGTACTGTACTCCCTTGAGAACACCAGAGCTGAAAACATGTGGCCCTTGTTTAGAACATGCTCTGGTGCTTCAAAGTACCAGAGTGTCGGATGAGCATCAAACTGCACTACAAGCATGGCCATGTAGAACGCTTCCCTCAAAATTTGGGTACTGTGAGTGATGAGCAAGGGCAGAGGTTCCATCAAGACATCGCTACAACAGAAGAGGAGTAGCAAGGGACGTGCGCATGACCGACTACTGCTGGAATCTGATACGCAACTGCTGGGATGGGTCGCACCCGAGGCAGTCGCTCACCATGTGATCGTGATCCACGACCGCGATTCACCCTAACCCAGGTACAGCTTCCTCGTCGGCCGTAGGCTTACGCTCTACCTGCGAGGGTTCGCGAGTTTAGCCGGAAGCTGGCCGCAACGAAACTGAAACCACCCACAGCTGTGCTTTGCGGGACCGTCGAGTAGCACCCATCAATCGCTCTGCCCTTGATAGTGGTCGGTGTTGGAATCGATGCCGAGCGTAAGTTTGCGGGACCGACCACTCGTTCAATTACCGAACTTGACCCCGATTCTTCCTTCGCGGGTTACTATAATATTGAGGAGGATATATATCACCATAATTATTCCCTCTCAACTCGAGAATCGGCTATGGAGGCACCGAAACGACCCTTGACAAGATGAAGTATCTCGAGTAACATTTGGATTTTTTCCCTCGAGAAAACTGAACATCATTTTCATTTCTTTTAGGCTGAGGTATTTCGAATTTCCACCCAAGAAAGCAGCCAAGAGGCGGACAACGAATGGACGGCACTCTTCGGATTGACCCGACGCTGGGGAGTCCGTAGTTTCCTTTCAGGAGAGTTCACAACCACTTTCTAATGTTCCCGGCTAAACACCGAGGGAAGGCGCACCACGTCAGTATCTCTCTGGACATCGAGGAGAGTATCATGTTTTGGCATCGAAGTGGCTCGGTACGCCACTGTCTTCAAGTGATGACCATGGATGATTATCAGTGGAGACCTCACCTATTCCGGGAAAGCTCCACCTCGAACTCCAAACAGATCAATGTTCCATTTTCGCCTAAAACCGACGGTCTCTATTGCTGTTCCTGAATACACGACAGACATCTGATCTTCCTGAGGTTGGACAGCTACAAGCGGTAGCTACGCGTCTGAACACGATAGTTGCTGTTCAGGCAAAGTTCCCGGAACGACTTACATGACCCGCTGAGGCAAGCTACGATCGACCGAAAGCCAATGAACCCGTGCTGTGATCCTATGTCAATGATGATCACTGGTCGAGGCCGAGACAATGGCGACCGCTACCGGTCGCAAGCAGACTTATCTTCTGGGTATCATGGTCAACGTGTATCAATAGTCGATGATGATGATGGTTGGCGAATAGCTCAGACAGCGGTTGATCATAATCTTCGACGCTTCCGGGTGATCAGTGATGATAAATCAGGGTCATTGAAGCTTCTCGAGAACGCATGACTGTAGAGACATACGGCCTCCTCTTCCTCCGTTCCATTCGGTGGACGATTTCCTCTCGGAAATGAGCCTTCTGTCGGCCCTGTCTCGTCGTCGTCGTCGAATCGTCCGTGGAGAGGAGCTCTGCAGACCTACAGGGCGACAATATTGATCAGGGATATTCTGTCGGTTTTCCACGAGTAACATATTGCGCTGAAGCCGATGCACTCGGTTGTACTATACTGTACAGTATACTAGTACTTGAGCGATCAAGAGGTGATCATGCCCGCGACCAAGCATCAATTCAAGGAAGACCCATCCCAGGCAGCATGGATATCGTTCTCAACACGCGCTTGCCCCGCGTGCCCAGTTACCAATTCATGTACCTACTTCCCGACCTCAGATGAGCTCCCGTCCGCACGGCATCTCGTCATTAGTTCTGACGAGTCGTGGTCACTTTGAGCTTGATGACGAATTTCTGAATTGTGGATCGATATTCGTTCGTGTGCACACAGCTCACCGGAGCGTGACAAGATGCCCCAAGTTTGCGAAGCTCTCCGTGTTCGAGTGGAAGGGCGGGTTGATCCTTCTGATTCGGCTCCTGAACATCCAAATCATGCCAAAGTCGTCTCGAGCCCGTGTTGCCGGGCGTAGAACCAATGCCAGCGGTAATTGTGGAGGCTCGAGTCCTATTAAGAGGGAGAGAGAGAGAGCGCTTGGGTCTTTTCGGAGGTGAAATTACGTTTCGATCCAAACGAATTGGAACGGCTTCACCGATCCCAGCACTTCTTCGAAACCATATATTATTTACTCCAGATTCCCTCGGGCTTGGTTAGCGAAGGTGAGATAGCGGAGCTTCATCGGTGTCTGGAACGGCGAAAACTTGAGCCATCGATCCCATTTCGCCGTCGGCGTCGGTTTGCTATTTTTCAAGCCTCATAATAAGGGCTCCGACTTCGAGTGAGACTGCCAAGCTTCGCGCAGACAGGGAATCGTTCGATCGAGCTTCGCCGGAGTGAACGATCGGAATCTGTATTTTCGACTGCAGTAAAATAAGGTTTCAACGAATCCCCGTTATCACTAACAGGATCAAGCGGGAGCTCTCTCTGAAGAAAAAGTTCCAGTGGGAACAACTTCCGAATCCCCGCAGATGATAGAGCGAATCATCGTCGGCAAGGGCAGGGTAAGATTCCAGACATCGAAACTCAAGACATGATGAGTCGAAAGAGGGCTTCGACGCGGAAAACACTGGCATTCATCGGGGGCCAGAGACGAGAGCCTCCATGAACGAATTTCGTTCGCGTGTATGAGAGAAACCGCAACTTAAAACCATAGACCTCCCGATTCTGAGAGAAGCTCCGCGATTCGTGAATCTGAGTATGGCGGCAGCGATATCTCGGGAACATTGGAGGATCCGCCATGTGCAGGTTTAATCTACCGCATGCGAGCATCGTTTTCGAGAATAAGAGCAGTGGTGGATGAACATCTGGGATACTCGGAACGCGGGACGAAATGGTGATGGGAGGTCGTGGATTTTCGGGAGAACGTCATTCCCCTCAAAATTGGATCCGGACCTTTCCGGTCGGTCATGGCCGAATGAGTCCTCTGCTTGCGAGGATGCGGAAACCAACCCAATTTGATCGGAGTACTTTTCGTGCATCAGAAGGGCGACGCACTCGCTGAAGGCGGGAAGCGAACCAAGCTCGGTGCTCCTGTGACCAGGGAAATCCGTCGACAGCTCCTGCCATAAACAAAATAATGGCCCCACAGTCACTGGTTCGTTGTAGTCTTCATCGTTGGAAACCGTCGTAGCGAAAAACCGACAGCGAGACTGGAGTTTCGGAAGAGGGCAGCGCACGCACCACCGAGGACGTCGCGCCACATTCGCGGGGAACTCGGAGAGTCTTCGTGGGGAGAGCGCGGGAGTTTAGGGGAGAAGCGGAGTGCTGGACGAAAACTGCGCCGGCGGTTCTCTGAACTCCTCCGATTGCCGGTGGTAATGGTCTGGATTGAAGGTTAGTTCCCGGAACGGGCGAGGTGACATCTCGACCATCCAGGGCGAGGCCGGGAGGATTTTGTTTGGCACTGAAAAGGATTCGAGTCTGCTCCGATCCAGACGAAGTTCGTCACTTGGCCGTATTGGCCCCCTCCCACCCAAAACTTTGCCTACGTGGCGGGATCGCCGACGATTTTCTCATGAGAGGACATTAGGCTAAGATTCACCATATTTTCCCGACCTTGGCGTTCGCTTTTATTATTTACTGACCCGTATTCGACATACAAGGAACCTATAAAGCCAACAACGTAGTTGTCACCGGAAACCGAGGTAGGTGACATTAGCCGCGAGCAGCGTTCCTGATGCACGTCGCAGGACCCCTGCACGGCTCGCTTCCGCTCCATTCAGACTTGGATTTTATGGTATCGAACTGAAGTCTTGCTTTTTCCATGAGGGAGGGTGAAACGCCAGCGGCACGAAGACGCCGTCAACGAAAACGCACGCAAATTTATGACCGGAAAGGTTTCGCGTGTTGATTATTTACGGCGGCCAGCATCGCGGCTTAAATCCGCGCACATCAGGCCGCCGGAGTACGTCTGGTCCCGGTCCGTTCCGTGAGTGCGCTCAGCTTGGTCTGTGTGGTTTTCTGTGGCGCATACTGTTGATTATTATCTCAACAATAGCGAGTCACGTTAGGTAGTTAAATTGTTATTGCTCGTTTATAACTCATTAAATATTAGTGCGCTTGCTGTCGGGTCGCTCGCTCGTCTGTCCGCCCGCCCCTCTGGTCATTCGTCGCTGGCACGCTTGTGCCCAGGCGGAGTTCTCGAATCGGACTTCTTTTCGATGACCCCTCTGCGAGAGGCACTTCAATCTCGATGAAGATAAAATCTCGGGACATGTCGGTCTCAGCTCCAGTTCAGAGGACTCGAAATCTCTCGACCGCTTCAGGCTATAATTTGAGGCGGGTCCCCGCAGCGAAATCTCCGACGTGTGCGTCGCGCACCGCGTTCAGAAGAGAGGACTCGAGCTTTCGGTGACACATTGAGGATTCTTCACTCCGCCGAGGAGGCCGACCCTGTCGGAGGACCGCATCGGCGCAACTCGCTCATAGATGCAAAGCGAACTTCGGAACACTCTGGTAGAGCGTTGGGCTCTCGAAAAGGCTCTTCTTGCATCGTGTTCCTTGCCCGAGTTCCCACCAACAACGGCGAATTCCAGCAATCGAACATCACAACTAGTCGCTGGCTGCATGCGCTGTCTTTTTCCCCAGTTCGAACTCTCCTCGGCGACGACTGTTCTCCAGGGCTTAGAGCAGCCCATCGTTCGCCTCTTCAAATAAGTCCGACGCACTGTCTGAACTCTCCGGCGGTAGCGCAGCCGAATTACAGCTCACTGAACGTTCAAACGCTGGAGGCAATGCGGAACGAGCACTTCTGATGATTTAACGACGAGACAACGCTGAGTTGAACAGACACATCCAACCGGAGCGACTATCACGCTACTTATTCACAAACTGGTTACATATTACAACTTATGGGGGACGGTCTGGTCTTGGGCCCCGAAAAACGCGCTGGTGGCGTCGCCCCCCATCCGTCGCCCCCCAGCTCACAAGAAATGATCTGAGGCAGCGTTGTCCGAGAGCGTTATGCCGGTTGTTCTCGCAGAACAGCGCACTCGGGACTGGCAGTGCGGCTGGCTACCAGCTGCCGACGAGTGGCTCGGTAATGCGGAGCTCAGGTCCGACTTTCCGAGCGCGAAATGCCGTGCACGGCATTTCAAGCTGCGTCCTGCATGACAAGGTCGCAATCGCTCCAGACTCCAGCGTGAACATTTCCCACTGATTACTATTGAGCTAGTGAGCCACGGCGCCGGCATCTGAACAATCGGTGCCCTCGGTTACCCTGGAGTCGGGGCGGTGACGGAGGAAGCGATGGCGTGGCGAGCAATTCGAAAGCGGAACCGCATCTGACCAAAATGACTTCATTAGCCCACCATTCAAACGTCGACCCGAGCTCGGAGCCTCGGGGTCGTGCAGGGATTCTCGACGTAATGAATAGTGCAGTTAAACGAGTTCCCGCACCAGCGAGGTGGGTCAGACTAGAAGCAGTCAGGATGCGAGAAAACTGACGAATCATTCATTGAGCCATCCCGAGCTTATTCCCGCGGGCAGTCAGTTATCGCCGGGAGAAAAAAGCCCGGTGTGGGCCTGGAATGACCTCGAGAGTCCTGGCGCGATCGTTCACCATCTTCTGTTCGTGAGGAGTCGTTTTGAAGGAAACCGATTGAAGTATCGCTCGAGCATGGGAAGAGAGATTTCTTCGCCCCAAGAACGACGCTCGACGCCTTGTCCTGATCTGCGTAGCTCCCAAAAATTGAAGACGTTTTCCGCCGAGAGAGCGGGACGTTCGACTAACGTTCGTCAGTTTTTTCTTTCAACATTATCAGAATTTCGTCTAACGACGCAGCTGTTTCAGATTCCCCGAATTTGCTCCTGTGGATCCCGCAGGACCTAAATACAACTTGAAAAACTACAGAAAGCGGGAATATTCATCAGTCGTGTTAGAGCATTGCCCGCCTGTGGACGTCTCCGGAGAACCAGGGAAATTTCGTAGATCGTGAATGACGCGAGCAAGGAGGATGTCTTCGCGACAAGTCAGGAGCGGGAACGATTTTGAAGTGCATCAAAGCACAGAATGGCTTTGGCTCCAAATCCAATCAAATCTCCAACGCACATCAGATTCGCCGAAGTGGAGAATGATCACCAAATCCGGATCTGTTCATGCTTTGGCCAGGGCAGCTGCCAGTGTGTTCGGATACGATTACAAAGATCAAATCTAATCATATCTTAGCCAATGCAACTATCAGTCTGTTTGAGAATGATTACATACTTCGAATTCGATTGATCTCACCTGACCAAGAGACACAGATGACCGAAATTATCCAAAGCTGGAGAACGGATCAAATCGTATATTCATGGGACCACAGAAATCGTCAGCGTTGAATGCGAAGAATGAATCAGATTGGCCCGATGGCTTTCACGACGTTTGTTCATCTGCGCTTGGGTCAAGTTCGGAGTGAGTCACTGGGTTCGATTCCTGCGATATGTTCCCCGAATCGGTAATGAGACAGAACATGGTTCTGATGATCGTTTTGAATGTCCGCGGTTTCGTGGCTGAACAACGGCTGCCTATGAATTCGTGAAAATTCTCAAGCTCAGTAAGGGGGAAATCATCTTCCGGCGATCAGAGGATTATTTTTCCGCAAACAAGGTCCAGTTCGAAATGCTCGGGGTACACATACCGAAATCGGAACGACACAGAGAATATGAGCGTAGCCGTTCTGCAAGGGTGACACCCGAAATCGTGAAGCGTTCCTCATTCTCCTCCCAGATCATTTCTCGAGGGATTCTCTCTGATAGTCCTTATGAGGGAATCTGGTGCTCCTTCGCCGGGCGCATATCGATACGTGCTCCGAGAAGCCGACAATGGAAGGTCATCTCCCTCGAGAGTTCGATCCATGAAAAGCAAAGTGCAGATACCATTGATCCCAGTCCGAAAATACCGGGAAGTGCGGCATGCCGTATGACGAGTGGGTCAAGTATGCGCGGTAGCGGGATACGTGGCGGCCGTCACGCTACAAGAAAACTCTTCGATATATTTTCATGTTCGGCCGCAAATTAGTCCGAAGGAGAGGGTGATCTCGAATATTTCCCAGCAAGACTTTCAGCGTTTAGCAAGAGTTGGGCAAGGCCAGCGCGATCTACTCGGTGGTTGAGAGAACGTTGCGATGGAAGTCTGAACGGAAATTGGGCAGTCAACGAAATGAGCCCCAAGCAGAGACGTAGTGCCTGCGCCAAGGGGGAATTTGAATATTTCGGCTTGGAATCGAGAGGAAAAAAACTCCGTCGAGGCGTCGACCGCCCTTCTCGTCCTCGGCTTTATACTCTGAACGAACGACATGGTGAGAGGAGGGGCATGAGATTGTGAATTATTCAAAACGAACGCCATTACAAAAAACATTCGCAGGGACGCGGGTCCTTCAGTGGGCACGATGTTCAAGCCTCAACTTGAGTGAGAGGCTCCGCGACGGGCAAAACAAACCTCGCGTCGTTGAACTGCGTTCACTTTTCGCGCGCAATGCTGACCACGGGCAATGTCGGGGACGAACAGAGAGCAGAATCGGCCACCTTCGGAGAGAACGTGGACGAGTCTGAATCCATGGTCCGAACTTAGGTTACAGCTCCAAATCGAACTTGGAAAATCGATTGACCGACAAGCTTACTGCGGCAGCGTCTAAGCCTGATAACTAAAACTCCCTTCGCCGGCAGGTCGCCAGGCCGCGGATACGAGCGTGGACGGGGGGCGAATGGGCGTGCGGGCGGGCGAGAACCCTGGTTGGCTGGCTTTTAATGGCTCGGTTTTTGTGTGCTGTGTCGTTTCGGAACGTTCGTTGTCCTTTTGTTTGAAACCGAGTAATCGAATCGAACAACCGCCACCGCTGCAACTCCTTCCCACCGTTGCCACCGCGCAGCCTTTCCAACTCTTGTTGCTAACGCTCGCCCACTCGTTTTAAAGCTGTGAACGGCAGGCTTTCGGAGTTAAAACAGAACCCCGTCCCGGAACGAAGACACGCACGTAGGAAGAATGATGAAAACCGTGACCGAAGGCGGGATGGGGAGAAACGAACAAAGAGAATCGATAATTCATCGCACAAAGCTCGACTTTCTCCAGGAGGACTTGTGAAAACCCTTCGGAACAGGCGAAATCCTCGGGGAAGACCGAAAGCATCGCAATCCGACAAAATCACCGCAGATCGCTGATAAAATCAGCTTCGGATCCAGCGGCATCGAGAATCGGACCAGCACTTGGTGATGGACTCTTGCAAGCGATCAGGACCCACGTCGCGAATCCAAGCCTCCTCTGAAGCGTAGCTTCACTCGGGACGCTCACTTTTCACTCTGTATCGATGAAGTGAGACAGGCCTGTGCTCAAAGTATTCAATTCACATTCATAACATGACTATCCGCCCCCACCGGGGGCGATGGAATCGATTCGTCCACCGAGCTGAGCTGAGCATATGGAGAGCTTCTGAATCTTCACAGAGCGCAGACAGCCAGATCCTCGAACAAGGAACTAGTTCCTGGTACTATAGGATTAATGGGAACGTTTGAGTTCCGCTCAGCCGTCTATCGTGGAAAAAGCGGGTGCTCACTCATAGAAGAACGGCCCACGTCAATCATCCTTACAAATGCCGTGACATTTCGTGGTTGTAATGGCCCTCCGGACGAAACAATGAGGATAGTCACGAACATTACGTCTGCATACACTTTGGCCTCGCTCGAAAAGACGAATGAGATTTCAGAAGCCTCTCGGAATATTTACCGTCTTTTCCTGCTACGTTGTGGACCTTCTACCGTCGTGAAGTTAAACAATCTCCACATGGCGCGGAGTTCCTCACACAAATACTCTGGTGCATAGATCGGATGCCAATAGACCCGGACCCGAGTCCTGGAGACCGGAATCCGGGTCGTCCGCGCTCTCTCGTTTGATCCCTGGCGATTTGAGATCGCTCACTCGTTCAGTCCACTTCATTGAGTAGACCCTTTGTGGTTATTTTCCTCGAGTTGATGATATTTGTTCGGGCGCATATATTCTGTTTTGCAACGAATGAAATCGGATCGAGAGTAGCCGTCAAGTATGCCAGAACAATGTTGAGAAGGATAACGCTCGAAGAAACGTCCTCGTCAACATACCCCTCTGAATAGGTTCCTATCGCCCCAACATCTTCACAAGGAATACTATCGAATAGACCGGTTAGAGATCCCGGAGTGCGCTTCTGTCGTTCTGAGAGCACAGATCTCTGACTGAGTGAAGACTGCAGAGGGCCAGAGACAGGGGGCCACCCGACTCGGCTGCACAGTAGTCAACCCCCTCCATTGTGGTCGTCCTTTCTGCTCGCCGAGAAGGTGGCTGCACGTATTCCGCTCTGATTTCGTACGTGCTCAGCTGCTGCAGTGGAGCAGCAAACGCCAAGATGCTCATTCGTTTCATTTGAAAGTGGTAGACAAACGGTTGGCTGTTTGTTTGTTGCCCAGATACGAATCATGAATCTTCCTCCGTTGTTTCTCCGTCCGCCACCGCTTCTCCCGCGGCCAACCCTCTCCGTGCAGCCTGAGACCGTCTTGACCTTGAAAGCCTCTCAGAAACACCAAGGGGTCTCGGCGAAGCGTTCTTTGCCAAGGCTCTAATCTCCTCCTCGAGTTAGTTGTGTTGGTCTCCGTTGTTACTCCCGCTGGATATTGAGTTAACAGACTACATCTGCCTTGTGGCCCAGCCGAGAAAACGAAGAAGGATTTGGAAGGTTGAACTCCTGGCGATACGAGGACTTATGGTAGTTCCACAAGGCTCTCGAAAAAGTTGAAAAACTGCTGCACCGGATGCGTAGTGGGCGAACGAACGGAATCGTTGCGCTTTTCCCGGAATTCAGCGCTCGGGATGCTCTCGTTTCCAATCCCTGGAGAGGTCTTGGATTATCGTCTTGAGCGAGTCCGCGACCGCTTCTCGAGCTCCTTCCCCGTGAACGGAGCGTTGCGGATCAACGCGCTTCTACTATCTCGCTCGGCGGTTTCTACCCCTTAAGCAGCGGAAGATGAGGCCGGAAATGCTGCGTCCCTCGCCATGCCGCAAGAAGTTGACTTTCAGAACTCCGAATGGTCGTTTTGCGATGAGCAGTTTCCTTCCCGCGTGGTATGACGGAGGAACACGGCAGAAACGATCGACCACAATACAGCAGAACCTCGATTCTGACTTATTTTTCTGATAAGAGGGCATGGCAGTTTCCTCTCGAATTTCCTTCTCGAAATGGGTGCCCGTTTGATGAAGCATTCCCACTCATTCCGGGAAGTTTCCGCCATACCTTCATGACAACCGGTAGCTTTATACGGTTTTCCTGTTGGGATGTCTGACTGATGGAGAATGATCCTCCGTCGGAATCTACAGGGTGGCATATCCAGAATACGAGATTCCAAGCCCGATCTTGCTTGGGCCGTAACTTTGTCAATTCATCGAAAGCCCGGCGATTGGTCGATAGCCGATTTTGAGGCGGTCATTTTGGTTTCTTGTGGGAATGATGAGAATTGCGGTCAGGTGGTGATTTCGAAAACCGTTTTCTTTTTCCAGGTCTTTCTGGAGTTGATAAGGGAAACGTCACATATTGTATCATCGGACTCGCCTGGGTCGCGTTCGACGTGCGAAATAAATCCGCTCACTCGCCAGAGAACCGTCTGGAGTTAATTCGACTCCTTGAAAAATGGCATACGGTTGTAACGACCGAGGGCGGAATGAGGGTGGTTTCTGGCCAGAATAACATGTGTCAGGATAACTCCAACTGGTTTCATGAAAAGTGATGTTTCCCCTATCACTTTCGGGAACACCCCGGAAAAAATAGGCAATTCTTTTTGAGACCAGAAATCAGCTTGACCTCTTCTGAATTTTCGGAAAAAAATCGAGAATTGACAGAGGTGCGGCCAAACAAAATCGGGCTCGGAAGTTTCCGCGAGAGTTTTTGTTGGTACTCGTGTTCATGTTCTGACGCTCTACGCAATGCTATGAAGGAGATTATTCCGCGACATTCGGAACAAACAGCTTCAGCGTTCGCCCTGTGGAAACAAACTGCGACCAATACCGTAATCTCCCGATTCTCGTCTCTGCCGGACCTCGTTTTGTGATCTGGACCTCAGATTTCCAGATCATGAGAAGGGCCTTGACCTCTGCAAAGCGGCGCATTTCCGAGAGGACGTAATCTCCTCCGTCCATGAGTGATTGAGTCATTTACCCAAGACCCTTCGTCGGCCACCGGGGAGAGGCGAGAGGGAACAGACGCAACCTGGGGAGGGAAGGCGAAAAAAAAATTCGAGTTCTGGGAAAACCGATAGACTCTGTCTTGGAAGATACCTTGATGTGATTCTCGAACATTTAGGAGAGCGGTTCTCCGGGACTCTGCGGTTTGGAGGGAAGAATTCAGATTGGGATGTCGACTGAAAGGAATGGCGGCAGGAAGAGCAGAGTGGAAAAGTTCATTTTGATTTTTTCAAGCCACCTCCACTCCGACAGTTGGTGTTCCACTGGCGGAGGGAAAACTTGGAGTCATGAGATTGCTGTTCAACGTCTGTTCATTCGTCTCTCCCAGCCAACGAAGAACTTCGGAGGGAAATCCAACCAAGGGCATTCGATGCTGCTGACACTGAGTGAGTGCTTCGAGGCTGTCCTCCTGTCCAGCACCCCCTCCCAAACTATTATTGGGCTCCCTTTGGATAGGAGGCACGAAGTACGAACGGGAGAAGGCGAGTCACTCCCAGATCCGGGTACGTGAGGCCTCATGAAGATTGCTGGCTTGCTCTCCTCCACTCCTCGTTTCGAATCGTATTGCCCTTGCGGAGCGGTTGTGTTCGGAAAACGGATGTTTCCGTTCCACGCAGCCAGCCGCTGATCTCGTCACTTGTGCGTCCGTGTTTTGGCCGGGGCGGGAACAGTCTTGCCGTGGTTTTCGCGATGGGGATTCGAGAGACGAACGAGCGTAACGCCCAGCTCCCAGCTTCGGAGTGGTCTTACTTACCGTGGCAAGGTCTTACTTACCGTGGCAAGGTCTTACTTACCGTAATCTTGTCGAGAGGCCTCAGGATATTCTCTCTGGGGTTTCGAACATGATGAATATAGCTCATCAGGAGTACAACGAGCCCGGGAGAATTTCACAGCACTTTTCCCAGCGCCCAAGACTGGACGTAAGCGTTCCATTCCTGGATCCTCTCCTGATGAGTGAATTCTCGCTTTGCACGCATTGCTGCTCCTTCCGCTCTCGGTTAGGTGAATGGCCGGTCGCCCCTTCCTATTCCAGTAGGCTTCGTGTATCGTAGTACCTCCTGTAACCCCCCTGTAAGAGGAGCAGGGAAACGAGGGACTCTCCCCCCGCTGTTCTGATCGATGATCCGATCCCGGAGATCTTCCCTGTTCATGTTCGATGGTTGTGCCGCGCAGGAGAGAAATGTCCAGTGGCTTGCACGAGGTCGAGAACGCAATCAAAACATTCATCCTTCCTCGCACCCGTGCTCCGTGGCAGTTGTATTTTTCCCTCCCGATGCATGCGGAGTCGAACGCAATCAAAGATCTCCTTCGCCATGGCGGCGCATATCCAGCCGCCCCCTCAGACAGCCAGCGTGCGCGTCCGATGGTTCCTGTGAAGAAAATGACCGATGAAGCGAATGGTGGATCGCGTCGGGTTCTTCGTCGTTCTTCCGCTGTTCGGTCGAAGGCCTGCTCGCTCGCTCGGTCTTGGGGCGTGGTTCGACGTCCTCTTCAGGCGCGCGCGAGAGGTGAGCTTGATAAATGGCCATAGGGCTGCGTGTCCGCCGGCAAATCTCTCTTCCAGTCTATCTCCCCTCCTCAGAGTCGAGTTATTTCCGCCTTCACGGCCGGCCCCGATTCCTCGACCCGGAATTATTTTTTCCAGAGCCGCCGATATCGCTCCGAAACCTTTCAACTGTGAGTGTGCGGCTGACTGAAACACAGTGAAGCCGCCGCCGCCACCACCGCCGCCGCGATTGATTACCGAGAGGGATCAAGCCGCTCCCTTGCTGGCCAGCTCGAACTGGGAGCTCTATCGAAGTTCGGTGACGGCGTCCAATAAAGCAGCTCCAAGTATAAAGCCAGCTCAAAGTAACTACCCTGTGTTGACTTGTTCTCTGTTGTTCACTCCGCTTGCCCTTGATGTGGCAGCTGCGCCCGAATAGTCCATGGTAACTTTGTCAATTTTACATCAAAGCTCACTTCCTCTGGGAGAGACACCGCGGAGCTTAATGGAAAAACCAAATCAGATCCCCACGACAGCGACCTTGTGCTGTGTCGC
The DNA here is from genome assembly GCA_037576195.1 of Phytoseiulus persimilis. Lineage (NCBI taxonomy): Eukaryota > Metazoa > Arthropoda > Arachnida > Mesostigmata > Phytoseiidae > Phytoseiulus > Phytoseiulus persimilis. The sequence goes on from CM075103.1 coordinate 14,018,677, forward strand.
TGCATCTCCAGGAACTCGGCGGAATCCGCTCCTTGCTCAGTGGAGGACCTGAATCCTTGTCAACGCACGAGTTTCTGATTGGTTCATTAGTCAAGGGGTGAAAATTAAAAGTTCCCAGGCTTCCCGATGGAGATCCGTGGTAGCGAATAAAGTTCGGCTGGCTCTCGACGCTCTAGAATCCAAGGTCCGTGGGGGCTCGGAGCAATAACCAGAGAGAAAAAATGCTCTGCGGAACCACAGCGGGATTCGTTTTGTCTTCATTATCGGGGCTCGGGCTGGCGGTCCAGGTATTGCTGACCGACGAGATGGACGAGTGGCCAGTGCGGTCTGTACACAACGTCCTGATTTGCATGTTGTATCACAGCCCGTCAGCACGGCAGCGGTGGGCTCGGACCCAACCCGCGGGGAGAATACGAAGAAGTTCGAAAAACGTGAGAATCGAGTTTAACTGACGGTTCAAATCACCACCTCGGAGATCTCCGTCTCTGAAACTAGGAGGAACACTGTTTCTTTCCGAGAATTTCATCGGACGAGATCGGTAGGACTCACCCGACAGGTATCCCCCCTCAACCAGAATGTCGGGCCTAACAGATTTAGAGGCTCTCATAATAGGTTAATCATGAATCATTTGTGCCACGAAATTGTGGTATCTGCTTTTTCTTGAAATGTCGCTTGTGGTGTACTGATATTGTTGCGGTTTCCGTTGCGAGGATGCAAATTCAGGGGGAAAGTCCAGCAGACGCGTTGGGACGTCACTTTGTTGCGCACGGTCCCGAGGTCAGTTCGATTAACCTTCGCGCGAAGGAGGCACTGCCGCTGAGGCAAGCCGGAGCCTGCACGTTGGATCCCGAGCTCAGCCTCTCAACACTTTGACTTCTGGTTGAATCTCCGGAAGCTCCTGAGAAAGATTTGCTTTCCAAGCTGTTCTGATTTGGTGCTCTCTCATTGGAATCCGGCTTCTCCGCTCGAACTTCCCCGATTGCTCTCGAGCACTGCGAACAGGAAACCTGGTTTGAAACGGATCCGAGGACAGAGTATTCCTCTACCGAATCTCCCAGCCCACCTGTTATAACGTCAGAGCTCCACAGCCGTTGCCTTGTAGTCTTCAAACGAGCGGATCCACGGGCTTTCCAGCGAACTACGGAACCGGCGGGCAAGCGGCAAACCTCGTAGCTTTCTTGTCTGTGCGTGTCGATTGTCGAACGAGGCGTAACGGAGCTTAGCCTGAAAGATGGCCCGGATTATCGGATGGCCAACGAATACAACAAGAAGAGAAACGAGGAAAAACCACCGTTCCGGATACACCGAGCCACACGACCGAACCGACTCGGATCGGCACGCCCACATCGATGGGCCGCGGCTCCGACCTCCTCGAGCCTTTGGCTGACCATCTGAACATCGCTTCTTGTGCACTGCTAAGTATACCAAGAACGCATAGTGGGTTTCTTCTGTTATCGATGACGTTTATCCTGTTTTTCGTGCTGTTGTGCATCGGCTGCTAGTGGACTAAAAATTGGGCAAAAGCTTCCTTGATGGAAGTTCGCTGTTCGTTACCCGGTCGCAGACGGCGCCGCACTTACGCTGTTTGAACGCTCCGAGGAAGTCGATGGAATGCTGAACATTCAAAAGTCAAGGTACATCTGAACGAGTCATACTTCTACGCGGCCCGTCTGCTGCACGGACGGTTCTTAGCTCAAGGATGTCTGTGCCGATGTTACTCTTCCGCCTCGTTAAGTGATCGCTTCAGCCCGTTTCCGGTCATTATCCGATCTACTGTGACATCGGAATTTGCACAAGCACGTCTGGGGACAGCTCGAAACTATCACCGTAGGGACGTCCGATGAGTTACCATTCGACAAGCGAAACGGATCTCCACCGAGTTCTTGGAGTTTGAATCGGATAGACTCAGAGCACAGAAGCGATGGGGAGCTGCAACTCAATTTAACCGCAAGCGGTCCTTACCCGATGGTTTCCCTCAAACTCAGTCGTCCTCTATCCGCTGCCGAGAAAATCGTCACTTGTCAAACCACGGGATCAGCTTCTCTCTTTTCGTGATATCGATTCGTCCCGTCAAGAATGCATCTCTCCTGACTGGTCTTAGATATTCCGTTGGAGAAGCTTCCTCACGATACCTTGTTGAATTCTGGTAGAAATTTGTCTCGGCAGCGAATATTTCAGATGTCTCGCGTAGAGCAAGGTATGTTTGTCCCTCAGTACCAGAGTTGGGCATAATCACGATCATGAAGTTATGGTTATGAATCGTATTCAAAGTCAAAAATCAGTCCCCAAAAGTATGGTCAGATCGATCCCGGAATCACGTCGAACGCACACGAGGTTTGTGGGTGACCGGGGTCCACGGACGTGATCCCGGGATCGATCTGACCACATTCTTGCGAACTGATCTTCCACATTGATTATGACTAGGCATCGCGAGGAACCACAAACTTTTGGAACCGCGGTTCTCGGTTCTCTGAGAACCGCAAGTCTCGGTTCTCTGAGAACCGCGGTCCCAGAACCGCAAGTAAGAACCGCGGTCCCAGAACCGCAAGTGAGAACCGCGGCCAACGGCCGAAGTGATAAGGGCTCGCTCAGAATTTGTCGCTCAAACCGTCGATGATGACTCACGAGTTGGCAGTGGACTGTTTTCGTTCAATCCATGCTGTGTCCTCAAATGTTTGCTCAAAGCGCTCGTCGATCTTTCTGTCTTTAATTCCTGAGTTTCGAGATACGAAAGCAATTACTTACTGGGTTTGGAACTCCGAACGCAAATGCAGCTACGGTCAGAGCTATATTTTTCGTTTCCCCCACCTGCTGGGAGTCAGTTATCTGGAGCAACCTATCGTGCGAAAACGTGTGAAATGTCTCGAACATTCTAGCTCAATTTAAATGCCCACGCTGGAACAGACTGTGCATTTGGCTTGTGAGCCACGTTTCAAAAACCATTTTCGGACCCAAATTTTTGGGTGCACCACTTTAGCAAAACCACTCATTGTTGCGTCCCGTAGAGTGGGAAAGATTCCTCGTGATAGAGAATGGGATTCTTCCCCCTCCCCCAAAAACTCTTCGATAATATTGGGAAGGGTGGATTATATTCTACTTTAATGGACGAGAAACTTCCACAAAAGTTCAGTCTTATCAGAAGAATTCTCACAGGTTTGAAAACCATGTTGATTGCGTCATGAAAATCTCGAGACGATGATGATCATCATCATCGGCATCATCATAACATCCTTGCCCCCCCCCCCCCCAAAAAGAAAGGCTGGGTACGCCCCCGCATGCGACTTGCACAGCGCGACGGCGCGACGTGAGACGAAGCAGAGGGCATGGTGATTTTAAAAATTTGGCGCTCTCGTTCCTTCGAGGCATGGCCCTGGTGTGCAAGGGAGTAGCATCGCCATCGTGGCAAGCTCCTCAGGGAGTGGGTGTCGGCCTGGAGGTGGCTTCGAATGATACTTCTGAACTTTCACTGAAGTTTCGGCTCCCATTCTACCATTCGAACTGAGGTCTACCAAGGCAGTGCACGGTGAAGTTCTGATAAGGGCGCTAGATGAGAGCTTCTTGCGCTTCTGGAACCGCGAAATCTTGCGGTCCGCACTCGTCCGATTCCGGCTTCAAAATGCATCTCAATGCATGCGTCCATATCATTGGAAGGATAGGACATCTGCTGACGGAGGCAGAACGTAATCGCGTTTCCGGAAGGAACAGGATGCAAGCTAGAACATTTTCGAAGAGGCAGCTCGTCGCAGTCCAATTGTGCCTGGAGCTCCTTCGTCTTGGTCCCCCCCCCCCCTCCCACTTCCAATACCAAGCTTTCAGTTACACGGAGCTCTCTTAGAAGCTCTTCTGTCGACTTAATGAGGCGAGTCGGAAGCTCCAAGACTCGTGTGTGATTCATACGTCCAACAAGCCGTGCGTTCACTGGACCCGAGCTGCAACAATCGGTCCCGGCGTTGAGTCGCACGTGCCTTAGCAACCTGGGGAGCAATAATTGTGTTTACATAAATAACTTCCCACTCACTCCAAGAGAGCCACGCACTTCCCGTTCCGATCAGTCAGAATTATTCAGCGCCGGAGGCTACCTACGCAACGGATTCTGAGGCTACGTACCCGAATAGCTGATTCGAGAGACGTCGTGCTTCAAAATGAATCAGTATTGAAATGAACCGAGATTTCGGTTAGAGATTCCGATAACTCCCCGATGCAGCGCTGACGTCGTGATTCATTAGGTGGTTATCCAATCCGACCCTTAGTTCCAAGGTGGAACGACTCGACATTGGAACACAGCTCCAAAAACTAACAATCGACGCTGAGGATGAAAATTCGAACCTATTCGCCATTGCCGTTCGGTAGCTTCCTCCTTGGGACACTCTTCCCCGCCGATGTCTCGCGAAATACCCGGTTCCGATGGGTGCCAAAAGTTCCCAGCCTGGACACAACTTACACCACTATCGATCTGAAATTCGTCTGAATGAAACATTTACCAGCGCTGATGACGGCGTCCCGGCGGGATCGGGAGCTCGAGCGGTGGAGAGGCTTCAGTACAGGCGGGTGCGGCGGAGAGAAACAACGACACGGAGAATAGACGATCTTTATCTAACTTTTGAAGCAACTTAGCTTTCTAAGAGTGCGGCATCCCTCGAGAAACGGCGCAAGAGAAAGCTCTGACTCGAAGGCGACCCCGTCCGCCTGCCGCCGCGCAGTTTGCCATCCCGCACCACTCTTGGCTGGCAAGCGAGTCTGAGGATGGGTGCATAGCTGACAGCGTTTTGAATAACACCTCACTCACTTGAAAAGAAGCCTCGCGACTAACGGAAAATATTCTTCTCAGGGACGTCGTTTTCGGTCGCTTCGGCGAGCTGCCGTCCCCGTCGGCTCCTTGGGTTGCGGCAGGGCCGAAGAATGGACCGGTTTGAGCAAACTCTGCACCTGATTGAAGAATCCTGAAGCTTGATTCCAGGATGGCGATGAAGGTCGCGCGAGCTCCCCGTTCCATTGAGCCAGAGATCGAAACCGGAGCGACCGACGCAATTCACGACAGGATTCAACAGGAGTCACGATCTGACGATCCGTGTTCCGCGGGCGACTGTTCCCTCTCAGAGACAAGCGAGCACAGCGAGAGACCGGTTCCTGTCCACAGGAGGGCGGGCTTTTTTGATTCCATTCCGACCAGCACCTGTGTCGGTCGATGCCAGAACTGGGCGCTGCGACACAAACCCGCCGGTTTCAACATACCACCGCTGACCGGTGAGCTAGCCCGTAGCAGGTTCGGATTCTCTGAGCCCTCTGTTCGGCTTCGAGGGAACATCGCTCTATGGAATTCGCATCAGGTTCCTCGTTTGAGAATGATCAATTTGAGGCATTTCAGAAACGCGGAGCTCCATATTGCATGTTTCCAGCAAACTGCGGCGGAGATTTCGTCCAGTATTGTCGAGCCGATCCTGTAAGTCCTACACCAAGCTCCTGAACCAGTGGTCCTCTGACTCACGGAATCGATTCCGAGGTAGGTCTGACCTGACTTTTCGGAGTCAATAGAATGATCGTTTCGGGCCGAGGTGAGTGTCGACTGGTGATAACCAGAGTCAGGAGATTCAGGCATTATTCATTAATCATCTCTCATCAATCCGGGTGACCATGGATAGAGTGACGAATTATGCATGATTGCCTAGAGCCCTCTGGGAGCACATATAGCTCGTCCTGCCAATTGGGAATGGAAAGCACTTGTCATTCTCTGTAAGAGTTCTGTCACTCGCCAGAGGAACATTAATCGCGGAGAGTTCAGCTGGAGCGCAGCGTACCGAACTGCGTACTATAGGACGGTACCGACTCTGTTTGAGGCTGAGATTTCAATTTTCAATTAGTTCCCATGGAGGGCGAGTTCTCAGAATGAATCAGTGTTTTTATCTTTGGATGGGTCCATCTGATAGTACTATCTGGGGCTCGGTCCCGCGAGCCCGAAATCCCTCGAGCCGAAAATTCGGCAATCCGAGAATCCCTCGAGCCCAAAATCCGGCGTGCCCGAAAACTCTTCTCTTCAATGAGTGACTCAATGGAACTCAACGAAGCTGCTGTGTCTGCGCAAAAGTTCCACACCGCAACGATCGGTCGGCGAGAGTGCGAGTACCGAGGCGTTCTTCTCTCACACGAATTCCTGGTAACGATCCATTCAAACGTCTGAATATCAAGAGAAGAAATTCTCGCTTAGTTTATGTCGAAGAATGGAGAGCCACGCAGACGCGCCACTGGGACACGCTCCGAACTTCTCGTTCGGAGACTTCCGGATCAGAATAACTGAGACCCAGCCCAAGTCTTGGGATGCGTGAGAGATGGAATAGAAAATGAGATCAAATGGAAAGCGTTCTGATATTTCCTAAGCACGGTAAGATATAGGAAAGTAATGTTTCCGGCGGTTGGGGAACCGCTGTTCTCGTGCGAAGCTGTTGCCGAGATGGCGTTCGCTGTTTGATTTAGAATATGGTTCCCAACTGTCAGCGACACGCATGCGGGCTTCCGAGGCATCGTTGGGCTCATGTAGCATGTATTTTCGGCATTGGCAGGTTTCCCAGCAGTTGCACTCCTGGAAGATGACATCCCGGTGTCCGACAAGAACACAGGAGGTTCGAAGACTTTCGTCGAGCCTGAAATTGATGGGAAGGGTTTTCAAGCCGGGGGTTATTCGGGCTAGAGGGATTCCTGGTTCGCGGGATCTCGGGCTCACGGGACTGTATCCCATCGAGCAGTATTTCCAGATTATTGGGAAGTATCACACAGTGTTCTAGGGAGCCATCATCTGCGTTCCATCGATGTTGATGATGCATCGGATGGCCGTAGATCTATTCTCGATATCTTTGCTGAGGAAAACCCGCTGAGCACCCTCGAATTCCTAAATGTGGGGTCAGACGGACCCCATACTCATTCAAATAGAATCTGATGAGATCGAGCTGAAGGTCGACGGCCGACCACCGAGGGCCGATAAGTCGGACGAGTTTGAGAACCCCTGACCTGAGCCATTCAGCTGATTTGGAAGAACGACATCGCAGAATTACCGTTTCATAAATCAGGAACCGGGGCGAAATCGGCTCGATTCGAGCCTTCCGAAGCAACTCGAGAAAATCGTCGGGCGCTGATTCCCGTCCGTTGCACAATTAGCTCAAGAATCTGATGCGCATCCTCGAGAGCGGCGTTTCTCCTAGGACAGAACGAGTAATCACCTGTGAGAGAGGAACGCGAAAATGGGCGCTGCGGGGGTACCAAGGACTTCTTGGAAACCGACCGTTTCGGTGCTTGATCGATCATTCGATGATTTGAACCGGCAACTCCCGAGACGCTGCAACACGCATCACTGGCTCCTCACAACGCACGCTGACTACGCGAGCTGAACAACTATGGACTTGGTTGAAAATGAGAACAAGACTGGTGGCTTGGAATAGTATTCCTCAATCAGTGCTTTTTTCGGCTTCATCGCTACAAAGGTTCAGTTCAAGCAGGGGCGTCCGCTCAATGGACTCTTTCTCGAGTCCTGAGTCCGGTGCGCGCAGGGAATCTTTCTGGGAACGCTGAAACAGAGTCAGTTGTGTCGAAACAGGGTCACCCCAGCCCCTGGCCGTGTGCGCTGGGTCGCATAATGAGAGGCTGTGCGTTGCTCTGGGGTTGATGCGTTTCCACGCTTTTTAGAGGCGAATTCCGACGCCGAATCCACCATGATGACTCCAATCACGCTCTCTCCCGATCGAGGCATCTGATTTGAACACCAGCTCGGCTATTCTTTCTCGGAAAAGAGTCTACATGCGCAGGATTCGTGAACGGGCTGGAACCCAGGGTCGACGACCGGAATTTCAACGAGTAGTGTTCGTTAGTGTTTCGTTTCGGAGTCAGTTCAAATGAGGGCGCGTCGAGGAAGCCTTGATTGCTCTCCGATGTGGGTGGCGAGCTCTCGATCATCATTTACCGAATCAGGAGCAAAAGAACAATCAGCGTTTGTGAGGCGATAACCGACGGAAGACGCCGGCATCCAACGTCAGGCAGCTGTTGCATACTTTCCGACAGTGCACGTTTGTGTGCGAAGCACACATGATCCCGTACCGCGTGACCCGGGCCGCTTCTCATCGGATTCCTGGGGCTGATTCCGGAGCTTAACCTCCTGATTCATACCCATCCTTTCGACCGCTATGATTTTCGAGAAGAGTCAAGGATGGGAAAGTCAACGAGACGGCTCAACAATTAGCGCGTTGCGAACCTCGTATGCACACTTGAATGGGTCGACTTCGGCGGGTCCCAATGAATTGCAAGATATAAGAAGATATATTCTCCCACGGTATAGAAATAATGAAATTCCATCCAGGTATGTAGCGTATGAAAACTACCGAATCCATGGAGGCCATATCTCGTTCCGTCCTCGGCCGAATGTCATCCTCCCAACATCGTGCTGTTCCCATGGAAAGTCGCTGGAGAGAATCCCATCAATACGATTCTTCCTCAACAACGCTGTGAATTCCCCCTCGCACGATCATTCCTCCATGTTTCAATGGATGAATGCATTGAATTAGCTGAGAGATTAAACATCACTCATCCGTAGGTTCCATCGATGGATGGAGTGTGTCGAGCAGACAGAGAAAATGGATTCGAAAAACCATTTATTCATTATGTGATCGCCGGCACTTGATAGGGTGACGCGTTGGAGTAGTTTCTTGTTTATTGTACGTAGAACGTACTGTTTGAACACTGAGCGCTTCGTCCAGGGCATATCCTGCGCGGAGAAATAACGGCCAGCGGAATTCTGAGAATCTCAAAAGACTTGAGTGACATCGAGGTCGGATCCCGTCGAGACGTACAAGGGTCTGCTCCGAAGACTTACCCAAGATTGCGGCTGGAGCAAACTCTCAGAGTATCTCAAAGCCGCTGATGATGTATATTTGTGAGAGTAACGAACGTGTGTTACGTACGGTTGTCGTTCGAATCGGCCGGAAACGCCCAAATGCACGAATCCGCACCGAGAGCGAAACTGTAGTTCGGGAGGATGACCTAGAGAATGGGCATTTTTTTGCTTCGTCATTACCATATGCGTAACGTGCACGGTCGCCTGTCCTCCGAAGAGTTTTGAAATGCCTCCCCTCAGTTCCCTCCTCTTCTAACTCCCGGCCTTCCCCGCTGTGTTATTCGCTCTGTTCTCCGCTGGGATTCCCCTCTGCCAGGCGGGCTCTACGTTGAAAAATTCCCTCGCTATAAAACTGCCAGCCATCTATATCGTAAATAGGGTTATCGCGAGACCGGCTGTCGTTGGTGTTGAAGCCGTTCCGAAACAAAGTATTCCCGCAACGTTTGCGAACTCCGTTGCAAATGCCGAAGCGAATATGCGGGTCTCCAAAACATAATTCTTCTGCAGAGCGTTTTGCATGATGCGGCCAATCGGCAGCGCCTAAGAACCGCTCACAAGGGAGCTACAGAAGGCTGTTCCGGCTTCCAGGGTCGTTACATGTGTGGTCGGCTGATGTCCCATCGACTCCTCGAGATCCCTGACGTCGAGAGGGAACGGTGGTGGCATCCGGGAGAATGATAAATTGATCCAAAATCAGCGATATGGGGCACCGTACTGAGTAAAATCGAGCTAGCCTGCCTCTCATGCCCTATGCCCAGATGCTCGAATTTGGCCCTCGACCACAGGCGGCCCCCACCCCTCGGGCCGCACGCCCTGCGCCTGTTATCCGCGGCGGTAGAATATTGCTTGTAATAGCTGCTTTGGAATTCGCCTTGAAGTAGTGAGGATTATGGAAACCATCTCTGAAGTAGTCGGCTGGGTCGGAAAATGGAGCGTGCGACCTGCCGCTCGCCACAACGTCAACATGGCTATGCAAATCTGCAGGCAGCGTACCGACCGCTCAGACCAGTCAGCTATCTCGTCGGGTCTATCTGGACAACATTGGCTGGTCGTACCCGAGATAAGGGTATCAGCCATACACATGCGCTGTGTGTAATTGGAACGAGCCGTTCAGACGAGAATAAACATTGGATTTAGAAGGAATGTTCGCTTCGTGGCGTTCTCAAAAGGGTGGGAGATTGAGATGCAGAGGGTGACCTTGAGAGCTGTGTTGTCGTCTCATCTTCCATTTTCATGGGGTGAAAGAAGCAGCTTAACTGTCGATTTTTCCCGTATTATCTCGGATGCTCGTCGTCATTCGGGAATATTCCTTTCTCAACCACTTTCTGAGTGGTCGCTATCCATCGGTGCTGCTCACAGCCTTGGATGAAGCTAAAATATTCCCTGGAACGCGCGTTGGGACTACGTTCGCCCATCAATACGGATCAAACCCGCAACAACTTGGTTCTACATCGCGTGAGGATTGAGATAGGGCGAGTTCCGGGCATCAGATGCAGCCGATCCGCCTCCGGTCACTTGCTCTTCCCCCGAGACAAACGCTTCCATGGAACCTCCAAAATTGGGCGACAATAGCTATCCCCTAAAAATTACATCCCATGAGAATTCTGACCGGAGTCGAGGGCTCGTTCAGCCTTGGCTTGAAGTCGGACTGGGGTCGGTCGAACAACTTCAGGTCAAAATACTGGAGTTCTTCCCGGCAACCTAAGAGTTAACGGACCGAGGATGTTTATTCCTCGGATCAGCTACGAGATGGGACTCGATTTTGAGGGGTGCGCCAATCGTGCGAAGTGGCTGAGATTGCTGTGAACCCTCCCGAATGTGTCTAACTTCACTTTCTTCAACTTTACAGATTAGGTAGAAGTCACTGTTGGGGCGGAGCCTGGTGGGAAAGATATTGGTTCAAATGTATACCAGTGAGGCTTCTCGAAGTCACACGGCTTCGAATTCGCATCCGCTCAGATTCAAACTGAGAGCTCAGGAATGACGCCTCCCGGATTGTCGATTTCTTCGGGTCAACCTGGCTCAATGGAATCCTTAAGCTCGAATTCTATCGACACATCCTTATTCAACTGGACAATGAACATTTGGCTTTTATGCTCTCTACGGCTCTTGATGAGACCCTTCCGGAAATAGCGATAATGCTTCCCGTTCTGACGTCAGATTTCTCGGGAACCCGACACTCTCGATTTGCCCCAGTTTGATAATGAGATGGAATTTCAGATGGGGAATTCTAATATTCGGGATCCAAAAGGCCGTCTCTCTCGATCAAGGTGATGATCATCGGTATTTCTAAGTTCCAATGAGAGCACACGAGGAGAGGAAAAGAAGAACGGTCGACGTTTCATCCAGGGAGTGAGAATTCATCCGTATGTCATTGTTAGTGAGAAGACTGATGCTTCAACCCACTGGGAATCGCATACTAATCCGGGCCCTCTAATCCGCCCTAAACCTGTACCCATGATGGTTGGCTCGTCGGTCCTCCTGGGAGAACGAACAACAGAGCTCACACGCAATGAATACGGAGGAAGCCTGTCCCGCTTCTGACTCCTGTTTCTTCGGTCCATTGACATGACCAGACGGTTTTGTGCGTCTCGCCTAAATGATAACTCGTCAGTCCTCCGAACACGATATGGATTCCCTAAAAAATGAACGATGCCCGTTCCCAGCGACATGTGATTAGCAGAGCAATCAATCAAAGAACTCCAGTTTTGGCACGGTGCCAGGTAAGTACACATCATTGTATTCCATGATTTTCTGGTTTGCGGACGGACTCAGGTGCCACCCATGCGGTGCATCCATGTGTGCCTCTCTGGCCGGTTCCCGGTGGGCGCTGCGCCCCCTCACAAGTCTTCTGACAGCGTGTACCGTCAGTCTCTGTTAATCCCACCCTAGCCTCTTCGCCGCCAGTTGACGCTCGCTTCTGATGAAGATTGGAATCTGATATCTCGATCGCTCCAGAATTCCCCTTCCGAATTCTCGCGTATCCGTCCTCGAGGGTCTGTGAGGTCCGACGAAAAGGAGAAAAATGAATACTTCCGACTTCACTCATTCTGTTGAACCACAAGTGCAGGGAAACGAGAGCTGTGGTTCTGAACAACCAATCCTGCCTTTGCAGACATTTACAACCGTCATGCGATACGGAAGCTGCATCGGGAGTGCCGCGATGGAGACGCCCGAGTTGGCGGAAAACCGACTCAGCGGAATTTCCATCAGGGAAGATCGATAAAGCTCCAGTAACAGAGCCAGTAGGTGGAGGAACCCCTGAGAACCAACTCCGTCCACCATTCACAATATGGCATCCCGTTGGGCCTGGTTTCAGGGTTATTGCGCGAGCTTGCATCGTGCTTGCCTTCAACTTCGAATTTGCATGGCGGCCCAACGTTTTCCCTTCCGATGGTAGAAACGAAGATTCCGATCCCAAAAAAGAGCCTTCCACCGCCGTCATCGGAACAGCACCAGTGCTTCGCGGGAGGGTTCGAGAACCGAATATCGTGGCAGCTTTCTTCGGCAGAGGTCGGGAGGAGCGAGCGAGAGAACGTCAACGAAACGAACGAAGAAGACAACGAAAATAAAGGAGTCGGTGGCTTCTCCTGGCGGCAGTAACAGGGGAGAATGTTGCACGATGCTGTCCCTCAGACTGATGACTTTGAAGTAAGCGAAAACGAAGAGAGGACGAAGGAGGACAGAATGTGAATGCGGAAACGACAAATACAAGGAGGGACCTACTCCGGTTGTGGTGGCGATACGGGGTAGTTCTGTTTCTTTCTCGATTCATTCTTCCTTTGAGGTCGCTTTTCGGCTCCTCGCCTTCTGGCAGAGTCGAAGCAGGTTTCCTCGTCTTGTTTTCCTTACCCTCCATTCATCGTTGCCATAGAGACGTAGTTTCTTTTCGAGCAAGAAAAAGTGAGACCGGCTTGCCAAAAGACCTGAAAGGAGCGTCTTGCCAAACAGACTTAGCTGGCAGCCGACATCGTGCGACGCGATCCTCCTCTCCTTTGAATCCCGTAGCTCGCAGCGGCTGCCTCGACATCTGCAGAACTGCCTCGGCGCGCGCATGAGACTCGAGGTCGCGTCTCTCGGACTGCGTTCTATCTCTGCGCGATAGCTTGGACACATGCGGTCACAAGAGTGATCGGAAGAGTTAGGATTATGAATCCGTTTGGGGCCTGGAGCAAGGGACAGCGGAACAAACGATGACGGCGATTTCTTCATCGTATTATTTCCTCTGCTAAGTTGGGAAACGGAAGAATCTGTGTGAGAGCACCCAGAGTTTGTGGTTGACTGAAGAGGAAACTGGTTTCACCAGTAACCGTTGGAACGACTTCTCGTGGAAATACATGAGATGCGAATGCGGCCAGGCGTGGAAGCCATGCCGAGAACTTTACTTTCCAACGGAATTCTCATTCGATCAACAGGAGTCAAGGGTGGAGTATGGATGGCAGCACCATTGGTTCTGCGTTGAACGTCGAAGCTTGATTGATACAAACGCAGTTGGATGTCAGGATAGGACCATCAAAGTTAAAACTGAAGACCGATCGCATCACAAAAACCACTGATCTGTTGACCAAATTTCGTCCTCGACTCAAGGGAAGCCAAACTCGAGAATCGAGATCTTCGGGTGGGGGAGAATCTTCGGGTGGAGAAACGCGGGTTCGGGTCGAGCATACACCTCCATTGACGTGTAGTCTGGACCAATCTAAGAAATTCTTGCCGTCGGATATTCTTCCGAATTCGGCTCCCCTGGGGAGATACGGAGGAATAGCATTGAGTAGATGTGCCATTCTTTCAGCTATCGATCGCAAAAAGATTCTCCACAACCGGACCACTTTCCATCGAGTCATGAGCAAAATAAGTTAGGGTAAGAAAAGTCCCGACTCACATCGACCTGTTCTGAAGATCGCATCCTCACAGGTCGGGTCTGACCTGAGCAGCTTTGAAATGGCCAATTGTGATTTTCATGCGAAATATTTCGAGAACATTTGTGTAGGTCTCCAGAGCTGTCCTTTCGCAGAGCTTCAGAGAACTAAGCGGCTTGGATCTCTTCATGCGGATTTCAGCGAGGCCACAAGTAAAAAACGAGTGATTTTTGGCGCAGACAATCGTTCGGTACAAGGAACGGCGATAGCTCTGTATGTCGTATGTCTACCTGCGAACAACTGAGCGACGCCCGCATGCCCGCCCAAGAGACAGAGCTGGAACTCCGGTTTCCGGAGATCGTAGAAGCGACGATCGAGCAGAAGACCTCATAGAGGAGGAAGTTCCAGTTCGGTATGTAGACCACTTTTGTTGACGCTTCAGTTGACGCAGAAAAATATGATGGATTCCTTGTAACATGATTTTCGACGCGGAGGATCGTGAGTGTGTCCGATGTAACGGACTCTAAACGGATATATGACACTTTCGTTCCAGTGCCGAGTTGTCTCAGCGGATATCTGTAGCTTCTTTCTCCCACTGCTGTCGGACCCTCTCGGTGTGCCTTGTCATCTGTTAAGAAGGGTTTTCGTCGAGCCCCAGTCGATTTAGAGTTTCCTCTTCTTCGTGGTATGTTTCGTTGCATTCCCAGATGACGTGGCTCAGGGTTTCCGGGTATATTCCACATCTGACGCATGTAGTTCCTAATCCCGGTCCGGAGTTTTGTCTGAATTCTCTGGTTCTGAGCATACCTGCTCGGCTCAGTGCCAGTAGAGCCGAACCTCGACCGTTGTCGTATGGACTAGTTCTGTAACCCATTCCAGTTGCGTGGGTTCGGTATCGTGTCAGGCTACTTTTGCATCTCATCGATTTTTCCCAGTTAGCCATCTCAACTTCGCGTATCCTTTCCTTGGCCGCTCCGTTGAATATCCCCTATAGAGGTGTACCTAGCTCTGTGTATGTCAGCGTGATGCCTTCGCACTTGAACACACGACACAACTCCTTTACTCTCCGATATGCTTTTGTTTTGACTCCGGGTAAATCCATCATGTCCAGTATGGCGTTCGGCCATAGATGATCAGGCATGGACTTCACTGTGCTGAAGTATCTTATCTTGCTCTGGGCTTCTCTCGCCCCGAACGAAGACCCGTGACAGCCCCGTCCACCGGTGACGAATTCGTTTGCCACTCTATTGTTAGGGACGCCAAGAGCATCCCTCCCCGCCTCCGTTTGAGCTGTTGCTATTTTATTTTGCAGAGTTTCGGACATGACTGTGACCGCATCCGCGAATGTGAGCGATGGAACAGGCGATCTAGGTAGTTCTCAGAGCTTGATACAGTTATTCCCGGGTATTCATATTGCGTGTCGATAGGTATCGTCTTTCCTTGGATTGTGAGGGGCCTCTCCTGTGCTCTTCCGCTCTTAGAGATTGCCACAATCGCCTCTTTTTAACGGATTGAATGTGAGTTTCTTGTCATCGCCAAACTGCGAGGTGATTTCTAACAGTCTTTCCATTTCTCAGAAGTCTCTTTCCATAAAAATGAGGTCATCGGCAAAAATGAGAGCGTCCATGTAAGAGCATTTCTTCTCTCGCACATTCCAAAAATCTCCCCTTTTATTCACGTGGAAGCCTAGCCATTGTTCTGTTGGCAAGCTTCCAGGGAAGCGATGCACAGGGGGAATAGGATTGGGCTGGCAGGGTAACCTCGTCGAAGGCATTCTGCAGTGTTAACCCATCCCGATTGCTCTACCCCGTGTATTAGTTTGCATCTGGTACCGGGGTAGATACGCCGGAGTAGTCCAATCCATGATTGCTCTATCCCTTCCTCATCAAGGGTTTCCATGGTGTTGCTCTGCATACTCGGTCAAAGGTGGCCGAGCAGTCCAAGAAGCAACACACCAGTCCGGTTTTGAGTCGTCTGGATATTCCCATGGCACTCGTGAGGATGAAGATATCGTCTTACCCTCGGCGGCTTTTTCGGGAACCGGCCTGTGCCTCCTCTATTAGGGGTTTCTCTTCCATCCTATTCTTTGTTCAGGGATTGATCGGGGGTACGAAACGGAGATAAGTCATCGGGTACAGTTGGAGTCTTTGAATAATCGGCTGGCATGCAGTCGTTGAGAGGCCGACTTGCGGCGAAGAAACGGCTTGTGAGCACGTCGAGGGTAAGCATATGGCGTTTCCTGGGGCGGCATGGGGAATCGAGATACAGCTATCGTCACGTCGGAACAAGTAGTACGTTTCAATACTCTCTCGGAGTGAACTGTAGCGGACACTCAATGAAGCGCGTGAGCCAAAGCGAAACAACGTGAAGAAAAAGTTCGGAACCCATGGGCGGGTAAACGAGATCTCTGGGAGCCGATGTTATACGTCTACGCTCGACAACGCCATGTGGGCGAATGCCTATGAGCGTGCGGCTTGCATATATGAGAGGGTGTTTATCCACTCCTGGAGCTTATCTTGCTACTCGCGTCAGTACGCAGAATCTCGCCGCAGGGCTTCTCGACGGTTCTCGCAGACGCCGCGCCGCCACTCCAGCTATGGAGCCCGCTGCACTACGTGCCGAACACGGCGCCGTAATCTGATCCAGTCGTCTCTCAGTGCTACGTCAACATGAGGGATGCTTTCCCCCAAGCGAAATTCATCCAGTTCCCAGACGCGGAGGGTCCCTGCAACAAGGCAGCCCTACTTACTCAGGGGAGCAAGTCGGAGGGAGCGTATGTCGGTCGGATGCTGTTTGCTTTCAGGCTCAGCAAGAGACAAGGCGAAGTGTCGCCTCCCCCACGTACTCGCACACTCCGCACTTTCAAGTCTTGGACGCTCCCGCCACGATCGTGAACTTGCGGGCAGGAAGGCGAGATATTAAAACTCTACTTGACGGGAATTTCTGGAGGGAATCCCGGGAAGAACGGGTCCCAAAAATAAACAAATAGCTGGCTCCAGGAAGAGTCTGGAATCTGTGAACTCTGCCCAAGGGGAAATGACGAGTGAAGGCGGCCGTCGAACACGTCTCAGGAGCCTCCAGTCCGAAACGGCGCGGTGCGGAGTATCCAGTTTATCCAGATTCAAAATGATTGTCGACAATAACGGGCTCGTTTCTTTTCACTTGATTTTCGTCAGAAAGTCATTCTTGAGCCGGAGAATAGTTTATGGGTCGGAAGACAATTTCCGAGTCGGAAAAGAATTTCTGTGTCGGAAGATAATTTCGAGTTGGGAATTGATTCCAAAATTTCCGCGATTCGAAAATTGATGTCTCTTTCGGGGCTCTTCCCCCCGAATCGTCCCCGTTGACTGACCGCTCGGCCATGTTCTCGGTCGAACGGATTCCAAGGTTTGAGAATTCCCTTATGTGGAATCCGATTTCCAGCACGAATTCGAGAGGCTTGCGGTTACGTGGGGGATCGGATCAGCACCGGACTCTGCAAGCCCCCTTCTTCCCGACTCATTACAAGAGCAGAAGACGAGTTTTCGTAAGACACCGACTCTGTCCCATTCCTCAGCAGTTGTTGGTTGGATATCGGGACAGCGTCGGATACGAAGGAGCTCGAGCTTGTCTTTCAGCTCACGGAGGGGCTCTGAGAATCGTGAACCACAGAATTATCTCTCGGTTTGAATTTTCCCGACCAACGGGGGAACTGGCACTCGAACGACTCCTTCGCGAACGGTCTCCGACGAAGAAGCCGTATAGCAACGCTTGCGAGTAATCGGAGTACACGCTTCTCGCGAGGGCCTCGATGGCAGAGCGCCACGCAGTCATCAGAGAACGGCTCGATACATGGGCGCATCCGCTCTGGAGATTCGGAAAATGGGGAAAAATGCTTCCTAAATGCTCCGTTGGAATCAAGGCATGTCAGACTCATCTTCGAATGAGTTGTGGTCGAGTCCATCAGTCTGACTTCACACGAGCCTAATAGCAGAATGTTTCCAGGAATTTGAGTTTTCAAAATTCACAGAGCTCAGTCAATGTCTGGGCGGTCCCGCATGGAACGGGCTGCGGCTCGGGGTCCTGCAGTTATTTTCATCGAAGTTATTTTCCTGAAGAGTTATTTTCATTCTACACGGAATTTATGTCATGTTGATCTCCGCTCTTCGGTGAGGCGTCACAATGTCAATCCTCTCGAGGAGTACATTCTTAGGGGCCTACATGACAAGGCCGCCGGGGTCATAGAGGCGTTATCCTCACCTGACTCCACCGCACAACTCGATGCGAACATAGTTGAATTATTCAGAAGCAGCAATGATGAGCTCATGGCGAGACTTTGGCAGATGTACACGCCATACATCAACGCTTCCAAAGATCGTTTGGATGTGTGTTTTCCCCCCCGGTGCCAAAAGGTGTGTGAATCTTGGACAAGCGGAAGCATTGACGGACGCTTCGTTGTAGCGAGGCCATCATCGGACCATGCGCGTGTGCCCAATCATAGGGTTCAGAATCTTCCAAGGCTTCTTGTTCACCCAGAGCTGTCTTCCTAATCGGATCAGAGCTCGGCAGATCGAAATAGCGGATGATCGAAATCTGCTCGATTATCTCAAGATGGATGCTCGACTCGAAACTAACAAGCTCAAAAAACAATACACTACCATCGAGTCGGTGGCTAGGCAAGCATTCCGTGATCTGACTATGGTCTGCTGGTGTGTTTGGGTAGCTGACTCTTCGGTGTTGGGTTGGATAAGTTGTGACGAGTCCGTCCACAACAAGCCGCCCAGAGTATCTTCGAGTTTTCCGCTCCGTTGCCTTCGCGATACAGTCTTTATAGCATCAGGGAGAATTTCGAAGAAACATCCAAACTTCCGGGCTATAGTGATTAGTGCGACTTGGTTCTCCTTCGATCTGAAGGGAGTAGCGGTGGAAGCCTATGTGTGCTTGAGCAAACACCACACACCTTCATAGCTCACTCACGATCCTACCGGTCTCGATGTGCGTGCTTGAAATTTCGAGGAGGTGGAGTTCTGAAAATAGTCGATCCCGTGAAATGGTCTCGTTTAGTCCTCAACGCGAAGACGTTGATCCCTCGATTTCATGGTTTATTGGGTTTCCTCTTCGATTATTGGATGCTCACATTTCTAGAAGCGCGGATCCGATCATTGCTCCGAGGAAGAGGGAGAATTTTCTCTTGAAGCAATCCGCTTGAAGTCCGAATTCGAACCACTGTTGTTCGCACATGCCTATGCAAGACTGATATCAATTCACTTCGTTACTCGACGCGCAATCTAGAGAGTGACCAACGTGAGTCGCGAAGTTTCTCACTCTTCCTTTTTCCGGTCATTGCTCGGTAAAAAAGCTTTTCGTCCTGTACGGGAGAACTTGATGAGCTCAATTTGGCTTCCATGGGGAGATACGGGGTGGTTGAATCTAGGACGAGATTTTGTCAACAAATCATTGATTTTCGTGAGGCTGATGCGATGGGTCACCAATATCGAGCTCTGGACCGATCGTCGCTATTCCTTCAGCAAACAATGGAATCCTTTCCCGCTCCGATGAGACCAACTCGAACTTGATCGGTTGGCTCCATGAGTTTCTCTGGCAGTTTTCAGGAGCGGGTCGGAGAATTTTTTTTGAGCCACTCTAGAACATGAAATCCTCGACCGATCGATTCAAATAAAAACAGGGGAAGATGCGTCATCCTTCCAGCTCTCGATCGCAGAAAATCCCGAATCGGGATTCCGGGATCCATCTCTGTTCGACCAATGAGCAAGAGAAGAAAGTGTAAGAAAATTCTCGACTCACGCTGACCGCCCTGCACAACGTATGTGCTCTCCCGCATTGCGCCCGCTTGTGGGGAGGATACACTTGTAGACATGAATCAATCGGATGATGACGATTTCGAGGTTCAAGTATCGATGTGTTCTGAGAGATCGGCTGGTATCGGGCCCCGGTTCACTGGAACTGTCCTCCTGGGAATCCGCTCCTCGAGGAACCTCACGCCCAAGAATCACCTCAGCTTGATCAGCCCGGAATATCCGGGCTCCGAGCATGCCCAACCCAACGACACCTTACCCAATGCAACGCTCTGGCTCCGCGCGCAGGAAAGTCTGGTAGAAGTCGCGCCGATGAATGCATACATGGGTCGCGAGTCTGCGACGTTACAGTGGACTCCGCTCAATCGGTATACATCGGGACCGGACCATCCTGATCCGGTTAAGCGGACGAACCGATCGAGCGGAAAATAGAGAAAGGATAACCCTGATACTGGACTATCGCCGAAAATATATCCATTTCCATCATGAGATCACGAGTGGCTCTTTAGACGCTTGGGCTCATTGTTCCCGGGATGCGATACCCAAAGCAGCAAGATGAAGCTCTCCCTGAACATCCGAGTTGATGTAATACGTAAGAGCGATTGGGCTTCTAGTGCTTGACGGAAAATCTATACATTGAGGTCCCTCTTTCTTCCATCCTCGATATTCTACAAACGGAGTCGACACAAACTGATGACGATGAGCTGGGAGCAGATCGGAATTTGCTCTCTCTGTTCGAGAGCCTTTGGAGAGAATCGTGGAATTCGACCTTCGATCTGATTAAGTGGATGAGCCGACTATCCGGTGTTTCCATTCCAGCGGAGTCCAGTTTACTTCGCCCGCGTGGGAATCTCACGCGTTAAGAGCCGCTTCGGTTGGTAATTCTGTGAGGTGAAGGGTTGCCTGAATTCCGGACCTCAGATTGAGTGGCCTGAATGGACAGAAGAACGAATTTGCGCCGCTCCAGAGTGGCCCTCGGAAACCAGTCATTCGGCTGCCTCCAGAAGTAGCTTTCACTCGAATACGAGCGTTTTGCACGTTGACCTTGTAACAGTGAAAAAATACCTCGATTAACAGCTCTGGAGTATCGCTAAGAATGCTCAAACGCTGTGATCGAACACACAGATTATTCACCCGCGAGCCTAGCCAAGGGGGGATGCAGGACTTTCGTTCGGTAGATTGAGCTCCACATAAAGATCAGACTTATCGTCCCTCGCCCCATCGAGAGTGGTGTTTATAGGTTGCCCCGTCCCTTGACATAATTCTCTCCGACCGCGCCGACCTGAAGAAATCTTCGAATCCGGATTTTGACTCAGCCCTCTCGTGCTCGCAATCCTGACGCCCCATCGCTTCTTTTTTCCCATTCCGAAAAATATCCATGTGTTGCTCGACATGCAAGCTTCGAGTTCATGCTCCATTCGAACTTTTCTCACCGCGCAGATAATATCTCAGATGAGAAATGGTTCAGTGGAAGCCCTACTGAGTCAAAAATCGTGACCGTCCTCAAATATGAAACGGCGCGTGATTCATTTCCTATCGCTTTCGTCACTAAAAGGAAGAACCCGCGTCGGGAAGTTGGAAAAAGTTCGAAGAGGAACGATCCTCATGTTGTCATGCCCTCGACGACTGTTCTGAGCCGGGCATGACCACCAGCCACATCCCGATCACTAGAACCAGGTAGTTCGAGCAAAAAAAAAGTCCTTAAAAGTCCTCGTCGATCTCTTCTTCTGCAATCACGATAACAAGAATGACCGCTATACTATCAACAGTGATTCAACTCGGGGTATAAAAATGCCCTCCTCGATCGTTCTCATCAATTGCAGTGTAAATTGGAGATGTGGTGAAAAAACTCACGAGCTGTGCCGCATTCTGCTCCAACGCCCAACCCATGCACGCTCTCTTATTGGAGATCTTTTCCAGCGTTCGGTTTCTCTGAAGCTGAGAGGATCCTGGTTTCTAGTTCAAAATCATAGACGAACGGGAAACTTTTGGCTCAGAGCTTCGTGGCGAACTCGCGGATAACCACAGTTCAGAGCGAAACTTGGATTGGTATGGAGAACTGTTGCGATGGTAAGGTTGGGCGAAACCATACGATTGGATGCGATGTGACCGACAGACCGGTCTGTCAGCAGTGTTAGGTTATGAATCATCAGCTTCGAATGGAATCCAGGGAAACCACAATCCTCTGTTATCAACACGTCGTCACGCCCACGCCGTTGTTGACACTGTCTCGATCTTCGAGGGCTCTGGCTCAATCCACCTGAGAACAAGGTGCAGAATTCCTTCGAGCTCTCCCTGGAATCAGAAAAGGTTTCTCAGGTGACGCGAAACACTCTCGGGATATCACGGCAAGCGGATCGACATCAAGGTCACTTGTGCGTTCTCCGGCACGATGAAATTATGCGGATTCTGTCACGCACCTCACTGTGAAACCCTCGCATTCTATCACATCCCGATCGCTCAAAACTCCTCCGAGTAGAAAGTTCATGCGACTCCATCACCATGAAAGTCTTGGCTTCCCTGGGATAACCCAAGCGAAGTTCTGACGAGGGGGATGCCTCGATCGATTCCGGTTCTCTCGGGAGAACCACAACTGGAGCGACTTTTCACTAAAACCGCAATACAGAATAGTGTAGTCTTTCGGCGGAGGTTTCCATCGCACTCGGATGAAATCGCGGATCGGACCACTGATTGTCAGTTGTGTGCAGCCGGGGTATCCGTTTAACACTAGCCCAGGCGGAGACATCATAGATCGTCTGAATGCGGTTCAGCTTCCTCGGTAGGCGAGCAGGTGGGCTTCCTGGCGATTTGCATTGCAAACCTTAGTCGTGTACTATGACGACGACGACTTTTTTCTGTACATGCTACTTGCCCGCGGTCGCGCTGGCGAAGCTTCAGAGGGCCTGCGCTACAACCAACCGTCTGGTGATCCTGGATTCAGAATCGGCCTTCGAGAACATCTGTAGCAAGCCCGCGTCTGCGAACGATGTTTTTGACACATGCGATATAAATCTCATATGAGCAATATGCGCAAATATGCGCCTCTCCTTCTGTTTGAGGGGCGACCAACTGACACGAATCGGTGAGGCGGGACAACAAACACGTCGTCGCACTCTGCCTCTGGTCGGACACGGTTCCAAACATTTCCGGAAGTCACAGCTGGAAACCGGTCCGTGCAAGACCCGGAATTCCGTCATTCCTGCGGAATTCGGAAATTTCCCCGTGGACTCGTCCAGATTCAGCTGATCCACGGGCCCGCGCGGTTCTCCACGTGGAGTAGTTTCTGCGGGAGACCGGGGTGCCGGAATCCTTTTACATTTGACAATATTTCAGTAGTGTCGATGTATCCCGTATGGACGCCACTCGGAGCTGTCATCAGCTGTTCGATCGCAGTAGCTGAGCCAGGATGAGGGTATCCGAGCTGAAGCCTCTCGATTTTGGAATTCCGTGAGGCTAGCGGCTAGCCTCAGTAGATTTCGAGATTCGGCGAGTTTTTTTTTTCTGTGAATTCGTCTGTTGTTTCCAAGACCATCAGATTCACGAGTTCACAGCGATTATTTGGAAGAAAGCATGAATAGTTCCTGGGATGTAAGCTCTTCCATTTCTCACCAAAGATTTGGCTCATCACTTCCGCAATTCGAATGCCTCGTTTTTCGCGTAGAGCAGCCGTGTCTGCTCCTCGCTCTGAAAAATTCACCTAGTGGCTGTGATTCAACAGGACTCTCGCGCAACTGGAGTGCCCGCGATTCAGATCCCGATACTATCCAAGTTCCGTTAGCTTGAGGTGTTCGCGAGGATGAGTGGGATCGAAAAATGCCGTTTGTGAGCGTTGAGGATGGATGATATGCCTTGCACATGTACAGCGAAGTTCGAGATGGACTTCTCAATCATGTGCTCGATGTCTGCGGTCTCATGTGCGATGGAGAGCAAAGTCGTTCTACGCAGGAGAGGATCTCAGCATTCATTGAATTGTCCTCCCAATAGTACTTCCTTCTATAACTTTTGTGTCCCACTCTGTATCGGCATCCAAACTTCCGGAATCGACGGCTGGATCAGGAAGTTGAATCGCACGACAGACGGCGGATCGTGCCCACGAGTCGGGTGCCCTGGACCTCGTTCTCCGTGCATCGATCCGTACATATCCTAATCGGGCGTTCTCTTGGCGCCTTCCCAATCGTGCATTTCGCGAACGAAGTCTGGGGCGACGGTGAGACCGGGGCTCACAGCTTGTTGGACGAGGAGAGGAAGTCATGTTGTTCTGTGGGAGAGGGAAGGAACCTCTGAATCCGAGCATGGTTATATTTCAACCAAATCCAGCACGCAAACGAGTGTTTCGGGTATCTCCTGTCGATGTGAGGGGGCTTCAGATGGCTCGTTCTGTATTTCGAAATAGCTCTTGTACTTCCTGTAGCAGGTGCCTCGTGTGAGAATAACTTCAGCGTCCCGCGGGAGTTACCCCCCCCCCCCCCCCCCCCGAACATGATCTCGCTAGGCATCACACTTGCGGAGTGAAGTTCGAAATTCCCATGTTAACTCGTCGCAAAAGCTGCACTCGTTGATGAACCTCTCGGACGCATATCGGATCGGATGCATCTGATAGTTTGAAGTGCCCCTCCAGAACGCCACATCTCAAAAATCACCGATTTCGCGAACATCGCAGAATATCGTAGGCCTCGATATCCCGCCTTTCATGGTGTGTTCAAGAATCCCGAAGCCGTTTTCCTCTGATACTCTTTCAACCAACGGAAAGTGGGCCGAGATCCAAAACAGCACACCGGTTACAAGGTTCCATAACCCCCATTTCTCACTGAAATTAGCCAATGTAACGCAGTTCTCGGCCAAACTCCTGGGATGTCGAAAAGGAGGAATCTTCCAATCGGTATAAGATGGTTGTGTAGTGGAGTGTAGCGAATTCCTGATCGTCATCTGTCTACGTGAGCCGAGCAACAGGCGGGGAAATTTTTGCGCCGCACAAAACGAACATTATATCTTTTCGTTTTCATCCGATCAATGTCGTCGAATCTCCGTTCTCTCCTTGCATGCCATCAACACCTAGTTGGAACACGAAAGCGCAATCCATCTTCCCTGTTTTGCTTCTCGATTCTTGCACTCCCGCATGAAGTCGTGAAGATCTCACGGAAATCTTGATTGCTATCAACAGGAATCGATAGCACTCCGTGGCTGTGTTACTCTGAATCAGTATCGAGAGAAATCGAAACAATATCGTCGAGCGGATGAAAGACCACCGTTTTCCATTTGTTCCCCCAAAAAATGAGATAAAACATTTTTGACTTGGGCTCTCCGATTTGCCTCGGACTCGGGTTTGCCCGTTTCAGTGTGGGTTGATGAGACCTTAGAAGTCAATGAAGGGCTCTTGAAGCTCGAGAGCTCCTCTCATAACAACGTCCTTGTTATCTGTGTGTGTGTGTCAGCGAGAGCATCCGAGGGATTTCCTCCGAGGGAAACGGGTGATAGATTGAGGGGACTGTATACGACGACACGGGAACGAAACATGCTACACGGTGGAAACGGGTGGAGAGGAAGAGCTCGGTTAAAGGAGGAAGGATTAGGATGATGGAGGAGCCGAGATAAGTGATGGAACCAGGGGCAAGGAGGGGTGGATTGGTGTTAGAAGCGGGGATGAGAGAGGAGAGTGATGCCGGGCACGGAAAGTGAAAATAATATCACTGAAGGAGAGGGAGAACCTCGGGAGGATCGAGGAGCATGTTGACAAGGCGACGCGAGCAAGCTGGCGCTGGCCAAGTGAGTTAATCTTCTTGGGGCTTCGTGACCACAACAATCGTCCTGCTGAAGCTTGTCACTGATTTCGGTGAGGCCGTTTTAGCGTTGATCACTTTGACTCTAAGCTCGGTCAAGCTCTCGCGCCACCTTTCTGGTCTGGTTCCGTTTTACTGCCTGAACAACATCCGGTGCATCCATTTTGAGTCATCTTGCGTTTGAGCTGTGCGTTCTCATCCGCGGGCTTTGAAATACTCGCTGACCGTCGTCCGAGCCAGGATGTCGTTCGGTTTGGGTCCCGAAACCCGAAAACCCCAAGTCCCGAAGACTCGAAGTACCGAACGCCCGAAATGCCGGCTCTTACGTCCAGTTGACTCCGACCGTCGCCAAGCACCCAGGACTTCTGTGTAGAGCGCCGAGCCCGGCCACGCCAGAATATCGTTTTCTCTAGGTTCTCCCAAGTTGCCCCGACAGGGTGAGCCTGTCTCATTTCTCGTAGACGGCTAAAAGCGGTACCAGAGCTTCCTTTCAGTCAACGATTGTTATGAGCGTGAACTGAGAATCCGTGATGCTCCCGGGGCCACGCTGAACGTGGCCCGGAATTCCGAATTCTCGAACGTTCTTATCTTTTGGCACGTTCAATGTCTTCTCGACCGGCGAGTGAACTTCATTCCGCTGCATATATTTGGACCAATGTTTTCATAACTTTTAGCATCTGCGGTTCTCGACCAGAATTGCCCACTCTCGGCCACGGCCGGGTTGGGCACTCTCTGTAGCTAACATTGCGGAGCGGGAAACTGAATACACGGTACTCATCCCCGTTGTCTCGAAATGACCTCGAGGAAACTGGACCCGAAAAACTCATAGCGCCAGAATCTGAATCGTTTCGGATCCATCGGTGCGAGTAAGCGCTGTCGAATCGACTTTCATGGTTGGTATCCGAGCTCCGCATAGAACCATGGTTGATGTACCATGAGCCGCAGAGAATTTTCGGGACTTCGAGTTTTCGGGAGCCTGAGCGTTCCGTAACCTGGGTTCTCGGTATTCCGGGTTGTCAGCATTTCGAGTTTTCGGGATTCCGTGTGCACATTGTGCCCTCCATCCTCGGCTCCGCGCTTTCAGTTGCCTGTCGGATGTCAGCAGCTCTCCAGTTGAACAGGTAAAGCACTCAACGAGACGATTGGACTGATTGTGAGACCTGTCCCATCGATCCCGAGAAACACGTCGACAGATCCTCTCAGTTGCTTCTGCCTCTGCTCCATATAAAGGAGGCCCCTCTGCCCCCGGTCCTAATCTCTCCGCGCTTCCCCGCATTGAATTTTCCTCTTCGAAGTCTCCCGCTGCTCCTACCCGGCGACTAACCGTTCAACTCGAAGAATATTGTGCGAGAGATATGGACCAAGTGTGGAAGAAGAATGACGATGATGAAGAGTAGACTAGAAAGTCGCGATAGAAAAGAAGCGGCTTCAAGAGGCTGCTCTTGAGGTCTTCCCGAAAATGTGTGTGGAAGAAAAAGTCTACTTCGCCTCCCACGAGCCGGGCACGAACTCGAGCGAGGCAAAGTGCATGTTGCCTGCGGCACGGAGGTTTCCTGCTCCAAGTCCGATATCCCTCCCGCTAACCTCTCCCGGCCAGCGGAGTCTCACTCAAATAGCCCACGTTCGCACTTTGAGTCCAATCCTGCGCACGTCGGAATATGCGCGAAACATTCTGTCCACCAGTCGAGAGTTGCTAGAGAACGGGGAGAGGATCCCCTGCAGAGAAACTGCTGCCTATCCTGATAAGAGATAGAGTACTTTTGACCCCTTTCGCGTCTTGAGGACCCTATGCCAAGAAAAATGAGGACGAAGTGAGGGAAACGGAGCTCGTGGGGAATCGGGAATGAGAGAGAAGGAAGGCAGAAAATGGAGGGCAAGGACGTCGGTTCTCACTTCTGGGAGGACTTCACTGAGTCAGCAGCTCTGATTGGATCGGGTTTCGGTCGGTCAACTGGTCGTGACCCTTCGAGCAGTGGAAGTCCCTCAGAGTTCGAGAAGACAGCGTTGCGTTCGCCCCGCGAAAGGCAGGGACTTGCACCTGGGACATTGGTGACTCAAACCCGTTCACATCGGAAGATGATTCTCTCTCTGTTCGCATGCCTCAGTTTTGGGTGCTTCGAGCAGCCCTGCTGACGTCGCGCAGGCACCGACAAGAGAGCGTAGGGAGGAGGTTGTTGTGCCGCATGCACTGGCTGGCGTTTCCGGCTCATTTCATGGGAAGAAAAAGTGTATGAGCAAGCGAGGCAAGTTAGCCGCATCGCTGCCGGTCTCACTCGACTACGGCGGAGAATCCTTCTTGCTCTGCTTGGTTGCTCGACCGTCGGCCTCCCTTTTCTCCGCTCCCCCGTCCCGATCTCAGTGCTTCCCCGATGGCCGCACTGCCCCTTCCCCCGTTGCCTCTGACCCACGGTGTTACGAAGTCATGGTTTTCCCCCTTCCCCGATTCTGCTTCGAGCTCATGAACTCCTCTGCTGCCAGCCGTTCCTTTTTGTACGAGATCTTCGAAATTTGAAACTCTTCAATGGAAGCATCAGGAACACGGTGCCTGAGAAGAGGACGGGGGGGGGGGGGGGAGGGAAATGTGTCCGACAATTCGAGCTCCGAAGCGCTCGGGTGAACCAGTCTCGGGGATGTCAGCAATCCATCCATCCATTCCTTCCCTCCACGCGGCTGTCTCTAACGGATCGATACTTCGTTACGCATTCGATGCCGCGACACCAGGATGAGAATGACAGCTTAGAGCACGGTTTCTCAAGAACCTTCGAGGCGAAATGCCCACACGAGTTCAAGACAATCGAGTGAGACATCTCCAAACACTCATGCCGTTTCCATTGCGGGAACGCCCATCTGGTGTCGTTCTGGGGGTCTTTCTATCTGGTCACAGGATGGCAACAGAATCCGATCCTGGACCCTCATCAGAGGACCTCCGGGGCCCGCAGCGGAAATTCGCTTCGAGGTTTTCACGATTCAAGTCGCTGACTATTTTTTCTGGAAAGTATCCTATGGTCTGATGACGAGACTACAGCGGAGATCTCTGACCCCCTTGGACCGCGAATGGCGGAGCTTCCGAGTGAATCAGATTCGATCATCGCCGGCAGACCTGGTGAGGAATCGGGATCAAATCGCCGTGTATCGGAATAGATACTCCTTGAAATAGCGGATCACGAGTCGAGACAGAGAATTCTTCTGGAAGAGAAACGAAAAATTCGTCCACAGCCTCCCATCGTTTCATCTCCGAACAAGGCTCGAGTTGGACCCATTCGCTCCGAGAACGCAGGCGGAGAGAGCGGAGACTCGAGCTTGAGCCAGGGTCTCGGAACAGGAACTTCTGTTTCCCATCGATATCGTCGACGGATCAGAGACGCGGAGAATGATCGCCGTTCCAGAGTCTCTCCGAAATTCGGTGATCCATACGATCTCGAACCGAAAAATGAAATCCGAGGCGACTGCGTAAATTTCCAAGAGCCCTGTCAGCGTCGAAAGCCCGATCTCAAGCGCCATTCCCCGAGATCGAGTTCGCGATCCCTTCGACTGAGTAAATGCCTTCCTCAGACGACGTTGATCACAGACTTCCTCCACGGGACAAAAACTCCATGTCTGCTAGCGCACGCCTCAGAGTTGGGATGCGACAGGACAGTCCTTCAACGCCCTTGAAAACTTCCCTGAGAGTGTCGAAGGCCGTCACCGCTCCAAATTGGTAACAATCTTCATCTCAGACATCTACGCCGTCGAGCCCAAAAGAGTCCAGAGGCGCCCACGATGACGGGCGATTACGCTCGAGTGCGGTCGGACTGATGGCCCTTTCGAGGAGAGCTCGAAATCAGAACTTCTGAGACAGTGACACTCCGGGGTCGAGAGCCGGAGGGGGATGTTTGTCGGGAAGCGGGAAGTCGACTCGACAGGCGGGAGCCGAGTGGAACTAAAGTCTATTGTTTACAGACATCAAGACCGACAGCGGAGATGATCCGGCAGTCACACGAGAACGCGCAGACAAACACCTACGGCACTCAGACTTGGAAGAGGAGAGCTCCCTTGCTTTTCTTCTCTCGACGTCTCGCGGGAAGAAAGCCTGGAAGAATGGGAAAGCAGGGCAACAACAGCAAACGAGTGTTGGGAGAAATGGGCCGGAGCAGAGGAATGCAGGAGAAGCAGCGCAGGGGCTCCGCGGCTACCATCCAGATTCGAGCACGAAACCCGAGTGCGAAAGAGAGCCTGACTAGGGGTGCGGTTGAAAGCCGGAATTCCCTGTATACTTTAGGGATGACTCGATGAATGGCGATGGTTCGGGAGGAGGGATTACTTGTCGGTGCTACGAAGGAGAATCGTGAATAAATGGACTAAACACCATTCTCAACTGTAGCTAGGAACTCGGGCTCGCGTTCTCTGAAGAGGCTGAGAGTGGAGAGTGAGCTAATTGTTGATAGTCCCCTCACCGGTTCCCTGAGTTCGTCTCGGGGAAAACGCGAACGGAACGCGCCGGAACTACTCTCGCGATTCTGACTTTTGTGGCGTCAGACGGTAGGATCTCCCAATAGTATTCTTGACAGCTTCCCTGGACGGTACCATACATTCTCGTAGACGGTCCCGTGGAATTTGTTGAAACTCGTGGACTTTGAAGGTACTTCTTGTTCCCAGTCCGGTAGCTTTGAGTTCCGGCAAGAATCGGCTTCCGCAACAAAACACAAAAATCCTGGCGGAATCCTTCCCCGACAGAATGGGAATCGGTGTTCTGGAATCGCCGAAGAATCGGCCGGAGCGCAGTCATCATTGACACTGGTAGACTGTCCTGGAGGCACTCGTGACCGCACGCACACGGTTTCCCAGATTGTCATGTACAGTTTCCTAGACCTTCGTTCACACTAGTAGACTTCTGTAGACTCTGGTATGATCTCGTAGACTTTTTGTCACTCTCACAGATGGTTGCGGAATATCGCTCGCAAGTGGCTGGACGAAAAAACGGACAAACGCCACTCATGTAACGGATTTTGGCGAGAACGAGTTCCGCGAGTTCTGAAGCGGCGTGAGAGGCAAAAACAGTTCGCGACGCCTCAGTGTTAGCGGAGGGATGGAGTGGCATAATGTTCCATACTCGTTGGACCAAATCTTCAAGGCCCTGACGGGCCTGGTTGATCGCGACGTTTCGAGGTGCGCTGGCAACTTGTTCCCCCGTCTGTTGTTCGCGCTCTTCTCCCCGTAAACGGCCCCGCGGACGGTCGGAGGAGTTCTTTTAAACACTCGTATCCATCATGCCTTTCATCACTATCGTTCATGCAAACTATCCGCATCTCTCATACCAACTTTTCATATATCTTATGTTATCTATAAGTATCCCTCATGGTAACTATCCATATACCACATGCTATTCATATGTTCCATGCTGATTGTCCTTCATGCCAACGATCTCTCACGCTAACTATTCTCATCTCTCATGTTAACTACTCGTATCTTTGATATTCATGACTCCAGAGCAGACTATTCGGACAGACAGAATAGAGAACTGACAGACGGAAGCGGATCATCAAGGAAGGATGCCACGCCAAGTACTTCAAAAGAGAGCAACGAGCGTTCCCGCAGTTCGAATTTGTGTCCAGAAAGCTCCAGCCTGGAGTTATTGAGGCAAAAATAGGAATTCAAGGGGAGATGATCGGCCACGGAACGCAAGTCAATCAACGGAACAGCTAGCGTAGAAGAATCGAGGAGAATATCGAGGAACACGAATATAATGGAGAAGCGAGCTAGTCGAGCAACTCACGCCGATTGAACAGGCTGTCGAAATAGCCATCAACCGTTGTTTATCTTCCGTCGTGCCGTTTCTTTTCCTGTCTTTCATTTTTCAGCCAACTTCTTGAGCTCAGCCATCTCCTGAACGGCCTTGGAAATGGGAAAATGAGCGAAACTGCCAGAATGGAGAAGCCAACGACCGCGAACAGGCTTCTCGTAAAACGGCGATATCGTACATGCCCACATCCACGGTGATACGCAGAGTGCTTCTAAACTATGCCGCTCACCGCCAAGATGCAGCATCGGTCGGGCAGCTATTTATGTAAGTATGACCGAACGTACATGCTCAGACGTTGATTCGTTTCCGCGCCATATGCGTATGAATGCGTTCATGCGAACTGACTGGCGCGCTGGCAAGCAGTCATGTATGCAGCACAAGAGCACGCATACTAAACCGGGACGGCTGCGAGACTGGGGCTGCTGGAAACCGTCAATCGCCGCGGCAAAGGCAGCCAGAACGCTATAAAAAAAAAACTGGCTGCCCACCAGGAGGTCGGGAGGAAGCTGGTTCGAAACTGATCTGGAGACCGAAAGTTCCTCCTGCAAAGTGCACGGATCATTGCCAAGGAAGAAATGGATACCATCGATCCCGGAATATATTCCGCCCAGAGTCCGTGGGGCTCGAGACGCGGTCTCCCCATTTCTCGGCCCTTAATCAGACTCCCGCAGTCGATCTTATCGGCCAGTGGCGCAGAAGCTGGCTCTCGGAGTAAGATCTATTTCGGCGTCTGCTCGGAGCTGGACAATCGAGACTCTGAGACGAGAATGAGGAAGGTCGTCGGAAAATTGATGCTCGCGGTTCTCATCGCGCCTGCCAGCTCACCCGATTCGTTGGACTTTGCCGAGATGGAAAGACGCCATGGTGAAGTCAGCCGCAAGCTTGCGGTTCTCATCAATTTATCATCTTCTCAGTGTTATGGGGTGACCCACAGAGGCTAACGTACTGTTTCTCTTCAACCCTCCTCCTCGCTACGTTCATCAGCTTTCTCCATCATTCCTTTGGATTTTCCTTCCGTTGTCAAAGATGTGTTCACGCGCAGGCCTGACTAACTACTAGTCGCGGCGCCAGCCATTTATTTTCATGAGGCTGAAGGTCGTTGTTGTTATTGTCGTCGTCATCGCCACGATTTCCGACCCAAAAATCAGCCAGTTAGCAGCTGGGCGTCAGCTAAGTTTCGGCTGTGTTCTGAATTCTGGGAGGGGGGATCGAAATTCAAACTCGGAAAACCGTCAACCAGTTTCCGCGTGAGGGCCAGGGAGCCCATATAAGTTGGCTGAGTGCGCGCAGCGGATCCTGCTGCGAAGCGACATCGGGAGCAAACACCAAAAACTTCTGAAACTCTCGGGAGAAAATCGGAAAAAAATCTACGGGTCCTAGCCTCATAGAATATTGACGTCGATGCTTCGGAGATGGCGGAAAGAGGGATCTAGGAGTGGAGTCCAAGAGAGGAGACAGCGAACGAGGGGAGAGAGGGAGTGGTGAGTTCCGGGAACGAAAATATGGAGGAGAAAATCTGGGAGTGAAATGGGAGAAGTGGAAAAATGGAACGAGAGATTGGGAGAATCGAAGACCGGGCGGGAAGTTTGGTGAAGGGCAAGGTGAATGAAAGACGGGGGGAACGCAAGGGCATGAAGTGGACGCTGGAGGTGGGCGAGCTTGGCACGCAGGCGAAGCGGATACCCTTGAGTGGTAGGGCGCAGTGGCCCTCTGCATTGTCGTCTTCTAATTGCGCAAGGCCATCCAACCGGCTCGTCAGCTATCCCTTTTGCCAACGCAGCAGCAGAGCAGATGGCTAAAACCGAACGGCCGAACGGAAAGGCATTCATTTTGTCTTACTTTTTTTTCTCTGTCTGTCTAAGTGGTGACCGGAGACCAAGTCTTGCCACGTTCTCGTCGCAGGACCCCATTCTCTACTCCCCCATTTCGCTCTCCTAGCTCACCGACTTGTATCCCTTATGTCCTCCCACGACTCTCACCTCGCTTCCTTCCCAAAAGGCGGTTCCTATTTGCTGGTGGACAAGTGTCCGACACGGAACAGATGCACTCTCTCACAATATAGGTTGCGTATAATTGCATCAGAGAGGATCGTTTCGGACACAGCCTGCAGTACAATGGCATATATTGCTCTCCCTCTGGCCCCTGTTCCCATCTTATTGGCGTCTGAAGCATAAACTCACCCTTTCTCCTGAGATAGCGAACGATTCAGACTCCTGGTGACTGAGTGAAACTACGCACACTCCAAGATCCTACGACTTCTGTTTGCTATAATCCGCCAACTCGAGAACTCGGAGAGAAATGGGCTCGTTGATCTCAAATACCACATCGCTAGGTCTCACGGGATCCGTTGAGGAAGTGAATCTTTGTTGATTCTTGTGATTAAAATTCGAAGACTCAAACATCAAAAGTAGGGGTCCTTCGCAAAATCTGGCTCGACTGAGAACATTGGTAGATCTCTTCCAGGGATCTACTCATTTCGAGGACTCTTCCAATTTATCCATCGGGTCCCTGCAGCATGGAGTTCGAGAACATTGATAGGCGAGCATGAATGGACAAGGGGTACGACGGATTCGTTTAATTGCGGTGGCGGAAACCCTCAGTGACGGAGTTTCGACGAAAATTTCCTTCACGTTAGCTACGAGAGTATCGACTTCTGGACGCGATCCGCGGATCTCTTCACGAATACGCTGCAGTCCATGGACAAAACAAGTCGAATGGACCATCTCCGGACAATCACTCCAACGAGCGCTTCCAAGATCGATGACGCGGACATGTGCGAGAGAATTGAGGATGCGCTTTCCGGAGCGAAGGCGATATGAGCCCGATTTGAATCTCAATGATCTAGACGATTGATATGAATTTTGTATCGGCGGGCTTGTTTCATATATTCACCGGTGCACGGAATCGATGTAATAGGCAAAAGGCCAGCCGGAATGTTAGCGAAATGTGTACAGTTGGAATGCGCTGCGGATTCGTCGACTGGCGAATCGGGTTGTTTGGGTTGGATTGTCCGCAGGGCTGAGCGGCCTCGAGGTTCCGAGAAATACCTGTACGCCGTTCAGCAAAGCGTGGCGATACCCGCAGGTGGTTCATCACGACAGTTCACCACCTGTTCGCCCGAGAACCCTAATGCGATTCTGCGTTCGTCACGGAATCAACCCCAAGCAGCTAGAGGCTGTCGCCGTAGGCTAGCTCGATTATTTCTGTTCCTCTCATCCCTCCTTCGCTCTCAGTTTGAAGTCTGTGTGGAGAAGTATTTCATGACCGCCAACGTGAATGAAACGAGAGAAACAGGGCTCGCGCTCGCTCGATGCCCAAGCGGCTGGCTCGGTGATTGGACGCCTGGGTGTTGTTATCTCCTTCTCGCGTATCTCTTCACAACAGCAGTAGCAGCGGCGGTAGCAACTGAAGGACGTCAAGCTAATCTTGATTGAACGTATAAGTTTTCCACGTACTCCTGACACTCAACGACGCGTCTGCCTTAACTGTGTTCAGATCTGATAGTTGGATCCCCTTCGCCACTTGGCCTTGTTGCTCTCGCCCTGTCTCGAGCTCCATCTGACAGTGGACAGCACCTTGCCTCGGAAGCAAATTGGGGACCACAAGGACCCTGTGGATACTGCCTCCGAAATACTGATTGATATGCGAGGTGCCAAAAACATCGACGATGATTCGATGTGTTGCAGAAGTCGATAGATGAGAACGGGGCGAGTAGTTTTCGCCAAACCTATGGCAGTTTCGCTGCATTCTGAACGCCGAGTCGGGATGGCGCAGGTTCCGGAGGGCCGACGTGTCGATGTTTGGCCGAGTTTCCGCCTCTCATGGATGATGGTTTCCGAGGACTTTCAGCTAATCTGGTTGCCTAGAGTCAGAAAGTTACTTCGATAGAGGGATGGAATTTCACGATTGAGCTTCGAAAGAAATCTTCCGAGCTGGGCTCTGAGTAGTTCGTGTGAGAGCCACGTAGTCCGTCTCTGCACGTTAAGCCTTGTCTCATCATCATTTTCTACCGGAGCGCTGTCACGCCAACTCGGTTTTGGCGCGGTGAGTCGAAATATTTCGATAGGCTCATGATCAAATTATACCCCTGCGGACTCTCGCAAGTGGCCAGGTATCCATCGATCGCTGGTCCGTCCTGAACCTACAAGCACTCAAGTGAAGCTCCCAGGTATAGAGAGCACTAGAAACGGAATCAAATAACTCTGAAACTTTCCGCCAGTTTCAGACAATCCTCTGAACTCTAGGTCTGTGATGGGGTATGGACACGGTCTTGGCGCTGCTCAGTCTCCCAATGAAGGAGAATGAAAGATATCGAGGTTCAAGTTGCCTCTAATCGGTTCAATCCTTGTCAAATTTCACTCGTCCACGCGCGTCCATGTAGGACTATCGGGGAGCACGCTCTGGCAAACGTAGCGGAAAACTCGCATTCGTTCGTTTCCACTACGAACATACAGCTACGTTTGACTGTTCTCAATTGCAGCATTTGGATATATGTCTCTCAGGATGTATAATGGGCCGGGAAGGTTGATTCCGAATCGCTCCCGGGTTCTTAAGAGAGATTCGAACGCGCCGACGTGGCACTCGTATTGTTGTGATGAATTGATTCTCAGATCTATGTTCACCAGTGGAATATCTAGGGGGGGGGGGGGGGACTTGACTGCAGTTCTGTTTCGGCATTATCAGTCCATGCTTCCCGATTCCAGGGGAAGTAGTGAGAATACTCTCCGTGAGGCTGGGACGGCAGGCTTGTCTCCTTGACGCGGGGGACACCATCACGGAGTTTCCAGACGCGACGAAGAGAACCCGTAGTATCGGAAACAGCGCCTAGTTCGAGACCCTAGTCATGATCTATGACTATATTTTATTGGACATCGAAGTTCAAAACTGCGTCACTAAGAGTCGCAGAGACCAACTCCCTCAGAAAACCGCGGTCCTGCGAAACAACGGAAAATGGCCCTGCTTTCATGAAATGGGACCCTACGACAGCGTCGGAAAATGGACGGGCATTCGCTTTACCGAGAAGGAATACGGTAGGTGCGCTGTTGCGCCCTCAAGAAGGGCTCCCGCAGAGAGACTTGGTACGTGAGTGCTGTGCGAGCGGAGGCTGCGAGAGTTCGAATAGAGAAACCAGAAAGTAATCTTTATCTCGGTGAGCGACCATGGAGTCTGGCCTGGCGCTCGCGGATGATATGCAAATATACACTGAACGAGCTCGCCGGTCGACTCAACAACGGATGGACAACGGCGACGAACGAGGCAAGCGAATATCATCACCGAAAGTAAACCAACAGAGCTTAAGCCGGTATCATAAATTATACCGAATCTTTTCTAGGCCACTTTCTCCCCAGCTCGCTTCCTACCGCACTTTCTTCTGTGCTATTCTGCTGGCCCAGCGCCTCAGACGTTTCCGAGCCAGACCAGCAGAGAGTCAGCGGCGGCGAGTGCTCAGGGGTTCATGTGAGGATATTCCTAAACATTCGCGTTGGTCAAGATCTACGCACTTGCTCTCGTGAGATTGTGGAATCCCGAGTGTTCATTACTCTCGGAGAAGGATTGAGAGAGGCGCTGTGGTACCAAGGTAAGAAGGAGTCTCTCTCATCCAAGCTCGAACCTCCATGGGGAGGCTCACTTCGCAAGGGAAGATACCAAGGTTCTGCGAATCGAGCCAGCTAACCCAGCTGGCCCATCCATTCTGCGATAAAGTTTTCATCGTTTTCGGGTTCGACTCCTCCGTTGCAGGCGATAGCGGTATGTCTCACTTCTTAGCTCCTTGATCAAGCCTCGAGGCCCAGTGGCATACCTGCATTTCCGGCACAACGGGAATCTATAATCTTGAAAGCATTCAATATACAGGAAGATGTCCCGGAATGAAATCGTTGATGATCGTCGCTATGAACTTCATCCTCTCAGATCTAGATCGGACTGAAAACCATTTGAGCCAAATCCCAGTGGACTTCGATGAAAAACTTTCTCCAGAGATACGCTTCCAGTAAATGCGAGCGAAGCTTCTGGGTAATGCGTGGACCCGGGCATCGAAACGGATGCACCAGGCTGCGGAGAACACTCGTCCGCGAGCTTATTCCGCGAGAGGAGTTGCTGCTTTCAGAAGGAACCTCAAACCGCAACTCTACCCGGCGGAGGATCAAGTTCCGGTAGTTTTCATGTTTCTCAGGAGAATTTCTGCAGAAGTTAAAGAGCGGTCATCGAGTCGAGAATTTCGAGCGCAAGTCTGGACTCCTTGGCTTCTTCCGACTCCATGAGTTCCGCTGTGTTGACGGAAAGAGCAAAATCAACGACGCAATGCTCTGCAGCTTGTGGCGATGAACACTTCCGCAACCAACATGGTTTTAAAACCTGTGAGGATTTCCCTGATAAGACTGGTTCTTTGCAGAACTTCTTCGTCCATCAAAGTAAAATATAATCCACCCTTCTCAATATCATCGAAGAGTTTTGGGAGGGGGGCATGGCCTTCTTTGCCCCTTTCCCTGGGTACGCCACTGCTTCTATCTGATATACGAAAGACAGTCTTTGGCCGTTCGTGCGAGACCAATGAACGCGCCAGTCAAGCTCAGGGGGCCGGACGAAACTTACACAGTACGTTTCAGGACGTTACCAGCAAGGGAATTGGCTATGTTGAGTTCCCCGAAGCCTTCCGGGGGAACAAAAATCTTCTGAAAACTCGAAAACTTTGTCGTCGCATGCTGAGGAATTTCTCTGTTCGACGAAGCGCACTAACGGCCCAAGGTGCTTACCATCTGCGGCGCGACCCGGCACCGCTTTTGGTGTGATAAAGTTCACGCTGCCCAGTGGTTTGAGTGCGTTTGTTCGTTCATTGTATCTGATTGACAGCGCTCGGATCGAACTGCTCGCTTCAACATGCTCGGTGGTCACTCCACGCCGTAGAGCCCATGACGGTCACCCACACGGTGCCCGATACAGGGAGAGAACATTCCGCTAGGTCGCCCAAGTTCCAAGCACAGGAAGGTTCACCTGCGACAGTCACTTCAACCGCCCAACCGTCACCGCTCTCCCACCGTTGCAGATTGATACCCACTGAATGACACCCTTTCACAGCTACAAGGGGAAGATGTGAAACGTACCGTGGATTTCATCGCGATCGCTTCTAAAAAATAGATCCACTGCGATTTATCAACTGCCGAGATGGGCTTCCTAGAAAATAACGCAACTCACTCCCTGTTGACGATGTATGTGAAATCGTCGTTCGGCCCATGACCGAGTTCTACAGAGGAACTTAATTATTGCGGAATACGGCCAATCCTGCTCCAGATCCACCACGTGGCATATATCAATCGCAAACTCGTGTTGTCAACGACGACGAATGCAGTCGACAGCGATCATGACACAGTGACCTGCCCGAACCGTTGCTTGGGAGAACAGAGCGCGAATCATGGTTATGAAGAACTTCAAACATCGCGACGATTCAGTCAGAGCGAGGCAGCCGAGGAAGACCCTCAACCCCGAACCCCGCGAAGCCATGCCACGACAAATGAGGGAAAACTTGACAAGACCGTCGACCGGATAACAGGAACGGTTCATCCACGGGTTGAACCGGGGCGCAGAAATGCGAACAACATAGCGTCAAGCCGGAATACAGACGAAATCCGTCGATAAATGAATTGGGAAGTACGGTGAATTGGTTTTGAAACACCTACAGAAACCGAGACGATGATTTTTGGGGGGTGAGTTCCACCCTCTCGAGGGGAAAATGCTTCAGCACATCGAGATTTTTATCAATGGCGGTGACATGTATCCAAAATTTCTCGAGAGCTCCCGCCTTAAACCCCTGATTTCGTGAAAACTGATTTCGAAGCTCTCGCAGCCGTAGGCGATTTCGATAGCGAGCCCCAAGCGCCCTCGTTTGCTTCCAGGCAGCAGTGAGGAACTTCAGCTCCACTCGTTACTTCTCTATCTGATCGTTTCTTTCTTCCAGCGCGACGAGAGAGATTTCGGTGGATGCTAAGCGCGGAAGTGGTTGTCATTGACTGAGCGCACGTGAGCTTGTTTACAACGGAAGCGTCCGTCGCACTTTCAAAGTGAGAGCGCTGTGTCACCGTCTGGCGTTCTGTAACCACGCCATTTCGGCTGTTTTTTCTCAACGGGAGCCAAGCGCAACAGTACCTCAAATTGATTTCGCATCAATTCGATCATTTTCTTCTTTTCGAGGGGGTCCTTCAGGTTCCATTTGAAACCACCGCATAGAATCATTGGAGTTCTCTGGTTTTGTATACCTGGGGACAGCACATTGTCATATTTCAGTAGGATTTCTTTAATGAGTTCGAACGATGTTCCCGGATTTATCTATACTGTCGCAAAGACGGTTAGTTGGTTACGTGGAAGTATTTTACAGGTACAAACGTCACCATGATCTCCATCAATGAGATCTGGTGTAATTGTGGGAGTTGCTTGCGTAGGTGCTCTTCTCCGTTCGTGAGTAGCAACTCCACCAGTTCGGTGTTTTCTCTTGTTTTGGGTCACGAGGTTGAAATGATCTGGAATGATGACGGTGGAGTTATCATTCCGAGTTTTACTGAGACAGAAAATTGTGGATTGCATGCAGACTTTGTCGCTTGTGACATCCAACACGTGGTTGGCGAACTTTGGACGTTGAAAGACATTAGGATCGTGTTCGCAGAATCCATTCTCTCTGATAGTTGATGCTCTTGAGTTTTGAATCGGTGATTACTCAAACGTTGTAGTTCTGTTCGAAGTTGTACCATTCGAGGAGCGGTCGGTTGTTTGGAATGACAGAATTGAAATTTCCCGGGACAATCATCGGGCCTTGTCAAGAATAGGCCTTCGACCGTTTTCACTCTTGACAAAGCGACGTAAACCAACTGCTGTTGTAGATTTCTATGGTATTCAAATTTCGAATACGATCTCGTCGAAGGCGCCACCTTGGGACTTCTGGGTCGTTATTGCGCAGGCCTGACAGGTCGGGAAATTCGTCCGACGGCATTCGATTATTTTCGAAACCTCGAAGGTAATGTTTTTTTTGAGAATAGGGGTCCAATTCGTTTGTAACTCTTGTCTTGTTTACCAACCAGGGTCTGTGTTTCGTTCTCGCGGTTTTTCAGATCTGGTCATTGTCTGTGAATTCTATCCGTGGACAGTAAAGTTCGGTCGTGGAACAATTGCGATTCGTTATCTCGTTGGTTCATGCAGTGTTCTTTTCTCTGAAATCAACGTAGCGCAACAAGCCGATTGCTTCGTTGACGATACCGTCGTCGATGTCTATATTAAATGTTACCATGTATGGCTGCTTCAGACATAGAGCGACATCTGGTAAATATGAGGTTCCAAACTCAGGAATTGTTTCCTTGGGGTGAATGAGAGATCTGAGCTCAAGAAACATCACAACACCTCAATAAGACTAACGGAGAGCGAACACTCGCAGACTTGTCCATCAAGGTGAGGAGACCCTCCCAGGGTGGGGGAGATCGTAGGAAATTCCGAGTCTCTGCTTTCATGGAAGCGGTTTGGCGATTCTGTGCGCTCGAGTCGCGCAAAGCCCTGCTCAAACCCAGTGGTCCACTCGCGGGCCGCACTTCGCCCACCCCTGAGATAGAGAATATCGCAACGTCCAATTTCGAAGCTAAAGAACAGCAAGAAGAGCAACAAGATAAAAATACTGAAAGACGCAGTGTGACACCAGTATGACGTTCAAGCGCTGCAGGACCGATCAATATCGTCCGATGTAGCACCTTGGGCTACATACCTCGACTGAGGATGGATCCTTCTATATATATAAAAATCCAGGGTCTGTTTGTTTGTTTGTTTGTTTGTCTGTTTGTTTGTTTGTCCTCAATAGGCTCCTCTGGGATTGATCGGATCGACTTGGAACAAACTGCATAATGTGGGGCGGCTCACCGGGAAGGACATAGGCCACCCACCCCTCCCCTCATCCCCCCCTCGCGATTTACCCCAACATTGACCCCCTCCATACTGTCACCCGCATCCAAATTCTGACGATAAGGTGCACCGCCCCGTTATGACGCCAGCCAGACTCTTAGGCCTCATCCCATCGTCATCGGATATCCTTCCCCACCCCCTCTCCTATACATCTATATATATAAAAATCCAGGGTCTGTTTGTTTGTCTGATTGTTTGTTTGTTTGTTTGTTTGTATGTCCTCAATAGGCTCCTCTGGTATTGATCGGATCGACTTGGAACAAACTGCATAATGTAGGGCGGCTCTCCGGGAAGGACATAGGCCACCCACCCCTCCCCCCTCCTCCTCCCCTCCTCCCCCCTCGCGATTTACCCCAACTTTGACCCCCTCCATACTGTCATCCGCATCCAAATTCTGACGATAAGGTGCACCGCCCCGTTATGACGCCAGCCAGACTCATCCCATCGTCATCGGATATCCTTCCCCACCTCCTCTCCTATACATCTATCATAAAAATCTATCATAAAAATTCCTGGAGGGATGATTCCGAGACCAATCTGACCATTAGTTTCCAACTCTGGAGGGGTGATTACGAGACCAATCTGGCCTTTAGTTTCTAACTCTGGAGGGGTGATTCCGGTACCAATCTGGCCATTACTTTCCAACTCTGGAGGGGTGATTCCGAGACCAGTCTGGCCATTACTTCCCAACTTTAGAGGGGTGATTCCGAGACCAATCTGGCCATTACTTTTCAACTCTGGGGGGTGATTCCGGGACCAATCTGGCCATCACTTTCCAACTCTGGAGGGGTGATTCCGGGACCAATCTGGCCATAACTGTCCAACTCTAGAGGGGTGATTCTGAGACCAATGTGGCCATTACTTTCCAACTCTGGAGGGGTGATTCCCAGACCAATCTGGCCATTACTTTCCAACTCTGGAGGGGTGATTCCGGGCCCAATCTGGCCATTACTTTCCAACTCTGGGGGGGTGATTCCGGGACCAATCTGGCCATTACTTTTCAGCTCTGGAGGGGTGATTCTGGGACCAATCTGGCCATAACTTTCCAACTCTGGAGGGGTGATTCTGGGACCAATCTGGCCATTACTTTCCAACTCTGGAGGGGTGATTCCGAGACCAATCTGGCCATTACTTTCCAACTCTGGAGGGGTGATTCTGGGACCAATCTGGCCATTACTTTCCAACTCTGAAGGGGTGATTCCGAGACCAATAAGGCCATTAGTTTCCAACTCTGGAGGGGTGATTACGAGACCAATCTGGCCTTTAGTTTCTAACTCTGGAGGGGTGATTCTGGGACCAATCTGGCCATTACTTTCCAACTCTGGAGGGGTGATTCCGAGACCAATCTGGCCATTGCTTTCCAACTTTGGAGGGGTGATTCCGAGACCAAT
Organism: Phytoseiulus persimilis; assembly: GCA_037576195.1. Classification (NCBI taxonomy): domain Eukaryota; kingdom Metazoa; phylum Arthropoda; class Arachnida; order Mesostigmata; family Phytoseiidae; genus Phytoseiulus; species Phytoseiulus persimilis. Next base: position 14,061,077 of record CM075103.1, read on the forward strand.
CTGGCCATTACTTTCCAACTCTGGGGGGGTGATTCCGAGACCAATCTGGCCATCACTTTCCAACTCTGGAGGGGTGATTCCGAGACCAATCTGGCCATTACTTTCCAACTCTGGAGGGGTGATTCCGAGACCAATCTGGCCATTAGTTTCCAACTCTGGAGGGGTGATTCCGAGACCAATCTGGCCATTAGTTTCCAACTCTGGAGGGATGATTCCGAGACCAATCTGGCCATTACTTTCCAACTCTGAAGGGGTGATTCCGGAACCTATCTGGCCATTACTTTCCAACTCTGGAGGGGTGATTCCGGGACCAATCTGGCCATGAGTTTCCAACTCTGGAGGGGTGATTCCGAGACCAATCTGGCCATTAGTTTCCAACTCTGGAGGGGTGATTCCGGTGCCAATCTGGCCATTAGTTTCCAACTCTGGAGGGGTGATTCCGAGACCAATCTGGCCATTAGTTTTCAACTCTGGAGGGGTGATTCCGGTGCCAATCTGGCCATTAGTTTCCAACTCTGGAGGGGTGATTCCGGTATCAATCTGGCCATTAGTTTCCAACTCTGGAGGGGTGATTCCGGTACCAATCTTGCCATTACTTTCCAACTCTGGAGGGGTGATTCCGAGGCCAATCTGGCCATTACTTCCCAACTCTGGAGGGGTGATTCTGGGAGCGATCTGGCCATTACTCTCCTACTCTGGAGGGGTGATTCCGGTATCAATCTGGCCATTACTTTCCAACTCTGGAGGGGTGATTCCGAGGCCAATCTGGCCATTACTTTCCAACTCTGGAGGGGTGATTCCGGGACCAATCTGACCATGCTTCTCCGAATCTGAAGGGGTGATTACGACACCAATCTGACCATACTTCTCAAAACCATGATGCTGACCGAGTGAAAAGAGAGGAAAGTGCCTCGATTCCAGGTCAGAATCTTATCGAGAATCGGTGGCCACTCCCGAAGGTCTCATGACACTACATTCAAGGCAATGTGTGTCTGTCAGCAGTAGACTCCCGAAGCAAGGGACGGGCCGGCCAGCGTAGTCGGCCGAAGGCCGGCTAGTCTGTCATAAAAATCTATCATGAAAATATCTGGAGGGGTGATTCTGAGACCAATAAGGCCACTACTTCCCACCTCTGGAGGGATGATTCCGAGACCAATCTGACCATTAGTTTCCAACTCTGGAGGGGTGATTACGAGACCAATCTGGCCTTTAGTTTCTAACTCTGGAGGGGTGATTCCGAGACCAATCTGGCCATTAGTTTCCAACTCTGGAGGGGTGATCCCGGTGCAAATCCGGCCATTACTTTCCAACTCTGGAGTGGTGATTCCGGTGCCAATCTGGCCATAACTTTCCAACTTTAGAGGGGTGATTCTGAGACCAATCTGGCCATAACTTTCCAACTCTGGAGGGGTGATTCCGGGACCAATCTGGCCATAACTGTCCAACTCTAGAGGGGTGATTCTGAGACCAATGTGGCCATTACTTTCCAACTCTGGAGGGGTGATTCCCAGACCAATCTGGCCATTACTTTCCAACTCTGGAGGGGTGATTCCGGGCCCAATCTGGCCATTACTTTCCAACTCTGGGGGGGTGATTCCGGGACCAATCTGGCCATTACTTTTCAGCTCTGGAGGGGTGATTCTGGGACCAATCTGGCCATAACTTTCCAACTCTGGAGGGGTGATTCTGGGACCAATCTGGCCATTACTTTCCAACTCTGGAGGGGTGATTCCGAGACCAATCTGGCCATTACTTTCCAACTCTGGAGGGGTGATTCTGGGACCAATCTGGCCATTACTTTCCAACTCTGAAGGGGTGATTCCGAGACCAATAAGGCCATTAGTTTCCAACTCTGGAGGGGTGATTACGAGACCAATCTGGCCTTTAGTTTCTAACTCTGGAGGGGTGATTCTGGGACCAATCTGGCCATTACTTTCCAACTCTGGAGGGGTGATTCCGAGACCAATCTGGCCATTGCTTTCCAACTTTGGAGGGGTGATTCCGAGACCAATCTGGCCATTACTTTCCAACTCTGGGGGGGTGATTCCGAGACCAATCTGGCCATCACTTTCCAACTCTGGAGGGGTGATTCCGAGACCAATCTGGCCATTACTTTCCAACTCTGGAGGGGTGATTCCGAGACCAATCTGGCCATTAGTTTCCAACTCTGGAGGGATGATTCCGAGACCAATCTGGCCATTACTTTCCAACTCTGAAGGGGTGATTCCGGAACCTATCTGGCCATTACTTTCCAACTCTGGAGGGGTGATTCCGGGACCAATCTGGCCATGAGTTTCCAACTCTGGAGGGGTGATTCCGAGACCAATCTGGCCATTAGTTTCCAACTCTGGAGGGGTGATTCCGGTGCCAATCTGGCCATTAGTTTCCAACTCTGGAGGGGTGATTCCGAGACCAATCTGGCCATTACTTTCCAACTCTGGGGGGGTGATTCCGAGACCAATCTGGCCATCACTTTCCAACTCTGGAGGGGTGATTCCGAGACCAATCTGGCCATTACTTTCCAACTTTGGAGGGGTGATTCCGAGACCAATCTGGCCATTACTTTCCAACTCTGGGGGGGTGATTCCGAGACCAATCTGGCCATCACTTTCCAACTCTGGAGGGGTGATTCCGAGACCAATCTGGCCATTAGTTTCCAACTCTGGAGGGGTGATTCCGAGACCAATCTGGCCATTAGTTTCCAACTCTGGAGGGATGATTCCGAGACCAATCTGGCCATTACTTTCCAACTCTGAAGGGGTGATTCCGGAACCTATCTGGCCATTACTTTCCAACTCTGGAGGGGTGATTCCGGGACCAATCTGGCCATGAGTTTCCAACTCTGGAGGGGTGATTCCGAGACCAATCTGGCCATTAGTTTCCAACTCTGGAGGGGTGATTCCGGTGCCAATCTGGCCATTAGTTTCCAACTCTGGAGGGGTGATTCCGAGACCAATCTGGCCATTAGTTTTCAACTCTGGAGGGGTGATTCCGGTGCCAATCTGGCCATTAGTTTCCAACTCTGGAGGGGTGATTCCGGTATCAATCTGGCCATTAGTTTCCAACTCTGGAGGGGTGATTCCGGTACCAATCTTGCCATTACTTTCCAACTCTGGAGGGGTGATTCCGAGGCCAATCTGGCCATTACTTCCCAACTCTGGAGGGGTGATTCTGGGAGCGATCTGGCCATTACTCTCCTACTCTGGAGGGGTGATTCCGGTATCAATCTGGCCATTACTTTCCAACTCTGGAGGGGTGATTCCGAGGCCAATCTGGCCATTACTTTCCAACTCTGGAGGGGTGATTCCGGGACCAATCTGACCATGCTTCTCCGAATCTGAAGGGGTGATTACGACACCAATCTGACCATACTTCTCAAAACCATGATGCTGACCGAGTGAAAAGAGAGGAAAGTGCCTCGATTCCAGGTCAGAATCTTATCGAGAATCGGTGGCCACTCCCGAAGGTCTCATGACACTACATTCAAGGCAATGTGTGTCTGTCAGCAGTAGACTCCCGAAGCAAGGGACGGGCCGGCCAGCGTAGTCGGCCGAAGGCCGGCTAGTCTGTCATAAAAATCTATCATGAAAATATCTGGAGGGGTGATTCTGAGACCAATAAGGCCACTACTTCCCACCTCTGGAGGGGTGATTCCGAGACAAATCTGGCCATTAGTTTCCAACTCTGGAGGGTTGATTACGAGACAAATCTGGCCATTACTTTCCAACTCTGAAGGGGTGATTCCGAGACCAATCTGGCCATTAGTTTCCAACTCTGGAGGGGTGATCCCGGTGCAAATCCGGCCATTACTTTCCAACTCTGGAGTGGTGATTCCGGTGCCAATCTGGCCATAACTTTCCAACTTTAGAGGGGTGATTCTGAGACCAATCTGGCCATAACTTTCCAACTTTAGAGGGGTGATTCTGAGACCAATCTGGCCATTAGTTTCCAACTCTGGAGGGGTGATTCCGGTGCCAATCTGGCCATTACTTTCCAACTTCAGGGGGTGATTCCGAGACCAATCTGGCCATTAGTTTCCAACTCTGGAGGGGTGATTCCGGTGCCAATCCGGCCATTACTTTCCAACTCTGGAGTGGTGATTCCGGTGCCAATCTGGCCATAACTTTCCAACTTTAGAGGGGTGATTCTGAGACCAATCTGGCCATTAGTTTCCAACTCTGGAGGGGTGATTCCGGTGCCAATCTGGCCATCACTTTCCAACTTTAGAGGGGTGATTCTGAGACCAATCTGGCCATTACTTTCCAACTCTGGAGTGGTGATTCCGGTGCCAATCTGGCCATAACTTTCCAACTTTAGAGGGGTGATTCTGAGACCAATCTGGCCATTAGTTTCCAACTCTGGAGGGGTGATTCCGGTGCCAATCTGGCCATCACTTTCCAACTCTGGAGGGGTGATTCCGGTGCCAATCTGGCCATTACTTTCCAACTTCAGGGGGTGATTCCTAGACCAATCTGGCCATTACTTTCCAACTCTGGAGTGGTGATTCCGGTGCCCATCTGGCCATAACTTTCCAACTTTAGAGGGGTGATTCTGAGACCAATCTGGCCATTAGTTTCCAACTCTGGAGGGGTGATTCCGGTGCCAATCTGGCCATCACTTTCCAACTCTGGAGGGGTGATTCCGGTGCCAATCTGGCCATTACTTTCCAACTTCAGGGGGTGATTCCTAGACCAATCTGGCCATCACTTTCCAACTCTGGAGTGGTGATTCCGGTGCCAATCTGGCCATAACTTTCCAACTTTAGAGGGGTGATTCTGAGACCAATCTGGCCATTACTTTCCAACTCTGGAGTGGTGATTCCGGTGCCAATCTGGCCATAACTTTCCAACTTTAGAGGGGTGATTCTGAGACCAATCTGGCCATTAGTTTCCAACTCTGGAGGGGTGATTCCGGTGCCAATCTGGCCATCACTTTCCAACTCTGGAGGGGTGATTCCGGTGCCAATCTGGCCATTACTTTCCAACTTCAGGGGGTGATTCCTAGACCAATCTGGCCATTACTTTCCAACTCCGGAGTGGTGATTCCGGTGCCAATCTGGCCATAACTTTCCAACTTTAGAGGGGTGATTCTGAGACCAATCTGGCCATTAGTTTCCAACTCTGGAGGGGTGATTCCGGTGCCAATCTGGCCATCACTTTCCAACTCTGGAGGGGTGATTCCGGTGCCAATCTGGCCATTACTTTCCAACTTCAGGGGGTGATTCCTAGACCAATCTGGCCATCACTTTCCAACTCTGGAGTGGTGATTCCGGTGCCAATCTGGCCATAACTTTCCAACTTTAGAGGGGTGATTCTGAGACCAATCTGGCCATTACTTTCCAACTCTGGAGTGGTGATTCCGGTGCCAATCTGGCCATAACTTTCCAACTTTAGAGGGGTGATTCTGAGACCAATCTGGCCATTAGTTTCCAACTCTGGAGGGGTGATTCCGGTGCCAATCTGGCCATCACTTTCCAACTCTGGAGGGGTGATTCCGGTGCCAATCTGGCCATTACTTTCCAACTTCAGGGGGTGATTCCTAGACCAATCTGGCCATTACTTTCCAACTCTGGAGTGGTGATTCCGGTGCCCATCTGGCCATTACTTTCAAACTTCAGAGGGGTGATTCTGAGACCAATCTGGCCATTAGTTTCCAACTCTGGGGGGGGGGGTGATTCCGAGACCAATCTGGCCATTAGTTCCCAACTATGGAGGGGTGATTCCGGTGCCAATCTGGCCATTACTTTCCTTCTTTAGAGGGGTGATTCTGAGACCAATCTGGCCATTAGTTTCCAACTCTGGAGGGGTGATTACGAGACCAATCTGGCCGTTAGTTTCCAACTCTGGAGGGATGATTCCGGGAGCAATCTGAGCATTACTTCCTAAGCCTGGAGGGGTGATTCCGGGAGCAATCTGAGCATTACTTTCCAACTCTGGAGGGGTGATTCCGGGAGCAATCTGAGCATTACTTCCTAAGCCTGGAGGGGTGATTCCGAGACCAATCTGGCCAATAGTTTCTAACTCTGGAGGGGTGATTCCGGTGCCAATCTGGCCATTACTTTCCAACTTTAGAGGGGTGATTCCGAGACCAATCTGGCCATTACTTTCCAACTCTGGAGGGATGATTCCGAAACCAATCTGGCCAATAGTTTCCAACTCTGGAGGGGTGATTCTGGTATCAATCTGGCCATTACTTTCCAACTCTGGAGGGGTGATTACGAGACCAATCTGGCCGTTAGTTTCCAACTCTGGAGGGATGATTCCGGGAGCAATCTGAGCATTACTTCCTAAGCCTGGAGGGGTGATTCCGAGACCAATCTGGCCAATAGTTTCTAACTCTGGAGGGGTGATTCCGGTGCCAATCTGGCCATTACTTTCCAACTTTAGAGGGGTGATTCCGAGACCAATCTGGCCATTACTTTCCAACTCTGGAGGGATGATTCCGAAACCAATCTGGCCAATAGTTTCCAACTTTAGAGGGGTGATTCCGAGACCAATCTGGCCATTACTTTCCAACTCTGGAGGGGTGATTACGAGACCAATCTGGCCGTTAGTTTCCAACTCTGGAGGGATGATTCCGGGAGCAATCTGAGCATTACTTCCTAAGCCTGGAGGGGTGATTCCGAGACCAATCTGGCCAATAGTTTCTAACTCTGGAGGGGTGATTCCGGTGCCAATCTGGCCATTACTTTCCAACTTTAGAGGGGTGATTCCGAGACCAATCTGGCCATTACTTTCCAACTCTGGAGGGATGATTCCGAAACCAATCTGGCCAATAGTTTCCAACTCTGGAGGGGTGATTCTGGTATCAATCTGGCCATTACTTTCCAACTCTGGAGGGATGATTCCGAAACCAATCTGGCCAATAGTTTCCAACTCTGGAGGGGTGATTCCGGTGCCAATCTGGCGATTACTTTCCAACTTTAGAGGGGTGATTCCGAAACCAATCTGGCCATTAGTTTCCAACTCTGGAGGGGTGATTCCGAGACCAATCTGAGCATCAATTTCCAACTCAGGAGGGGTGATTTCGGGACCAATCTAACCATTACTTTCCAACTCTGGAGGGGTGATTCTGAGACCAATCTGAGCATTACTTTCCAACTCTGGAGGGATGATTCCGGGAGCAATCTGAGCATTACTTTCCAACTCTGGAGGAGTGATTCCGAGACCAATCCGACCATTACTTCCCAACTCTGGAGGGGTGATTTCGGGACCAATCTGACCATTACTTTCCAACTCTGGAGGGATGATTCCGGGACCAATCTGACCATCGCTTTCCAAGTTTAGAGGAGTGATCTCGGGACCAATCTGACCATACTCTTCCAAGTCTGGGGGGGTGATTCCGAGACCAATCTGACTATCACTTGTCAAGTCTGGAGGGGTGATCTCGAGACAAATCTAACCATACTTTTCAAAACCTGGAGGGTTGATTCCGGGACCAATCTGACCATGCTTCTCCGAATCTGAAGGGATGATTACGACACCAATCTGACCATACTTCTCAAAACCATGATGCTGACCAAGTGAAGAGAGAGGAAAGTGCCTCGATTCCAGGTCAGAATCCTATCGAGAATCGGTGGCCACTCCCGAAGGTCTCATGACACTACATTTAAGGCAATGTGTGCCTGTCAGCAGTAGACTCCCAAAGCAAGGGACGGGTCGGCCAGCGTAGTCGGCCGGAGGCCGGCTAGTACTATATATAATCGGCTTAGTCTGTCAGTTTGTCAGTTTGTCCGCACTTTTTCTGAAAGACATGAAGGTGATTCTGGGACCAATCTGAACATACTCTCCCGAGTCTGGAGAGGTGATTCCGGTACGAGTCTGACTATACTTTTCAAAAGCTGGAGGTGTGATTCTAGAACCAATCTGACCATACTTTTCAAAACGTGGAGGGGTGTTTCCGAGACCAATCTGAGCATTACTTCCCAACTCTGGAGGGGTGTTTCCGAGACCAATCTGAGCATTACTTTCCAACTCTGGAGGGGTGATTCCGAGACCAATCTGGCGATTAGTTTCCAACTCTTGAGGGGTGATTCTCAGACCAATCTGAGGATTACTTTCCAACTCTGGAGGGGTGATTCCGAGACCAATCTGAGCATTACTTCCCAACTCTTGAGGGGTGATTCTCAGACCAATCTGAGGATTACTTTCCAACGCTGGAGGGGTGATTCCGAGACCAATCTGAGCATTACTTCCCAACTCTGGAGGGGTGATTCCGGGGCCAATCTGAGCATTACTTCCCAACTCTTGAGGGGTGATTCTCAGACCAATCTGAGGATCACTTTCGAACTCTAGAGCGGTGATTCCGAGACCAATCTGAGCATGACTTTCCAACTCTGGAGGGGTGATTCTCAGACCAATCTGAGGATTACTTTCCAACGCTGGAGGGGTGATTCCGAGACCAATCTGAGCATTACTTTCCAACTCTGGAGGGGTGATTCCGGGGCCAATCTGAGCATTACTTCCCAACTCTTGAGGGGTGATTCTCAGACCAATCTGAGGATTACTTTCCAACTCCGGAGGGGTGATTCCGAGACCAATCTGAGCATTACTTCCCAACTCTTGAGGGGTGATTCTCAGACCAATCTGAGGATTACTTTCCAACGCTGGAGGGGTGATTCCGAGACCAATCTGAGCATTACTTTCCAGCTCTGGAGGGGTGATTCCGGGGCCAATCTGAGCATTACTTCCCAACTCTTGAGGGGTGATTCTCAGACCAATCTGAGGATTACTTTCCAACTCTGGAGGGGTGATTCCGAGACCAATCTGAGCATGACTTTCCAACTCTGGAGGGGTGATTCCGGGGCCAATCTGAGCATTACTTCCCAACTCTTGAGGGGTGATTCTCAGACCAATCTGAGGATTACTTTCCAACTCTGGAGGGGTGATTCCGAGACCAATCTGAGCATTACTTCCCAACTCTTGAGGGGTGATTCTCAGACCAATCTGAGGATTACTTTCCAACTCTGGAGGGGTGATTCCGAGACCAATCTGAGCATGACTTTCCAACTCTGGAGGGGTGATTCCGGGGCCAATCTGAGCATTACTTCCCAACTCTTGAGGGGTGATTCTCAGACCAATCTGAGGATTACTTTCCAACTCTGGAGGGGTGATTCCGAGACCAATCTGAGCATGACTTTCCAACTCTGGAGGGGTGATTCCGGGGCCAATCTGAGCATTACTTCCCAACTCTTGAGGGGTGATTCTCAGACCAATCTGAGGATTACTTTCCAACTCTGGAGGGGTGATTCCGAGACCAATCTGAGCATTACTTCCCAACTCTTGAGGGGTGATTCTCAGACCAATCTGAGGATTACTTTCCAACTCTGGAGGGGTGATTCCGAGACCAATCTGAGCATGACTTTCCAACTCTGGAGGGGTGATTCCGGGGCCAATCTGAGCATTACTTCCCAACTCTGGAGGGGTGATTCTCAGACCAATCTGAGGATTACTTTCCAACGCTGGAGGGGTGATTCCGAGACCAATCTGAGCATTACTTTCCAACTCTGGAGGGGTGATTCCGGGGCCAATCTGAGCATTACTTCCCAACTCTTGAGGGGTGATTCTCAGACCAATCTGAGGATTACTTTCCAACTCTGGAGGGGTGATTCCGAGACCAATCTGAGCATTACTTCCCAACTCTTGAGGGGTGATTCTCAGACCAATCTGAGGATTACTTTCCAACTCTGGAGGGGTGATTCCGAGACCAATCTGAGCATGACTTTCCAACTCTGGAGGGGTGATTCCGGGGCCAATCTGAGCATTACTTCCCAACTCTTGAGGGGTGATTCTCAGACCAATCTGAGGATTACTTTCCAACTCTGGAGGGGTGATTCCGAGACCAATCTGAGCATGACTTTCCAACTCTGGAGGGGTGATTCCGGGGCCAATCTGAGCATTACTTCCCAACTCTTGAGGGGTGATTCTCAGACCAATCTGAGGATTACTTTCCAACTCTGGAGGGGTGATTCCGAGACCAATCTGAGCATTACTTCCCAACTCTTGAGGGGTGATTCTCAGACCAATCTGAGGATTACTTTCCAACGCTGGAGGGGTGATTCCGAGACCAATCTGAGCATTACTTTCCAACTCTGGAGGGGTGATTCCGAGACCAATTTGAGCATTACTTTCCAACTCTTGAGGGGTGATTCTCAGACCAATCTGAGGATTACTTTCGAACTCTAGAGCGGTGATTCCGAGACCAATCTGAGCATGACTTTCCAACTCTGGAGGGGTGATTCCGGGGCCAATCTGAGCATTACTTCCCAACTCTTGAGGGGTGATTCTCAGACCAATCTGAGGATTACTTTCCAACTCTGGAGGGGTGATTCCGAGACCAATCTGAGCATTACTTCCCAACTCTTGAGGGGTGATTCTCAGACCAATCTGAGGATTACTTTCCAACGCTGGAGGGGTGATTCCGAGACCAATCTGAGCATTACTTTCCAACTCTGGAGGGGTGATTCCGAGACCAATTTGAGCATTACTTTCCAACGCTGGAGGGGTGATTCCGAGACCAATCTGAGCATTACTTTCCAACTCTGGAGGGGTGATTCCGAGACCAATCTGAGCATTACTTTCCAACTCTTGAGGGGTGATTCTCAGACCAATCTGAGGATTACTTTCCAACGCTGGAGGGGTGATTCCGAGACCAATCTGAGCATTACTTCCCAACTCTTGAGGAGTGATTCTCAGACCAATCTGAGGATTACTTTCCAACGCTGGAGGGGTGATTCCGAGACCAATCTGAGCATTACTTCCCAACTCTTGAGGGGTGATTCTCAGACCAATCTGAGGATTACTTTCCAACGCTGGAGGGGTGATTCCGAGACCAATCTGAGCATTACTTTCCAACTCTGGAGGGGTGATTCCGAGACCAATCTGAGCATTACTTCTCAACTCTTGAGGGGTGATTCTCAGACCAATCTGAGGATTACTTTCCAACTCTGGAGGGGTGATTCCGAGACCAATCTGAGCATTACTTCCCAACTCTTGAGGGGTGATTCTCAGACCAATCTGAGGATTACTTTCCAACTCTGGAGGGGTGATTCCGAGACCAATCTGAGCATTACTTCCCAACTCTTGAGGGGTGATTCTCAGACCAATCTGAGGATTACTTTCCAACGCTGGAGGGGTGATTCCGAGACCAATCTGAGCATTACTTCCCAACTCTTGAGGGGTGATTCTCAGACCAATCTGAGGATTACTTTCCAACTCTGGAGGGGTGATTCCGAGACCAATCTGAGCATTACTTCCCAACTCTTGAGGGGTGATTCTCAGACCAATCTGAGGATTACTTTCCAACGCTGGAGGGGTGATTCCGAGACCAATCTGAGCATTACTTTCCAACTCTGGAGGGGTGATTCCGAGACCAATCTGAGCATTACTTTCCAACGCTGGAGGGGTGATTCCGAGACCAATCTGAGCATTACTTTCCAACTCTGGAGGGGTGATTCCGAGACCAATCTGAGCATTACTTTCCAACTCTTGAGGGGTGATTCTCAGACCAATCTGAGGATTACTTTCCAACTCTGGAGGGGTGATTCCGAGACCAATCTGAGCATTACTTCCCAACTCTTGAGGGGTGATTCTCAGACCAATCTGAGGATTACTTTCCAACGCTGGAGGGGTGATTCCGAGACCAATCTGAGCATTACTTTCCAACTCTGGAGGGGTGATTCCGAGACCAATCTGAGCATTACTTTCCAACGCTGGAGGGGTGATTCCGGGGCCAATCTGAGCATTACTTCCCAACTCTTGGGGGGTGATTCTCAGACCAATCTGAGGATTACTTTCCAACTCTGGAGGGGTGATTCCGAGACCAATCTGAGCATTACTTCCCAACTCTTGAGGGGTGATTCTCAGACCAATCTGAGGATTACTTTCCAACGCTGGAGGGGTGATTCCGAGACCAATCTGAGCATTACTTTCCAACTCTGGAGGGGTGATTCCGGGGCCAATCTGAGCATTACTTCCCAACTCTTGAGGGGTGATTCTCAGACCAATCTGAGGATTACTTTCCAACTCTGGAGGGGTGATTCCGAGACCAATCTGAGCATTACTTCCCAACTCTTGAGGGGTGATTCTCAGACCAATCTGAGCATTACTTCCCAACTCTTGAGGGGTGATTCTCAGACCAATCTGAGGATTACTTTCGAACTCTAGAGCGGTGATTCCGAGACCAATCTGAGCATGACTTTCCAACTCTGGAGGGGTGATTCCGGGGCCAATCTGAGCATTACTTCCCAACTCTTGAGGGGTGATTCTCAGACCAATCTGAGGATTACTTTCCAACTCTGGAGGGGTGATTCCGGGGCCAATCTGAGCATTACTTCCCAACTCTTGAGGGGTGATTCTCAGACCAATCTGAGGATTACTTTCCAACTCTGGAGGGGTGATTCCGGGGCCAATCTGAGCATTACTTCCCAACTCTTGAGGGGTGATTCTCAGACCAATCTGAGGATTACTTTCGAACTCTAGAGCGGTGATTCCGAGACCAATCTGAGCATGACTTTCCAACTCTGGAGGGGTGATTCCGGGGCCAATCTGAGCATTACTTCCCAACTCTTGAGGGGTGATTCTCAGACCAATCTGAGGATTACTTTCCAACTCTGGAGGGGTGATTCCGGGGCCAATCTGAGCATTACTTCCCAACTCTTGAGGGGTGATTCTCAGACCAATCTGAGGATTACTTCCCAACTCTGGAGGGGTGATTCCGGGGCCAATCTGAGCATTACTTCCCAACTCTTGAGGGGTGATTCTCAGACCAATCTGAGGATTACTTTCGAACTCTAGAGCGGTGATTCCGAGACCAATCTGAGCATGACTTTCCAACTCTGGAGGGGTGATTCTCAGACCAATCTGAGGATTACTTTCCAACGCTGGAGGGGTGATTCCGAGACCAATCTGAGCATTACTTTCCAACTCTGGAGGGTGATTCCGAGGCAAATCTGAGCCTTTCTTTCCAACTATGGAGGGGTTATTCCGAGACGAATCTGACCATATTTTTCAAAATCAGAATGGTGAACCAGTGGAGGGAGAGAAAAAAGCCTCGATGGCAGGGAGCGCCGTCCAACCGCGCGCAGCGCGGCCGACTCCAGTCGGCCAAAGGCCGGCTGGTAGCTAATAGTGTCCGTTCCCACATAGCGCGACCGCATTTCCATTCGCCTGTGCCGGTGAGACTCGAATTTGAGTGTTGTTGTCATCATTCAAAGTCTCAGCGAGTAATGAAACCGATTTCGACAGCTGGGAAGCCTCTGGTGGAAGGTCCCCAAGGGCTTTCTCTGTTGGTTCGGGGAAACGCGGAGCTTAGTCAGATACGAAGACTTGAAACGCACCGAGGCATCTGGAGTCCAAAAACCTCATCGAGCACGGCCCCATTCTCCAGGCCAGAACTCGACTTCGGCAAGACGATCGAGGATTCTCTATCTCTAGATTGACAACTCCGTGTGCTGCTTCCATCGCCCATCGGGTCTGCGTCTCAAATCGGGACTGTTCTGCTTCTTCTGTGGACAACTGCTTTCCATCGCCGTTCGGGTCTGGCATGTAGACCTTCAGACCCATCTGCTCGAGGCAGTTCGCCACGTCATGAAACCCTTTAGCTACGGAGCAGACATCACACGACCTCAAATATCGACCAAGACCAGCTGGATCTCCCATCGCGATCTGCCTGATGCAAGAGTCGCTGAGGTTTGCAGTGGATGGTCTCAATACGTCGACGACACATCTTGTGATTGTGCAAGCTGTGAATGGCTCACAGATCGGAGACTGTTGCCGTGCAGAATAGGTCTTTCTCTGGCAGCAGCCGTTGGCGATCCTGCCGTGGCGGACGTCAATGATAGGCGATCCGATACCCAAACCGTCCAAAAAACAGAACATTGGAAGTATCCGCCTAGTTTCAAAGGAATAGATTCCTCGCGGAAGGGGTAACTGTTCGACGAGTATAATGAGAACCCTGCTTGGATCGTTTTGTTGTTCGAACTCGATGACCGGATCCGATATACCTTAATTCTGGGAGAAAAAAGACCCTTCGTCAGGAGAGCCGTCTGGCGAATGGAGGACTCATCGGATGAAGAACTTGTCTCTCCTCTGAGAGGTGATCAGAAAAACTACAGATTCAAACTTCAGAGCTCGAAAAAAATGCGAACTCCCTAAATCCTCCATCCAGTCGCAGCTTCCAGAAAATGAGTTTCAGGTTTTTCTAATGGAAGCTGTTAATTCCACTGAATTTCACATCCTTCTGGATACATTTATTTCAACGTTTCAGCCTTGCGTGAATGCATTTTTCTCCGTGTTGCTCTTCTGTCTTTTCCTTATTGTCATTCTTCTCTTTTTCTTTCGCTTCATGGTTCCTTTTGCGAATCAGAGGGCCTCCTCCTTGTGAGTTGCTCCTCCAAAAGTAGAATTCAAAGCAGATTTGGATTTAGATCCGAGCTCGGGTATCGCAAGGTCTTTGGATTCCAACAGTCGAATCGAAATCGCCCATCGATGGCCCTGACAAGGACTCATCCCAGTTCATCTCCTTTTGTTTCAATTTGCCTCCCTGGGGCCCGAATCCAATGCCGCACTGAAATCAGTAACGTCCGACGGAATGTTAAGCATCCTTTCCTCCAGGTTCCGGGAGCCCTGACCAGCTGCATCGGATGTCCTCTCCGAGGAAGCTGTAGCTTCCGTTGCTCGTTAAGTCAGTGGTTTATCATGACTCGGAGGGAGGTGAGAAACTACGAATGCATAGCTGAGTTCCTATGATATGCTCGGATTACTGAGACGCTTCTCCATCATTGATGGGATACGCAGACATCGTTTTGCAGGGCGACGACTAAATTCCACGTCTCTCACAATCCGGATAGGTCTTCATTAGAGCTCCCATATGACCGGACATGTCCTTTTCCGTCCGTTTGTCCGGTTTTCTTGAGCAACCGAGGAAATGTCCGGTTTTCAGGCTCACAGATCGAGTGGCCAACCATGACTTTGAAAGAATTTCCCCATCGAAAAAATCGATGGGTTTCGGGCAACAGAGCGCGAAATGATTCCGAGATCGTAAGGGGATGAGTGAAGAGCGGCTTTCCAGCAGCCGGAATATCGATCCTCGCTTTTTTTTTTGCGGAGCGATGGAGGTAATGCCCTCTGGCGGCCTCGTCGATATGAAACCCCCTGAGCCAGTGATTACACGCTGGGGTACATTTCTGAGCACCGCATTCCACCCTCATGAAAATTTTCAGGGAATCAAATTGTTCGG
This sequence comes from Phytoseiulus persimilis, assembly GCA_037576195.1. Taxonomy (NCBI): domain Eukaryota; kingdom Metazoa; phylum Arthropoda; class Arachnida; order Mesostigmata; family Phytoseiidae; genus Phytoseiulus; species Phytoseiulus persimilis. Next base: position 14,076,314 of record CM075103.1, read on the forward strand.
TCATATGGGAGCTCTAGAATCATCCACACTTTGGGAGCATGTCGCAAACACAGTTGGGCCTTTCTCGGCGCTGACTCCACAGCGTTTGAAGAGGGGTATGGGGCAAGCGTCAGAAGATAATTCCGCTGCCGTTCGCAACTTGTCGAGCCTCATATTGAAAAGCGGGTTCGTTACGGGTAAAAGATCGGGAAATTCGATGATGTCTGTGCTGCAGATTCTATCGTGGAACACCGGTGCTGAAAGATGAGCGACAAGACTTCCGTAGAGACTTCTTCGCCCTGGGGAAAGGCCGCCGGAACTTGAACCTTCTCGCGAAGTCGCAGAAAACTCACATGGCTGTAGCCTCCCGGAGGAAGAAACGGAGCCTGCTATCTGTTGCCTTGGAGCCTCGGACTCCAGCTTCCCTGTAGTTCGGATCCCAAATGGAGTACCAGAAGAGTGGAAGTTCGCAGTGAGCCGTAGCTCGCCAGACGATCTTCGGCTGGACGTGATCGCTGGCTCATCCTCATCAGAAGTCAAGTCTTTGCTGCCTCTATTCTTCCAGAAGGAATTCACCTCTCGTCACTCAAGGTCGGCGGAAAGTATCCAATACTAAGCCTCGGAGCCCGATTTGGAGCTTCCTGCACGAGTGCTTTTGAAAACTCGGCCCGGGGAGGTTCGTCGTGGGAAACTTTCTGGAGGGCGAGAACAACACACATTCTCAGTTCCACAGTTACGCGGGGTGGATGAGGGATGTCGACGATGTACGAGGCTGGCTTGGCCGAGAAGAACAAGTTCTCGAAGTATCGGGAGCTAGAAAGCCGATACATCGTTCAGCCGGTCGCGATCGAAACTCTGGGAGTCTTTGGACAGTCGACGGACACTTTCCTCCTGGATCTTGGTAGGCGCATCGAGATTGCATCGGGGGATAGGAGAGCGGGAGGTTTCTTGCTGTAGAGGGTGTCGTTGAAGGTTCAGCGTAGTAACGGTGCGGCGGTGGCTGGATCGCTGCCATCGGGGGAAGTGCTCGCCGGAATCGGCTAGAGAGTCTTTGTGATAAACACACTCGTTATAGACCGCATACAATAAAAATCATTTCGGAATGCACGAAAGGCAAATGGGGTCGGCTCTCACAAGCTAAACCCGACGTCCCCTCGCCCCGCCGATGAAGTTGTGAAGAATCAACGCTCTAGAGGAGAGCCTCCAGGAATGGGAGGCTCATGTACACAGAATCGGTGTAAGAGGTTGTTCGCCCGGTCGTGAAACCCGGCGATCGACGACGAATCGATTCTGTTCGTTTGAATCTGGTGCCGTTCTACAGCTGGATATTCTTGGGAAAACTACACGCTTCTCTTGTTCTCCTGTAAGTTTGTACCGATGTACTTCAGTTTCATCGATTCTACAATTCCAACGGGGACGCTGGGAGAAAGATCACTGCCCATCACCGAGGAGATTCGCATAGAATCATTGTGCCGGGTCGTTCTTCCCCTTCTCGGATCAAGTTCTGTCTTTAAGGTGATGTAGAGCCTCCGTGTATAGCCTGGAAGCGTGTCTCAGCCTTCCAGAGCGGACACAATTTGAAGCGGCGGCAGCGGATTACTCAACCCGACCAACGGAAGCTCCCCCTGAGTCCCAGAACCTCAATGCAACTCCTCACAGTTCCTCTCAATCTCTAGTCGAAATTCATCTGCATCTCCTGCTTTTATGATGGAATCAAGTCTACCTCTGAAGGTTCTGTTCTCAATAAATATTGCAGTGATGACTGAGAGCGAACCGTTGTTCTGATTCGGATGGTTGCTGGGCTGTGAGGCGTGTGAATTGGTTTGGACAACACCCAACTGGCGCCTCCTAATGGGATTCCTGGTTCAAGATAGTTCTAAGACATGATGGTGGTAACCTTCAATCATTGGAATTTCAATCGCATTCGATATTGATACTGTGCCGAATGCTCCTCCAATATATTCGTAGCTGAATCTAGACCGACTCGGATTTTCATCAAATATCAATAAATATATCGCCCCACCAGTTCTCGTAGACATTGACTTCTTCCCAACTGATGAGACAAGTCGGAATCGAGATCCTTACTATATATAATCGGCTTAGTCTGTCAGTTTGTCAGTTTGTCAGTCAGTTTGTCAGTTTGTCAGTCAGTTTGTCAGTTTGTCAGTTCGTCCGCACTTTTTCTGGAAGACATGAAGGTGATTCCGTGACCAATCTGAACATACTCTCCCGAGTCTGGAGAGGTGATTCCGGTACGAGTCTGACTATACTTTTCAAAAGCTGGAGGGGTGATTCTAGAACCGATCTGACCATACTTTTCAAAACGTGGAGGGGTGATTCCAATACCAATCTGAGCATTACTTTCCAACTCTGGAGGGGTGATTCCGAGACCAATCTGAGCATTACTTTCCAACTCTGGAGGGGTGATTCCGAGACCAATCTGAGCATTATTTCCCAACTCTGGAGGGGTGATTCCGAGACCAATCTGAGCATTACTTTCCAACTCTGGAGGGGTGATTCCGAGACCAATCTGAGCATTATTTCCCAACTCTGGAGGGGTGATTCCGAGACCAATCTGAGCATTACTTTCCAACTCTGGAGGGGTGATTCCGAGACCAATCTGAGCATTATTTCCCAACTCTGGAGGGGTGATTCCGAGACCAATCTGAGCATTATTTCCCAACTCTGGAGGGGTGATTCCGAGACCAATCTGAGCATTATTTCCCAACTCTGGAGGGGTGATTCCGAGACCAATCTGAGCATTACTTTCCAACTCTGGAGGGGTGATTCCGAGACCAATCTGAGCATTACTTTCCAACTCTGGAGGGGTGATTCCGAGACCAATCTGAGCATTACTTTCCAACTCTGGAGGGGTGATTCCGAGACCAATCTGAGCATTACTTCCCAACTCTGGAGGGGTGATTCCGAGACCAATCTGAGCATTACTTTCCAACTCCGGAGGGGTGATTCCGAGACCAATCTGAGCATTATTTCCCAACTCTGGAGGGGTGATTCCGAGACCAATCTGAGCATTATTTCCCAACTCTGGAGGGGTGATTCCGAGACCAATCTGAGCATTACTTTCCAACTCCGGGGGGGTGATTCCGAGACCAATCTGAGCATTACTTTCCAACTCCGGAGGGGTGATTCCGAGACCAATCTGAGCATTATTTCCCAACTCTGGAGGGGTGATTCCGAGACCAATCTGAGCATTACTTTCCAACTCCGGAGGGGTGATTCCGAGACCAATCTGAGCATTATTTCCCAACTCTGGAGGGGTGATTCCGAGACCAATCTGAGCATTACTTCCCAACTCTGGAGGGGTGATTCCGAGACCAATCTGAGCATTACTTTCCAACTCCGGAGGGGTGATTCCGAGACCAATCTGAGCATTATTTCCCAACTCTGGAGGGGTGATTCCGAGACCAATCTGAGCATTACTTCCCAACTCTGGAGGGGTGATTCCGAGACCAATCTGAGCATTACTTTCCAACTCCGGAGGGGTGATTCCGAGACCAATCTGAGCATTATTTCCCAACTCTGGAGGGGTGATTCCGAGACCAATCTGAGCATTATTTCCCAACTCTGGAGGGGTGATTCCGAGACCAATCTGAGCATTACTTCCCAACTCTGGAGGGGTGATTCCGAGACCAATCTGAGCATTACTTTCCAACTCCGGAGGGGTGATTCCGGGGTCAATCTGACCATATTTTTCAAAATCAGAATGCTGACCCAATGAAGGGAGAGAAAAGTGCCTCGATGGCAGGGAGCACCGTCCAACCGCGCGCAGCGCGGCCGACTCCAGTCGGCCAAAGGCCGGCTGGTAACTCTTATAATCTCCTTTCACTGCACCTGGGAGACCCAAATGTAATCGAATCGGATTCCTGATTCATCCTCGAATTCCTTCTCTCGAAATCCTCGGAGCGGCGGGTCTGCTAGTGAGTCACGTGATCGAGGAATTTCTCAGTTTGGGAAGGAAACCAGATACGTTCTGACGTAGTGTTGACTCATTTTGTGCTGACCGAGCCTTGCCAAGTCTCCAAGGCCGGCCCGCCTCCTCGGTTGGCTGCGGGTCTGGCTTGGCCTTGGGTGACAGAGGTGTTAATCCGGTTATATCCAGTCGACGTCCGAGGGCTGGTCGGCGGAAGAGCAAGCAAGTAAGCCCGCCAGTCCGGCATTCCGATCACGTACGTTTCCAAACAAGTTTTCGGCGAGGTCTCTTCAAATATTTGGCCTGAAGATTCCTCAACAATGCGTGGCACTAACAAGTTTTTGAGAACAGGAGACATATCGGCAGCATTCCTTCGGCTCATACCGAGCTTGTTCGTGTGCGCTCCTCGTCAACTTTATTCGATTCGACCTCAATGTACTGCCCGTCGGCTTCACACTGGAAGGGCGCCGTATTTTTAGCTTCCGAGTCCATGCGGGCTCACCGCCCACCTCGCCTCGAGCTAATGACAAACGAGAAGTCTGAGTGTATTCCCGCCATGATTGTACGAGCTATGAATTCAGAATCCGAATCGGAGATACCTGAGAGGAAACAGTTGTAAACAACAGGGGAACACTTATGAGATCGAAATGGCAGAGCTCCGAGAAACTCCAGGGTAAATGCAGAAAGAGTTCCCCAGGAGCCTCATTTTTGGGTAGGAGGAGGGCTTTTCCTAAAACCATCCTTCACTTGGAATCGAGAAAATCGAAAGGGCGAGCAGGGGTTGAAGGAAGGAGTTGAAGTCGAGGAGAGAGCCGAACCAGGGAGGGGAGACTGTGAGGATAGAGGGAACGATGAGTTTCCGAACAAACTTTCCAAACCACGTGCTTCGAATTTCGAGGAGCGATCTGCAATGCAAACTCGTCTCTGCGAAATTGGAGATACGAAGTAACTCACCGTCTCTTTGGTATCTACTCGTCCTCCCTACCCCAACCCAGAGTTTCGTGCCGCCTATCCAACATGCCTTGGTCCTGACTTACGTACCTAGCTTCCTTCTCCTGGCTGTGTCGCTTCGCTTCTGAATCCCTCCTCCCGTTTCCGTTGTCTCAAACGAAACGCGATCACTTACCTCCCTGAGTGAATATCTACGCCACTCATGGTCTCTGTGCTCGGAGCGATTCCAGATATTGGAACCATTTGAAAGGTCCCCCCACCCTCGCGACAGGAGAGGTCCGGAATTCAGTGAAGCTTCGGTCTGAGGACCTCGACGGATCCTCACGTCCACAGGCTGTTACCCATCACAATGGCCCGCGAGAGCGAGTCGTAGGATAACCCAAACCTTCGCTGTCGGCATATGATTTTTATCCCTCGAGCCTGAGGATTCTTCTCTGGGGATCATTGCGTCATAGCATGATTCACCCACATAACAAGTCTCGAATCAAGTCGAATTGCTCAGCTTCAGGATCTCTTTGGGATATCGTGGGCTCGACGAATGGGGAAGCCAAGAGATTTTCGTGGAGCACCGTGGGTCATAACACCACAATTATTTGGTCAACCGTCGCGTTCAAAAAAACGTCATACTCTCGCTGGAACTAAGCCAACGGACAGAAGGGTGGAACGGGAAGCCAAAGATCGCACTGGGAAGATCCATTGCTGTCGATTCTCTAGGAATTGAAGTATTCGGAGTGAGTTCTCCGCCCACAATCACGCGTCCGGTTACCCTGAGCCGAGAACGCTTCCCGAGCGGTGTTACGGCTCCATGCTGTCCTTTCAATGATTGTCGAACGAGCACCGGAAAAAGTATTGCATGTGAACCGAGGTGGTGCGTTTTCGTTCTACAGAGTCGCATCGCGAGCGCAAGCGAGTGTGAACTATTTTCCGCCGACAAATTGCTTTTGACTCAACATATGTGCATTTGTGGGATCAAACCCGAAGAATGTTCATCTCTAACCAAAATTGAAGGTTCGCTGTGGAAAAGCAGACGACCAGATAATCACGAGTTTCCGAATATTCAAACGATGAGAGGAAGAGCGTCAATGTGTGGATGTCAACTCTCTCTTAATCACGATAATGACGGGTGTTTGAGCACTTTTCACGCTTTGGGACGAACCCGAGATACCGTTTCTTCCCAATTAACGCCCCACCCCATCAGACGCCCCTCCCCGATTGGAGCCATCATCTTCTCGGCGATGGCTGAAAAACTGATCCCCCTGTATTATTATCGCGTGCGTGAGAGGCAGTTACGCGAGCAACTGGGGAGCGGTTTCTCTTCTTTGTTACTTTCTCCATCACTCTTCCGATATTGACCCATTGCGTTCAACCACATTCAAGCTCCCGCTGTCCCGCCCGATCATCGGTAGAACATGCAACCCGGATATGTTTGCACGCTCTTTGATGACCGACTCATTCTTTCATTATTCTCACCAACTTTTCCGATTTTATTTACGACCTGCTTCGAGAAGCTCTTCCCCAGGCGAATAGTTCTCATTTGCTCGAACCTTCCCGAGACAGTGTACAGCTAAGAAGGATGATCCGTCAATTTGTTGAACGTGAGCACGAGGTATTTTGCTATCCCTGGTCGCCGTCGAGGCTAGATTCTTCCGTTCCGACATCAGAAGCTCCCGTCCGGTGTGCGCACGATGATGGTGATCGAGATGTCAACAAGCTCGAGCTGTCTGCGCATGCTGCAATCAAGCAGTGGAAGACGGAGCTAATTGAGAACACTACTATTTATGACCGCCTTCTAATTGAGTACGCGGTACACGAGTAAGCTCGGCGAGCTCTCTGGGTAGCCAACCGGAAAGCTGTCATTTGGCGAAAGGGTGAGGACTAAAGGTCAACTGCGAGGTTCGCCATCTGCCAACGTCCGGACAGCCACAGAAGAGAATATCTGGAGCCCGTTCGTGGGGGCCCTCGACGAAAAACAGCATGGGGGAACGGAAGAGGAAGAGCTCTCCAGCTGGAATGCGAAAGGATTGCAAGCACAGCCTCCCAGCAAGCTGCTCTTCCTCATGGGCGTACTCCGTGCATTCGGTCAGGAGGGCGAGGGGAGTTAGCGTATCGAATAAATTCGTTCATCGAGCTCGTTGATGACAACTGATAGATACAGGAGAGGACGTGGTTAACGCAGCCAGGGCGCTGTATTACATTTTCTCGAGCTGCGATCTGAGTTTGTCTTACTGGACAACAAGGAGACAAATTCGGAGCTCAAACGGAGATGCATGTGAGACCGAACAAGAACCACGAGACCCTGTCTGATTATATTCTAAGTGATGACGAAGATAAGTCTCTATTCGCAGCCGGACTCTCCGCTCATCTGGCTTTTTCTGCTTCCTCCCGATGTTTCTCTCCTGTCCCCGATGTGTATCAGCCCAGGTTCCCTGCCCGCCGAAGCAGGTGAGCAAAGTGCTGACTGAGCCTCACTTCTGAGAATCGACCAACGAGCAGGTAATGATGGGTGTTCTCTTGGGGTAACGAAAATTGGAGGGAAAGCGAATAATTAAATCCCGACCCACGTTCGCTGCTTGACTTTGGACGCATGATCGACTGCTTACGGCTCGCCAGCGGAATCATATTAGACTGATAATAGTTTCTCTACGTTTTTTTTCTTCAGCCTGCGTCGGTAAGATTCGTTTTTCTCTCTTCCTCACCGCTTTATTCCTCCCCAACTCGTTTCCATATCACGTATCCGAGATCGCTCCCCCCAGATTCTGGGTCGCCACAGCGCTTATCATCGCCGGCGCTATCAGCCGACTTTTAAGAGTGCTGGCCGCAGAACGACGCCGAATAAATTTCGTTTCCTGCGAATGAGCGGTTCCTATCAAACTTTTGATTTCGTTTCCCAATTCACGATTTTCTGCTGCTCCAAGGCTCGCGGAAGAGCCAGCAGCTCAGACAAGTTCTCATTTCAAATGCTCAGGTACTCGATCAGAGGCTCCTAGCATTTTCATGAACGGAGGATCCGCATGCTTTTTTTCAAATGATTTCCCCCCAAAAACTCTGGAAGCATGGCTTGGGATCCATGTGAGGCTGCAGGGGATGGCAGATAAGGCCACGAAGAAACATCACGTCAAGAATAGGACTCCTGGGTTCCGGAACCGCGAGAAGCTCAAGCATTCCGCAATTACTACCCTCAAGAAACCGCGTGATTCCACAGAACTTCCGTGAAACGCTACTTCAGGGACGAGTCGGGATTCTGAGCCCATGAGGCGTGCTTCCGATAGATACGATCCTCCTCCGCTCGAACTATTTGCTTCATTCGACTGGAGATAGGTGTGAAGATTGAGGGCAGTCGTCTCGAGTGCCCAGGCGAGAACGATTGGAGTCAGGTGACTTTTGAGCGCAGCCAGAGTTCAACAAGAAAGAATGAACGATCATCATCAGGTTGTTCGGAGCGGGAGTGAACATTTTCAGTTGTCCGTGGAGAATTGTGGACAACATCCAATAAATATCTATCGATTGTCATGCGGCCTGAAGCTTGGTCAGAGTAGTTAAAAAGCCACTGAAAAACCACGCGGTGACCTCGCAACGACATCGAGGACTCCATTCGACACCATATCGGGGTTTCTTCGTGAAGATTTCCATGCTGGTCGTGAATATCAACAAACAAACACAATCCCTGATTTCTATGGGCGTGTATCATTCATATTAGGAAGCTTCGGCATTTACAGAAGCATCAAGGGTTCGCATGCTCTAACGAGGTGATGACTGAGAGGAAAAGGTTCAGGGTTAGAAACCCTGCTGGCCAACAGAACACAACGTGGACAATCGTTCATGCCACCTTCAACTACTCTATTCTGGCGAGAATCGCGGGTCTCGGGAATTCGATTGTAGCGAAGCCTCACCCACGAGTCTCATCGTGTATCGTCCTTGAACTAAGTCAGAATCTCAAACTTCGGGTTAGTCGGCTCGTTGGCCGTGTGGCATGAACCAACGCCTTGAGTGCCACGCTAAGCTAGCAATCGCGGGTTTGATCCCCGGCCGAGAACAAAAATTTCTTATGTGGTAAAAAGAGGATTCAATTTGTATCAGAATTATATCTGAACCATCTCAAGACCCAAGCCCACCGCCCGCAATGGGATTTGCGAGGCGATAGGGAGTGTCACTGAAGCAATACCGAAAGGTGATCCCAGGACACTTCTGAGGGCTGGCTGAGAGGTTCAGCCGGAAAACAAAGAAACTTCGGGTTAGACCCAATACCGGGCAGCGGTTGATTCAACACGACTCCTCGGCATCGGTATCTACTGCGAATCAGGGATGCTTGCAATAAAGTTGATCTGGTATGATGAGGGCATCGATTCGGATCAGAAGTGAGAGCCTCTCTCATTCTGGCTTTGCCAGATCATGCCCCGAATACCAGACCATCGACTCTGCTTTAGCGTTCCGCAAAACTGATATATCCTCTTTCGTTTCGAGCTCGAATCGGTCATAATCAGTGGAACTCCCGTCGTGTGATTGCGGATTATAGATTTTATGGAGGAAACGCGAGATCGTAGTGCGTTTCCCTCCACTCACTCGATCCAGTCGGTCTACGCTACGAGCATTCATACTGTTCTGAGTTCATCGCCGGAGTGGCAGGGGTGTTCAACCGGAGCGTTCCATCAAACTGACTCCGTAGAGGGGGCGAACGGAATCCCTCATATCGCTCGCTCATATGCGATGAGAGACTCATGTTATCGCCATATTATGTGATGTTGATGAAATTGTATCTTGAGATCTATCACTTCCACTTTGGCTTACTTTCAACGATTTCACGCTGATCTGGCCTACATGGGCACTTCACGGAAGCCAAGGGGCGGAAGCCGACGGTTGATACCGGTTGTTTGGCCGAAGTCAAACGGGGTGGGTTCGCCCCCGCGCAATCAGCCGAGCTGACGTAGCAACAGAGTCGAAGCCGCAGCCTCGCGAGCACATCTACCGCGAGCTCAAGGCTCACGACTGGCTGAGCTCTCAAGATGTTCCAAGACAGCATGCCAAAGCACCCTGCACTCGAGCGCATAGCATTTTTTTTTCAGAAAAATCGCAAATTCTGCTTTCAATAATATTAATGAAACCCCCAAGTTTCATTGAGGTTCATTGAGCCATGCGCGTCCCGCAGTCCGCTCCTGGAAGGTTTCCGACTCACTAGAAAGGGCTCATTAGAAAGGGTAATTGTCGCCCACCCGATCCGGACCCGCAAGCAGCCTCGTCATTCGACGGATATCCGGTAGGAACGAATCTCCAGTCGACCGAACGACCGGGACGTTCGTGCGGTCAACTGCCCCGCTCGGCACGGCTCTTGCGGAGGAGTGTCGACAGAGAAACAACTGCTCGAAGTCGGTCAGGACGGATCTCGCTTCCTCCCGTTCCGTGCGCGGCGTAATCTTCAACTTTTGTGGAGCGTTCAGTCGTTCTGACCGCAAGCGGCTCATTTAAAATACATATGCGCGAACGTGGTATTTGCCAGAGCTTAGTTGACTGCGTCAGCGGCCAGCTCTGAGGAAAAGCGTTCCAAGCTTGGATCGAGGAAGCATTTTCAATCCCGCTCTGTCATGTGTATAAGAATGTCCGCAATCGAATATGTACGAACCGAAATCTTGTTCGACTGACGACTCCTCTTCCTCCTCCTATATAACGGCACGCATCAGACTCTACCTGAGAAATGAATTGTAACCAGCCGAATCTTCGCAGCTCAGGCTAACCCAGAACGGGATGAACTTCGATTCCCTCATTGACGTCACCGAGCACAACCACCGTCAGAGCATACCCTTACGAACTGTTCTTGAGTGCCTCTTTCTCTGATGTATGCTTGTTTGTGCTCTTTGGTGTTTTATATTCAAATGAACGTTTTCAATAACTAGTGGAAGGCGTTTATCACGAACAGAGCTCCTCCTGTATGGTCAGCAATTTTCTTGGCGACAACCGGACAGTATCCTGCGGACATTGTGCTCGAGACCGGATGGAAAGCTCAGGGTTCTCCGGTGCTCCCGGCGGACAACCGTGTCAGCCTTCAACTGGAGACATCGGTTCTCTTTTCTGCCAACCAGTCTGTAACTTCGGCTCTGTGTTCTCCTCGGCTCCCGGGGACACATGATGCCTCTCTGAAGGCTCGATTGATCTGTCTCAAAACGAGCTTTCGTCCGCCACGGCACCTCACTCCAGCAGAGGAAGAGGGCCCACAGCGGTGATTCCCCTCGACGTGATAAAGCCGCGAAGGTGGAGTAAGTACACGATCAGGATTTGCCTCCATGGATGATCTAGTTTCAAATGAAAGTTGACACAATGTGACTTCCCTCCAACGTCTCACACTTCCACTGGGAGAGCCATGGCGTTCGGAGTTTTCTGCAGGGGAGGAGGTCAGGATGCGTGCTTCCAAGTAAGAGCTGTTCCCTCAGCACGACGAGGTCAGACAGCGAGATGACTCATATGGCTCACCGTCTCGTCTTCGTACCGCTTTCGTCGAATCTGATTGGTTGGCTTGAAACTGTCCAGAGAGAACTCTGGAATGATCTCCTTGTATTGAAAGCGAGGCATTTTCCGTTAGTCAAGGAGGTTGCTCGTACACTGTCTCGAGCTCCCGCCGTCCCGCATCTCCCGATCTTCGTGGATCATTCGACTACGCAAACCTCCCCCCACAGCTCTCGCCGAATCATTTTTCACGCGACTCGTGGAAACTATGCCGACAGAAGAACACTCGTGCGATTGGAAGTCCCTCACGGAATACTTTCCACACCCGACTCCTGCGCAGCGTGGAACAATAACGATCATATATTGAGAAAGTTCATCCCTCCACAGGTTTATCATTGAATTTGGTGAGTTTCCAGCCATATTACAATCCAAACAGCTGCCGCCCATCCGGACTGGTTTGATGAGAAGAGAACCTCAATAATGTGAGTTCAAGAGTCGAACGGAGCGGTTAGCGCCGTCCCTTCGTAAAAGTCCAACCAGCTTGTCTTCCGATATTGCACAGGGTTCAATGTCGCACTCCGTAGGAACAAGGACGCCTCGCTCGTGGGTTGCGCCGCTCAAGCACTCGAATGGAACTTGGATCGTCCGTGGCTCCCCAGCAGGAACGCAGCAGCCACAGCTGCGGTCGATCGTAGAATTCCCGGGACTGTACATAGAGATAGATTCGCAGCCTCCGCGGCACTCCGCCACGCCTTCGATCAAACCTGTACTGAGGCATTTCTCACCGTTGATCCGCATCCCCAAGTATATCCTCGTTGCTCGACGCGGGAGCATCTGAGTAAGACACGGGTCCACGAAGTGAGGCATGCTCATCAAGCAGGCGGCAACAACAATGGAGGAGTAAACGCGAACCATAGTGAAATCACCTGGGGGTAACGGAGTCCTCGAACCGAGTCACTTCACCCAGAGCGATGATCCGTTCTCTCGAACGAGCTCCTGAAAACCAGCCGCATGAAAGACTCGGCTGATCTTCGAATACTCTCCGAGGGGCGGGGGTTATTTACCCCCTCTCTCTCTCTCTTTGACTTCTTGAAATTTCGCGGCCATCGAGTGTCTCGTGCTGAGATTCCTGGTGAAACGAAATTTCCGCTTGAGCTCGGGCTGATTCGTCGAACGATTTCGACATGCGATCTGAACGAAAAACATGCAGCCGGCACTGCCGCGTCCTTGGACGCCCCGCGTGTTGAGGTTTGGATCGTGCTTCCTCCGAAACGTTTCGGCTCATTGCCAGGCGAACGAACTGTTGACGACGTCAGAACGTGCTATTCCGATCGAGGAGAGTGGAACCGAGCATACTGACCCAGTCATTCCAGCAGAACAACGAAATATTCCTGGCACGGGAGACTCTATCTCAGAGTGCAGTTCCCGATGGGGAGAGCATCAAATGAATAGACGTCCCACTCTGGGGAACGCGCTCGAAAGTTATTATTTTTTATTTGACGAGGAATCCCTTCGACTATTTCTCGATATGTTTTTTGCGAGCTCGCGGAAGTACAGTAGTTCAATCGTGCGGAGAAACGCTCTCACGTGTCTCCTGCCCAGTATTTAACATAGGGAAGGGGGGTTTTCGGGCTTCCTGTGCGCCACCTGCGATTCAACGATCTTTATCGATTGCTCGAGATTATTTAGAGCAGCGTGTGGCACCGCAAGCGACACGAAACGCATCATTATTCATAATGAGTGTGACCAGGAATAACTTATTCATCGTCCTCCGCGCTCTGCAGCATCGATTGCTCCTCTACCATCCTCATACGAACAATATGGCTTCATGGGGATTCTCGATGTTCAGCTTCCGTCGCACCGCGTCCAATCCGTGTGTGAGAGTATAAAATAAGAGCTATATGTATGTCAAGCGAGCCCTGCAAGTTCCATTAAAGGCTAGAGCGACGGGCTCGCTCTTTCGGGCAAAAAAGCGTGAAAATCTGCAAATCATCGTTTCGGGTGATCGTTTTCGCTGTCGAAGCTTCGAGACTACGCCTCAGTCGTCGCTTCCAGTTTCCCCCCGGAGCCGATGAGGGATAAAAACATCGATTTGGCGACAGCTCAAGTCCATGATCTCGATTTCAACGCGTCAGGAAGTCTGCGCCTCCGACGCAAAGGTTTTCCAAAAGCCGAGAGGACGTGAATCTGCGAAAACGTCAACTACCGTGCGCCAAGCAAGTAACTAGACTGAGCCTGGATTCCAGGAGAGCGATGCAACCGACGACTTCGGTTTCGCAGAGAGTTTCGTCCGATCTATTTTCGGCGATATCCGGAGACACGAACTTAATTCTCTAGGTGAGTGAACCATTCCCGTCCTTTTCCAGCTCCAAGCGGCTTCTGTTGATCTTAGAATCCCGATCGGAAAGAGAATTGCCGAGGAGATATGTATTCCGCCTGCATAACTTCTCGAAAAGGATGGCAAGACCTAGGTAGCGAGGAGCTGAGAAATGATGCACTTTCTCTCCTGGTACATTTTTCGACCTTGTGAGCTTCGCAACTTCCACATCGAGGAGCTCAACTTCCAAAGGGTTCCGGTTGACCCCCAGTATTGGAGGCCGTATCCACCAAACGATGAGCAGCAGTAGTATAATAATAAGGCAACTATCAGATGGGGTAATAACAAAAATATCTCGACGGCTCGCTCCTCCTAAAACTGTTATCAATGAACGCTCAATTTCCTCCGAGATGAATGATGCTTTTTGACTAGAAGCGAGGCTCCTCGGTGGAGTTCTGCAGGTATCAAGCTCGGAGCCCGATATCCAAGCATAGCATGCCTGGCTTTTTTCGTCTCGAGAAAGGCCATTTCTCTGAGAGCTATCATCTAATCAAGATTTTCGCTGGATTCACTCACGATTCTGTCACGGAACATTTTCGGTCAAAGCGTATGAGTTGGCCTTGTATCGGATCCACAATCTGCGGTCTTGGCATGAGGTAAGAACAAATCACACCAATGTCCCTTTCGACCTCGTTCCGTCTCCCCTCGTCCAAAACAAAGGTGATGCTATTTCTGAGCGAAGGAACTGCCCTCCGCCGCGAGCTACATCTTCATACATTGGTATGCGAGCATAGAGCAACGTCTGGGACGTAAGCACCGAATCTTGCGAAATCCGCCCAGTGAGGCTCGAGCGCCCAGCCCCCTGGCTCTGTTTCTCGCTAACTACCGCCAATACTAAAAGCACCGGGACTCGGAGCCTCTCCAGTTGAACGAGGTGAATGGGCACGGAAAACAAAGTTGGGATGTTTGATGTGTCCGTGCCGCGTGATCTCGCGAGGTAAACATGAGAAACGGTACTGTTTGAGGAAGTTCGTCACCTATATTCCTGAACTGGTATCACTCGCGGTTCTCCCCGCTTGGGATCGATGCTTCGCGGAAACTTCCAGTTGACCAATGCACCACCGAAGTCGTCGAGTTGCTTGAGAGGGAATCTGGTTCGCTGAGCTTTGCTTTGGGGTCCGATTCTCACCGCTAGGGGCTGCGGCGCGCTCGAGACGCCCGATCAGCTCGCACCTCTAGCTGATACTTCTTGACGAAGCAAGTGAGATTTTTTTTTGTTTGTTGAGCTGCTCAAATCACTGCGGGACGTCTCCGGCTGCTCCGCATTCACGCAATTCTAACGCCTCCAAATTTCGAAGCGCTGAAGACTCCGAAAACACGGCAGTCCCATGTATCTTTCAATTCATCCCAAGTAGGGATTGCAACCGGTTCTCTGACTTATCAATGGAAATCACTCTTTCCAAAAAGGACAAAGCCCATCATCAGTCGAGTTCCTCTCGAGGAAGACTCAGAGCTAGTCACAAGCCAGCTGAAAAAGGTCCGAAACTGGGTCGGAACCCTTCTTTCAAATACGAAATCGACTCTGGACCGGTTCCGGGCGGAGCGCGTTGCGGATGAACTCTACGGCTAGATCCCGATTCCAGCAATCGTTTTTACCGCTATTGATAACAGTGCTCCCGCGAAATGCGCCTCGGAATCTGTTGTAACCCCCGATTCTGAGGTTTTATGCAGTTGTCGGATGCATCGAGTAACCGCTGTTGTCGTGGGATGTTGCGACTCGGGTCTTTCGATACGGCTGCTCCTGGCCTCCGATTTGTGCAATCGCGAATTCTGCTCCCCGCTAGCGAGTGAGATTTGTGGAAGACCATTAGGGCCATTGCTTCTGTGGGCTGGCGGCACGCGAAGGGATATTTTTTTTACGGGACGGGAGGGTAAAGCATGGGGAATGATGAAAGGTGAACTCCTTCTCCCGCGTGCGCTCGATATCTATCAAAGCAAGGTATCTATCCTCAGACTGAACGGAGTCCTCCTGGCTGCGCGACCGGGTAGTTTGTTCCTAAACAAATGAGACGCTCGTTATCAGCTCGAGGAGCTCGTTCCCAATGAGGAGCAATATTCCGGTTGCAAACGATTTCCGATATAAATGATCTGCGGAGGTCCCGCTCCGGTTTCCATGCGAACTCTTTCGCTCGTCCACCTTCCATTTTGATTTTTCATCGTGAGTCGCAGATCTATCGCTGAATAGATCGTTAGCTGGTGAGATTGCTTCAAGATTGTGATCACTCCTACACAAAGTTCCTGTCCTTTAGATTGAGTGAAATTGATCCAGGAGCCTCGACGTTCGCTTCAGTGACCAGAACGAAAAGGGAAGGAGCCGGAGAGGATGTGCCAGGATGGAGAAAACGAGGAAAGAAGTGCTGGCGTTCGGAAGTCGTTGTGCTTGGGACGCAGGTGACAGAAGCCTCCCCAGAACACGCGAAGCATTCGAAATCTTTCCACACGTCCGAGAAGCTAGTGTAGAGGGTGGAGCAAACGAATCGCTACTATATTTCGCAACTGAAATCAGCCGAGCACCGTCTTCACCCTCAGTTCACAACCGTTCCGGCTCTGCGAGCAGTGTTCTCGGAATAGGGGAATGAGTTTTCCTGGCGCGGTCACTGATTGAAGTTTCGTAAGATCACATTCAACCATTCAATAGGTTACTTGAGTGTTCACATGTGTATCAAACCGACCATTACGACACCTCTCGGAAATCCCATCCTTCCGAAGCGGAATCCCGCGCTGGACGATTCACTCGACATTTTTGCTCAGAGGTCACTTGAAAGGTTGCTCCAAATGATGTCCTGGCCATCGTGGGCAGAAAAAATGGACGACGGTAGTGATGAATATACAATATAATTGTAGCCGGACGGGTGGGAGCGGAGTCATATGGGAGAGGACATTTCCCTTTGCCCTCATCCCCTCTTCCGCCCGATACGCTAATAACGAGTGGGTTCAGCCCTGCTGATCGGGAGGTCACAAATCCAACGGTCGAGTATAAAAAGGCCGAGCCATCAAGGAAAATCATTAAGGCGATAACTTTGGTCTGTTGTAGAAGACTCGTCTCAGAGAGCTGACGTCAAGTGCCGGCGATTGGAGCGGAATCAGGAATTACCCAAGAGTCAACGTTCGCTCAAAAAACATCTCATTAGGATCAGCTTTGTATGCAAAAATTACAGAGAAGTTCTATTATTCATCTTTCGACCCTCCCAGCGCCGTGTGATGTTACCGTCTGGTTTCGCACGAGTAGGCTGCTGTTGTCCTTGGTCGATAAGGCATGAGTACGAGGCGCGATTTCTGGATTCGTACACGGTTGGACTCGCTCGTACTTTCAGCGAGCATTTTGTCTGTACGGAACGAGGCTTGGTTCGAAGACTGGGTGCATTTCGAAGGTTTCGGTGCCGCTTCGATTCCTCGGGGAGGGGGAGGGGGTTTGTGGAGGGGCAACCTTCTTCTCGACAGAGCGGAAGCTTCAAAGAAGGCTGCACGCAGTAGCGTTCTCACAACTGCACGGTCAGGAGGATTTTTTCGGGCTCAAGGCTCATCAAGAGACGGAAGCGGCTCTGATTCCATTTTCGAGTGTCTGCCTCCTTCCCGATGTTTTCCGTCCTGGAAGCTATTCGATGCTGCGTCACATTGGGGAGAATCCACCTGAAAAGCGTATCGGGCAGAACCACCCCGTGGGGGAGGAATCTCTTTCCGACCGCGCTCATGATTCGGCACACCGCGTTGTCAGACTCCGATACGACCTAAACGCCAGGGACAATGCTCGGATAGATTCGCACTGACCTCTCGGTCTTCTTGTTAGTGTCGGTGAATGAAGTATTACGGCCCACCCGACCATTCCATGATGACGCCATTGGAAACCGCTGTGATCGATGAAGAGTTCGTTTGCTCGAATCGATGAACTCGAACATGCTGGGACATTCGTCGATTGATGTTCACGCGGTTATGGTTGAGAAATCGCAGTCTGAGAATGACACCCTACTTTCGCGGCTGTGGTTTTTCCTCATGTCTGTCTCATTCTACGCGCCACTGCACGTGAGCTCAATGTACTCGGCGTCTTCTATCGTTGTCGTCAAAATCGTCAGCTGATCACTGCTGTTCACAGCAGATGCTCCAGTCCGACGGTGCAGCAGCAATGATCTCGACTCTCTCAACGAGGACTCAACCCTGGTCAATACCCGTCCGTTTCTGGGAACTTCCAAGGATCTGGTGGTGCGCTTCCCCGAAAACTCGAAGCCCCGACTCCGAACGAGTGCATAATTCAGCTATCAATCGATCTCCGTATTCAGAGCCGGAACGAATGAAATTTCGAACGACAAGGCAAAGCGAAGTTGTTCATTAACGCGAAAGGTGAATCGTGGGACCTCCGACTGTGTATCGAATTGGGATAATCAATTCGCTTTGGAATGATTCACATCACCCGCGCGTATTTGCAGCGTTCGTTTCTTCGTTAGCGAGGGCAGGCGATCATTACAGATACAAAAACCTCAAACGATATGAAGCCACAGACGCTTAACGATCCCTCTCCTGAGTGTAATAACTCGAACTTACTGAGATAAATACGAGCACGCGATGGCCGATATTGGCAGCGGCTTGCCCTTTGCTAAGAACCGTCCTCTGTTGTCTATTGACAGCTCCTCTACCTGTCTGTATTGATGTCGCCTGACCTTCAGCGAGAGCTTGGTTGTGCTTCTCTCCGTCGATTGGTTCGTGCTCCGAGGTTTTATTTGGTCAGTCAATAAAAGGGAGGACGTTCCAATAGATGAAGGATCTTGCTCCGGAACTGGTCCGCCCTTCCCTCGGTCGAAGCGCAGCGGCCGCTTCCGACAACCGAAACACACAAGCTGAATGTGAAGGCCAGGATGCGCTTTGTCCAACTGTGCGAGAGATGGGCAGGGTTGGCGCCCCTAGCCGGGGCGATTAGCGGACATTCTCGCTATCTCGGTTTATCTTTCCGCCAGAACCGACCGGTGTAACAATGAATCCGTGATTCAAGCGTAAAAGAGAAGAATGGGCGGAGAAGAGAAGCAGCGAGGTAGGGCAGCGTGAAAGAGTCAAAACGTGGAAGTTCGAACGAGGAAGAGGGCGACGCCGAATAACCCACCCAGGGTCGAGAACCGTCCGAATCGGGTGTCGGGCCGACTCATCGCTACTGTGCTAGATTCAACATCGGTCGTCACTTCCGACAAACTCGAAGTATTGCTCAGTTTCAGGCACTGAGCGGAACGGGAGAACGTGCTGGAAACTCGATCATCTATTTCAACGTTTATGGGCGTATTCCCTTATTCTAGCGGAGTCAGAATCGCTTGACGTAGGCTACCCACAGACTCGGTTCGATATGTGGATACCCAACTAGAGGATTTGAACGTCGAGACGACCCCGTATCGACCCAAGTATGATCTACCGGAGTGGTACAAACCGGAATGCGTTCCTCATTCCGACTGTGTCGACTTATCTAAAAAACATCAGTCATGAATGGTGTCCCGTGGGGCTAGGATCTCTATAGCCTGCTGGAGCGTAATCTTGGAAGATTTCTTGGATTTCCATGTCTTCTGAGGTTCTCGAGCTTGACGTGCGGACGTTGTCGAGTCTCTTCTCTCCGTTCTATAATCGAGGACCGGATGAGATCATTCTCCGGCGCATCTCATCAGCAGCTAAGAAAAGCTCTGTTTCAACGATCATAAGACATTCGTATATCGCCTTCTCCAAAGAGAAGAACGCACTGCTCAGTTTCCCCGAGTGCGGCTCCGAACCGCAACTTTTTGGCACCTTGAAAGATGTGCCGATCCAGCTTCCCTTCGCGGTCGTGCCGCCAGCTATAACCAAGGAAGATATCACCCATGGTTGATATGCCGTCGCCAGAGCATTCGGTGGGAAGCCGTTTAAATACTCAAGCAGTATTCGGGAACAGGCCTCCTCCAGCTTCGGGTATGTGAGGAATCCGACTGGTTACAAATTTTTGATGTCATCCTGTGAAAAACTCACTTGGAAACTGATGTCAAGCCCCTCGAGAAATAGTGGGGTCCATGTGCATCAGCCTCGAATCCGAGTTACACGGAAGCACAGACGTGCGCTCTCGATTGGGACTCAGAGAGAACTGAATTTATTCCTTGTATCTGGAGGGCGCTCGGGCCATAAAGCGCCAAGCTCGTGGAAGGTGCCACGTTGGCTTCATGTACTCCGTGAACGGGAATACGACACTCAGAATCATATTGCGCACGAGGCGCTGAGGAAAAAACAGAAATCAGTCTGAATTCGGTTTACCGAACTGAACACCATTATTTCGGGAGTCCAGCCTTGGTCAGGAGCAGAAAGAGTGCTCTGCTTAGCTTCCGCGAACGCTACTATTGGGTGAGCTGGCCGCGATATTCTCCTTTTGCTTACATTAGTAGAGGGCTGAGTACTGCGTTCGATTTTTTCGCTGTTCCTCTCCATCCTTCCGCAGACACGTGTAAGCCAATCAAGCCAGCAGCAGGCCCGTAGTCAAGCAGAGCCGGCTCACAGCTGCGAGAAACCGATCAGGACGTCCTTGGAATCTATTGGCCGCTGGGAAGCCCGCTCCATATTTTCTCCCTTGGCTGCTCCCTTGCGACCCCGGCACACTTCGGCGAATTTCTCCCTTTAAAAAAATACGTTCGACGACCGCAAATAGAGTTCCATTAGAACTACAAGTGTGTCGTGGAGGAAGCTTAGCCCGTCCTCGAAGTCGATTCGGACATCGTCGCGTGGGAAGTCCCTGAACGAGAACCGAATCGAGTGGGACAAGGGAGTCAGCGAGCCGAGCGGGCGGATGGGGCAGTTGCTAGCAGTTAATTTCTAGCCGCGGCTATCGAAGACGGAATAATTCATCGGACTCCAACGAGCGTACGGAATACCAGTTGCCCAAGGAGAGTCGTTTGTCAACGGCTGCATCGATCGTTACGCTCTTATTAGAAAGCATTTGTACCGCTTCGCTCTAACTCGCTCCTTATTTCTCGTGCATTCCTGAGTCCGACTCCCAGACTCTCACCGACCGTCTCCTCTCTCGGAGCAAGTCGTCCGACGTAACGCATGCACATTCCCCCGCTCCTAGATTCGATTGAATCAAATTAGATTGATTCCCGCAAATAAGTCTCTACTCTTTTTCCGTTATCTGGCTAACAAACCCATGCAGTCAACTTCTTTCCCAATGAGCTTGGAAACGAGGGTAGGGAGAACCGTTGATCTGGGGATGTATGGTGTGTCTCGGCTAAGAACGCTATACTGACTGGAAATCAACTGGTACGGCGTGGGGAACTTCGATGTACCTCCCTCGATTCCACTCGACTCTGTTGTCAATTGTGTGAAGGTGGATTTCGAATCCTCCCCTGAAATGGATGATTGACTCAACTAGCCTTCTTGTCCCGAAATGCCCGCTTGTCGGATAGTCGCATGGGAGCGATGGAAAACCCAGTCCTCGCAGCCACCCCCCCCCCCCCCCCCCTCCCCGACCAGAGAGATTGGCGTTCGGAGGTGAGCAACATCGATCCTCGCCTGGAGCTCCACGGGACTTGGGAACTATTTACCTCGATGCACCGTTCCCTCTGATATACCTTCGCAGCACACAACGGGTCTCTCGCGATCTCGGTGATCCCTCTAACTGATCATGAAACTTTCTGCAGATGCTTACTCATTCGTTCTCAAAGTTCGTGCTCCACTCGATCCGAACTTCCCAGATTCAGAATCAGTTCCGAGACCCAGCGAACGACATGTGTGGGGGGGAGTCACAGTTGAAATTCCGAACAAGAGATCGATCACGTGACGACGACCACAGATATCACCGTGGCACATCCGAAAAGGTATCTATTGAGTTCCCACTGCGGCGGCCCCGATTCGATTGATTCACTCGACCCTGCGGGACCATCCCCTCATCGGCTGATGGGGGCGAGACTGAGGGTAGCGGCGCATGCACCAGCAAAGCAAAAAAGAGTGAGCCTTTGAACGTTACGGTCGAGGCAGAGGAGAATCGCTAACCCTGTCGGGAGGGAACACATCACACTCGCTCAGACACATCGCAGTGCTCTGCAAATTGCCTCGTCAAAAAACCCACCCGACACGGGGTGGCAACTCACCCGGAGCGAGAAACTCACACAGATTCAACCACAAAACACTTCTCAGAGGAATCGCAGCGAGCGTAGTGGAACCGGTGCTTCTCCGCACCAGCGCGGTTCGTGTAATAACTGCGCCAATCGGATCCCATCTGATTTTGGTTAGAGCGAACCATCGCTGGTCTAGCTAGCTCCTCGTGCTTATTCGACCGTATCGTTGGATGTGTGGCCTGTTTTTTCATCTGAGCTCTTGTATGGTTGCGGCGAACGATGGCTAAGTTTCGCACCTTCTTCGCTCGACGAGGTGATAGACGGTCTGACGCTGGCGCGATTACGAGAGGGCAAATAGAAGTGTGCGCAGTAGATTCGATTCTTGGTTTGGCTTATTATCCGCCCAACTCTTATTTTAGCATTTTGTTCGCAAACGGTTGACATGGCTATCGAGAACGGTTCCCGGGGGCATCAGCCCGAGGTAGACTCCCAGGCTTCTGGCTACGACGGTGAGAGACTTCCGGTTGCCAATTTCCTCACCGCAGCTCGACCGCGACGGGCGGGCGGTAGGGGCGGGCGGGAGACAAACTGCGAGACACTGCCGGAATTGAACACGCGTGAATCTCAACGAAATCACAAGCGAGATATCATTCCAGCTCCGTGTTCCAACTCCATCAACTGCCAAGCATCCCTATGTAAGCGACATAGAAACGCAATTTCCATGCTATCGAGCTGTTGTTCAATTAGTGACAGCGTTATTCACCGTTTATTCACCGCAAAATGTCACAGGATCTGAATAAGCGAGGAGTCTTCGAGAAATCACCCTAAGATCCTGCAGATAACGATCCCTTTTTTTCGATCCACTCTGAGAAAAACGCATCAGATAACGAACTCATCATACAATATAATTAATTGTTAGGTAGCGAACTTGTCAGGGAACGAGCCAATCAGATAGCGAACTCGGCAAATAACGATCTTGTCTAACGCGGTTTTTCCAGAAAAGAATCGAAAGAAGAGATTATCTGCGGGATCTTAGGGTAACGCCAAGTATATGAATGAAAAGAAGAGGATCCATGGAGTCTTCTTCCGCTGTCAACAAAACCGATAAGAACACGATCGGTTGACTTGAGACATTTCTCGGCGCATTTTCGGAACAGGGCGAAGAAAAAAACACATAAGCCGATTCGCCCCAGGAGAATGCAATTCAGATTTATCGATTGAAGAAAATAAAGTAGAAAAGATGCGACATCTTTCCAAGGAGGAATCCAAAATCCACAAGGAGGATCATCCTTCACCGAGAGATGAGCAAAACAAGGAAGATAAGGAAATTCCCGACTCACGTTGACCAACCTGTAGATCCGACTTATACGGGAGAAACTCCGGATGACCGCTGATGAACAACAACTCCGATATTTTCTCAATGATTGATGGATCAACGACGAACTATGCTAGTGATGTGGACGGGCAGCTATTGTGGATATCATCCCCCATCGTTCACTCGATTCCGCTACCTCTTCGACGAGGCGTCTCGGAATAGGACCCGCTCGGCTCGCGGTAACGGCTTGAATCCAGCTCCCGCAAGCCTGTGCTTCGGTCGATTCGTTTCCATGATGGTGCTGCGTGGTGTGCTCGTGTATGTACACTGTTTCAATTTGTGCGCTCATATGGCCTCGGTTCTGGCCGCCGCCGCCGCCCTCGTCGTCGCTAGCCTCCAAGTTGAATGTGCCATTAAGGTCGGCGGCTTATTGCGACCACTTGTGTGCCTCTAGCGTGGGTGGATCGTCGCGGAGCAATGTGGGGCTCACAGATGCACGGCCATTACGCTACATGCTATCTATTCGCAGGATCCACCTTCCATTCATCTGAATTGAAATCACCATGTGCGAGCGGCGAAGAACAGTTCAGACCCGCCTGCAGTGACTAAAGGCTTCAAAATTCGAGCCACCGCTTGCCACGATTTATTGCGCTCGATCAATTCAAGCGCCGGAGCTCGTCGCAAGCCTGCGCGATATGAACTCTTGATTCCTCGCCGTTTTCCTCGCGCTGTCGTATTTTTCATGACCAAATGTCGAAATTTTATAAATGCTATAAGGGATAATAAAATTCAAACCGAGATTGCTCCTTCCCGCAAGCCGGACTCTCGTGCGATGTTTGAACGAGCACCCTCTAAGTGCTGCAATGCACGCTTCTCCGGAATCGGGGGTCATCGAGGCCACGACTCGTCGCCAGACCACCTCGATTCTCACGGCGTTTTCGGAATCCGTGTTGTGCGCGGAAAGGATCGCCCTAATTTCCCTCTCCTACGCTGGCACGGTTCTCGCAGAACAATCAACAGGTCTGCATCCATGGTCAGATATTTCTAGCGGGAATCCCATCAGCGGCTCTGACCTCGCGCTCGAACAGCGGAACGATAGAATGTGAACAAGGGGCAGTGACGGGCTCCCTTGCGGTCTGTCTGCCCTTGTCGGCCGTATCCGAGGGGAAGAGGGCCTGATGGAGACAAGCCTGTTTTACCGGTATTTATTTTCGGTCGCCGATGTGGGGTAACTTTTTTCAGCAAGCAGCCTCCCCCGCCCGGGGCGCTCTTCGGGGAACACGACACTGACGAGAGACATAATGCGCTCATGCGGGTACCCAGGGCTCCTGATTTTCCAGATTGTATTTTGAAGTCCATAAAAGTATGAAATCAGAGGGTTGGGGGAGGGCAGACAGACGAGAACTCGAGATCTCGAGTTTGACGCCCCGATCCATCGGTACCTCCCCATCAGCATCTGGAGTCCGTTAATGCATTGTGCGGCAACCGCTGCCCAACTGCTCCCTGAAGAAGCCCTCAAATCATGCCGGACGCTCAAGTTCGCGACGGGATCCGTTCAGCGCTTCGTGGCGCTGAACGGATCCGCTTCGTATTTGAGCCAGAGCGATCCATCCATCCATAACTGTATCCTCAAAGTAGCCGACACTGCCGCAGGCGTTGGTTGGGGAAGCGTCGTAAACGTAGTCGACAAGCCAGCATTTATGGAATCCAATGCCAGATGAGAGGTTCCGCTAACGGGTGCAACTTCGGCAGGTTTTATGGTTGACCAGGTACGTAGGGCCATCCAATTCACTTCCGGAGGGTATTTTCGTCCCTACTTCGGCTACCTGGGGACGATTGCCTCACATTTGGAATGAAACAGTGACCACCTCAAGACGATAAGTTGGCCGGAAGTTGAAGATTCGAACAGTCGTGCTCGTTTCCAAGCGTAATCTTCGAGAGCGTCCATCTAAAGCAGCCAGTTCCCGCCACCCATGACTGATTGGATCCAGAGCGTTTTGGGAGAATCGATACCATCATCATGAGAAGTTTTCCCTCCAGAACACTTTGGCGGTCAAAACTGGCGCCCGACAGTCATCTCGTTGGGAACCGTATGAAAAAGAGGACATTCACATCGTTGGATCTTGAGAGAAAATATACCGAGCCAGGTCAGTCATAGACTGAAGCTGTCGCACGTGGAGTACGTCTTCGTCGATACTCCGGGGAAATTGAGTTGTGGGCACGGAAGTACGCAAATCAAGAGCGCGATTCGGAACTGAAACCCTTCCATTCTTTCGTTAAAAGATCCCGGTGCTTTCCTTCACACCATTTCAACGGCTCACAGTTTTCCATTTGCGCAATGAGGCCTACGAATCATCCCCTCCGTCACCCCCTAAAGCTAATTTAGGACTTTTGCTGCGTTGAATAAATGCAAATCGCGCCGGAGATAGAATCGCAATTTCAATTGCGAACTGTCAAATCTCCCAGTTTCAAGGCTTCTGGGGCGGCGATCCATATACCCAACGGCGACCGTCGTGACGTTCAAATTTTGGATACGAACCGTCGCTCCGTTGGAAGTTTATTACACGCATCCAGATCACAGGGTAGAACGGGACTCTCGAACTTGACCTCAGATACGGATTTTGAATCCAGGCCAAGCGTCCGAGTGCCAAGCTGGCTGCCCTGTCCACGGAGCTTTCGTTGGAGTCTATTGGTCGGTTCTCGAGTCATTGTCTCCTACAGGGAAGACGTTCGAGATTTCGCTGCCGGGTCTCTCAGTTGCTGAGCGTGTTCGTCGAGCTCGAAAGTGTCGCAGAATCGCAGCCTTGCAGCTTGCAGTACCACATGAGACTCGCCCGGTTGATCCTCCTGCTACGGTGCGGTCATGTTAGCACTTTATGTGATCGTCGACTCTTAAGCCCTACACATAACCCTGTAGTACACTTCATGCAGATTCGTCTATTGCGACAATTTTCTGGAACATACACGATACCATAAATGGACAGATCGTAAGCTGCCTGCGACTTTGCGCACCGCCCTTGTCGGCTATCGGATGATCAGGCTTCCGTAATAAATTCGATTCACAAGGAAAGATTTCGTGGAAAAGTGCGACGTGAAAGCTCGTCGGTACACGGAGAACGCAAAGAACAGCGCAGTATGCTGACCGGTGGCAAAAACGAGGGGGTGTGATCATTATGATCATCATCATTGCGAGCTGTCCATGAGGCATTCAGATAAATGGCCTTCTTGATGAACTTCAGGTGCTCCAGAGGGGAGCCAAAAACGACGCGCTCGATGTATCTCGGTCAGGTGGTGCCCGGGGCGGTCCACCCCTCGGCCCAAATCCCTTGTCACGCTGCCAGTTCCTTCCCCGAGCTTTCTTCCTGTCTCAAAGTTGGAGCGGCACTGACCTGTCACCAGAATGTTGGACATGCAGGGATTTTCGGGAGTGAGCATTGCCACTCGGCTGGCAATGACTGAAAAACTGCTTGCTCCCTCTGGATAGGCGACTTGCGTACCTATCCCATAGGATCGGAAAACCGTGTTCCGCAGTTGGGAGCAAGAAGGTGGTGTTGACCTCCTCCCCCTGCCAACTCTTCAATCGGTTTCGGTAGGAGCTGCGTGTGGCACCCGGCCACGTGCATGGGCAATCTTCGCTGTGACGGACTCGTATTCGAAGGCGACGCGCTGGCGAAAATGAATCCATTTAGCCGGCCCTGACCGACGGTGAGATCTTTCATGTAAACAATGCAAAATGCGAGAAGGGGAAGAGCAGTTCAAAGTTGGAAATATTTGCTCCCTCTTCCCCATCCGAAAATTACCCAACTTTGTTGGATATCAAATTCTTATGTAACGAGTCAGATCACTATGGACGCACGGGGCCCAACGCCCAGCTATCAGGGCTTTCGAATGTCCCTGCAAGTCCCCTGAAAATTCTAGGTTTAAACCTCGTTTGTCCATAACAAGATTTTCCGGAAGATCTCCGCTGCTTCCATCGTTATCCGAGAGCCTGCGATTCGGACAAACCGGACGACACCGCTTGGAGGCGTGTTCATCAAGATTCAGCGGCCATCGCTTGAACAATCGAACGGCGCAAAGATGCCGGAACAACGTCGAAGGGCGGAAAGTGGAGGAAGGAGATAAGAGATGGTCTCAGCGGAAGAAATGTCGGAGTTCGATCATTTAGTGATCAACCCTCCCAGCGTTTATGGGAACGTGCGCAGCTGCCGCCAGAGACGGATTGTAGACCAATAAGCACCTGGAATTTCTGCGGTGCATCGACTATCGGGACCGATCGAACCACCCTCGAACGTCATGGAATGAAAAAATAATCCGGTGCGAGCGTCGTGGCAGCGTAAACATGGTCATGCAAGGGTGGCGGAGGAGGGAATCTTGGAAAGCTTCGAAACATTTGTTCCACAACAATTCCACTCAGCTCTCATGATCTCTCGTTGAGATCGCGTACATGCCATCGACAGTGAGGAAATCTGCTCACACTTGCTCCGTTCATTCGTCCAGTCACGGATCGGAAGGTCTTGTGTGCCGGTACGGGGCGTTTCGCACTTGAATATTGACCCAATCGTTGATCGTTCGGGACAGAGCTTCTCCGGCTCTGCGCACAAGAATATTCAAGCTGAATATCGGAACGAGAGGCGATTCGAGTAGACTTCGGGACAGGGAGAAGCGGTAACAAAACAGGCGAAGCATGGGGGACTCCAACTTGGCCGAGTATATTCGCTGGAGCTTCGAATGATTCCATTCGCCGAGCTATCCTGTGCAAAGGAGTCGCAAAGAGTTCACGATCTGGCCGGTTGGTCCATCTCATCGGAACCTCTCTGTTGTTCCGATTCTCCTCATTGACCGTGATCGAGCTGCTTCCATCCCTCCAACTATATAAATTGAGCCAAGAATATGTCTGTCCTTCTGCTATACGTTCCTGGCCGATTGGTTGGTCATCGACGGCATCTCCAGGATCTGACATTTTCCCGTGGTAGACGGAACGTTGCTACATCGTGCAAAATGATCGGGGTTAGAAGGCATACACAGAGACAGAAGCTCCAGTCATGTTTTCTGGGGAAAAAGTAGTCCCTCATACGCCAGACTTTACGGCGACTCGCTGGAGTCCAATGCGAGAACCTGGCGCAGGGGCGCAGGACTCAACAGGAGTCCGAGGCCGAACTCGACGGAAAACTCCACGGAGAGAGTTCGTGGCTTCACTGGCATGGGCTGATTCACCAGCTTGCTCCCGCATCGCTTCTATCACGACAAACCGGTTGTCCAGCCTATGATTGTGATCTCATTCGCAGTGAACCAACGGGATCCCGGACGGTATCTGTCCTGAACCGCCTGGGGAAGATTAACGCGGCCAGGACTCATCCACAGGAATGAGAGCCGAAGTCATATTCCGAATGAAGAGCTCCGCACGGAAGAACTCTCTTTCCGTTCCGTCCGGAGAACCAGTAGGTTCGATAGTATATGTAGAAATTGTGGTATGGGAGGTTTTCCCGATAAGCTTCGTGAACGCTCAGCGAATCGACGGTCTTGGACGGCATCGACAATAAATAAGTAAAACCCAGAGGTGAATATCTGATTGAATGAAATTTCGAATACCACCGGCAGAGGAATTCAAGAGTTTTCTGAAATCCAGCTCACGCTCAAACCGTCATGAGCGAAGCCTTCCCGGAGTCCCTTGAACGAGATCGAAGTTATGCTGTTTCCTGGTCCGTCAAACCCCGGATACATTCCAGGATACTCTCCTTCATGTACTTCTGGTGGGAGAGAGACTGATATCGATGAACACTCTAGGTGAGGACACTTCCCCCCGTTCCCGGTGCTTCCAACTATCTTCTACGACTTCCTCCGAGGCACGCTCACACACCCGAGCGTAAACGAGCGCATGTATTCCAATACGGTTGACAGATTGACAATTACGAGAGGGGCCTATCCGGAATCGATACATTTAGCCAGCCAGCTAGCTCGCTTGCCAGGTGGCTGGTTCTCGCTTGTCCGCTGGTTAGCAGCTCCCCAAGGCTACATCTTGTAGACCCCTCCTTTCTCCCCCGTCCCCTTCCTGCTCCTCTCCGTCTTCCTGACACGCATAGCGACAGATCGCAAAGTGTGCCAGGCACGTCATCCAAGGCAGCATAACCTAATGGTGGCCACCTGGACGTGCAGATACGGCGGCCAGGGCGCAGTGCCCTCGGATGACGTTTGCAAACTTCTTCCCAGGCCTCCCAAGCTCTATCCGTGGAGCTCGAGACCAGTTTGTGAGAAACCACAGGAGGCTCCGAGAGCCACGCCGGATAGAAGGCGCGCTCGAATGCATAACCTCCGTTCTCGCCTCGGTTAGAAAGTTCTCGACTCTCGCAAGAGCTTCCCGCCTGCTGAGGGCTTCTTTCTGTCCGAACAACGTAGTCTATCGAATTGCACGTAGCGTGTGCTTTCACGTAGTCTTGCGGAAAACCGGGTCGCCTGATCTCAGTTTCTGAGAATGACTCCATACAAGGCGTCCGGGGCTGCACAAATGCTCTCGGAGGAACGAACGCGGAAGTGATCGCGTCCGTCATGTCCGCTTCGGTCCGAAAGTTTGTGTGCGGCGGCTTGAGCACGTGCTGTGTCGCAAGGGTCATCGCAAGGCCCAACGGAAATTCGCCACGCTCAACTTCGCACCCGTTTCTTGTCCCAACAGTTGGTTGGATTTCTCCGAAAGTTCTGTATGAAAGCGATTCCAAGGAGTCAGCTGATACCGGGTTTGGAGTGCACGGAATCTTGGACACCCGGCGTCGTACACTCGACGCCGCGTCGCTAGCCCGCTTCAGCGGCGAGCTCAGGACGCGTGTTCTGGTTCCGATTTCATGCTGCCTGCACCAATCCACTCGGCGAGAGGTCTCGCGGAAATCCAAAAATCGTTCGAGCGTGAGAGTTTGGATCAAGAACTTGGAGCAGGGTTAATGATTCGCCTAGTCTGCAGTCGCTTCTCGCTTCCCACCCTCTCTTTCTTTTAACTGTAGCCGGGACCAAGAGCGCGGAACGCAGACGCTGTGAATCCAAAATTTCATGAGGACTTGCATCGGATCCTCCGTCTTCCGATCGGAGTCCCTCTGAAAATCTTCTCGATCGGAAGGTTATCGAGTCCCGTGCAATCGGCTCCTGGTCTCGTACCTCCGACTCCTCAGAGCTTATGATTGGGACTGCAAAGTCGCTGTCAAAAAACGCGAATATCGCGGGCGAGTCGCGGTAATGAATCGGAAAATCGCGGAAAATGAGTGAATCGCTAGAGAATTGTGTAGAGTGATAATATCGTGTGTGTTTCGCAGCAAACTCGATCAGAACCGAGTACTTGGTACAACGATGCAGGAACACACTATTTCCTCCAGTTGAACACATCATGAGCACCCTGCAATATCAGAGAGGTCCTATCACAGCCTGGCAATTCGTCCACCTCAGACAACGAGGACGGATTTGACTTGGAATATTATGATGTAGGTTCGCGTTGAGCTTGATTCGTATCCAACCTCCAGAGCATACCGGCGTTTGGATGAAGCATGTTGTACCAAGTCTGCAACTATGAAGCCGGATTTTTTTCAAATATGCCGTCACCGTCTCTGTGGTTGTTTTCCGGCTGAACCTCTCAGCCAGCCCTCAGAAGTGTCCCGGGATCACCTTTCGGTATTGCTTCAGTAACACTCCCTATCGCCTCGCAAATCCCATTGCGGGCGGTGGGCTTGGGTCTTAAGATGGTTCAGATTTAATTCTGATATGAATTAAATCCTCTTTTTACCACATAAGAATTTTGTTGTCCAGGCCGGGGATCGAACCCGCGATTGCTAGCTTAGCGTGGCACCCAAGGCGTTGGTTTATGCCACACGGCCAACGAGCCGACCTTCCGTCTCTGTGGTTGTATGAATGATTTTTTTTCATAGTTGCAGACCCGGTAGACGACTTAATTTCAGCGATTCTCTCGAGTACATGCTGAGAGCCCGCTCTACGGCAACACTGCCGACTGAAGCGCTGAAGCAGATGTGCGCTATGGGAGCGAGTTTCGTGAAGCGTCGGGCTGAGGCAAGCCAGAAGTCCGCGTGGTGATTGGAACGGTTGAAGTCCTTGATCGAGTTCAGAAACATTCTGAGCTCCGCCTTGGCCAAGTCTACTTCGCTGAACCAGGGAATATGCTCGAAGACGAACTCAGAAGCCACTGCAGTGATTCGAACGTCCCCGGTTATCGCGGTGAAAGCCGGAAACGACAGAAATCGTGGAGGAGGTCGAAAATTGCGGAGAAGGCGGAAAATCGCGGTTTCCGCGACTTCCGCGATTTTCTTCCAGCCTCGCTCATGATATACCGATCTCAGCGGTTTCCACCAGCAGAGACGCGCCTCCCGAAGAGGAGCGTTCACGGATTTCAGGGACCTTCTGGCATTTAGATGTTGAGATACCATCCTCCTCCTGTGAGTATGACAGTGATGCGTTCGAGGAGTGCCTGACGACCATGGAACTCGAAACCGCTCGATCCAACACCATCACAAATTACAGGGTGTTGCCGGATATCCCGAGCGCTGGTGGCGAATTAGCTGCGTTTCGTGCTGGAAGTTGCCTAGAGTAGCGTGTACGCTGTGTCCAGCTGTTCGGGTGGTCGCGCTCGGATCCGAGAAACACGTCTGCTAGATTTGATTGCTCTCAAAAGCATCACTGCGACGTTTTCGATTGCGGCGGAGCACGGTTTCCGGGCTCGACGTCAACGAGAACGAAGACATCTTGCGACCCGTTCGGCAAAAGACTCGTATGACCTCGGACGAGGCGAGCGTTTGGAGATACCGAAGCGCGACCGGGGGTTGCGAGGACTCGGTCTCACGCATGAGTTCTCTGTGCGGAATGATGGTCAAAAACATCATGCCTGAAGGTCACGTTTTGCAACGGGAGCTTGAGGGTTCCCGGGTAAGCCTTCCACGCGATCCCTATCCGCAACCGCCGAACACGAATCGTGTCTTCTATTCTGTTCAACTCAGGACAAATGTCCCCGTCGAGCACTTTGGGACCTGAGTACAGTGTTTCTCTTGACGGTTTGTGAGGAGTTCCTGAAGGAAACTTCCGCTTCTCAAACTATCTGCGAGCGGATTGCCCACTTTTAATGGCCATTGGCTTCAGAGCGTCTGAAGAGGAGCCGTCGGCGATCTTGAGCTCAAGTATGTCGATGGTCTCTCGGCTGAAGTTTCGGATCAACAAAAGGTGAGTATTCACTCCGGAAAATCGTACAATCAGTCACATCCACTCCCTATTTCTGCGCTATCCCCGCGCGAGTACTGCGCGGGTACAGCGTTGCTCGTTCCTCGGGGCTTCCTGGCGGGAGCACTCGACCGATTCAAGGTCGACTGACCGATGTCAGCTCAGTGGAACGACGGGTCGAAGCCCTTCAAGAAGTCTCACTCGCGCAGCTGGCATTAATTGATCGTTGTCATGGACCCCGGATGTTGGCCTAGTTCCACTGCTGCTCCCCATGTATCAGAAACCATCGGTTAGATCAGAGGTCGTCAAACTATGCGTCGCGACGAACCAGGGTGCCGGGGGTGTCGCGAGGTGTCTAGGGGGCAGAGAGTGTTGAGAGGTGCCGAGGGGTGACAAGGGATGTCGAATGAGGACGAAGGACGTCTTCCTCCGTTCTGACCATACTTCGGTGATGATTCCGCTATGCTTTCCGGAATTCCATGTGGGTGAATACGAGGCCGATCTGACCACATTTCTGGGGGTTTTTGTAAGTGATTTCGCGGTCGATCTGACGATGCTTTTGGGGCCCCAAAAAGGTGGCTCTTCAAGCTTCTCTTGAGACTCCTGAGTTCTTCTACACATCGTAGCGCTAACATGGAGGCGTGCTTGGTGGAGTCAGGATCGATTTTCAGAGCCGTCGGATTCATCGTCAAAGACTGTCTCAAAGAGATGTTGGCTCGGCGACCTCTATTGCGGAAGCATTGGCCAGAGTACGGTGACAACGAGCGAGAGGTATGGCCGGATGGAAACCCCAACGACCCCCGCAGATCTGGTCAGACCGACCCCAGAATCACCTCCATGGACCCCGAAAAGTAGGGTCGGGCGGACCTCGAAATGTATGGTCAGATCTACCTCGGAATCACCTCAATAGATCCCCAGGAGTTTCGTCAGATTTAGATGGAATCAACGTCGAGGTACGGCCAGAAGCAGAAGAGACATGTTTCGGCACCGTTCGGCAACTCCTCGGCGAGCTCACGGCTGCGGCACCCCTCGACACCCTGGGGTGTTGATGTCGGAAAAGTTTGACGACCCCTGTAACGGTTAGATTCTAACCGTTTGCTTGCTCCGCTGTTTGAATAAGGCTGCGGTGGCCACATCTGAAAAGTCTAACCATTGGGAGTCGCGGTATCCGAGGCGTATCGTTACAAGGCGACTATGTCTTCTGTGTGGGATCGGGACCAGATCACGGGCAACTTTGTTCCTGCGTCAGATAAGGGAACGTACCGTTATGAGATGTTTTTGGGGTGGAATCTCATTAGGAATCATTCAAGATCCATCATGCCGCAAGCGAGGTCCTTAGCATCCTGTTCATCGAGCAATCCGGCACGAATGAGTCAGACTCTAAGGAGGTCACAAAAGGGTTCGTAGCTTTCGAGGCGAGAGAACTTACGCTCTGAGGGAAGGTAATTCAATTGCTCATAAGTAGAGCCTGAAGTTCAGGCAATTTTTCAAAATTATTCCATCAACCGCCCGTGATTGTTTGTTTGCGATGAGGAGATAATTGGAAAAATTGCCTGAACTTCCAGGCTCTACTCATAAGCTTATTGCAACGCGGGCGCGAGTCATTCGTATCTGAGTGGGGAGGGGGGGGGGGCGTCGTTATCTCTCTGAAAGTCTAGTGGAAAACACCATCTGAGGCCATGATTTCCGAGAATTGTTCGTCATCCGAGGAATCAGTCAGGTACATCAAACAGATTCCTCGTCTTGGACATCACAAGGAGAGGGAGAGGGGCTCTGACTCCGGGCCGGAGTTCGTGAATCTCTTCCTGGCTCTTGATATTTTTGAGCTCGATGTCGGACGGAGCTTTCGAAAAACGTGAAAGAAATCAATATCGACTCTCCCGAGCAGATTCGAGATGACGCACCAGTTTCCACATCCTCTCGATGACAACCATCGCAAGAGCTTCTCTGACTCGCAGAGACAACGGCGGCATGAGGAAAGACTTTTTTCACGACGAAACAAAACCGTAGTTCCGCAAGCTTCAGCCACCATCCGAGGTATGCTTGTTCTTTGTTTTGTCACCTTGTGCGCCAAGGGTCTCTACACTCCACCTGGAGCTCCTCTGCGTCATCGATGTTTCAGAAGTAAAGGCATACAGCCCTTCGGGAGGCGCGCTTATATGATAAATCGCTCGAAACGCCCTGTGGACGATCTTTCGAAGGGTCATCGGGCCGTCTCACCCATGTGGCTTGCAAGCAAGTTGGATCTGTGTGCCGACTCCCATTCGCGCTGCATCGAAAAGGACCCTTCCTGCTAATGAGCTTGAACTCTTGAACTTGCGAACTCAAATAAATCCCGGGAATGGTTGCGGGAGCTTGTCTGGACCGTAAGCCAACGTTCCGATTTAATTGTATTCTCGTTAGGAACTTTCTGCTCCGGCTGGCGGGAACCGAAGTGCTCTGGAACTTTTGTCCTCATGCTCTGCGAATGTATACTTCGAAGAATCACTGAACAGGGACTGAGATTCGTTCCTCCTATGTCTTGGTCTGTACTCCCTGAATGTTCATCAACTGACTGTAAGCCGAGGGAACACACATTAGGGCGATAGCGGAAATCTTATTCTCCACGTGAACTTCTTCAGGGATCCTTGCACGCGTTCCTGACTTGAAGAAACAGCCTCGGTCACGCGAGATGTTTCGTTGCGGAATATGAACGGTATGCAAATTTATTTCCCAAATGAAAATCGCCACTTCAAAACAGTGGCAGTGACTCCTCAAATGAGCCTAGTTAAATCCCAAACAAGGGCTACGCGTTTTGCCGCCTTCCAGGTCAATGTCGGGTCAAGCGAATAGTTCTTCCTTCCTCACCAGCCAAGGTTCGATCAATCTTTCCTGATCAGACTTCTGTAATTTCTTTAACTGGGAACGCTGCAAAATTTCTCCCGCTCCCAAAAGTCAGCTTCGGATCGGTCGTTCGAGTTCGGAATATCTCATCTTCACGTCCGGCTCTCAGATCCTTCAATGAATAAATCATCAAAACCGAAACGGCCGAATTCGTTCGATCAATGCTAGCAGTCCATGCTAAGAGATCTCGTCTGAGGACTCACAGGTGATCGAACGCAGGAACCTAATCTTTAGAAGCTGATCCCGCGCTGCTCTCGGCCCAAACTGACTCTATCGGGTGGCAGATTAGGTGTTGGATTCTTGGTTTGAGGATTCGCTGATTCTTTTTGCCCGGAGAAATGTTCCTTCCGGTTATTTCCAAAACACGATTACTCTCGAAGGTTGGCAAATCGCACAATTCCCGTTGTGAGACACGGTGTACACAGAGTGAATATGGAACTTTCAAGACTCCCCTTCGAGGGGAGTGTTCTCGCAGGGACTTCCGGATTTTGCTGAAGCGGAAGATCTACGAGAAATAAAGAGAAAAAAAATACTTATCACCGGACACGTCCGGATACTGTGTCTTGCCGAGATGTAAACTAATTTTGATTCTTTTTTTCATCGGAAAGCTCGTAACGAGCACATTTTGGTCCTTCATCAGACTCGATCGGTGCATGTGTAGCCCAGGAGCGAGATGAGACCGAAGTTCTCATACCTTTCCTCATGCGGCCGAGCATGCCCCGGGGCCGTGCTCCTCGCTCATGAGCAGCAAAGAGGGACACTGCACTTCCTGATGCCTGTACACAAGCCGGAATACGGCTCCTGGTAGGAATTGTTCCCGGATCAATGCACGCCCCCAGCCCAAAAGATAGAATCAAGCCATTGGACTCATTTTTTCCCAACCACGTGAGTCACTGGTCCATCCCATAACAGACACTGTCATCGACGAGAATCTGTTCAACAGATGGTACCGCGACAAGATCTTGGTCCTGCTGTCCTCCTTCCTCTCCCATTCCATCGTGGCTCGACTCAGGATAATAATGAGGTATTCCTTCGACAAGTCGGGGTGAACCAAAACGAAGCATCGACCTTGGATATCCCCGCGTGCTGTCTGTTCCGACGATATCGTCGTCGACAAATGCTCCAGGTGCGGAACGGTAGCGTTCATCAGGTGTGTTCATTGCGAGCAGAGCATCTTTCCTCCGTTTGCTTTCGAAGATCCTCCAAACTAGCTTTATCTGCGGATGAATGTTTACTTGTGAGGTAGAGGCAAGATGCGTCTGAATTCGCGGGGTTTGTTCAAGGCTTTCTTGTCCCGCATTGATTTCTTGATTCGCATGATGGAAGTGTCGATTGCCCAGTCTTTTCCTTCTCCTTCGTCTCCCATAGCGAGCTTGGGGTCCGTGTAGATTGGACCCTAGCACAAACTTCGCCCCCATCGATCCGGAATTCACGGTGACCACCTCGCGGTCGTGGGGTCTCCGTTCCCTCGAGGCTGATGTATGTATGTCTGCGTTCTGAGCTCCTTGAACAGACTGTAGGCTGTCCGTGGCTAAGAAATCACCGGTATTTCTGCTGGAAAAAGTTGAAGCGTGGGTAAAAACCTCCCACCCGTAGAGGACTCGAAGAAAAAAAACATGAATGAGCGCATTTTGGGATTCCAGGAACTGTTTCGACTCTTATCAATGGTGGAATCGGGGTTGTATTTCGATTCGGAGCGTGTTTTCCGACGATGAGTAAGCTGATGAGCTGTGGGCTGCGTCCATTCGACAGGATAGGCTTCAGCCATAACAAACAACAGATATGAACGATGAGGGTCTTACGAGTTGAGGTCAAGAGTGGAAGCGGAGAGGAGGGTGGGCTCCGGGGGTGATTCGTTTTCTGAACGCCTAACACAGCGATCGCCGTCTCAGGGTAGAGGTCCCGTTTCGCATGGCGACGAATTCGAAATTATCAACTGGCTCGAGTATTCTTCAGATTTCTAGGATTGTCCACATGGAGGCGAGCACACCTGTTTCCGGACTCTAACGCCAACGCTCCAACCGCTTGTGTTCCAGGAAGGAGATTAGGCACCACTGGAGCCGGTGGGCGGCATCGGATATGCCTTCGGAAAATCCTCCTCGCAAGGAGTTTATTCTCGATGCGATCAGCTGCCTACGAACGACCATTCTGTTTGCGTGAGACGGAGGCCAGCTGGTCCTTCTCGGTGCAGACCACCTCATCGACCGCTCGACCCCATCGTCGAGCACTACAATACCTTCAAAATGTGAAGCCAATGGGATTCGGTGGGAGCTCGAGGAACAAGCCAGAGAGGCAAACAAACAGAGAGGAGGTGATCAGCCTCGGGCGAGAACTCCAAGTGGACTGCATCCCGGCTTTTGTGGGAACGGCCCGGTTACCCCAAGAGCGTAAGCGTCAGGTGCAAGGTTAAACCTTGAAAAGGCTGGAGAGCCCAACAATCTGCGTCTCAGTCTACTTGAGTCGTGGGCAATGCGAGGGTGGCGCTTCTGATGACCCTATAGCGATGATAGTGCATAATCAGAGAATCACCTGAGTTCCACTCTCACAATTGGTGGCACATGCTTGGAGATGGAATCGCATCGAGGCGACAACGAGATCTCGAGTTCAATCGGTTATGGTGCACACAATGATGAACCTAGTGTGCAGCCTCGGAGCTATGGCTGCTTAGCGTCGACCTGACGCTCCGCCGACGCCCAATGGTACTTACAGCGGATGGTACAGACAAAGTTGCTCCGATTATCGCAGATTCATGACTGAGTCGACGACCCAAAAGTGCTATAAAACTACGGAGAGGGAACGCAGTATCCGTGGGGCTCCCGTTCCGAACCTCGTAGGGAGGGTCAGAATTACGCGGAACGAGCCCACCAGCGCAAGTTCAGGAAGTCCCACCTGAATCCTGGTGGATCTTGATCCCCCTTTCGGTCTCGGGGCGAAGATTCTGGCTCAACTTCCATGCCGAGCGAGTTGCGACGCTCGGCGCGGGACGAAACATAACCGGGATGGACCAGAGACCTGGCCTGATTGCATGAAGGCCAAATAGTTCTTCATTTTTCCTCGTTGATCTGTAGAAGCATCGGCGCAGAAATTCGTTCTCTAAAAAATTGCGATTCTTGGGACACTCTGAGAGAGGAGGCCACGCTAATTGCACGAAGTTCATCCGAATCTCTCGCATCCTGAAAAATGCGGTCGAATCAAGACGGACGGCTGTTAGCAGGGGCATACTCACCTTTTTTTTCTGTTGGGCTGAGACCATGCGGCACCTTCTGAGGGGGTGGGACCAACAGTTGATGAATCCGACTGAGAAATCGTTAGTTGAACTTCGCCCAGGATCCGTATTCTGGAATACGGATACGTTCACGAAAATGAGCTCGAGCTTAATATGTTCCTAGTCAAGCGAATACTTGGGCAGGCGGCGGGAACTTTCGAAACGAGGGGGGTCCCTCGGACGCACTCTCGGGTAGACATTCCATGACTTCCGACAACTTGCTTTCCAACACAGAATAGCTCGACTCATGCTATGCGGTCATGGCTGACATCGAGCCCAAACGCGCTCGCGTGCCCTCACACGAGCATCGACCAAGACAAACAAACGGTGCGCCAACCGAGAACGTTCCAATCACTGCAATAGCTCCCGAGTTCTTCTCCAACTATATTCCGCCAAAGAGAAAACGTTGGGAACCCCTGCTATCGAGCTTGGGTACCAATCAAGCTCATCGTCTGAGCTGGACGCATTTCCAGGTTGTGATGGGACCTCTCCAGTATCGCAAGGTGCTCGTGCTGTGTTCAAATGAAGAGAATTGTGTGTTTCTGCATCGTTAGATCATGTACTCATTTTTGATCAACTTCGCTGCGGTATTCCCGTGTTCTCATCACCCTTCACAATTGTCCATCGATTTACTCAGTTTCCGTGATTATACAATTCGTCACTGCCATTAGTGGCCCCGCGGATTTTGCACTACTCCAGACAAAACTTGGTCTTAAAAGGCTCATATCTCGGCTCCCAGATGGGTTACAGCGCCGATCGAGTTATTTTTGGAAAGCTGAAGAAGAGAGCTATCGGATGGCATACATGCCGTTTGGATCGAAGATGGACGAATACCTTTAAAATCGATGAATTCGAGACCGATGCGAAAATAGATAGCGTCGAGTGCGCACTCTGGAGTTGAGCTGAATCGAAAGGTCACTGAGAGTCGAAGGTTTTGCAAAAAAAAAAAATCCAAAAAAAAAGGCGCTTTTTTTTTTCGCCGAAAATATTTTTTCCTTCGGTCGACCCTCCGATTTTTTTGGACCCCCTACCTCCCTGAGCTCTCTAGTGATGAAGTCGGAGCTCAAAACATGCATCATGTTAGGCTCGAGCACCTGCGCATAGCTCATCGCCCGGGAGCAACGGCTGGAAGCAAATGCATCCATCGGCGCAGGGAGTCGAATCCCGAGAACAGAAGCCACAAACATTGTTTCTGAGAATCTTGCCATCACTTCTGCGCCCAGCGGAAGCCTTGACCGATCTCTTCATACCCTCAAGAGGGAGAGACAGGCTCAGAAGAGAGTGATGCCGACGAATAAAGATCACTTACTTTGCCGGAACCACTTTTTTTTCCGGGAGGGGGGGAGGGAGAGTCCAAGGTAAAAAAAAAATATTTTCGGCGGAAGAAAAAAAGCGCCTCTTTTTTTTGGATTTTTTTTTTGCAAAACCTTCGACTCTCAGTGACCTTTCGATTCAGCTCAACTCCAGAGTGCGCACTCGACGCTATCTATTTTCGCGTCGGTCTCGAATTCATCGATTTTAAAGGTATTCGTCCATCTTCGATCCAAACGGCATGTATGCTATCCGATAGCTCTCTTCTTCAGCTTTCCAAAACTAACTCGATCGGCGCCCAGTAACCCATCTGGGAGCCGAGATATGAGCCTTTTAAGTTGACCAAGTTTTGTCTGGAGTAGTTTGATTTTACGGAAATTTCCAAGAATTGGAAAAGTCATGGTCGAAACAGAATCGGGCTCGAATATCCCCGACCAAGAAATGCCACCCTGTGTAGTCAGGGGGCTTTCTCTGAGGCCGCGCAGCATCGCTTCGGAAGCTTATTCGAACAGCATTGAACGTTGAGCACGCTGTATGCCAGGCTCAGGCTGTTCAACAACAAAAAAACCGACGGAGTTGGGGGGTCGAGGTTGAATATTCCCCTCACCAGATTGCCCTTGGTGCATTCGCACGGGGCACCCGTGGCTCCGTTGTACGTGTTGGAAGCTTCCGATTCTGTGAATTGATCGAGGGAGCAGGCGATCTCTGATGCCAGTCCCTAGTCGAAAGCTCAACAATGGACCAAGTGAGAAACCGAGACAAATTATCATCAGATCGGCTCGAATTCGAACCTATAATGATGGCCCTGATTCGGAAATGAAGCTAAGGTACAATCTCTTCGGTACCTAGATGAAATAGTCCATTTGCTCTCGCAGCTATGGCACGTGAACGCGCTTCCCGGAGCCACCTGAGGAATTGGAATCCTTGCCGGATCGCATTCAATTTCCGAAAGCTTTTGTGTCCCGAGTAGCTAACCTTGACCAAATATGGCCGGTGGAGAACCTTTCAGACCGATCCGGAGCGTCCCTTCTCGGCTGACACCCAGCGGCCATGCGAGTTCTCCATACTCTGACGACTGAGGATGTTGAGTCCTCAGAATCGAGCAAATCGGGCAAAATCTGAGAGTTTTGAACAGGGGGAAGGCCGATTGATGGTCTCCGCAAGCAGGTTGTCGATTCGGGCGAGCTGAACACCATGTATTCCTTCGCATCCAAACAGAGAGTATAACGGAAGGGTTATCCATCGCGTCTCCCCGCTTTCTCCAGCACCTCTGAGTCGCGGTTTTGGAATAGCCTGTCATTATTCGTAAGCAGTTTTCACTCTTGATTGTAGTTTTGTAAGCTTCAGTTTGAGAGTCTGAGATCACCCCCTTGTTTTCCCTCATTTACGGTCGATGGCCTGGAACCGCACTTATGGGATAGAATGAGCACTGACATGGGCATTCTGAATCCAGTTGAACAACTTTTCGCTTGTGAGCTCCTCAAGCAGAGCTTCCTAGAAATGACGTCCCTAGCGGTCATGGTCAACTACATTTCCGTCCGCGCCGAGCGCTACGGAACCACTCTGCGAGTACATTGCACTTCCTCGCTCAGCATCGGCCTTGAGACTCCACCGTAGCAACCACGCAGAAACCACAGCAACGTGGCTTTGGGTATCGACGGCGGCGAAAACTCCTCGTTTGTTTGGATGATAGCATCATGGAATACGATCAGCCTCCTGCTTGATAGATTCTCCGGTTGGTTTGAAAACCTTTGAGATCAACCTAGAAAGGATATGAGCCTCATGTTGGTGCTCGCCCTCTCCGAAATTCCTTTCCATCCCGCTCCTCCGGTTGTGGGCCCCGGCTCAGAGCGCTCCCGGCCTACCCAGCATCAGATCGCGGTGCAATGATCGATTTCACGCGGGTCGGGTGTCTCTCGAAAACTTAGGGGAATGACTTACGGAATCTCATCCTGACAGCGAGCTCATGACGCAATGGGAACCCCTCCCCTGGAAACCTCTCAGATCGAGAGGTTCC
Source organism: Phytoseiulus persimilis (assembly GCA_037576195.1). Taxonomy (NCBI): domain Eukaryota; kingdom Metazoa; phylum Arthropoda; class Arachnida; order Mesostigmata; family Phytoseiidae; genus Phytoseiulus; species Phytoseiulus persimilis. Next base: position 14,118,015 of record CM075103.1, read on the forward strand.
TCGAGAGAACCGTGGAAAAGTGGCGAGAGGTCCCTGAGGGGGAGTGTTTAAGCAGGAAATCAGAATCAATGTAAGCAGCTCTTCTAATGAACAATGAATATCTGGATGAGTTCTAGCGGAGAGGATGTTGGCGAGAACGGGGAGCATCATACGCGGCGGGATGCGTTGGCGCCATCGTCATCGAGAGTGGTCTGATGAGATCTGCAGCAGTGTCTCTGGAGGAGACTGACAGGTAAACCTCAACTTTTGTTCTCTCACTCGCCGTGTTGGGCGTTGGGCAACTGTTCTCGAACTGTCGTCAATTTCTTGCGGGTACACTGCTGTTCCCCAGCCCGATCTGGGGAAATAAGACACATTACGGAGAGCAGCCCAAACTGCTCAGGACTGGAATGGGGAACCATCTTTCAGGGATGGCGCAGTGGTGTTATTAATAGTGACCACGAAGCCCTGCGAAGCCGGTGTCCTCGTTCTTTTTTCACAGGGGAAGGGGGGGGGGTATTTTACGTGATTGTTGAGCAGAAGTCAGGAACGTTACAAGAACGCCAAGAGACACACGTATCTCTTTGGACGTGGAGAACGAATGAAACGATCAACAAGAGCATAGGTTGGTTTCCCTCGGAATCTTCTACTACTCGAGGAAGAATGTTTTCCGGGGAATCAACGTCGAATCTTCGCGAGCCCACGGGGGCTATAACTTCATATTGTTTGACCTGGTTTTCGATTATCCGCACTCGTCTGGGAGCAGGCAAGAACTCGCTATTATTGATTTCCAGTTCACCCAAAAACACCCATTCTTGCCTGAATTCGTTTCGGTCGAAAATCAATTTCCCTCCATCGTTTCCTCTCGCCCAACTGTACGGGAGCTCCAGTACGAGACCGCGGAACATATTTCTCATGATCACGTCATCAAGGCTGCGCTGTATAGGCACGAAAAATCACCATGGATCGAGAAAGCTCTAGAGAGGCAGGTTCACACGAAGAGTTCATTACATGGGAATCGCTCGAGCTCTACGAATACACTTCGTATGATGTTCACCAGGAAAGGCAGACTGGATTCAGATGCTCCTCATGAAGGGGGCACAAGTAGGATGGGGAGAAAAGCCACGATCTAAGACCGTGTTCTTTTTAATCCCTGACTAGGTCCAAGATGTTCGCGCGTCCCAGCCGTTACAAAACCAGATGTTCCAATGACGACATCATGGTTCGTGGTGGAGGAGTCGAAGATAAGGTCGCCTCTAGGTCTTCGAGAGTGATGCAGAAGGTCGACTCTTGCCGTGCGGAGGGACCTTTCTGCGATAAATACGGAGCGTTGTGCGAATCGGGCAGGCGTAATCGTGCTCTGACGCAGTTATTCATTTGGATTTCGAGATCTTTCTTCCAATGCAACCTGGGTGAAGTCATCGCAGCAGTATCAAGTTCGCTGTAAGATGCTCACGGCGAGGGGAGCTGACCAGTCCGCTACAGTGGACCACTAATGCATTGGAAGCTGTGGTCAATCGATCGCACAAGTATGAGTGTCTCATTTGAGTGAAAGCCCGGGACGGCCCCGGGGATGAGAGAAGCTGAGCATGGGTGAATATGAGAACGTTCTGGCGGAGGATCAACCAAGATTGTGCAGCTATTGGAGGTGTTTTGTCCCCATAAAAAGCAGAATGTTTTCAGCGATGAGGCTGATAGAACACTCGCTGCTAACACATCTCTCTTAACGCTTTTAGATAGGACAAACAGCGAATGCCCCCCTGCCTATCCACGCAACATAAACATCTTAATGATGATGGCTGTGTGCTCGCGGAATGGCTGATTTTGAAGTTGCAGAGCTCAAGTTCTTGTAATTGTGTGACATTTCCCACGCAATGTAAGCCGATGTAAACAGCCCTACAATGGATCGCAAAGTCGTGCCGTTCGTTGGTTGTGTTCAACACACGAACGCTCTTCTGCTTGTTTCAAGATCGTTGCACATGTACAGAAGAACCCCGATTATTTCAACCCATCGATGCGGGGAACGGTTGAAATTATCGGGGTTGCAGTGGGATTAAACTTGGAATCATCGAGTTCTGAATCCGAATGGTTGAAATAATCGGGGATGTACTGTATGTTGTAGCATTCCTGTTACAGGCGGCGATTCATTCTTCTCTGCTGCAGAGAATAACATATCTGTCATCGTTAACTCATCTTCAGCTACACGTGTCCTCGATCTTCCTTGGCTCTCATCAAAAAGTCGTTATCACCCGAACAGCATGTGGGAACCACTCGGAGAGGCGCCAAGCTCAAATGAGTGACCGCTTTTTGAAACGAACTCATACACCTTCATTCAAATCCGTGTACCTCTGTGAAAAAAAGGCAAAATCTGTCTGTTTGGCAGACTTCCGGACCAATATTGGATCGGCATGAGGTTCGTGGCATGGAGTGGGTCCCTGGGAGGGAATTCGGAGAAATCGTTTTGATCATAAACTTCGTCAGGTACGAACATACTTCCGGTGTGTGTCGTTCTGGTCATACTTCGGAAACGTTCGGAGTTAATTCAGGATTTTTTCGCGAATGCTGGATGACTCTCAGGAAGACCCTTTACGGAATCAACACTGAACATGATCTTCGGGAGATTCTTGGATATTCCAGGGCTGGGGCGATATTTCTAGGGAGTTCCGGGGTACTGGTCTTGGACTTCGCCAGTCGCGCGAGGGGATATGAGACTTTTCTAGTCCCTTGACAGGGTACATGACGCGCCGTCACTGCTGGAAACCCGATGGGCAGTTCTTGTGTGCTTCCTCTGTCAGTTGAAGGAGGGGAAGAAAACGAGGAGTTGTCCAAGATGAGTTGTTTGCAACATAGGTGTGGAGGAACTGGGATCGGGGCGAAATATTTTGCCAAGAATCCTGAGGGCCGAAATCGGAGACATGATCAATCAAGATCGTGTAGACCCCCAGCAATGATTTCAGAGCTGACGACTAGATTCGCTCGAGAGAGGCGCAAGAGGGGATGCTGGCATGAGCTTGAGGGAAAAGAACGTATAGATTTACACTTTTCCACTTCGTTGACGGAATAGAAAAGCATGGACATCTGTTGTATTTCTGGAGCGATGAACTGAATCCTCGGGGAGTTGTGCTCTATCACAAACCAAGATGCCAGGAAGAAGGAATCGAGCCTTGAAGCGACACCGAGTGGGTGCAGGCAAGCTGTGAGTGGGAGATCCGTGCTGCGCGGGGCACGATCGGAACTACTCTGAGGAGCCTCGACAAAAAGCTCCCTCAATGCTTTAACTGGCGCAGCAGGAAGGAAGGCGGCCGGGCAGAGGGTAGCTTGTGGAGAGGGTTTAGGTTCTTTCTCCTGGGGCCGCCTCATGCCACCGCCGGCGCGAATCGGACAGGCTCTCACCCAGTTGACCGTTTCATCCTGTCTGACTGCGTGTCCGCTTTGTGCGCGCCTGCATCAAACTGTTCGGGGAGAGCTCCCATGGAGAATAACAGTTCGAACATCGAATGATTCAGAGCGAACGAGTTCTGGTGTCGTCCTGTTGCGGCGCGCAGTGGTTCCGTTGCGCGGCACTCGACTTCGAGGAGTGATACACAGTTCGCGATCCCCTGTACGCGGTCTGATGGGGTTTGCGGTGCCAGTGTTTTTCGAATCGGTGGTGGCGGAGGTGTGTGCAAAATTGTTCGCTTGACGTCCTCGATCATCATGTGCGTGATTTCTAAGGATACCTTGATGCTGTTGTTGTTGCGCGTACGGGACGAGCGGCGATGAAGTGGACCTTTATTACACTGCTGCCGTGCTGCTGGTGGCTGGCAACGCTCGCCGACATTTCGCGCGCCTTCGATGATGATGAGCTCACCGGTAAGTTTTGTTCTCGGTTTGGGATCGCTAGTCGTGTCGTGATGATGTCGACTCGTGTCACTCGTTCCAATCTTTTCATCCGGCAGCCGCCCAGACTGTCCGGCGAGTCGTCGAATTTGAATAGCCCGCAACTCAATCAGTCGACGTATGTAGTCAATGGCTTTATTATGCCGAAGCATATTCGCTAACGTTCTGTTAGATAGCCGTGACGACGGCTATGGTGCCGCGTCTGCAATCCCGATGACCAATGATTCCCTCGGTCAGGAACTCAATGCCGCGGGCTGCTTCCGGTTCGAAGCTGGGGGTCCCTCTAGAATCCTCCGAGTACCCGAACTTCGGCTCCCCCGAACTCACGGAGACGACCCGCGAAGACCGTCCGGGAATCCCGAGTTGATTCCATGACTGCTCACTTGCTGTGACTCGCGGTGACCGAGGTCGAATGATCCGCGAGCTGACACGGTTCCTGATCCTCTTCTTGGTTGCTTTTCGGGCTCGGACGCAACATTGCTCCCCAGGTGGAGCTTACTCTTCGGGAAACTGATTTACGCGTCGCACTCAATGTGCCAATCCGAGGGACGGGGAATGGTGCAACTATTTGGGGCGATGGATAATGTTGTTATAGAATATTCTCAGGTCTCCATGGACAATATCCATCAACGACAAAAAAGTTTCTACCACGAACTTCCTCCCTTGAATACAGGGAGGGGAAGCGAGGCAGCATTGGGTATCACTCACGAGCATTCTTTGAAGAAGTGTCGACCTCGATGAACTTCTGCTGAATGATCGGCCCGCGTCGCAGTCCAAGCTCGATGGGCCGTGGGACGATTGGCTGGTTTTATCAATCAAACGAGTTGGGGAGCGGGTTTTCGAACCGAACGCGACACCCATCTGGGGTGGCTCAACAGCACGTCAGGTCCAGTTGTTGGAGCGTGACTTTATTAATCAAAAGTTTGTTTTTTCCTCGTTCAGTCGCTTTCGTCGTCTGCTTCATTTGTGTAACCATTCATCTGATTGGCCCGCTATCCCGTTCTAATATGCCTCGAATTTCTCTAATGACTCGGTCGATCGATGGATGACTGCACGACTGCTGAGATTCCCGGTGACAGCCACGGATGGGTTCACCGGTGATGAATATCAGCTCCTCGCATCAGATCAACAGCAAATCTCATGAGAAAAAATCCCAACACGATGCCTACGACGATGAGCCCCAGTTTCCTGGTCCCGAAGAGGCTCAGATCTCGCGTTGCGTCCGCAACGAGAACCGCGATATTTGCAGATATGGAATCGCACACGTCAGCAGACCGTGCAAGAGGGTTTGTATTCACTCGGTGGTCGTGGAACACGGCGGGAGCGATTGATCGGAGTGACCGATTCAAATATCCAGGCCTGATCCGCGCTCGATCTGGACCGGGCAGCCTGGACTCGGTCATGGGTTGCTTCAGCAAATCGGAGCTTGAATCGACCGAAAGCCTCAGCGCGTTGCCCAACCGAGTCGATTTCACTCACATCACTCGACTCTTTGAATGGAACCATTCGGAGGGGGAGCAAATCGCACTGCTTGGCATTGAGCTTCGAACCCATCAAAGCCACCGTTCCAGGATCCAGCATCGACTGAGCTGTTTCAACACTGGGACGTGCGGGGAGTAATTGTGCTGACGACGTTCGAGACCTTCCCCGCTTTTGCTGTTATGGAAACGCAGAAATGTCTCGCCGAGAACGACTGCAAAAACACGTGCCAGGGAAAAGAGTGTTCGACACAGTCACTCCGATGCGGTTGGGGTTCAAGTTTCTTTCGTCGTTGCGGTAATTTCACCCCAAGTCATCATTGGATGGGACGGATTCGAATTGAAATCGGAGCTTGAACGCCGGATTGTCGGATAACGAGTTATAGAGTGGGAGCGGGCTCGGCGTAACAACCTCTCCAGAACAATTTCATCTTCTGTGGTTTCGTCGAGTCTTCTCCTATGAATCGATTGGGCTCTGCAATCGAGCTGACTTCACTGTGCTCTCCCACCTGTGCTTTCACCTCGAAGGATTCCCGTGTGGGGGTCGATACCACGCATTCTCTTACCACCTTCGAGCGATAATTATCTCCCGTGATCTCAGCTCGCTCGAACGAGGTTTTCCATGCTCTCCGAGCAAACACACTCTCTGAACGAGTCCCAGTAGCTCGCCAGTTCTCGAATGATTCATCGCTGAGGACTCGGTACGATCCAGTTGAGCTCATGATGGATCACGTATAAAGCATCCTTGGCGATGTTGGATGTGATCCCGCGCACGTGAAATGCTTCCCAACAAACGCGCGAAATGGCAAACGCGCAGAGTGCGGCGGAGGTCCCGGATGGAAAACAAGATGAACTTTCGCATACGCGTTCCTTCTGCCCGCGAAACTCATGAAGTTCTGACGCACGCGAGACTAGGGTTCATCTGAGTATCGAACGACCCGTGCGAGACCGGATTCAATCGGCCGAGACTGCGAGAGGGAACATTCATTACGAGTTTCATCTTTAAGAGGACCACAAGGATATCCGGAACATTTGTGAAGTTTGGGGATTCCTTAAATTATCACTCGGGACTTCCAGCTGCATTCCCAAGGCCTTTATTGTTTTCAAAGTAGGCTCACGCTCCACCGGCGAGGGTTCGCGTGTTTAGCCGGAAGCCGGCCGCAACGAAACTGAAACCACTCAGAGATGTGTTTTGCGCCACAGTCGAGCAGCACACATCACTCGCTCTGCCGCTGCCGGTCAGCGGCTCGCTTTCATGATCGTGGTCGGTATTGGGATGGATGTTGATCGTCAGCCGACGGAAACACCAGCTCAACTACTGAACTTGTCCCTGATTTTTTTCTTGTGCATTCGGCAGTTCGTGGAGAGCTCTTTCGAGTTCGCGATTGGTCGCATCAACTTGGGCAGAGCGCGGCAGGAGTTTTTCTCATAAGCGAAGAAGAGGAAGCACTTGAGAATCGACCTCAAATCAGCCGAGCATTCTATTCACGAGCTGAATCGGGTTTTAGCGGTGAACTTTCAGCTGGAATTTTGTGAGAAGACCTTGTATTCAAGAAAGTAGTTGATTATGCAGTAGCCTACAATTTGTAACAGGGCGCGGAGCAACGAACGCAGTGAAGAGGAAACTTTCTTCCGGGGAAAAGACACAGGGTACGGCCAGCGTTCCGCATAAAAAAAGCGCAGCGTTGCCGTTGCGTTCGAGGGCGAAGGAGAGTTCAACTTTGAATACCTTCCACGTCGGGAAAAGCGGGCAGTCCGGAGCGTTCTTTCTTTCTCGGCACGGGAACTTTGAAATTCCCATATTTTGCTCGAACCTCAGCTCTGGCATGGATTTTCCCCGGAGTTCCGATTCCCCTAATGAATAAACAACGGTTCCTCCAGCGGGATGAAGCGAAAATGTGCTCAACGGCATCGTGGTAGGTCAATATGGTGGCCAGGCTCAACTTTGAGCGATAACGTGCCGGGTTTTACTCCGAAGGATGACGTGATGCGTTTTTGCGTTCACTACACGTTGTGAGAGGTTCTTATGACCGCGTGCAGGGGATTCCTCGAGCTCAGTCGCCCGTACCCGTCCGGTGTATGTCCGCAGGGGATCGCTTTTTCGGAATCGATGTTCGGCTCATTTGTATATCCAGTACACGTGATCATTGAAGCCTTGACGTGTCTATCTTCCCCAGTGCGTCAAACGGAGAGGCCCGGCTCGCGTATTTGTGAGAGTGTGCGCGGATGTGCGTTGGAGCAATGAAAATAAAATTGAGCTCTAAAGCCTCTTAACTCCTTGGAAGGCGGGCGAGCGAAGGGCCACCTAAACGACGGCCGAGTGGATGTGACAGATCGGCTGACTTGAGTCCCTCCCACTCGTCGTGAACCTCGTTTTCATCCCTGGCCGAGATTATTCTGCTCCCACTGCTCCGCCGAACTCCATTTCCCTGTCGTCCGTGAAGTGGAAGACTTCTCTTCCCACGGCTCTGCCAGTTTCGAGTGACGGATCCAAAGGACCACTTCGAGAGGCAAGGTGAGGGAGGGAAGCATGGAATGACTTCATGGGAGCAGTGTGCCGACGCGATGCAGCATCCTGTGTTCGCACCGTCTGACTAACGGCACGGATCATTCGATACTGCGAGGACGTGAACGGCGATGGTTGCGTTGAGGATTTCGGACCGTCTTCGCTCAACGAGCGAGAATGGAACTCGACCGGTTGCCGGGCGCGAAAGCCTAGCCCCGAACCGTCAACCTCATCGGGACCGTCTCACGTTGCGCAACGGGTCGGTCCATTACATGCGGTTCTCTCCGTGGAGCCGCTCAGGGATCTCATCAAAGAAATTTTCCTCTTGCGCACGGTCAACCACGGAACGGGAACGAGGATTCTAACTTGTTAGAGCTGTGTTTATTCGTGACTTCTATTCCCCGTTGAGACAGGCGCCGGTCGCGGAACGTGCTCTGTTGCGCGATACGGACAGGGCTCCTCGCGGAGTTCTCTCGCTATCGATAATGAGTCGAGCATTGCTTACCCACCTATTGGGCGCACCTGTTTCCTATTTTCGTCCTCGCCCCCGCCGGCTGCATTCATGCTCCCGAGTTCTCTTTGCGCTCTTCGGCATTTCAACACTCTATTGTAGTATCCTCTTGTGGAACACTTCTTTGTCAATTTTGCGGCTCCGAGCGCGATGGTAGCCGTTATCAAGATCCCATTTTTCATTTTGAAACCCTCCAGTGCTAGAGCCTCTTCTGCCTGCGACGTTGTCTGCGGGAAGAAAAAAATAGAGGTACTCGAGGTAAAAGCGCTGCTCGACGTGAAGCCGCGCCGGAGATCGGAAGTAGAAGGAGGCGAAGGAGGAGTGAGGCAGTGGGGGATGTTTTCCTTTTCCCTCCTTTCAGGAGAACCGCAGTACTGTTGAGGTGTCACTCCTGAGCGGTCCAAGACTGGTTTCGTCGCCGATCACGTCCAATTAGAAAACAAATGGATGTCATGAATCCTTCCCCTTGGCTGCGGAGTTTTTCCCCACGACCCGGTCCGATCGAGACGGGGGATTTTGACGTGGAGCGGGGGAGCGACAAGTGACGAGATGAGGGAGAACGACCCAAGGAGTCAGATCTCCTCGAGTCGAGGGTCGAGCGAGGAGCCGGGTCGACAGGCATCGTTAAATTTCAATCGGCCCATTGGCGTACCAATCCCCTCGTTGTCGCTGCGCCCGCTAGTTAGTTGGCGGCAGACCTGACGGCAATACCGATTGGATGGCTGACTGAGCGCCGCGCGGCTCTTCCACCCGCGGAACAGTCTCCCCATATCTCGCCGAGCCAGAGCTGTTGACTTACATCCGCAGTTTTTCTCCTTCTCGCAGAGCTGAGGAGGGGTCCGAACGGGCGGTCGGCGGGCTCTCGATCGGGCACCCAGGCAAGGTTTCCGCGGTGCGTCGGATATTGTTGAATGGTCGTAAGGCGAGATGGGCTCGGTTATTCCTCCGATTCCTTGGTTCGAGCATGCGCGGCGAGGCTGAGGAGAGCGACTTCACGGAGGATCAAGTTTCTCCCGCGTTCTCGGTTAGCGTTGGCATTGTCGTCAACCTACGGAGAAGGAATAACGACAGCGGACATGGGGACATGGAGGGGGGGGGGGACCGATCGGGTACAGGGGGCAACTGGGGAGAGAGTGTAAGCCCCACTGTATGGGAGAGCGCTCGTTCAGCCGGGAAAAATGTGAGAAAGGAAGAGCAGGAGAACGGAATAGGAAGCTGGAGGTAGAAGGAGACATTCAATTATATGAGAGACGCCTGCATCGTCGATCGGCTAGCCATAGGGTTTGTTGTTCGGAAGGCTGACGAGTCCTCAGTCGGTCATCCAAGTAGCAAGCTAAGAACCCAACAACAACTCGACATAGCTTCGGAACATGCTTCTTGGAAGCGACTCGTCTCACTCCTCCTTTCGTCCGCCCTCCCACTCCTGGATGTTCTTCTTCCTTCGATGACGCTGCCACCCTCTCATTCGACCTCCTGTCCCGACCGGTTCTCCGTCTTGTTCTGCTGCTCAAATCGATTCTCGTCAGCAGCTCAAGCAGTGGCCGTGGGAAGGAGAGAAACGGGGACCAAGGATGAGCAGGAGGAGGAAGGAACGGCCGTTTGCTTATTACATCCATCTAGTCGTCTATTCCAAACAGATGTGTCTGAGCGACACGGTGGACCGCCGTCCTCGCTTCTGTGCTCTATCTAGACAAGCGCTGGAACAAAAGCTCTTCAACCGACGGTGTTCACACGTTTTTCTCCCCCCGTCGTCTGTTCTGTGCGTGGAACTTTTTCCCAATCATACCCGTCGTGATAAGAACGCAACAAGTAGCGGCTCTCAATGGGGGGGGGGGGGGGGGCTCGGTTGTCACCGCGATGTACATCATTCCTGCAGATTCACCCGTAATACCACAGTCACCGCCAGCGCCCACTTTTCGGCCGTATGCCGGAGAGCTGAGAGTCGGCGTAGATCCCTCAGCCCACCAGGCTTCGACAGCTGAGAAAGATTGAGAAGAAGCCAATTTCGGAGTGAAGTTCCCATCTCGTCGGTAGCGTTTGTTCCTCGATCTCTTCGCCCCTGGCGCAGCTGAGGACAGAAGTCGCCACGATACCTGGCGCTTTGCCTACCGCGGGCGTGAAGGTCAGGCTTGGTACGGGGCTTCGGTTTCACCTTTCTGTATTCATTTTTTTTCCTCCAGGCTCCATGGCAAGGATTATCCGACCCATAATCATGACTCGGGTGAATATTCGAAGTCTCGAAGTCGGAATCGACCATGAGAGCGATTGCGATAACTCTAGAAGAGATTCTCGAGCGAAAATATCCGGACACCGACCCACAATCAAGAGGACGACGCCAGTGGGCCTTTGAAGCGGAGGACCTCGTGCGCGACAGAAAGATCAAAAAGCGGGGAAGGATCTCGGCGAGCGCCAACAGGAGGGACTCCTGGATGGGAGTTCGGAAGAGCTGAGAACTGCCTGAACGGAGGGGGACTGAGGAGGGATCGTCTTTCTCGGAAGTGGACAGATTGGCTGCTCTTTGTGGAGACCAAGAAGACGTCGACGACAATCAGAGCTTTCAACAGCGAGCGGGTGGTCGAGCAGCAGCGACGTACGTTTTCCCTCTTTCCTTCCGAATACCACAAATAGCTCATCTGTCACCGGGCAGAATGTCGTCAAGCGCCAAATTACCGCCACCGCGCCACCTCTCTTACCCATGGGGCGACATCCGCGCCCAGACTCGAAACTACGATGAGAACGCGCTTCGGGAGCGAGTCTCCCCGCAGCGCGTTCCCCACCGTCATCCTTTTACCCCTCCTGTTCTCGCTGTCTTTCCGCTGGAGCATCCGTTTTAAGTGTATCGGTCGACGCGACTGAACCGAGGCAATTCTTCTCGCCGCATTCCCACGCGCTCCATCCCCTTCGCCGCGCTTCGCTACAGCCTACTGTGGACCCTCCCACTTGTCGTTTCTCACTTCCGCCCTCGACCCCGCGCCTCCTCCCCTCGTCGAACTCGAATTAGCCTGTCTCTTCTCCGCTCAGTGCTATTCGCCCCCTTCCCCTAGGCCCGAAACCGATGCGCGTGCTCCCACTGAAATGAAACCACACGTTTCGCCTCCGTGCGCGACTCCCTCCGGTCTTCGGGACGATGGGGGAGAAAGCGGGAACTGGAGGCCGCGTTCCCAACCCCCCGTTGACGGCACCCCGAGACGCCTAATCCATTGGAATCGGAAGGATTTGAAAGCCACCTGTGCAAGTTCAGCTTCGCCTTCAGAAAAACGACACCTAAGGGCGCGGGATACGTAACGGAAAAGAGTCGAATAGTAGCAGCAGATGTTGCCCACGTCGTCCGTGTTTCGCCTCCACAACTGAGAATAGGTTTGCGGGCCCGCGGCCTGCACCATCACCGTTTCCCCCGCAGGAGCATTCCGACCAGCTCTGTCATTGCAGTGTCGGCGCATCCTGTCTGTGAACGAAACCATGGAAGCAACCATCAACGACGACACCGTCGGCGTCGTTGTTGTTATTCTCGTTTGTTGGAATCGTTCTCTCCCTTTTTAGGATCGCTCCACTTCAATACCCGTTCCACTGTCCTGAGCCGCACACATTTCGGAATCGTCGACGGCTGCAACGTCCAGGGGAGCCGCTCCTGTCCGCGGGCCCTGAATCGAGAGACATCGCGTTGGAACGATTCATAAGAGAATCGTTCCAACGCGCGAGAAATGTGCGCACGAGAGATTGCCCGGGGAACGACGAGAAGGGAATTAGTGACTGGAATACGCGGAGGGGAGGAGACTTCACGGAGGGCGTGCCTAAGAACGCAGTCCAGTAAGAACGGGACGAGGACGGACGCGACGACGCGCGATGGGAGATGGACCCTCGCGCGGTGGAGGAAATCGACCGAACATGTCTAGCCCGCGAGGAGGATTCCTCTCTATGAACTGTATTCACGACATCCTCAACCGCGTCGTCACCCGACAACCCCCGCTCCTAGACAGGACGCTCCGCTCTGTGTATGAGGGAGGAATAGCTTGAGGAAGGATAGGAGCAGAATCTTGTTCTCCTGAAGAAAGTTCCAACCGGAAGTCGTGCAGGGACCGTTATCGGAAAGCTTGTTCGTAGCGGAACGAATGGGGATCGTGCGTCGAGGAGACCATAGCGGGAGAACAAACTCGAGTTCCTGGATCAGGATGAGACTCGCAACAACTGTGCGACGTATTCTGAGAGAAGCCCACGGACCGAGGGAAGGTTTTGAGCTATCACGAGGAACTTGCGCGCGTGGTCGCCCAAGATAACGTCACTCGGATGCTTCGATTAATTATCATGGGGAAATAGATGATCGCATAGATAGACAGATTCGAGATACATGGGACAGGTACCGAAAAAGTCTCCGCGGCGTAGCGCGGGCATTTATTACGCGAGTCAGCGTTCATCTGTCCCTTAATTCCGTCGATCAGCCGCGCGATCGCTAGAACGATCCCTGCCTGTTCCGTTCGGTTGACTGGGAACTCTCTTGACCCCGGGGCCGCTTTCGACAGAGTCTGAGGCGGGAGCTTGGGAAGTGCCGCGGAACAACTGGAAAAAACTGTCTCGGCAGCTCATGGGCTCTTTTGCGTTGCGCGACGAGGCGATTCGCTCGGTAATTGAGCTATCGTTCATCACAGATACCTTCCAAGGGAATACTCAGATTTTCGGGGATCCTCGCGGCTCTCTCCCTCTTTCCGGTACGCCGTACAGTACAGACTGTACCGCAGCCGTTCGACCCTGCTCTGAAGATTACGGTCGGCCGGGAGCGCGGCGCGCGGTTCCTCCGGCGGGCAGAAAGGAAATTAGCGGACACGAGAGGAATTCACAACCCTGGCAACGGCAGATGGTTCCCTATTCAAAAGAAGAAGAAGTGAGAGAGCTGCCGCGCGGCTCGTGCCAATCTGGCGAACTTCATGAGCTCGATATATGGGTATGGGGGGAAGAGCGCGATTCTCTGATTGTGGGCCGCTCCGGATTCCCCTCGATTCGTACCGCAATTAGAAACTCGATCGCCCTCTTTTCGATTAAACGTGTTCCCCCCGAGGGGAGCCCCGTCCGGTTCTCGCCAGGCTGACTCGGATCATGGCGCCGGAGTGCAACGCGCAACAATGAGTTCAAGGACGTTTGTTTATGGATATGAGGACGAGGCTTACCCTGCTCTGGTCGAACAACCACTCCGCTGTCTCAAACTGTTAACGGAATTAGTATCAGATGAATTTGAGGCACTGCACCGAATCGGCCGGATGAACGTGCTGGGAATTATTCAAGAGTTTTCATTTGTTCAGGGGGTCCCGCTGTTGTCGGAATCGTGGCGAGTCTGGACATTGCGGCCGCGCTGAAACAACAGTAATTATGCCCGCAATCTTTTGGCCGATTCATCATCCGCCGTGTGTAATTTCACGAATGAGAGGAAAAAGCGCAGCGTTCGTGTGAAGCGGGAAATCGTTCATTGGGTGAACAGCTCTCCATAAGCATGCACCATTGCGTCGTTCTGAGCTTGATGAAACAGCACCGCATTTGTATCTCGACTGAACGAAGGGTTCGGATAATGGAATCTATCAAGATCGTGGACGTTGATTGGACCCCTACAAACACTTCGGGCAGATCGAGATGGGAGCTCATCGCATCCATCGGCTGCGACCCAAGATCATCACATTCAGCGAACGTCCAGCCTGCCCTAGATGAACCGTTATCGTAGATTCGTCCAATTAGAGAAGCTCATCCCGCTGAGGCTTGTTCCCAGTCTGACCTCATTCCCGATTCCGGCTCCAGAGTTATTCCAAGTCAACTCGTATTCCCGAGTTCTCCCGAGTACCCGTATTCTCCGTTATTCCAAGTCAACCTCGCGAACATCTGCGGAAGACAAGTTTACTGCTCCTAGATCTTTGGGAGAGAACTTCATGGCGAGGGGGAGATACGTCTGACCGGGAGTAGATCTCGTCGAAAGTCAGTGCATCCCGAAATCTCTCCGTGATCCCTCCGCCGACGAGCGTGGACGATAGACAGGATCGAGGTGAAAGCTCCATGCTGCGGGCAATTTCTTCCCCGTTTCCATGACAACACTTCTGAAACTGTTAGCGGGAAACGCCCTCTCAGATGAAGCATTTTCCTTGTTTCAACTTTCTCATGGGCGGCGCTCCAGTCGGTGGAGCACTTGCATTCGAAGGAGCACCACATCGCAGGTGATAAGTAGCAAGTGGCGAGGGGAATGAGAGAGCGGCGATGATGATACCGAAGCTGCCGCGTCCGAGCGACTGAAGAAGTTGGAATGAAAGTTTGAGGTCTGAATTGAGTCAAGCGTTTACCGTCACCTCTGACTGAGTGAACCCGGGAATGAACTCCAGAGCCTGTCGCAAATCTGACGACGGTGATCCCCTTGCGCCTATGGAGCGCAAAAGCTCCTGAGTCGAGAGTAGATGCGTAGCCGATGTCGGGCCAGGCTGTTGTTCGACACGCACTCGTCCGTTCAATCACCCGCCTACTCACCTCGGAGACACGAGCTCATCATTATCTCTATTGTACACAAATTATCGACCTGTTTACCCACGCCAACCGGTCGTGCGCCCGCCACCGACAGGTTCGCCGTCGTGTTTCCGAACGAGCGGACGTGTATGTACACACAAGAGATAACAACAAACTGAATTCTGCCCCGTCCGGGTCGATTCCACTGGGCTTGAGTTCAATAAGATGTTCCGGTAAAAATTACAGGTGGGGGAGGGGCGAATCCCGTGTTGAAGACGCGTTTTCGGACTTAATCCCTCCCGTTCGTGATTCCCGGTTCTCTCTCCGTTCTCAGGCTCATTCCTCATGCTCCGGTAACACTGTCCACTCTTGTACCGTGTCCTTCCTGATTGGAGAGGGGCATTGTAGAATGAACTAGTTTCCTCTAACGTGCGGGTGCTCTACAACGGACGCTGGCTTCTTGTAGGATCGGGAAAATGGCCGTGCGTGCCCCTTAATGGGATAGGAGACGGTGAAACAACTCCTCCTGAATTCGGCTCCCATCCAACGGCCCCCCATCCCACTCCGACCGCGTAGCCGAGATTCATATAGAAGGGTAGACCAGGCTCCACAGAAATGAGCTCAGAGTTATCGAACTACGCGATCATGCCAACCGGAAAGGAAAAAAATACCCAAAACGGGTACACTGATCCAGGAATCCTACGTTCAGTTTGCCATCGATCATCGCCGATGTAGGTCTTGACTCTGCAAGAGGCGCTGGTCACGTCGGGAATAGGCGTGAGGGAATTCAGAATCAACGACCTGAGCCCCATGCTTCCGATGCTCCCACTAGATCATTGGTCTTCGATAAGGAGGTCAAACGAGATTGGCCGATTGCGTATTTCGTTCCGGCGCAAGGCCCGCATGCCGAGGTTATCGATGCAAAGCGCCCATTGATACATCCGATATTGGTCTCGCCAATGTTTTTACAGATCGACCGTATCGATGCGTGATGGATGACTCGGAGCTCGACTCTGGACCGCGTTCGCCTTAGAAGTGAGCCTGATCGCTTCTCGCCGCCGCTGATCAGCGTTTGTTTGCCTCCGATTCTTATCGCTTCCCCGGCGTCTCATATGAACCCAACCTTTGCATAACCCCCAGCACTGTTCGAATCCATTTCGTGATATCTGATGCCGGCATTTCGTTCGTCGTATCCTTCTTTTCCTCTCGTCTCCTTCCTCAGCGTTGTTCACGAAATGCCCGCGGGCATAGGTTACATTTTGGTTTCCTGAGTGAGGAACACACAGACCCCCCTTCCCGGGAAAGCGAGCGAAGGGGGATCGTTGCGGAAAGCGAGTACAATTTCCATTTTCACTTCGGGCTGAGGCTCCATCCTCTCTCGGGGAAGGTCCATCGCAAGGTGTAATAGCGTCTATTTTTGGTACGCAGACATGAGCGACCGGCGCCGAGAGGAACGGAGGAGGAAGTCCCGCGCACCCTTGGGAAGCGGTTCTTTCCTTGACAAGCAAGATTGGTTTTCTCTACTCGTTGGCGAGGGATTATTATTAGAAGCTCACTATTTTCCCAGTCAAACCTCTCCGGCGTGCGCTGGCTTGGATTCGAGCGCCTCGTTCTCCTGAGGATCTCAGCGGTTCAACCGCTTTCAGCTTAGTGAAGTGTAGATTTTTTATCTCAACGTGAGTCACCGCGACCTTATCCCACCAGAGTGGATTAACGTTACCTGATGAACGATCTCTCAAGCCTATCAACGGACTCGACTGGGTTTGTCGTCGATTTCACCACAAATCGAAGGTGACGAGGTCCGCACTGGCGACGCAAATTTCCTGTGGAAGATTGGGCCCGCCTGAGATTCCGAATGAGATTTCCCCATATTATGCGACGTAGATCATGCACGCTCGACATGGGATTGCAGCGAGCTCCCCAATCTCTAACGCATGAGCCAAACTCGGGAGGACAGGCATTGTTCATCAAAAATAATCCATTCATCCACGAATGAATGCATGGATGGATAATTGGATGCTATCAACGGTGTAACGGATATTCTCGGACATCATCCACCTGTCCATCCCTCGATCTCTTCAGAAACATCAAGGGATTTTTAACAACACATAACTGAGACTCTACTTATTCAAATAGTACGAATGGTTGAGCAAAATGAACATGATGCTCAGAGATGCCTAACTTTGGAGGATTCCATCGCAGAATACATTTTTGGGGAGATCGGAGCCCACACGGTGGAGCGTGAGTGAACGTCAAGATTGGCTGCCATCCTCTTCAGGAGGGTGCTGGTGTGGCCCATATCCAGTGCCCCAATCCGAAAGCGGCAAGGCTCCTCCGGCGCCGTTCGAGGAGTGAAGTGTGTCCTCGCCTCTCTTCAGCGGAGCTCGGCAAGGCCTTCCCAACTACGATTTGTGGCTGCGAACGCCGAGGATGATCTTCTCCTCCGAATTCCATTGGCTCGAGGGACGGGGAAAACCCTCGAATTTCCTCCTCAAGAAGGCATGCTTCGGTGTCATCTTCGGCATTATCGTTCACCTCGCTGCGTCACTCCCAATCATCAACCGAAAAGCGAGAGAGTGGGCTTGACCCGACAAGGTCGGCCTGTTTTCTCATTTGTGGACCTTTTGTCCGACCATTGTGGGGCAATCGGCTGTGGAACGCGGCCCAACAGAGGCGAATCGTTAGAGAACAACCTTGTGGCTCATTACCGTATCTCGCTGGTATTCGTCGGGAACTTCCTTCTCGGTCCGGCTGACGACGACGGCCACCTTGTTGCCCTGTTGACTGGCTGGCATGGCTGCTCGGCCCATTCGTTTGTTCGTCAGAGAGAGGGAGAGAGAGAGAACAACACGCAATGGGTCTGCCATGCTCACCGGTGGCTGTGCCAACGTTTGCTTATTTGTTCGCCCACTTTCTCGGCCGACCGCCCGGCTCTATACCGAGTTACCCTCACAGCGTTGTGGTGATGGGAACGAAGGCGGGGGCGAGCATCTGGGGCGTGGTAAAAGCAAAACTGGGTTTGCTCCGTTGCTTAGTTATCGTTTGCCGGCAGGGATGATTCCTCGAGGACCGCGCGAACCGATGGCTAATGCTCACCGGGCTCCCCTTCCCTCCGTTGGAGTGTTTGGCGAGTCCTCAGCTCAGATTGGGATTCAGTTTGCCCGAAAATCAGTGAGCAGGGGGAACGAGGCTATGGCGCAGTGTGCTATTCGCCAATTGGATATCTCTTCCCTGACCGACTCGTGATTGCAGTTTCGGCGATAATTGTGTCCCCGACCGCTGGATCCACCCAACAAACAGGCCGCCAGTGTGCGCGGAGCAGAAGATAGTCGGAGAGCCTGCGCTAGTCGTGGAGGTGGTGATCAGTCCGCGATTTGTTGTCTCAGCTCCTTTTGCGTTCCTCTGGATGTGCAGGATGATGATGAGGCTTGCGCAGCCTGCGCCTGAACGCCACCCCGGGCTCAGATTCACAAAGCTGCAAAAATATTCTGGATCTATCCGGGTGAGTTCTCGGTAATGCCCCCCGGAACATCCTCCGGAGGCCGTCCCCATCTTGAACACCGGAACGGATCCGTGAAACCGACGAGGTTATCCGCAGCTTGACAAGACCCGACGGATCGAATTCTATTTGTGAGTTTCGTCTGCCGTGCACTTGAAAGGGAAGGAATCAGGTCACTTAGGGAACGCCGTTGAGTGAGCACCTGTCGTCGGGGGCTTTCAACGAATGACGAATTGCTCGATTCTAATTGCGTGACATAACATGTGGAGAACTCGCTATGACGGGCACTTCCATCGATCCAGAAACGAGTGCCCTTGGACATTTGGCGCAACGTCACGTGTCGAACGAGTTTACAGTCACTCCTCTGATGATTCTCTCTGTCGTCGCTTCGTCGTCGACTCTCAGGCGCTCATTCAAGAGGCCACATTCCGTAGTCACTCGAGAGGAATGACGACGGGAGAAACTCACCTGGTTTCTGAAGAATCTCTCGGAGGGGGGGAACGCCCACTTCCCGGTCCGCGGCTTGCGACGATTCATCGCAGCGGTTCTTGAGTTCTCTTTCCGCGGAATCCCGCCGAGGGAAGGGCAACGATGAGAACCGTCCGATAGAGGGACGTCTGATCATGAAATGAGACCTGAAGCACGGATCTGGGCACGATTGGCAACACTAGGAACTGAAACCATGATCATCTCTCGGATACTCTCCGTCTATTTCTGTTTTCTCTCGCGGAGAGAGCGGTGAGGAACCGATTTTGCTTCTCATGCGCCCTTTTGCATGGGAAGGCGTAAGCTTGATGGCATCTCGAAAGCGACTCTTTGCCTGAGCGAGTCCACCACCGGTATATCTTTGTCCAGTTTCTTCGGACGGATTTGGCTCAACTCGATTAGATGCACGATATTTCCACTGAACTAGCGTCGTACCGGGTCGACCGCAAATGGTATCATCAATTGTCGTCTGGGCTTCCCGAGGTCATGATTGGCCTCCCAGGGGCGGATTTTAAACTCCTTTTCGTCAAGAAGAAGTAAACTAGACACTTTTAATCCGGTGAATCGCTCGAAAAGCTCTCAGATAGAAACGCGTCGATCGATTTTCGCGAATAATGATCGAAAGAGGAGCTGAGGTCGAGTATCACCCACACCCGAAGCTTCGATGTGGGTCGGCTGCTCGGGAGAAAGTTTCCTTATCAAAAGTTATGGGCTCAGTTTCAGAACGCGCTTGAGTTTCCGAAAATCACTCCACGAGCAGCTGAGATATGCCCTCCGTAAATTGGAGCAAACAATGGGTGACAGCTCACGTAGGCCACCCTGTACTGCAACGAATGGTTGCCGTTTTTGAGGGTTCAATTTACGAATGAACTTCTGGTCGTATTTCGGGCTGGGAATCGGCATTTCGCAGGCGCTGGAGTGGATCAGCGAATGAGAATCAGGATGCAGACGTCTCGTTCCTGGTGAGGAAACTTTTTGTTTTGTGTCCAAGGCGTCAAGGCAGCCACCATAACAAGTTCTCTCAGCGACGCAAACATCACGCCGGCCTCTGGTGCTGACACAGACATAACTGTCAACGCAAACACGGCTCTTGTTGTTGGTCGAAGGTATACTAACGCGTTTGTCCTCTCCACACGAAAAGTAACGTTCGTTAACGACGACCTCGTGTTCTTCCCTCGTTTCATGAGCGAAGTGTAGCCTCGACGTCCAGCCAAATCTCACACATTCGACGCGCTGCTCAGCCGCTCGCTCGTGACTTACCGCCTGGTCATACGTCACGTACAACTGCTTCCAACGTAAAAGACTTCAACCCATCAAGTTCTTACGTCCCCAACGTGGGTCATTCGGAAGAGCGCAACGAATGGGAAAGATTTCTCGGGGCTCTCGAGCCGCCAGCGAATCAGTCGGTAGCGGACGGAGTCGGATCAGGCGTGAACGTGGTCTGGAAGCGCGGTTTCAACGAGTGGGGGGTGACAACTGATGTTTCCGGATATGGTCAGGGTTCGAAACTCTATAATCGCTCTCGAGTTCAGTTTTGGTGCAAAGCGGAAGTTCAAGAGTCGAGGGAAGCGAGAGGAACCACTGATGCGTCATCGGAGGAACGAAGACCCGCCACGGAACACTCTTGTGAACGAATACGTGCACGTTAGTGGTTTCGTGGGCAAACACCGACCCGCGGACCGGAGCCAGGACGGAATATCGGCGCAACGCTTGCGAAGTGGCACTTGCTCCAGGCTCAGATCTGTTTGCTGGGACTCCACAGAGTCTGAGCGCCATTACGTCTTGAATTTCATTATCGATTCCGATCCCAACAGCCAGTGCTTTGCAAATCTGAATCGACCCGAGCCATCATCATCATTTGTCCTCCACGTATCTCGTTTGAGGTCGTTCCATTCGTGTCATATTTCGGGAGGAAGTGGAACAGCAGTGTGCTCGGACAGCTCGAGTTTTTCCAGCGAGGGTCGGGGATATTCTGATCATGGCAGATCCACCGTGATTCCGGAGTGCTCCGATATTTCCAGATGATCTTGGAGTATCGGCGTCAACACCACTCATATTACTCTTTCTCGATACATTCATCGTGCATCGGAAACGATAGAAGAAAAAACGATCCACTCTCAGGCCGGTGGACGTTTCGCGCATTCCTGATCGCTATTATCAGAGAGGCTCCGGGTCGTCAGCGAAACAAGTGAGCCACCACTCAAACCGACGAAAAAACGGTTTCCGAGATTAATATTTCGTTTTTTCCGTTTTTTTCTCCACAACGCTCCGCTCCTGAACGATCCCCCTGTTTGAGGGAATGTCGCGGAGAGTCCGTGCCTGCACCTATTACACTTCTGCGCGCATTCTGCCGTGTGGAGTATCGACGTGGGGGGAGCGAGATCGACATGATCTTGCTGAGCATTGTCCGCGAACGTAGGACGGATGTGTGATCCGATGTGGGGACCAGAACGTAGCGATGGTCCGCGCATGCGGCGGAGGATCAGCAGAAAAAACGTGGATCATATCGTTCTGAATAAGACGGGATGGTGAGGAGAACTAAGTCTAAGTCGGCGCTAAATCGAGTTTGGTCCGTTTCGGAGCGAGGCAGGTAGAGTATTGAGAAGTTCGGAGACCTCTCCGAGATCGCGGAGCCGGCCTTGACTGCGTTTGTTTTACAAATCCCTTGACGGCCCGCAGCGGGATTCCGATGGACGACACCTGGGCCACATGAGGCTTTCTCTCCACCTGCCAGAGCGTCCGGCGGAGTCGAGAGAAGATTAACCTGCTCAAAGATGTAAACATAAAACTAATCCTGAGCTCCATTGATGGCATTCG
The DNA here is from genome assembly GCA_037576195.1 of Phytoseiulus persimilis. Classification (NCBI taxonomy): domain Eukaryota; kingdom Metazoa; phylum Arthropoda; class Arachnida; order Mesostigmata; family Phytoseiidae; genus Phytoseiulus; species Phytoseiulus persimilis. Next base: position 14,139,638 of record CM075103.1, read on the forward strand.
AGTAATCCGGAGCTTATCCCGGTGCGTGCTCTGAGCCCAGGCAGAGCTCCGAAGCGAATCACTATTATTATCGAAGCGAACATTACAAGCCGCATCTAGTTGACTGCTCGGGACATTTCTCCCGCTCCCCTCCTCTGAATCTTGGGGAACCTTTCCTTGCCACTCGCCGGGAGGTTTTCCACTCGAGATTTTACAATTTTCGTTCCGTCCCTGTTCCTCCCGCAGATCTCAATGTCGCGCGGGGGCTTCCTCTGATCGGCGCTTTCGATCGGGAGGTTGAAATATCGTACGAGGATGTCGGCATTCGATCCGCGCGGAGCAATATCTGATACGATATAGAGGGAAGTGAGTGAGTGAGCGAGCGAGATCGCCGAATCTCCATAATTGATCATCATACGTTGCTGCTGCTGTCGCTCGTGCTGGAACGAAGGATTTGGGGCAATATCCGCTCTTCACCCTCCGTCGTCTCATTTTCTCCCGCGAATCTAACCTTTAAATCCGCGTCCCATCCTATCAAATGTGGAACTACGGAACTCTGTCGGTTTCCGGTTGGTCGCTCGGGTCCCTGAATGTTCATGAAACTTGAGACCTCGCGCGAACTTGCCCGGTGTCGACTGCCCAACAGAATATGAACTGCTCCCATCAGAAATCTATCAATAATATCAATACTGATCTCGCTCCCGCCCTCGCGTCGAGCCTGTGCCGAGGTAACATTGGACAGGGCTTGATGAGAGAATCTCGATAACTTCTCCCCGGGAAATATTTTTCCCGGATAGCTGGACATAATTGACGTGAGAGGAGTCTTGGACTCGGAGAAGATTGACGTCGACTCAGTCTAGCGGTGGGTGTTGGCAGTGTATGAGCGGACACGACGAAAGCCCCTGGGGCCATAGACAGCGATTGAGGACAGTCTACTCTCGTCCGATGGCCGCCCTGTCGAAACTGCCGAGATTTTTGCCAAAGTTCCATCCTTCAAATGAGTGACATCGGATTTCGACTCGGACGGTGGTTTTGCTTTCCACGACGGTTCGCGCGTAAGAGGACCAGAAAGGACCGTCTGGAGATCAGCTTGAGGAGACTTCCGGGGGACGAAAATCTTGGACAGCAGGATAGGCGGGAGATGATATGCGGAAATTCCCTACACCTATCTGGGTCCCAGAACATCACCGACAGTAGTATGAAACCGGCCACTTCGGCGACGGGTCTCATTCCATGAGAGTGTTCTCGGGTTATTGGGTTCGCATGCAGCCAGCTATCGGTCGCTATCGGAGAGGGTCTTCCGGCTTCCACACCGCCCTATTTGAACTTTTCTATACTTTCGATTTGCTCTCGTCACAGCTCCCAACACTCTCGGTTCGTTGGCTCCTTCTTGCGGTTCGTACTCTGGAAATACTCCCAAGGGATGAAACTTGCTCAATTTCGTAACCCGGGCATTGCCGCGCTACTTATAGCCAGTGGCGGCGCTCCTTCGAATGGCCTCGAACGCCAGTTGAGGAGTTGCTCAACTGCTGGCGCTACCCCTTCCTTGTTTTCCTCCCTCGGCCTGCGCTCACTGATCATTCCCTTTGTGATCCTCAGAGCCTGAGAGGGAGCCATCCGTCGAGAACACTGATTGTGATGGATTCTGATTTTTATTCCGTTGAGCAGCGGGAGAATCCTCAGTAAACGAGAAAAGAGAAACCAACAAAGGATCAAGGAATACGAGGAGGAGAGGGAGAAGGATCCTCTCAATGACGTTCGACTTCCTCACGTCATCGGAGTTTTTGCTCCGCGAACGAAATTCCTCACCTACTCAGTTCCAGCGAAAGCTGCATTATCTTTCGACGCTCGGTGAAACGGGCGCTTCGACTCCTCCGATTCCGCGTCAGAGCAAACTGCCTCGAGGGGGGAAAGAACTCGCAAGGACAACATCCAAACGCTGCAGAAGAGTCCTCCCAAGGACAACACCCGAGTGTAGGAGGACACCTACACGCTCTTGATGACTTTTGAGAGTGAGCGGACGTCTTCAGTAAAGCGTGGAACATACGGGAACAGGAGAACATCCACAGCGGGGACAGTCGAGATGTACGAGAGTGGAAGAAGGAGAACCTACGCCGTCAAGAGGACAACAGCGGTAAAAGCAAGGACCTCGAGGATACAGAAGCAAGAGTCAAGGAGGATGACAAGGCAAATCTGCTCGTCAGCGTAACACATCTTGAGAGGTTCATAAGATTCTCGAACGCAGCACGTCGTCGCAGTTTCGTCCACGTCGTTGTCATTCTCGTCCTCGCTGATGCGGTTAGCTACGGCGCCGAATACTTCGGAGCAAACACGCTGCCCGTCTCATTAAAGCAAGCTCATCCTTACCATGTCTTCGCTCTGGATCCTTTATTTCCCTTACTTGTTTTCCCTCGAGCCTCATCAGAGTCGAAGGAGGAGGCTTTTTCTTGGACGCGCTCTCCTCACTGCTTCTGGCCCGTCCTGCCAATCTCTCTACTCTTATCTGTGTCCTTCCATGCTCTCCTCGCTCTTACCTATGTCCTACTCGTTCCATACCGCAACTCATTCCCCGTTCGATAGTCTCTTCTCACTCTCAGAACCCCGTCTTCGATAACCCGAGTTTCTTCTGTAACCGCCCAGAATCCTACATCCGTTTCACAAACAGAAGGAGTATTCTCTCTCATCTCACATTTACACGGTGTTCTGATGGCAGTCGTGTCCGGGGAATGATGAGGGGAGAGGGGGAAGAGCTCACATTCGGGATGTCAGACAAGTCTAGACGTTTGAACTGCACGCCCTGACTCCACCCTCGAGAAGATGTCGCATCGGATAACCGAACTGTGAACTGATTGGTTGATTTGCATATCTGCTGACGAAATTAGTTGGAATCTGACCTGGGACGAAGAAACATTGGGAGAAGCCTCCCGGCGGAGAAGATATCTGGAGAGGGAGAGCGCCGTCTGAGTACGGGGGAGAAACGAGGAGCGACTTCCTTCGTTGGAAGGGATCAGCGATTCAAACAGAATCATGATGATCCTTTGGGGACTGCGTTTGAGTAGCAATGAATGAATTCCGCTTCTGTTGTTTGTTTTTCCCAACCGCTGCTATGCTGACTTGGGTTCTGCGCTGACACTGAGGGAAGACGCGAAAACCAGCATTACGGGAAAGTATGCAGATCCAGCACTCCCGTCGCTCCGTCTCGTTCCTCGGGTCGGCGAGTTCCTCGCTACAGTGAGTTTCCGCGGAGATGACGGTGTCGTGAACGACCCGGAAAATGTAAAGGCATACAATGTTGTCTCCAACCGCGAACTGATGACCTTGACGCCGCCCTCTGATTAAACAGCCGGAAAAATGAAAAAGAGCCATTTCAACAGCACAGGTCAGAAGGGAGGCCGCAGGAATCGAAGCTCGGGAGGTGCTCCGATCTGAGCCTCAAACTCCGCTCCAAAAAGCAAGATTAACTCACTGAGAACGTTGCGTTCGCGTTATGGTGCAGTATTTCTTCCCACGAAGACTGGCCTCATCTTTATCGAGAGCGGATCGAGGAGTCAAGGCCATGTTCTTCCTCGTATCTTCATTCCGTGATTCTACGGATATCATCTTTGGAGTTTCGCTCTCTCTTCCCGTGACTCTCTCTCTCTCTCCCCCACCCTGCATCTCTCTCCCCCTCGGCATCTCTCTCGCTCTCAACCTCTCTCTCTCTCCCTTACGTCCCGTGTTCCCCGATTCAAACATTTTTTTTGATGGAGTTCCAGCGCGCGTTATGAGAAATGAATTCGCGAAGTGAGACGAACTCCGGATAAAACCTGCTGCGAACACAGAATACCAACATAGCCACGCGTCCATTCCGAGCATCCTGTGTCCCTCCCTCCACGACTCACGTAGAGTGTACATGCGAACCCACCGTCGATGACAAGAGTGCACGCCATGCACTAGTGACCAAACAACATGTAGTGGGAGAGTAGCGAAGAGAAGCGATGTAGAGACACCTGACAGGGAGAATCTTCTAGGGCTGGGAGGGGTGGACCAGGGGAAAGCGCCGACAGGATTGTGACGCGAAGAATGGGCAGAACGAAAAGAGCGAGAGCACAAGGGTAGAGGGTCCAAACTTCCGAGGACGAGAGGAACTGCTCCCCCGGGAACGAATTTCGGAGCGCAACTCATGCATTCTCGATTGTGCTGCTTACAGAATCATCTCGTTCACGCTTCACTCCTCACCCACTGCTTTTCTCATTCTGTCTGCGTTTCGTGCCCTTTCCCCCTCTGATACCGATATCAAGACTCAGCCCATCGTTCCCGCCGTTCACTCTCCTCCGCTGAATCCTGTATCCGCCGGCTTGCAGCGCTCGGGACTGCACGCGCTTTCCACACCGAAATTATTCAACCCGATACCGAAAGAACCGCTAATAAGCAGTCAGCGAGAGCTGGGATAGTCCTGAAACGAATCTAGCTGCGCTCACCTTCCAGCTGTCTCATGGCGAGTTTGGGCAGGGAGTAGGATGAGGTTCACGGTTAAGAACGGATGTGCAATCTGAAGGACGGCTGGGAGAGGCCATCACGAGGTATTTTCGCCAAATGACGACGCCGGAAAAGGACGATCGATGCCACGTTCCAGAGAGATCCACGTTCTGTCTGATCTTCCGGGAACCTCACGGAAAAGGGGGAGCTTGAAATAAACGTCACGATATAATTGCTCGAGGATACCGTTCTCTGGAAAGTCCCGGCATCGGAGCTTTGAACCAGATTATCCGGAAGTTATTAGTACGCATGAATTCAGGAGAACGACTGACTTGAGGCTGAGAGGATAGGCTGGAGTTATTCGGTTGACTGGGAAGAGCGAGAGACGTTTGCGGTGGAAGGGAAGAGAGAGAGAGAGAGAGAGGAAGAACAGGATGTGAGGGAGAAGGTAGAAGGGGACACTTGGAGCGAAAATGGTGTGAAAATATGGAGGGCCCGGTAGAAGAGATCACAGTTCGAAACGGGAAAGGGCATTCGAGAGAAATCGAGCTTGACGTTTAACGCTTAACGCTCCGTGATGTTGAGCCAGGAAAACCAAAGATGACGCCCGGCAGCAGGAGGAGTTCAGCGTGGAAGCCGCTCAAACGACTCCCGCAGCGATCTCATGAGGAGAGAAGCGTTTACTCAAGCGTAGGTTTTGGCCTCGCGCCGTATCGGCGGTGTCTGACATCGTCGTCGTCCCAAGCTGCGCGGACAAAAACTCGCCAACTGGTTCTTGCGTTCCTCTCTTTCCGCGAAATCTACTTTGACATCGCCGCTTGGCGCTCGCTCGGCCGTCCCACTCTACAAGGAGCACGGCCGAGTGCGAAACTATTTTTATGAGAGTAAAAAAGTGCAGGAAAAATATTCGGAAATCTGCTACTCGCCAGCAAAGACGTTCCGTCGTTTATTCGTTGGACGACCGTAAGTGCGAAGTATGAACAGACTACCCGCTGGAAACGCACAGATGGGCCCACTCCGCCAAGCTTCCACGAAGCTGTTCCGATCCGGGCTGCTCAGGGAAGTCTCTCACCGAAGACATTAGAATTTGAATGAGATCGGGCCGAGAGTAGGACCATCCCAATATACAGTGAACCTTCCTCCTGCCTTCTCCATCGAGTCGCGTACGAACCCGGTTTCTGTCGCTCCGAATCCCGGTCATCAGAGATTGCTGCGTCCAGAGAAAATATAGTTCCTTCGAGTTACCTTGAGGGGATGAACCTCTCGATGGACAGAACGAAGATTCGGTCCACGATGCGCGGACTCGGAACGTGCTCATCGAGTTCACACCAGTTCTCTGGTTTGATTCGAAGCTTCTCATCAGGGATGATGCTGATCGCTTGGAGAGTTTCTCGGGTCTCCCTGGAAGATGGCTTTAGAAAAGTGAGATGGAATACGCGACGACAGACCTTGAATCCCTCATTCCTCCAAAAGTTTCCCAGGAATGATCCGGGAAAACTCGAAATGCGTTGCCCTGACGCGTGGGTCATTGTTAAAAGCGGTCAAACGGATGGGTCCCATCTCGATCTTTTCTCCTGAGCTCAGTTCATCCATCTTACAGAGCCTTAAGGCAAGTGTCAGTCCTCAACTCGGATTCCCTCGTTACTCACCGTCGGGGAAATGATCGAGTCGCCGCCGGTGAGAGACCCGATGTTCTCTAGATCGGGGATAGCGTTCTTCGCAGATCATCGAAGTCAAGTACCACCTAAGACGGGAGACGTTCCCGCAGAACAACCCTTCGGGCTTGTTATCTTCAGATGTTTTTCGTTCAACTCTGCTCGCCCAGTATGGAACGAGCTCAGGATACTCGTTTCCTCCTCGTTTCCTCATCTTTTCACTGCCGGGTGGACTGCTCGGTTTCTTGCTCCTTGGCGTGTAGTATGTAAAGCTCAGCCGAGCTGAAGTCTCGGTGGAGCAAAACAGTGCCAGAGGAGTCAGACACAGCCGATCCGGCAGTGGAAGGAAGGAAAAAGAAGGCTTAACTCCATTGCTACAAACTGATTGAATTTTCTTCCGCTCCGTATGGGTGCGTGTACATCTATCTGTGTGGCTTAAGGGATACTCTCCGGCTTCTCCGTTCTTCTCTTGCCCCCGTCCCTGAGACATCTCTCTGTCCCGGCTCAGACCTATCGTATTACTTGGCATCGAGGGCGTCCTTATTGTGCGGCCGGTAGATCCAGAAGAAGGATTCCCCGGAAGGGTCATCGCAAGCGATTATGGACCACGTCTCTACGGACTAGAAGTCACTAGATTGTGGAAAAGGCGGATTCTCAACTGAACGCAATGGAGACTGTGGGTTCATCGGCTTCCGAGATACGTCGCGATGGCAGTGGGACGAACATAGCGTTCGGTGACGGCGTCGTCAACGTGGAATCGGGCTGGGCTGATCCTCGTCAGATTCACTCCGTGGGATGTTCGGTCTGGCGCCCAGGTTGTTTCGCGGCTATTTATTTTTCTCGCTGAGCAACGCTGGCAACACCTGCTTCAGTTTTTACTCAATTTTCGTCGGTTGGCTTCGCAGCCGTCGGCTGAGGTGCTGGTTGGCTGCAGCTGCGTCTCTCGCCTTGAACTAAATGAGTGGCGGTCGTTGTGGTAGTAGCCGACTGTATGAAAATAAGAAACCCTCCGCTCTCGCCGCGTAAGCGCTCCTCAACACCCACGGCCCACCCGTTCCCCGTTGAGCCAGAAGAAGAGCGGAGCTAATCTCTCTGGGAAGAACCGAAGACCTTATGAAGTCTCTGGAGCAGTCGAGCCCATTCGATGAGCCTCGTGCGATTCGGTCACGAACGGCCTCTCCGATCAACTATCCAAGGTGACAAAGAACGGAACAGCGTCGGAGGACGTACGAAACGGTCAGTGTCTGGAGTCAGCTTGTATACTGGATGTCTAAGCAAGGTTGACGAGCTCACCTGAATCAAAGAGGGATCAACCAAATCAGTACTCGGACGTGTTGTATATTCAACCCTATCTGTGGGAACATTTTGAGCGGGAACGTGACACTCGGCTGAGTCGGCGGGGAAAATGTTTTCAGCAGCAATACAACGTGAACAGGAGCTGCTCGCTACGCTCGCAAGACGCTCCCATTCTCATGTCGCGATGTCTCGCAAGAGGTACCTTGGACGTAAGTTTCAGTGAGATTCTCCATCGGAAGTGACGGAGCCCAGCAGTCCGTATCGTCACAAACTACCAGCGACACCATTCTTCGATCGAATCGGTCCGTGACTCCAGTCACGTCTCACCTCGAAAGAAAATCCTTTCCGGGGCTGTGCGTTGTCGACTCGGGCTCTTATCGTCGACGGAAATTCACTCTCATTGAGAGATATTGTGAAATTCATCTCATTCGACTCGTTTCCGGTGCAAATTTAGTATGAATTGGGTTAACGTATTTAACATTCGTTCGACTGGGGATCCAATCGTGCTGAGGATGCTGAGGACGTGTGGTCGCAGATTCCATCGCCGAGCGTGAATCGAAATTGCAGCCCAAGCCGATGGTGCGGATTCCCGGACGGCTTGCCGCCTCAAGGAATTGAACTCTCGGCACCTTCTGTCCTCATTGGCTGCAAGCGCTTTCCCGCATCTAGAAGTTCATCCACTAAGTAGCTCATTGAGATGTTCATTGGAGTAGATCCCGCTCGCTGATGAAAAGTCTGTTAACGACACATCGTTCTTGTCCTTACAGAGCCGACGATAACGGTGATTGGCGTACTGGGTGAACGCGCCTCGCTGCCGTGCAACATACAGCCGAATTCCACGGAAGATGAAGTGTCGTTAGTGCTCTGGTACCGAGACGACTCGACAACGCCTATTTATTCAGCTGACGCTCGGAAAACTACCCTCCACAAGGCTCACCATGCGCCCATCGATTGGCTCGCTCACCGAGCCTACCTCAAAGTTGACACAAGCCCATCCGTTCTGCAACTATCTCCGGTGCAGGAGGGCGACGAAGGCTTCTATCGATGTCGTGTCGACTTCAAGAAGGAGCGAACCCGAAACTATCAGGTCCATCTCAAGGTCATCCGTGAGTATTCGAGGACACATTCATAGGTGATTCGTGCCTGCCTCGCCGAGGTCGCTCCTCTACTCTTGTTCCCGCAACAAGAACAAGGCTCAGTGACAGGATTCCCGGGAGTCAGCGATATACTCCGAGTCCGCCTGGAGAGGCTAGCATAGATTCAGTCAATATTTCAAACAAAGTGGGAGCGCTTGCAAACGAGAGCCGAGTGAAGGGGTCCGAGCGATGGATGCATACGACTCTTATCGTGCGCTGTCGTTCCCTCAAAAGTCTCCTCTGTTACGTGCCTGGAAAGTGGATGAGTGAAGAAATCATGCTCGATCCAGAAGCGTATTAGGTTTCGCAATTTTACTGGTCCTCCGGGAAACCTCGGGCGAGCCAAATCAGAGATTGAGATTCAAAGGTTGATTTGTTAAGATTCGTGAGCAAAAGTGGAACGTCCCTCTCAGGAAACCGGGCTGTCAGTGCGAATCGTTCCGTCATCATGAGGGGAAGCCTCTTCTGTAATTTTCCAATATAACTCTATCATGTCAGGCCTGACTCAAGTCATTCGGAAGATAAGCTGCCGATCTTCGATGGGAGAAATGTCGTTTTGAAACCCAGTCCGTGGAATGGACTGGCTCAGAGTCACATTTCTCCTCGTAGAGCGCGTGATTTTCGATGAGTGAATGAGGCGAAGGAACGCCGCTTGAGAGGAACACTCGTGTGCGTTCAGGATTATTCTTCTCGATTCGGGCGACTTGGGCGATTGTCGTCCAGAAACTGTTTTCCCATGTTCGGGGTGCTCAAGGGGTCAACTTAGTGAGATTCCGTCGGGCAAACAAACTCACAATCTCGAAATGAAATCCCCGTCTCCTAAACACTCGCTCCTGATAACGCTTCAAGTTCTCGCACCGCATGCAAGATCCCCCCATTCCTGAATTCGTGGAAAACACAGGGAGTGTTCCCATCGATGGCCTAGGAATCTCGAGGAGAGGGCTTTCTATCGCCGTTGGGATTGAGTCTACCCGCTTCCAACGGATGGGAGTGTCTAAAACGGAGGCGAATTCGTCTCATCGTTGCATGAAGCAACGACGGCAGTGTCAGCCTCGTTGTTTACGGGGAAGAGTGCTTCTTCCGTATTACCTGAGAATCTGACGTGAGGCGAAACGACGGGTCATTAGAGCAAGTTGGAATCGGCGCAGGCTCTGAGTAAACTGAGAGAGATTACGAGGGAGATGGCTTGCCATCGTTTGTAACGCCGTGCTTGCCTCGACAGCAAAAGCGCTGGGCCCTTCTCTGATTTTTTTTTGCCAGACGCCTGAGCAGGAGGCAGTCAGGCTGTCGCAGGCGGGTCACGTTAATCCGCTCGTGATTTTGTGCCGTCACCATTCAGGCCGGCCGTCCTAGGACTTAGCTCGCAGGCCGTCGAGGCATGCGGGCAGGCAAGGACGAACAACTCATCTCTGGGGTGCAAATAGCTCGTCTCACTTCCACTTTCACTCTGAAGCTCCGCTTTGGCCCGGAGTCCGGTCCTAAGCCACCTGAGCGCACTCGTTTAACGAAACGCAACTCTGCTTTTCTCTTCCTGTCCGTACTGTTGCTGTACTCGGCGATGGACAGCTCCTGCTTCGCGGAAGCATCGAGGATGTTTGACGGAGCCGTTGTTGGTGGTGGCGCAAGGCGACGGTTTGAGCGCCTTTCGGGAGCTCTTGTCGACTTCTCAGGAAGCGGAAACGGGGGAATTTCGCGCCACTCTCAAGAAAGGGCTCAGAGGAGCAGAAATTGCTCCAGAAGAAAATCGTCCTCATTAGTCGTTGTGGGTTCCTGAAGTGCTCGGAAGTAAATTGTGAAGCACATGTCACAATACATTTCCTGATACAATATCTGACATGGGATGCCAGGTATCATCTTTTGCCCCAATTTCAGTGCCGCCGAACGAGCCGATCATTACGGATCAGAACCGGAACATCCTGCCATCAAAGAGTGTGATTGGGCCGTACAACGAGGGAGACAAACTGGTTCTTGTTTGTCAAGTCGAAGGAGGTGGGTTTAGGATGAACATCCGCTTCTCTCTGTTTCCAGAATGTTTAGCTCATTGAAACCTCCTGAGATTTGTTACTTCATCATTCTAATTCGGAGCGACGGTTGCGTTACCGCTGCACGATTCCAGACCTGAGGTCTGAACCCGAGCTCGTTCATTTGTCTGGAGAATTATTATTTGAGGGACGCCGAACAAACGACAAGAATCGTTCGCGAGGTGAGATGAATAATTCGTGAGAAATGAAACGGGATGCGCCGGGGAGAACAGAGTCTGATCCATCATCTGGGATTCTCCATCTCAGTTATCTTGCTCGCCGCGCGTCTTCTCCAATTTCCTCCCCCTGCCGGTCCTTCGCATCATCCGCTCCCGTCCGGGACCATTTCTCAAAGTCAACTCGCTCAGACGTTTGATGGGACTTGAAAATAGAAAGTAGTTGAGGCAGTTGTTTTGTTGATTTTTTCTCCTCGTTCGTATCTCCGTAAAATCCGTTCAGTGAACGTCGTCGTTTTTCTTCTCTGCGCTCCACTGCGCTCCACTGCTTGGCGCCTCGACGCCCTTGACGTCTTCACTTTGTTTTCTGCTTCGTCTCTCTTATTCGTGCCCTCGATCCTCCTCGTTGCTCTTCTGCCTTTTTGTTGCTCCCCCTGCTCTGTTTTTGGCTCCGAGCTGTTCTGCATTTAAATGAATTTGATTACACTGTGCTGCGCAGACGACAAACATCGACGGAAACAGGAGGACCGAGGAGCGGAAAATAATCTAGACATCGCTTCGGGTGGACGGGAGAAGTTTAATTGAATTTCTGGATGAATTAAGATGGGAACCCAAACGCTCCGCCCAAGTTTGAGCGATGCCGGACTCGATTTGAGAAAAGTTTCAAACTCGAGGGAAAATAATTTGGAAAATTTGAATTTAATCCACTTCTGGAATTCACTGTCCTGAAAGTAAAGGCAGAGGGAAGTCTGAATGGTTCTGTGTTCAGCAATGACTGCGATTTCGAACGGGTTCGGCCACTCTGAACTTCGGCCACCCGAAGGAGCTCGCGTTATCTGCACCCGTCCAATATCCAGAGTTTCTTGAGCGACGTAATCTATGCGCGTCGATCAGCTGAGATATCGACGCTGAGATCAGCCAGTATGTAATTTGATTCAGGGACTGTAGAAAGTAGGATGTCGCAGTGTACGCATCCGACTGATGAAGATTCCTTTCTTAAAGGCAATCCTCCGCCAGTAGTGACCTGGTGGCGAGAATCGTTCCTCCTAGACAATCAATATAACGTGTCCAACGGAATTTCGAAAAATGTTCTCGAAATTCCGGCGCTCACCCGGAACGATCTGATGGCAACCTTGACTTGCACCGCATCGAACAACAACATCTCGTATCCGGTCTCGTCGAGCGTCATCATCGATTTGAATTGTGAGTATGTACGCGATTTTTCAAGCATGTCAGAGACGGCAACGAGCAAAGAAGGAGGAAAAGAGACGGCGCAGGTGGTGAAGTCGCTGCGCTGCTTCGCTGTCGTGGATACCGTGGCCCAACAAATAGTTATGTGCATCGAAATGACTCCGATCGTATCCTTTTCCTCCAATTCTGCACGCGCAGAAGGACACACAAAGTCCCATATCACACGATTCCTTGGATTCAGAGGTTGTATTCTTCATCGAATAGCTCGGTCACAAGACTCATCTACATTCCGGGCTATCATCCTGAGGCTTATCTTGGAGTTTGTAGGGAGATATCCGAGGGATAGGGTTCCATGAGAAGTGGAGGATAATGGACGGTGAGACGGTGTAGAACTGTCATTTACGAAGTATATACCTGAATGCTACCGAAAAAACACACAACTGTGGCTCTCCCTCGTACGGTGTGGTGGAAAAAAGAAAAATCATGCCAGGGCTCGTGTTCACACCTCACACTGGGCGGCTGTAGTTCTACAAGCGGTAGTTTACTATGTAAATTTCTGTGGGGAAGCGCGGGGGAACTCCCTTCTTTTTCTGGCAGGGAAAGTGTCAAGTGGCGAGACAGTTGTTCTGGTTCTCTTCCTCATTGGTGGCTTCGAACTCGCGAGTAATGAGCCGGCCAACCGGCCTGCACATGGATAGGTAAGCTGCCAGGCAATAGACAGCGGGTTGAGTGGGGCGAGCGGAACGTGTCCCAGCAGTAACCGAGAAAAGCGAAAGATCGACTGATCGACCGAGCGGTACGGCTCGGTTGCAAGCAAGCGGAGGGATCGTTGTAGCACTGCGGATGAATCCAATACCCACTGTGGCCACCGGAGAGGCAATGTGGTATCTTTTCACGCTAGGTAAAGGCGATCTGTGATTCGTCCTCTGCAAATGCGATTCAGCGGCACTTCTTCGATTTATTCATCATCGTGACTCTTCTTCCTGATGTCTCTAAACCACCCCCCATGACAATAGTTATCCTTCCCTCCCGCAATTTTCCGCTCTCTCGTTCCCAACGATTTCGTCATGATATCTCCGACTTTGAACCTCCCGCCTTCTAGTCCCACTTGCCTCTAGGCTACATCCTACATTTTTCATTATAATGATTTTCTGCATTGCTCCCTTGTCGCTTCTGGTTCGTCTTCCGGTTTGGCTCTCACTCCATGATTCACGAAATCTCACTTCCTTCCCGGTCGCGATTGTTAGCCAGTTTCTTCGACAGTCGCGATAAGTCTGGAGTTTACTGGCCTCAATTTATCCATGTTGGTACGTTCATATGATTTCCTCCAGGTCTCCTTTCGAATTCCATCCTGGAACCGTTGAGGAATATGGCCTCAGAGAAGCTCCTGGTCAGCCGACAAAGTCGGGGAACGTCCACGGCCTTCTTCAAAACCTTCCATGGGGACCTGATTTTTCCCTCTCGAGCGCGGTTGAGGTCTATCTGACGTCCTAACCGAAAAAGTTTCTCTCTTCCCCTCTCTGTCGAGATGTTCCATGCCCTTGACAGATGGGGAATGGCCAGGGTTGCTTTCTTCGGCGAGGCTGAAATCTCTTCCGCCAGGCTGAACTAACTGTTCCGCGGGGTCTCCTCTGGTATCGCGCGATATCGTTGGTGATATGGCTTGCGTCGAGCGCGCAGCTTTGTCGACTTGGGAGGACCATCAGGATCCAGCTTCGATGAAACTATATTCTCAGAGGTGAATAAGTGAGTCACCAATCCGTGAGAAAGCTGAGAAGGAATACAGTCGGCGAAATCAGCGTTCAAGAAACGGAGAACTGCTGCAGAGACCAAACGAAGGGAAGAGTTGGGAGGAAGGAGACGTGTGCCACGGCCGGTTGATAGTTCTCGCGTGAATGAATCATTTGCATCAATCACCCCTGCTCATTCGCTCACCCGCTCGCTCTCTCGTCATTCATTTACTTTCCTCCCCGCTCCACTTCCATCTCGGCCGTAATACTCTGTCACTGAGCAGTTGAGAGAATCTAATGAAACCGCTATTAACCCAGCAAGTCATCCCAAATTACGAAACAGAAGAGATGTCCCGAAGCTCCTCGGCCGAGCTTCTCAATTCTAAAAATGAGCCCGAGAAAATCTAGGAACAATCCTCGGAGTTGGGAAGAAACGACGATGTGCGACGGAAAACCGTGTTCGCGGGAATACCGTCGGAGGGAAGAGGGCGAGAGGAGACGGACGAATTGAAGAGCGGGGAGGAACATCGACCGGGAGGAGAAAAGAAAAACAACACAGAATGAGAACAGATAAAGAGAGGAGGAGAACGACGGAGGATGAGAGACGAAAGCGTGTGGGCGAACGAAATATCCGAAAGTCATCACGATGTCCCTCGAGTTTCACTGGAATAACGATGCCTCAAACAGAAGAGTTCCACGCGAACGAATATCCTCAGCGGGGGAATATTCTGAGCGGAAACATGAAAGAAGTCGAGAGAGGAGACGAAGGACAAGAGGAAGGAAGACCCCTCCACTCAATAATGCTTCCACCGCTGCAAGTTATGCTGGTAACGGTGCCGTCGGTCGTGTGATGTTCATTTTCTTCCACACGCTCATGAGGGAGAAAGATGCGGTGGTCACTTCTCTTTCATAAACCCGACCGGCCGGCAGTCAGAAGCGTCGAGACGATATCGATTATATAATCTACTTAAAGCTAACTTCCCCGTTCGGTCCGGCCTCGTGCTCTCGCAACACATTACTCCCCTTCTAGCCCGCGCGCCTCCGTCTTCACAACCTCTCTCTCTGGAAGAACACGCGGCCGGTTCGAAACAGCGAGGCTTGATATTCCTGGGCCGGCGGAAACAATCCTATGCCTGAATTTCTCTAACTTTCCTGTCCCCCTGTTTTCCGCGTCACAGTCCGTCCGTTATCGGTGTGGATCGAGGGAGAACAGCAAGCGTTATCGGCCGGAAAAACCGTCACGTTGGAATGCCGGGCTTCAGGGTCGCGACCGCCAGCGGTAATCGAATGGTGGAAGGGTGGGAAGCGAATGAATTCAACATCTCACAACGGGACGAGCACGCTGACCTTCGTTCCGACGGCGGAAGATTCCAGCAAGCACCTGTCGTGCCGCGCAGAGAACCCGCTCATTGCCAGCAGCAGAATCGAGGACGGCTGGAAACTCGAAGTTCATTGTGAGTATCGATCGAGCCATTTTCCCCGGGAGCGGTTTTGCACTTTTTCTCTCCATTCAATCCGCTAATTTTTATTCCCGAAACGTCCTGGAAGCGTCCTATCGTCACGCGGCTCCTCCGAAACGAGTCTCGTTCCATGAAGGTTCAACAGCGCAAGCTCAAGAGGAGCTCGAAGGAAGGACCCCCTGTGTGGCCTGAGTCCTCCTTCGTCCTCAGTTCCTTTATCCCTGCCCCGTGGCCTGGAGATCGAACCGTGTTTTGTGCTTTAACCAGCTCATTCTGGATCCCCCGGCTTTCCAGATAACCCGATACTGAGTTTGCGTCTCGGAAGTAAACTCCGGCACCAGCACATCCAGGAAGGAAACGACGTGTTCTTCGAATGCGACATCCGAGCTAATCCGTGGGTCAACGACATCGGCTGGAGATTTGACGGTAAGCGTTATCTCACACAAACCCCATTCCACAGCGAGCACCGCAAGCCGATTCCGCGCGCCTGAAGTTTGTCAAAGGTAGAGCGGTGCTACCTCACTCTCACATTCATAAACCATTATATGGCTGTGCTGCCGGTGAGATTTACTCCAGCCGTCAGGGGCGGTCCGCACGTGTGTGGTCAACGGAAAATCGAGCTCACAGCATGCCCGGGCAGGTGGAGCCGAGCTTCCATGACAAATTAAGCGACAGATGAGCCGCCACCGTGAATCACCGGCTGTGAGCTCGCGCCCTGGGAACAAGTTCCTCAACCGGCGTTTACATATATGCAAATTTTCGATGAGAGCTGCAGACCGCGGATGATTGCGCTGTCTGTTTCGTGAACCATGAGCGTGAACCTCGGATGGTAGCCAAAGTGCAGAAGCCGAAAATAGCCTGACATGTCATCCGGATCCCTGATCATTCGGCCCGTGGTGAACACTCAATCTAGCGATCGAGATCTGTGGATGTTTTGATTTGAACCGTGTTGGTTGGCGAGAGGTAGGGGGGGGGGGTACTAATCACGCTGTAATCGGCTCACGATAGCCCTCGCCGGCGAACTGATCATTTGCCCTCGATTCCGTCCGCTGAACGTGAGATGGTTTCACGACACGTTGAATACATCTGCACAGATTGATCTTCGCCACGGGGGCTCTGGACCAGCGCTCCACATGTCGATTAGGCAAACTGAGAGATTTCGGAGGTGAAGCTACACAAACTCGGTTGCAATTATTCTCTCGGATTTGTAGTCAACCTGAATTCGTTTACAGACCGAGTTCAGATATCAATTATGGGGTTAGCAGACCCATGTGTGGATGAATGAATCGATGGATGATGCTCAGTCCCCACGAACGCCGGAATGTTCAAGCGTTGAACAGGCCGTTATCTGAATGGATGGATTGAAAGCGCGGTGTTCAACAGCCTAATTTCTCTGCTCTCCTGGCTATTTAGCTGAATTCATCGACACCTGCACGCCTCATCCCACAAATATATGAATTGAGGGTCATATGTGTTCATGAATGGATAGATGGATTGATAAATGTTGTTATTTTAACCTCAATTCATAATGCTCCGAGCTTTCGGGCTCTTGTACTTATAACGTTCCCTTCACCCTAAAGTCTCCTTGGGTCACGAAATTGGTAACTCATGTTCATATTGTGTGAGCTCCAGTTCACATCAAGTCCGAGCCTTTCTGGAACTGTAGATGTGCATGATGCGAATTCTGGAGTCTTCAGCTGCATTATTCGTCTGCTCCGTGTCGTCAGATCCCCCTATTGATGCTCCTGTAGTGCCAGTCCGCGAACAATCAATCGAACGATTCGAAGATGGTGGTTTCGATCTTGGGCGGGGTCTCTATTCCTGTTTGTTCAGCAAAGCCGCCCAGTCTCGTTTCCTGAGATACTTCCGAGCCTCCACTCTCTTATCTCTGACTCGGTTGCAACGCTGAGGCCGGTACATTGTAGCCTTCGATCCCTCAAGGACTGTTCCCAGGAAGTCAGATGTTGACGGAGGATCTGAGTCGTGCCACAGAGTACGCGCGGGATCTTGGGTCTTGCCAACGGCTTGCTAAGAGTCCCGGACGAGAAGACGAACAACTGCTTTTAGGTCACCCTGGAATCAGGGGCGCGATCAGCTCGAGGAGAAGTATCCTCGTTCAGAGGATAACCAAGCTCACTTGGAGAGTTAATGGTCGGAGTCATGGAAGACGCAGGATGATCAAAAATGAGCTTCTATACGCTCCTGGGAGCCCCCTGTCCTACAGGTGGATGGAGCCAAAGGAGGTAGTGGGGCGCAGAGAAGAGGTGGTCCCGCGACTAAGCCTCTGAGGGTGATTCCTGGCTGCTGATGCCTCAGCCGCCGGGTCGGTGCCACACTAGTGCAAGAAACAGCTCGAGGGCTTCCGCTGACCTTGGCTCCAGGAAGTAATTTTCTCCTGCTAGTCGCCGGTAACGAAACTGAAAGAAACACTACGCCAGATGGGTGGCTCGTGAGACCCCGGCACGTTCGCTCTCCACCTGCTGTCGTGTAATACTCGACCGAGCGACAGGCTGACCGCTTGGTCGTATGGCCTCCGGTCTGTCCTCATCAGGGTCCCTGGAAGTCTGCGAATGTTTCCCATCATGAGATCGGCCGCCCAATTACAACAAACAGACCCTGAATGGATGGAGCAGCGGATGAGATACTGCCCCGTTGTTTGACCACAATGGATTCATGCATCGGATGAAGGGCCTGATTGGGAGATGGACGAGATCATCAACAGCTGAGAGCATGAGTGTTTCATCACACAATTCTCCGCGAAGTTCTCGGGTCACCGGGCTGCGCTGTTCCTGCTACCTCAGAACCTGGGGTTTCGGAGCACGACACTTATTGATGAAATAGTGATAGGAAGTGCTCGGCCCGACCCCACAGCGAATTCAAAGGAGTTTGAATGGTGTGAGCGTCGGCTGAAAATCGCGGGATTTTATGAGACACAGGCAGGTTACATGCAGATGTGGTCTTGAACCTCTGCATGAGGAAAAACTGAGGAACAGGCTTGTAGTGGACGGCATGGAGATTGCCCAGAGGCCATCTGGGGAGCCCGCCAGGTACCTTCATGGCCGATGGCGATCATCAGAGCCGATTTTCTTCGAAGCGCTTCAATTTAATTTTCCACGTTTAATTTCAGGACGAGAAGTGCAAACGAACACGTCAGCTGGCGTTATCATCAGCGGACAAAGTCTTGTTCTGCAGAAAGTTGATCGTCACAGTAGAGGACGATACACGTGTCACGCCAGCAATGGGCAAGGTCCTGGAGAAAGCAACGCCGTGACGCTCAAAGTTAGATGTGAGTACGACCGCACGATGCCGCGAACATCACATACGTGCCCGTTACCCGACTCGGCAACGAACACATCGCGACGAGGGCATCACTCGTTTCGTTAGATAATTCCCCTCTTACACGGATCATTGTCGCCGACAACGCACTATGTATGGCGGACGCCGTCATGTCGAGGAGTGCTTCGGGTAAACGTCTTCGCATTGTCTTGCACGCCGGAGCCGCGCAGCAGACGTTACGAAGGAATCCATTGTGTCGTCACGCTTGGGATGTTTGCTGAGACTATTTGCGTCCCGCTCCGTCATCCAGCGCCACTCACTGGGACGCTGGGAGACCGCTGTTCTGCGGTGTTGGAATCGAACGACAGAATTCAACAGACGCGGTCTCGTATGTGAAGAGAGCTTCGCGGCCGATGTCCATCGATAGAGCTGTGGGCAGCTCTGTTATTCCTGCGCCCCGGCGGGAAATCGAACGCCGCGTCGGTCGCGCAGGCACCCGCGGCCTCCGTTCGGATACATCTGACACAACGAAAACGCTCCACGTCGAAGCATCAAGCGGGAGATCGGAGCTTGGGCGGTGGGTTCGATCCCCTCCTCGGGAACCAACCAGATACCTTGGAAGCTGGAAAGTTTCGATTCCTGGAAATCCCATGGAACTCTGACGGACTTTCTTCGGTAACGAGTCGGGTACCTCAGTTGTCCGCAGCGTGTTTGTGCTCTTTAAAATCAATCCTCCTCGCCCGAAGCGCTTCTCAAGCTCTTCTTTCGAGCCTTTGCGGCGCTCCCGGCTGATTTCGACTGTGCTCTTGGAAGAATCCGCTTTTCCCGCAATGGAGCTGCGACCGCTCCTCAAGGAGCTTCGCTCGACCGTCTGCTTTTTGTATTTCCGTTCTTGTTAAGGCAAGTCCCCCGCCGTGGTCGTTCGAGAGCAGCTCCGGCTCGAGCTCGACGCAAAATGGAGCAAGGGAGAGGGTCTAGAAATCCAGAAGGAATTCGGAGGCGTAATGCGAATGCTGCAACGCGTCCCCCATAGGACGGCACTCGACGCGAGACGAGTCGCAGGCAGGCGCCAACTGGGGCCGTTTTAAGGCTCTTCGGCTGATTTCTCTTGAGAATGCTTTCATGGCCGCGGGACAATGGCGAGGTGGTCCGGCGGCCGGTCAGCCACTCGCCCAACCAGCTCGGGAGTCACTTATGATGAAAAATAGACCAGGCACGCTCTCTTTCTTGGGCTCTCATTCCGGCACGCTCATCCTGCGCGTGGCTCGTGTTCGCCGTGCCCACATTGAGCCCCATCCCCAAGTATCCTGGTCTCACTTAGCGGACACAGCATATGCCGGTTAGCTGGGAGGCTCACACAAACTCTGAGCAGGACACTTTATCCCGAACGGGCTTAGCGATTGGTCTAGCCTCTGTTTAGTCTCCTCCTGTGACATGCTCCTCACGCCTCAAGTCCATCGCCTGCTCCTGATGCGCTGTCCTCGTTCTTTTCTCCTGCCTGTCATTCGTTATCAAGGTCTCCTGTTCCTTGTTATTTCGTCTCCTCTCCACATCCCCTCCGGTTCTCTAGACTTCCATTATCTCATTTCACGACAGCTCCTCTCGGTATTGCTCTGCACTTTCCCCCTCTCGGGTTTTTCCCGCAGTTTCCATGCTTCATCGTGCTCCTTTATTCGTCTCTTCTCCGCTGGTTTCTATCAGTCCTCATCTCACGTCGCTCCTCCCCGAGTAATTCGGTCTTGTTTGTTTGCGTTTCGATTTATTCGTTTGTCAGACGATCATTCGACTACAAATTCGTTTATATGTCATCCGAATGTCTCCACTATCCCGAGGACAAGCGTGACGTTCGGGGCAGCGAGAACTTTGCGCAACCAACGTCTCAGCATCGCAATAAATGGTTCTCCTAGGTCGCCGATGCTCCCGGCGGAACAAAACGAAAATTTCAGGAAAGGTCGTTCTCTCGCTGATGTTCACGATGTGGAGCGACCTCAAACAAAGCCTCGTAGCAACGATTTCTCGCCATTTGTGGAGTTCGCCCTTGTGTCTCTGATGTTTTAGCCATGTTTGCAAGCTCATTCTTGGAAACTTTGAAACGCATTCCCATCCCTCTCTCCTCCCCACCCGAGCCCCCTTCCCTCTCGCGTCCATGACGATCTGTTGACGGGATTTTGTGAGCTTGCCACTCTTCAGGAACGACCATCGTTTGCCCTTCAGAGCGTCCCAAGCTCGGCTTCCATGGCGGAGTTTTTTTTCTAGAATGGTTCGCCTCCAAGGCTTGTGAGGCTTGTAACGTGGGTTTGGAAGCGCGAACGCCATGAGCAGCGCAGCATCGGCTCCCAGAGGATTCGGCGGAGAAATCGTTTTACGATTTCTCCGATTTCTTCTCGCTCCAGGGAGGAAAAAAAAACTTGAAATTCGTCTTCGCTCTGCGATGGTCATGTGAGAGCGCGTTTCTCCGGGTACGCTCCCCCCCCCGGTTCCTTCCCGGGGTGTGGTGCCTCTTCCCCTCCTCAATGTGTCGTTCGTCTCCCCCGGTTCCGCTTATTCCTCTTCGTCTTCCCCTCGTTGAAGAGACCCCAGAGGAGGACATCTGCGAACGCAAGAGGCGAAGAAAGCGGAAGAGAAGTGCTCGAAAATAGGGATATAGAAGGATATGGCAAGAGGATATAGCGGACTGGGTGGAAACCTCGGCTGTGAATAGCCTCTTGGAGTATCCCAACCTATACGCCTCAAGCACTGACTCAAACCGGAGCGGCAGTGACGAGTGAGCGAGCAGTGGGCGAGACGTGAGGAGACCTACTCATTGAGCACCCCGAGGGCACATCTTCCACCCAGATGTGCTGAATGCTTTCATGGCTTTAGGCGCGCTAGTTTTTCGTGTGGCCGGAAGAATGTGGCGATTTTCCAATGCCAGTGCGCTAGCACACCGTTGATCTCACTATGATTCAGAAGTGGAGCTTTCAGCTTGCTTCAATCAGGGGTTCCGACAAGTTCGAGTTGGGAATTTCATGGAAAATTCCGCCACGTGAACAATGCGAGAGACCCGAGTGGGAAACTCGCGAACCAGAAGGGTCCAACTCAGCACAATTGGACGGTCGTCCCGCCGGTCCTCGCTGTTGCTTTCTGTCGGTCTCCGTGATTCCCACGTGTGTGTGTGTCTTGCTACTACGAGCTACTCAAATTCGGGTCGGGGCAGTCCGTGAGTCATCAATAGAGCCTGGAAGTTTAGGTGATTTCTTCAAATTATCCCAGCAATCGCTGGGCATGGATCCTTTGAGATGAGGGGATAATTTCAAAAAATCACCCAAACTTCCAGGCTCTAGTCATTAATGCTCCCGTTCCGCTTACGAAAGCAGCGCGCCTCTCGGTAGTCACCCAGGACGAAACGCCCGAGCTTCAGGGAATCAGGATCATTGTCGGTGGACACAGATTCTCGACATTCCCAGACAGAGGCTCCCAGGCTCAGACGAACTCGATTTTTCAGACGCTCCTGTGTGCAAACCCGATCAGAAGATGACTTACGGGGCTGCGCGGAACGAGGTGGTGAAAATCTCTTGCGAATTGGACAGCGACCCGGGAGAGATCGCTTTCAAGTGGAGATTCAATAACAGTAAAGAAGTTATATCGGGCGCCAACGTCCATAGCGAAGGAACAAAGTCATGGCTGGCCGTGGTTCCGCACGCCGAAGAGGACTACGGGCCGGTTATCTGCTGGGGGAAGAACTCAATCGGCCTGCAGCGAGAGCCCTGCATTTTCCAGCTCATTCCTGCCGGTGAGTGTGCACTTTTTGTTCCTCTCCACCCTTTTCGAAGTCCGATTCTCTGGACTCACTGCTTGATCCGAATTATGATCTCGGCTCTCGATGACGTCGATCCCCGGTTCTTCGACGAATCAATGGAGATGGATCCGTTTGTCCTCGCGGGCGATTGATTTTCTTCGAGGAAGTGATCACCAGCGGTGGAACGTTCCACAAACCAGCTCGTGAGATATCGTCACGGTCCACGGGAAACGAGGAG
Organism: Phytoseiulus persimilis; assembly: GCA_037576195.1. Classification (NCBI taxonomy): domain Eukaryota; kingdom Metazoa; phylum Arthropoda; class Arachnida; order Mesostigmata; family Phytoseiidae; genus Phytoseiulus; species Phytoseiulus persimilis. The sequence continues at coordinate 14,162,032 of CM075103.1, forward strand.
TCCCGACGACATGTAATGTCGCTGTCGGTGCGTTGCACGGGTGAGGACTTGACCGGTTGGCTGTTCCATCATGATGAAAATGTATGTGAGGAAGCCGAAACGTGTGCTAAGAAGAAGGGGAGCGTAACGCAAAGCCGAGGCCCCTACCAGGGTGCAGCTTGTTGTTAATGGAAAGGAGAATGAACGGATTCTATCCGTTGTTCTTGCTTCTCCTTTTTGTTTTTCCCTCACTTTTCTCGTTGCTCCTGTCTCCTCTCTCCCTATGCGTCCGTTTTCATTCTCTGCCTGCCCTCGTTATCGTTCGCCCCGCCTGCCCGTGTCTCCTCTTTTCTCTGGTCTTCTTCTTTGCCAGCGTGTTCGACTCCCACCTCCACATCTTTTTTGGCTGGTTTGGTCTCCCGGCGTTCTTCTGTATTACATTCGTCGTCACTTTTCTCTCCCTGCTCTTCATCTCATCGCCGGTTCTCGCACCTCCTGGTCGCCCTTCACCCCATCCTCTTCATCGGGCTTTGTCTCATCCCTCTCTTCACCATTCTATATCTCATCCCCCCCCCCCTCCTTCTTTCTTGTTCTTCTAATCTTTTCGTTTATCGTCCTTCCATCTCTGTTTTCGGCCTCTTTCCATTCCAACTCTCATCCTCCATACTCGTCTCTCGCTCCTCCCCCCTTCATTCCTTCCTCCCTCCCCCTCTATCTCGACTCCTCTCCCTCGATCTCTCTGTTCTTCGTCTCTATCCATCCTCGCCATCTCTTCCTTCGCTCGGCTCTCCATTGTTTCTCCGAGGAGCACTGGGAAAGCAAAAGATTTGTTGATCTTTTCAGTTTTCCCTTGCTGCTCTCCATTTTCGTCCTCTCCAGCCTTCTGGGCTTGTATCGAGCCTGCCGGCGATCGAGATGCCATTAATTACTGCCAGTCCTCCTTTTCACCCCGTGTGATGGGGACTCCGAGAGCTGGGGGAATAAAAGCTGAAAGAATGAAGGGGATGGTGCGCTAAAACAGGAGGGAATCGAATGGGAAGTGAGAACAGGAGAGAGGAAGGGGAGGTAATGGTTGTCCTTAATAGAGGACGAGGCTCGTTTCACCGGCATTCGCAACTGGGCAAAGTGATGACGGCAGAGGAGCTGTACGTGGAACACTCTCGTTTGAGACTTAACGCCGTTGAGGCTCCTAACGAACAGCTTCTACCGAGAGGCCGGTCTCCCCCTTGTTCTCATCCGTCGTGTAAAGGGTCCCAATCAATTGATTAATCCACTTCAGCCACAACGACTTCGATCGCAACCACTGAAACGGCGAGAAGGCTCTTTTCCATCCGGGGATTAAGCGAGTGACAAGTTAATGGAAAGCGGTTTGTAATCAACAAACGTGGTCGAGCGCACATAGATCTTCATCCGAGAGACCCCGAAGTTTAAATCCCGCACAGCGATCTCTGTTATGACAGGTCGCCATTGAGGTGGCTCTGGAAAAAACGCGAGCAACAATGCCGAGTCGGAAGAGGCTCAGGCCGTTGTGAGCCAACGGCAAGAACAAAACAGCACCGCGTGCGCTCTCACTCAAAAAAACCGTCACAGGGGAGGAGAATGTGAATTTCGCCACTTTGGACGACGCCGTACGGATGTCGCTGCTCGCGTGTGGCTCTGCGTTTCTTCTCCCCACCCCCACTCTCCCGTTCTGTTGTCTCCTCATCCGAAAGGAACTAATTCGGAGCCCCGTATGTTGAGCCAGGCTTTTGCAGAAACACAAACATTGACTAGGTCCGGTTCGCTTCCCAGGTCCTCCGGAGCCTGTGCAGAACTGCACCGTGATCAATCAGACGGAGGAGTCATTGACTGTCGCCTGCGTGGAAGGCTATGACGGAGGCATCGAGCAGACGTTTCATATGGAGCTGCATGAAGCCGAACAGCGCACCCTACGAGGGAACTACACGTCGTCGACGCATGCGGTGATGCAAGCCGTCAACCTGATGCCCGCCACGGCCTACGTGGTCGCCATATACTCGTCGAACGCGCGTGGACAGAGTCAACCAACTGTCATAGTGGCCCACACCATACCGTCACCAATCTCCCTCACCCGGAGAGGTATGCAATTTCACCGCTCGGCTGCCTGTGTCCCTTGAGCTCCCACACTACGGGAAGGTTCCCGGTCCGAGCGTAAACATGCAGCAATTCGCGAGGAGAGGAGCACCAGGCTCAGTTATTGTCTCCATGCGCGCTCGGACGGCCGGTTCCGAACCGAAAGTTCCTTCTCATGAAACCCTCCGAACGTTGTGAACGAAAATGCTCACATCATGTGTTTCATGCCCCCCCCCCCTTCCCCCGCAGGAATGTGGCACATCTCGTTGAGCCCGCTCATACTCCTGCTGATCTTCATCGTCACCGGAATCATCCTGGTTGCCTTTACGATAATTCTCATCATGAAGATCAGGACCCGCCAGGTCATCAAAAACTGTGAGTCCCTTAATGTTCGAACCTCACCTCTCGAGAGCCCTAGCCTCGTCTAAGGTCGTCGTTCCAGGCTTCTGCGCGGGAGAGCAACACGTCGTCTCCCCTCCCCTCGCTCATTTCCAATGGTAGTCCAGCTCCCAATAGACCCTGGTCTGACGCGGGGTTTATCGAAAGACTGAACTCTTCCTCGGAGCGGAGGCTAACGACTCTGCCATCGGCGAACGCGATGTTGACTTTCACAGCGGTCGTATAGAGTGATATTTATGACCAGAGCGAGAAAACAGGGGCTTCGGATCACCATGATTGTGGGTCAAGCATTCCCGGGCTTTTTCGAGAGGGTTCGTAGTTCGAAAAGTAACAGGAAGATCCTCGGTCGATCCGATTCGAAAGCAACCAAAATCTACCGGGTTGTCGATTAAACGTGGATCGGATAGCCCCGATGGGCCCTCTGGATGAGGCACCGCGATACCACGAGCACAGAACGCTAACGGTCGAAAACCATGGGGACCAGATTGTGGGTCTGCTGTTCATCGGCGGGGCCAAAAGGCGCTGCCCGGGGTCTTGAATGCACCCCAAGCCGTTTTAATGAGCTACGTCGTCAGAAGTCGGGACATATGCTGTCATTGTTATTGGAGTTTCGACGATGCTGCCGAAGGCTTTCATATGCAAATCGTGTTTGTTGATTTGCTGCAACCTGCGAAGCCACCACCGAAGCTCCCGCCGCCGTCAACAGCACCTGAAGCGACGTCGAACAAGCTGGGCGGCAGGACTGGTAGGCTCCAGCATCCGAGCATATTGAGTTATCTTACTCATTCAGCCAGCTGCAGCACTTGTCGACGCACAGAGTTTAGAAGCGCCGAATGACTCGGGGTGGAAATCACAACTTTTCGATGTCTTGCGAAGCCCGTTGCGCCCTGTATGCAAAGAGATAAGCCCAGTAGTCTATTAGCTCCGGGACGAGATTCGGGCCACCATCTTCTCCTTCCCTCGCTCTCGTGGTTTCGGATCGCCCAAAAGTGGGTCAGGTGCTCTTTCTGACTCTCGCAATGCCGGGTCCCCTGTCGGTGGGAGAACCTCGTTCCACCGGGTAGCCCGAAGGGAGCAGCAATCTTTGTGACTGGTTTATGAGAGCCGCTTCCTTCATTTGGCCGTAAAGTCGCGGCTCCATCAGCTGGAGCTATGCGCGGAAACGAGGAATGCAGTTTGGCACTGTCCGAGAGTCATGTGCGACCACGGGGTTCGAGATCAGTGCGTGCCACCGGCCAGCGGCACGCTGTCAACAGAAAAAGAATTCGACGTGCGCACGATTCAACGGAGAACCGAGCTTGCACGCTCGTGCCGAGACATCGCGTGATTAACTGATGTTTTATGCTCGGAGTGTCTTCAGAGAACTCCAGGACACCGGGAACGTTCAGTGAATCATGGGTCGGGAACATCTCAGAAGGAATCAGGGGAGCGAGTCTCAGGACGGCAAATACGGCTAGCTGAGGAGTCAAGAGGAACTGCATATTCCAAGTGCATGACGGTACACACAATATACAATGGCTTCGAACGTCGTCGGTGTCTCTTAGGTGGGCGGAATATTAAATAACGACTTTGATTAACTGAGCGAACAAGCCGAGCGATCAGCGGACCGAAGCGAGCGACCCACGTCCCTGCAGTTCCTTTGAGGCAGGCCGAGCAGCTCTCGCAAGACTCTCTCAGCTGATAGTTGAAAGTGCAACAGAATGGACGGCAGAACCAGGAGTCGTGCGCAAGTTGTAAGTCGGCACTGAGGACGACTACGGCGGAAAATTTTGACAGGGAAATGAGAGGTTCCGGGGGAATCAGATTCGGGAAGTCGAGTGGCGAATTAGCAGCATTAGAGAAACAGAGAGGAGCAAAGACAAAAGGAGGAGGAATTGCGCAAGGGGTTCGACGATAGATTAGGGGGCGAGACTAAGAGTACCGGAAGAGAATGGGAAAACGACGCGGAAGGATCGGGATGGGACCGGAGGGGAATGGAAATGGCGAGGGGACACGGATGATGTTACAGCTGCGGTGCAGGTAATAAGAGTTCTTCGATCATCATGATTAAGCAAATGAAGTGCTCTTCCTCCCACGACTTCCGATGGAAGCGACCGTCGGCTACTTGAGCTCTCAACTGCGTTCTCGATTATTCTTGAGAGTAGAGACGAGCTTCGCTACTGTCGTGACTTCTCGAGGCGTAAATCCTATATTGAAGAGGCCGCTGATTTGGTGGCCTGGTCCATGAGAGGAGGATGAACCCTTATCATTGGCGAGGGCGCTTGGCTGGATATCTCCCGCTAAAATGGCGGCCAAGGGGCGCCGAGATCTTATGTGTTGTGGCCGCCGGAGGGGGTTCGTTAGGATATATAGGATGAGAAATTCGGAACAGCTCGGGCAGTGCCTGCAGTTTCACAGGGTACGGAATCTAACAGAACTGTTTCTCATTTCAGCGCAGCAGCGTGCTCTCGTCGCCGATGAGAAGTAAGTCCCGAGTGAAGTCGAGAGGGAACTGAAAATTATGAACTTGTTCAAACGAACATCGTGTCGACACGATGACAGCGACCGGCTGTGTAGTGTGTCTTGTTTTCTGTTGATCCCGAGAGACTTTGTTAGCCTAGCAACCAGTCAGCAAATCAGTACGGCGTGTCAGCCTGAGTCTGAGGGGGGCGACAACGAGGGAAACAAAGAACAGATGTACGGAGTGAGGTCTAACCGCTCCGCTGGTTTGTTAGAGAGAGTTCACTATCGGGCTGTCGAGTGCATGGCTACCGTCATGCTCCCTCTTCGCCGAACAGTGCGCGGTTGGAATTCGTTTGCGATCAAACAATGGAAGAGGAATGGAACGCCTCACTTCGAATGTCGATTAACAGAAAGCGTTCCTACGTTGCAGACCGCAGATGCCACCGATGCACGACGAAGGCGATGTCACCGAGCTCGCTCGCTTCGACGATGAGGACAAAGGGCCCGACGTCATTCCGCGTAGGTGTCCATCGGACTCGACTCGAATAATGTCGAAACTATTATTGCTCGGGTCAGCGAATCTTTCCACTGCGGACTGCTCCGTGGCGTTGAGAAGTGGCACGCTCATGCACGCGGGTCGACGGCTCTGGGAAAGGAACAAACGGTGACTCGTCCCATCACGGTAGAAGATTGGCCCATCACAAAGCTGAGGGCTGCCCGCTGGCTGATTTCTAACTGTTTTGGGCACAGGATTGATGAGTTCCTCCGCCGTCGTTCGTTGGAGCTTCAGGGCGTGCGTCTGAGAGCGTTGCAGAGGAGGTGGAGGCAGCCAACACCAAAAAACTTTGCGTGTGATTAAATCAAGCGCGCGTGAACTTCGACTCGACCGCACCTCTACTGATTGGCAATGAAGTCGCCGCATCGACTGAGCCAGGCCGCAACCCTATCTGCCCTCCTCCACCGCGGGCCGCAGCTAGCTCCCGTCTGCTTCATTGCGAGAGAAATTCGAGGCCGCTGATTTCCGAGACGGAGGTCAATGGAATTACGGGAGCAACATTTGTATTCCAGCGGACGCGTTACCGGCGCGCGTGGACCCGCGTTTCGATACGGGGTACGTTCCCCGAGGAGGAACGCTCAAGAGAGGTGCTTGGGATACTTCGGTGGTCGCCATGACGAACGAAACCACGTTAGGGGGTCCGTCTTCCTCTCACGTTTTCCAACATATGGCCACACTGCCGCGACACGACCTTCAGCTGAGTCTGCAGAGTCAGGCAAGTTAGCCCGATCTCGAATTCCAGCACGTTTCCAGGAAAACAAGGAACCTCCTCACCCGAGATCCACCGGCGGATATATCCCGCAATCGGAGCCCCGCCGTGCCGAGATTACCCAGACCAGGGATAGACCTGACCCTCGCTGGGGAGGAGCGAGACGCTCTGAAGAACAGAGTTATTTTTGAGTCGAGCGCTAGTGAGACTTCCGCAGTCCGTCATCTCCGGCGAAAGGCGTGATTGGTACCCTCCGTTCGGCCCTCGGGCCTTCCCCCCGTTCGCTGTTCCACTGGACGGATGGTTGACTGCATGGCAGACAACCGGCTTGGTGGCGAGCTAGCCGGTCGCTTGCATGTTGGGATAGATACGGCGATGTTGGCATGGTGCACCGGCGAGCTGGCTCGTCCCTAAACAACAATGTGTGTTTAGTCGTTCCTCATACGAGCCGCCCCATATCCTGTCGCAGACTGGCTATTATTAAGGCGAGCGAGCGAGCTGCTCGACGGAGAGGCCGGCCAACGAGCGGGCGAGTTTTCGCGTGGTCGACCTTGTGAGGTCAGAGATTCGCGGCCACGAGAAAATTACAGGACTGCTCGGCTGACTCAATGTTGCATCTTCGCAGGCGAGCCCATGGACCAACCCGGAGATTTCCCTATCGCCCAGATCTTCTACCGAGCCTCAATATGTCGCAACCTACGATGCCACGCTCAAGGTCAGTGTCTTACTGCCTCTTGAAAACCCTAGATGAATGGAGGATTTGATGGCTCCGAGGCCCCTCGGCTTTCCGGGAGAATCCGGGAAAAATAGAGCGAAACGTAGGAGGAAGACCCTCCGTTAATATTGCATCACATCGAAGCGGCCGAGTAGGACCAAGGCCGAGCTCATCCGGATTGATTTTCGGTACTTCGTGGGGAGTCCGTATGGAGGGTCGGAAGTGCGAGCTCGTTGAGGTGATTCCGGGGTTGAGACTGCTCTTGGGATCAGAGGGTTTGGTATCATATCGATTCGCCGCAGAACTCGAAAGGGGAATGTCGACCCTCGGCGTCGGGCTGGCAGGCCCGTTTGTGAGATTGGCTTGAGGCTAGTCGCCAAGTGAGCCGACAACAGTGGATCGGATGGAGAATTCAGATTGTTTGGGGAAAGCAAAACATTGTGATGCCAAGAGACACCGGACCCACGTCCACTCGTTGTGTGTACTGTTTGCTCTCCGCCGATTCCTCCTCTCCCACGCTCGCAGAAACTGGTTCTCTCGACCACCAAAAGACCAACATATATTTATATTTACTTTCTCGCCAAGGAATACTCTTCCACAGCTAGAAAGGCGCCCGCGAGAGTTTGCTCCCGAATAGGGAACTAGTGAGCGCCGGGAGAAAGGAATATCCTCACAAAACTCCCCTGCTGGTCTGTCTGTCGAAACTTCAGGACTCCTGGCGAATGGCTTCGAGGCATGAAAGGCTAAGCTGCTTCAAAGCAGAGCTTCTCATGAAGTTCATATCGACATTTCAGTCGAGCTCAAAAGAACACGCTAGAGCCTACTACTTTACGCCTGTCGTATGACATATTGGCTTCCAACCATAATCAGCTTTGGAATGAATGCAATCTGGGCGAAAGTTGGAACGGGCGACTCCAGTCGACCTCGACGAGCCTCCACCACTAACAAGAAATCCCGCGCAAGCGGACCAGAGCCTTTCCGCTTGAAGGGCGCTCGATCGATGTGGATGAAATCTGATCTATTGGATCGAGTCCGCTCAGAGCGAATCCTCGTTCCAAGCAAGCAAACGGTTGGAGGAGTGTTCCGAAACCTGGACTGACGACGTTTCCATTTCGCAGAGTTTTCGTCCCTACGCCGCTGACCTCCGGCCCGAGCGTTGCTGAGAGTCCGATGGAGGCGTTGCTTCGACCGGTAGGAACGCGACTCCTGCAGGTTTCCAGCGAGCTCCGTGGCGACTGGCAGAGTCAACGAGTGACAAAATTCGGGCCCCCGAGAACAACCCTCTACGCCACGGGAAAGACTCGCTCAAGCCACGGAGGGGAACTCTCGAAACCACAGAGACAGCCTGGGACACGCCAACGGCTCCAGCAGCCTCCAACGGTTTGCTCGTTAGTCCAGAGGCGACGGTCGAGTCCTTGCAACTTCTAGTTCGTTAAGAAAATACTGCGGCGTGCCCCAACGGACCCGCAATTCCCACCAGCTCGATGCGAGTAGAACACCGTGGGTGTTGGTTAGCGTGTCCAGTACTGTAAGCATCGTCTCTCTGTCTTTGCCGACGATCCCCGAGTTATTGTCTCTTCTCAGTTATCCCCGGCTCTCGGTACCTCGCTTCTACTCACAAAAGTTCCACCCTTCGAGAAACCCTATCAATTCCTTATTTCCTGAAGATCAGTAGATCTTCCCGGCTCATTGATTTCATTTTTCTCTCAAGAAATTCGACTCAGTTCTCTGAGATTTCGTCCGATGGAGGATTTTGCTTTTCCTCACGATCTTTCGATGTTTCCAAATACTCCTTCCGGTGTCGCCTCTTTCTTGGAGCACTCCAAAAAAAATCGGACTCCAACTAATTCTCTTTCAAAACCATCGAATCCTTTTCTTCGGTTTCTTAGATAGCGTTCCTCCTGCCATAAGAGCTTGATTTCAATAGACATGTCGGAGAGAGAGGCGAATGAGGACAGCCCGCGCTGTACATACTGTGTATAAGTTCCAGCTGTAAAGTGAAACATTTGTTAAGCCTATCACAGTTATCGTTGACGGAGTGTTGACACCGAATGTCGGGAGTAGAGTAAATCGCTGAGAAAAGGAGTCGTGCATTCCTCCGTCGCGAACGACGGGAGAACGGCATCAAGAATGAAGTGACATCGAAAACGACTCGGAAAATCCCGTGCGGCTAGGAAAGATGAGCCATTTGCGACGAATAAAATACCGCTTGCTCGAGACGTACAGGAGGCGATCCGAGTCTCGTCATGAGCAAGAGGAGTTAAGGGCAAAAAACTCCCAACACTGAAACCGATGGAAACAATTACTGTGTAGGCTTGTTGGCGCTGACGAAGTCACAGTACAGGGAGAGATCCGTTGCTCAATTGTGATCTGCAGCAGCTTCATTTTTGCATTCAACTTTCGAGAATAACTTCTGCCCGTATACTTCTACGAATCTATCGTTCTCTGTAATCTCTGCCCCATTGAATACATCTGCAATACACCAATGTCGATACTTCATCGCATTACCTTTTTGACTCCTGGCGAGAATCCGAAGAGCAGAATCTGGTTCCCGTTTTTCGATGGACTCGTCGAGACTGCCCTCGGAGAGTCGCTCCTCTCGAAGGGGTTCTTCTCAAACCAAATCATCACTGACCCGACCGGTCACTTTGATGCGGTGCCTGGAACATGACAGAAGCATCGCCATGTCGGATACGTTGATTGAATTGGCAAATTTGAGTCTGTTCGTTTACGCTGCCCGTTCCCGGCTCACCCAGCTCCGGAAACCCCTCGATGGTGGCGAGTTGTTCGGAAATCTTGGGCGCCATTCGAGAATCGCGTTGATTCTATCGAAAGAAGCTAAATTGATTGTATCCGATGGCTATCGAGATGAGAATAACCAGGCGACGGACCATCTGACCACCGAGCTGACAACCAGCGGAGGCGAGAAAACTGCGTGTTCGAGTGTAATTGTGTGTAGGTGGCATCCAGAGAGACATGGTGCGCTACGTTTTTATAAATATGTAAAAAGGAGGTACAGGAATATCACCGCGAAGTAATACGAGGACGTTTTGTGTAAATAATCATTGTGGAAACCGGAGGAGAGAAGAGGGTGATTGTTCCGGAATAAACCAATTCTTTGAAAGCCAAAACGGACATGTCTTCCCGACACAATTACCACCACAGGATCAGTGGATCGGTGCCGCACGTGCCTTGTATGTGGTGAGCACACGACGAACCTGAGAAGGGTCTCATTCGCCGAATCCATGACAATCCCGTGGCTCGCTCCGTTCTTGCGATCAGGAGTAGGAGACAGAAATTTTCGATCAACTTTTCTCTCGAAACGAATCCGTTGCTCATTGTGGAAAATAGAAATGGTATACCCGCACTCCACTCTGGTTCGGACCGTTCTGAGAGCTTGCACGCGAATTATAGACTGACGCGCTCAATTAACGGAGATACAATCTCGACTTGCTCTTGAGCAACGAGGAATTCCAATCGTTGCTAATTCAGAATCCTTCAGATCGCATACGTAAACATCGGATCCAGTCCAGCGCTTTTGCATCACAGTCAAGAATCGGTGCAACGGCTCGTCAGGCGTCCGATCGGACTCAGAACGAGTGGTTAATTATACGGCGAGACGGGGGAATCCGATCGGAGAGAATGAAGTTCAACCTTGATGGCAGTTCATTGACCAGTCCGTGATTAAAGCAACCACGATGTATACGCGGGCAGGGAGGAATTTCTCAGGTTACCGAGCAACCGACCAACGCCAAATCGCTGTCGACATTGACTGAGCCGCTCGGTGGACCGTCTCAGAGCCGGAGACGACAACGTTACGAGCTCAGGAAATGTCGGAAACTCTGGAAAGCAAGATTGCAAACGAAAATTTCCATTGACTTGCCGACTCAATTTATCACTGTTACTAGCCGAGCTCCGGCCTAGATTCGATCGGGACCTCCGTCAGTACCCCCAAACCCCCACAGTACGATCCGAACGTCTTTCTCGAACTATTTCCTCGAAACATCCCGGACCATGATGCGAAATAGCCATTCCTATCCATTGAGTTGCAAACGGGCAAACGCATTCTAATTCGTGTTGAAGTTTTGAGAATCATCTTCTTTCATCAGAGACTCTGTGTATTCTGAATCAAGAAACGATCACATATGTGGGTCGCCTTCCCTATTCACAGTGGCGGTCAATAAAGTGGAGCCTTTTTCCAAAATCGGGGCTTCTCTTCAAACATGCGAAACTTTCCTGAAATTGTTCTGGATGTCAATCATGAAAAAAAAAGCTCCAAGTCGGTAGTACTACATGCTACCGCTTGTTTTGCGCGGAATGGTAGAGTATTTGCGGTGTCGTCCTAGGTGAGCTGAGTTGTGAACCAGTCATGCTTTCTCTTTCAGTTTCGAGGGGAGCAATTCATCGAAATCTTCTCCGGATCCTCCGGTGGCTTCGAGCTTTCAGCTCTCCACTTCACCCGAGCACTTATTGAGGTTTGCGGGCGCGCAATCCCAATGTGGGCAGAGAGTGTGTTTCTGACCGAAGCTCTAAGATCTCCAGCAAGCACGAGATCAGTAGCTCTCCACGGCTCGAGCAGGAACCTCGTTGTTTGATGAGCGATCTCATGTTCAGCTAAGCTCCGTGATTCAGAGGCTTCGAGACTCTATTTTCCCCTATTCATCAATTTGCTCCCATTTTCTCCGATATGGGGTCACGTCTTAAGACCTTGAGGTTTGGTAGGCACACAGCAGTTCACATCACAGCGTCTGACAAGCCGATCGTATAGAATTCATCCTATCAAATCTCGAAATTTGGCGATTTTTCGGGCTAAAAATGATAGATTGAGGAATCAGGGGCGGACCGGGAGAGGCTCCTATGGCCGTCCACTCGCCTACACGATTGATTCCGCTGCGTCTCTCGGCAACCGAGACAAACGGCTATTCATGCAGATTTCGAAAGGGGGGGAAGTTCACGTATTGATCCCGGGATGAATCCTGAGTTGGCCGAGTGAATGCCGGAACTGAATGAGGGCTTCTCCGGCAGAGTGACCCTCTTGAAAATCTCGAAACGTTTTCGGTACATCAAGAACGAGGTTTAAGGACGAGCCGGAGCTTCAATATTCGTTAAATAAATGACGAAGTACTAGCAGAGTGTATCAGAGCCGAAATTAACGACATTTGCAGGTCAGAACCGACGCGCGTGTCATCTTCGGAGGAGAGTGCCATCACAGCGGAGGAAGTCGACGGTGTTTGCAATTTTTCTAGTTTTTCTGGGTCGCCTTCAGAGCCCTACTTTTTTTCCCGGAAGTTGGCCGCAACGAAACTGAAACCAGTCTGAGCTGTACTTCACGGCACTGTCCATTAGCACACGTCACTCGCTCTGCCGCTGCTCGCAAGCGGCTCGCTTCCATGAGACCGGTCGTTAATAAGACCGGCGTGGACCGTAAGGCTACGGAACCCTGAATTCGGCGACTGAACCGGACTCCAATATTTTCATTCGATATCGGACTCCCAAGTCGAGAGCTACGGATGTTCCCACCTGGGTCGGTCATCTATCAAAAGATAGAGCCACCCCACCTCTATAGAATATAGGGAACGAGATCTGCTCTCAACATCCGAGCTTGGAACAGATTTGGATCATGGAAGATACAGTGGAGGCGTGGGACGAGTTGGCTTGAAGTCTCAAAGCCGATCTCTATCCAGAGCGGTCCGTAGTCCTGCGTAGACTGATTTTTGATGTTTGAAATGTTTCGGTCGAATGGATGAGCTACCTTTTGCAGAAAATGAATTCCAAGATTCGCCCTCTGAGCTCTGATTTGCAGTCAGAAGGATAATGGCAAGCACCTAATTTGACCACCCTGTACATCAGATTCAACCTCAGGTGGGTCGATCTAACGACTCTTCACTCGCCCGAAAATCGAGCTCATTCAGGTTCTCCTTCCGGGACGAAAAACCGGAAGAACTCAATTTTTGAACGAAAAGAAAGGGGTCGAATAGTTTGGACCGATCCAAGAACTTTTCGCCATCGAGAAATTCTTGAAATTCGGCTCTCATGAGGAGATACGGGCCGATAGAACCGAGGCAACATTTTGTCTACAGATGAGAGATTTCTGTTATGCTGATGGGATCTGTCCCGGTTTCTCGTGCCCGATTCTCGCCATTTACTCAGTGAATGAGGGGCATTCCTTTGCTGCATCCTGAATATGATGACGAGCTGGATCGAGTCACTCAAGACGTTTCACGAGCAGTTTTTTTTTTATAAAATTGAAGAAAAAAAACGGCATTTCTCGCGGCATTCCATAAGAGTCGATTCCTCACCGATTGACGCGAATCGAGCTGGAAAAGATGCACCATCCTTCCAGCTATCGATTAGAAAAATAATTCGACCGAGTCAAGACCAAAAGAAGGGAGGTAAGAAAATTCCCGACTTACGCTGACCACCGTGTAGATTTCAAGCTGAGCAGCCGCTCTACAAACATGAGGATATTGTGATCGACTGGTCTGTATACAAAAGGTTAGCCCTTGATGAGAATGTCCCACATTCTTCTGATGAGAATATTGAGATTTTGAATGCTGACGAAGTGCCGAATCCCAAGTTGATCAACAGTGGACAGCGAACGATGATTCGGAACCAGAACTTCGGATCTGGGGAACAAAAAGGTCACCGCGGGGAATCGAACCAGGGTGCGAGCCGCGATTCGAAACATGTATCGATCCATTTGCTCAACGTAAAATGTACCGCGACTGATCGACACCAATCAGTGGAGACGACATTCTCACGGGAAACTCAAGGCAGAGCGACGGCATTCAGCGGGCCGCGTCTTTCCGAGTCACAGAGCGATTCTCCGGCAGAAGTGAGAGGAGGGAAAGTAGGAAGGCGGTCTATGACCTCCTGCTCATCTACTCGACAGCATGGAGAAGGTTAGCCCCGTTGACCTGCTCAACGAGATGGAGCACGGCTCTCGACGCCGGATCCTATCGTGAGCACACAGACAGACGTTCGACTTTCATACATATGAATCATCATATGATTATGATTTACAGCTTATCAATTCGGAATGGATCGAAGAATTGTCAAAAAACTACGAAGAATACTACGGGTGAGGGTCTTCTCGACGAAGAAGCATATCTTGAACAGCTATCAATAGCAGGAACGATGTTTTTTGGGGCCATAACAGCTGTTTTCGTGAACTCTGGGCTCTGTCATCAGAATCAGCTGTCTGGTCAGAATCAACTTCCTCTGTGTCTGACAGAGTCCTCTGAGACCGTTTTCCGCGTTCCCGTCGTTGTCGTCGCCGACGCAGAGGAGCGCGAAATCGACAACAGCGACAGGAATCCGAGTGTTGCTGGACGGCAACACGAAAAGGAGAGCTTCAGGAATTGTATCAACTCGACTGAATATTCAGACTTCTAGCAGACTCAGTTCAACCGACGATCTCCCGTTCTGTTCTCACGAAAAGGAGGAGAAATCTTTTTGGTTCACAAAAGGGAGAGTATCGTCAGTGGACAGGTCGCAGAGGAGTTCTAGCAGCCACAAGCAATCACAACCGCCCAGCGTCGTCTAGACGGAAGGCTTGACGTGAAACAGGCTTCCGATCTGAGTTTCCCAAATATCAATTGGCAAAATCTCACAAGGATCATTTTCCGACTCTATCCTCCACTGAAGCAGGTAGGAGATATGCACAGTCCAAGGACATATGCTGCACGGTCTTTCAGCAGAATGGAGTGCTGACTCGTCATTCGATGGCCCTCCGAGAAGATGTTCCCGATGAGTCGCGGGAATGGAGAAGTCGTTTTGCTGCGTACAATAGCCCAAGCGCTTCCGTCGAGGATGTACGAAGGTCATGCTGGGTCGATCCGGGGGCGAAGCAGCATCTCGGAAGACAAGGAAATATGGCAGGACTTGATCGTCATCTGAAGACATCTGCTCTGTAAAATGAAGAGGCCTGCCGGAAGTGATTCATCGCGCTTCGAGTCTGGCGCCTCTTGGCGAACTGTGAGCGGGGTCAATGAAGCATCTCCCGGCCGGAGTTTGAGAAGAATCAACTGAGGTTGGAGATATGCCAATGGAGTCTGGAAAGCTCGGTGTCTGAAGGCAGTCTCCGGTTCAAAACATTGGTTCAGGGCGTCGCTGAAAACTACCGGCGAGAACTCGTATCATCAGTTGTTCCATCCGACAATTCAGCGAGCAGCGACGATGAGCTTTCGCCTCTTCAACACAAGAAATACTATGATCAATCGCAATCAGGGGGGAAGACGTTCCACCGGAGTCGATGAGCCAACCACCCATGTGGGACATTTCCAGGCGAAATCTTCGAGCAGAACTCCGGAACTCCAGGAAATCCGGAAAAGAGTCAATTGGAGTGTTTTTTCTGTCACGAGAACTGGATGCGTGAATTCGATCAAAACAGAGCGGGGATTCCTTCAGCGATAAGCTCAAATTGATTGGAGTCCGAATGATCGGGTGGTCAGATTAAATATCTCCCCTCTTTCCTCCCCATCCGGTGTTGTATTTATGAGCCCCTCCCTCTCGTTGAATTTTCCACTCTTCTGGGTCTTGCGTCGATTCGTTTCTCTTCCCATTGCTCCTCTAGCTTCTCCTCATTGTGAGTTTTCCGTCTCTTCACACTCAGAGTTCCGCTCGCGAATCCTAGGGTCTACCCCGCGTGAGTTGCTCCGCAACGGAATAAAGATAGCATGGAGTCCGGAATCCAGACGGGGCTGAAGCCCGATGCCCCCTGGCTGCGTTTTTTGAAGCATCGAAATGATCTGTTCCCTGTTGCTGTTAGATCCGAATGGTGATGTTATGTCATCACTCCAGCGTCCAGCCTGGGAAGCGTCCGCTTGGGAGAGTCCCAGTTTCGTTCCGTTTCCCACAGTTTTCACTATTTTGATCTCTTCACGCGGGGATGATGATCGACCTCATGGGAATTCTCGGACAGGGTCTCAACCACGGGAAGACTTCAACGGAATCGGGAAGAGGGGAAGCACAAGCGGGGAGAGCAGGAAACAGCAACTGCGAATGTCGTTCTCGCTGGAACCTTGTGGTTGTCTGAATCGAAGCCATCGAAGCGCAAACGTATACGAGAGCACATATAGAGTGAGCGACCAAGCAAGAGAAAATAGAACGAATGTCAATAGCAACTAGCGGGGTTTCGACATTTGGCATGTGCAACTTGGGTCCAGACTCCTCGATGCCAGTGCTGCCATTCACGTGTCAGTATGTGAGGGAGCGACGGTCAGGCTTGACTTAACGATGGTTCTTTTCCCTTCCCTCCCTTCTGTCTACCCTCCTGGGCGACCGATCGAGTGAGGTTTTCGTAGCGGAAACATCTACGGCGATGACCCTCTTGGCCAACAGCCTGGATTAATTGCCATTCAAACAAATGATTGCTGGCCTCTACGAAATCTCCGAGGCCACGTGGACTGACCTCGCGACGGATCCTCGACGAGGCGCTCCGAACAGGAGAGGTAACAGTGGAGGAACGTGAATTGGAGTGTTGATAATGTCGACCCGAGGTCAACGGAGGTTGGCAACAGCCCTCGGTCTCCGGAGTCTGCTCGCTAAACTTCTGTCCGGTTCCTCGTCCAAATATTCCGTTCGTTTCGAATCCTGCCGAGAAGGAGGAGGAATTGGAAGCGCAACGCCGGAAGACCGTCTCTGACGAAATTCAGAGGCACTTCACGGCCCGTCGTCGTCCGGACAGCAGGCTTTCCGCTGATTCCCTTGGGAGGAACTTCCAAGGAAAATCTTGGACTGAAACGGGAACAGGACGAAAGGTCAGTTTTCGGAGCAATCGCTCTGCCGTTCAGAGGATATCGATATCAGTCCAACGCTCATTCATTTCTCTGATTTCTCAGTCGGGCCAGCTCCGAGAGCATAATTCAAGTTTCCTGAAGCAGTACGGAAGTCGGTGCCACGGCATCGGAGCTTCCGGCGTTCCTTCGTTCTCAGAGCCGGCTTTGTGTCTCTAAGGGACACTTCGCTGGAGACAAACACGATTTCGATGCGTTAAGTCGTCATGCTCCAATTGGAAGCACGCGAGTATGAGCTCGAGTTTCACAACTTTAGGAGCGAACTTCATTTCCTTTGACGCGAATTCCTCCGTCATTCTTCTCGGGATATGCTGTTTCCTGACAAGTCTCATCCCGCTCTGAGTCTCCAAGACGTTCAATCACATGTTCCGGCAAGCACAGTCGGAATTCCGCCGAGTGCGAGAAAGTCCCATCACAAAAGCCTCCGTCGTGATTCCTGTGAGCCGCCGAGGCTCAGCTCACGGAGTGGTTCCGGAGGGGTGAATGGGGCTTCTTTCGGAATCGATATCGCTGATATCCGTCAATCCAGCGTTGACGGTAAATTTCTCGACTGAGTGAATTCAATTCCGGGGCCGGAACCCAGAGGAGGGGACCATAGACAGAAATCGGCGCACCATTCTCCCCCGGAACTTTGAGCGGCTTGCGAATATTTCCGATGAATGTTCCGATATGGAGGAACCCGCTCGCCTAGTGTGGGGACAACGCCGAAAGTCTGCACCATTGAAGGAGTTCCTCCGTAACCAACAGATCTCACGAGTCCCACGGAGACCGTTATAATGAAGTTATTCAGCGACAGACCTCGGCACCAGCCCAACGCGGCCATAGAATAAGTTGCGCGCCAAAAATAGGTTATGCGATGCATTTCACATAGGACTAGTCCCACACAAAGAGAGCTGAAGAAGCTCGGAGTACTGTTTTCTTACGATAGGGAATCAGGCCTCAGCCTTGGCTGAGGAACGGGGCGCGGAGAGGGCCCAAGGCTCCTGTGTTCTATTGACTGCATCGAGCCAGCGATGTGGAAACTCGGTCCGGCACCCTCGTTAACTGCGCGGAACTCTCTGAATCCGATTCGTCCA
The DNA here is from genome assembly GCA_037576195.1 of Phytoseiulus persimilis. Taxonomy (NCBI): domain Eukaryota; kingdom Metazoa; phylum Arthropoda; class Arachnida; order Mesostigmata; family Phytoseiidae; genus Phytoseiulus; species Phytoseiulus persimilis. Next base: position 14,179,796 of record CM075103.1, read on the forward strand.
CTGAGACAAAGTACACTTAGTATACGCCGAGGAAGCTGAGAAACAAAACGGAAGAAATCCGCCGCTCTGCCCCCCGCAAACGAACTCCATCTCTCTCGGCCTCGCCGCAGTACGCGGCATCGACACAGCTTGGGGGCGTGTGTTGTGGACTGTAGCGGACATCGGAGGCGTAGACGTAACGCCCTACCTGTCGCGGACTATTCGCCGATTCCTGATCACGCTCGAGTCACCCACAACGCAGCGCCGTCGGCACAAAGGGTTCCCATCGAGATCACTGAGAGGGAAGGTCCACGGCGGGACCATGGGCCTGAAATGAACGCCCAAGTGGGGACTGAGCTCCGCCACGAGACAACAATGGAATCGAGTCGAGGAGTGATAAACGCTCTCACCGGAAAACTGGTTACTCCGGATCCGGTGAAGAAGCGCCGGAGCGGGCTTTGTTCGAGTTCTATTACCTTAACGACGAACTCACAGCCTCCTCCCTGTCAGTGGATCCTAAGCGAGCGAAGATACACCTATGGGGATCTTGGCTTGTTTTGTTTAACTGCGATAGTTTCCGGCTCGTATCGTATGGCGAATGCATCACGGAAACTGGACTCGACAGAGACCTTTCTGTCTCACTTCGCCCCCGAACGCCACTCCCGCAGGCATGCTCGGATGACTACCGAGAAATATTCCCCGACCAGAGCTTGTGTATGTTCACGTAACTCGGATTATTTCAGGGACATTCACACAGGTGTGCGCTAAAAGAAATGAACATTCGCCGCCTCGGAGCGCCTGTCGAAAAAGCACAGGAGATCCCTCAAAATTTTATGTGGCAAGGATGGATTGATTGATGAACTATTGTATAGGGATAGAGTCACAGTTTGATCAACGGATCCAGAAAGAAAAGTCTTCAACTCCGAAGTGCCCCACCTCGAGCAGCGGAAGCTGCTTGATCTCTGGAGCGAATTTCACGGGGGCAGATCGCCGAAGTCCGCTTGCGATTGAGTCAGGATTTTTCTGATTCCCTCGAAGCATTACCCGCAGTCTCCGGGGAAGCGTATCGGAAGCGCGAGAAAGTTTTTACGATGAAATTATCTTTTATTTTTTCGAAGCATCGTCGACTCCTTCCCCGGGACTTGTGAAAGGGACTCATTATTACGAAAGTACCAGAGGTTGTCATTCTGTCTGGTTTAGCTTGGTGCATTCCGAGCATTCCTTGAGGATGGTTCCGCCAAGAACTTCCGACCCTACTCTCGGAACCGATCAGGCCTTTAGCCGAGGTTCGAAGGCATCCCATAAGGATGAGACGGAACTAACTCGCACGTCCGTGGATCGAAGAATATTTGAATCTCGATCTTGCTAACGAAGGAGCCGCAACATTGGATGACGAGCGTGGGAACGATCAAACGTCAGCTAATCTCTGGTTTCCAGGGCAATCATCGAGATAGACTAACGGTCGACTGCTGCATTGCGTTTTCGCTTTGTTCCGATCCCTCTGGTTAGTCGATTTAGGTAACAAACACGTCCCAGCCCGAGAAATTCCGATCGGAATCAGTTCTCGCGTTTTGCCGAAGCGTGGGCGAAAACATCCGCACAATTTCGATGCGGACCACTCGAAAGTGAGATTCGGTCGTGAGTCGTGCACCGCATGAGCTCTCCGGCGGACCCTGGCGACGATGTTGATGAGGAGGTCGACTCGAAATGATCGAAACTCTCCCGTGGATCTGTCGCCTGGGCCTGAGCTGCACCACGCTACGCCGTAGAGCGGACGAAGACTAGCCGAAGAAACATGGAAATGCAAATGAGAACCACGCACTCGACCGGAAAAGTTGGGAAGACAAAAATGAGAGAGAAAGTTCTCGAACCCTGTTTCCCGGGAGGTGGAATAGCTCCAGGAAGACTATCTGGGGATTTCGTTCCCCTGGCTGCTGGAGAGAATCAGAAGGAGAAAAATTGAGATCCTGCTTTAGTGGGTCGGAGAATTCAGGAATCGTCCGCAAGGATCGGGAAAATCTTGGATCCGTGCAGGGACCCGATCAGCCTTCGCCTACCAGGGGGCTCGGCCCAGTTGGGGAACGGACTGGCAGGTCGTGACTTCCCACACCGAAACGAGGTCAGTTCCGAACATTTCAGCGCTTGCCGAGAGGCTCCCTTCGAGTCGCTGCGCCGTACTGCGCATCGGCTTTTGCCCGAACATCACCACCGCGCTTCAGAAAAAAAAGTTCATACACTTTGGGCCGGAAGGGAAGGAGTCCGCCGCTTGACAAACGTTGCATCCGCATGGTGAACTCGGATAGCGCCAAAAACGGGACTGGATTCCACTGGACGTAGGCTGCACAGTCCGAGAAACGGGGGGAGCGGGCGGCACCGCAAACACGAGCTGCGGGTTCGAGAACGGTTGAAACTGGGAACAGCCAGGGCACGCCGCCGCTGAAGGACGTCCTTTGTGAGTCAAAGGCTTGATCGGGCGTTCGAGCGTTATCTCGCGGCAGCCCAGAAGAGGATCTTCAGACGAAAAAATGCGAGAGAAGCAAAGGTCTTTAGCTTCTTTTCTCAAGGCTTGAGTTTTTCGCTGCAAGTTTTTTTCCGCTTTCTTCCCTCGGAGCAGCGAGGAAATAAAATTCAAAGACCCGCCTCACAATGCGACCGCGTCTGAAACAAAACAAACGTAAAAACGTGTCCGTCGGCTCGCTTACCCACACTGTCGAGTGCTTCAGCGCGGACTCGTTCGTTCGCGTGCTCGGTGGAAGCTTCGGGTTTACTCCTCCGAATTTCTGAAATCCGCCGATCAAAGCATTCGATCCGGATGCGCGCCGCGGGATCGGTATCAGGCGCTCAGAACTCGAGGTCAGAACTCGAAACTTGTGACGATTACGGGCGGTGTCAGTGTACATACAGGGTGTCCAACGTGAGCTCGAGCTCTTAGTCGACGGGCGGAGTCCATGGCTCGGTGGAAACGCATCGGATTTTGGGGGAAAAGTGCTCGAGGATCTTCACTCGAGACGTTAGTTCCAGAACGCCTGAGCGGCGTTTGCTGTATCCATACATCAATCTGGCGTTTCTGACGAAACTCGACCCCCGGCGGCGATTCTGGTTCCGAGCAGAGCGAGTTTGCTTTTCTCGAGAACGCGTCCTTCCAACAATGCAAACTACTGTTTGGAACTCGATGACAACACATTGATCAGAGAATCTGCAGAACACAGTGAGTAATTTCGCGCCTTTCAGGAAACGCTGAATGCTCATTTTTCGGGATATCAACGTCATTTCATGTATTCTCCTCGGATATTTTCCCGCAATGTGATTGCGGGGTGACACTTTCTGCGATATCAAGAAATCCATCGGATCTCCGGATATCTGGTTCGCCGCGCCGGATTCACATCTAAGCGATTGAGAAGATGAAAAATGGGTGATCTCATGAAATGGAGAGAACCGACGTCGCTCAGTCGCCTCGTCGATCCACAGCAGCGGTCCTTCCAACAGGAAAAGGGTTTCCATGGATTCATTGCACTGGATTTAGGCCACGTCTTCCTCATGAGCTATATTGACGTCTCTCGACTGAGACGTTTCGAGCCCCAATCCAAACCTTAGCCAACACCACGTAGGAGAGCTTTTGGTGAACGAGTTCTGTGGCTCTTGCATGTGGCTCAATTAGAACGTATGACAGAGCTTGAATCTTGGATAAGTTTGAAGCAGTATCCGGGGACGCAAATTCGGTGAATGGCAACACCAGCAATGGAAAGATTCGGCTCAACGATGCACTCAGTGTAAAATAATGGTTGACCTACACGGCAAGATTGTCGGTCGTCGAACTCTGATTGAGTTGGAAGGCAACTTGTTGAAGCTTCGAGGCATCAGCTAGAGTGGGCGCGGATGAAATGCCCGCAGGCGGCTTGTGGTGTAGGGATTCTCGCACACGGGAATGATTCTCGGATTCTACTGACTCGAACTCTGGGATCTCCGAGCAGCGTCTGTTGCAAAAAGCCGTCCTTGGAGAACTGCTCACCCTCTCTGGCCAAAACCACTCACTCCGGGAATTCGAACTTGAGGGGTCCTGGCCAGAATTGCAATTGCCTGGGTGTTCCTTGCTGTGCCGCGTTCAGCGATATTCAAGTATTTATTCTGGTTGGTGAGGATCAACACCTACTTGATGCTCATTGAAGGCTTCGCGCAGTCGCGGTGGGGATGCCGGCGGAATGCCTGATCGAACCGGATTCATCCCGCCTGAGGCAGGGCTTGCGGGCAGAGCTGGGCATATTCATGAACTTGAATATAAATATGCTCTCTGGAACGTATTCAGGAATTCCCGCAAAGGTTCCGTAGACATTCCTAGACTATCTCATAGACTCTGGTGGATACTTTTGGTGGTTGCCGTGGGTGCCCGTAGAGTTTCGTGTCAAGCATCTTCTATGGCGGCTCACGGGTCCAACTATGCAGAACGTTAAGGGTAGCCAACGGGTTGGCACGACACCCAGGATGTTGCGGGTGGTCTCGGCTCCCGGGAGAAGAGATGGGACCTATGTGGGAGGGGGGTTCGGTAATCTGGAGGTTAAGTACGCAGCTCATGTCTGTGGTACAGGCAAAGGCGACTGCCGGGAACGAAAGGTTGAGGACTACTGGTCTTGACCCCTTCTTCCCCGCGCGGTTTTGGCACGCTTCAGCACCAGGCGTTCATGTTTCTGTCCGCGTCCATACGATTACGAACCTTGCAGTATCGTTCCCCGCTCGGTTCTCCGGAAAGTCCCCAATCGTGGAAAGGTGGCTCCAATATTTTAGACGAGTGCCGGGCAGGCCGCTTTCTCTGAACGAAGTCGACAACTCCGGCTGCTGGAGAACCCTCACCCACGTGGCCCTGCTTCGCGATTTTCCAACGTTTTCTTATCGCAAACTTTATTTTCTCTCCCCAGCTGAGTCGGGCCCCGACTTTCGAGACTAAGATTATTTCTCCCAAACGGGCTCAGTAGAAGTCCGGACAGGCAGGGGCGAGCTTAAGAATTCGTTCTGTTTGTCACTCTTAGACTGCACGGTCAAGTACGTTGAGGGCCGCTCGACCCATGGATCGAACAAATGCAGAGACTCGAACCGACTCAGAGGGGCTTTGAATAATGTGCATCTTAGTCTTGTTCCTTCGTACATGACGATGCCGGATCGACATCAAGTCAACAAGTTGGATCGGCCACGAGCTGGTTCCTTTGCTGCGAGCAACGATCGAAAATTTATTTGGCGAGCCTCTTGTTTTCGGATCACGTCTCGTATCGCTTCGGGTTTGCGGGCTGCTCGAGAGAGACTTCCACAGCAGGACGATCCCGATGCGGCGCGGCAGTGGACCTTCGAAAAAACAATTTTTTGATTTTCCACATCCTGGAAAGCAACGTCTCAATACTCAGAGTTGATGGAGCCGAAGGCCCATAACCCGGACCTCACTCGAGGTGATATCGAGGAAAAAGCTTATGGAGAGACTTGTGGGTTAGAATTTAGAAACTTCCCCGAGTTTTTGATGGATAGCTCAGCTCCATCACCTGAACTTATTCATATCGTTCGCCTGTTTTGTGTCCGAATCCAGCATCCTGTTGAATCCTGCTCATCTTTGCAAACCAACCCCTTGGGGAGGAAGGGGGAGCACGATGCTCTGGGCAGCAACTCGTAACACTACAACGACTCTTACAGCACTTAATTTCTTCCTGAAAAGTTTGAAGATCGATGCCGTTTGAATGATGCCGTGAATCGAAAGGGGTTCCTCATTGTCCTCGATCGCAATTGATGCTTAAATTGCAGGAAATGCTCGAGCGCTCGTTCAGTGTCGAGGCCACTTGTGGGACGACATTGACGAACGCATCGCCGACTACTTGGGAGCTCCTTTATCGGCGATTGCTTCGAAGAAATTCGACTCTCAGACTCGCTTTGAGGCGGATTGCGTCGACTCCCATTGAGAAACATTGGGTCATTCCCCTGAAAGAACGTCGAGCGGAGGGAACTGCGACTCTCGAGTGCAAATCACTTTCGGTCCGCTGTTCGGTGGTTGGTCCGATTCGATCCACTGGTGGCAGTTTCAGAACTCGTCGCAAGACTCGAACGAGCTGCTGCTGTATGTCGAAAGAGTTATTTTTGCGTCCCATTCGCACATCCATCCCTGTAACTCGGTATGGAGTTCGAGACTCGATTTTCTGGATTTTTCCCCATTCGGTTCTAATCCATCTCTGTACCAATCGAAGGTACGGAAACGTGAGGGAATGTCGTACTGGAGCACGGATCGGTCGGTCGTTAGCGCCGTGGAACACTCATACGTTTCGACGGAGACATGCATAAAAATATTAGTGCTCAGGTCCTGGGATCTCATCTGGTTTTCGAAAATGCCATGGGCGTAGCGGATATCCACATGAATCAAGACTCCTCGACTGGTGGTGGACTCTCAGGACTTTTCTTCATGAGTCCGTCTATGAAATGCAAGTTGAACACTGGAACTATCGGTGCAGAACAACGAGAGAGGTCAGCGATTCTCATATTGATCTGGCTATTGTAAGGAATAAGGAAATTTTCTCCCTTATCTCGAAATCGCTGCACGAGTTTAGCCAACGCCGGTTTCCGAGCTGCTGTTTTGCAGTCGTGGACATAAACTTCATGATGTTCGCTCAGTGCATGAGCAAAGCATCGTTGAGAAAGGCCGGCTCCCTGAGCAGATTCGCCGAGAACGTCCCGCCGTCAGAGCCAAGTCGAGTTGGAATCAGAGGCAATATTCAGTAGGAATGACTCCGGATTCAACTCCCATCATCCGACGAGAGGGTTGAGGGAGTCATTCTCGGTGACGATTCGAATAGACCCGGTTCGAGAGCGCGTGAAAATTGTTGATGCCGGCGTCAGCATTCTCGTCATCGTGATTATGTAAATCATCAGATATTTGAAAGTGGGAAGGTATTGGCGTCGAGAAAATTGAGACCTATCCGACCGCACAATGAGATTGGTTCGGGCTCCCGAAAGGAAATCGGAGACGGGTGAAAATCTCAGTTTCATCTGTCCGCCATCAGACCGATGCGCGGGTTCCTCTGTCAGCTCCCGTGGAGGAATTTGACAGGCGAAAATGATGGGGGACCGCCTATTAAAAAACGTTGGACAGGACACGAGACGGGAGCGTGAAATTTATCCGCCCGTCTCTCCCATCTCCGCAGTTTAGTACGACCGTTATTATTAGGATCCACCCGTACATGTCGAGCCGTTCCAGCTGCCTCCATCTGTCGAGGGATCCCATGTCGCGGCCCTCCCTACCCCCACCCGGGGAAGCCTCCCACCGTCCTCCCAAGCGACTCCCCTGGTCTCTCGACCGCACGCCTCCACCGGCCCCCACACGAATTCCCGTACGGGCCCGCCGTCTGTCTGTCTGAACGAACGAACAAAATAACGGAATCGATTTTCCATCCAGTAGCCACCGCCGTCGCCGTTCCGAAGCGAGTAGAAGGGAGCAGTAGTAATGTACGATGTAAGTGAGCGACTCTGCTCCTCGAAGAATCCCTTCGGCTGCCCTCAGCCGTTCCCCACTCTCCTGCCGCCCTTTTACCGCCTTCAGCTTCCTTGTCGTTCCTGCCTCGGTTCGCTCTCCGTGTACTCGCCTTTCTCTCCTGCTCAGTCCGTAACCTCTCCTGCTCCGATGCGCCTTTTCCACTGGTTTCTCCGAGTTCCGATCCGAGCAAGCGGTCTCCTGCCTTCCGCAGAGGAAGAAACCATCTGTTGTAGCAGCGTTTTAACCGAGTGGACGAACCAGCGAGCAAGCCATTCGGCCAATACTGGACACGAAAGTAAAGAGGAGAGAAATAAGAGCGACTCGTTGGCTTGGAAGAAGTCGCTGGCTCCCTTGTCCGGGATCGGGTTCCGCTCTTTTTGCTGCCTCGGGAGTCGTCTCTCCAACGGCCGATCACGGTGTCTGACTGTTTACTTGGTGTGAACGCTCCGCCTAATGACCGGTACAGCGGTGTCGGAGTTTTCCGGAGATGGCTCTGTCCAGAGCTCCGAGGAAGCGAGATTGGATTGAGCTGAGACCCGGTCGAGTGAGCCTGGGCTCCGGATGTCAATTGTGCTCTTTGTGCTCTGAAACTCCAGTCGCAGCCTCGGATCTCCTGTTTCCAGACGACGCGAGTTCCGTCAACTTCCCGAGGGCGTCTTCGGATGCGTCTGAAAGGAGTGAAAGCTCAGCCAAACAGCGGGCGGAAATTTTCCGAGGCGGACGCAGGAGTTCTTCGCGAAATTGACTGCTTTCTCGACGATGCGCACGAAAGCATTGGGTATTTTTCGGATTTTTTCGGCGAGTTTTTCGTAATTTTTTCTAGGTAATCAGGCTTTTATCTGAGGGAAGGAGGTGCGGAATCTGACTCCGGCTGGTGGGTCAGATCGCTTCCCAAGGTCGAGGACGGGAAAACTCTCTGGGTAACTAAACTCGACCTCGGGGTCTTCAAATTTGATGCTCCATCGAAAATCCCGTCGACGTCAACGAGGACGGAACTCGTTCGGAACTGCGTCGTCGCCACCTGGAGCATCAGTATCCATGACGGTGAACTCAGGTCGAGGACGTTTTTTGTTGCTCCGGGCTCCTCCATGTCATTTTTTCGCTGATGCTTTCTCCAATGTTCTATCCGATGCTTCTGTTTTGAAGCAACAGCATCCATCTTGAACGATGTTCGACTATTGCTCACGGTCTCTGTAGTTTGCTCTTCTACCGGATCTTCCCACCTTTTCTATCCTTTTCGTTTTTCCATCCTTCACTCTCCTTGTCGTGGCCGTCATCCGGTTCGTATTTTTCATGTCGTCAACCGGCATCGCCTTCCCGCGCACAAACTCGCGTCGCTGTTCGCTCTGATCCCTCTCGAAACTCGTACGCGAGGCCCAGTGATGGAGGCGGTGGATAATCCCTCTTTGCGTCAGATGTCCTCGCATAATTGTGAGTGCCGACGCAGCCGGAGTTGTTTCGAGCAGACATAAGCTGAATGCGACTGTCTCGTTCTCTTCCTTATGGGCCACTCGTCTGATGTTGAGAGCGGAGAACAAGTGCGATCGCGAGTGTTGGTCTCAGAGAAGGGGGAGGTTTCGCGCGAGAGGAAGACCCCGCACGGGGAAATGTTTCACTGAAAAGACGATAAGTCACGCGTGCTCTCTTGACAACGAGAGCAAAACGAAACCAGCGGTAGACTTAGCGAACTGAACGCAGTGTGTCTAATGGACTGCAGCCTTTTTTGGAATGTGAACACTTCCCTCTGCCCCGACTCGTTGCTTTAGCCCTTTTGAAGTCTTCCTCTCGCTGTCCACATGGTTCCCGTCCGCAGCTGCCCCACCATGAAGTTTCCCATCCGACTGCCCCCGTTCCCTCATCCCACGCTGCTTCCAGGTGCTGAAGCTACCTAGTTACAGAGACGACATTTCCAGGAGTAGCAGGGTTGAGGCAGCTCACCTCGAGTCGGATGTTTGAGTGGCTAGACGTTGGTGCTTCAGATTCAATCTGGAGCCCACGGGGGATGCCGCCTAAGCTCCCAGTACTGTTTTCATGGCTCCCACCAATCAAAATCTCGGAGAATGGTGCGACAGCGGTATTGTCCCCCTGGGAGGGAGGGTCGCTTCCTCGCGGATGGACGGGAAACAAAGAAAAATGAGAGAGATACTCGAGGAGATACTCTCCCTATCGCCACAAACTTGCTGCAAGAGGTTAGGGGAGTTCCTCTCTTGGCTCCTCCAGCACTGTGCCCTCAGTCTTGCTTCTTGGTCAGAAAGAACTGGTTCAGAAGCGTTTCAGCTGGTTTCATCCCTGAAGCTCACTCTCTTGAGTGCCAATGAACATTCGAACTGTCGGAACTTCATCGAAACGCTCGATCGTTTTCGGATTCGGAAACAGTTCTCCCCCAGACAGAGATTACAGGAGTCTACCTTTGCCGGGACTAGCGATAAACCGAACTGCCAACGGGGAGCAACAGCAAAGCGGTTTCGTAGGAGCAAGTCCCGTTGGAGACTAGTTGGTATGCTCTTGACATGATGTCATCCACAGATGGACGAGCAGCTCGTGGAGATTCCTCCTCCCGTGCGTACTCCGAACCTGAGTTCACCTGTTCCGAGACCATCTCGAACTAACGTGGAAGTGCGGTTAAGTTCCACGTCTTCTGAGTGGTCTACCCCTGGACGCGTCATCATGTGGGCTTCCGGTTTCAACGAGATGGATGTAGTGACGCATTGAATAGCTTCTCCTAGCAGAGATAACATATTTATGTGGAGCGTGGTTTATGACCAACGGTCCGATCGCTCACTCGCCATTCTGGTCCACATGCTCCGTGAAACACGAGATAGCGAGGGATAGGATAAAGCCGTCCTTGAAACGTCGTCTGCTTTCCAGGGCTCGGAGGTTCCGTGAATTTTCCGCGAGTTTCTACCACAGAGTGAGAAATCTAGACGAGAATGGAAGCCGAAAGCTCGAGCCGCTTGAACTGCTCAGCCCCGCCGTGAGTCCCGCGAATCCGAGGATCTCCAGGGAAACGTGTTTTCCCCAAGATACTTGGAACCAGACAAATATTCTCAAAGTTGAAGCCCAGGCGGTGGTCCGATGCGCCAGCAGCGGGGACCCAACCCATCGCTGGCATGCCGAGCTTTCATTTGGAACAACTTCAATAAGGCGACGCGAGTAGGGACGCGTGGGGGACCGCGCTATCCGCGGACCCTCACGTCGCTTTGAGTGTTGAGTTCGGCGTAACGGCGAAACTCTGCCGGCTGGAAAAGATTTGATGCTACTCCCGAAACCGAGCTTCGACGGCATGACCTGCGGGCCACATGCAGAGGTTCTATCACGGTGAATTCAAACTCCCCTCAAAAAATCAGGGACGAATCCAGCTGATAGGATCCTTGCGGTGTTCTCGACTGCGACGAGCGATACGATTCCCGAGCGGACGGCGTGAAACTCTCCGAGTGATGCACGAACATGAGGAGTCTTCGACTTCCGGAGCAAGCAATGATTTCTGGCCACATCTAGGCGAGATGGAGATTCGAGCTGTGGAGCACAAAAAGGTCGCTCGATTCAGCTCATTCAGGCCGGACGGGGTCCAATATTTCTGCGTCGCTACCGATGCGATCGTCCGCCCTCAGTTCCAGCCCTACAAAATGGATTCGTGCTCTTCACAAGGAAGTTCTGGACCATATTCCAGCAGACAATCAGCTGAAGTGATTCAGACAGCGAGTTCAATTGTTCTGAGCGCGCCACCAAGTTTCGCCTCGCATCGGAACATTAAGCCTGATCCGGCGAAGCTTTCCGCGGATTTCCAGAAATTTTCCATAGAAAAATTAACATATAGAGGGAAACGGGCTTGAGTCAATAGATGATTCCCGAGTGAATTCCAGTTCATCCATGACTGCATCATGTTTGACCTTTTGATTCAATTATCTGAGCAGCTGCAGCCGCACGAACCGAGTCTTCGAAGTCTGAAGGAAGTCGGGGCCTCCTCATCGACGAAGTGTCCAGGAGCAGGGGCGTTGTAACGATCGTAATTATGGCGCGAGGCGGCGAGGGTGAACGCCATCGGAAATACGACCTATCGGGGAAACTTTTCAATATTATTGGTTTGAAACCGCTCGTCCGGTTCTCGGAGCGAGCTTCGGCCGAACTCCGGCCATGAGGGAAGCGACCACAACAAGTTTATAGTGCGCACTTTTTGAGTTCAGGGGAGAGGTGGAAGTGAGGAACGCTGTGAGAGAGCAAAGTGATCAATTTCATGTTTACAGTCCAATATCACCGAGTTGGTCTGGTTTGAGGGCCGGTCGACGAAGCGAGCCAGCTTGGCCGTCTGAGCAGCAATAACCGTTTAGCAATAAAAGAAAGCCATTTATCGGGTCAGTTATTGCTCCCATGATGAACCGAGGCCAGCCCCAGCCGATGAACAGGCCTTAAGCTCTCCGAGCCGAGGTACGTATGACGTCTGGCCGAATGTTACCCACGTCGAGGACTCACAACTCCGACCCAGGCATTGCCTCCCGGTCCCACGATCAAAACTCGACGAAGAGATCCAACCGCTCCCAGCCTCCCCGTTTCAATCAACTTTATAGAACCTAGATATTGGTCGGTCGCCGACCTGTATTATCTTCATTTCAGCGTCTGTACCCAACTCCCTCCCCGTCACGAGTTCGACCGTATTTTTGCCTGGAAATGTTATCAAGAGTCGATTGACCAAATTATGTGGCAATCCATCGTTTATGGATCGAAACCCAGCGAATTCTGTCCTCACACTTTTGTTGACGTCAAGCCGATTGCGTTCGAGTTTCCTTCAGAAGTCTGCAATTCAACGGACAGCACCACCGTTCAATTCTGACTCCACCCGACTCACCGGAAGCGGGCAGAGACAGTCGATTTCGTGCATGCGTTCGTCTCCGGAGACGCCGTGGGGAGAGGAGAATAATCGGAACGATTCAGTCCTCTGTTTACATCGTTCCAGACCCTGGACAAGAGTCAGTGGGCGATTCCTCGGGAAAGCTCCAATATCGTGTGACAGCTTCGACGATCCGGCAGGGGAAGAGGCCGTTGACATTGTGGTCGTTAGCGCGTGGAATGTCCGCCTCGCTCTGTATGGATCCAGGGGAGTGGATCTTCGCACAGAAGCTATCGTGATCAGTAATCACCGGAGTTCGGCAGCATCCCGATTTCTTGTTAGTTCATTGCCTGATTCGCAAATCGATTCCGGTTCTGCTCCTTTTTTACGTCTGCACAGCCCGATCAGGATTTTCGGCCGGAGCCGTGTCCAGCACAGCGGGATCCCTGGAACAGAAGCCAAAATATACTCTGATCCTAATCTACGGATCAAGCGACACCCAACACAGGGAATCAGTACATACTGTGAACGCGGCAATTAAAGCTTCACTCATGACTAGTCAGGAAGCTGGCTAACAACGACTTCATTCGGTTCGTCTCCTGAGAGGAAGAAAACCTGAGAATAATAACAGTACCGGCTTCAAAGCATGGGGAGCGATCCTCAAGAGAGCACTGATCTGACTGAATCCAAATTGCGCCACTTCCCGGACGCCATGCCTTTCGTCTGTAAACTTAGAACAATAAACATTTCCCGACCTCGTTTGGTCGAAAAATCTGGCGAATGAATGTCAGAAGTCTCCAGGAGGTTTCACTTTGCTTCCTGATGAGTCATGCTGTCTCCGAACACGTCTCCCCTTCTCCAAAAATTATTTATCTTGCCAAGATTTACCAGGATTCCCCCGATTGAACATTCCGGGAAACTTCCTCTTCTCGGACGTCCGGGAAACGCCCGATCCGAACGAAAGAACGGGAGCAGAGAAGATGTGCTTTCTTTCCAGCTTTCACGCAAGGATGTCGTCAAACTCGTTCGAGAGGGTGCCGAGTTGTGGCGTCCGGAAGGGAACGGAACATGATCCTGATCAGATCAGTGCTTCCTTGAGAATCGCTCGTAAAACTCTGAAGTACAACCACAGCCGAAACTGTTGCTGTTTCCCACGTTTCTTCAGGAGACGAACCGGATAAAACAAACTTGAACCAGCTCCACGACATCCCATATGTGTTAAATTACTTTTTAAAGACTGATCGCTCGGAGAATGACTGTGAATGCGTCAGTTGTTGTCGATGCCTCACCTGGAAGTACCTCAAAAGAATTCCTCTCAAAGCAATCTCCTTCCGATTCTCAGCGAAACGGAGCGCGCGTATGCGTTCGCAACGAGGTGGTTCGTGTAGTTAAGACGCTTTTGTCCTTATCCCCCAGCTCAGTCTGCGTCGTTTGCCCTCTCCTACCACGCTTCTCTTCCGCCGAGTACTCAGAACATGTCCGATGCGTGTGTTCCAGAATAAATCTTGGGACAGTTATTTGTTCCCTCGATTCGTTCATCTCCGGGCCAACATCATATGTGAGTCTCATATCCTGGTCTCTTTCGTCCGCCTAACACAGTGATTCAACAAGACCCATTCAGACAGGAGAGCTCAGCGACAGCAACTGCATTTATACAAGCGGGATTCGTGAATCATACGTGACGAGGCAGATCGGATGAAAAACATGATAACATGATTAATTCAGTTGTCGTTCGGAGCTCCATGACGTGGGATTATTGATGACGCGAATAAATTCGGCTCCCCGGAAAATGGCTGAATGAGATGTCAGCGCCCATCGATCGATAAGTGTCGGCCGGAATGGATCCGCTCGGTACGGTTCTGGAGAAAGACAGTTCAGCTGATGGAACGCGTGTGCCCGTCTTCTTCACCAGCTAGTTTGCGTGAACGATTGCACGCAATCAAGTCTGGCTCCAGGGTTACCCTGTCCATTCAGGAGCGATCTCGCGAATCTATTCCGAATCCATCGGCCCGCATGCGAGAGTTACCAAACAGACGGAGAGCTGCTCTCGGGGTCGATTCTATCGAAGCACGAGCCTCCCACGCAGAACCACAAAAGCAAGGTATCGCCCGAATCGCCGCGTAGAATAGATTGGGGCCGTTTTGGAACAGAGCGACAGCTCCCCGGAGTCAGAGCGCGGTGTTCTAGGACTGTATTGGCCCGATCTGTATCGCGAATCAGTATTTCTCGCACGGTTTTTTGGCTCCGAACTAACTTCGCTCGAGCACCAGAAGCACACAAAGGCTGAATGCGCAGACGAGATTCGTTCAGAATGACCTGGCACAGACCCAGTCCTGCGCGCATACAGTGAGGAGCCTGGTTTTTCGCGTCACTTTATAGTAGATTTACGTCGCACCGTTCGCACGCTGGATCCGATGACGACTTCTCGCGTGCGTTGATTCGCACGTCGCTCACCAAGCCGGTGAAAGCGGTGCAAAAACAAGAGGCTTCGCAGTGTTCTCTTTTCACTCTCAAATGTGTGTTCATTGTTTCTGCGTGGATCGATATCGGGTTCTTCGGCTTTCATTCGCGCTGTTCATCAGCCGCGGTCTGGCCCGGATATTCGTTGCTCCGATATGCGTCGTGCGAGTCGCTGATGCCGTTCGATGAAATAATACTATTCAGTTCCCTCGGCATGCCCACAATACTTTGTCCGTGTTCGGCCGCCCTGATCCGCGCTCTTAACGTTATGGCTGCCTCGCCTTCCGCGGTGGCGATGGCCGCGTTCGGGTCCGCTGTGAATTCGAAACGAGCACGGCTTGTTCTTGCGGCATTCATGTTGGATGCATTCTTGCACGTCCACGCTGAAGATCGCGTGAAGGCCGTCTGCATAATATTTCGAGGAGCGAATATTCATCCTTCCGGCGGGTCGGCCGACCTCGATGGCCAGACGGGATGGCGAACGGCGCTGCCAACCCTGTCGAGAGGCGCTCGAGGGGGTCACAGACGACATGGACTGCGGCACACTGTAATCTCGGCGCTCGCATTTCAAGAATCACACATCAGTGACGTCAACTGCGTCTCCAAAAGCCGCATTCTAAATGGAACTTCCTAAGAGAGGCGACTCAGGGCATTGAAAGCCCGAAACGGACTTGCCCTGAAGGGCTTGCGCAGGGTCGAAGCACGCCACTGAAGGTCGGGAAAGAACGGAAGAACACTCTTCGGGTGAAACCGATGGAATCGAGTGAGACCAATAATTCTAGACCGGTTGAAGGTGGGTGCAAGCCCGATCCCCGCAACCATTTTCGAGAAGAACATTCCCGTGATGGGAAATTCTCAGGAGCGTCGCTTTCATGTTATTCCCGCTGTGAGAGGAACATCCATTCGATACCTTATTTGAGAAACGCCCCTCGAAGGCTTTCATAGAACCTGTTCCGTAATAGAAAGGGCTAAGGTTGGCAGGGATTCCAATGCACATTGGAACACAGGCTCGCCGTAACACTAGCGCATTTTTTTTTAGACGTGGCCATTCAAACCCGGATCCGCATTCTCTCTTCGACCTCTAGGCGAGTTTCATCGGGGAAACCGCGCTCACCCCACAATCATCAAATCGTCATGATCAAAAATGATCAAAGCCGATAGCTTGGATAATTATCTGAGCCTGGGAGTTCAGGGATCCAAACTGGCACACCTTCCGTCCAGCCAAATGAGTGGATTATGACTGAGAATTCAACGTATGGACTCATCAGCTCACCATCAATCCAGCATTATTCATCGAGCTATCTTCCCCTCAACCCTCATATCCATGAATTGATGGAAGCTGGATGATGAATATCGTCTGCATTTCAGCCTCGGATCATACCTTATGAGAACACGCGAACATTCTTATCTCTGAAGCTTGGAAGTTCAGGCATTATCCAAGCCCGTTAGATTAGTAAGCTCGTTAGATCAGTGACTATTTGATGCCGGATTCTATAATTTTTGTGGCGGAAAGGCGTGATGCGTCGACCTATTCATCCATTCACCAAAACATGGATCGATTGATTGTTGAAAAAAGGAAAAATGAGATTCACTGCTGTCGTCATGACTCGATCAATATTGTGTCTATGTTGCGAGAGCTATGACCATGAATGTTTCTCATAACCATAACTGTGAAAATGAATTCGCCCAACTTCTGCACTCATGACAGAACTCGTCTCTTACACTGTCTCTCCTCCTCCTCCGCATTCACCATGTAAGTTGACACTCTGGAAGCGTAAGCGCTAGGAATGAGGAGTTCCAGTCGCTTCAGTGCGAGCACTCGACTCACGATCGAATGTGTACACTGGATTGCTTTGATCTCTGTGCCAAAAGACTCACTGTGCGGCGGCCGCCGCAGGCTCACTTTGACGTGCACATCTCGATGTCTACCTTCGACAGTGGCAAGGTCCCCTCTGCTCTTGAGCGCAAGAGCTCCCTTGGATCGGCACATGGCATGGAAGCTCGCTCAGCAGCCGAACGAACCCGCGGTCAAATGCGTTCTCTTCCGGGACTGTGCCTCGGGCATGTCCCGGAAAACTGGGCTGAACTCCGATTCCCGATGTCCGCGCCGTGGGTTAGAAAAGCCGCCAGGGCAAGACAGAAAGTAGACGAGAGAAAGGAGCATTGCGACCAGGACTCGTATCCAACATTATGTAAAAATGCACCGTAATGGAAGGCGGCAAGGGAATTCGCTCATCTGAGTGTTTCTCGTGCGCTTTTGAAGTTGGCCTCCCGATTTCGATGCTCCGGCGCATCGCTTTCTATCCAAAGATTCGATTTCGGGTCTTGGTACCTGGATTTTCTGCTCCTGCGTTCTCCTACTTTGCCACGATTCCGGTTATTCTTGGAGCTCCGTTGAAATTTCAGCAAACTCTGTCTGAATCTACGCCTCATCAGAATGTAAGGGGGTAGATATTGAAAGTATGAATCGCCCAACGGCTGTGGCTGGATCCCTTCGTGAGTATCACGAGTCCTGCCCGTTTTCCGGCTCGTCACCTCCACTTCCTCGGCACCCATTCTCCCTGCTCCCCGATCGGCTGAATACTGAATCGAGGAGTGAATTCCAGGCGCTCATATCGCATCAATTCTGCAGTGACCGACCTCTCACGGAGGTGCCAGATGCTCGTCAGGCACTCTTGTTACTTCCGAGCTCACTTCGTCGGAGCCTTTACCGAAAGCGGTGGAGAGAAACTTGGAGAGTCTGACGAAGTCCACCGTGTAATGACAAAGGCACGGAGCGCGGCGGGGGAAGTAGTGAACGAGGGAAGGTTCCGTATCATCGGTGAGCTCCAGTCGATTTAATTTGGTTTGAAAACATTATCGACTACATTGACAGCGGCCGACAATTGATGCTTGCCGCAAATTGAAGCCATCCCACTGTTCACCGGACGACATCAGACGTCCTCCTCCAACCCTCAGCAGCGTCTGGAACTTCTTCCGAAACAGGGCGGAATTCTCAAGCTGACGGCGTTCTCTGTCACAGGCTTGGCGCAGCCTCAATCGACACTCGACACGTCTGAGTTCTGAAGCTGAACAAAACTCCCGAGACGAGATCGTCAGGGCTAGCGCATCAATCTTAGATCACAGTCCTCCGGTTCACATGGGAAGGATTCAGTGATGGACGATTGATTGATTTCGCTGGAACCCAAAACAACTCCGGGGCGACTCTTCCGTTTCCCGTTTGTTGCACGAATGGCACGCTCTACGGGCAACGACCCCGTGCCGTGACAGCGGCATCGGGAGAACAACAAACAGAGTTGGGAAAAAGAGGCTCTGATCTAGAATGCTTGAAGTCGAGAGGCGTACCGAGGATCGTGGGCACGTGCCAGTTGGTGAGAACAAACTGTCGGGCGGCCATATTGATGAATGAACGAATGAATGGATGCATGGTCGCTGTGAGAGGGGTCGATGGAACACAAGCTCGGGCTGCCAACTTCGATACTTCTGCGGCGGCAGCGCTGTACCCTTTATGAAGCCGGCCATGGCAGCTGTTTCAATGTGGGGCGGTTCGTCGTAGCTTGACTGTGGCTCGATGACAATGGTAATCAGTTTCCGACGTGATTACAACTCCGGAGCAAAGAGCGACGCCGAACACACTTGATTGCGGGGTCTATGCCGACCTCCATAACGGCACCGAAAAAACGAAAACCTCGCTCGAAGGACTGTTTGATGAAAGCACTGTGTTTCGTACACAAATACGGACGGTTGCGGGATCCCGAGCAAGCACGGGCGCTCGGAGTTAGCTACGTGCATTACGTACGTCTCTTCCAAAACCTTTATGGACGTGCAGGGACGTACCCGTTCTCGCATCCATACCTTTGTGGGTCTGTCCAGAAGCGTGCCGCGCGAGCCCATTAATCCGCTCCTCCGAAACCTCACTTTGGATACTAACATGGCCTCATCTTGGCCACGTGTTTCCGAAAACGGTGTGAGGAGCCGAATATTCCCCCTGCCCCGATCGCCAAAAGCTGTTCGACTTGGGGTAGGATGATTTCCCAGATGGTTTATCCTAGCGCTTCTGTCCGGCGTGTCGGAAACTCACGGGAGACACCAGTCTGTCATGGAAACTCTCACTGCGATGACTTTCCGGGAAGCGCAGCTCGATAAAACATTTATCAGCCACCTTTCATGATGTTCTCCCTCGGGGAGTTCCAACCTTCGGTGGGATGCTCACTCAGAACGAGGGGGCGGACCTCGATTCCAGTGGTTGATCACGGGAGAAAATGTTCTCGGGGCGCCGAGAGTGCGACCGATCCAACCGATGCGCGCAGTCGACTTTGGAGGGAGCATCTGCTTCCGATTTGGCAACAGGACTCATCGCAAATATGTCCAAGTAACTGATCGAGATAGCTCCAACTTTGTGAGATGAAACGCCAGAATCGATTTGCAACGAAATTAATCCTAGAGAGTGCCCAGCCCTCCATCTGGTCCGGGATGCGGAGCACCCGACATCCAAACATCGACAAAATCGTTGCGTATCTTCTTCCGCTCTCGAAACTTTAAGATTTGCGCAGGACGCGATGGGGCGCGAGAGGAGGGCCTGTGTGACGGGTGCAGTAGCGGATTCGGAGCGTCGCTCTGGAGGAAGTTTGGCTTCCCAATGAAGTGAAATAGATCGATGGATGTCAACATCGCTTTACGTTGCTACATCCGGGTGTTCTTGCCTCATTCCGAGCGTTGTTGACAGAACGGAGAGTTTCCTCGAACTGCAACGGTTGTTCCCTCAGTTTCTTTCAGGACTCAACTCCCAGGTCGAGAAGGAGGCAGCAAGGTTTCGAGATGATATCGATGCTGTCTGGTTCCTCCTGTTTGGTCTTTGCGTTGCCGCTTTCGTCACCGGCGTCCGTGCCTATCTGCTGGGGCCGTTCCTGGAGGAAGGAAGAGGAAACCTCTTTCAACAGCTTTGACTCCGACGGAGAAATAAAGGTAGCCTTGGGGATGTTCCTCAGACGAAGCTCCGACACGAGGGAGCGGGGTCGATTTTCGGAAAACCGTTACCTCCAGAGGGTCAGCCTCCATCACAAAGGCATGCCACTTCCAGGGAGCTCTATTCACAATCCTCCGCCCTCTATGGAATGAACGATTGCCTTGCTACCTGTCAGACGTCGCCTAGCTAGCACGAGTCCACTTCGAAGACCTGTTTCCTGGAAGGAAGGTCTCAGGAGGGCGCTCTTGGCGTGTCGAAGTCTCCTGAGGGTGAGGTGCTACAGCGGACACGTCATCGACGCGGCGCAATTCCGCGAACCATCACCGAAACCGGATTACGTCCCCAAACTGGCTCTGTCATTTAAGGCTCGCTTCTTCGGTTTCCGTAAAGGAAGGATTTCATTACGATTTGCCTGACTTTCGGGATTTTGTGAACTCTTGGAAAGCACCCGCCGAGCGTGCGATCTGCGATCATATCGAATCGGACGAGAGCTTCGCCAGAATGGGCTTGGATCGCGGGTTTCCCGGAATTGTCGGCAAGACATTACGCCGATCGATGTCAGAACTTTGCCTAACAGAGGAACGTCTGACTTAAACAGGGAAACACGGGGCTTCTCCTCGCGAGAAACTTT
Source organism: Phytoseiulus persimilis (assembly GCA_037576195.1). Lineage (NCBI taxonomy): Eukaryota > Metazoa > Arthropoda > Arachnida > Mesostigmata > Phytoseiidae > Phytoseiulus > Phytoseiulus persimilis. The sequence continues at coordinate 14,200,152 of CM075103.1, forward strand.
AAGAGGATCCCACGTGCCCGAAATGGCGGGCATCTACGCCAATGAGAGATGATTCAGAAGTTTGGTGGGAACTTTCGACGTGTATACTTATCTCGGCGAGCTCGTTGCGTCGTTCGGCGACACTCTGTTGTCTATTTCTTCCTCTAGCGTCTCTCGCTGCGGACTTATTTACATGCTAATCACATTTCACACCCGCCAGTGACTTCGTTCGCAGTTTCTATTCCCGTACATTTCTCGCCTCGCCAAGCGTTAATGTCCTCCTCCTACTCCCCCGATTTCCGCTTCGTTGTTCGCTTCCGGATTCATAGAGCGAAATATTCTCCGTGGCTTCCTCTGAACGGGAACTCCTCACGATCTCTCCTCCGCGAAGACATGGGCTTCGTCGTCACTTGAATTCTGCGATTCTCGAATTTATTCCTCGTTCCATCGTGGGCTCGCCGCCTGGACTGTACTCCTGCGTCATTCCTCGTTTGGCACCATTGGAAGCGACAGAGAACAAATCTGAATAGTCTGCCGTATGTCGCAGGGCTCAGACCGCGTTTCTTGATGAATGGTGCGGGTGTTGCTCTTTCTCTCGGATGCTCCCAGGTTCCCCCTCCTCCCTACTCGACTGCAGTTGTCGGCTTTTTTCTGCTTCTCGTCGAGCGAGGATCCTCTATTTCATGATGTCGCATACAGACCGCGTAGGAGAAGAGTGGAGGAATCTGCACTTGTTGAGCCTCGCAACGTCTGAAGAGGCTCCATCTCACAAGTCACATGTGGCTGGGAAAAGCGAGAAGCACTTTTGCATTCATGCAGAGAACAGATGTCTGGCGAGATCGCCTTCAGAGCGGGTCTGAAACTTGATCGGGTTGGATTAAAAATATGTCTCGTCAATGAAGCGCCGCGGGAACAGCAACATTGTCATCGTGATTCCGGCTGACATGGCGCAATCAGTCTTGGGTGGCACGTGACACGTCACGTCAACGGGGCGTGAATACACGCGCGCACGCAATCTTATAACAAACTGCATGGGCAGTCGAGGTTACAGTGATTCATCATGGAGGGAAAAATTGAAAAACCGCGTCCGGGTTTCTCTCTCTGTTGAGAAACCTCCGACGTTCAAGATTTTTCCTCTCTTCTTCCTCTCGATTTTTTGCTTCCGACTATCCCTCTGACTTATCCATCTCTCGAGTGATCTTTCCCTTCTTGTCCTCCCAAATGCTGTGTCTGTTCCCAATTCCTTTCCCTCCTCTCTCGGTCATTATCGTCGACCACGCTCTCGGTTCCTCTCCCCACGCGCGTCTTCTATGATGATTCTTCCTCCTTGCCCCTCCATCATCATCATTCCCTCTCGCCCTCTCTCGGCACTCTCCCCCTCTCCGTCTCTCTTAGTTGAGTTTCCCCTGTTTTGCCATGTCGTTCTGCTTCTCTTTCTCTCTCGATTCCGATACTCCCCGTCGTTCTCCAGTCCGATTCGTGACTCATGAATGAATCATGAGGCCAGAGATCAGCGATTCGGGCTTCCAGATCCCTCAATGTTGAAGATTCACAAGAGCCCGCTGGCGAACCACATGGAGCCGTACAAGGAACTCTTGACAGTATATGCTTACCCACCTTCCAGTTCTCTCGGACGCCAAGGCTCCGCGATACGCTTTGGCGAGACTCCGGTAGTATTCGACACTTCGAGCCTTTATGTCCAGGCTCCTGCCCATTTCCCGGGGTCAATCGCTCTCAATCACTGTCCGGCATAAGGGAAGCCAATGAGCGTTCTCCTCCGGTCGCTGTCGGCGTTCGTTGATCCAGCGTCGTTGAGCAGCGTTGCTCAACGACGAAATGGGCTCACTGCCAACTTAGGCAAGAACGAGTACTTCTCCTCAGAGAAGCTAAGCGGCTTGTGCTGCGCCTGCCTATCCCGCTCCGAATGCATGTCGTTCCTGCGAAGCTCCAGTGCCATCGGAGCCAAACATCATTATGACCGGTTAGACGATCGGCGTCATCAACGCCGTCATAATTGCCGTCATGAGAACGACACGGACCGAATTGAGATCTCAGCTCGTCCTCCAGAGCGTTGTGAGTCTCTATCCGTGAGAGAGAGTAGTCAACGACACGAGGATTTTCCCGCTCTTCCCAAGCGTGCGTTCATGGTTACTCCTATTTACGGTATGGTGACCGGCGAGAGGGAACAGCGATCGCGTTGATGTTGTTAGAGAAACGCTCAGAGTCGTAAAAAACTCGATGAAGCCCAAGCGAGCGGAATGCGGCTCCGCTCAACGCAGGCCGAGTGCACGTAGAAGCGGGACTCAAGCCGGGTCTCTAATTACCACCTGAGGAGATTGATGCCACCAACATATCGGATTTGACGGCCGGAAGCCACGCTTTTCCGGAAGTTCGTCATCCCGTTCAAGTTTAGGGAGCTATTGAAGAGAGGATATGTCGGTTAGCTCTAATGGCCAATTGTTGTGTGCAACGTTGAGCGAACCTTTGCGTTCGCCATGACGACGACGACAACAACAACAACAGCAGCAGCAGCAGGAATACCGACGCGGGTGATTAAAGCTCGAAATGTTTCGAAGTTGTCGACTGCGACTATATCGCTCCCACCGACAGCCGCCGTAGAGGCCTCACAAAAGTCTTCCTGGTGGCCTTCGATGTGACCGTCGTTGCCACGATTATCGTCTTCGCCGCATTCAGGGACAGATGCCGGGCCGTCGCGGGGAATTTCCGCGGGGCGAGATTTGCAGTCGCCGGAAAGTTTTGAACTTCGTCCAAGTTGGGTCGAAAGTTGGACGCCGCTCGCGCGACCGTCGGCTGGCGGTCGACTGTGTAGATGTTTTCCGAAATTACGTGACGGCATTTGAATGGCCCGCTGCAGACTCCACGTTGCGCGTCCCGCTAAACTCTGTTGCGACAGCTGCCGTCCGGTCGACTGGCACTCGGACTGAAAGTCGGAAGCACGGACATAAACGGAGATAGATGGACGGCTCCGCGCCGCCATAGGAAAAATAGAAACGCGACGGAAGAAGTTGGCCGGCCGAAATCCACTCTGCGTGTGCATAGGCACACGGAGAGCCGTTCGGCAAACAGTGCGCAGCTCCTGCCGAACTGGGCGCGGCTGCGCGTCGAATCGAATCCGAGGCCTCTGGGACATGAACTGCATCCAAGGCCACCGGGATCTCCTGAATTCTACGCCTTCCATGTCTCCTGTCGCGACTGCGTTTTTGGCGATTATACAGTACGTACGCACTACCAGTGTTCCGTTGAGCCGGCTGGACTGAGGATATCCTCTGGCGGGAAAACCTCCGAGGGAGCTTTCCGAGGAACAACAACTAAGGAGCTTTTTGACCGAAACTTTACGGAGCATCATGCGATCGTTTGACGAACCATTGTACAGGCTTCGCGTCCTCGCCCGCGCGGTCATTTTGAAGGCGGATTAGGGCACGGTAATTCTTCTCGAGGAGACCGTGCAGGGCGGGGGAACGGATGAGCGCAGAGAGGATGAAGTTACGAGAAGAAAATAGACAGCGGATGAAGTCGAGTCGACGTCGAGATCTCTACTTTGCGAGGAAGCGCCCGGGAAGATCCGGCTCGAGGCATCCGGAGTCTGCGCAACAAGCTGTTGACAGGAGAGTGAGTGACCCAGGAGGCCGAGGAGAGATGGAATTCGGGAATCGAACGAGAGGACCAAGACGAACGAATCGAGAAATGATGCTCGCTCGTACCTCGAAGATGCAACGAGAAGCTTTGTTAGTCACTCAGCGATGCTGCAGAAAGCCCTCAACAAGCGCCTGGGGTCCCCCTCTGCTCCGTCGTTCGTCCGTCCGTCCGATCAGCCCATGATTTGGGCGACTTTGGATGCCTCCTTCCGAATCTGAGTTTGTATCTCCCTTCCTCGGACTCACGGCTTCGTGTGTGTTTCGTCTCGCTCTTCGCCAACCTCCTCACCTTTTCCTACCTCTCTATATGAAGTTCTATCTCTAGTTGGCAGGCTGCGTCGTTCTCTCAAACATTTACGACGGAGATTCCGACCATCAGCTCATCTCGGTTCAATCTTTGAACGTTTCTCCTCCTGTTTTTTCGTCCGCGGCGACTCCCGCATCGGGAAAGAATTCAGGATCTTGTGTGCGCAAGCTCATGACGCAGCATCACAATTCATGGTTCGATAAGAGAGAAAGAGCACGTTTATAGCTGACCCTGAGATTTCTACTGAAATCTCACCATACTGTGAGGTTCGGGAAAAATAATACCGAAGATATCCACAACATTTCCCACTTGAGTGTTCGAGCCGTCCTCGAATGGTCGTTGTTCACCAAGTTCACTATCTGACACGTCCGCCATCTGACGATTCGGCGTGTGCGCCATCTCAGGGTTTGGGGAGGGCGATGCCCCAGTTGTTGCCCTCTCCGACCCATAGTCTTATGCGCGCCTAGAGGTGAATATTCCTGTGTCATACGCAGCCCGATCGAACAGAATCAATTGTTCAAGAAAAACTGGGAGAAGTCTGGAAGAATCAAGATGGGAACAAGGTTCGTGGAGTCTTTTTGGCCTTCTCCGCAGATTGTAGGTTCTGCGATCGCAGCTCCCCGAAATCTCGGGGCGTCGTTTACAGTAATCGGCTTCTTGGCGGCGTTGTAGGGTCCGCGCGTGGGTCGCAGCCGACTCCGATGAAGACTTATTAACCTGCGCGGACACCGCATCAAATCACTCGGAACGGGCTTTTCTCTCGGAGACCTGAGCTGGACCCCGAGAGCGTGGAGCGCAGCATCTTTGGAACACTGCGTCGTGGTCCTAATCGATGCGAACCTAGTTATTTTTGGCGGCAGGAGGACGCTGTGAACAGAGGTCACAGGGATATCGAAGCCTCGTTCGACTCCTCCGGCAGAATTGACAGGAACAAAACAAGAGTAAGGACTGCTTCTTCGCCCGACTTTCGGTTGGACTTCCGTCTGACTCACTGAGTAAGTGACGGGTGGCTTCTTCGCTCCCATGCCTGCTCGCAAGGATGCTTGGCTAACTGGCCGACCGGGTCCAGGCGGACTGGGGTATCGGCGATAATGTACTTGGCCGACTCTGTCCCTCTCGGCTAAATAGAATGCTTTTAGTTGATCGAGCGGAAGAAAAAACCGGTCGCTCCTTAGCGGCAAGCAGCCGACCAACGACAACAGTTCGAGCAGCCAACGAGCTCAACTCAAGCAACTTCCCGAGACTCCGGTCGGTGGGAAACGAGGAGTGTCACTACACTGTCTTCAGCGAGCAAGCTGTTGTGTTAATTCCTTCTCTTGTGACCTCCGTTCTCCGTCGGTCGCAGATCGAACATTCGCTCTCCATGTCTCGAGACATACTAGTTCTACAGTTCAGTGGAAACTGCGAAATTCTTGCTGCGTTCGGAGGAGATGACCTCGGGATACTTTGGTACTCTCTGTCACGAGGGAACGTTCGGGCTTCTGTCCTCAAACGAATCTCCACAAAACGCAGATGTTGCTTCGCAGCGGATCTGACAGCGTGCGTTAGGGAGATCCGTTCCCCCGGAATTCATAACGACGACTCCTGCATACAGGAGCACCCGTAGTCCATCATTGACTTGGAACACTTTGACGGTTGTATGACCACAATATCCTCGCATGATGTAACAGGTTCGCACAGACTATTCGACACCGTCTCAGCAGCTCCCAGAATTCTCGAAATTCCCGCATTCAGACTTCCTGAGGGAGGGAAATGCTTTTGAATGTCGTCAATAAGTCTGAATGGATTTGGGAATCCGGTCTTCTCGACACTTTCCAAGGATTTACGGATTCATGGTTGGGAGCAACTGCTTTTCGGACTGTTCTCCCTCTTGTTTGGAACAAAGGAGGACCTATTTCGTATCAAGCATGTCCGGGAGCGCGACACGAAAGATGAGACCCCTTCCGATGAACTCTTCGGAGTCAGTTGAATCGGAGATTCGCCCATCTTCTCATCTTTCAGAAGGAGAATGAAGTTTTCAAAGACCCCCCACGCGAATCGGCTCAGTGACTCATCGATATTACCAAAATTTATTCCTCACAGTTCGAGCGAGCACGTCGCAAGGTCTATTATCATTGTGGGGTGAATCGAGTCGACGAATTCGAACGTCGTCTCGCAAGGTGCGAAAAAGTTCATTTGTGGGGTGACACTTCGACGGTGCCGTCGCAAAGGCTTCTCTGCAGCGACGAGTCATCGGTATCCGCTGGAAAGTAACTCATCCAGCAATCTCTCTCACTTTCGAAGAGTCACTTCTGAGCTTTCGCAGGGATCATGAGATCCCCGCAACGAATATCAACGGGGATCAATGCTCAGCCTCAATTGTTGTCAATCGTCAATGCTCATGCGTGAAGGGCAGTGTCATACCGTCCTGGCTCCGAGCGCCCGATTGTTCCCTGTTTGTTGCTAGCTCGCCCGGAAGCCGTTGCTGCTGCTGTTTATGGGATGCAAGATCAGAATATAGCTCAGGTTCCCTCGCAGGTGAACGCTTTCAAGCCAGATGGAGTCCTTCCCAGTTTTCTCCTTTGGAATTGCCGCTGCAGGGGCCCTCACCCAGACGCCAGAGGGAAATGGGTCCAACAGGAACTCCCCGGTCATCTCCTCGCATGCTCGTCCAGGTGAAGAACAAACGTTTTCACAGGAGCAATAGCATAATCACATCTTGGAATCGATTTCTTCGAAGGAATAGAGCAACGCGGCTTTGGACCGGACGTCAGCAATTTCTTGAAGCCTATCTCGGAGCACACGATTTGGGCCGTTTGCGCGTTTGCTCTCAGGTTGACAATCCGCATTCGTATTAATAACGACCAATGATCACTTGACGATCCCTGTTTCCACGTGTCATGACATCTCGGCTCCCTGACTTTCCGGTTCGGAGGAGAAAGTCTGAGGAGAACAGCGAAGTGGCTGCCCCCGTCCAAACGTTTGAATGATTTCGCTGCGGTCATCGCTGATTGGCCACTCACTCTTCATCACAGGGGGGAGTGTTCGGGTTTTGCGACAGTTCTGCTCCCTCGGCGGCTTGGTTCTTGAGTGAGACTCAGCAAAACTCAACCTGTTGGATGATTCAACGCTTGGGAAACGAGGGAGAACGTGGAGATTCACGCATTCGGAGAAGAAGAAATGTTCGTCCGCGAGAAGCACTGGTGCTTCCAGGCCGGAGTATGCAGTCGACGTTTTGGATAACGTTGAGGATAACTTGGGGTGATGGGAGAAAAACCCCGGCTTCCTCTCTTGAGCTTTCGGGAAGAGATTTCCGCCTGGGAGGTCTATTAAACGTTTACTACGGCCCCAGGGCTGAGCGATGTTCCTCTGCTCACGCCCACGGTGTGCGTCCGCACTCCGCAGTTGACACAGGGAGAGAAGACTTCGAGAAACTCAGGAGACTAAATGGCAGAAAAGCAAACCTTTGGTCCGGAAAAAAACAACCGCCGGACAATCAGAGTTATCCTCCGAAGCGGTCGTCGTTCTCCCCCGAGACCAAGGGGATTCTTTCCGACTCACCGGCGGCAATTCGAGAACAATGTGTCTGGTATGCGGTTCAGGCAGGTGGGGGGGGGGGGGATGTACATTTGAGAAACAGAAGAGGGACTCGACGATCGAGATGTCCTCTCCTCGTTCGAACCTGCGCAAGCAATTCAAGCATATGGGAAACAACGAGCGTGTTGAGCAACCATCCGTGGCCTCGAACGTGGTTATCAAGGCCGCCGCCACTGCCACTCCGACGTTGAGCAGCGGCGGAAGGAGGAACAGCCCCACCGATATCGTCACTGGCGCAAGCACTCACAACTCCCAGGCTCACGGCATACTCAGCACGAAACTGCGCATACCTGCTACAAAAAACGCCCCCGACAAGAGAGCAAATACCTCACACTGCTCAGGAGGAAGAACCACGCTGCATCCAATAAACGGCCCAGTGCCGTCTTCACGCAAGCGCGGCTGGTGGCGCCGGTAGGTAGGAGGGCTCGGAACGGGAACGTGAGGCGAACCTCGCTCAGATGCAGCGCAGGAGAATGGAATAAGGGGTCGCAGACTCGAACTCGCGAGTCCAGATCCTGTATTTGAAGCCAGATTCATGTTTCGGTATTCTCGTTCTGCCCGCTGTTGTGCTGAGTTTCTTCGAGGTGTTTGAGGTTTCTGCGGCCGTCGTGAGCCATGCATCGTTGAGGCACCGTCGTGTCCGCAAAAGTTCGAGAGTCCTGCCAGCAGTCTCGTGAGGCGCCGTCAGATGACGTTCGTCGAAAGACAATCACGATCGAGAGCGACTCGGGGGATCGAGGTCACAATAAAGTTGAAATACTAGATCCCGCATTCTCACAGCTTTGTGAACCAGAATGAGTCAGGACAGACTGAATCCGGGAAGGAAAAAAAAAGTCCGGAGTCCGGGAAAGTATATTCCAGAGCCAGACAGACGCACCTGCTTCCAGGAGAGCATGGGAATCGATCGACCCTGATCACGGGCAGCCTCCGAATCTGGACATCTTTAGCTCAGAACCAGGGACTCTGGAAATCGAATCCGCGTCCGAGGTTTTGCGTCCTCACCTGGACTCGCGAGTCCAGATGCATGGATTACGACGGCGGCAAAACCCTCAAGTACCTCCCGGAATATCAGCACAACGACGTGTTTCACGCGAATACCGAGTCATGAATCTGGCTTCGAATACAGGATTTCGCGCACTCATCTGGACTTGTGGACTCGGTCGAGTCCAAGAATCACGGGCTCGCTGGACTTGTGGATTTTTGCGACCCCTAGATGGGATTCAACAGCGCTCTCAAGGACAGGTTGGCCGGTGATACGACGGCGGGAGAGACTAGAAGCGCGGAGAACAGAGATGGGTCGGAACCGGAAGTTGGAATGAAGCTTGCCCACTTGGCAACAACTCAGGCGGAGAAGGCAATGGAAGAATGGAGATAGGTCCTGCCAAGGTCGAGAAAATTGTATCGTTTGTCAGAAGCAGGAGATATACATATGCCCGATCAGACTCTCTGTCCCCATGAAGGCCTTTCTCAGGGAGTCCAGAGCTTATGAGGGGACTCGCGATCAGGGCGGATCACTTATCGCCTCCTGGGTCTGTCCGGTTCGCGAGCACATCAGGAAATGCGTCCGCTGTCCTTTATTTCGGCTCTAAGAAGAGACGCGCTTGGAAGCCGCTGCGATCATTGAGAGAGAGAGAGAGAGAGAGAGAGAGAGAGAGAGAGAGGGGGGGGGGGGAGGTTCCACGATCATCCTCCTCTCCTAGAATTCATCTCCAGTCTCCCTCCGCCCCCTCCGTCTTCTCTCCCAGCTCCCCACATTCTGATCTCCCGTTTGGTTATCGCTTCCATTTGTTGTTCTCGCGACACTTCGGAATCAGGTGCGGAACGAAAGAAATCAAAGGAGGATTTCCTTCCCTCCTCACTTCCCTCCTGAAAATAAGTCTCCTCTTTACTCCTTCTATGCGTTCTCTCCGGTATTTTCCATAAGCCTCCCTTTCGAAACTCGTTGTCCCCCATGTTGCATCAGACCATTCAATCTTCAAGCTGCGCGTCAGCGTCGACGAAGCGACTACCGAAGCGGGCGCGTCGATCGATTAAGCGACCATTTAGTGCACGGTGTGCTTTGCTTGTCGTCCCTTTTGTTGTCACTCCCTTCTTCCTTTTTATACCTTTCTCGCATCAGCCTTTATTATCTCGGGTCCTCGCATGTTCCCTCTCTTCCCTCATCCCGTCCGGCACTCCGGCTGCGGTAACTGAGTCGGCGAAGGGAGCGGAATCGTCAGAATGAATGGATTGGGCTGAAAGAGGAACTGAGGCGGACGAAACTAACCTACAGCTGAGGTGGCGCGGTCGCGGGTAGTTTCTTGTTGGGTATCGCTCAGACGAGTGGATAAACGGGTGGGATGACGGGTGAGGCAAATAGTTACGCAACCCCCAGAGGGGGAAGCATCGCCTCAAAAGGAAGCCAGCCCCTCGAATCGACATCCTGCGGGTCATGCCCGGGTTAATTGATGAACAGAGATGATAAAAAGCGGCAAACGGATGCAATAATGGTGAGAGCTGTGCTGCGTTGAGTGAGCTGGTCAATTAATGATCAAGCTGCTTGAATAATTCCGAGGCATTCGTCGCAGTTCCACGTTGCGTCTCGCGCGACCACTGTAATCGAGTCTCGAGTTGGCAATGCTTTCCACGGAATGTGAACACACCACAAGGTGCCCGGGGAGCATACAGCTCAGGAACTCCACTCCCACGCTGTTGTAGGTACCATTGGTATTATCCGGAAGAGCCCTATCTGGATATTTGCTCATGGACGGGCAGACGCTCAAACAGCTGATGCCTCACGAGTTTTCGAGTCCGACCGTGAGTCACGTGCAGGGAGCCTCTCCGAGTTTTGATTCTGGTGGATTTTTTGATGATTTCCGATGATTCGGAGACGTTCCGCAGATGTTTCGTCGATTTTGACTAATTGTTTCCGAACGTTTTGTCATTTTCGACGATTCTTTTCTAATCCCGACGATTTTCGTCGGATGATCCCTCCAATGATTTCATCTCTCGAGTTCACCTCAATGCTCATTCTTTCCGAATCGGAATCAACCCACCGGTCGTCTTGCGGAGAGATCCGAAGGTCGGCCGCAATCTTCGGGGATGAATTCATCGCCCCGGTGAATGTGATGCTTTTCCGTTACATGAGGCTTGACTCCTTCGCGAATGAAGCAGTGATTCCTCAGCATATCCCGAGAATCGAGTCATCTCTTACGCGTGACATCTCAACCAAGTATAGGATTCCAACTCACTCCGCCGTTGGAGGATCTGATTGGAGTTCCCCCCTGGATCCTCAGACCCACTCGGTAGCATGAACCGCGGAAGGATTCTCGACCGCTGGATGCACATCTGATCTCCTGGAAACAGTCGGTAGCGGGCCGTTCTCGGGGTGAGTGCACTTCGCACTAGCATGACCCCCATGGAACAACACCGCCCAGCGATATCGTGGGGGCGGATTACCACTGATGGAACAGACTGACACGGACCTCGGGTGAGGAGATTCTCGATCGTTTCGCCGTTGGTTCGTCGGTGGCTTTATGGATGAGCACCAGTCCGCGCAAACAAGCCAGTCGCGCTCCAGCGGTGGAGGTGGTGGTGGCATCGTTGATTTCTCCGGGGGCTCGTTCAGTCACCGCTCGCCTGGAGCTCGCGGGCTCGTTTCGAATTTCTGTTGGCTCCCTCATCCGGCTCGCGCTTTCCGCAACACTCACCCGCTTGAACCGCAAACTGCTCCGCGGCTCGGCCGCTCGCCCAGCCGAGTCGGGCCGCCAGTTAAGCCACGTAAATGGTGCGTCGGGCTCGCTCGGCAAGCGCGGCGGTCCGCACGCGCTCCGACTGAGTGGCTCAAGGACGTGCATCGAGGCTAGGCCGTCACCCAGGGTCGGCGCCGACGTTTATTTGCGACATCTGCCGCGGCTCCGTGATCTGCCTCTCGAAACTGAGGACAAACGATGGCTTCCGTGAGTCGTCGTTGCCGAATCACATCATGGATTCCGCGTCGGAGAAACTTCGGCCCAGTGTTTGCGAGCTCAAGAACGCGGAAAGATACGGCGGAGGCAGTTCCCGCTTCAATTATATACGCATCACTGCGGCTCTCATCCTCGCTGCTCCGACTAGAAACTCCGTTACGTGGGTTTATCCGGAGCTAATTATTGGTTAGCGAGCGAAACCAGCAGACGGCGAATCGTTCGGGCGCGCACGTGCACTAGGCCGACAGCACGTGTGAATTACACGATATGATACGCATCACAGAAACACTCAAGCGTCTTTCGTGCAACTCGGTCCCTAACCTTCACGTCGCCGCTAATCTCCTTATTAACGAAGGCGGCCTTCTCGACGGCTCTGGTGGTGGTGGTTCGATGAGCTTAGTGTCGTGGAATTTCCCAACGAACCGTTACAATAAGTTCATCGCGTCGTCCCGGTCCCTCAATTCATTGAGACACCGACTCCACCTGAGACCATCGACAACCGAGAGCCTCGGGCTCGCGCTGGGGATCAGCTTCGGAGAGCATGAAGTGACTCTTGGTCACATGCTCGAAGAATTTCTGACGAATTTGGTGGAATCTTGAGCATCTTATGGTCCCGGCGTTCGTTATTCACGTAAACATGGCTTTCCACACGCGGACTTTGACATCCGGGAACCCGCGGCGGGAGCTCCGCGGGAATCTCCGCGGCTATGCGGCAGATGAGCTCCGATTCGGCTGTGGTGGTTCCAAATCCCGATAGCTCGGACGCATGAGGTGATGACCTCGCCACCAGCCGAGGGCTGGGGATGCGTTGGATTGATCGGAAGCACAGAAATCACACCGCTCCGTGCAGAACGTACTTTGCGAGCACCCATTCAATCCGACGTGATCGTTCCGGGGTTCCCCAGTGTCGTCAAATCTGTCTTCGTCAGTGCTTCGACGATTTCGAATCCCTCGCATCCGAAGTCTCCGATCCGGAGGCGGTTTTCGCAATAGCCGAAGACTGGACGAGAAAATATCGGTGCTCGGAGGCCGTTGTGTTCAAAAAAGTTCGGTGCTCTCAGCTGGGTATCATTCGAGCGAGCACGGCGTTCTAGACCCCGCAGATATAGAGGTGTCTTGCTTGGCGGCCCATTTCACCGGAAATTGCCGCAGAATATAGAGCGAGTTCTGACTTGAATTTCGTAGTCATTTAAGGGCTGCTCTCGATTCTTAAGAGCGACGTCGACATCCTCTTTTGGTCCCGGAATCAAGACTCAACCCAGAAGCGAAATCAAGAGGATTCGGATCATCGGAGATATCGAGGTGTTTTTCGCAATGCAGAACAGCTCTGCGAATTGCTCGCGCTCACAGTGAACCCAGTGGAATGGATAGATCGGTAAATCGATTACCGATCGTTCGTTGGTCGAAGCGCCGAGAAATGTATTCTCTCACTGCATGATAAACAGCCCTTCCCACCTCCTCCCGATAGCTCACGACAGCTCATTCAATGCTCGGAATTGTCGGTTGGTGGCATTTCGACGAAGTGTTAGTGGCATCGACGTCATCCACTGTATCACAGCGAATCCGAAACCACTCGTCGTCGGTGGAGGGATATCATTGCGAAAATGGGAGCTCACAGCCTACGGCGGCCTTGGATCGTGATTGATAGGCGAGCCTTTCCGCTAAAAAACAGGGACCTTCTTAAGAGTCTTCAGGAACGGCTGACGACCACCATCGCGGAGTCTATACGGAGAAACATGAGAAAAAAAACTTGGTGTTTGTGATTCAGGCTGAGACGCCCTTGTTAAGGAGTGGGGAAAGTAATCCGGTCACGTTAACGCGGGTTATTCGGGGCTGAGATTCAGGTCGGATTATTATTATTATGTTACGTTGTGACTCGTGGGCTCGAGATCAGCGTTTCTGGACACCCAGCTCCTGACCGAAGCAGAGGGACGGGAATCAACCGGGAACTAACGACTCCGGTTCCGGTTTGGTGGGCTCGTGCATCCCACGCTCAGAACTCGTACATCTCGGCGATCAGCTCAGGAGCGGGACGAACGGATCGGCTATGCTGGTTGACAGAACTCCGTTGGTGGACGAAGCCGGGAGAGGAAAGAGCTCATCGTGTGCTCAAGGTTTTCGGCACGGCGTCAAGGGTTAGCGGTGAAGGCTGTGTCACCCGACTCCCGCGATTCGAGTCGTGGATCAGGGCTCGGTCGAGGAACCCACTCAGGAGGAATCATGCAGGAGGAAACAAGCGGAATGTACGGGAACGAATGAATCAGTTCCGGGATCCGAAGAAAACAACGGAACGGCGGAGCACAACTGGCCGAAGTTCCTGCTTTGTGTTTGTGCGTCCAACTTTCTACTGCTACACCATTCTGTCGCTAAAAGGCGCCGAGTCCGTCCGTCCGTTCGCTCATGAGAAATAGGAGTCTGCAGCGAGGCAAAACCTCTTTTGTCTGCTCGCTAGCCCTGAACGCCAGTTGGCGCGTTCTATGGCATCGTACTGTGGAGCTGCGTTGCGTGGACGGCAGCCTCCATCGCGGACGCATCAGCAGTCACCACAACAGTAGCGAAGGAACTTGAGCTATATTGCCATGACAGCGCCACCACGACTCGACAAGGACAACAAGCAAAGAAGAGGAGCGATGAGAGGGAACGACGAAGTTGATTTAGTACCATGACATGCCGCTGGTGCTGCACTGACGACAAAGCAGCTTGTAATTAGCATTCTCTTTATCCTACAACCATCTCAGCCATGGCAGCTGGCCGAAATTCCCGCCAGTCGCTGTACCGCCACACGCGGGGCGGTTCTTTGCTCGGCGCAGACCTTGAGGGCAACCGCAATATGTGCCGGGGAACTCGGTCGAGTGAATTAGGAACGTTGAGGAAGAACACGATATTTATGCGAGTAAATCACGATCCGTGTCATGCGCAAAGGCAGTCAGGGTCGGCCGACTCGGCAGAGCCCGCGCAGGCATTCTTTTCGAGCTTCCTTTGATCACGAATCCCGTCTGATCGGCGGGACCCTGGCCCCAGAGTCACACAAACGTGACGCCGCCCCAATCGGGAGGCCAGTGCGAGGGCCACGGGTTCGCAGCTTGTCCCTGATGCTCTCACTTCGAGTTGGGTTAGAAGAGCCTCTCTGGGAGGGGATGGTCACTCACCGAGAATAAACCACGATCGACTTGCTGAACATGCGTTTGGAGGTTATGCCTCAGATGCCAGAAACTCAGATTCCAGAATCTCAGATGCCAGAAACTCAGATGCCAGAAACTCAGATGCCAGAATGAAACCCTCTCCCGATCCCGGATAGATCCCCGCTAATTAAGCGGATTTGGGAGCAAAGCGTCTCCGACGTCTGCAACGAGCGCGAGTCATGCGGCAGACCCTTTGTACATATGGTACACGCCGCACCGCACCCCCTGTGATTCATTGATGGTTTGCTGATGATGGCAACGAATGAATCATGATGAATGGATGGGACATTCGATGCATGTCTTCAATCTCGATCAGCGTGGACGTTCGGGGACTCGAGCTCCGGGGAAATAGAAAAGCGATCCTTCGCGCATTCCGAGCGGTCGCAGCCCCCTTCGCCGAAAGCTCGCTCGGCCTCAACTTGGATTTTGGGCCGCTAGCTCGGCGATTCCTCACTCAATGCACGGAGTTATGGGAGGAACTACCTTCCTTTCTACTCGTCGCTAGCGAATCATCACTGCCAGTGACGGAGAGAGTGTAGGATTGAGGCGGGTCCGGACACCCGCAATGAGGAACTCGTTGAGTTTTCCACGTCGATCGACAATAATCACATGTCCGGGGTGGTTCTCAAGCTGATCCTGTTGGCCCAAGGAGGGTAACAGAGGTAGCCTGTGCTAGAACCTTTGGAGCTGTAGCTTTCCCCATCGAGCTCCCCGGTTCTGCCTGACTTCATTCGCGGCCTCCAATAACCCGCTGAATCAGCGGGGACCCATCCGCAGTCGGGGGAGTGTTTTATTCTGGCATCTGAGTTTCTGGCATCTGAGTTTCTGGCATCTGAGAGTCTGGCATCTGAGTTTCTGGCATCTGAGGCTACGCCCGTTTGGATTGCATGAATCTCGGCTAGTTTTGAGAACTCATGATGATTCTTCCGATTCAACGACACTTTGGAACATTGTGTTCGGAGTCGAAAAAATGCGAGAGACCACATTGGAATCACAGCTCTGAGTTCCTCTTGACGCCTCATCCTGAAAGTAGGGCTGCTGGAGAGCACAGCTGCTCGTCGCGGGCCGAAGGAAGGGGCCAAGGTCACGGAGTCTTGTTTTGCCTCCTCAGTGATGCGAAGTCCACGCAACCAAAGAGGAGTCCGGAAAAATCTAGCGAGCGCCATTTCAGGCAGGGCCGCAGTCTACGCCGAAGGACCTTATCAGCTTTTTCTTAAAAAATTTGGCTCCGTGTCCTTGATCCGTTTCCGGATGCGAGTAACTCGGTGCCTGTCTGCACCTGGAGGTGATGCCATCGGCCTGTTCCCTACTCTGAGTATGGGAGTTCCGATAATAGCGCGAACTATCTTGCAGCAAGCTAAAGGGAGTCCAACGCAGAGATCTCTCTGGGAGGGCGAGTCACGAGGCGACCGGGCGGGGAGTGGGTGACCATCGGCAGTTCGCAACCTTCGTCATCTTCGAAGCAGGAGCATCGTCGATCACAAGAACAGCGGAATTCATCGAATCTCGGTCGAAGGCGAAGGCGAGAACTTGCTGTCCGGGTCTACAATGAGATCTCGTTCCCGCGCGTTTTCGCCACACTAATATGATTTCCGCTCATAAATTTTCTCGAGAAGTGCTACAGTCTTCGTCGAAGTTTTTTTTTGCCTTCAACCTTGCGTGACAGGCGGCGCGCGGAACGCGAGGCCGACACGAGAAATTCGAGAACACAAAATCGATCATGGAATGCACATGCCACGCCATCCGCGTTTGAGGCTCCGAGGGAAGAATCTCGAGATTAGGTTTTCGACATCGGCAGAAACAGAGACATTCGAGCCCGTTGTATAGTGGATATTCTTAAGCCTTTGGCACTTGAAGCAGATCAGCCTTCGGTGCCAAATCACGGCGCGGAGAATCGCGACCGAGAGACAGGAGGTTAGCACGGACTGGGGCCGCCTTGAAGATAGGCATGGTCCCAACGTCTCTCGTTTCAACTCGAAACCCAATGAACTCCCTCCTGAGCGCGCCGGTCCGCCAGTCGGTTAAACAGCTCACAACCGGGACCGGAGTGCTGCAGCTGCTCATCAGACTGGGTCCAGCTGTAACAAACTGCACATCTCTGGCTCGAGCGACTGAGTCGCTGCAATCGACTAGCCGGCGATATCGCCACGGGGTGTGAATCGTGCCGAGAATCTCCTCGCGGGACTTCGAAGACTGGGGCTACGAATCGACACCTGAATCGATCTCACGGCACCTGAGTTACCGGTTGCTGGATTTGAATCACCCCGTATATATGGAGAAGCTCTGTCACGAGGGAACTTCCGGAACGATTGTTGAGCAATGAATAGTTTCACGCTTTGGGTTGCGGCGTGGTGGGCTGGTCCCTGGCCGCGAGTTTCGTCGCAAACCCCCGTTCGCAGAACAGAGCCCAGGAGGAAAAGAGGGCTGGGCAAGACCTCGGAATCCGCTGTGTCCCCGTTCGTCCGGTTCTGCTTTTTCTATTTGTATCGTGAGAACGGGATTCCCCTCAATCTCATCGGCTTTCGGAAACTGCGGAAAAGCACACTTTCCAAGACGCGAGGAAACGAGCGAACGGAGGTGGCGCCTCTTTCGCAAATCTTCTTTGCCAAATAGAGCGACTCGGAAAAGAACTCGAGCCGACAGTCAAACAAGCGGCATTATTACTCGTGAGTCGTCGAGGCTTCCTTCAAAGAAAACCTGTGCTAGACGTTTTTTGTTCTTGATGCTTTTCATTTGAACTCGCGTTCCTCCCGACCGTTCCTCCCTTTGAGCGTCCCGGTATTCCTCTCGGGATTCTCCTCCTCGGAGCTCTCGCCGCCCCTCCCAGTGCTCGTTATGCTCCACTTGGTGTTCGGGAACTGCCTACGTTGTATGCAGCTCATGCGATTCTCTCCTGCCCCAGCTGCTCCCTTGACCGATTGCTCTTCAGGTTCCTCTGTGATCCATGACATGATGGGCTCCTATGTACTCGGCCATGTCTTCGAACAAACCTTCAATCCGCTCTTGTGCTGTTGAGGGAGGAATCGGTTCTGCGCTCCCGAGAAAATGCAAGACTCTGGACAATTCTGGCAACTCTAGAGTATCGTCAGACGAGGGAGAGGAGGATTTTCGTGTCTAGGTGAGAATTTCATCAGAAATCTCGTGATTCCGGCCGTCGAAAAGGAGCTCACATGGGGAGAGCTCTGGCTTCTTCCGAGCTCGGCGTCTGAGCTCTCAAATGGAATTACATGTCATCGTGTGTTTAATTTGCGACAGAACAGCTCGGGGAGCACTCACTGACAAGAGAGTTCCCCGATGGGATGAGACGGAGCCCGCGAAGTGTTCTCAAAATCATTTGTGGGACTCTTGGGTAGGTACATACGCTGGGGCGAACCTCCCGCGCATGCCTGGCTGCCGCGGAAGTATTCGTGTGGCAGCCGATAATATCTCAGTGCACAAGAGCACGTCACGCTCAGTGCGAGTGCTCAGCTTTCGCTCAATGCTGCTGTCAACAGCGTCGGCGCGGAGCGCACCGACGAACATTAGCAGGCTAGATATCCCCCAGCGTTCGGTTCTCGCAGTGGATCGAAATTTTTTATTGGGCCCATGACGACGGTCTTGAATCAAGAAACTGACGAAGCCTCCTTCACTCAGTGAACTTCGTTCGGGTCACGAACCAACTTGGGAATCAGTGAACACGAATTATTGTTGTTCGTGATCAATCGCGATATGAATATCGGAGAACAGAGGAGCGCCAACGGAAGAATTCGAAATATTCTACCACAAATCGGCAGATGACCGAAGCTCCAACATCATGGCGACGATTCATCCTCATCCATCCATCCATCCGTATTCTCCCCTCCCGCTCGCCCAAGAACTGAAGTCCCCTGATCCTCAATTTTCGCGACCCCTCCCCTCCGCTCACTGTCGGTCTCCGTATGATGGCGTCCCTGGCGACGGTTATAGTCCACTCGCGCAGACAAAATTTCACTGCGCAGACGGCGAATAGTGGAATCAATTTCGCCAGCGAGCGGGCGCATCGGTCAGCTGGGCGGGTGCTGCCGGACAGCTGTGGCCTTGAGCACCGAGTCTGAACCACAACAGGTAGCGAACGCCTCTTGAGCGCGAAGCGGGGCCAGTTGGAAGGGAGTCAATAAAGTTAGTAGTGAACGCACTGGCCCGCCAGTCGGTCGCCCGGCACGCCAGCGAACGAGCAGGAAAGCCAACAGCTGCTTATCGACCCGAGTCCATCTGCAGGCCGCGACGCATCTGCTTCCAGTGATAGCGTCCCCGTGTTGGCGAGCGTCGCCCGAGCCCATCGGAGGCCTGACTGTTTTCCTGCGATGATCTCATATGAAAGATTGAGAAGCGAACTTCCGTAGGTCGAATCGCAGCGGTTCGCCGCACAGGTGAGGGAAACTCAGCTAGGAGCTCAGCCAGGGCACGAACCTCGCGTCATGCACGAGCGAGAGATCCACAATGTGAGCGCTGTTTGCTCTGACGCAAGTTTTTGACTCCAGTGAGCTCGAATCAATCCGGCTCCGGAATTCTGATTTTAATCAATTTCTGAGTTCCGAAATTCACCCGGAAAATTAATCACTGAGCGCGCAGCCAGCTCGCGGAGGCGACGTGCCGCTGTTATTAGTTTTTCCGGATATTCGGCGCCGACCATCGGGAACGACTCGCGGGCGAGCTGCGACGGTCACAACCAAGCCCCGTCGAGCCCGAGTAGGCACCCGATCCGGGCGGTTTGAACAGGTTCCCGCAACTGCGAAATTGTTTATTCCGGGCTCTTTCCTATCGAAAGCTGAACTTTTCGACGTGGATTCGGAGTGAAACATCCCTTCCGTTCCTGGTAGGGCTCAGCTAGGCAGTTGAGATCCGGAGCGCCACAGAATATTGGCCGCATTCAACTCCGACCCGGAGCCCCGTCGGTCACCGACGTACTGTCGAGCCAATCCGACCGCATTCAGAGTTTCCAGGCCCAGCTGCAGGTGGAAGTGGAAGGTTTCCGACCCTCGTCCGATCACTGCGCTCGAGCAGGCCCCGCTCGCTAGCTGAAACCCTCCGTTCTTTTTTGGACGTTCGTTCGTCTTCTACGAATTTGATATTTCCTCTCTGATGCCGCAATCACGTCGACAACTTCCTCGGACAAGGGAAACACGCAGCCTCGGAAACGCTGCTCGTCCTACTCCGAGGGCCCTCATAAGGGAATCTGGCCTGCTCGAGAAGGACAACGGAGGGACGACATTGGGCGGAGAAAATGAAGGCCCCTAAACGCGGGCAACAGGCAACTCCTCCAGCTCACGGCAATTACGCCCGTTGATGGCTGTGGACACGCGAGAGTGGCTCGAAAAGCGCTCAACTCACATCGGGAGATCAGCGTAATTAAGAAGCGAGAACCAAAACGCGGACCCGGAGACCTCTCTCCGGGATAGCCCCTGTCCCGCCTCGCAGGTCTTCACACGGCCTGCCTCGACGCGGTTTCGTCCTTTTGAGCACCCGTTGGAATGAGCCATGAACGCGGTGTCCTCCGCGCTACTCGCTCGAAACGACAACTCAGGTCCCCCTGTCCCCTCCCCCTTGGGAACGCCATTGCGCTTGGCTGCTCCGGAACCTCTGTGACCATGACGCTCGGAAATTTTCTCCGTTCAGCCGATCGGAATCGATGCTCGGAGAGAACGACGCATCAAGTAATGAGCAGCGCGGCGCATCTTTTCATGCAACACAATACTGCTAGACCCGGGAGGGGTCCTATGGATTTCTGACGCGGCGGGTTCCCTCTCCCACTTCGTCTTCTTTTTTCTTCCCAGTCAATAATTCAACGATTGCTCTTGCGGCATATCACGTAACAACCGCGGGATAGTGTTCCGTGCGGTCTATCCCGGGCTACACGTGCCCCGCGGGGAACGGTGGGAGGGGGAACCGCTTCCCCCTCGCCACAGAAATCTGAGGATCCTTAGGAGAGAACTGTTCAGTGCAGGAATCGATTTGTTCGAAATTCGTTCCGAGGTGGGTCGGCGGGTTTCTGGGTCTCTCGACTGGGCCCCTGGCACAGGCCGGTCGCGGTGAACACGCATCAAAGGCGGACATATTCTACTCTATTGTGAATTGATGACTGGGAGAAGTAGTGTCCTCCGTATTATCACGACCGCGGGCACGTATGAAGTCCGTGACCAACTGAGCTTGACCTCAATGACCCCGCTACGGACATCAGCGTCAGCGGGCGCATTCGGGGACCCATCGTACAACGATCAACGACGAAGCCGACGTTGCACCCTGTGTTGAACTTCTTGATTCCGTTTTTTTTCTGTCACGTCCTCGAGTACCGGCTTTGTATCCGAATCCTTCGAAAAACCGGAATCGCAGGCTAAACCATCGGAAACATGCTACATCCCACGGCTATACGCCTGTGAACGCCTGTTCAACGACATGTCACGCTGAGTGCTCGATGGTTTCCTCTAGAAGCGCAGAACCCCGGGAAGTCCGGGCTCGGCGGTGTCCGTTGCATCCGGGAAGGCTCGAGCGGAATCCTGGCTAGATCGTTCGCAAATGCAAGGTTGCATGCTTATGCATCTACGTGTGTTTGCGTGAGCATCAGTGCGCTGTGCATGTGTGCCTATATGGAACGTCTGCGGTCAGCAAGTACAGCGTCCAGGGACTAAATAATTCATCAGAATGACCCTGGAGCTCATCTCCACCGTCTGCGGGAGCAGCTGTCAGACGGCACTGAGCTCCGGCAATTCTCAATTTGTTCCTCCTGCGAGCTCCCGACTCTCCAGCGGCTTTCCAAGAGAATCCGGTAGAGTTCTGTGTCCCGCGACCGGGGCCAGGAACCGACGATCGCAAACTTCGTTCGCGAACTTCGTCGTTCTCTGCGATTGGAAGGTCACTGCGCACTAGAGCCAGCGAACATTTAACAGACGCGATTAGGTCGCGGTGATCAATCGCTCCAGTGATACGATGTCGAGAGCGAGGGGAACACGGAGGGTTCGCAGGAGTATGGGTGCGAGCCCGGAAGGGAAAATCCCTATCGCAAAAGTTTCGAAAGCAGACCGCCTCGCTGAGCCATGCACCTAGCCCGACGTCGACGGAGAGCCGCTCCTATCCTCACGCCTGTTTGGAGACCGGCCCCAGGGATTACGAGCACAAGATCGCAGTTCTGGACGGGAACAAGGAGGGAAGGGTTAAAAAATTTGCTGTTATCAGTAAACCCATCATCAAGGACAGTTTGTCAAATCGTGTTACACAACGTCGCTCTGGAGTTTTTCCAAAGTTTTGTAGGGTGCACGCATTCAACGTGAAGTGAACCTCCCCATTCAGGCTGTTCGAGACCTTCCATGCCTCGAAGCAACGACTCTGTTGGAAACCCTTACGAGATTCCGCGATCTCGTCAACGGTACGCCATGGTGGTCGGTGGGGCTCGCCCTCGATGTGCGGGTCAGAGTCTGAGCCGTAGGTTCGATGATCGACGTTTGGAGTGGTTTCCATGGTTCCCTGGAAGATTCTCCTGATGACCAGAGATGTGCTGTCACCGGACACGTACTTATCCACCAGTTCTCGAGAGTCCGAGAGAAATGACCGGTTCTCTTGAATTCCGCTCGAGAAGTCCGGGTGCCCAACCGTTTACGACAGTGTAGACGTCCGGTGTCGGAACTGTTTCCGCATGATCGAAACCCCTGCCAGAGCGGTCGTGCGGGTGTGCGTATTCTCGGGAGAATCTTCGGTTTTGTCGCGCGCACGCGAATTACTGGATTGTCGAAGAATAGAACCCATAGGCCGATCGATTCATCTCACTTTTGGTTTTGGAGAACATTACGCCCTACGAACTGCAGTCAGAGCGCTCTACGAAGTTGCTCTAGGAGATGGGAATGAGAATTTTGAGTGTGCGACAAGTTACAGAAGTTCTCACACTCGGCCGTTTACATTCAAGAGATGGAGGAGGCATGTGATGATGGTCATCATCATCGTAGCTAGCTTTTCATGACGCAATCAGCGCGTTTTTCTAACTTGTGAGGATATTTCTGATGAGACTGAATTTTAACGGGATACACGCATCGTTACGACTAGAATATAATCCACCCTTCCCGGTTTGATCGAAGAGTTTTGGGTGGGCATGGCCCCTTCCCTCACCCTGGGTACGCCACAGCCTTTCGTTCTGAAAAGGCTTTGTTTCGGAATGAAGACGCAGAGCGGTTCTTCTCGATTCCTCGAAACATTGTCACGAGTCTGCATCATCGACTCTTGGAGGACAGCATCAGAGAGTACTTTTTCCACAATCCGTCTCTCATCTAATGCTCCATAGAAAATGAGCACAGCGTCAGCTGCGCATAAGAATAACCTCAGAATGTGTACGTGAATCGCTCCAAACCTTCGGAATTCGTTGAACAAGATCTCAGTTCTTGGTCTGGACTCCGCTTCATCACGGTCTGTTTCCTGAGTGAAAATGTCTCGTGGAATCGCACTTCTAGTGACGACCCTTAATCTTGAGTGGTGGTCCATGACCGTGAGAACCAAGGAGCGGGAGACGGAAAGAAAAATCTCGGAAAAAGCGACGAGAAAAGGCAACATCGTGTTTTCGATATGTGGGAAAGCGTCCTTCGGCGCCGTCGCGGGACTCGACTGTGTTTCAGCAGGCTGTGTTCTTTCGCAGATGGTTGCCGCTCAATATCCGATGACTTATGGGAAAATCGAGTTGTTGTCCGGGGTCACTGGCCTTAGCCGGCCAATCTATGCTCGAACTCGCCTTGCAACGAGCTGGTCGGCATCGTCGCGCGGGAGTCCGGCTTGCCTTGTCAGGTTCTCTTCACGATGACGTTTATTTCGACCTCGAGCTCGGCCGATCATTCGTCCGATAGGAACTCATCCATCGGACAACAGGGGTCTGTTGATCCGCCGTCGTTCCAACAGACGGCCGCTTTCATTCATTGGCAACATCCTGGAGTTAAAGTGAGTCGTAACTTCGAGCCAACATATAGAGCGAGATCAGGGCCGGGTTCGGGGGTAAGTCGAGAGATTGAGTGAAGTAATATTCCTACGCAATTCCATTTTCAACAGAAAGTTGGCGAGCTCGAACGCCTATCCGACATTAGTGATGGCACGAAGGTTTTCGAGGAGGTTCGCGGCCAAACCACGGATGGTGCCCTCCTCGGAAACCCGCTCCGAGCAGAATATCACCCACTTGGATATGGCGACGGCGGTGGCGAACTCGGAACGAGATCTCGAAAACTCGAGTACGGCGCTCGGTATCGATGCTTCGACCGCCCGCCGATGTTTACGCCGCACGCGTTCCGAAGGTCGCGCCGAAGATTGAGTTTCGAACGTCGTCGTTGCGGTTGTCGTGTAGATTACGGTTAAACCGAGTGAATGCCTTGATGTTTTGTCACCTCAGCTCGGCGCCATTCATCTACAATGAATGTTATCGTCATTGAACAGAGAGTCCGAGGGTCTCGAAAGCTCACTCCGCCTTCGTGTTCTGCGATTCGAGCGCTGGGCTCTTCAAATTGTTCGAGAGCGTGCAGCGAGTTCGAGTCCTCGGGAACTTCATCGTGTCCTGCTCAAGACACCCCCCTCCCCGGGCTGGCACCGTTCAGTTCAAGTTCGAACTTGACACCGCACGTTCTCCGGGTCCCGGCACTCGAGAACTCGGCGCTCGGAGACTCGAGTGCGGCATCGATCGCAATCCAGTTCCTGAGACTCATTTAAAATACCCTGGATTCGTTGGAGCTAAATCCTCTGCCTCTCGTCAACAGGATGCTCAAAAACACTCGGCAGTTGGAGGATGTTTCGAGGGAATTCGGGGAGTTGAAGAAATAGGCGAAAGCAGGAGTGCCTCTCCGAGCACGATTTTCAAATGTCAAACGCGGTGGAACGCGATGTACACAAGAACTAGTCAATGAATTGCGGTTATCGGAAACGGGGACCTCCCAGTCGAGGTTCCCCAAATATACGGCTCTTTCTTCGATGGTAGCCATCAGCGAACGTCAAGTCGAATGAACTCCAGGTTATCTTCTCCCGCGGCTCTAACCCCGGGGAACACCCTGGCGGTAGGCCACCCGTGTCACCAAATATGAATCGAATTTCCTGATCAAGGCCAATCGAATCCAGATTCGAATCAACCGGGGACAAGTCAATTTCCCGCAGCGTTGGTCATAATTATATTCATGATTATGACTCTGATGATCAGTAATCAGGTTATGATTACGGGTCATCTCCAAAGTCGAAAATCAGTCCCTCAAAAATATGATCAGATCGATCCCGGACATCATTGATCTGAACAAATTTTTGGGGGACTGATTCTTAACTCCGAATATGACCCATAATCGTAACTTGATTAGGATTATTAGTCATGATCATTTGGATAATCATAACCTGGTTATGATTATGAGTTACAAACATGATGATGATGAATATGCCCAACTCTGTTCCCCTGCTGGTTCTGTGAAGTTCGGAGAAATAACGCCTCCGACCATCAAATCGAAGCAACCGACGAAGAATCAGAGAAGGAGAACCCCAAAGCCTCGACGATATGAAAGGCAATGTTTGAGGAGCCATCGACTATCACTGAACACACTCCGGTTCCCAGACGCAGCAGGTTCGGAAATGCGCGAAGAAACCGTCGCGCCACACGCAATTCGTCGCGCCACACTCAAATGACGCGATTTCCAAACGTTCGGCCCCTTGGTCGTTCTGACTTTCAGACTGACTGGCTGCCTGACTGACTTACCGCCTGCTCGGCTCGAGCCGGCAAGGTTTTGAATGCGACGCCACCACCGGAACCGGAAGCACTTTGCACCGTTTCCGCTATCCTATCGGATGCACAGCAGCGGTCTCCGCCGTCGTTGTCACTGACTTCATGCAGACCGCTGCTCCGTCTGTTGGTGGATTCATTTGGTTCCGTTGCTCTCCTTCCGACTCTCCAGGTCGCATCGGGTAGAAACACTTGTTTCATTCGCAATCAGAATAGTGACGGCGCGCGTTGAGCCTCATGCAATGGTCATCACAAGAATTGGGATGTTGATGACTGAAGCGATTGAGTAGTTGGTAATGATGACCAGGCCCAGAGAGCGATGACGAGCATCTGAACGTCGGTGTGTCGGTTGCTCTACGCCTTTATTATTTTTCAACTTCATTTCCCTCAGCCATTCCGATCAGCACAGGGAGACAGTGCACCGTCGAGTTTCGGAAGTGAGTCTTGCAAGCAATGAATGGACCCTGCGAGAATTTCCCCGACCTCCCAGAAGTTGACGCTGGCCCAGTTTCCACCGTGCTCGAGCTCTAACTTGAGGAAACTGCAGGAGAACTGTTAACGAGTAGACGAGAGGCGGCGATCGTGACCGGGGGTCCTCACTCTCGCCGTTTCTCTCCTAGAGGAGGAATAGATTTGAGCTTGTCAGGGGCGTACATTGTTGCTTTTCATGGGATCCCTTGGGAAAACTGCGCCTGGAAAACTTGGGATTAATTTGTTTCGTCGGACTGTCTGGCGCCAACTGGCTGACTGCGTTTTAGGGGACGCTTAGAATAGTTGAATCTAACTCGAGGCGCGGTTCAACGCACAAAAGTTTTTCCATCGCAGGTGGGGGGTGAAGCCATTTTATATCGATCCTAGGGGGCGGGAGGAGAGCATTCCGCGCTGATGATCCTCAACATAAGCCGAACGAATATCTTGTTACTGCCTGCCGCTCCAGGGATTCTGAATATTGCCCACAGCGCCGCATGCTCCTACGAGCATTTGCAGCGCTTTGATCATATCTTCCTCTTGGTGGAATATTCCACTGTACAAGCGCCATTCGGGGAATAACTCGAGAATTTCGACAATCCACGAAGTTTCCTACATCTGAATCAACGATGGAATCCAGCTGCTACAGCGACAGACCCGATGGATGCCCTGAAGTCAGCCCCCCGTTTGCAGGACCATCCCCTCTGCGAAACTTCATGAGCTCCGTCGCTTCGACAACCGAACCATTCATGCGTATCATCAACACAGCATACGTCTCGACTCCCGCAGAAAGCGATCATCCGACCCGAATTCCGATGAAGACCCCAAGTTTTGATAGCGAAGGCGCACTCAGGATCTAACGACAACGATTCTGACTGACGAGATCCGTGTTGGGCGGAATCCGTTCCGTCCCCACGTAGGATTCACGAATCAGCCTCGTATCCTCCAGTACATGTTTGAGTGGATTCCAAGGATTCTCCGTAACAACCTCATTGCTCCCACTCATCTGCGCGTTCTCTCTACTTTACTGCTCCCTGCGAGCGCTGTGAGCGCTCGGCTATTTCAGAGTGAAGGTTCTTCGGCTCTCATGCCGAGAGATTCGATCGAAAAATTGATTGCCCCAAGGTTCCATCTCAGAGGGACAGTTTTTTTTTCGGATCGATGCGTTCCTCGTCGGAGTCCGACCGGAACGTGAGGTGAATTAGCCCAAATCAAACACCGCATCTTGATTGTGTTTGGAATCACTCAATCGATCGACGAATAGCCTCAGAACGGTCATCACGTCAATGGCGATGATGACTATCATTGTCTCGAATTGAATGTCGGCGGAACCAACGACAGTCATAACAGACACGAAGAACGCATGCGGGATTCTAATTGAAGTGACCTTCAAAATTTAACAAGATAACGATCGGTTCCGAGTGAGTCCTTTTCCGCTCTGCGTCGCATCGGTCAGCCATCCGCACGGCGAGACCTCGTTGCTTCGTTCTCCACTTATAGTTACAAATGATGGACATTCGGAATTCGATAGCGGCGCACGAAGAGGAGCTTCCCGAAAGCAATCCGTTGAGAGTCGTTCCGCTTTGAATGAGCGAGAGGGTCCGGACAGCTTCCGAGCGATTTCCGCAGTGGAATCATTTCCTGGAGCTCTTCGGTACTCCTTAGAGGGGAGTGGGTCGAGATGAGTGGCGGGTCGATGGAGAAAGCGGAGTAGAGAGCGCACTGGGGAGCAGAGGGATTAAACGAGAATATTAAAAAGATTAGAAAGTAGATTATGGCGTAGAGCAGGGGAGCCATTCCTCGGAGCCCAACAGTAGTTCAGGAAGCGAGTGAGTTCCTCGGGAGCTCATGGGAAGTCGATGGAAAACCGTTGAATCCTGATGGCTGTTCTCAGGATCTCGACAGGAGCTCGTTTGAATCAGGGACGAGGCAGGGAGCGCGAGATATGCTCCCGAAGAGGGACATAGGACAGATACTAATTTCTCACACTTGGCGGGGAATCATCCTCTGTGTGTCCGCTAAATAAGCTCTCCGTCATTGCCGAGGAGCATACGAACATAACTCATGGAAGCAGCGGACCTTGGGCTCGTTTATGCCTCGTTTTCGCAGCACAAGACGATCGATGCCTCGCTCCTCTCGCGACGAACAGCTGAGCGAATATCCTACTAACGAGCGAGGTCTTGAACAGATCCTTGACATGACATTTGACCTTGGCCAGCCTGACTACGGCGGCGGGGCAGCTCTCGCGTGGTTCTTTTCGCGTGAACAATGAGAAGACTCTGGAAGCTGGTGCCCAAGTCGAAAAGATTTCCGGGCCGCGACCTTACACTGAACCACACAATAAGATCGTCGTAGGAAAAAGGGAAAAAATCCGATGTTTTGGCCCGTATCAGGAGCACTTCCGATCAGCGCCTGTCATGCCTGCTACAGGTGGGGACGGTTTCCGCCTCGATGGCCTCGTGTCAGAGCATCGGACAGGCGTCCAATATGCTGCATGACTGTTTCAGAGGGCTCTCCGTGACTGAGGTTTGAGATGCATTATTCAAAGTCTGCCGACTGCTTTGGATGATTCCGAGTTCTCGGAACACCCGTCCGGAGGGACCCGTGAGAGTATGAACCCCGATTTTCTCGCTACGATCGAACATCTTGATTGTACCGGAATGACGGGGCTTTCCTGAAGTAGGAAGAAACGATTCCGTTGGAACGTATTTTCGAGTCTCTGATCGCTCTTTCTGGTCCGTGCAGCGTGCGTAATTTGCCGCCAAGAGTAGAGCCAATAGCCCTCTTGCCTTCGTGAGGAGGCGAGGAAAGAGTCGCTTCGCTCTCGGTCGGCCCGCTGATTTGTTCGGGGACAAAATAATTGAGACGGCTCCTGAACTCGGAATTGATATACCAGGCGAAATTCCGAGATAAACGGAAGTCCCAGTCGCAGCGTAAAATATGGTAGAATCCGGGGAACCAATGCTTCCAACACTTCCCGTGGGACAGTGTGGACTAATTTTTTCCCTGCCGCTCTCGATATCCGCTTTCGAAAGTCGATTGCCTGCGAGAGTCGAAGTGACGTCTCCTTTGGGTGCTTCTCGTGCGGACGATGAGCTCCGAAACTGGCTCAATTCTTATCGAAACCGCTTCTGGGATCTTCTCCCACCGGGCCTTGTTCTCGATCAGAATACTTAGGAGCAAGGAGAACGATGAGCGCGTTCCGATATTTCGCGCAGATCCGGTCAACGCCAAGCTAGGGGCAACCCGACCCAATGCGATTACACGCGATCGAAGTGCAATCTGGGAACGAAGAGGGAACCATAGAGAAGAGTTTATCTCGGAAGCTGACAGTGCCATTGCCTCTGGCGGCAAATTCCCGATGAGCGGCGAACTCCCTCGAAGGCCGGAACTTTCCTCTCTCCCTCACATCCTCAACTCAGCTCTCTCCCTCTCTCTATGACTCTCTCTCTCGCTCACTCTGTCTCTCTCTCTATCTCTCTGTCTTCAGATCCACGGTGGTACATCCAACGGATGTTCTTGTGAACTCCTTGGACTTAACGTGCTCCCGCTCACAACACGCCGAGGACTCAGAACATCTGTATGCTGTCAATGGAGATACGACAGGTCAGGATCTGCTGGAGAAATAATTGGAAGCTCACGATTTAAACAGTGATGGAAGTTTTCACTCGCACGTTAAGAGAATAATGCCGAAAACAACCTTTTGCGGACAAAGAACGCTTCAGACGGCCGCCACGGCACTTTTTGCGTTCACTATGAGGCACCCAAGGCTCTGATTAGTTTCCTGAAGGAGACGCGCCTCACCATGGGAAAGAATTGTGACGCGGAAATGCGAGACCGAGATGAGATGCGAATCACACGGAGCGAGAGTGCCGAGCGGCAGTGACTACGACGCAGCCACGGACGCGGGCGAACCAGTTTGCGGCATCGATACCTCGCGCAAGGAGGGCTCTGTCGATACATCTGCAAACCCCGTACTTCGTGAAACTTTGAGAATTTCTTCCGAGCATCAAACATCTTGTTTATAGATGCCGCTTCCATGGTAGTGGTGCAACTGTTCATGCGTTTTGTCTTCCCCACGCCAGGGAGCCAAGCGTCGAGGCCAGGGGCGTACCCAGCTTTTTTTGGGGGGGGGGGGGGGGGGGGGGGGCAAGGATGTGATGATGATGCCGATGATGATGATCATCATCGTCTCGAGATTTTCATGACGCAATCAACATGGTTTTCAAACCTGTGAGAATTTTCCTGATAAGACTGAATCTTTGTGGAACTTTTTCGTCCATTAAAGTAGAATATAATCCACCCTTCCCAATATTATCAAAGAGTTTTGGGGCTTGAAGAGGCACTTGAAGAGGCATGGGTGAATTGTGATCTGTCGGGAGGCGAGGATCATTCCTGTGAGAGCTCGAATTCGCAGTGATTCACATCTTGGTGCTCGTGGCTGATTCGGACATGACACATACGAGCGTGGCTGGCTTCATATATTGTTGTTGCTTTCTCCACCAGAATTCGCCAGCGTGGTGTCAAAGAGGCCTCTCGAATCTGTTTCGCTACTCCACGCATATTTTTGAATTGAAAAGTTTTTTTGCCCGCCCGACGAATTTCCAATCACCACTCCTGGATGTTTCTCTGTATCTCGGCCTATATTTCCTGCGTGATTCAAACATCGAGCTCGCTAGTGAGGGCACCCATTTTGTCACATGATCGACTTTTCGAGGTGAGAGGATACATCCAGCGCTCCAGATGAAGGATCGACGATGATCGCGATCAATCAGCGATCACGGGCTCCTGTATACCCCGCGCGGAAACGCAGGCGCTCTCTGAGTAAACATGTCATGGTGTTCACATGGAAGGACGCTCCAAAGTGCTCAGCATTTGAAGAGTCGATGGCTCTGCTAGCTCGTCACTTGAACCGACGGCTATGAGCTCCTACGGGGAATCCCAGCAAATATCGACAGGGGGTCAAGGTCTGTGCGCGGTCTGTATCACAAGTGCACGCAGTGAGAAGAATAAGAAGCTCAAACACGGGGGGACTGAGGGGTATGTAGCGAGCAAGTCGAGGATTCGGCACGGAGGCAAAGACGGAAGATCGCTGAGAGTCAGACGGGAAAAATCAGGAGAGAAAGGAGGGGAAATCCTCAACGAAGCCAATGATCCTTTCGTCGTTGTTTTTATCCGTCCATCGCTTTTGCCTGCGATGAGATTTTTATGTTACACGAAATACAAAGATATCGAGATACGCAGGGAGACAGATACAGATAGTGAAGATGTCGATCGCTCAGAGGGAGGCGGGGACGACAGAAGCGAGGACCCATCTCGCGTAGAATTGTTCATCTTATTTTTTTCACCCCTGTTTTCCCTCTCTCGACCACTCCGGGGTATCCCCCGTTCACTCTCCTGAGCCTTCTCACAACTCCCATCGTAGCTAATTCAAGGGCTTTGCAACGAAGAATCGGTTCAGCTGATCGATGATGAAGGCTGTCATTATAGCTCTGCATCGACATTGACACCCCTTCTCTTTCCGAGATCCTCTCCCGCCATACTCTCTTTTCATTTTCGTCCGTGTCCTCCCTCTCCTCCTCACCATACAGTGTCGCTGGTGCGGCTGTTGAGTTCCCTCGCGTTTCCTCAGCTCTCGTTCTCCACCGGGAAGAAACAAAGAGTAACAAACATCGAAGAGACTAGAACGGTGATTCTCGAAGTCCTCATCGATCCGCTTTCGGCTCGACAAGGATTTCGTGGAAGCTCCCGAGGCCAAGCCTTCGGAAATAGCAGCAACCGACTCCAGAAGCACTCCTCGAATCTCGAGGCAGTCGGTCGTCGACCTCGAAAACTCGCATGATGAGTGTGGAGTCCGTGTCAAGGGGTGTGACGAAAGGCTCTTCGACAGCTATCGACCTGTGGGCGTCGACTTCAGCCATCTTCGTTGATTTCCGGGTGATTTCATTGGCACCCGACTTCAAACTCCGCTGCGGAGACGCCCAAAGAAGGCTCGAGTTCTACTTTCGCCTCTGATGATCATGCCGCTGCTGACGTTGGTGATGTAGGGAGAGAATGTGAAGTACAAAGGGAATCTGTTTTCCTATTTTCGTGTCTAAAGTATGTCGCGAGAGATGCCTTGTGAGCGCTTGTTGCAAGTAGCTTGTAGCTGTTGCTACTCATCTCGTATGCGGTACACACATACAGAGACACACGCGTACACAGGAACGCACACTCATATACGCTTGGAAACACACATCCGCTCGCTTCCGCTCTCGCAGTTTGCTCTGGTCGGCAAACACATTTCAGAGATATCAACTAGCAGCAGGCGACGAGGAAACAGCCACGACTCAGCCCGAATCAACTTGGAGGCTGCGAAATCACAACGAGTCACTCGAGCACTTGTTGATTCACCACACAAACTTTGGTACGCACACATAAATGCGCCGACGTACATCCTCTTCCCCTCATCAGCGAGACGTGAGCGGTACGTGGCTGGCGAAACGAGGAAGATACAGAAGGTCAGAGGGTTAACAAGTTACATTCGATTCTAGTCACAGTTTCTGTATGGAGCGGATAAACGTGCCGTCACCATCGGAGATCTTAAGCTTCTCGGAATACGTGACGGATGCCCACGAAGAATATGGTTGTTCTCATAACGAAGAGCATCATCATATAGAGTCGATAACTTCAGCCATTTTTCATTAATCACCACCCATCAATCCATGGATCTATGGGTGGATGAATGGATGAATTTATGAAATACTCATTGTTGCCCCTAGAACTGATAAAGTCAGCCATCAAAGACTCATTCATCCATTGCCCGATATGGATAAATGGGAGGTACAAAGTGAAGGATGCCTGAACTTCCTAGCTCTAATCATCACCGAATCGTATCTAACCCAGAGGGGGACTTGCGATTGCACGAAAAACAGCTTCGGAGGTTCATCGTTGAGATTTCCTCGTAACCTCACAGAGCGGAGACGCAATAATCCTTAGGCCCTCACTGTTCAGGTCTCGAGATGAACATCTCGCGGGAATTGACCTCGCCACTGTAGATTGTTTCATAGTTCACGCCTGATTGAGATTGCTCAAGCACCCTTCAGAGCTCCTCTGAAGCGATCGTGGATGCAGAGTTGAGTGCCGCTTTGAGCCTAGTTTCTGCTGTCATGAATACATTACGTAGTTTCGATTGTGCTCCGAGTATCTCTGATTTCATTGTTATGAGTATGGCAGACTTTCTGTTGTACTTTGTAACAATAGTTTCTGCCAACGCTACCTTCGTCTGATATTCATGAATTATTCAAAAAAGCTAATTTATCATTAATCATTCATCATTTACCGTGTATCAATATTTATCATTAATTATTCATCATTTAACGTGTATCAATATTCATAATTTGTCTCATCCATCATTCAGAGGCCTTGTCGTTCGTGCTTTCTTTATTCACAATCCCCGGTCGATCCTGCCGGTGGTTCTAGAGTTTGAAAGAGAGGTCTGCATGGAAAGACAGACTGACTGGTTTTTCGGCAAAGCCTAAGGATTGAAGTCTCGGAACAACCTCGGGCTTTTCAAATATGTTCGTCATCGATTCGGAGACAAATATGTTATTTGGAGAAACCCAGAATTTCCTCCCGAGGGGGCCCCGACTGCTTCCTAGATTGCTGGATAGAACACAGGAAATTCAGTATGAGAACGACGGCTGGAGACAATCTGGCTCTGAGCCGAGTTTCGCATGGTTGAAAGCCTCGAACTCAGACTTTTTCTGACGATGCACGTAATCGCCCGATGAACTTCACTGCGATGGAGGCACGAGCCCACCCGGCGGAGAAGAGGAGAAGTATCAAGTCATCGGGCTCGATGACGTGACTTCGAATGAGATGAAGATGTTTGATGAACATTCAGCCTAGTATTCACTTGTACTCGAGCCGTGTGTCTCCACTCCGTGAGGAGCCCGCTGAAATACGGAGCTCCATAGGCCGACCATTTTGGTTCCGGAAGCAAAGAACTTGAAGCCACCTGGTCATCGCCGTTCAACACAACGGAACAAGCCCGGGTTCGAGCCGCGGATCGTTTACTTTGAGGAGGGAGAGAGTTTTCCAGCGGGAATCGCTGATGATGTCTTGGTATATTCAGGGAGCGATCGTGACTGAGAGGTGAGAGGAGAGAGGGCCAAACAGATCAGGAATGGGAAGTTATTCACGGAGAATGATCTATCTCCTCACGCCTGTTTCCACAAATCGACCATCTGTTCCCTCCAAGGCTTCCATTTTTCTCCTGATTCGTATACTTTACAAGTAACTCTGTGCGAACTTCCTTCGCTTCTCCGTCGTGATGCCGCGCTCTCTGCGTCGTGCTCACCATGCCCAAACCATTCTACTTGTTCCATGTCTTCTCACATTCTTCCTTCCCGTCGCCTGAAATTCCCATGCACGGGAGACCCCATACCCCATATTTTCCATCTCTCTTCCCGTCCGCTCTAGCTTCTTTCTTCGATCCCGCTCATTTTTCGATGCAATCTACAGCCGGTGAAGCAATTCTTGCAGCCAGTCACACATTTCCACGTCGCTCCCTCTCGCATCGTTTTCCGTTTCGCGGAACCCCACCCTTGCCCTTCTCGAGCATCTTCGGAGAGTCCTCTAATGGTTTGATGGAATTTCCGAATCTTCTCCCCTCAATATACCAACTCGACATCGGTCAGCGGCTGGCGATGTCTGTTTCGGCGCATTTGCCATTCCTTTCCCCCATTCTCCGCGTCGCTTCGGATAGGCACTCTTCAATTTCCCTTGTTCCTATTTGTAATTTTTATATGTTCAATGCCGCTGGTGCCAGCTCCATCGAGACCACAGCCTCGCTCCTCATGTCAACATGCTCTCCATCATCTGCAAGCAACACCCGGTCAGTCGGAGGACAACAGCTTGACGGGCAACCAGATTGACAAGAGGATCAGTGAACCGCGGCAAAGGCGGCAGGACAGCAGGAATCGGAGAGGAACAGGACTCGGTTGGCCAGACGAGCGGATTCCATTTCTGCGTTGAAGGTTTTTAGTGGCTGAGTTCGGTCGAGTTTATGAAGCTGAAGTGATGCCGTCAGGAGGACGAGAAGCGGGGGAACAGGAGATGAATCAGAAGACGGTTCGTTGGGAAAACGGCGATACGAAACCAGTGCTCGTTTGTCAGTCGTCAACGGCAAGAAGAGGCTTCTGACGATGGTGATGATGATCAAGACGCCGCTGCAGCTGCTCATGATGATGATGCTGGCGGTGCGGTTATGGCGTGCTGAGTAAGCATTTCCACCAGAGCGTTGGTTCGCTCGATTAGAGCCACATTGATAGAGGATACTCTCCAGCCGGTTCGCCCTCACTGCCCCTCGGCACTCGAACGGCTACCAGGACGCCAGCAGGGTAGCCATCTGCTTCAGACCCGCGGGCCATTTGCAGAGGAAAGTTCATTTTTTACTTTTTTTTCTCCTCCTGACGTTGTCACCACCGTTAGTCACTCCTCCATAAGGTATCTCCGAGGGGTATGCCAGAAGACCGGGACAAATAGAGCGGAATGATAGAAAGAAGGACCGAGTAGAGATGAAGGACGTCCTTGGAGCAATGTATCAACTTCGCGTTTCGACAGCGCGATTCTGAATTCAGTGTTTCGTCGTGCATAATATTTCTGTCCTCGCTCGGACGAGGTGGAGAGATCCCTGAGCTTTCGGAAGAGGAGGTTTTACTAGCATACGCTTTCTCAAATTCCACGGACTCCGCGCTACAGCCGAATCTCCTCGCAGCGGATACCACACGCGATCCTTTTCCGATCAGCGGACGTTACTTCCGTGGCCGGTCTCAGCGATTGGATCTTCCGAACAAAGCTCAACGATGCTGAATAAGCATAATTCAATCGGAATCAGATCGGGTTTCACCGCGAGAGCGCTAGGGAGTCCAGCCTCCGGAATGTTCGCACAGCCGCAGCCGGCGCTTCCAGGGAGCACCAACGGAAGCTCCCAAGGTTATTCCTGAAACTGTACATACATGACGGGATATCGGAAGTTTCCCGGCTCTGAGTCGGATCGTACGGTCCGACTCGAACGAAAGTCCGGATCAAATCCGATGAGGTAGACGTAAGCCATCGCGGCAAGACTCGTAGAAAATCTCCCGGATCTCTTCTTGTTATTCCTTATTCCTGAATCAAGCGCTTGTTCTTAAGCCGTCGGTGGTCGGGAGAGGGGGATCTTCGGAGAAATCAGTCGATTGCTAGAAGAAATCGGGAATCGGGGAGGCAGGAACGAGACAACTGCGGTGGGGACCGGTGCAGATACAACAGAGAATCATACAGCTGTGCTCGGACTGATTCGATAGGAGTCGGAGATCAAATGGATTCATCTATTTCAGAGGGCTGTGGCACTTGATTCCTTGCTGTCTCGGCGGGTGCATGGTTGATTTCAATTTCTTCTCCCCCCGACTCTGCTGAAATCCGCGTACTGGTCCAGCCTTACGTCCATGAAGTATTCGTCGGTTTTGAGTTCTCCCGTTTCGGAGCTGCTCGGGTTCCACATGATGATGAGGACCATGGAGTTGATCATGGGTATCTGTCGGTCTTCGCTTATGCGACTCATCACAATTGAAAAACATATTTGGTCAGGCTTTTCGATCGAGAAAAGGATGGGCTTCGATTTTTTGATGAGCCCCAACCGCGTGAGGGGGCCCATCCAGTCATCTCCCCATGTGGAAAGGCGATGTGTTCCCGTCTGTTCGTGGGCCTCCCCCTATTGAACTTCCCAACCGACGATAAGACCGGCGAAATCTCCTTCGGAGGTGAAGAGGGGAATTGCGAGGACGATGTTGACCAATAACCCCCACCCCTCCATTCCTTTCCATGCCCTTCTCTGCGTTAGAGAGCGTGTTCATCTCTGTGTCGTGGAGGCAAAGTGGAAATGCGCGGAATCGTCCGACTCCCTCGACCGTTCTGATCATAGTTCGAGAATGCTTTCAAGATGATTCGTGAGCGAGTCGCTGCTATCACAAGTTTGAAAAGGTTTTGTAAAAGTTCTTCAGCACGTGCACCGCTCCTGCTGGTGGGAACGCTTCGAAATGCATATATTTTGAGTGGATCGGTCTGGTCCTATCCTCCTGAAAGTTCAGAGATACTCCAGGAGCAAATCGTTCTCATCATACTCCCCGAGAATTCCGAGGATACGTATTAAGTGAGCCATCCTGATCACAGTCCTTCAGAGCCCCGGGGATATTCGAGGAATGGGTTGTTCCTGACGGGGTATTAGGGAGACTTCCGCATACTCCTAGATTGGGTCGTCCTGATTCTATTCTGGGGGAAGTCAGAGTACTCGTCGGGACAAATCGTTTTGACCACAATTTTGGAAAGGTTCGTAGATGTTTTTCTGGTCGGTCACTCGAATCATGATTTTTCGAATGTGTGGTAACTAGACCCTGCACTCCGTAGTACGGAATACGGCTAATTTCCGAAAATACGGTCCGTATTATAATACGGAACGTGTCGTATTACGGTAATACGGACCGTACTCATGATACGGTCCGTACTGTAATACGGCGCTACTAAACCTATCATTGATACGGACCGAACCGTAGTACGGTAGTACGGATCTCAGAGTACGGTCTCAGACTCGGATGCTGTATCAATAATACGGTCCGTAGCGCCGTATTACAGTACGGACCGTATTATGAGTACGGTCCGTATTACAGTACGGACCGTATTATGAGTACGGTCCGTATTATAATACGGACCGTATTTTCGGAAATCAGCCGTATTCCGTACTACGGAGTGCAGGGTCTAGTGGTAACACTCCGCATGCTCCGACATCTTCACAAAACTTAACGAAGTGCCTCACGCAGACTCAAGAGGAAAGCTCAGGGGAAACGACGCAAGTGTCGCACATTCACCACAGCGTAGCAGCTTCGGATGGGCAGACTGGTCGGAGCTGACCGATCTCATGAAGGCTCGTAGACAGTGGCGTACCCGAAGCTCTTCGATAATATTGGTAAGGGTGGATTAAATAACACTTGGATGGACGGAATTGTTCCGCAAAGACTCTGTGTTATCAGGAAAATCTTCGCAGGTTTGAAAACCATGATGATTGCGTCATGAATAACTGATAATAAAAAAAAACTGGGTACGCCCCGGCTCGTAGATGCTCTCCGAGAGGGCCCTTCTGATCAAACTTCAGGCACGGTTCCCAGACTATTTCAGATTGAGCCGTTCGAATCGTGCTTCTGTGGGGGAGAACTTGAAGGTTTGTGTTTGCAGGGTGATCCTCGATCTGCTCTCCCGGATTCGACTCGGCCTATGAGCTACACGCAGGGATGTGTCGAGGAAGACCCCCGTCGCAATCTGAAAATGGGAATTATTCACAAGTGCTGATCAACTTTTCAGTTTCTGAGATCTCACTTTTATCTAGAGGAACACCCCTGGAAACATCTCAGATAGGAATATCATTGAATTCCAGGCACAAAACTCACCCACCGAAGACTCTTACTTCCTAAGAAATTCAACCCGAAAAATTAAAATTTCCGGAATTACAGCTAGCAAGAGAACGAATGAGACTTGATCAACTCCTCGAGTTTCAGCACTCCTTCATGACTGCTGTGGTGTGATCGTTCTCCGGCTAAAATATCTCGGGAACCATGTATCCTAGGGAAAAATGTTTGGACACAACATTTGCTCACTTTCTGCGATCCATTCATTCAAGAGGTTTTCAGAGTTCACAATGAAAAATAAGAGACGTTCAACAGGATACGGAAGCCCGGTAACCAGCAAGTTCACAACGTATACACCAGGTCTATGGCATGACATACTTTCCCCACGACGCTCCGCTCTACGTAAGAAGAAACCGAAAAGATCACCGAGAAGCCCTGTGTATCCTCCATGCGATAATACGACCGGTGAGCTTGTTTCACGCAGATGGAGAAATACCTCGAGACCTCGTGAGCTCAAACCTGCCTCACTTCGATGTCGAAAATGTCAGGAAACTCGACGGGAAGGAATCCACATTCCTCGGCTTCACGGAGTCCTCCCCTCGACCTTTCTAGATCCATGACCTCAATTGTTCTCATGTATCTGATTTTGCTCTGCTCTTCCCTCGTCTCAAACGGTGAGCAGCCGAGTTCACCAGTGACGAATCGTTTGCGACTCCGGTGGTGGGATGCCTAGGGTCCATCTGCCCGCTTCCTGTTGCCTCTTTTCTAGCGCTCCCTGGAGCTTCCCTTTAATCACCAAGGCCGACTTCGCGTAAGTCAGTTGCGCAACTGCGGTCACTTTCCATTACGCTTTGGAGACTCTAAATCTATCGAAGCCCCATATGGATGTCCTCGTTTCAAGCGGGCTCTCATTTTTCGAGCGCGCCATGAACATGGAAGAGTGCTCAGGCCCAGCTCATTCTAAGTTTTTTGATACCTGGTTCCCTCAGGTTCTTGACTGCGCTATTCTGGTACCCTGGTTCGCGAAAATCTCTCCTCAGTCATGGTATGATCAGTCGTTATTTTCAAATGATTATTATCATACCTTCACGTCTTTCCCGCCTTCTCTACGGAAACTGCTTGCAATGAGAACGAAGTTCTCTGGGGAGGTTGAAAGAAGATCTTCCGGCATCCATTCCAGGTCCCAGGGTTTCTCAATGTGGACGAGTTTGAGTGCATGGATGGAGGCCCATGGCTGTTTGAGATGTTCAGTGGGAAGAGCACAGAACTTGTTTGCAAAGGTTCCTCCGCTGTCTGGAACCTGAGTTGCGATCTTCCAAGATCTTGCTATTGGATCACTGCCAAAAAGGGTCACCGAGGTATCTGAGGAGGGAATGGCTCGTCCGAAAGATTCCGAATAATGAAATAGTCACGAAAGATCAAATGGCCTTCCCAACAAGGCAGCCAGGAATCCATTGGTTTGATTGACGTTTGATGTCGTCCAGGTGAGTGCCGTATGGCTTCAAAGCTCGGTGGATACTGAATCCAACGCGTGGTAACCATGAGTCAAGCTCTGTTCACCCCGGGAACTCCACGGAATGGAGGGAACTTGAACTGCGACTCAGAACGAACGACACATTGGATAACAGCGAGCGCTCCTGCTCGCCCGGGTAGGGCTCTTGATTCGTTCACTTGTGTGTGGCGAGAGGAAATTTTGCTCTCGGAGGACATCGTGAAGTACATCTTCACTCATGCGGTATGCAAACACGAGAAAGGAAGACGGAGGGGGGAACTCTCCCGAACTACAACGCTTGGTTCCGAAGTATGGCCTTATACTCTGAACGAGAGCACGTAACGAGGGAATTTCTCGGAGTGAACGAACCCGCTCTATACTTGTCGACCCACCCAGGATGGTAGCCCACATAGCAGTTCCGAGGATCAGACGAGTCAGATCCCACGTTACGTCAAGCTTGAAGCATCAGGCGATACTGGAGAGAGTTTGTTGACTCCACCAGAGGTCGACAAAGTGTGACAGGTTCTTCTCTCTCCGACAGGTTTTTCGACAACAGGCGATGGGTGATCATTATGTGGTCCGGTCGTCCCTCGATGAGATGACCAGATTAAGGAGTCGAAAATAACTCACAAGCTCACTGTCTGGTCGGTGCACCCGACGTCTGAGCGGAATGTGGACCAATGACCCTCGATGGACCGGATAATATCTATTAGTATCTATCCCTGGGAATAATGCTCGGAAACGATAAATTCCGAACCCGCTCCCCCCATGTTCCATGGAGAGAAGGTTTCCCGCATCTGGAACGGGACGGCTGATGATTTTCTCGACTTTGCCACCTTGAGAGATTTACCGATTCGGGCTACGAGTCCGTGCCACCAACCCTCCTTATGGTTTGAGAACAGCTGCACGAAATCGCTTCATGGAGCCCGAGCCCCTGGTCGCCTGACAGCTTTTGGCAACGACATCCCAGTAGTCTTTGCGGAATGTAATCCAGATTGCAGAGGGCGTCGATCAACTTTGTCCCTTAATGCCTAATTGAGTTAATGTTTGATGGAAACCAGACGGCCGTGCCCCACGAGCGGACCTGGTACTTTTTCCCTCGACGAAGCCCCAATACGAAATTCAGGGATGCAAGCCCCGCCCCGATCCGGAATAACGACGCCGGGTAACGCTCCGGCGCGCGATTCCGCGAAGGGATACAGCGAGGTTTCTCCGATTCTATTCGGAGCTTTCTGTTTCTTTTCACCTCGGAATCCTAGCTCTGACGGTCTTACGAGTGTGTCGTTCCCTCTTACTGTTCATAATCTTCTGCAAATCCGCAACGTCACCGCAAGTCTGCAACAAATGAGCGAGGCTCGATGACGGCAACGAGGAAACTCGCACGGAGAGAGGGATTCGATGCGAGGAATGACACAGCTCTGAGCCGGGGATTTGAGCCACACCGATGCGAATTCCTCGTGCGAGAGGCGCATCTGGAATAACACGTATCAATCCACACGCTTCCGCGTACTCCCCGAGATTCCTTCCAGAGGAAGATGGGAAGACCAGCTCGAGCATCACTTCGGAACGCAGCGGATCGCGAGCGCTGCAGGTGCTGTCAAAGACAGACATGAGAAATCGAGACAAAATAAACACATGGAAGAAAATTGTTCCTCCTCACCAGGCAAAGCTCCTGGAGGTTTGACGTGACTGAAAATGGATGATACAAGAGGACCGCGGGGGAAGTTCTGATGCAGACGTGAGAGCGAGACATGAAACAAGAGAAGATCAGAATAGGAGTGTGGGACGCGAGGGGAATTCAGGGTGGAGAGAAGGGGAGCCTGAAAGGAGGAACCGGAGAGTTGCTGGGAGGGGAGGGGAGTCAAGAAGAAGTGCTGCCAGGATGGAGGAATCAGGGAAAAATCATCCTCAACGGAGGGAGCGGAACAACGTAGGCCGCGAGAGGGATAGGAGAAGGGGGGAAAGAGGAAGAAAAACCATCGGAAGGAAGGAAACGCGGAATGGGTGTGAGGGAGGAAAAGATGGGATCCACGTGCCGAAAGTGCGGAGCAAATATTGAGACCTGGGATATGGAGAGGAGAGAGGGAAAAGGGGAGAGGACGAGATGGAAAATGACTGAAAGATATACAAGATAGAAAAAATGAACAAACGAGAGAGACCGAAAGAAGAGACACACCTAGGGATGGAGGATGACAGTGCAAGAGAGAAGAATGAAAGAAATATCGTTTCGCTCGGCAAATATGACACCTGTGACGAATGAGAGCTCGCTGCCGTGTCGGGCTTCGAATGCCGCTACACATTATCATAATTTATCTTTTCATCTATCTATCGCTCTATCTGTCTAGCTATCTACTCGAGCCTACACAAGAGTCGGGCAGCGGAGATAGGAAAGCCACGCAAAAAATGAAAGCCATCACTGCAGCGGAAGAACACTGCGAAGCTTCCCAGAGGGAGATGATCCCACCCCCACCCACTCAGCCGTCAAGTCGAATCCAACTCTGAGAGCCGGACGAGAGGACGGAACACTCGAGCTATCCTCGCGGCAGCTCTGCAATACCACTCCGAATATTGAGGAATATCTGAAGCACAATATCGGAATGATAACCACGACTGAAGTGTGTTTGTTGCGGTCAGTGGGGAGTCGGTGTTGCCCCAGAGCAATTGAGTTGACAAACACGCAAACGCTGGAAGTTTCAGCACTGTTCGGGTCGCTCCGAGAGATGTGCGAACCGCTCTCGATCTGTATGAATAGGTCCCCGCGGCCCATCGCTCCCCGTCGACCCGGATCGGACTCGATAAGGTTAATTCTCAAGAATGTTCATCATCTGGATTCGCCCACACCGTACCTTTGATTGAGAAAAACCACCAACATGTGACTCCTACTTTGAAGACAAACGTACTTGGGCTCACCGACCGAATCGATGGAAGGAAAGGGTGGAAGTT
Source organism: Phytoseiulus persimilis (assembly GCA_037576195.1). Taxonomy (NCBI): domain Eukaryota; kingdom Metazoa; phylum Arthropoda; class Arachnida; order Mesostigmata; family Phytoseiidae; genus Phytoseiulus; species Phytoseiulus persimilis. Next base: position 14,242,850 of record CM075103.1, read on the forward strand.
CAAGACGAGCCAGGACACACGTCTGTACCAGAGGTCGAGATCGGTTGGATTTAATAGTTTTCGACGGAGCTCAACAAGCGTTGGAATTTCCAAGGGGTGGAGTCGTCGGTTTCGAAACACAGCTTCGGAGGTCGCTCCTGGGCCCAATGAAAACGAAAGCAGAGAAAAAATCGAAAAAACATAAGTCACATCCAGGAAGGAGTGGGAAAGAGAGCCATTCTCCTGGGGAACGTAGATCGATCATCTATCTGGGATGGCCACACTAAGCCACATGAAAATGCAACGAGTCACCTGTAGCTTGGAGCTATAGAGGACTCCCATGTTGGCTCTTGCCCCACGAGGCGTCCCGAGAACGAAAGGCGTTCTGTTTTATTCCAAGGGTTTATCGCTGCATAAAGAATCCCGTTCCTTTCGAAAGTTCACTTCCACCGAAATTTAAGTGTCTCTCTGCCTGAAAGGAAAACTCCGTAAACGAATTTGCACAGCTTACGGTGCGTGGGAAGACTCTCTTGTGCCGGGAGTTCTTCCCCGCGGAAAGGAATTATCGTCTTCAATCTTCTCCTCTGGAAAGAACGTTCGAGTCGTGTGACGTATCGATGTTTTTCCCGAGGAGCATCATGGGAAAAGTTGAGACCCATAGCGCGTCACCGCCACCGAGCGACTCGGAGTTTGCGAAATGCGCCTAGCGCTCCCGAAATAGAGCAGCTCTGACAATAACAAGCTCACGCCTGATGTTCGTTGGAAGTTTCCCACGACAATTCGAAAATTTTCCGGGGTCCATAACAACGGTCTCACCATTGGGGCAATCTGAACTCTGTGGAGCAGCTTCGAAACGCCGCGGAAACCTGTATTGCCACCGATTTGTCCCCGGCTCCCCATGATAGCCCATCCGGAGGAGTCGACCGATACTGCTATACATGGTCGTCATCCATTGATCTGCCCTCTGCACGAGTGTCAGTCGATTGTTTCTGCTGGCCGTCGGAACGATGGTCACCGTGATCTTGTCCCGCCTTGGCCCCACACACGAGTCTTACTTGCCATCATGCCAATGCATGCCGAGACGTGCGGTGATTGCTGAGGTCGAAACCGCGAGGAGTCGAGCCGGTCAAATAGCTATTCCGCGAGCGGATGCACGAGCGAGCGAATGACACTACTCGAGCTTCTCGCTGGAACGTGCGCTGCATCTGGTCGCGGGACGACGAACCTCGTGCTGCACGAAGTGGATACCGCAGATCTTGATGATGATGATGATGACATATCGTTCCATCCGTCACGATAATGACTTCGTTCGAAATTCACACGAATGCTCCACGAGCAATCAGGCGATATCGCTCAAGTTGACGCTGGAACAGTTCGCTTCAATAAAGGAATAAGGTTAGCTCGACAAGCACCGACGTTTGTGTGCTTAACTTGTTCGATGAAGCGATCAGGGCCCCTTATTGAGCCTTTCGTAAATTCAGTGCCAGGTGTTCGGTGTCGTATCGTCTTGTCTCGGGAATGTTCTCGGAAACAAAGCTAGTTTTTCAGGAGTTCCAGGACCGAGGAAACGAATAGCGAGCGCTGCACTCGATAAGTATGATTGCTAGCCAGTGGTTCGAAACCCACATCTTTTTACTTGCCAACGTGGTCGCCTCATCGGTCCGTGTGCAAACTTGGCTGGATCCCCTCTGCCTCTCTCCGTTTGCTTTAGGCGCCATGAATTCCTGAGACAGTGCTTTTCAATCGATCCGTGCTTCATTTCCCGGACGCGTGTCTCTAACTCCACAACGGAATCTCTGTTCTTCGATACGGAATCGAAGACCTGGGTTCTTGGAACAACGCTCCAAGGGAATGCTCGCTCGCAATGAATATGACACGACAAAAACGCCCCGTCGGTGGGGAGGTGGAAGCGTTGGTCGAGTCGTCAACGCTGCCTCCCAAGAGCCACCAGATGGCTTCGTGGGACTCTTCATGAGGGTTCCATCGACAAAATATCTTCCCTGGAACGACTCGCGCGCGTTGCTACCACGAGGATGTCTTCATGCCTCCACATCTGAATTATCCGCCGATCAGCTCGCGGGGATGGTCGAGTTCCTTGCCATCCCGGAGACCAGAACGGATCGAGGAGAACGTTGGTATAATTCGGATCGCCTGAATCTCTGAATTTCGCAGCTGAGCTTCGGCTGAGCTGACCCTGGTCTCTTCAGTTCGCAATTTTCTTTCGACGTTGGCCGCGGACGTTTCGCCTGGATGCGCTCCAATGTTGCAAAATATTCTGGATACATATTTCTTCCCATTCGCGAGATTTCATATCTCCGGGAGCTTGACGGCACCAAGGGTACAAGAATCTCAGCCATGTTATTCTTCCACTCCCAACTGATTATGTCTTTGACGCGATCCTTGCCTCCTGGTCGGGCGTTGCGAAGAAGAGCCTGGGGCGAATCGCCATTTTATTTTCTTTATATTTATTAGCGTGCGAATGCAGTGAAACTTTTTGTAAGGGATTTTGTTTGGAAGGGAGGGCGAATTCCCACTGATATCCCTTCGCCGCTAGGGTTCCGACTGTCGAAGATTCCATGTGTTTTGAACTGTTCAATCGAGGGCCTGCTCAGGATTTGTATGAGAGGATTCATCTCGTGTGAGCCAGATGTTCGAGGGATAGCTCTTCAACGTCCATCGGATGTCGCGCAGCGATCAATCCACTGATATCTGGCGAACCCACGTGTGAAAAATAGGGAATTGAAAATGCCCGGAAAAGCCCCTCCTGCCTCAGATTGCTAGAAGACGGATGAGCGGTTGAAAAAACGTTTATTTTCCCGAAAAATCATTCCGTCCCAGAGTACTCGTGCTCCGAAAGGAGCGGGCACTATTTTTGTGTTCGAGCTGAACGATCGTGTTGAGGTGATCATACAGCGCGACCATGCGACGGCAACAGCCGCGTTTCCGCTGAAATATCGTGAAACACTTCATGATTTTATCCGGAGCTATAAACAGAAGAACAGTATCATCTGATTCGGCTCTCTTGCGAGTTTCTGCGACCTTCCAACTTCTGTTGTCCGATTCAGCTCGGGCGTCCGGAGCAAAGTTAGCCTTTATTGCATCGTGTTTCCGAGAAGGAACTCAACGGTGGTGACTTGAATTACACTGTCGTCAGATCGTCGAGTGATATCTGAGTGGGACAGACGCAGACAGGAGTCTTTGCGATTGAGTTCTATGCAAATCGTAGTTCGTGAGCGTGCTCGGCAATGTGTTTCCAGAGCTCGGACACAGTCATGCTGTGGGGGAGGGCTCCTCGGACTCTTGTTCGGACTGCATCGCATCAGCGAAATTGTAGTTTTGTCCACGCTTTCTTTCCTCGGTTCACGCTGAGTGCCGAGGTGCTGGTGGTGTCGAGTCCCCTTCTCACGCTGTAATCCTCAACCAAGACGTCAACGGAGGTCGGGAGAGTAACAGGCCTTCTACTGGTGAGCTTCTACATGAAGTATAACCGATAAGTGCAGTTACCGCACGACTTCCGTTTGCAAAGGTCGCGAGCCGTTTTTCTGGGCTCTTGGGAGATCATGAAATTCATGGTTTCGATGCTTCCACTCGGAGAACGCGGCCGGAACTTTCGCGTCACTGACTTTTCTGTTGCGCGGCGAGCTAACCCGCTGAGAAAATCAGGCATCGGAAACCTGTTTGTGCAAAAGCTCCGTCCTGGGGACCCATTCTGTGCTCATTATTCCGAGTGCGGCGGAACCATTTCAGGTAATTCAGCAATGACGGTTTGAGCCTGCGCGCTTTGAAGCGCAGTTCCGAAAAGAGCTGACATTCTTCTGTGAATCTTTAAAGGACGAGGCAGAACCATCTCGTAGGCAGATCCAGGCTCTGAGCTTTCAGTTCAAGTAACATCCCAAGCAAAGCGGAAAAAGACTCCTTCGTGTTTCCGTGTACAGATTGTCGAGAACTTGCTGATCGTTTCAGGATTCTATTGCAAGGATTCCACGAGCTTGCGAATGAAACCTGACCCTTTTCCAGCTGTCGACGATGAATCCAATGCCTTGATTTCAGTTTCATTGTTTGAATCTGATCCAAGATGATGTCACGGACACGCGCTGAGCCTCATCAGCACCTAGATACAGAACTCGCTCGGATTATTTTCCACTCGACAGAATTTCAGCCCTGTAACGGATGAAGATTGCATGAACTGAACCGATTTGCTTCAGATTTGAATGTGGAACCGAATCAGAATGGCCTATTTGCAGCCGGAAAACGTATCACAATCGATGGGGTATAGGTTTCCGGGTTGTGATTATGAGGAACCAAACTTTATAATATCTCATTCCACCAAGAGCGAATACTTCTACCGAAATTCGTAGATACTCTCTGATTGCCAGCTGACAACGATTTCCCACGTTGAAAAGAGTCAGGCAGTGTCGTATACATGAGGTTACACAGGAACTGTTAGTTGGGGCTAGAATGGGCTCGGGACGCAGGGCGTCCGGCAACTGGGATTACTTATTCTATCCTGTCTCAGCAAACATCAGCTACTTTTCTCGTGCATTGAAGTGTGTTCGAGCCGCGAGCGTCATCACTATGAAAAATTCGACATCCCTCGAATATCGCTGCTCCTCATGGGGAACCATCTGACCGAGAAGAATATTGGTAGCGCCCGCATTAGCTCCATGCTTCTTGGTCCGACGATGCAATCCTCCGGAAAACGCATCAAGCGGCCTCTCGAACGATGATTCCGGGACGACTTCTCCGTTTGGGACTCCTCGCCTGGCGCTGGGAGCACCACCACCCGATCAAGGCATGAGGCTTCCTGTCCGACTGTATGCTGCAAAGATGGCTGAAACCTCGGCCGGCCGTCACCAGGGAAGCGTTTAGGCGTCGGATCGTTACGAGGTTGGAGCTGGAGACCTGATTCAGGGAGTTTCCGGGGAGCCATCCGTTAACGGGTCGCTGCTCATACGTGCGTGAGACGGCGCTATCCATACAGAGCGGACTTGACATTCCCGGATGAATCATGCCATCCCCACGGCCTGCGTGCGAATTGAGGTGTCGAGCAATTCTATGTCGCTCACTTCTTAGAGTGCTCGATTACTGAAAATTGGGAAAATATTGAAGAAAATATGGAGGACCGCGCTCCGTCAACAGTTGCTGCGAGATATATCACACAATTATAAACCGTTTCTTTTTTGAAATGCTCTGCCCAGGAGGAGAAGTATCTCGTTCGTGTGGCAACTCGTGACGTCGCACCGTGCGTCCACTTCCGTCCCTCGTGAGAGTTTCTCCATCACTTTGAAGATTTTGCAGGTACTTCGTTAGAAAACCCTGAAATCATCCCGCCTTGTGTCGTCCCCGTCCTGCTTGTTCTTGTTCGCGTTCTGGGCTCACTCGAATCTCACCTGGCGCGTAACGACAAGAGCGACTGTGGAATGGCGAATTCAACTCTATCTTTGGAGCGGTGAAATCATCTTTAATGCGTCATCCCGCGCATGCTCGGGCTCAGAGTCAGAAGATCTACTTAGCTTCTTTCTTCAGTTTAATGACCCCGTTCCCTGAAAAAACTCTGTCAAACTCTGGACAAAGCCCTTCTTCGGCTGCAGCTCTCGCGACTAGGCGGCCGAGTTGTCCACAGCTCTCGAGCCAGATATCAGAGATTTTGCTTTCGGCGCGAGGTTTTCGGATACATTATCCCCGAGTGGCTAAAAACTTCCCCGCCGTCACCAGTTTCGAGAATCCGGATGTTCGCTCCCGAAATGAACAACCCCTCCATACTGATCAAAACCACACTGGTTTCCGGACAGTCCGTTTATACTATTTCTTCGGCAGCCGCCGCAATGAATTAATGGATAGATTCTGAGCGTTTTTAGCCGTCCGATCGGTCTGGTGGTCCTTTTTTGCGTCCGTATGATCAGCCGAGGATCTCATGGGACACCACGCCTTGGCGTCGCTCCGTTCGCTGCGGGCTTGCTTCCAGTTGCTGGTGAGGTTGACAAGTGGAACAACAGCTCACTGATGAAAGAGTTTCGATTCTGTTGACAGACCCAACGAGGGGGACGCCGAGTTTCGTACCGAGAGGCCTATGCACTGTTTGCCCAGGTCTTGTTTATCCACGCTTGTTTGATTATTGAAGTCCAGTCTCCCGTCGAACGATGGACCGCAACCCTTTGAAATTGAGAGGTAAATTTGATCGACATGAACGGGGTCCTGTCTTCCGAGCCTTTGAAGTATTGGGGTCCATCAATTTCATTGCTCCGTCGAAATCACTTGCACCAAAGCCCCAAACGACGATTTGGCCCCTGAAGCAGCTTTGAAAAAATCGCGGAGTCATCGGTTGCGTTTCTCACCGAAGTCTCTCGAAAAACGGGGTTCAGCTCAGCGCACCATCAACCTGGGTCATCGTAAGAATGTTCAAAACGGGAGGTGTGGTAGACGGTCGCCGTACGTCACACGTGGACAATATTGGGCGTTGTCTTGATTCATGGTGAGTCATCTTGCTTGGATTCCCGGAACAACCTACTCTTCCGAGAATCGACGCAGATTGATTCGAGCGCTGCGCCTGCTTCTGGATCCTACTCGACTTTCCTTCTCGCAGCTCTGCTTTCGCCATTACCGAAGTGGCCATAGGTTAGGAGCCTGGGGCCTGTGGTGCTCTAGTACCGAAGAAGATCCGAGGAGCAGGCTGCGATCTCAACGCTGGCCTCTCGTCGAGTGCGTGCCGAGAAATGGTGATCATGATTATGATCGAAATCATGAACGAAACCATGAAATCTAAACGAAATCAGATCAAGCCTGTGATCAATGCATCAATCCAGGGATAGGTTAGGCCAATCTGACCCAACTAGAACCGCGACCATTTTTCGCGGAAGTCCGTCACCCGTCACCTTAGACATATGGATACTGGAACAATTTCATATAGTGAACAAAAATATTCCATACATGGAATACGGTTCGTAGGAAGAAAATTGATTATTTCACGACCATAAATTGGTGTATTCTCAATGCAACTCGCAGAACCCGTGATTTCGAGCGTTATCATCAATTTCCCTATCGATCTCCACAGGGCTGATCGATTGATGAATGAAATGATTCCTGAATGTACGGGCTCTAGCAATCAGATACGGATAAAGTGGGCGGCTTGCTGCAAGCTTACTGGCTGGAGCGAGCTTCGATGGTGTCGTATGGCTGCAGAGAACAGATTGTCGCCAACTTTGATCTGTTATCGCTCGCTTCAGTCAAATACTATCAAATCAGTATCATCAGCGGATTCAGACCAGACTGTTCGTCTGCCAACATGACCTCGCGGATCCCCGGTACTTACACGAGAATAGCTGAGCAACATTTTCTCCTGAAAGAAAAAGCTACTACTCCAGCGTCGCACGGGGAGCGGATATAGCGAAAAATTTGAGTCCTGTCCTTGTCGGAGTTTAACGCCCCTCCGGCTGCGGAACCTGTTGGAGGCCCGAGCGCTCGACGATCTCCCAGTCGCAAGCCTTCGTCTTGAGAAGCTACGGAGCGACGTTGAAAGATCGCTGGTGAGAACCTGCGAGAGAAGAACGGGGAGAGAGCCGAACAGACGCTGTAGGCGTCGATGATCTCTCGGAAGCTGGAACGACATTCACATTTTTCGTCCCAACAAAGCCGCGGAACAAACTTCGATCCTCCCTCCGACCTGGCCTCGCCATCCCGGGATCGGTGGCTGCAGGGAGTGTATTTCAAGGAGCTCACTTTTTGCTGAGATACATCCGATGCTCTCCTGAAGGGGATCGTAGAACACACTTGAGACGTTTTAGCACAAACAAACGAGCTCACACTTGAACCGTATAACAAATGGGAATTCCCGTGAAGTCTTGTAAGGTGTACGAATTCAGAGAGGACGGCGACAGATCTATGTGGCTCCTCAGGAGTGGATTCGCAGCTGGGATTCGATCTCCCTCTTGGAAGAACTCAGCCTGCGGCCCGCGGTCCGTGAAGGACACCGAAATCAGCGCCACAAGATGAAGCGAGAAGTGAGCTCTGTAATCACATACAGCAGCAGCATTGGCACACGACGGGCGGATACGCGAAAGAAGATACAAAGATGTCTTGGCGCCGAAATCTGGGACGGGTAGTCGTTGCCGCCGCTTTGATGTCAGTCCACTGATGAAACTTACGTCGCGCTCTATGTGCCGTGCGACTCCTGACCAATGAGCCGAGGTGGGTTCCACAGAGTGATGGACGTTGGGACCGGAGAGTGCGGCCGAGAAAGAGGATCCACCTCAGAAGAGAATGTCAACAATCGGTTGGCGGAATGAAACAGACGCAAACGATAAGGGCACTGGAATATATGGTGAGCGACTTCCAAAACGATCGAAGGCGACCTTCTCCCCGGATTCGAACACCGGCTTTCCTGGAGGGCGTTCCCAGGTTGGCCGTTACCAGCTTCCGAAATTCTCGGATTCGAAGTGTTCCTTTACATCATACGGCGCGCCGCATGCGCGGTCCACGCCACAGCGTGGACTGTTATGCCGATTGGCACCGGACAGCTATTTGTTTACTAACCAGAGGTTGAAACCCCGAGGTGTGGCGGCCTGAACCCTCGGTAATTCGAACGATCAGTACGCAATGCATTCCGAGTCGCTCTCCCCTAGAGTCTCAAGCAGGGAGAATTGGTTCGCCGAGAGGGTGGTGAATAATTATAGCAGCCCTCATATCGTCGACTGTCTGTCATCGCGAACGAAACGTCATCGATCTCAACTTCTTCCTCTTCGAACGCGGAATCGCGGTGATGCGGTGTGCGTGGCATCAGTGGCATGGAGAGAGCGGCTTTAACGCTTATTTCGTTCAGTCCATCGGAATGTTCAAGTCGGCCCCACGAAAGCGGTTCTCCCTTCCTGTGACAAAAACCCTGGGAGAACGGAACTCACGTCGCCGAACGTCCTGAAATAAATGCTTCGGGTGCGATACCAATACAGTGTGCGTTTTCGAAAGGGCGGCTCGGAGTTCGAGCGCATCCATTGACAGGCCATCGGTCAATCAGAACATTTTTTTTCGGAAGCACTTCCAAGAAGAACTCTTACCGGTTTCTCCGGAGCTCGGTCGTTTTGAGATTGCGAGCCTCGCCCTCTGACAACAACGCATATGAGACCTGGCTGATCAACACTCACACTGCGCAAGCTATTGCGACGAAGCAATAGCCCGCGAGCGTATCCTGCGTTTTTTTCTGCTGCCTGCGTCCCTTTCGTCGCCGGCGTCGTCGGCGTCCGACGTAAGCTTGTGACGGATCACTCGTAGAAGCAGCACCGGCGGGCGGTGATTTCGACCGTTCAGCAAGCAGCGAAGCAAGCAGTCGGGTCAGCAGCAAGCTGCCTCCACGGGTGACGTTGTCCGGTCGAGCTTGATTTAATGATATCCTTTGATGCCGTGTTCTTTTCCATTCAGAGTTAGATATACTCCACACGCGACACACACAAACGACTCCCGTACGCTGGCCGGCTGTATGTCCTGTTTTATCGTCGGCTGGAAGTCGCTCTGTGTGTCCGTCCGTTCAGGCGTTCACTGTCTATACAGCGTACACCGTATACGCCAGCTCGACCTCACTCGGTGACGTTGCGACATCAACAGCGAGCTGGATACGACATGATTTCGGGGACCGCGCTGGTCCACCTATAAATAACTTCCGTGCACGTCGAGGATAACCGCGATATTTCAGAACAAACGTTCATTTCTCCCGTATGGAGCGAGGGACGGGAAGCCATAATGGGAAATCTTTCGGCTTGTGTACAGCACTCAATTTGTACGATCACAAGTTTGCCACACAGCTCGAAATGCTCGACTGTCTCGAACTGGGAATCATGAGTATTTCCCCTTCCAGCTCTGGAAGAGGGGGGGCATCGCGGAGAGGGCACGTGACCGGACAGGCCAAGGCGGAAGCGGTAGGCTCACGGTCCAATCTGCGCTCGGAGCATCGCTGATGTGGAACCACGTGCGAGTAAAAACCGTCGTCGCGGTCCCCTCCTTACCAGGAGAAAAATCTCACCACACGCAGCGCCCTGCTCTCTTTCCACCAGCTCTCCGGAACTATATTCGCTGGAATTCCGCATAATATGTATAGCGCCGTTCTGATCGGCAGGATTCCCCTCTATGTATAACGGGCCTCCGCCTTGAATATCCATATATTTGATCCCAGAAATCTAGATGTGGATCCGATGGCGTCCGGTGCGTACGCCGGACTCTCGTTCGCGAGTTCCTCATCGACAGCAGTACCAAGTCTGATCATTCGAGGTCTGCAAATAAGTTTGCCGCTCCGAATCCGATTCAGAGAAGCTGATTGCCCCAAGCGTATTCCGATTGATGCCGGGTCGAATGACGTTCGTACACATACCTTGATACACTGCCAATTTCTGCGCCTGCACCGCTCTTCCGTGACATGCACGAAAGTACCCTGCTGGAAGAACGGGAGCGCAGTCGAATGCACAGCGTGTCTCGCGATGAGCGGAATCGAGATTCCCACAGGATTTGTTCCTCGGGAGCCGAGATGAGAACTCCAACCAGCGTACCAACTACCGAGCTCATTGCCTCTGCATTATTCTTCAGTGAGGTGGCTCCGCACGAAATACGACAAGGCGGGGATCCGTTGCTTTTGGGTGAATTTCACCTTGTCGCCCGCTCAGATCGTCCTCCGAGAGTCAACAATCTGGGAGCGAACTTTGTTTTGAACAAAACGCCGCCGGTGGTTCGCAGGGCGCAAAACGGGAAACCCTGTCTCTTGAGGAGTCCTAGAGTTGGGGCGCCAACCCGACGCCGCGGGTTGCGGGCCCTTGTCTTTTACGCCTAATTGGTCACATTGGGTCGAAACGTTTGTTGAGATAACGCGGACGATAAGAACCCGAACAACGAACGGGAGACAAACGAGTTTTTAATTGACACTGCAGGACCCTCCTTTTGGGGTGAAGAAAATAGTCCGAACGCTCCTAGGAGAAGCTCCCAACGAAAAGAGCTAAATCGTGAGCCATTCCCAAGTGGATCAAAAAACTCGAAAAGAACCACAGAACCAAGGCGCCACGGACTTTCGCGGGAGGTTCCGACGAATTCAAGGCTTCGCCACTCATTCGAGAGAAATAGAAACATTCCGTCCACAAGGTGGGTAACTCCGCTCCGGAAACCCCCGTCCAGTAGAACAAACTGAAAGAAAAATGGTCTGCGAGGAACCGAATCTGATGTCTCAGTAAGTCGTCGCATACCGACTCCGCCCCGAACCTGGGCTCTGAAAACTATTTGACCTCTTTTCTGTCTTGACCTGTTTCTGACGGCCGTGATGTTTAATTAATTCCACAGAGAGTACCTCCTCTCTACAGCATTCTTGTGAATCGGCGCTGAGCTTGCTCGAGCCGACATGGACTGAAACACCGCGAGGTCTCGACTAGCTCGAGGTCTGTCGATTTTTCTCTTTCTGCTCCATCACGTCTCCGAATTTATTGTTGCCAAGAATGAACCGCGGGCACGATTTGCCACAGGAGACTCCGGCGAGGGTGTAGAGTGCGCTCCCGAGAAATCACAATGTCGTCATGAAGAATGTGTCTCAATCTTGTTCTTTTCCCCGCTTCGGCTTTTCTGCTCGCCATATTTCCATTTCCAACAAAACGCATCGAGGCTGTATTGTCAAAGACAGTCGACGTCGTAGCTGTGGTACTCGCGGTCCCTCCTCCTTCCAAAATAGAGTTTCTCATAATAAATGGAAACCGCCTGGAGCTAGAGAGGAAATCGCATCGTTCCGAAGATGAATGACGCCCCATCCCGGGATATTTTAAATGCATTTACACTTGCCCGATGACATTTATCCGCTGAAAGTCCTCGAGTCGCCAGCCGACGAGCGAAAACCGACTCCGTAGCTCCTACCGGCTCATGTGCGTCCTGTTCCCAACCCCACACAGTGAATTTGGAGAACCTTTTCGTGCTGGAATCCAATATCATCAAAATCCATGGACATCGCCGGATAGGGGAATTACGAGAATGACTCGAAATGTGAATTTTCAAATCAGGGGAGGCAAATGATTTCCGTGGTGCATCCCCCGGTGAGAATGCATCTTCACCAAAAGTTCCAGGACAAAAATAACAAAAAGAGAGGATTCGGAAGAAAAAGAAAAGAGTTATCAGGCTCCACGCGCGATGCACATTCCCAAAAGCAGGGCCCAGTCTCAACGGAGGGAACCGGGCAATTCCTCCACTGATCGCCAACCATCGGCTCCGCAAAAATCACGGGTTCTGGCATCGGAAACGAGCTGGAAGGAACGTTGCTGCCTTTCTTGACCGCCTCTCGAACATTGCTCGGCGAGAGTCCATCTCCCAGTCTTCGAGTGGAGCAACATAATCTTCCCTTGCTAGGTTACTCGCTACTTCGAAGTTATTATCGGAGCCTGTACCTACGAGCTTACTTGATTGGGATGGATCAACGTATGCGCAGGCACTCCAGTTGGGTCAAGTGCGGTCAGGTCGGCGGAGGAGCGATAACCCCGCAATCGTATTTCAAACCGATTCTGAAACGCCAACAAACCTTCCTCAGAGTGCGAATCGACAGGGTTGCTCTTCTATGAAGGGAGGCTGGACTCAATCTGGCTTGCGAATCTTTTTCGGAAGTGATGCTCGATCGGCTCGAAAGGATTCGGTTACCGATACGATCATGTTCTTGTGTGCGGGTTAGTGACCAGAGTCCGGGCTGAGAACAGGCTCCTCGTTGGTTTACGAGGACCCGGCGACGTCGACGAGAGCGACTTGGTGGTGAGGCGACGAGATATCGAGTGGCCGATTGGCTCGTCCATCTTTCCTCGCTTGGTCTGCCAGCTCGAAGTCCACGATCACCTGTGGCTAGAGCCCCGGCGAACGCAGCTTGCTCGACTGGCTCGTCGGTTGACGTTCGAAAGAAGTTTCTTCTGATGCTCCGACAGTTCTCTCCGCGGAAGCCGTGAGCGCTGGTGGGAGTGAAGAAAGCGAGAACGGGGGAGCGTGGAACACACCAAGCAAAGGGGGATCGCGATTGACGCTGGGAGGTTTTCCCTGTAGCAGACGACGGAATTGAGAAACGAGTCCGGGCTCGGGGTTCGCTGTCTTTTCCTCTCCGGTGCGCCCGAGACGGATCACACCTCGAATTTCCCCGTTGGATTGATGATAATATTCCGGAGGGTTCGAGCTGCCGCCGCGTCGCCTCGCGACGAATCGCTCGCGTCGCACTCGCTTGGTCGCTTCCTCGCATCTTCTCCGCCTTTCCATCTTTCACGATTCTCGTCCGATTCATTCAGACGAAACATCCTTTGGAAAGGTTTAATCACTCGAGTTCCGGAAAAAGGTCTCATGGGAGAGGAACAACGCTTCTCCTCGGAGCCTGAGCGATGGAAACTGATAGAACGCTGGGCAGAGGGAGACTTCATGAGAATCGAATTCCGATGCTGCTGCGCCAGATACTGCTCGGCTAGCCAGTCGAACAAACTGGCCCAGAGTTGCTGGCATAGAAGGCTGCGAGGGCTGGGAAGGGACTCGGGAGCCAAAGGCACCGACTTCCAACATCGCTGTTCGGAGGCAAAAGTGAACGAGAAGAGTGGACCAGGCTGAATAAAACTGTTGCGAACATCGGACCAGGCGGATGAAGCGCAGACAGGCCCCGCGAGGTCCTACGATCCATACATACATGAGTAAATGAATTCATCGACAGCGGCTTCTGATCGCGCATCGTATTTGTTGGATCGTTCCGCCCAGCCGCTTCCATGTCGAACCGAACTGACCGGCTTCCCTCCGACAACGGTGCGATTCGACCAAGGCGACCTCCTCGCTGGCTTGACCATCACCATTGTTCGCTCCCACACCTCCGACCGAGATTTCGCTCTCTCGGCAGGGGCTCGCCTGTCAGATGATCAGTCGAGAACGGCGGCTGGTTTCAGGAACCCGACAGCTGACTTCCCGAGGGAAAACCCCACGGGCAACCTCGGATCCCAGAGCCACCTTAGGTTCCAGATGTGCAGCGTTCTAGTCGCTTGACTTCAGAGCGTCATGCATCCGACTTCTCCGGGGCGAACGCTAGGCTTGGAGTTTATCTCAGCGCCGAACGTTTGCACATAAACCTTCCTCGCAGTGGAAACGCCCTTCCATGATCCTGACCATCTGCAACAGCGTCCAACGGAGACGATTCCTCGTTGCGATAATCCAATGAGGAGGCTGAACCCGTGTGGTTTGCGATGACAGGCGCGAGATCGATGGGAGCATCGAATGGGGAAACGGCCAACAATCGGCGAACAACGCCTGCTGAATAGCAACGTTGACGCTTTCACGAGGACGCTTGTGGAACCATAATGGATACGGGCGCGTGTTTAATGTTAGCGAATGACCTCCTCTCCAAGCTCTCATCGGCGATATCGGACGTAGTCGCTCCTTCACTACTACGGCGAAGCTCGCTTCTATTAGAGGCAAGCGAAAGCAAGTGTGGACATGTCGCAATGCTTAATTGCCATGGAGCACGCCAACCATACACAGAGCCTGCCAGTCCGGAAGATCGTGTGCCCGCTTCCGACAGCGTTCGACTGTAGCTGACAGCACATACATTCTGCGGGCCGACCGGCTGGCTGACTCGCTCCCCATTTCTCCTCCCGCCTTGCCAGCCGGAATGCCGCCAAAATCGGGATGACAGCGATTCGAGGGAGGACGATAGAGACAAAAGCAAGGAAGAAGGCTTCAAGGAGGCAAGAGGAAAAGATAAGATCGAGGAACCGGAAGAGGAAGAAAGGGAGGGCAAAGAATAGAGCCATCAAATGAAAATGAGGGAGGGCAGAGAACGTTGGAAAACGCGAGAGGGACGTGGATGAAAGGAATTAAAGGGGAACCGATCAGGAGGAGCACACCAGAAGGCTGTGAGAGAGGAGCCAGAACCCTTCGTAGCGATCGGTGTACTCCAGACACTCCCCGGCGGGTTTAGAGCGGTCGCCAACCCCCGCTTCGGCTTCCATCGACGGCCGCTCTTCTGGAAGTCGAGAGGATGAGGCTCCCCGCTGTTCAACTGAAAGATTAATTGAAGTGGATAAAGCACGCACAGACTGTAGCTGATGGTGGAACGAAAATCCGGATAAACTTTGGCCGCAGCGCCATGGATTACTGCTTTCACATCGCTTGGTCGGAAAATTCTCTGATCCTCTACTGCTCTCGCTGTGTCGCCGGTCTTCTGCGTTCTCTCCTTTCCCACCTCCTCTCCCACTGACCTTCTCTCTCTCTTCTGTTTTCTTCTCATTTCCTCCTCTCTCATCCCATGACTCATCTGTCCGCTATTCCTCTCCTACTGGAATTTCTGTCCAGCACATGAGGTTCCTTGTGAAGATAACCGGCCACTGGGTCCCCCAACGGTGGAACGAACCCCTCCCCTTCCCGCTCTCACCTGAGGAGGAAAACCCCGGCTGGATGTCCGAGCCGCCGGAAACAAAACATCCACTTGCTTTACACGGTGGTCCATAAAAAATGGGAAAGATTCGAGCGGAGGCGGTACGAGCAGCTGAGCGGTAACAAAGGGGTGAGAGCGAACAAACGTTTGTTTGTGTAATGTGGCCGGAGCTTCGAGAATAGACGAGCTTGGTCAGTACATATAATTAACTGAATGTGGCGCTGCACTTCCTTCCCGGCCTCGAAGCCGCAGACATTTGCATGAGGCCTTAATAGCTGCAGCAAGTGAAAACGAAGCATGGGACAAGCGAGGTAGGGGAGGCAAACGAGGGTCTCTACCGAAACTGTGGCAGGGAGCTGGTTCAACCAACTGCACAACTCGCGTCCCCACGAAGGCGGATATTATGGTCTCATTGGCGCTAGCAGCCAGCCATATGTCAGAGCACGACGACTGTCATAGCTGGTGGCTGTAGCCGCGGTGCTGATGGGTGCCTGTTCAAGGAACCCTCGCGGACGAGGAAAGCAACCCACTAAACAGCGAACAGAGTCAGAGCTACAGAGCCTCCAACCGGAGATGGTCGGTCCTGGCTGTCGCTCACTAAGCGACAGGGCAAGCGTCTTTCTTGGCATGTTCACCGACCCCCACCCGACTCGATTCAGCGCAGCGACCACAAGGGACGCCCACGGACAAGCCTCGAGGCTACGGTAGACAATTCAATGCTTGGATTGTGTCGGAGTATTTGTTTGACCAATTCGACAACCCGTGAGCCATTTAAATAACAATATAACCTGCAGCTTACGAGCCTTACTCTGTCGGCAGGAGAGAAGCATCGGAATGGGGTATTCGCACCGGATAGCATCTATTGCTTCGCTAGTGAAGGATCTCCAGAATCGGTGCTACAGCAGCGGTCATCGCAAGGAACATAGCGAAAGCGAGCCGAGAACTAGACACCATCTAAGAATCTTCCAGAACGGTTCCCTTCCATGCCATACCGCCCGGATTATTTTTCTGCCGCCTTCGCTGGAGCTTTCCGAAAGCTGCGGCGCGGAGATCTACTGCCGGATCCGGATACGCGCCTGATGATGGGTCTGGGAATCGCATGGAGTGAAACAGGAGCTGTCCTCTGGATCGCTGCATTTAATTCAAGTGAACCCTTCCCCTGGGAGCTGCCCTAAGCAGTGAGGAGACAACACGCTCTCATCGTCGCCAGAGCAGTGGTCTTGCTCTCTTTCGCCTGGTCCAAGTTGGAATACCCGCGTGACTTGTGAGTGTTGAGGCTACGTTACTGATCAATTCGCTCAGCAGCCGCGGAATGCATGATTGCTCCTATAACCTACGTGAAACCTACGATCAGAGGTTGGAGTCCATCGTGTGTTTTATGTGGTCCGATGATCTCCGATAGGAACCCGTGAGATTCACCATCGCAGGAAGACCATATGATCAGATCCATTCGAACGTTCCTCTCAGGCTTCAGTGCAAAGTGACAGCGGACGACAAACTTCGACGTTTCTTCGAGGGCTGGCACGCCATGCGACCTGTCGCGGAATTGTCGAAACGTGGCTTTCTCACCGAACAGAGCAACACGACGTCCACATAGACAGGACACACGCGAGCGATCTGTACGGACCGTTTGAGCATACTCGTATTGATTGTCACGACCGTCGTTCGGAAACGGTTCAACGGTTTCCCCTTCCCCTCAAGCGGAGGCAGACCTCGCGGGGAGACCATCTTGTTCGCGATGTGATTGCTTCGACGAAAGACCCGTGTTGCTTCCCGAATTCCTCGATCGTGTTCCATGACTCGCGCGGCGTCGGCGTGAGCTTCGCGACAGCCGTTTCACACCATCGATTCTTGAACGCGCCAGTGAGCGACTCTGACCGGGAGGTTCCAGCCGTGCGTCCGTATTTTTATATCCGCCTCGTGTCCTCAATTCGGCGTCCTCTATTCCTTTCTCACTGGCTCGTGCCCCCGGAATTCCTATTCGACCCGGACCCGAGTTTGTTTCCTTCCGAGTTCTCTCCCATGCGCTCCCCCTCAGCTTTTAGGCTACTTGTTCTGATTCATCCGCTCATCACTGCTGTCGAATCTCATCTACAGCCTCCCTGTCGAAAGTTCACTTCTTCTACATTGAGTAAAGACCTCAGACATGGTCGCTGAGGGAACGGCTTCCGTTGCCCGTGGCCGCCGCGATGGAGACCGATCCAGGAGAGAATCTGTTCTTCTTTTTGCGGCGCGAAATTCGTAGCGTCACCTGGCGGCTGTTCCCGGAAACCCAGCTCGGACGCCTGGTCGGGATCGCCGATCGAGCGGAAAAGTTTCTTGAAGAACACGAAAACGAAGGAACGACAGCGAGGGACTAGGGAAAAATAGCGACGAAGAATAATAAAGATAAATGTGCGTTACGATTCTACTTGGGATGCTCTCTTTCTTCTACGCAGTTGCTCTTGTGCTTCCGTCAGTTGGGCTGAGCCGGAAGAGGACACAGAGCAGATCATGAAATCGGAACACGAAACTTTCGCAACGGACTTCCTGACAAACGGGTGCCCTAAGCGGTTGAGAACCTCATCGGACTCAGGAACCGCTTCTTCGTCTTCGCCTGCGGCGCGGATCTGACAGCTTTTTGATGTTTCGCTGGCATTCCTATGACTGAGAGTTCTAGAGTGGGTGAATACTGTTCGATCTACTTCGATCAACGGTCGGCAATCAAGAACATCTCGTCCGGCTAGCCGGCTATCCGTCTTCTCCGGCGATCCATGTATCAGCATTGCTTCACTATGCGCTCGATGGAATCCAATAAGGACACATTTCAGGGAACGGAGCCAGGAGCATTTCAAGCGTCGCGTCCTTAACGGGAGGCAGCCCGGAGTTTGAGCTCGGAACGTCATGCACGCTGGCACGCAGAATGTAATTTGTGCACTTATTCCACTCGCTATGCGGGATTCTCCTCGTCAAACAAACTGTTTACCCCCTTCGAATCCGCTCATTATGCGAGCTAGACGGCTGGGATGGTTTCAGTGTTTCCCTGATCTTGTTTCTCAAGTCGCCTCTCTGCCTGTTCCCCGACAGAAGAAGAGACGCAGACAGAGGGGGAGGGGAGAATTAGAGAGAGAGAGAGCGAGAGAAAGAGAGCGAGCGCGAGCGTTCCTCGAGATCGCCGGAAGCTCGGAAGAAACTTCATCGAGAGTCTTTCTCTGAAAATTCGCTTTTCATGTCCTCGAGTCGCAGAGAGCTGAATCGCAGAGCAGCACCGTCAGTCTTTTCTTCGTGCTTTCGGGTGTTACGCGCAGACGTTTCGGAGCTCTCAGAACGCGGACCTGAAATGTCATTGGAGCTTTCTTATCGCGGAGATTATTTCCAGTTTCCTCCCACCGATGCCCGATCCGCGAGGCTCCCTCTTCCGAGGTCTACCGGCGTTTCTCTCGATTCTATTCCCTCCCGCCAGGCTTTCCCTTGTCAACCTGTAGGAGTACGCCGTAGACAAAGGCCCCAGACAAAGTTCCCTCCGTCATTGAATTCTTCCAGTGAGATTTTTCAGGGCGAACCAACTGTTGCACGTGCACGAGAACGGATCCATCATACAGAATACCGACAGACGCGGTCGTTAAGCAAGCAGAGTGAATCAATTAAAATTTCGAGCATCGCGGGCTGAGCAAGAAGATTCGTTGATGTCAGTCTGGACTGGTGGGAGCCTCGTCATACAGCGATAATCTAAATTGGATAGTTCCTCATCTTCGCCGCTCTTCTCCGTTGGATGCTCCAAGTACTTTTTCCAGCGTGCGAACGATTGACTCGAACGTCTGGGAAGTAATCGAAAAGAGAACTTTCTCTTGAGCCCGGAGCTCTACGTCGAGAGTCGGGGAAAGAGGAGCGGGGGAAGCAGAGAGAGAGCCAATGCGGTCGGTAACGCCGCCTGGGAGACCTCCATGAAGCAAAGTGGGCAAAGTGGAGGGTAGGAAATGGACTTCAGCATAGGACAGAGCTTCGCGGGAAAGACAGGGGTTAGAACTGAATCAGAGTGATACGGAGAGAGCACGGAACGATCCCGAGGGCAAGGAGGAGCGTTCTGTATTCCGGGGGCAAGGGGGAGGGCTGGCGGAAACGGGGGGAAACAAGCAAAAAGGAGCACCTTCTAGGGGGGAGATTCGACGGATAAAGGGGCGTCGCACCACGACGACAGGGACTGAGGAGCGGAAGTCGAAATCCAGAGAACGCTGAGGACAGGGAACAAGGAAACGTAAGGCAGGGGACCCAGCGACACATGGGAGGAAGCGGGGCTCGTAATGGGGAACGAATGGGAGTGCAGAGGAGGACAACTCTATTTGCAAAGCCTCCTCGGAGCGCTCAGCCTCATTTTATAAGCAGAGCAGCGTTGGAAGCGCAAATTGCGTTTCGTTCGACTCACCAGCCTCCAGAGGGGGGGGGGGCTGAAAAAGGGACAATATCGTCTGTCGGAGAGCCCCAAGTAAGAGGGGACGGGCGGGAGGGCAGGGAGGACCCAGGGGGAGCCCTACACGATCGAGCCGGCTCGTGGGGGTTTCTACCGTGCTCGTCTCCGCTATCCGTCTCTCGAGGACGGATCGAGTGTGACGTATGGCTATCGCGATTCGTGCGTTCGCTCGCTTTCCTCGGTCGTTTCTATACGTCGCCGCCTCAATGGCAGCGGTTGTTCCTACGGCCGTGGTGAAGGGGTCCTGCGGTCCTCACTCAGCTCGATGCGGTTGGCAAGCGGAGGCAAAGCCGACTGAGGCCATCTCATATGGCCGGTGCCTGAGTAAGACTGCGTGTGTGGGTATCAGAGCCTCTTCCAATATTCGTTCTGCAACCTCCTTTCCTCCACTCTCTACCACTCGTTCTCCAGAAACGAGAGTTTGCCGGCCTACCCACTCACTATCGGGCGCTGCAGTGACACTACATCAAATCGAGATAAGGTCCGCTATCCAGCTATCTGGGCAAGCAGTCCGGCAAGCGGCGCATCAGTCAAGTCCAAGTACACGGTGGAGAGACCGTGGAACTTCCAGATATCGATGCAGAAAGCTGCCGTCCTTCAAGATACAGACGCTTCAGATGAGACGCGTCGATGAGATTGAGAGGTGGTACTCGAAGATTCGGAGCCGCAAACTTGGAGAGCTCGTTGCGGAAGAAGCACCGATGTCTCCTTCCACTGAGGGAGGATCGGTTGGGATCTCCCCATGCACCCGGGTCATATTGAGCAGGGTTCTCGTTTGTGGGCGTCCAGTTCCAGAGTCGAAGACTCCTCCGCTCACACGGATTACATGGTGCTGATAACGATTTCAATCATGGGTCGTGTCCAGAAGACACCGGAGTTCGACGGGAACGACGTTCTCTAGCGAGAGAATGAGCGGAATACGCGGCAGACGTGAGTGAGTCGTAAGACACAGAGCTCACATTTCCGTTCTCGAACTCTCGACGCCCACCGTCAACTCGAAGGAAGGCAAGGCGAACAGAGACGCGAGGAACTAGTTCTGGCGGACACTGGGCACCTTGAGACACAGTTGAAGCAAATGCTGTTTCCTCTCGTGCCATACTGCCCACATGGGAGAGGGGCAGAGAGGTTGTCGTTGTGTCGTTTTTTCAGTCGCCCGAACATCTCCCACACCATCTGATCTACTCCCTTTCCTCACTTGCCTGCTTCGGTCGCCTATTCCTTCTTTCTTCCTCAACGAAAGCCAACTGAGCGAGTGAATGTGTTTTCTTTGTTCCCAGGTGCTCCGGCTGTAGGGAAACGTCCGGGTCTTATGATGCGTTTGCAGCGACATTCAGTGAATTGAGTTTCTCATTCCCTGCGCGATCGTTACGCGCGCCCTGCGCGAATCAATCTATCGAGATCCAGATTTGAGACGCTTCTCGTAGAATCCGAATTTCGATGAACAAAATTTCCGACATGGGGTCCCGAGCCATTCTTCATCGAGGTTTGCGGAGACAGACGGCCGAACAACTTGACGATGGCGGAATTATTCAAATTCTATGAAAGTTTGTATCTGCCAGTGATTGATCCAGCATGGTGTGTGACATAAACCTCCATTCGTCTTCGCGAATCCAGGAGCTCGAACCCCGCTCGGTAAGCGGTTGGAGCCCCCGTTTCGTCAGGGATTTGGGCTGTCGAGAGCTCTCATTCCCGACGGCGGGTTCCCTCACACTGCTAATAGTATGTTCGGAAGATCGAGTGCCGCCGTGTGCCGCGGTTCGGTCAACAGCATTCTCGTATCCGCGGTATTCCGTGGAGTGGTTTTTGAAGCGAAACATAGTTTTTTCGAAGACTGGACTGTGAGCTGACATTTATGGTAGCATGGTACCTGAGTCTCGGAGGATGGAGGTCGGGAGTCCGCGTGCAGCCCTGATCAATTCAGGTGATCGCGAACTCGGAGAACGGGTCGAATCATTGGACTGATGGAGCAGATTTCTTGTGTCGAAAACGCCATAGATTCTGATGCTGGCGGGACGTCTTCTCTCGTTGCACCGGATTCAAGCTTCCGAGAGGACACGTGAACGCGATGGGCTGACAGCGCGTCCATTGCAAGCAAAAATGAGTCGACATAATAATGGGCAAGATGACAACGTTAGGTCCGCCCTCTTTCGTATCGACAGAATCGTCCACAACTGGCTCGGCGGGCCTCAGCGGTGAAGCATCCGAACGATTACACCCGGTCGGGTATGCACCGCATCCAGCGGGCGGCTCGGTGTTGCCTCTTGACTCAGTCGGCTCTAATCCGGGGCCACAGCACACATGGAGACGATTTGTCGGCTCAAGGCAGTTAGCGAACCGTCTGTATTCATTGACGGCAGTCACGAAAACTGTGGAGCAATCATCTCGAGTCGAACGGTTTCCTCGTATGAACAGGAGCTCGTAGACAACAGCTTCGAATGGCTGCCAACCCGTCGACATGGCCGAAAGTTCGTTCGGTCCGCACTGCACGCAGTCAGAGCGGTTGGTGCAAGCCCCACCCGGTGGTCCCAACTGTCCTCGATCAGGATCCTCCGTGGGTTTCAATCGAGAGGAGATTTCCGTGCGCTTTCCCGACACGAGCTTGGATGACAAACGGAATCGAAAGAACGCATCGTCGATGACCATCAGCAAGGTCTGAAACGACTCAACATCCAAGTCGAATCTGGATTCCGCGAACCTTGAGATCTTCGAGGAGCCGTTCTTATTCCTGCTCACCCACGAGATGGATCCTCGATCGAGGTTTCGGAGAACCCGCCTCGGAATTATTCTGAGCTCGATGCGGTCTCGCGCCCATCGTTCCAGACCGATGTATCTTCACCCGCTGGAGCGCTTCATTCCATCTGAGATGTGCTGCTTACCCGCGAAAACGGTGGCACCCCCGAGATCTGAGGAACGCCTCGAACGGCAGAAAGCTCCCTAACCTTCGAGGACACTGAAATGGTTTCCGACGGGCTCCGCTGAACGTTGGATGATTTCTCAGAGCACAAGCCGACTCATGCTGATTGAGCGAGCTTCGAAGTCCTTAGTGGGGAACTTTTATGCGGTTTCTGCATCAGAGCTCTCAAGTTCATCCTTGCGGAACTTGTTCCAGCCATGTTCAGGGACTCGCGTACAACAAAAAAAATGCATGTGTTCCTTCTTTGCACGGGAGGCAAGATGCTATCGCAACTAATGGTACGGTGGTCGTTTACGACGTGGTCAGCTAACCATGCTTCGCTTTCTCCATAGAGAATGAGGCCCGGCGTCCAACGAATCGCACGATCGACGATGAGTGGTAAAAAAAAAAACTGTCGCAATTGGTGGTGCGCGATCCGCAATCCCTCCATCTAAGGATGCGCGTCACAGTGAAACTTCCGAGTCAGCTTGAGCATCGCGTCGAGGGAAGCGCAGAGCCTCAAGGAACGCAGGTTCAGTTGCTTCGTAGCTTCCGCCAGAGTTCGCGTGTAGCCTTCTCCCTGATTCCTTTTCCGCGCCTCACTGAAAGGCCGGGATAGGTGACGGTGGTAAAAAACAGCGCATCGGGAAGAAGGAGACGATCGGGAGCAGAGTAACGACCAGGACGAAACGGGAGAAACGCGGCTACGAAACCAGGACCGGGGCAAGAGGACGCGGAAGGCATTCTCGGCTGGGGCAGGAGGCGTTTGAAACGGCAGCGTGTCGAAAGTCGACCGCAGGCGAGACGTCGCACAGAACGACGAACGCAGAAGGCCCATAAGCGTTCCCACTCCGGTGTGAGGAGTGTTGTCTGAAATGGAAGCGGGAGTTAGAAGGCTAAGGACACTCTGCGACAAGTTGATCGCTGCCCCGCTCACCTACAGCCTGACTGGATGACGCACGACTTTGTCGTCGCTGTCCAACACACGAGCAGAGGCTCTGTCAGTCAAATCCAGCGGGGAAAGTCTCTTCTCATATGCTGAACGTGTACGTGGTCTCCGTCCTTCAGTCGGTCTGTCAGCTCGCGAACGCGTTTCCCGGACGAATGCGACCTGGCTCCCCATCACCAGAACCCGCGGTGCCGATACAGGGAGCCAGGGCGGCAACAATGCTGAGAGCGGGGGCGACAGCCGCCATGGGAGCGGCAATTTATGAAAATGAAGCGAAATTGTTTTCCGCACGATGAAGCTCAACCCGGCTGAAATCGGTGGCGTGGAAGAGCGCCAACGGGGCTACCGACCGCAGTTAGAACTCTCGTCAACTAAGCTTACCTCCGGCAATTTCCCGAGTGCTCTAGATGACGGCGACGAGCACGCGACCGGGAGCGGACTCGGCCCGGGTTCGTGGTTTTGTCCGAGCGTCCCACCGGTCGGAGGTTGAAGACTAAGGCCAAACACCGGTCCGCTTTCAGAAAAGAACGATTCGGCTCCTTCCCTCACGGGCTTCCCCGTTCGCGCCTTTCCCCACTCAAGGGGAAGACAAGAATATTATTCCGTAACTAAATATGAACCTCGAACATGTCTTCCAGGCTCCAACGAAGACCGAGCTTGCGTCGACTTGGAGAGGTCAGCGTTGTTCGAAATTGTGCTCCTCTGATCAAGGATCCACCGCGCCGGCCTCTTCAAGGACGTCTGGCCCTCTTGCAGCCCATCTTTTCGTTAGATCCCGAAGTTTCAAAGCATCGGATTTCTAGCCATCGCGACCGTCATTCCATAGCCAGAGCGGGCGAGAGGTTAGACCGCCCTCACTCCCTTCTTTTCCGAACGCACTGAGGCTTGATCCCCCACTGGGGAGCTTCTCAAACCGAGAAGAAGTAAGAGTGGTCAAATGACCGTATAGTACCTCGAAAAATACATCTCCATCTCAGAAGCTTATGCCGTGTCTCTCTCTCTCCTCCGTCACCAGAATTCGTCATTCACCAAGCTCCGTTATTCGCATTGCTGGAACCGTCTGGAGAGTCTTGTCGTAGTGATCGATCAGTCTGCAAGAAACCACACGGTGCGCGTGTGAGATTTACGCTCGAATACCTCGCTGTTCACCGACGGAGTTCAGCCCCAGCCTATATTCAGCCGGCTGCTGGGAACAGCTTCCGCCAGCTCTGTGCACCAAATTCCAGCAGAACACTCATGAACAAACCTCCCGTGTCCGTTCGTTGCGCAGGTCCTCCCGCCACCACTTCCCTCGTCGACCCTGGATGGCGGGCAGCGCCCACCCGGAAACACGGTGAGCCCGGCCCACCTGAATGATTCGTTCACCGAACATTCCAAAGCTTCATAATGTGAGCGTGAAACGAGATCGCAGGGCGTGGCGAACAAACGCAGGAGTCGAATGTGCGCGAGATAGATTTCGGATCCAAACGGCAAGCGAGTGCGTCAAAACCCGCCGAGCCGAAAGACCCCGCCGCAGACCATGTTCATCTCAGCAGTCGCGATGACCGAGGTAGGGAGGAGGGTCGGTCGAGGCCGACCAGCTTCTCTTGTTAGGCCAGGTCGCATTCGGCTAATAAGCAAACGAGTTCCTTGCCCGGAACGGCGGGCGAGTCCAGGTGGTGTCGTTGCTGCGGTTGCCGCCGTTCATTGGCTACGAGGAAAGTTTGCTCCGGAAGTTCGTTTGAAGAAACTTCTCGAAAGGCACCCGAGTAGTCGGGCGCACCGTCCAACGGACGTTTCAACATTCGAAAGCTCCCCGTCGCCGCGAATGTTTCCCCTGCCTCGGCAACTCCGCTGCAGAGCTGGAAAAGCTCCGCCTCCGAAGAGAAACTCCATCGGTCTTTCCAGAAGTATTTTTCAAAGTTTTCAGAGCCTCAGAGCGCTGAAAGGCGAAGCCGCTGTGAGCAAAACCCCGCCGAGCGAAGCTCGACATCAGGAAGAGAGAATGAAAATAATCTGTTAGCCTGTCACCGTCTCCTACAGGGTTTCCGCCCCATCCCTGGAAACTCATGTCGCAGTTGGCTCAAAGTTCCGAAGATCCAATGAGGTTGTTGGGCGCGGGTTCCGCAACGCCGCAACTCCCGCAAATCTCCGCGTGAGTGTTATCAGAGACAGAGTTTCAGAAACGTTCCATTTCACGAATTGTCCGAGGTTCATGGATACAGTCGTTTTCACACTGAGCGAACAATGATAGTGGCACGCCGCTCACATCCGATAACATCTGCGATATATAGCTCGGAACCCGA
Source organism: Phytoseiulus persimilis (assembly GCA_037576195.1). Taxonomy (NCBI): domain Eukaryota; kingdom Metazoa; phylum Arthropoda; class Arachnida; order Mesostigmata; family Phytoseiidae; genus Phytoseiulus; species Phytoseiulus persimilis. The sequence goes on from CM075103.1 coordinate 14,268,785, forward strand.
CGGACAGGTCGTAACCGAAGGGTGGAGCGTTCAATATGCCCGTGGGCTCAGAAGTGAAAACAAGCAATAAAGCGAGTGCAGTTCAACAATGCCCCACGCTTCAACTTCGAACCGAAGGTTTTGTGGATCTGGCGTGATCCAATCGAGCCCTTCCATCTGAGCGTTTCGATCTGAGCTGAACATTGAACCTGTGTCTGGCCGATCACAACTGAACTCCCCTCAAAACTTCGAAGGTTGGGTAAGGTTGCGGAGCTAATTCGCACCGATCGCCCCCCACGTATATTTGGAGCAGAATCGGAGAGTTACCGAAACAGCTTGGAAAGAGCTGTAAGAGGTAAACGAATCATTGCCGGGGACGATATCTCGTGCTGAGAAGTAACTCCAGCAGGAGAAGATACCAATCGGAAATCAAAACCTTTCCAATAACACGTTGGATGCCAAAAGACGATCGCGAACAGGGTTCGACGGCGACAGAGACGGACGAGCCTCGCGGCTAGAAAGAGGATGTACTCGCTCGGCCTCTCTTGTTTTGCGCGGAAACGACCGCAACTCCTAAGAGACGAGAGCCCGCGCATCGACTTCATATACTTCGGATAAACTCATAGACATTCATGGGCACTGAGGAATTGAGGCCGACATCGACGCACACCCATTCGAGGACAGAGAGTTCCCTGTTTTTGAATTCCTATTCCTTCTCGATGATCGGTCTTCTTGTTCCTCCCATTGCTTCCCATTCGCTGCACTCGTATTCACATCATCGGAAAGCTCCCATAGATTCTAATCGAGGGGAATCGGGATTCCAGCCCGAGCCTCCATATCTGAATTCTCCCGGGCACAGCGCGTCCAGCCAAAAGTTTCAACAACGCCCTTAGGGGGCGCCACCTGTACCGGCTGCGACCGGAGCAGCAGGCAGGAACTCTTCCCCAGTGAGGGCCGTCGGGATCGAAAGGAAGAGAACGTTGATCGAAATGCTTCTGTTGAAGCACCCACAGAGCTGTAAGGTAGTCTAACGAATTCACACGGCGGTTCTCATTGTCAGTGTACGCGTCATCCTCATGCTGAATGCTCTCGGTCTAAATGCGTTCCCGAGCTTTCGCGGCCAAAAATGCTCGTGGGCTCCACGAATGACACTTCAAGGCGACTTCGACCTTGCGTTAAACGAGAATGAACATGTTGAGGGATAATTTGTTGCCCGCGGGGGAAGGAATAATCTCATGCTCCCACGCATTCTCTCTATTGCGAAACTCCCACGAATTTCACCGTACCAAAACGACCTATCGAGGGCGAAAACAACTAGAAACTCCTATTCTTCTGTCCTCGACGCACTAACCGCTTATTCCTTTCTTCATTTGAATCCTCCCCGAAGAAGCCTGGTCATGCTCAATCACCAGATTGACGCAGTCGAACGTAGAATACGTCAGCATGGAAAGCGGATGGCGTTATGAGCAGAGTAAAAATGGTGATTCCTAATCAGCAGTTTTAGCCTCGATGAGTAGGTCTCGGAACGAATCAAGAGTGGCGCTGCGATGGTCACAGCTTTGAGCCATCTCGGGCTGTGCGAGTCGAAGAACTTTTGAGATCTCAAAATCGTGTATTTGCCTCTACTGTGCTCCGCTACGGACTTGTCGGAGTGTCCCTGAATACCTGGAAAACGGGCATACTCTCTATTAGTGCAAGAACATCGTTCGTCATGTTCCTCACGGAACCCCCAGAGCTCTGATTATACTTTTCACTTGTTTTGAGCGTCCTTTGAAGGAGATCCCGCCTCGATCTGACCATACTTTTCGGGGCACACGAACGTTATTCCGAAGACGATCTACCCATACACACCTCCCCCAGAAGTATGCTCAGATCGATCCCGCAAGCACCCCCATGAACCCCGGACAGTAAGGTCAGATCAACCTCGGGATCACCCCGAAAATTGTGGTCAGATCGAGAAGAAATCGTCTTCGAAGCACGGTTAGAGCGGGAGGAAAGTATGATCAAGAATCTGCCATCTGTCGGGGTCTTTCATGGAACGGAAAAATACCTGTCGGCAAGGGAGAAAGATCTTGCCTGTCTATTAGTGGGAGAACGACGAACGACTGGTGTATCTCCTCCCTGTTTTCGGCTCTCCGGCCTCTTAATTCAAACTTCCTAGCTTGGCCGCAAAATTTCTCCTCAATACTCAATAAACATCCCCAAACCGCTTCTAACAGCCAGCCCACCCGAGAACGACAGCGAGGTCCCCGGCAACAGGGAACTCGGCGCTGCAGCTCTTCTCGACGAGCAGACGATTACCGCTGATTGTTTCGGTGGGAACACTCGATTATTTTTGGTGGACCAACACAACCGTCGCTGTCTGCGTGCGTTCTCCAAGGCTTTATAACGGAATGGTGATTCTGAGTGAGGAATTCCTAGAAACTCCTTGGTGCTGGTACTTTTTGAATCGTTGCAAACCAAAACTTCTCGGCATCCATCATCGATCCCCGTTCGATTCTCTAGCGAAGCTGCGGGCCATGACGTATCCTACGTCAAAATACTCGCAACAAACATGGAGCTTGGATCTCGCGTAGCTCCTCAACTGATGAGCAGCATCCGGAGAATGTCACCTCATTACAGGCGGAGTTGAAGTCCTTCATGTGTCAACTCCCCGCCCGAAGAAGCTCTTCGGGGATGGGCATTGGGGAGAACCGTGAGAACTGGACTCCACCCAGCACGTCAACTATCCAGCCGAATGGAACATATGGAGTCGCATCATGACGGTTCCTTCCCAGGTTCCCGGTGGAGAGAAGTTGTCCGGAATCTGTCTGGAATCGTCCAAGGAACTCGGAAATCAATTGAATGGGGTAATTGCCGTTCCATAGGGGTACATTCAGTAATCCTCCAAACACCCTGTATTTTTCACTGAAAACCTCCATGGCTGAAGATCTCTGACGAAATCGAATTTTTGGAGACTTGCTAAGCGGAAACGGCAGACGATAGAGAGTGCCGCTTCACCGGAAAGCTGAGAAAAAAATCACGACACGGTATTCTATCCGATGAAGCGGAGACTTCTACCCGCTGAACTCACGCTCATCGGCTGTTTCACATGAGGCATTATAATTATGAGAGGGGTCCCAAATTGTCATCTGTGATTCTTCGGATTTTTTCGTTAGGGCCCCGACTCTCGGTTAAACCTACCGCGATTTTTCTCATCCATCAGCTCTTATGGCTTGCTAGTGTTGAGCTGATTGGAGTCTAAGAGTCGATTATTTTCCATGGGGGGGAATTTTCGCCATCGCGAAAAATGCGATTCGTTGTATTTTTGCCCAGTGTTCCGATCGGATAAGGCGGCAGCCTCTATCTTCCCCCGATCTCGCACAGCAAGTCTTCAGGCAATCCATATTTTCGAAGAATTTCGATTGTCCCGAATGTTTCCAGTGTAATTTGAGAAAGGGATGGCTATTGGAGTGAACTGAATTCTGTAAAATGTACCTCTAGCGAAGGGTAACCAACCGACATATTTGGTTTCCGAAACCCTTGGAGGCCTGAAACCAACCCTCATCCGGCTGTGCCCTTTGCTATTTTCGAAGGGGAGCAGCAACTCTACCGAGTCGAAAAGAAAGTTTACTTGTGAAGAAGCGACGCTCGACTTTCTCGTCTCTGAATGCCGTGCGCTCTGACTTATACATGGTTCTCACTTCCACCGTTAAGAATGACATCTAGCTTGACATGCTCTCGGTGCGCATCGGGCTTCACTACCGGCATCAGTAAACATATGTATCGGCAGCTCGCTCCTCTCCAGGCTGAACGGGCAAGACTCAGTCGGACGGAAGATCCCGAGGCCATAACACGTCTTCTCGATTAGCCGCTAGTCAGCTGGGCTCCTTCTTTTTTCTCCATCCTTTCACCCAAGGGTTGCTGGTGGCAGTGGCGGAGGGGTTCTCATTCGTTATTCATCCACTCCTGCCACATCTGTGGCGTTCTCCCTCTCTCTCTCTTCCTCGCTCTCACTTTGGACCTCGAAACACACATGAGCCCCGATCGAGCGAGTAGGCCATCGCTCTAGCGGAGAGTCATGGGAGGCTCGGAGAAAAATCTCCGAGACAAGACGCCGAAGTTCAACAATCAGCTGTCGAGAGGATAATTGGGCGAGGAGAGAAGCAGTTGCGGCGAAGTTCCTTTCGGATGGCTCGGAGCTGGAGGGAACCACAGAGCTTCGCGACAGCAGCCGGTATTCGGGCTCGCTCGAACGGAGTTACTCTACATGCACAATCCTAATTCAGAGACTTCTTCTAGAATTGTAAACTAGTCCTGGTTTCTCTTCCTGCCCTCCACCAGGAAGGAAGCCTGACGCGTTGCAACTTGCTGATGTACGCCTGCTCTTGCTCCTTCGTTTTTTTCTTCGCTGGGACTCCCTCCACTCGGTGACTCGTTAGGAAGCGGAGACCGAACTCCCGGAAAGTTCGAAATTAACGTGTGGAAGAAGTTCCCACCGCGGTTCGGCGGAGAGAGAGACAGAGTTCAATTTGACCGGAAGTTTTTTGGGGCGTCAATCGATCAAGGACGCAACTCGACGCCGGAACCGATGTTCCGTCGGAGCTGTCCTGAACGTGGACTCTCCAACTGACGGGGGTGGCGTAGCGACGGGGTTGAGGTCGCGCATGGAATCCATCGCCGCGGGTCCGATGCGCGAGTCGGCGGGTCTCAAGATGATCATAATCCATTTAGTCAAATGATATCTTCGAGAATGATTGAATATCGATTGTTCCAAAAGCGTTGTTTCCCATCCGACAGGTGAATTGGATCCAAGCAGTCTCCGGTTCCTCGACGCTTCGCCAACGTTCAGGCCCGGTCTCAACGGGAAGAGCTCATGTTAGACGGATTCCCAGAGAGATAGCGGAGATCGGTGCAATCGATCCATTCGAAGGTGAAGACCTTTGAGTCGTTCGATCAGCTCTGATGGGCTGAACAATCCTCTCGAATCCTATGGGCGAAGAAAACGCTCTCGCCAAGTGTTCCGCATTGACGGAGCACATTTCTGAACTCTCCCCTTCTTTTTTCGACTCGGCGAGAAAATCACCCGGCTGCCGTTCCTGCGCGGATCTCCCAGGGCGTCCCATGGGACGAGCCGCCGGATACGCGAAATACGGAAACCATCGATGGAAGGGAAGTCGGCAAAGAAAAGAAAGGAGGGGTCCGGGACTCGGGCCTCGGTATTCAAAAGTAATTAACCTCCATTCACATTCCCATCCTCGGGACCGTTGTTCTCGAATCGAGATCTGTACTTGACATTTGGGGAACTTCCTGCAGGGATACGATTGGGTCCCGACGCCGCGAATCGTTTCTATTTTAAATCGGCCTCGAGCTATTCCTGAAATAGCTCTATGTGCAAGCAGAGCAGCAGGCAGTTCCGCATGAAACGGGAAAGACTCGATCCCGTGAAGTCCAATTCATCTGTCACGCGTTCCATGATTTGTCTGAAGTGCTTCACCGGGTATCGAATTGATTTCGCCGAAAGCCAGTGTGAGACCTGCGTTCGACGTTTCGAGTTCTTCCCGAATTCTGTCATGGATAAACCCTCTGTCGATCCGGGAAGACGCATGGAAAGCTTCGCCCGAACCTAAGAAACAAGGCAGTGAAGTGAGAGATTTTAGGGACTGTTCAGCTCAAGAGGTCCGGAGCGATTCTGTGACATACGTCTCATGGAACTGCCAGCGGGCACCCATGCCGTTTTGCAACGTGAAAACATCTTGCCAGAGATAAGAGGTGCGGTTGAGTGGCATCCCGTCATTCATGAAATTAAACCCATTTTCGTTTTTTTTTTTGCAATTGAAGAAAAAAACAGGTAAACTTGTAAGCGCGGGGTGTAGCCGAATGAGTGCCCGTTTCATCCCCAATCCGAATCCTGAATTCTGGGTGCGGGGTGGCATTCGTCTCGGTGGGCAAAGTGAATCCTTGAAGGACGAAACGTGATCCCCGGAACGACTCATGGCTCAGGAAAAATCCTGATCCTAAATAACTCACGGGTTGTAGCGTTTGGAAGCTTACTAGAGAAGCCACCGCCAATCAGACAGTTTCCGGACTTCCCCGCTCACGAGAGTTGGTCTGAGTGAATATACCTCTGAAATAGTTCATCCGAGTCAACAACGATGTGGAAAGGTTTTTCCAAGCTCAAAAAAGCAATTGTCAGGGGCAAGAAGCGAGAGGATGGATATAGTCACAGACGCCGTCGACGGGACTCGTTTGCGATGTCGCGATTCCGTTTCGAGTGGTGTATGCCGAAACCGAAAGTCCCCCCGCCTGGTAGGCCGCCCATAGATCCGATGAAAACCATGACGGTAGACGAATACGAGGAATATCTCGAGTTTGCGGAATATTATTTCGACAGACGCTTCAAAGCGAACTCGTGTCCGAGAGCAAAGCTTGACGACTTCCGGGTCACTGGTCGTTTGGGGAGCGGAGGGTTCGGAGCAGTGTTCCTCGTCGAACACCACCAGGGCTGCAGAGGCTTGGCGCTCAAGCTCCAGATCAAGGAGACGATCAAGGAGAACGACCGCCTGGAAGAAGTGATCCGAGAGAAGAAGCTGCATTACGCCATGCAGCACAAGTTCATCGTTCGATTGCTCTTCGCGTTTCAGGATTCTAAGAATCTCTACATGGTCATGGAGCGTGCGGCCTACGGCGATTTGTCTAGACTGCGGGGCCTGGATGAGGAACTGATAAGAAAAATCACAGTCCAAGTGATTCTAGCTTTTGAGTATATACATCAGTGCTCCGTTTTACACCGTGATCTGAAGCCGGAGAATGTCCTGCTTTTCGAAGACTACTATGTGAAGCTGACAGATTTCGGCATTGCTAAGAAAATTCGCGGGCGAACCTCGTCGATGGTCGGCTGCCTGCCTTACCTGCCACCAGAAGTTCACAGATCCGACCCATATGGGAGAGACTTCGACTTCTGGCTCCTGGGACATTTCATTTACGAGCTCACTTATGGGAAACGCGCTTTCTACGAGAGGAACTGGAGCGAACATGAATGCAAGCGAGCTGTTCTCACAAAGCTTGTCTCCTTCCCCAGCGGCGTGGACGAAGATTCTGCAGTGAACAGACTCATCAAAGCCCTGCTCGCGAAGCACCGATGCAATCGACTTGGTACACTGAGAGGTGGCATCGATGACGTCAAGAGACACGATTGGTTCAAAGAAATCCATTTCCACAAGACATTCAATAAAGAGGAGCGGATGGATTTGGATGTAGAACCTTTACATGTTGGGGAAGCCGATGGGTTCGAGGACATGATTGGAGAGCCGTTGAAAAAATATGGAAAATTCAGAGATTTCTGACTGGGAGAATCAGGCTCATTTTGACGCACATCCCAGATTGAGAATTGGAGTTGATACGGGAACAAGGACAACGACCCGAAATGGAGCTTCTGGCTTTCGGGAATGATCCCGAGGCATATAAAATTTCCTCAATCATACATGTACCATATCATTCTGGGACGCAGAGAAATAGTTTGATTCGTCGAGCACCGATAACCGCACACAAGACAAAGAAGAAGCTGCAAGAAGCAAATTTCGTCCTGAAGCCTGTTCGTCCGGCCGTCAATTGACGCTGGAATAACCCGCCTAAAGCTGAATTCCACGCTTCTAGAACAGTTTCTACGAAGATGAACTCGAGGCCAAGTGTTCGACCTTCATACCAGAGCCAGAAAATGTTACGTGGACGCTCCGCAGAATCGCCAGACGCCATGGCTGGAGATTCAGGGCTGAGAGACTCGTCGGGAAGTGGAAAGATCGACTCACCTTCGCGAGAGTCTAGTCAGGGTTCATCATAATTGCAGAGAAAGCAGTGAATAACTCCAGTTAAACGGGGTTTGATGCGGGAAGAAATCAGCTTGAGCTGCGGATGTGGGATTGAGTTCAACGCGGTTGTTGAAAGTCAAACGGGCTGCGTCGCGGCTTTCCTTGAGATGATCCAGGGCAAGAGAAACTCCTCAACAAGCGAAGCCTTGTCGAATTCGCGGTCAAGACGTATTGTAGGTGATGAGCGCGATCCTTTGTTCCTCCTGGGAGTCATGGGTTTTCCATTTTCAATACAGAAACACGTGACCGGGATCGTTTTTAGATGAGCAGGAATACTTACTCCACATCGGATACGTCTTTCATCTGGTCGTCTAATAGCCTGCCCTAGAAAACACAATCCATTCATATCTTGAAAATATGACTTAAAATCGAATGGGCTCACCGTCCGATGAGTGATCCCGAGGGGGATGAGGATACGGACTCCACGACGCCGCTTCATCGGACGAAAAGCGAGAGAGCGGCCTGACGGAGGAAGGAGGGAGGCGGTTTCCTTAGGGAGGTCCCCTGGAATGTCTCAAGTTCGAAACAGGTCGTGTGTCTGCATGAATGAAGAGCCTCGGCGACTATCGATCGAGGAATGTTGAGAGAGTCACTCCAAGAGACGGATACCGGCAATTTTAACATCGTTGAGCCTGACCGACGAGACAGCTGACTCATTCACGAATCTAAGGATATCTTGAGGTACCCACATCAAGGAATGTAATAGGCAGATTGAATCTTTCATATTCCTCTTGACCAGTGAACCATTCGGGCCGCCTTCGTGAAGGTAGGCAGAACCGCTGCACGAATTCCCAAGCTTCCCATCGTCGCTTTCGGAGCGCAGCCTGAGAAATCGACTCTTGATGGAGCTCCGGATAGGGCGGACACGACTCTTTCAGTCAGTCCCTTCTGGTCTCCTGAAAATAGAGCTGGAAAACGGTTCAGAATATAGGGTGCCTGAACGTCAGCGAAGCATCGGAGCTGCGGAGCGCAACGTAGTGATACGATGAATTTACGCCCTCCTCCGTAGGCGATAAAGCTGATCGGACAACGGTCACAGTCTTTGGGAGAGCAGCGTGCCGTTGGAGCCACTCCCGGACCTGCATGCGCACACATGACGCACGCATACAGATGCCGAGGCGTCGTTGCACTTTAGTTACGGAGACGTGCAAAATTTGGTACCCATGCAATCCTGGCATGCATTTCGGCGGTCGTCGGGCCTCGAAACGTGGTTTCCGGGGATGGCACAGCAAATCGGCGTTTTGTCTCCTTCCCGAGCAGACGGGTAGGATCCACTCCAAGCAATAGCACCGAGGAATAGGAGAGTGCCCTGGCGCTCACAGTCTGGCTTCCGGGGGAGCAATACGAAGGTAGATTGATGTGGAGGGAGTGAACGACGCGATTTCCAAATGTTCTCGAGAAACATCAGGCGATTGGTTTGGTCGTGATCAACGTTATCGTTGGTCTCTGAATATATCCGGGCGAGCATGTCGCTAGTTTCCGAGAAAGCTCAGAATGAGGGGTGAGTTCTGCAGACATATGCTAGTTGACCATAGTTCGTTCTGGATTTGCTCCCAAAGCTCTTCGGAAATACACTTCGTGTTCTCGAAAGCTGGAATGGATGCAAACCGAACTGGTGGGCGCGAAATCGGCCTGCAGATGCAGAGAACCGATGTCTCTAGTTCACGGTGACACGGTGCAGGTGGAGATCAAGGGCTCTCAATATACATATCTGCAGGCGAAGTAGAAGTAGCGTGTCCCGTTCTCCTGTCCGGCTCTGAGCGCAACGTCTGCCGGAAAGGTGTCCTCCCTCCGCCGCAAAAACGTCCGCCCATATGAGAGCTCCAGTGATTGAGTATGCAAGTCTCGAAGGGGGAGATTCTGGTGGGCGAGTGAGGCCCGAAAAATCTCCAAGCGTACGGAACATTCTCGATGTGGATCGCGCCAACATATGGGAACAGACAATGTTCTCTTTTTTGGGGACGTCATTCTGAAAACTGAGGGATTTGAAATTGGCTAGAAGGACCAAAATCGCGCAATGGTTTGCGGAATCCAATAACTTGTAACGAAGCAAGCGACGAGCCTGAACATCAAATCGAGTCCGGAAGCTTCCAGTTTTGCGATCCCGCGTTCGACGAATGTCGAAACATTGAGTTCGACCTCAGTTATGAGTTGAATTATCCACGACCGAAATATCAGGTCTTCTGGCAACGCGTGGACAGGGGAAGGCACATTCGATTTCCGAGGGGTGCTTTCTCACCCTTCGGTATGTGTTGGGCCGTTGGAATCTGATCCGGTAGAACAATAGGGGTTAGGGTGGGGGTCTGGAGCTGTGTCACCTACTCTGTTCCAACGTTTGAAGCGAATTCGCGAAGTCTCACCACGACGAGGTTCGAGAACGGTTATCTTCCGGAAAGAGAATCTCGCCGGTTTCCGTTCTCTTCAGCGGCGATATCCTTTCTCGTCAGTAATCCCCTGCAAGCGGCTTTTTTTCCAGTCTGGGCCAGCGAGGAGCTTCGAGATGATGGGAGTAGGGGAGGGGGTCGAAGAAACCGACGACGGAGAAGACCTGGAGAAGTGTCACCGCCTGAGCGTCCTCCCATCCGCCGAGGACAGATACACATCCCCAGCAAGCCGGATTAGGTTTGATAAAAGAGACATTTTGAGCGAAGCGAAATCCCACTTCCTCTGGATGTAATCCATCAGAGAAATCGGTTTTAGAGATGTCGCTGTCGAGCTTGGAAAACGACCGCTTCTGCGGCTATTGATACAGCTACTGGATGCCGATTCCGACGACAACGGCAAATCAATCCCACCACAATTCCGGAATCATCCGCAGTGACCACAAATTTCCCGATGTCATAGGGAAGAGGGACCCCCGGACGAGACCCCCGAAATATGGTAGAAAACCATAGGTGCGCCAGCTTCGACACATGCTAAGGCCTTCATGGCATCGAGAAAGTCGACACACCTATTCCTCTTCTGGGAAACATCTTAATAAATACAGGCCGCAGGCCAACGGAAATCATTCCATACAAAATTCCTTACGAACCAATCCCACGTAAGATCGTATGGTCGACAATTTAAGCGAGGGAAACCCGCAGGGGATATTCCACCAGAATCAACTCAATAAATTCCGACACGATGGGTGGCAGCGAATCATATTCTCTAATATTGAAGCCTCAAAAACCTACAAGGAGGTGGTTGACCGACTCATATTCTTCCGTACAAAAAATCAGTGTTGAGCTATGCTGCTGATAACTTGCGTCGTCAGAAAAGTAGGTGTGGTTCTGAGGCCATGATTCCGGGCAGAAAACCGCATAGACTTTTCTGACGACCTGATGTAGCGAGGAGGAATGATCAGCAAAGTTTTCAAAGGAGTGAGAATGAGAGCCCAAGCAACGCAAGATCAGATTTGACGAAATGGGATGACTCAGAAACCCAGTGTACAGAAATGCACCAGGCATGAATAAAAGATGCGCAACAAACTCAGAACGCATCATAACAAGCGAGAAATTAACTTTCTTGCTTTGGTAAAGGCCAGAATGATGTTTGAAACATCTTATAGGAGACATCTTCCTCAGCAGAAATACAATCGAAGACACAGTATGAAGAGTCAGATGAATCAATGAGTACATAAATCTTGGAAAAGTTTGGGCATGGCCGTGACTATCTTGTACACTGAGTCCTGCTTGCGATTTCCACCAATGGTCATGGTAACCATCAGCCGATTGCAACTGGCAGCTTCATAGACAATTCCCAATCGTGGATCACGATTTTCAACCTGTAATTATGCCGTATAATATAATCCGCTCCGCCTGTAGAATTGTCAGCACTCCTTTCGGAATACATCGGGTTGTTTCTGGGACCAATATGACCTCACTTTTCCGGTTCTGGGGGGATTGTTCCGGGACCAATCAGACCATACTTTTCCGGGCCTTTTTTTTGCAGGGACTAGGAAGAAAAATGCGTGATGCAGACCGAGCCAGCGTCCCCCGGTTCCGTATAATGTGCAGTCGTCTTCGCCAGAATGCTCAAGATGCACGGCTATGCTTCCAGGTATTGATGCTCACATGCTTGGAAGATGCACCCAGCGCTCTCTTTTGCACTCCTTCAGAATCAACCAAGCTGTGCCTCGTTAGGACCACTACAGACGTCTTATTTGCCAGATTCGCTACATTTCCAGGGAGACTTCCCGAGGCGCTAAGGGTGAGCATCTCATAATTATCCGAGAGAGCGGAGGAACGGAGAATCGACCGACGCCGGGAAGCTAGAACCATGGCGTCTCTTTCTCCTCGCAGTCAATGGAGAATGGGGTCAGGTTCTGCGCTTGTGCTCGTTCTCGCATCGTCACTTGCCGGAGGACAGATTGATGGTGATTGGGGACTGTCTGGGTCCAACCGGATACGTCTCCAAACTCAACCCTGGAAGCTCAGTCACTGCACGAGATTCCGTGCTCGGGGATGATTCCCGCTACATGGAACTCTCGAGTCGATAGAACAGCGCACCGAAAGTTGGTGGCTCATCAGCGGATGAGATCCCGAAAAAGCACTACAGGATATATGTGGATCATGGACCCATCGAATCGAACATTCCGCGGAGCGTGGTATTCTCGTTGTTCAACAGCTCGCTGAGGTGGAGTTGGAGCTCTTCCCGCCTTCCTCGAGAATGATGTTTGAATCCCAGCTTTAAAGAGAGCCTACCACCGCCTCGGGACGTGCCTTTTACGGCAGGTTGCGCATTTTACGGCCCCTGGGACCCAGCAGTGGTATAAAAAAGCACAGTACAGAATGAGCCCAAATGGAGAGGAACACTTTTTGTAACGTTGTCACTGGAACTCATACTGGCGAACACGTGTGGAACGACGAGGGAGTCTCAGAGTTCGCGAAGTTTGCTCCTACATCCGGCGTTCTGACTCCGAAGTAGGATATCGACCCACGGGGTTTACATCCACAGCAACACAACGAGAATCACCACATTGTATATGAAGGAACGAAGCGCCCGTATTTCGAGTCATCTCGACTATGAGCAAACTCCGGATCCCGGCCTGTTCGACCGGAGTCATAACACGAGTATCGTCTCGCACAATTCGCATTCGAGCATCGCACCCCCATCAGAGAGGGTGAGGCCGGTATCTAGGAATCAGCGAGGAACTAGCAGCCTAACCCTCGCGGATTCCGGTCTCTCCTGAAACAGTGATTGATGTCGTTCTTTTCATGCCTATGTCTCTCGCCCGTCCTTTCAAATGATGCCAAGCCTTGGTCCAAAGAAACGGCTGACTTCTGAATTAGTCTATGATTTGTATGAGAACAAAAGTAGCTCTCGGACACGCAGAAACCGGGTTTTTCGCGCTCACTCAGTGGCCTCCGATTCCTGGAGAGGAGGATCCCCTTGAACCCTCCTCCACTTACTTCGGAGTCAGGTCATACACACATGTTGAAACGGGAGGCGACGATTTCCTAGTCACGCGGTGCTCTGAGAAACCTTTATCAGGCGGGCGAGAGCCACTGCGGCACACGGCCGTTCAAGCGGCCAAAAAGTTCCCCATCGCCGAGGGTCGAGCCCGCGGCGTTGAATGCTCTTCACAGACGTGATTCTCGAACGGTGGACCACGTCGCAGAGAAAATTTGATCGACAACGACTGATCCGGTCCTGGGCTCCTCCTCAAGGCAAGCATCCTCACGTAGCGGCCGCACTCTCGGCGCAACTGATACCGGACCCTACGCGAGAAACCTCGCGAGAACCTGCCGCTATATACAAGGTCAGTACTTTGAGCTGCAACATTCTAGCGGCCTGTGTATGTTGAGCTTCATTGCGGTCAAATTTGATACTTCGGGACCATCTTTCCCTTGGTCGAAACCTCTTGAGGAGACACCTCCTCTCGTTTCTCAATCGGAGATCAGATCAGAACTGTGATCCCCAGAGCTCGTAAAGTTCACATTGATTTTATTTCTGCTCCCCGAAAGAGCTGGTGAGCGACATGAATGTGTGTCCGAAGGTTTGTCGTATCGGCTGTCCTTTCTCCAATCCGCAGCCGATTCGCGCGTTCCGGTGAGCGTTCCGTAGGTGGTTTCTAGAGGAATATTTCAATTTTTGTCCCGGAATCGGTTGGGCATAAAGGTCAGGTCCATCAGGGACTATGAAGAATTGTGGCAATCTCAGGCAGCTCTGCTGATCGCTATTTTGATCTGATTTTTGAAGAGAACGAAACACAACTCAAAATACAGAGTTCACCGAAATGTTGCTGCTTAGACAACCTGTGAGCTCTTTTTCCCCTGTTGCGCGATGTCCGGGAGCTTCGTGACATTCGTAATTTCCCGGGAAGAAGCTGCGAATCGCGGAGTCATTTTAGTTTATCATAAAAATCGGCGTTGGACAGTAAGTGCACACCAGTCGTTAGCTGGAATGCGCTCAGACCTCATTATCAAATGCGTCGGTACTTTCGAAAAACTGATTTGCCACATCTCGGAAATTCAGGCCGAAAATTACCAAGTCGGAAGCTGGCCCGCGCCGAGCGCAAACCTGAGATACTCCCCCCGAAGCCTCTTGTCAGTATACCCGAGCGCCTCTCCAGGCTCCCAAGGATCCGAATCGGCTATTTTCCTCTCCCTGCGACGGATGAAGCAGAGGCATGATGAGTGTAATCTCCAGCGATGAGAATCGAGCTCACGATCGGACCTTTGGGCGGCGACAGAGCGAAAGGTTTGACCCCGGGTTGACAGCATCTATTCCGTACTTCCGCAAATAGCACCGCCGTGTGACGGAGAACCAGTGTTGATAAACGAGGCTGTTATTCGTCATCGAGAGAACGGTCCGTTTATCGCTCGGTGCGCAGCCGACGTATATGAGACAGAATGATGGAAACTCTCATAGGCGTCGACAGGCCGCTCTTTGCCCACATCGGAGGCTGCCACAACTATGTCCATGAAGACGTTCTTGCCGAGCAGCCTGCGAATACGGGCATGGAGTTGCAATCGGGGGCTTCTCGAATGCCTCGAAACCGAGTGAGAATGCAAGCAAGCAGACAAGAACACAGACATTCCAACTCTATAGATGAAAACCGTGTTTGGTCGCAGCAAGAAACGATATCCTCCTTGTACAGAGTGGCCTTTTTCAATCGGGAATTTTCAAATTTTCAAAAATCAAGGAGAGATCGATAGAGCATATCGGGGCGGTCATTTTCATTCAAACGGATAGGAAAATTGCGGTCAGAAAATGCAGAGATCGCTCGTCATTTTTCGAGGGAATGAGATTACTCCGATCGGTTCCCCGGCGAATGACCGGCTTCTTTCCGATCGGATGCATATTAACGTTTTTACAATGACTCCCAGGGAGACGTCGAAAAAAAAGTGGTCATTTTCAAAACCCTTTTCTGAGCGCACTTTCAATCATATCCATTCGCATTTGCGAATTGAAATGACCGCCCCGACATGCTGTATCGATCACTTCTTGATTCTTGAAACTATTCCGAGAACTGAGAGAGATATGGCCAAAACAAGATCGGGCTCGAAAGTTCCAGACCAAAAAAAAGCCGCCCCGTGTGTGATCTCATTTCAGTGCGGATTCATTTCAAGAATCCTCACGTAAGCGACGCCGCTGAGACTATCGCGGTTGGACCCGGTTTGTATGTGCGTATTTTAGGTGGAGCATCTCAGCTCTGGGACGCTTACAAATCTTTCGGTTGTTCGGCTCACTTGCTCTGTTTCCCAATTTCAATCTTGTAATTTCGATCAGCTGGAGCTCCTGTCCCTCGCAGTCTATTAGCAGTATTAATGGCTTGATCCAAATGCAATTTTCTCGGAACTTCCTGCTGATCCGTAGAATGTTTTGCTCGTCTAGCTCCAACTCAAAACGAGTCGGATCCAATGCCAAACTGAGTTCGTTAAGTGGCTGCGTCCGAATGAGCTGCTCTCAAGGCGTGCTAGATTGATGAGATGGGGGCGGATACGTTGAAATCGATGGGCAGCGGTAGAAAGAGCTGTTCAGGCGTAGCTGACATGGCGTTTTTGAGAGCGAGACTGGCTCAGCTTGCGTGAACTTCGCGGACGTTCAGGAGACTCTTCTGGAGTCATGTGTAGCCCGTGAGTTCCTCCAGAGTGGCACCGTAGCGCGCAGCACATGTGCAGGAGAACGGACGCACTCGACGAAATGCGCATGTGACTGAATGAGCGCGTGACTGAACTCGTGCTTAGGTGACCTCAGGAAAACATGGTGCGTTTGTGATGCGCGCCGAAGATCTTGGCCGACTTCAACCATCGTTCTCGACGGACAGCTCGGCGCGGAATCGATTCCTTGTTATTTCTCTCGTCTGGTCAGAGAACATTCGGAATGTTCAGCTCCCGTGACTTATCCCCCGTCGTACTTTACTGAGCTGAAACTATGTGTATGCTTTCCCCGGACAGGCGGTTCGAGGCCAGCTCTCCGAACGACAAAAGTGTATGTTCTCCTCCTCTACTTAAACCTGCCCAGCGAGCTGAGAGTTGTTAGCCAGCGGGAAAAATATCTAGGGAAAAACGAATCGGGAGGGAAGAGCTTCTTTGCACAACGAACACAACCATGCGGCCCGGCGGCCGACGGCGTCAGCGGTGGCTTTGTATCACAAGAGAGGCAGAATGAGGGAGTGGCATGTAGGCGGAGGGCAGCGGAACAGGAGAACAGGGATAGAAATAGGAGAGAGGAGAAGGAGTGCGGGAGAGCCCCGCTCCAGGACCCGACGCGGGGTAAATGGCGTTTGCCTTATCGGCAACCGACAGAACGACGACGTTTTTCATCTCTCTCATCAGTGAGTCGCCGTGAGACTTTAGTGTGCAGAAGGCTTACCATAAGAACTCGACGCGGAACGGCTACACGCCTTGGCCGCGAACCGAGTCTTCCACTCACATCCGGCGTTCTCGCTTCTCCGTCCTGTTCTCCTCTACGATACTCCTATCGTCCTACTCGAAATATGGACTGGATCCCTTTCTCCAATACACCCTCCGTTCGTGCCTCTTTTCTCGTTACAGTTCGCACAGTTTCCTTCTCATTCCCTCCCCCTCGGATCTGAGAGCAAGATCCTCCTGGAATGGAGGTGTCCTCGAAAGGCTGGAGGAGACAATCCCTTATTTCCAGTTCAAAACGGAGAGGGTTCCGCATGCGCTATTGTTCAGGTCTGGTTCGATAAGTCACGGCAGAGGTGAGCGAAAAGATGCGGCCGTCAAACTGTGCTCAACGGAACCGCGATAGGGCAATCAAGATGGGTGTCTGCGAAACCATCGGTTGCTGAGGGCGCGAACCAAGCTTAGAGCCTCGTTAGTTCCCAGTTGTGCGCCGGGATGCTGACCTAAGAAGAGGTTGGAATGAACAGAGACCCGATTCCGGAGAAAATTGCCTCGAAGCTGGCTGTAGCCGGTGACCTTCCGACGGTGACTGAGCAGCTGGGAGAAGAAAGCTGTAAAAGCGAGGAAACAGAGGAGAAGTGAATGTCTTCGATAGAGGAAATTGCAAAAAAAGGACTCGGCGGATGTGGGAGGAATTGGAAAGCCAGACGGCTGAGAAGTCGTCGCCGAGGGCGAAGCCGGATAGCTCGTTAACTCCTTCGACCACCCTGGCTTGCGAGATGTCCAATTGTAGAATTGGACTCGCGACGACCGCACAAAGAACGATCACTGGATACAAGAGCGGAGGTGCTTCCCGGTGGGTCGCGGAACCTTCTCCTGGACGCGTCTTGGCCAAGCTGAGATGAATATACTGATTCCCTACGCGTGGTGGAAAAACGTTACGAAGCGAAAGTCGACTGATTCTGGTGATGGTTCAGCGAGACGGCAGGCTCGAGGCTGGCTCCGATGTTCTCAGATTCTTTACCAGCCCCCCCCCCCCCCCTGCGCGGCCGAGCTCGCGGATCTGGGCTTTGAATCAAGGCCACCCACCGGTGCTCCCTCTCTGATAACGGAAACATAGATGAAAATCGAAGTGATGGAAGCGGCGGTATGACACGTGACAATGGGGTCTCGATTACCTCTTCAAGGTGATAGGACGACCCGATCGAACGGACGAGCCCACGGGATCAAGCGAACGAGTATCCCTCGGCTCTCGCTCACCGTTCGCTCAGGTCTGGAAACGATACCAGTTTTTGGACACCCCGTTGCTCGTACCTCGTTCGGGTGACAGGTGGGGACATGACCCTGTCAACAGACGATCAGATTTGGAACACCTACTGTCATACCTCTTGGATATTCCTTCCCAACCCGAGCTCGAACGTGGCCCAATTATCCGGCGAGCAGTGACGGATCGGAGCCAAGATTCTCCAAGATGAGTTCCACGGCGCGTCTCAAATATCCTACGTCGATCGGGCACGCGCAAACGATGGGAAAGTGGACAGTTTGCGCTGGGAAGTGCCCCTGAAAGGCTTGCAGAGCAGACCGGGATGGAGCCACGGATGGTTGGTCCGGAACGGGCGTTTGAGCGCCACGGCGGCTCGGCGAACGTCATTCAAAGTTGTGAGCCGTGGGCAAAATGATTCTGTGATGAGGAACTCACTGAGCGAGCAGAACCAGCTCGGAACTACGGGGTGGGGTGAGAGATAAGAGCGGCTGATGAGAAAGTCGCTCGGCTGTCTGCGCAACGCTTGACGAAGGAAGCTAAAAAGCGGTGGCCTCCTTTTTTGCGTCCAGCTAATGCCCCTCTGTGTTCTCCACCGAGTCCGGGGTTTGGCCCCCGTCCCGCGCCCGGACTGCGCCGTCTCATCATCGTCCTCCATCTGACGAGTAGAGTACTTCCTGTTCAACTCTGAGCTGCAGTAGAGAGAAGAGAAAGCTGTTCCAGTAGTCGCCGGCGAAGGGAAGAAGAACGTCCTGGCAAGAGTCCTGCTTTCGGGCCTGCTCCGGGATTCGAAGTGACGAATCCCAGGATTTGGAGAGTCTGTCCAAGTTGTCGTTCGAGGAAGCAAACGTCTGTTCCAACTGCTGCTGTTAATGCTAATGTCGCTGCCGCGTCCATCGCTCGGGGAGTCACTGCTCTCGCCAGTCTTGCTGTGTTGTGATATCGGATTGAAATAAAAATCACTGCTTGGGACGACTCGAACTACCAACGCCCTCTGATCATATTATGTGTGAATCCTCGGCTGTTGGGATGTGGTGGTGGCACGGGCGAGCGGGCTTCGGTACAAAAACCCAACCCCTTGAATAGAAGGTTCGGATGTTGGTACGAGGGAGAAGAAGGCCGGACGAGCGCCGGCTGCAGTCTCCTCGCGGTAGTGAGGTGATCTATGCGCTCACTGGATGCGCTCAAGGCCGAACCGAGCACGCCGGCTTCGCGCTCAGCGATAAGCAACGAGGAGCGGTTTTTGCAAAATGGATCCGTTTTTTAGCTCTCGAATGGCTGCATGTGTGTGGATTCGAGTTCGTGTGACTTAGTCGGGGACAGAGTTCCAGGGGTGATGGGAAAGGGGGTGGGAGGGGGACGGCAACATTCGAGAAGCGATTGAGATGCTCAAGGACGAGTTGACGTCTCTATGGCTGGGAGAAATCTCTGCCGCCCAAGGCTTCCAATCTTTTTGTCCCGAGGAATCGATTAGGCTTTGCTCTCTGCTACTCTAGTCTATATGTACTACTCGATCCTGAGTCGAGCAGCTCACTTCGGCTCGAGTCAAAGATTCTCGGTGACTCTTGTCGCTCAGACCTCATCACTCTTGAGTGTTGTGTTCGGCGAATCGTTGAAGAGATGACTTACGGAGAGAAAGCCCACCCGTAAAGCGGCTCATGAGTAGAGCCTGGAAGTTTAGGGTATTTTTCGAAATTATCCCTTCATCTCAATAGATCGATGCCGAGCGATTGATGGGATAATTCCGAAAAATCACCCTGAACTCCCAGGCTCTACTCATGAGGCGTCGAAAAAACAGTGATATCTACCCATCCGAGACGGGCTTGAGGGCTTCCAAATTGAAACGTGGTCCACAGAGAGCGCTCAGGTTGCAACTGATTCCTACATGCAATTCTGCTGCGACTTCATTGGAGTCGTCTCATGGATCTGGCTGATTCGTTGACCCGTCCGGCGCTCGGGCACTCTCGAGCTCCTCTGAGAGGCTCGTATGTCGAGTTGATTTATATTTCTCTCAGAAGGAATTTCTCTCAGAGCAACTCCCTCGCTGATCGCATGGATTCTGATTAAAGCCTGGATGTTCGAGTGTTTTTCCGGAATCATCTCTTCCCATTGCACCGAATCCTCCCCAGACGATTGATGGAATAATTTCGAGAATCCACCAAAACTTTCAGCCTCTAGTTTCCCGGAAACTACGCGTCTGACCACAAAAATTATGATCGCGATCGTATGAGCACGTTGACGCGAGCATTAGTAGAAGTCGTATTCAAAAGAGTGTGTACAACGATCGCTGTTCTGACGACATCGAGCGGTTGGAAAGTCGCACGAAGACGGCCTTTTACGAGAATCGGTTCTCACTTTTCAAAGATCAGATTTTCGGTCTCGATCTACATGGAATTCTACTTCGTTCTTGGCTAGATCTAAGCCTTCCGCTCTGGGCAAAGCTCTAGTCTTTGAAGTAGCCAGCCGGCGACACGATTGAATCTAAAATAAACCTGCAACTCCAACGTAACGCTGTCGCGAGCAAGGGGATCGACATCGGGAGGACTCAATGCTGTGGGATAGAGCTTCAAACGTTCATTCCACTCGTACCTCGAATCGCCAAAACGGTATACTTTCCGTACATTTCGATCTCGAGAATCAGACTCCGGAGAATCATTTGGCACGTGGCCCGCAACAATAACACCCCGGCCGGGACAAGAAGTTCCTTAATCTTCCCCCCCGCGCGAGTTCCTTGGATTCCAGATATGGCCTAGGGTCAACTCGATAAACTGCTCCTGTCTCCGTGATGCTTGATGCTGCCTGCATTAGTTGGCGGAGAGCACAACGATGCATCCACCGGGCTGGTGGGCCGTCGAGCGAGATAGAGGAGAAACATAGCCTCACATCCGCTGCCCAAGGTTGAGCAGCACGCTCACTGAATCCCCCGCTTCCTTGCTCTTCCGCCCGCTCGATTGACCCTCGAAAAGGAAGTTGGAGACTTCCAGCAAAGCTTTCAGGACTGAATCACGTAGTCCGTGCCATAGTCCCGTGCACTTTACGAACATGCCCGCAGGCGAAATGACAGTGAACTGGTTGTTCAGGCCGCCGACCAGCACATTCGAGGAACTGCTTGTTCTTTCCAGTGAGATTCCGAATTCGAGGGAAGGACGAATCTCTCAAGGTTGCTTCGTGGGATGGAGTTCCGAAGAATCCGGTCATAACTTCGCAAAGGTCCAACCCGAGGACGTATGGGCTCAAAGGGACTCTGATTCATGGAAAGGACTCCTGGAAACGGGATGAGGGATGGATAATTTGGGAGGGATACGGGAATCTTGAGGCACTCGGGAAGATATCGTTGTCAGTACTCCCGCGACTCTGATCCAGGTTCCCGGTTAGGGAAGATTCCTCTCTCCGTTTCGTCTTGCTGGGTCTTTATAATGATGACACAAAGCATCTTAGCTGCCTGCGGAGGGAAGGATATCAGACTCGACAGCCCAACAACGAGACGGATTCCAGGGATACGTCGACGTTACTGACAGCAGTACTGCTCTCGGTAATCTAATAATCTAGTGAACAGCCAAACTCGGCTTGGTACGAGCATATCAGTAACGGAATCCTTACTCCTCGACTTCGGACGTCCCGATGCTGTCAGTGACGAAAAAGGTTTGCGATCATGGTCTCAAAAAGCCGTTGGTTTCTCCTTACAGCGCCGTTGTTTGTTCCACAGAGCCACACGACTGCGCCCCATCTCCCCACTGAATGCATGCAGCCCGAATAGGGCGTAAAAAGTGTCGACGGCTTGCGAAGCTCGGTAAAAGTAGCCGGAAATGTCGTTCGGAGTTTGACGTGGGAAATTCGTTGTTGACGCTTCCTCGGAATGTTGGACTCAGAGGAACTACCCGAAGTACTTGCCTCGCAAACAGAGCCGAACCCATCCGGTGTCCTCACTGGGTTCTTGACTCACACTGTGAGTAATCCGCGTGATTTTCGTAGCACGGGGTCTGCCATGTGGGTCCGTCGAGTCCTCGTGATTTCCCCATCAAGTCACGTAAGAGACTTGACCGTCTGGTTACATCAAAGAGGATGGCGTTCCATGGCAGCTCCGAATCTAGGAGTCCTCTCTCAGCGATTCCTCGAGCTCTCGAGATGATCGTGGGGTTCTTCTCAGGGGGTCAGAGTAGTGGAGCAGGGAAAGTTCTTCCGTGGACGTCTGAACGTTATGTGCCACGTTCTGATGCCACGAGTTCCTCCAGCGGGTAGAGTTTCTGATCGCCAGAAGAATGCGATTGTACTATAGTTTCTCTTATTGGCCTCGAGCTACCGGGATTATTTGTCGAAGAAACGCAAAGATTGGCGAGGCCTCTGCGCAGCAGACTGTTTACGGGAGCCCAGCCCATCGGCATCGATGCGCACTGTTATGGTTGAGCTCACAAACGTAGATGACGACGAAGTTAACTCGGCCTAGAGCAGGGCCCAATATTCCCATAGCCACTCGTGCTTTCCGAGAGCGGAAGAGGGACGGGGAAGAGTCCGGGTTTTCCGGGATCACAACGACCGTGAAATTCGTGTATCCCTCAGAGAGTCACCCGATCATGGTTTTTATGTAGCACAAAAATCACTCGCATCGAGTCGCCGCAAAACTTCTGCGAGATCTGTATTCTCTTTCGGGAAGCTGACTTCTAGACGGGCATTGGAGTAGGCTGTGCCGAGGAGCACCTTGCGAGCTCTCCCGAATTGAACGAAAGAAAGATGTGCGCCGACTTTCGAACACCCCTAACAATGAGACCGAGTTCCCTTGCGGAGATGTTGGAACAGCTTCACACCTGTAATCGAGTAATCAATTCGCAGACGAGAAGCATTTTTGTTCTCTGAGGCGGTTATGAAAGACGCTTAGTTTATATAGATGTTCGGGAAATTTTCTTCTCAGACTCGATGAAGGCGTCGAATTCACTTTTAGGATTAGCAGCCCGAGCAACCGATTTGGGCCCGCCGCTGAAGCCCCACGCCAGAGTAAGAAAGTTTATTCTCCACTAAGAGGAGATTAAATTGGATCAGCAGCCTACCAAACCTTCCGTCGTCCTACAGTCAATTTCAGCGTGGAGCAGCATCGGCTTCCATGCAGGGCTCCCAGACCTGTAGGCTTGGCGCGACGGAGTGAAAAGCTTTACTTGAGCAAAAAGAGTTGCAGCGCAAGCCCTCTCCGACTCTCAACTTTGCTTTCGAAGTCGCTGCCACAGCACGATCAGAACTGTACTTTTGGTGGAATGAGGGCGAAGGTTAAACAGAGGAGAACATAAACGGCCGCAAACAGGTAGGTGAGGGTAGAACTTCCGAGGATCAATGAGTTATTCGAACGAACGAGGGAAAAATCATCTGGTCGTATCGAGTGCAGCATCGATGCAGTCGAATATGCACGCGGATATGCAAGAATCTGTCCCGTGTTTGGATGGCGGCTTGCCATGTATGCATGCCTGCACGAGATATCAGACACGCTCGAATGCGCACGGTGGCTGGTGCTGTACGACCGTCCGTTTGTGACACTGAGCGAGCTAGCGAGCAAATTGACGAGCGTATTATATGCACGACTATCACCACGGTGTTTGACTTGGACAGCCATTGCTGGCACAGCGTCTGCCAGTGAGATATTCAACGGGAAGGAAGCGGCCATAGAAGAGAGTTATACATCAAACTGCGTAAATGTCCAACCTATCGGTCTCCCGACACCAGGGCGCGTTGGTCGCGATCTCCCAAGCATGGAGAAGAAGAATGGAGTCGAGTCCCTGGAACTCATCGAGGCCCGGACTGCTCGACGGAAACAAAACTCTGTACATCAGGCGCTATTCCGGCTGAATCGCTTACGAGCCTGAGACCTGAGACGATAAGAAACAAATCGATCCACGGCTGATGCTAGTCAGAAGATTTCAGAGATACGGTCAGGGACGGAAGAGAAACGTGACCAAGTCCTTGGACCGAATAGTAATGATTTGTTCCATGTCACAATATTTGGTATTCTCTCCCCTCCGAATATGTCATATTGATACGAACCAGTCAAATTGTGTGGGCAAAAGGTAAGCGTGGAGCCCGAAGAAGAATCAGGTATCGCTCTTCGAAAAGTTTGGAGTATGCTGCATTTACAACTTTGGGCGGGAGGAGAAAAAATTAAGGGAAGTGACTCTTTCTCCGCCAAAAATGTTCCACAACTTCATTCGAAGAACACGGCGCCGGTAAGAGCATCCTACCCCACCGAAGAAAACGTTGACTACGGCAACCACGGCAATCAAAACATCGACAGAAAGAGGAAAGAATCTGTTCCAATATGGTCAGCAGTATTTTCTGCGGGCCTCCTCGCTCATTGTTGCATGGGAAATCTTGGTTCCTCAATGATGAAGTTCCACTAATTGAGGAACGGCGAGTTGAATGAGGGCCGCAATTTTTCAAAGAGCAAGGAACTCTGATGAGAGCTCGCTTGGTCGATTGGTCTTCGCTGGAGGAAGCGCCTTTCGAAAGAAAAACTCCAGCGGAACGCCGTCAAGAAAACGACTCGCGAACTCCTCTCGAGAGGCTCTGAGAAAAAAACTCAGGTCGGATCACAACGGGAAGTTCCAGATGGTGGTTGAGCAGGAAGAACGGAACCGCTCAGAGCCATCAGCGATTTCGGGAAGGCGTTGACGACGCATATCATATTAGAATTATTCGTTTACGCGTGCACGAGAATGGAGGTTCTCACGGCGTTTTGTGGTAGTAGGTCTACGTTTCTGTGGATGTCGATGCAATGGTTAGACGCTCATCTCGGTCGTCCGACGATTGTTGGGCATTCACCGTTAGTTTGATGGAAAATTTTATGCAGGAATCCCCCAATACCGGTGAGTAGGTGAGGAATTGAGTTCCACAGACATGGTTGCGTTTCCGACTAGCCGTTATACAGACATCTACAGAAAAGCGTCGGTAACAAAACACTTGGAATGAGAAGGAGCCAGTGCTTTGTACCTCCAGGGCGATGTTGTGGGCAGCATGAGGTCTCTAAGAGTTTACTCTTCGACGAGGATTTTGAAAGTAAGTCACTTAATGCGCTTGTTGAAGTCATCGTTCGCAATTACGGACGATACTCATAGAGTGCGTCTTTAACCATCCAACATTTGAGCGTGTCGGAAAACGACGAGCAGATCAAAACGGGTTTGATATTGTGGAAAATGAAACATTCGAAGACTTGACTGATGAACCAGTTTCAATGAGATGCGAAACCATTCCAAGCTATGATGCGTCGCAGAGTGTTTTTGCTTTGCGAATGACAGTTATGATGCCATCCATGATTCGCTGATTGAGCCATTCGTGCAGCGTCTACGAGAATGACATCGAAGACCCGTTTTGATACGAGTGCAGACGTATGCTCAGAGTGCTACGAGTGCACGAAAAGAATTGGAGAATTATCAGCTCAATATTTATTGCTGGCTGAACAAATGAGACCCGGTTGCGCCGAATGAAAGACGAGGGTCGCAGACGAGAGCTGTTGGGGAAGCGAGTTCAAAACGCTCCCAGTTAACAACGAAGTGAAGTCTACGATACCCCTGAGGCGTACTCGGAGGACGGAAATCGCGACTATGAGCTTCACTGGAACCCAATCAAACCAGCATTAGAGCGGCCGACGAATGTTCTCGGTGCGACTCAGATCAGAATTAATAGCAGGTCTGCAACTATGAAACCGGGTTTTTCTTGGGAATTTTTTTTTTAAAACATTGAGACAGATTGAGAGACGATGAGTCCGCCTCATTAGCCCGAACGGACCCATGAGCCGAAGTTTCGAGGCGGCTCGAGCTCAAATAATAATGTGCAAAGCCGATCTTGAAGCCCTCAGCAACGGAGAGACGTAAGGCCGCGTGTTCGGTGTGTGTTGAGTTAGCTTCGAGGGAACAGGCTACAACGAGGAATTCGTAAGATTACGCATAAATTTTCGCTGCGAGCCGTTGTAGTAGTTGATCGGAAAAAAAACGAGAACCATGACTTGACGAGCGTGGGGCTCTATTCGATAAGTGCCGATCCCTAAAGGTTGGCGGCTGACCGCTGGGATACTGACGGCAGGCTGGCCGGGGTCGACGAGGGAGTCATGGTTCAAGGACAATGTTGCAAAGGAAAATGTTGACCGGCACGGAATGTGATAATCCTTGGATTCGAGGAATTTTCGTATCGGAATTCCGCAGGGGAGTAGGTTCCGTATCTTGACGAAGTCATGGTCTCATGAGCCTACTTTGGTCACGGCATACATTGCTTCATGTCCCCCACCAGCGTGGACGCCCGGAAAAAAAAACTCTGAAACAAGCAATGAGCGGAATGCCTTCAAGATGATAGCCTCTCCCGATTTTCTCCAACTCACCGAGAACCACCTCATGGAAGTTCTGCAAGCTTGCATTCATGGACCGGGGAGGGAATCGGATGTCCCACCATTCGACTCAACGACACGAGACGCGAACTTCTCCACCCGGTTCATCCGCTCATGGAGCAGTCGAGATCTCGGAGCTCGATCCGAACACCCCCCAACTCTAAGACTCTGCAGGCGGTGCGGCTGAGCTGCGCGCCGTCGAGTTCGTTGAGGAGCATGCTCACCCTCAGGAAAAAGGTTTTCTTCCACTTGAGAGAGGAAACTGAAGGGGGAAAACAGAGCAAGAACGAAAGAGCACCTTACAGCGGGCGGGTGGAAGAGCGAGCGCACGGGCGATCTATCATGATTTGGACTCCCCCCGACACCGCTTGGTAGTTCGAGTAGACTGTCGACTCGACTTGGCTGGCGGGTAGACAGCGAGTATGCGGGCTTGCAGCGGGGACGGTTAGCGGGCGAAGTCGGAAGCGGATTTTCCTCGGAGCGTAAGTCTCTCCGAGAGAGCAATTGCTCGCTGTTCCTCAGCGCCGCCGCCGTCGGGGCCAAAGACGTTGAGAGTCGTCTATTTGACTCTAATGTGAACAAATTCGTCGCAAGAGAAACTGCCCGCTATTCTTCCGACTCCTTCCCTCGGTCATTCTCCTCCTAACACGGGATCTCTTCTTCACGATCGTCGTTCTTCCTCCCAACGGAACGATGCTAAACAAGGAGTGAGGAGGGAATACCAGGGGAAAGAGGCAAAACAAAATTGTCCGCCTCACTTTTTGAGAACTTCTCGAACTGCTCGTGAGGATTAAAGAGTCCGACTCGATGCAGCATTGATGTGCCTGGTATACCGCTCTCGTCGCCGAGCTCCCACAGAGCTGATCCCAGGTCAGCTGTTAACGGACCAAGTTTTGCCCCGCACGCCCTGATGCCGTCGCATTGCTGTTATTGAGAGCAGGACAAAACTAATGACGACTCGATGTTTCTTGGGTCGCTCCGCCGTCTCGTATCTATGCGGCAGTTATTAGGCGGGAACTACGGGGGGAATCGCAGCAGGACTTTATCATTCCGCGCCGGAGCATCGGCCCGATGTTCGCCGTGACGTCGCTCCTCCGTTTCCCCCTTGACCCCTGCAAATATTTCTCCTCCCTCTTGGCTCGCATCTATTTTGCGGGAGGCCTTCCCGCGCAGGTGTTGGCGGCCGACAAAGCGTATACCAGGGGACAACCTGCGGGGTCGGGAGAGCTTTGTGCCGGGGCAGATGGGTATAAAGGATATATGTATGGTGACGTTGCGCTGGAGATAAGAAGCAAGACTTGAATTCTTTTGTGGAGCCTCGGCGGAAGATATCTCGCCAGAGCAGTCAGGGCGCAGGATTTGTTGAAAGGAGAAGAAAAGGAATGCACACAAGCCGTGCCGCAACATCGCCTCGGATAGAAGGCTGCAGTTTGTGAGGTGGCCCCAAGCCGGCAAGCCGCTGCCGGGTGGCGAATTCCATTCGCCAACCGGGGAAGAATGCTCTGGCGCCCCACAATCCCACCAGGGGAACGAAGCACATCACGTTGAGATCGAGGAAGTAAGGTGAGCTTTATGGCGTCTGTTTTACAGCCTCTGGTAGACAGACTGTTCCGGCGGCGCCAAGTCTCAGAACTCGGAGCTTCCCCAAATTGACGAAATAACCTTCTCGACAGTTTTGGGTTCTCGCAAGAATTTCGGCCTCGCCTCCAACCGTGGAAGAGGGACTGCCGAACTCATCACGACCGACCGCAGAGATGGTGAGGTAGATGAGAATCAGACGGAAATGAGGCCTGAGAAGACGACCTGTCCACGATTCGCTCGGACGAAGACCCAGAAGGATGTTTAGTTTTCCGAGTGGCGGTTCGCGAGACCACCATTACGAGTTTCCGGCAGACTTCGAGACTCGGATTGAAAGAGCCCAGTGGAATCCGGCCTAGAGTCGAAGATTCGATAGAAACCCACTGGATCATGTTCGCGGTCGGGAACGAACATAAAATTGCGCCACCAGAATCGACTGGGTCCACCTTCAGATGTCGAAGAAGCTGAGAGAGAACCGTTCTTCAGAACCGTCAACGCTCAAGACCGCGTGGTTCCCGGAAGGGTCCACGTGGTCCGCGAGGGTGCAGGGACCGGAGGATCCTACACCGAGATACCTGACGATTCGTTAGCGATCAGCTGTTTCCTGCGATCGTTGCCACCAGCAGGCAGCGTATCGCTAGTAGCTTTTACCAATGTTCGAGTCTTCATACCAAAAGTTTCCCCTTCCCACAATTCGAGCTTCCACTCTCATTTGTCGCTCCAGCGATCTCGTCGGTTAGCCTGGGCTCGATTGGACTTGAGCGCGACAAGTAAGTTTTCTTTGTGTTCTGTGGTTGGAAGTTCGTCCCCTTCGCCCGAGCGATTGTTCGAAATTCGAAGAGAAGGAGAGCTCCGGGGCTGAGGTTAGTTTCCTTCAGTGTTTCCGTTGAGCTTCATGACGGTGAGTTTTCCCGATTCGCTGTTCTGAGGGTTCGATGTGCTATCTCGGATGTTTCTAACACCTTCCCTCATGAAGAGTTGTCACGGCGCGAAAAACGAGACGTATCGCCAGCAGGATGTCAGAAACTGCGGAAAGACGCTCCGCGTGGCTCGCGCGTGTTGTCTTACCATGAGTTGCAACGGCAAATACATGAGAGGAACTCTCTACCACGGAGTCCACGAGGAACGAGACGATGCGCGGGATGGCCGTCATCGAAAAATTTTATGTACCTCGGCAATGGGGCAGCAGCGTCCGACAGAAACTTTCCGATAAGCTCTCGACCGAAGCTTTATTTTTCGCGTCATGGACGGCAGGATACTTGGCTGAGAAATCGAATTTCAATCTTATTTCCCACTTTTCACTCAACTCCCGTCGAACTGCGGCGTATGGTCGCTCGAACAGAGTTCGAGAGGAGCATCATCATCATCGATGGCCGGGGCGGAACCGGCCTTTCTGAAACGCACCGACGAGAACACTCATCCAGAATGACTGTCTTCAATTGATTTCTCAATTTAGAGAGAGAGAGAGAGAGACGAAACCTCGTCGGCATGAAACAGACAGTGTACAGGGAGCGCCACCTGGAAAAACCGTCCTGCTGTTGGGGCATCTTCTCCAGTATCTCCAGATGACTCCAATGTCGATACGGCTAACTTCGTGTTCCTTGAAAGTGTTTTCCCATGGTTTCTGCTCTATACCCGTGTGGGGAAGACCTTACTTGCGTCTCCCTGTTCAGTATCATTGAGAGTATGACATCACGACCCATTGTTCCCGTCTCGTTGGGAAGTACGAGCTCAATCTGGTACGAACCGCATCCGAGAATCAATTCCTGTCTTCCATCAACCCCGAGGACTCAGTGAGCTGACCGATCGAAAATTCTGAACCGATTCTTCCGGCCTGACCATCCGGTATCGAGAAAGTAGGATCTCGTCGGGGTTGGATTTGAATGTCTTGAGAACTCGCTTCTCTAGGAGAAGCCTGTTTTCGATGTTACGCAAGGTTGGCCCCTGTTGCGAACTCTGAGAGAAGGCTGCCGACGCTGTTTGGCATTTCTCTTTGTTTCACGTGACTCAGAGCGACTTCAACGGCGGCTGAAGCACTTGCGTAGCGAGGGGGGGGGGGGGCGGAGAGGGGTCTGGGGCAGCGTTTCGCCCAGTCCAGGCATCGAGACGTTCTTCTGGAATCCGGCGAAGGCGTTCGCCAAATCCCACTCCCCTCGCAAAACTTCCATAGGCCCTGAAGGTGTGATCTCCCTCCAGCGGACTCGGTGTCGGCTACTCCTGGGCCGAAGTGACTCGCAGAGATGAGACTCAAGCCTTCGGAGCCCAGAGCGGTCCACTGGAAATCGAACCAAAGAGGCTTGGGCCAACATTTGGAAACACTGCTGCAAATCATCAGCCCAACATATCATCGACCGCTCATGCAATTCGCTCAGACCCTAACGAATGATTACCCTGACGATTTTGCGCGCGCGGCCCAGCATCCATGTCGCTATGAGCTCCGAAGTTCTGTCTGAGAATACGTTCTGGTGATCCTTTTGAGCAATGATGCTCGGAACCGTGTGGTTTCGTTTGTGCGAGGGTTTCTCTCACGCGTTGGGACTGCACTGCTCATTCCAGGCAGCTCTGATTTGTTGGCCGTTCTCGAATCGCGGCTCTGATTCCATCTGAGATCGGCCGGTTTCTCCGCGAAGCTCTCACATCGAACCATGGAAATATCATTCCGATATCGGAGAGAAGAGTTTCGCCGCTGACGACTACCGTGCCAAGTGATTCACCTCCACCGAGCGCAGGTTCCTCGCGCTTTGTTCCCGATCGCGGACGTCGTGTCCAGCTGGTTGTTCGCTCTCAAATTTCCCTGTATGACGTCAGCCGATTCGGGGAGCAGAGCTTCGAAACCGGACGTTCCGCTGGACGGTGTGAGGGAGGTTCCGGACGGACAGAGTGGAGAATGGGGTTGCGTGGGACTCGGAAGCGGATTTTCATCAAGTCAAGGTAATCACTTCCGGGTTCCTTTCGTGGAAAGATTTCAGCGGTCCCTCGTTGGTGAATCCGTTCGGCCGTTGGGACCGCTGCAGCGAACGGTTCGGAAGCACTGTGTTCCAACTTGGAAAGTTCCTCATCTTCTCGCGCTTCCTTTCTGGACCTTCGGCATAGCTCGTTTCTCAACCTTTGGGTCATGAGCTCGTTCTGCTCCTCGTTGAGGATCTCGGGACATTCCGAAACTTCTTCTTGAAGATCCTCCGGGGAGTTTCGTGGACGGAGCAGAACGCACCATCAACATGAGAACTTTGATACCTGGATGATAAGGTCGTATACTTGCAAAAATTTCCCCTCGGAGAAGATTTCCCCACCGGCGCCCTAACTGCATCGAAATGATTCCCATGGATTTTTTTTTCCCGAGAGAGTCATTGTTGAGCCACGAGGATGTTGCGGTGCGGGACTGCTCGGATGACGAGGAGTAAGAACGGGGTAAGGTAGGAGATCCTCAGCTGCTTCCGAGCATGGTAGATTGCCATTCGAGTTCGGGAGCAAAAGCCTCGGGAATAATTCTGGGCACGTTCGACTTAGCTTTGCAAGAGCCACTCGAAATGCAGCCCGACGGTCTCGACGACAGCAGAAGCTTGTCCGACTGCTTCCAGTCGGCCAACACAAACAACAACAACAACCGGTTAGCTATGTTTCCCTCGCTTCAGCTGCCACGTCGATCACATTCCGCGAGACAGCGCACAGAGAAGTCCGCGCTCGTCAACTTTCTGCGTCCATTCCGCCGATGATATTGAGCGAGAGCTATTCTGGTGAGATGAGTGTGTTACCCAGAACCCGTGTTACCAACGCGCCAACGGGGCAAGGGACCTAGGAGCTCCACGTGGTGGACAGATCATGGGCGAGCAGGGAAACAACCCAAAGAAACGTGCGCGCACGTTCCGCGGACTTTCGGGCATAATGACCGATCTGGCTCACCAGTAATAATCATTTGGAGGAGCAGGATCGTAATCTGGTTTGCTGGTCGCTCGGCGCTTTCATATCGCAGCCAAGACGTCCGAGCTCTCCCGGGGCCAGGCACGGGCTTCGAGTATACTATTTGAGCAGAGCGTTCCGGCCTAAGCGGGCATGTGATTGTGGTGGACCTGTTGCGGGAGCTCGGCAACGGTAGAGGCAAGGAATTCAGAAAGAATGACGGGAACAGGGTCGGGAACTTGGGCGAGACTGAGGTCTCGCTCATGAGTTGAATCAGTCCCAAGTTCTCATTATCTCATCAGCTAGAGGTCCGCGTGGAGGGAAAAAACCTGAGAGCACGCACGCAACGTGGCGTTTGGTTCGGGAACACATCTCGTTGGCTGCTGCCTATCGTGCCAGCTGTCTATCGCAACCGGCTCGCCCGTCCGGAGGGAGACCGGGCGGAGGGGCAGCGGAGGAATAACAACAGCGAACCATGAATTCGAGACATGGAAGTTCCCTGCTCGCCTCCACCCTCGTGTGTGCGCGAGAAGCACATCAGCAGCGACGGCAACATCGTCGATAACAACAAGGGTTTAACAAGGTCTTCGTCGGAGTCATGTTGTCCCAGCAGAGCTCTTGTGATCAGGAGGGAGGCACATAAAATCTGGTGAGAACGTACGGGAGCTGAATTTCCAAATAGAGGGAGAAGAGCCATCCAGTCGCTGCGGAGTTCTTCGTATGTGTCAGGGAACACTTCGGAACAATCTCTGTCGACTGTTTTGAATGGTCGGAGTCGTGTCTCCTCCGCCGGTTCGCGTCTCTGCTTTCTCTTCCTCGACGGAACTCGTTCATCTTCTGTCATGCTCGCTTCTGAGCGAGTCGAGCAAACAAAAATCGTCTGTGCTTGCCAAACTCGAGCATGTTCGCGACAGCAATGACGAATTACGGCGGAAAGAAGGGAACGACCAGAAACTCGGCGCGAGAGCATCAAAGCGGAGAAGCGAGGAAACCCCTCAAGAAGCTTCCGAAAACTCAGATTGAATCGCAAGACGACAGGAATGACGAAACCCGAAACCACCTGGGGCGTGAGCCTTCGACGATCGCATCAACTCCGATCCCACGATTACCGGTCATTCATTGCAGAATTTGGAAAACTTTATTTCCATTCGGAAACATCCCACGCTTCTACAAAAACTAAAACATCATCAGCTTCCGCTAAATCAGGCGTTTCATTTCCCTGACGGATCCGGGTTTCACCTCATCAATTGGCGTCGGTGAGTGCTATCCAAACCCATCGCCGGGCGCTCCGCTCGAGGTGGGAATTTCGCAGGATCTGGGATACATGCGCGGAGCTTCCAAGGACCCCACTCCGAATCTTGGTTCATCCATCTAGAGTTTGCTGGACACTGCGCAACGAAGAATGGAGTGAGCGAGACGTTCCCTCAACCGAGTTCGGGATTGATGCAGACAACATTGGCGGAGAGTCCGAGGAAAAAAAAAAATTCTGAGCCGAACCGATGCCGCACCGAATGAAGATAGATCGGGGCGCTCTTTCAGCGCGAGTTCTTCTCGTCGATACCGATGACATGACAAGATATTCAATTCCAATTAGGCTCAAGGTCGGACATCTGGCAGCGAGTCTGGCTCCGCCACGCCTCCGCCCGTAACCGTCATCATCCCAGCCCGCGTCACCGACCCTGGACACGAATTCCCCTCGCGTTTGAACGGTACATGGTGAACACAGGCGCCATCGTGTCTTCCTGGATTCATACCACACCGTGCGCGGATCAGCATTCCAATTAAATGGAGAAAAAAACCACTGACGAGTTCAAGAGTGCTGGGCCACCAGGATCGCAACAGCCCGAGAGGTTTAAGTCTGCACGGGGCGTCCACAGACTCGGAGCCGATGATCGCAAGTTACTGGCGGAACTGACGAAGCTTGCCGGGTGACCGGCTCCTACTCCGCTCGATAGTGTCATGGGTCGGAACCACGGAGAGAACTTGACTTGAGTTCCCAGGAGAGCGCTGAGCCGAGGTCCCACGGGATCGTACCGACGTAAGTCATGATAAATCGCGGATCTAGGCAACTGGAGAGTCTTCCACTCCTGCTGATGGTTTGTGATGGCGATGACGACCGAACGCCAACCGTGCCCGAGACGACAACGCCAGACATGACTTGTATCTGGCCATTTGTGTACTTCTCTTGAGAAATTCTCCAGCGGTCAACAAGTGAATTCTGATTCC